>CM077881.1:44967102-46217102 GCA_039720435.1 Amazona ochrocephala | reverse complement strand
CAAAGATGCAGAAGCAGAGTCTTCGTTGATTTAAAATTTGGTGAGTTTGTTTTGAAGAAGTGTCCCATTTCTGAATGTTGGCACAGAGTGGTGAAATCTTATTTTGACGTATGTGCAGTTTTCTGTACAGTACCTAAATGTTCCTGTTACTCATGTATGTGAGTTGTTTGAACATGAAAAAGAGCATTACTGAGAACATTTAATTTTTTTTTTTTTTTTTTTTGTTGGGGCTGTTCAGCCTGGAGAAGAGAAGGCTGCGTGGAGACCTCATAGCAGCCTTCCAGTATCTGAAGGAGGCCTATAGGGATGCTGGGGAGGGACTCTTCATTAGGGACTGTGGTGATAGGACAAGGGGTTAACAGGTTCAAACTTGAAGACGGGAAGTTTAGATTGGATATGAGGAAGAAATTCTTTAAGGGTGGTGAGGCACTGGAATGGGTTGCCCAGGGAAGTTGTGAATGCTCCATCGCTGGCGGTGTTCAAGGCCAGGTTGGACAGAGCCTTGGATGATATGGTTTAGTGTGAGGTGCCCCTGCCCATGGCAGGGGGGTTGGAACTAGGTGATCTTAAGGTCCTTTCCAACCCTAACTATTCTATGATTGTATAATAGGTCCATGTGCTTGCCTGCTCCAGGGTTTTCTGAAACCTCTGTTCCTTAGTGCTTTCCTCAGGTAGTCTCTACAATATGAAGTGAATTGGTTATTTTACCCAGTTTTAAACATTACAAAGTTCTTCTGCAGATGTGCAACTTTCACCTTACATTGAAACTTCTGCATGAAAATGTGGTACACATCCTTCATGTTAAAGCAGTGGAAGATTCCCATCCCAGAGTAAAACTATTTCTGTTCTACATTGTTATTTTTCAACATGTGTTCATTAGGAAGGTGAACAAATTAAAATACTGATTCTGCAGTAAGTGTGTGACTCATCAAAATAGTCTGAATGTGAAATATTCAGGTGCTTCTGGAATGAACGTTCTTGAAGAGGAGACAGCTGTAAGTGACAGGTGTCAAAAGGAGCGTGACCAGCAGGTTGAAGGAGGTGATCCTGCCCCTCTACTCTGCTCTCGTGAGACCTCACTTGGAGTACTGTGTGCAGTTCTGGTGTCCTCAACATAAAAAGGACATGGAACTGTTGGAGCAAGTGCAGAGGAGTGCCTCGAGGATGATCAGGGGACTAGAGCACCTCTCGTATGAAGATATGCTGAGATAGTTGGGGCTGTTGTTCAGCTGTTCCTGCCCATGGCAGGGGGGTTGAAACTTTATGATCTTAAGGTCCTTTCCAACTCTGACTATTCTATGATTCTCTGCACATTGAATTCAAGCACTCTATCTAAGGGACAATTTCAAATCCTAGAATCATAGAATAGTTAGGGTTGGAAAGGACCTAAAGATCATCAAGTTCCAACCCCCCTGCCATGGGCAGGGACACCTCCCACTAACCCATGTTACCCAAGGCTCTGTCCAGCCTGGCCTTGAACACCGCCAGGGATGGAGCATTCACATCTTCCCTGGGCAACCCATTCCAGTGCTTCACCACCCTTACAGTAAAGAATTTCCTCCTTATATCCAATCTAAACTTCCCCTGTTTTAAGTTTTAACCCATTCCCCTTGTCCTCTCACTACAGTCCCTAATGCAGAGTCCCTCCCCAGCAAATGGTGGAGGCTACCATTGCAATCACATACTGGTCCACTAGGAGGAAACAAGTGCTATGCAATGTGTACTCCTTGATGTGGGCAATGCATATATTTGTGTGGTTCCTTTTTCCAGCAGCATTGCTGTCTATCTGAGCCCAGGCATCTAGAAGTGCTGCATAAACATATTTGGGACTAAGCGGCTTTTCATGCACAGAGGCTCATCCTCTTTAAATCTAGGAGTTGTGTCACCATTTCCCCAGCTGCAGAGCTGACCACAGGCCCTGTTAAAGTTTTCACCATATTGTTGCAGTTTGGACCTTGTTCTGGGGCTGTAGAATTGATTTTGCACAGTTGCACAGAAGTTGGACTGGGGTTTTCATTTCAGTGTGATACAGCTAGACAAAGACATGGAAACGTGAGTCACTGCTGTATCACAGTTGCTCACTCCAACAACGGAAGAACATTTTATAATAGCAGGAAGGATAAGAATGTAGGCGTGACACTAAACATTTGTGTTGCAAAGAAACTTTCTTGTCAGCTGCCTTTTCTTCAGCCATCCTGACCATGGAAGTCTTGTACTAAATTTGGCTTTAGTTTTAATTCCTGAAGCTTCGCGGCTGACAAAACCCACCATGAGCCCTGGTTGGATTAGGCAGAAAAGTGCAATCTCGCCATAGGGTGTGGAGCACAGAGGCAATGTCCTGATGCTGCTGCCACCAGGCTGAGTGTATCGGTGCTCAGCATCTCCGTTTCTGCCTGGTCAGAGTGTTTCACATAGACCTGCTGAGAAGACCAAATGCCTTTTCCATTGTCACTGGTACATGTTAAGCCTAGCAGTGTCAGCTACCTGTTCTGCAGTTGCTTTCTGCACCCAGGCTTGTTCTGCCCTGGGTTTCCTGTACTGGTAAGTGTCTTCTCTGCACTGGCAGGAGAATGATCATTTTCTACAGCCATTATTAATGTAGGATGGGTACCAGAGGCTGCTGCTTGAAGCTCTCTGCTGCTTGTTTTCTACTGTAGCCGTGTATAGTGAGTTTCTTGGGCAGGATAATTTCCAGGCTGCCTAATGCTGAGGCTAATGCAGAGAGGAGCTGAATTAAAAACACATACATAAATGTGTGGAGAGAAACCAGACGGGAAAAAAGAAAGTGGCAGATGGGAGGAGAGCAGAAGCCAAAAGAGAAGATTAAGAACATGTAACATTGCTAGGTGGTAACAAAAAGGGGTAAATCAAATTACAGAAAATGGCATTTTATTATGCCTCTTTAATAGAGTGAAGCATAAGATGTACAAAGTGGTTGCTCATTCGCTTCTGGGACTAAGCAGTTCTGTTAGCCAAAAACTTACTCCTTGAGCTGAAGGGGTTATGTGCCTCAAGCAGTCATCTGTGTTTTTTCTTCCTGAACTGTTTGTAAAATCCCACAGTCTGGACAGAAAGCAATGTACACTCATGCCATGGGTCCCCTGTTAGCAGCCTAATGTTCCTCCATGCCTACCTTTGTAAACTGTTTAATTAGATGTGCAATGATAATAAATAGAGTATTTACCAGTGCGTTCCGTGAAGTAGAATCACAATAGGTTTATGTGACTGTAGCAAAGCAGTCTGCATTTCTCATGTGCAGTTTTGACCGGTAAAAAAGGATTTACTGGGGTTCTCAAGCAGCATCTCTGATACACAGAAGTTGCATGTGTCTCACCTGAGCACGGAGAGATTGTCTTGTTTTTTTTCCTAGCTGAAGACTGAACCATCCCTCCTCTCTGATTTGACATTGCTGCCCTTAATCAGTGCTGCTCTGCATCCTTTTTGTCATGCAGACTGCAGTTTTCCTGTAGCATTTTCAAACGCATGGCATTTATACAAAAAAGAAGTGCCTTCTGCTTTCCAGGAGAAGCCTGTTAAAAAAAAAGAGGAGCTTCTTGAGTGTGACAGAAATTAAAGCTTTAATGTGTGAAGCATTCAAAATTCAGCATGCTGCAAGGATCTGCTCAGTAGCTGTGAAGTTTGTCATTCAGTCAAGTCAGCTGGCAACAGAAAGGCAGCAAAATGGATGAGAAGGTCACTGCGTAACTTTTCTCAAATACTTTTCTGCAGCTGGTAAATATCACCACACATGGACGAGACATGCTCGAGACGCACTGTCTGTTCACTGCCGGGACTCTTGCTCAAAGCAATGGCCAGAACAGACTTTCACTTCAGCAATTATTAAATTTGTTGCTCTTTTCCAACAGTGGGATCTTGCTCTTTCAACTCATTCTTGGCTCTGCATGGGTTAAATTACTTTTTAAGGGTTGAAATCTGTTGCTTTGCAGATAAATTTTGGCAATAGAATACCATTTAATGGAAGAGACCTTTTTTAATGCTAGTTGGCAGTGGGTTTAGTCAATAAGTAGGTATTTAATTTTACTGCAGGTGGAAGCAATGTAAGCAGCCTCTAGGGAAAGACAAAGAGGCATTTTAAATGAACCTCTTGGCATCTTGAATCAAGTACCAGGGTTATCCTAAAGCATTAGGATGTGACTGCTAAAATGCCATCACGCATTTGCAAACCCCTGAGCAACCCCCGATAGAAACACAACACTGTACTTGGAAAATTTTTGTTTAGAAAGACAAAGGGAGTAATCTTTATCTACTTATAAGCCATGACATCAGGAGATGCTACTGAAGACTTTGATCTAATGCCTCTGTTTCAGAAAGAAGCACAACCTCCTGCTCAAGGATGTCAAACTACACAGGTCTTTCATTGGTGTTTTCTAAATCTGGAGGCAGCAACACAAGTTTCATCTCTTCAGACTCTCCACAAACCATGGTTTTATTCTATCTTATGCACTGATTAATTAGTGGTATGTTCCTGTTCTCCATGAGAACCATGCAGGGAAGGAAGCTGGCCTTGGTATGTGGCACACAGAGGAGCAAAGTGGTGCCTTTTGTCTTTCTCTCTAAGCTCTTCCTGATGTTGCCCAACATTTTGTTGGCTTTCTTTAGCTGCAGACACATACCTGGCTGACGATTTCAGGCAAGTGTCAACAGTGGCTTCAGGATCTCTTTCTGGGCCATGACAGCTGGCTCTAGGATCAAAGAGCTTTGGTTTGGATTATTTTCCTCTACATGCATTACCCGACATTTATCTGCATTGAAGCTCCTATGCCAACACTGTACCTTATGTTCAGTTTTGTGAGATCTTGCAGGACTTCTTTGACATCAGTGTTGCATATGACTGCCCTAAGGAGGTCAGGAGCATCTGCAGACCTGGAGACCTCGTGCATACTCCCTTCTCCAGGTCGTGAATGAAGATGTTGAGTAAAATCATTCTCAGCAAATACCCACTGCTGCCTCCTCTCCACCAGGAAAACCCTTCCATTTCCCACCTGTTAACCTTCTCTCTGTTGAAAAATATACATTTCCTTCAAATTCTGTGTTTAGTTTCTTCAATGATCACCACCACCAAAATATCCAAGGACTCTCAGGAGGAAAGGAACTATTGAAATGGTCTTCTCACCTTTATAGTCCTAGTGGCTTTCTAATACAAAACAGCCCTCCCAAGATTTACAGTTGTGGCTCTGTTTGTAGAAAAGGTGATACAGAAAACACACAACTGCCATGAATTAACCTCACAGTCATTTTCTAAACATACGGAATTATCTCCAGAGAGTGTAGGTTGGCTTCTGACACTATCCCTTTGTTTTCATCCTGGAAAACCCCAGATGTACCTGGTTGCTAGGGAGGAGAGTAGTGTCAAAGAGTTTGCATCAGTCAGAGCCAAGTAAAATATTAATCATTGTGGGACCTGATGCCTAAGCGACAAGTCAGTAGTAAGGAAAGAAAGTGGGAGAGCACCATTGAGTTTTACACCTACAACTGACAAGCATAGTTCAGATTTTCCTTTACTTAACAAGAACAAAAAAAAAAAAAAAAAGGCACAGAACTACTCTGAATTTAACACAGAATTAAAAGCCCTGAGCTACTTTAATAGGGCATGATACAACAATGCTTCTGCTGTGAAACAACAAGAGAAAAGAACTGCAAAATGGTTACAACTTTTATTGCTGTAATGAAGTCTGCAGTATGCTGAATGATCAGATGACCAGGACAGTCTCTCCTGTACACAGAAGCACCACTGCAGATGCTCTCAACTGTTCAGCAAATTACTGGTTTTGCCAATCAACATTTCTTATGAGGACCACATGTATGGTCCAGGTCCGTTGCAATCTTTTTCGGCCAGCAGAAGCTTCACAAGCACAGCCGTCTGCTGCAGGAAGTAGCTCTGTGGGCAGCAGAATCCGCATCTATTGCACAGACCTCACGCAGAAAACACGGCTCCAGCAGAGCAGTGGTTATTTTGGCAAGATGGGGAGAAGCGGCTGTGAACCATGTGAAAGGACAGTGAAAAATCCAGCAGCACTTGTCAGCATACCTGTAGCGTACCAATATTTTGGCCAAGACCCAGCCCCACTAATCTGTTTACCTAATGTCCCCCTGCACTTCCACTGAAGTATGAGCTTATTTCCTGTACTAACTACTGTGCATCTTGCGGTTAGTTATTAACTAGTTGTTGTGTTTGAAAAAGGGATTTATTTCAGCAGAAAGTGATTCTTCTGTAATCCTTGCTCAGTTCGGAGGAGCTTTGCACTGTGCCAGTGAGACATCCTCTTGCAGCACAAAACAGTTTGTGTAAAATAAATGCATGCGTAATATTTTCTAGGCACTGTTAGTCTTTACATTTTTATCAGACTGAGTGATGATTGATTTCCAGAAACAGAAAGAGTAATCCAGAAGTAAGTATAGTTTTCCCAAATGCATTTTGTTAGGGGGGACCGGGGATTCCCAGCCACTTGCCCCTCCTTGAGGAGCTGTTTGCAGCCTCTTTTGCTTTCTCTTCAAGTGCAGTTGAGCAGCCTGGAGACCAGACGTTTCCTTAGGAATCCTGCTGGTAGGTTTAGCTTTCAGTGCAAACTCTTACAGTATCTGTGGGGAAATTAATTATTTGTTATTCTGGTATTCTCTCAGTTTCGCTTCTTTTATTTTAGAAGAAGTTCCCAGACAAGTGAATTCCGTGTGCTGAAGCATGAGGGTGGATATGAGTGAGCAGAGGATAGAGTCTTGCATCACTTGACTTCCGTATGCATAAATCTGACTAAAGCAAGTATCAGGGAAAAGGAAATAGTGTTTACTTATTCCAGTTACTCATGCTTTCATATTTCTTTTAATCCCCTGCAGGCCCACTCCTGTTAGCTTTAAGGATATCTATAAGCTATTTGTTCAGGACTAGGTGCTTGAACAGTCTTTGATTTTCTGGTTTTTTTTTTTTCTTTTTTTTTTCTTTTTTTCCTTTTAATTCCATTCTTTTTTCCGTTAAGATTCTGAGTTCTGGTAGATCTCAGTGTAAGGTGGGCACTGATGCAAATCTGAAATGCCATCTACGTTTTTCTCTCTGTGTTTAGACCCAGATCGACCAAAGTGTCTCACATCTCGCAGGGGGAAGTATCTTTCTGTGAGGCTCAGGATGGCACCCGAGCCTTGCAGCAGCTGCTGCTGCTGAGGCCGGGAGCCTTTTCTCTGCCAGATATGTACCACTTGTGCTCTTTTTCCCCAACAAACTCCTCAGCAATTTTTTCGTGCAAGGGTTGACCAATCTGTGTCATTTCTCTGCTGCGTCAGCATCCCCCATGAAAATTTAGCATTGGGAAACTGAAGACAGGAGCTTATGCTCGCAACCATCTGACTCCTGATCTTTAGGGCTGGACAGGATTGACTGATGAGAAGGGGGAATTCGGGAGAGAGAAACATAAGTTTTCTGACCAGCCTTGTTACTTCAGAGGGGATCTTGCTGAGTTGTTACCACCGTCTTCCCTGTCTCACCCAAGTAAGAGAGTGAAACAAATTGTTCCATGAACAATACACTAATGAAACTCAATTTTGATAGATTTATATGCTATGCTCCTTCCTCTCACCCTTCAATACTCTCATTTTCCCTGTGACCTTCCTCTTCCTTTGACACTTTAATTTCCCCACTAAATCTCTCAAATTGCCATCCAGTTCTCCCAATCACCTGAGACATCTCCCAAATATGAGAAAGGGAAGAAGTGGCAAGTAATAGCTGAGCTCACTGAATTGTTTCTCTAATGTCAATGCTGATTCTGGATATACAGCAGCCCATTTTTATAAAACCTGGGGGAACATCATATATCTGCTAAAATTCATTTGCCTATCTCTGGCCTTGTTTTCCTGTTCCTGAGCCCTACTAATGCTAAACACAACTTGATCCTGGTGGATACTGTGGCAAAGGTCAGGTTGGACAGAGCCTTGAGTGGCATGGTTTGCTGGGAGGTGTCCCTGCCCATGGCAGGAGGGGTTGAAACTAGATGATCTTAAGGTCCTTTCCAACCCTAACTATTCTATGATTCTAAAAGTGCAGATCAAATAGAGTTCAGCTAATTTTATAAAGGAAAGAAACAATGGAAAAAAAAGGCAGTAATTACAGGCTGACAAATAGAGCTAATATATGCCCTAGTGAAAAGAAATGTCTCCTGGCCAGGCAGCAGGCTTTGGGGTCCTGTGAGTGAATGCAGGACTTGTGCACACCTTTATCTACCCATTGGGGGTCAGAATGCAGATTAGAGATTAATTCCTTATCCAATTTTGATCTGGTGTCAGGTGATGTGCACCCGCCTCAAATGCAAGACCAGCACCTACAGAGCTTCACAAGGCTCCATTTGAGACCATTTTAAAGGTCCTTACTCACTTTAAAGGTCTGATACTATTTTACATGCTCCAGTTTGCTCTTGCTTATTTTCTGAAGAGAGAATAAACAAACCTCGGGATTTACGGTGTATTTCTGGTTACTGAGAATCAGCAAAACAGCACTCCCGAGAGAGCCGAGGTAGCGAACGCTGGCCCGGGGGCCGCCGATGGCCGCGGCGACGTAAAGATGCCCACGGGGATGGGTGTCACCGGCCCCGACACGGATCGCGGCCAGTTTCGCCTGCACCTGGGTCATTAGGCCCTGGCGGCCCCGCAGGCGGCCGCTGACCCCAGGCGCTGCCCGTTCCGGCCGCACCTAGGCGCCGGGGCCCATGCGCGGCCTATCGTCAGCGCCGCTCATCGCTCGGCGGCACCCGCACGACCGGGGCGGCGACGACTCCCGCGGTCCGGGCCGGGCCGGGAGGCGGAGCCACGTCCGGGGCGGGGCGGAGCCGCGGCCAGTCGCTACCTCAGCGGCTGGGTGGGCGGTGCGGGGTGGTGTGGAGCGGTGCGGGGTGATGGAGCCGCGGGCCCGCGTTGCCCGCGCTGCGGCACGCAGCGCCCGCTGAGGCCCGCCCGCCGCCGGGGCCCCTCACCTCCCGCCGCCACCCCTCCCACCCGGGAAATGGCCACGGAGCCCCTGAGGCCAGCGGTGCCCGCGGCGGGGCGCCCCGAAGGCGGGCGCGGGCGCTGCGCGGGCGGCGGGCGCGGCGAGGCGGAGGAGGCCGCGGCCCAGCCGGTGCTCGGCGCTTCCCCGGGCCCCGCGGCGGCAGGGGGCCGGCGGCGGGGGCTGAACGGCTGCGTGCCGCTGTCGCACCAGGTGGCCGGGCACATGTACGGCAAGGATAAAGGCGGTGAGCGGCGGCGCGGCGAGGGGAGAGGGGCTGCGGAGGGAGCTGCGACCCGGGCCACCCGTGATGGGGGTTCACCACATACCTGCTCTCCCGTTTATCTTAATTCTTGTAGAGCTGGTTGTGGCGGGGCGGGTCTCGCTTCAATTCTCCTCACGTCCCGCTGGCGGCGGCCGGTAGCTGTGCTGTTGGCAGGGGGTGGTGTTGGTGACAGGAGGGAGCCGCTCACAGGCGGCGGGAGGACACATGCCCGGCACCTCAGGAGCAGTGTCAGGGCATGCCGCTTTGGTGGCTGAGGTCCCGCTTCCCGGGCTGAGCTGCGAGCACCTGTTTGCCCCGAGGGCTGCGTGTCGGTGGTCGCCTAGGTGCTGAGGGCCCGGTCTCTCCGGCCAGGCTCTGCTTCCTCCTTTCGAAGGGTGGAGGAACTCCTAGAGCTCACCCGGTGTACGCAGGTTGTGGACAGAGTGGTTTCAGGGCTGCCAAACGTCTGTCTTCTGATGGTTTGCTTAAATGGTAGTGGCCCGCTGGGACGGGATAGTTGACAGCGCCTTTAAGCTTCTGCAGTTAGCTTCATTTTATCAGGCACCTTTTAAAAACGTGGGAATTTTGATAACGGTGTCCTCGTACCCTCAGAACGTATGTTGAAACTGTGCTTTATCTGAAGGTAGCCCCCAAACCTATGGCCATCAGAAACTTGGGTGAAGTATTAGTGATTTACCAAAGTGGGGTAACTTACTAGTTGGTTGTTAATTAGATAGTAAAAGTAAGCCCAAACCAATGGCTAGTAAGTGATCTAATAGTACAAATATAAAGATACAGCATTTTTGAAGTGTGCCTCCACTACCTTTAAATTTCTATTTTGATTCCAGGCTGAGGAGTGAGGTGTTAGCCCTTCTCATGAAAGGTGCCTTTTAACATAGGCAACGGTCACTTCCAGAGGAAGCAGCCAAGTTAGCATTGCCAAATGGCATTTCTCCCTCCTCCAGAGCAACACATTTGGTACAACTCCTGTCTCTGAGCCAAATACAAGGTATACATTCAACTCTCAGTGTGCTCTGAGAGCAGCTGTCATATTGCCTTTGAACCCTAATGGTAGGAACTGTCTTTGCTGAATAGGCCAGGGGCAGTTCATCAGAACCCCTTCAGCTATCACTGAGTGGAATTGCAGTGCTAATGGCACTGCTTGTCTTATCTACAGCCTATGTCTGTGGCATGTCTTGCTGCTGATAATCTCCACAGCAAAGTAGTTCTTGTCCCTTGTCCCTACGGCAGTCAGTGCAATAAAATGTAGAGGGAGGTGTGTTGGATCCTTGGAGCTGTAGAGCTTTATTGTTCATGTATCATAACATGGGGTGGGATGAGTTAAAAAAGGCTTGTTCAGGGAAAGCCTCACCTTTGCCACATCAGTTTTATCAGTTGGATCAAGACAACATTGGTGATGCACTATCATTGTGGGTGCAGCTCAAATGGATTAGGTAAAGCTATATCTGATGAGCAAGACCAAGATTTTCCTGCAGGGGTATCACCACGGTTGATGATCTCATCTCAGAAACAGTTTTACATTTAGGTGAAGACCAGAGCTGCTCTGGCACTCATAGCACTCTAATTTTTGTAAATTAATATTCTTATTTTATTTCTTTACAGATGTATGTAGGAGTGCAGGCTGTCAAGATGTGAAATATCATTATACAGGGTCATATATAATTCTGCAGTGCTGTTCCCCTTGGTGTCTTTGTTGTGAAGCTAGTGGCCAGATGTTTGAATGTATGTAGTTGCTAATAGCACTGGTAAGGAATATCACAATCTGTATGCCAGAATCTATGAGAACTTCAGGCGTGTGTGAGGAGACCCTGTGTCTTCTACATTCTCCACTGTCTTTTTCTGCCTTTTCCTGCAGTAGTCGCCCTTCCTGTTGTTTTCTGTTCTGCCCTTTTCTACACCATTGAACCTTTAAAGCCTAAAGCTATAAACCCAGCATGCATTTTTGTCAGGATACCTCTATTGCTATGCATACAACATAGCAAATGTACCTTGAAGGTTGTACCCAGCTGGCATTAGTATTTGAGCTGTTTACTGATTCAAGCTCAAAGCCTTCCTTGTTCTGCTCAGCTTCTTCCTCTGTGTCACTGCTGTCCTCTGCACCCAACTTCCCTTCTGCCCCTGCATAGAAAGATACAGAGGACTTGTGGATATCCGAAGTATTTTTAAAGTATTTTATTTTTTAAAAAATCAAGTTAAAGTGGACTTTAAAATTTCATTGCCATGTGGTTCCCTCCATACTGAATAACCTTTCAGTTTTCCCTTTGCTCCTTGTGACTCTTACTGCTTTGCAAAGAAAGCCTTGTAACATTCTCTCTGCATGCAAACATAGACCCTTGGCTTCTGGGCATAATGATTGACCTTCTATTGAATGCTGTGTTCAGTATTGCTTCTGCTGGAGCAGAGCAGATCACATGGAGTAAGTAAGGTTGTGGCTCGCTTCTGCAGGCATGAGGAGAGAGACAGGAGGTGGTGGGATATGTCACCTTATAAAGCCTCCTGCACTTGGCTGTGGTCTGGTGCCTGTACCTGCAAAATGCTGGAGGTTCCCAAGTTGTTAGGGGGATTTTGTAGCTAAAGGAGCCATTCTTTTTCAGTGTGACTTGCTTGGTCATGCAAATCACTAAACTTCTAGCTCTGGCTGGTGTTCCCTGCTAAAAAGGTTAAGATGGCACATATATACTGGTCAGTCCTTATTAGATGCCCTCAAGAGGATGGAGGATCTTTCTGAAGTAAATGTTTGGCTTGGCTGTGCATAACAGGTTTTGTCTATAGGTCAGTGAAGTGTGGATTGGATGTGGTGCTTATTTAGAAAAGTTTATACATCTGTGTTGTTTATTTTTACAGTAGATTTGAGTTTCAGAATGCTAGTAAGCTTTGCATGCAGAGCCACAGAGAAATGTTTGTAAGATGCTTCAAAATTTTAATTTTGGTGTAGTTCTGTTGCTTCTTCAGAAATATTGAATTACTTGTACATTTAAACAATACTACCTCCTGTCTGTGCTGGAAAACCTAAGGAACCCTAGAAAAAAGCCATAACCAATGCCCATATGTTAGTATGATCTGCAGGTGATGGTATCTCAGGTGGTTGTTTGTAGATCAGAGGCAAAGTTATGGAGTTCTCATCTTCATGGTGAATGTTGAAACACTAGTCTTTGGTTTCCAGGCCTGCCTTAGTCACAGTTACAGAGTAGGTGCTCTAGTTTGTGAAGAAATTCAGAGGATAAGGGAACTTTAGATAATGCCAGGTTATAATAAATTCTTCAAGTAATATGTATCAACCCAATAGTGTATGGGTTCTACTTCCAGGAATATTTGCCTGGCCTTTCTACCTTGTAGATTGTCTACTTGTCTTATCATCAAAGCCAACATACAGATTTTGAGGAGTATGTATTATAAAACTTTTTTGTAATGTTGTAATTGTTAGCAGTTCACATTCGAAACACGTGCCATTCAGATACTTTGTGCACTTTGCTAGTGCTTTCCAGCAGAGGTAAAAGGGTACAGGGAGGGCACGATAAGGTGTTGTGTCTTGAAGATGTGGTAGTCTGGGCATTGTGTGGCAATGTTTTTCTAGTTCTGGAAAGTATACAAAATCCAGCTTTCAGCAAGCAATGTAACTTGAGAGCTTTTACGCGTGTTTTTGAAACCACTCTTTGTTCATTGGTGCAGCCAGCTAGTGAAACAACTTTTCTAAGTCTGGTGGTTGTTTTAAAGTAAATATTTTAGACTCTGAAGATTTTGTTTAGTTTCCAAGGCTGCACAACACAGCCCATTCAGAGATAGTGCTTTCTAAAAGGCAAAACCACAATTGCTGTTACAACTGCAAACTCTTTTTGGGACACAAAGCTCCTGGCTCATTGTACTGTGTTTCCTCAAGTGGCAAGCTGAAGATGGAGCCTACTTTTTGTCATAGTTTAAGCCCAGCTGTAACTCAGAACCACGCAGCCGTTATCTCACTCCCACCCTTCTTCCCCCCAACTCCCAGAGGGATGGGGAGGAGAATTGGAAGAATTATAACTCCCATGGGTTGAGATAAGAACAGTCCAGTAACTAATGTATAACACAAACCACTACTGCTACCGCCAATTATAATAATGATAAGGGAAACAACAAGAGAAGAGAATACAACCGCTCACCACCCGCCGACAGATACCCAGCCCTACCTGAGCAGTGAACTAACCCTTGTGGGTAACTGCCCCCAGTTTATATACTGGGCATGGCATGCTGTGGTATGGAATACCTCTTTGATCAGTTTGGGTCAGGTGTCCTGTCTCTGCTTCCTTCCGGCTTCCCCTCCTCCCTGGCAGAGCATGAGACTCAGAAAGTCCTTGGTCAGAGTAAACATTACTGAGCAGCAACTAAAAACATTGGTGTTATCAGCACTGTTCCCAGGCCGAAAGTCAAAACCACAGCACTGCACCAGCTACTAAGAAGGAGAAAAATGACTGCTACTGCTGAACCCAGGACACTGTTGATAGTGTTTATGTTTTTCCTTCCCTTCTAAACAAAATAAATTACTCTGTGAAAAACTTTGAATAAATTCTAGGGGAAAATTTATTTTCCAGAAGTTGGTTTTTCTTTTTCCCTTGCAACTGATGCTCTTGAAACCTAGAGGGATGCAGAAACTTTCAGAGGGATGCAGTTACTGTTCTCCATTCTTGCCCATATCCATTTCTTGAGTACCCTCAGATATTCAGTTGTGTTTCTGTTGCAGCTACTCAGCAGTGTTGCTGTCTGGAGAGTCATTAGGGCTGTTTTGTGAGGGTATGTTGAGGTCTTTTTTTTGGTGCATGATGAGGGTGATTGCCTGGCTGCAGTGAAATTCTGTATTGTAATAATAGGTGATATAAATAATATCACTCCTTGCTAATTAGATGCTACGGGGCTGCTACTTCTAGTAATATAGACGTGTTCTTTCTATGCTGTTAGTGTAGATATGCATAGAACGCATTTTTATATTTTAGCTAGTGAGAAATGCATTAAACTTGGTACTAACTCTTTTAACTTACTGTCGTTGTTGGAAAAATAACTTATCAGTTATTTAAAAAGGGAGTGTCTATGTAATCTTCCATAGTTAATGTATTTTTTTTGGGTGAAACTTTTAATGTCAAATCCCAGTACTATGGTGGCCTTGAGCAGAATTAGACCCAGGAAATCATCATCTTAAAAGGGGGTGTCTATGTGATCTTCTATAGTTAATGTTTTTTTTTTTTTTTTGGTGTGGAACTTTTAATGTCAAATCCCAGTACTGTGTTGGCCTTGAGCAGAATTAGACCCAGGAAGTCATCTAATGTCTAAAAAGATGGAGAGCAGGACAAGCAGCCCTCCGCTATGGGTTTTGTGTAGGAGTTGTCAATTTTGGCTCTACTGTGTGTATACTGAAAGCAGTACAACTTTGCAAATAGGCTGTCCCTGATTGTGTATTTACTGTTTGGGGTGGGGGGAAGCAATCTGTAAAACTAAGTCCTGAAGGAGATGCTTCTCTTCTAGGTATACTTCAGCATCCAGATGGGACTGTCCTGAAGCAGTTGCAGCCACCACCTCGTGGTCCCAGGGAGCAGGAGTTCTACAACAAGGTGAGGGTCCTGCAGCATGGAGGGAGCTGTCTGGCTGTGGGTGAAATGATGGGTGTGCTTCCTGTAGTAGTTGTAGTTCCCAGCCTGTTGTGGTGGGAAAGTAAGACCTAAATGTCTGAACAGTAGGTCAGCAACAACCCTGTCTTGGTATCTGTGTGCTGCCTAGAACTTTCTCCTCTGTGGATATCTGTCCCCATGACAGGTCTGCTTCAGTCACAGTATTTAAGCTTGCTCATTTCCTCATGGGACGCTGGGTTTTTCACAGGATCTAAGATTTTTTTGAAAAGCCTTGTGTGATCTCCATTTATGATTAAAGGATGGTATGTTTGATCCCATCTTTCTCATGTTGCGGATTGCCTCGGAATTTGTTGCATCTATATTTAGCATGTCTCGCAGTTCTGCCTAGTCTGGTTTCTTGCTAGGAGTGTTGGCCTGTTCACTGTATTAAAATTAAGCTCCTTTAAAAAGTCAATAAAAAGTTAAACTCTCCAGTTGTCTTAACTTTAGTTTGATGTCTTTTTCCTGTTATTGATCTTCAGTTTGCTTTATCGATAACTTCAATAACACAGATCAGGAAAGCTGTTGCTTCTCTTATGAGCTAAAACTGTTCTTACAGCCCCTTTTCCTTGACAGCCTACCTGCCTGTGATAGTCCATCATGCGTTTTTTCTGCATCAACTTGATGTGTCATCCCTTTCCATGACTTACTAGGTAAAAAGAACTATAGAAGACTTCATCATGCAGGATGAGAAAGGAGTCTTGAGACTTTTTATATTTTTTTGTTTCATGTTCTGCTGTTTGATATCCCCCCTCGGGTGTTAAGTTTCCAAAACACCTTGCATATTTTGTGGAATGTGTCTCACACTAAAACAGACTAAGCTATGTGCACTAAGAGAATATTGTGTTTGCATGCTAGCATTACTTGATAATTCTCATGATGGGACTGCTAGACAAAACAGCAGTTCTTGACTTAGTAGGAGCTCAGCAGGAGCCAGTTAAATCTAAATGTAAATATTTTTCTGAGGCTTCTTAGTGACTGTCATTTAGATGAGGTTAGTAAGCTGCAATTCAGCCAGAGTGGTGATTTTTCAGTAGCAGGAGAAAGCTCAAGCATACTCCTTTGAGTGTCAGGCTGCTGCTTACTCTTCTGTGAAATCCTGAGGTATGCACAGTAGTGTGCTATCGCTGTCTAAAGCCAGTGGGTAAGAGGAGTAAGCTTGAGCATTGCTTAGATATTAGCCATTTGCAGCACAGGCTTTATTGTTTTGCCTGTTGCTTAAACTAGTGTGAAAAGCTTTGAGTGAGACCTTGAGCAAAATATTTGAGTAAAAGTTTTGTATTAGTGCCCTTGTTACTATGCCATGTCATAGGGGAAGAAGTTAGGTTTCAATGCTAGTAAGTTGCAAAGTTAGCTTCATTATGTCTTCCAGGGCCTTGCTGGGTTACTTCCAACACAGAATTTTTTTGGTTATCAGGCATTTGGGAAAAGGGTTGGGTAATTCTTGAAAAATAATGGAGAAGGAGACGAGTGCATACACAACTAGTTGTGTGTGGACTGGAATGCCTTTTTGGGGGAGAAGGGAAGGTGAGCAAAAGCATGTACATTATGTAGGTGAAAGTACAGGAGGAAGGTCTTGGGGATTTGTTGCTTCTCAGTGATTAACTATTATGTTTGCTCTTGAGCAGAAACCATGTGATGCAGGGTATAGGTACCTAAGCACTACATATGGTTGTTACGAGGAATACTGCAGAGTGTGAGGTTCAGTGTAAGGTACAGTTACACCTGCAGCTTGAGCTGATAGAGTAGCTCATTGCTGCCAAGAGAGAAAGGCCTTTCTTCCCATTCTTGCCATTTACCTTCTGCTATGCTGGTGCTTTTTGGACATAGAAGAAGTGATGTGACTCATTTAAAAGGCTGCAAAACTTCCTTGTGTTGGTTGTCTTTTGTCAGCTTTAGTGATTAATCTGATGAGCAGTGGAAACAACAGCAGGACTGCCCTATTTTGGTGACTTGAGTTCAAGGCACCTTCTGGTCCACAATCAGAAGAAACATTATCACCTTGGAGAAGTTAATGAGCTTCCAGGAACTGGGGGAAGGAGAGTTTTACCACAAGGGGTTGTTTACAAGGCAGGAGATGGTGAGAAACAGCGCAGAAATGAAAGAAATTAAACAAGACTGATGAATCCCAGGCTGTCACTTTGTCAGGACTAGACAGCAAGTCCATTGATAAGATCACACCAGAAGGTTGCCAGTTAGTAAATGTGAATTAATTGTCACTTGTTTATTTCTGTGTCTGTTTTTTCATATATGCTTATAACTGTTTTGTTTCTAGTGATAGGTAAGTTATTGTTTCCTTTGCATGCTACCTTACTCTGGCCTTGAATTAAAATTAGTACCCCAGTATCTGGGCCAGAAACAAGCGGTGTTTTTTATTTATGGGTGAAGCGAACCTCCTTGGCTGAAGTAACTGAGAACCTTTGTAGCTTATGGTAGCAAGAAGATGAGCTTGCCTCAGTTACAGCTGGAGAGCAGCTATTACAGATCTGAGGCAGAAGTGTTTTCTGGTAACTGCCAGTGACCAGGAAGCCCTATTTCATCATATGATCTGAGTGCTTGTGAGCCAAAGGCTGCAGGAAACGTGTCATGATAGAGTTAACGGGGCATTGAGAGACAAGTTTGACTATAACCGATACATTTAACCTGATACCAGGTAGATGTTATCTTCTAGCAGCCTTACAGTATCTGAAGGGGACCTACAAGAATGTGGGAGAGGGCCTTTTCATCAGGGTCTGTAGTGGTAGGACAAGGGGTAATGGGTTCAAACTTAAACAGGGGAAGTTCAGGTTAGATATAAGGAAGAAGTTCTTTAGTGTGAGGGTGGTGAGGCACTAGAATGGGTTGTCCAAAGAAGTGTAAATGCTTCATCCCTGGCAGTGTTCAAGGCCAGGTTGGACAGAGCCTTGGGCAATATGGTCTAGTGTGAGGCATCCCTGCCCGTGGCACGGGGATTGGAATTGGATGGTCTTAAGGTCCTTTTGAACCCTAACCATTCTATGATTCTATCTGGAGAAGAGAGTCTTCTCTTCTGAAACTGCTGGATTTGCTTTCCGCTGGATGTGTGAACGTGACGGAAGGCCATAGTCTGTGTCAGGGAATCACCAGAAGTTTTTTCCCATGGTTGCTGGTGGGTTGTTTTGTGGTGAGCACCAAGCTGAGTGCTGGTAGAGCTCAAATGAAATGGGCTTCCATTTTGGAATGGAAACTTGAGCGAGACACTGTAATGTAAAATACTAATAGTGATCTGAAACTTGCTCAGAAGTGGCAGACAGCTGGAAATTTTGAAGAAATTTCACCGGTCTCTGTCAAAGCGGAAAACTGGGAAATCTCTCAAGTAATTACTGCTCAGACTGCCATGAGGCTATCTTTCTGTTTTCCTTATAATGTGTTTTCAGATTAGCAGTTAAAAAAACCCCAGCAAACAAACCACCCAACCCTCTAAATACAGGCGGTCTTTCTTAAGAGATTATTTCACCAAGTAAACCAAACTTTTGCCTCTAGTACATCAATATGTATGGGGAAATGGCTTGCCATGATTCTGTGTTGGGGGAGAATAGTATGAAAGATCATTGTGAATACCTTCTATGATAAAATGTAGCAGAACAATGAGCTATTTGTAGTTGCTGTTAATAACTTACTATGTATTGCTTAACTTATCACTGGAGTGTGACTTCCTAGTGGTAATGTCCACTTCTGCTGAGTTCTGTAAATACCAGTAATTATCAATTCAAAATAATTAATGTTTTAATTTTGTTCCTGCAAACTCCAGTCCTGTACCTGAAGGCATGAGGTTTTTGCAAACAGGCTGCATAACTATGAGGTGTTTCACCAGGCCTTCTGGTACCCTTACCTGGGTAAAAAATGTTGAGTTTTTTCACCTGGAGTAGCTACAAAATGCTCCATTTTCAGTAGGTATGAGCAGCGAGAGAGTGGGGAAAAAAATTGAAGTAGAAGCGTTGTGTTTTTTCAAGGGCTGTTTACACCGATGATCTATTGTTTCCATCTAATGGAAATACTTGGTGAGAATCTGTAGGCGGAGGCAGTTTAAAGGACTTTTTTAAAGGAGTTTCAGGAGGGAGCAGTATGCGGAGATGCGGAAATAGGAAAACAGTGTTTAAAAATGTAGTATAATATATTACATAGTAGTGACCCATTTCCATTAAAGCATATAAATTGGTAAAAGGCAGTATGTCTTTATGGTATGCTGCCTACACATGCATGCTAAGAAATCCACAGAACCAGGCTACTACTCGATGTGTTCTAGTATTTGACTTCAGCCTGCTTTATGCCAGGGTGCATTTATACATGTGGAACAGTCTGATTTAATTCAGCAGCGTTGGGAGAGGGAAGGGAAGAAACCTATCAACACTCCTACAGTGATCTCTTCTGGCAGATGAGTTGGGAACTGTGAGAAAAGCATCCTTTGAGAAGGTTAGTGCAGTCGCTGTATGAGGTGAAACCCCCTGCTTAGCTGCATACCGAGCTCTTGTCTCAAACAAGCCAGGCTGTACCCAAGAGCACTATGTGCTAGCATAACTCTGTCTTCCTGTTTCAGAGCTGTCCTCTTCAGAACAGGGTTTTTTCTTAATTTATCACATCAAGAATGTAGCATTGCAGAAACTACTGTCTTGTTGGTGCCCTGAAGAGGGGGAGGAAGCTGGAATGTCAAGTTTTAAATAGGGCAAGCTGCTTTTGCAGGCACAAAAGCATAGAGCTTGGGCTGCAATTATTTAAAACTGAGGAGAAGAGAATTTACAGTTGTTAATGTTGCCTTCATTATTACCGTTTCCTACAAGCTGTGTGTTTAGCACTAAGAGATTGAGTGTTTTGTATGTTCAACAGAACAAGAGAAGGATGCTGAACTGTTTTGAAATGGCAACTCTTTCACTCTGGCATTCCCTTGGTGGGGCTGTAAGCTTTTGTTACTGTGTGTACCTGTTCTGAACATGGCATACTGAAGTTTTGAAACCTACTAATGCAGTAGGTAATAAACTGGGTTTTTATGAATAACAGATCAATCAGTGTTCCTGTAAACTTTTATTTGAATTACCCTTCCGCTTTCCTATGCGGACTGCGGGATGCTTGGGGTACAAGTATACTTTCTGCCTCATCCCGCTTGCTGAAAACTGTCCTGAGAAAGCTCTGGCAGCACGGGCAACTTCCATCACTTACCCTTTCCTCCCCGCCATTTGCTAGTGGCTGCAGGTCATGGCTTGGAGTCAAATTATGGCTCCAAATAACATACCTGCAGTACTATAAGGTTTCTGAGAATGTTTATTGCAAGTCTTGCCCAACTTCTCAGATACCTTTGTCCCAGAGTGCACGGGTGATTAAGGAGGGTTGGAATGACAAGGTAGATGGGGTTCTCCCAGTCCCAGCTCAGCTCTGGCAGCCTTCTATCTGTCCCAATGCTTGGGAACCAAGGGAGCTGATTTACCCCACGTAGCATTGGGAAAAGATAATCGGCCTAATCACCTGGCCCTTCTGGATAACAGATCTTCCACCCATTGCCAATTAATAATGGCTCTGTTAACTGCCGTAGCAGTAGTCTGAAAGTTCAGGGTTCAAGCCCTGCGGACATATAGTATGAATGCAAGGAAGCTGTTACCGCTGTAGATAATAGAAATTTTTTTTCACTCTTGTTAGATGTTCTGAAAACAAAGCCAGGATGTAAGAGACACAAATAGCTTCAGCATGTAAAAGAGATTTAAGTTAGTTAGGTGAGAGTTGAGCACTTGAAGGTTAGGAAGCAATGGCTTCATGGTAGCCTGTACAATTGTTGTTCTGAACTTTTGTTGGCTGCATTATAATGCAGGTTTCAATAGGGCAATGACCTGTCTTTCTGTTTTGTTTCCCCTAAAGAATTTACTAACTTTTTTTACAATCTGACATAAGGCAGAATTAATATTGTTTGTTCAACTTCTGCCGTCTGCCTTGTGACGGTCTTTGAGTTTGTGACTAGAGGACAGCATGTTAGTGAAGACCCAATTACATTAATACTCCTGAAGCTATAGTTCCTTGTGCTTCTGTGGTTACAGAGAAGAAATGTGCAGGGAGTGTGCCCCCTTGGATCATTATCAATAATTTTCTCTTTACTATGTTACTTACTTGATTGTCAATAACCTGCCACTACTCCTATGCTGTGGCTTTTCACTGCTGCTTGATGCTTTCTTCTTTTTTGCATTGTCTAATTTTAATTAGTATTCAAACAGCTTCAGGCAGTGCGGAAGACTTCTGGTGACTTCCCTCCCCATCCATGGCATAAAATCAAGCCAGCAGCCTGAAAGATGTGTTTTGGCCTGGAAGCTTTTGCATGGAGTTGCAAGAACTGACTCATAAAAGCTCAGCCCTCTTTTAGCCTATATAGCACAAATCATGATAAGGCAGCCTGTGTTCTGTCAACTGTTCTCTGCTAGTGACGGAAAAGGAGAGGGATTGGAAATGTCTTGCTTCAGGATGAATTACCCTATTTTGTAAATTCAGTTAACTGGTTTTATAGTCTTGATTTAGATGATTATCCTTGACTGAAGAAGGAATGGCTGATGGCTGTCATGCTGCTATTGTATACTAAAATATCCTTATCCTGTGATCAAGCCTCCAGCTAAGGTTCTTATTTTCAGTCTTGTAAGGACAAAACTTGGAAAAATATGATGCACGGTTCTGTTAACATCTTATTTTGGGGATGCAATGCTGTGCCTAAACTTTTTGTTAATATGACATTCGGAGCTGTAGTTCAATGTTCTGAATGGTTATCTTTGGCCATGTCTCATTCTGGTACATCCAGATCCTGCTGTGTGTCCAGAAGAGGCACCTGTACTGAAGTATACAAATTACCTGTTTGCAAATACAATGAGCATATTCTGATACAGCCCATTTCTGCCCTTGGCATCATTCTTCCTACTGAGAATCTGTCTGGGAGAGATTCTGTCTTGATGGGGAAAAGAAGCAAATTTAAGTTCCCAGACCAGTGTGATGTTGCCTCATACTCTCTTCTTTAAACCACAAGCCTGGACAGAAACATTGTAATAAAAGAAAGATCATGCAGTACTCCTCAGCTAATGAGAAGAAAATGGCTTTTTGACCGATTTTAAAGTACTGGCAGCTTGTATCAAAATCTGTTTCACATTAGGAGTTGTCTAAGAGAGGTGAAGCATAGGTCTAAGAATCTGATGAGTTCCTACTACTGTCCTGTAAACACTTACTTTTTTTTTTGTACTTCAGACCACTATTAGATGGCTGAAAGCCTACCGTACCAGGACAGTAAGATTTAAAAAGTATGACAGATTTGTGATTCTTGTACACTGTAGCAAAATCAGTTTGAAAGGGACACGCTGCATGGTAGACGGTTAACTTAGAAGGGTCTGGTGCACATCTCTTCGTTGTGCTCCTTGTGTATTGTATACCACAGAATAAACTATAACCTGCTTTAATAAATCTAAGAAAACCTCATAAAAGGAGACAGTAAAAGGCCATTATTGCAATTTGATGCTATTGGGGAACTACTGGATGGAGTACTACTACTTAGTAGTCTACAGTCCATGCTATGTAAGAAAACATGAAAAAAACTCCAGTCCTCCTACCAACCTGATTCTGAGGAAGATTCTTCCCCGAGAGTAGATCTAGCTGAAAATAAAGCAATAATGTATAGTTTTAGTGTGCATATCTACAGTATGTTAAATTGGATTAAGTTACAGTACAGTGCTCCTGCTGTGCTAGAGGGTCATGTAAGTGCTGGATCAAATCTTGTTTAAACTTCAGTTACGAATGTTTCAGAATATGGATAAACTCATGAAAGGTATGTTGGTGTTACACAGAAAATACAGGACTTTGTGTGTAATAAACTTACTTAAAAGTAAGATATGGCTGGTGGGCTGCCAGTATGGGATTGAGGAAGGTGTAGGTTGCCTCCTTGAAAGAAAAGGAAAATATATTCAGTCTCTGAAAACAAGATTTCCAGTTTCCAGATGAAGAAAAAAAGAGGCTTGTAATATGAGAATGTTGCATAAACTGTTATGTATGCAAATATATGTGAATCACCAGTGCATATGGTGGAATATAATGTTCTTGGCCATCCAGGTACCAGATTAACCATAAGTAAATTAAAAACTCTATTAAATATTAATTGTTACTATCCTTCACTAGTCTTTCAGGTGGGCAGTGAGGAAGTCTCATCAACAAGAAGGCTTGAAGGGTCTCAAGAAGGACTTCAGGGCCACAGGGTGACTCGTTCAGGAGCCCAAGTAGCTTTCTTATCTCTCCTGTCAGTCACAAGCAATAACAGTAGAAGCATCAGGAAAATCATGAAAATTGATTCCTGGCTCTGGCACTGGTGTTAGTGTCAGAATTTTGGGATTTTTGACCATGGGTTAATTTACATGTTCCAGGCCTGCTGGCAGCAGATGGGATATGCCTGTCCCAAAGGAGGAGAAGGATCCCAGCTCAGGAGTTAGCAGGGCTCATAGAGAGGGCTTTAAACTAGGTTTGAAGGGAGAAGGGGATAAAACCAGGTTTGTTAGAAATGAGCCAGGGGGTGCCATGCCACTGTTGGAGGCCAGATACACAGGGCAACTTAAATGAATATATGCTGATGCCCACAGCATGGGCAACAAACAGGAGGAGCTGGAAGCCATTGTGCAGCAGGAAAACCATGACATAGTTGCCACCACAGAAATGTGGTGGGATGATTTGCATGATTGGAGTGCTGCAGTGAATGGCTACAGAAGGAATAGGTAAGGAAGGGAAGTGATGGGATTGCACTGTATGTCAGGGCATGCATCGACTGCCTGGAACTTAATGTTATAAGTGAGAAGGTTGAATGCTTGTGCGTGAAGATCAGGGGGAAGGCCAGTCAAGCAGATATCCTAGTAGAAGTCTGTTACAGACCCCCCAACCAGGATGAAGCTGTGCATGAAGTATTCTTCAACTGGAAAAAGTTTTATGGTTGCTAGCCCTTGTTCTCATGAGGGACTTGAACCTAGCAGTTGTCTGCTGGTAATACAATACAGCAGTGAGGAAACAGTCCAGGAGGTTCTTGGAGGGTGTGGAAGATAAGCTCCTGACCCAGCTGGTGAGTGAGCCAAGCAGGGGAGACGCCTGGCTGGATTTGCTGTTCCTGGAGGACTGGTGGGTGATGTGCTGGTTGAAGTATGTTTGGGGCAAAATGAAATGATAGAATTTTTGATGGTTGGAGAAGTCAGGAAGAAGGTCAGCAAAACTGCCGCCTTAGATTTCCCGAGGGCTGACTTTGGCCTATTTAGAGGATGCTGGTTGAGAGAATCCCTTGTGAAACATTCCTGAAGGACAAAGGGGTCCAGGAAGGCCGGACACTCTTTAAGAATGAAATTTTCAAGGTGCAGGAGTAGGCAGTCCCATGTGCTGAAAATCAGACTGGAGGGGAAGAGACCAGCCTGGCTGAACAAGGAGATACGGCTCTAACTCGGGGAAAAAATAAGGGAATCTATTACCTATGGAGGAAGGGACTGTCACCCCATGAGGAGTACAAAGACGTTGTTAGATAATGCAGGGAGAAAATTATGAAGGCAAAAGCACAGCTGGAACTAAATCTGGCCACTGCTATAAAAGATAATAAAAAGTATTTTTACAAATATATTAGCAATAAAAGAAGGGCCATGGAGAGCCTCCATTCTTTACTAGATAATAGGGGAAACCTAGTGACCAAGGATGATAAAAAGGCTGAGGTATTTAATGCCGCCTTTGCCTCAGTCTTTAATAGCCATACAAACCATCTTTAGGGTACTCAGTCTCCTGAGTTGGATGGCAAAGATGGGAGCTGATTCAAGTCCCCGTAATCCAGGAAGAAATGACTAGTAGCCTCCTGCTCCACTTAGATGTACACAAGTCTATGGGGCCAGATGAGTTCCACCCAAGAGAGCTTGCAGATGAATTCAAGCCACTGTTCATCATTTATCATCAGTCGTGGTCTAGTGGGCAGGTCCCAGAGGATTGGAGGTTGGCCAACATCACATCTCTCTACAAAAAGGGAAGAAAGGAGGACCCTGGAAACTACAGTCCTGTCAGCCTGACCTCAGTGCAGGGGAAGGTCATGGAGAGGTCATCCTGAGTGAGATCACAGCACATGTGGGAAAACTGGAGGGACAGGCCCAGTCAGCATAGGTTCACGAAGGGCAGGTGCTGCTTGACCAACTTGATTTCCTTCTATGACAGTGGGACCCCTCTGGTTGATAAGGCTGTAAACATTGTCTATTTGGACTTCACTAAAGCATTTGACACTGTCTCCCACACCAGTCTCCTGGAAAAAACTGGCTGCTCATGGCCTGGATATGTGTACTTTTTGCTGGATTGAAAGCTAGCTGGGTGGCTGAGCCCAAAGAGTGGTGGTGAATGGTGTTGCATGTAGTTGGCAACTGGTCAGTAGTTGTGTCCTTCAGGGCTTGGTATTGGGGCCAGTGTTGTTTAATGTTTTTACTGATGGTCTGGATGAGGGGATCGAGTGCAGCCTCAGTAAATTTGCAGACAACATCTGGTTGGGCAGGAGTGTTGATGTGCTGGAGGGTAGGAAGGCTGTGCAGAGGGATCTGGACAGACTGGATCGATGGGCTGTGGCCAGTGGTATGAAGTTCAACAAGGCAAAGTGCTGGGTTCTTCTCTACTTGGGTCACAGCAGCCCCATGGAATGCTACAGGCTTGGGGTAGAGTGGCTGGAAAGATGCTCAGCAGAAAGGGACCTGGGGGTGCTGATTGACAGCCGCTGATTGACAGCCGCTGAACATGAGCCAGCTTCTGCCCAGGCAGCCAAGAAGGCCAGTAGCATTCTGGCCTGTATCAGAAACAGTGTGGCCAGCAGGGCCAGGGTAGTGATCATACCCATGTGCTAGGCACTGGTGAGGCTGCACCTCCAATACTGTATTCAGTTCTGGACCTCTCACTACAAGAGAGCCATTGAGGTGCTGCACCAGGGTCTAGAGAAGAGCAACAAAGCTGGTGAAGGGTCTGGAGAATAAGCCTTATGGGGAATGTTTCAGGGAACTGGGGTTGTTTAGCCTGGAGAAGAGAAGGCTCATGGGGGACCTTATTGCTCTCTACAACTACCTGAAAGGAGGTTGGAGTGAGGAGGTGGCTGGTCTCTTCTCCCAAGTAACAAGTGATAGAACAAGACAAAATGGGGAGGCTGCACCAGGGAAAGTTTAGATTGGATATTTTAGGAAATATTTCTTCACCTAAAGGGTGGTCAGGCATTGGAACACGCTGCCCAGGGAAGTGGTGGAGTCACCATTGCTGCAAGTCTAAAAAAACCATGTAGATAAGGCCCCTAGTGACATGGTTTATTGGTGGACTTGTCAGTCCTGGGGTAACAGTTGGACTTGATGATCTTAAAGATCTTTTCCAACTGAGTTAATTCTGTGAGTCTGTTGAATGTCCCACTGCTTATAACATGCTTGTTAAAACTCCTGTAATATACAATACTTGGGCAGCAATTTGGTAGCAATTATTTTTCACTCTTTTGGTATTTATTTTTCTGAGTGTGTGTATATTATATAAATATATGTACATGTACATGTGTATATAAATCTTACTGACAAAGCAAAGCAAATTAGTTGGCTTACCATGCCTGAGTGTAACAGAATCCTGTTACCCGGACTTTTTCTCTGCCTT
The DNA here is from genome assembly GCA_039720435.1 of Amazona ochrocephala. Taxonomy (NCBI): domain Eukaryota; kingdom Metazoa; phylum Chordata; class Aves; order Psittaciformes; family Psittacidae; genus Amazona; species Amazona ochrocephala. The sequence continues at coordinate 46,190,566 of CM077881.1, read as the reverse complement.
ACAGGAGCAGACACTGATCAAAGTCTTCCTAAGGTTTCTTAGTGGTATTATTACTGTTCTTTTTCATTTTTTTCTCCCCTGTTTTCTAACACAGTTTAGCCTTGCTTCTTTCCTTCCTTGCCAGTGGTGAGCAAGAAGGTTGTTTGCAGGTTTGGGAAGCAAGAGCCAGTATGCTTGTCCATCAGACTGGTGAGTAAAAGAAACATGTAGGCGCACAGCTGATTGTGTAACTTCCAGTTTTGCAGAAATAAAAAAGTAGGTGGGACTCCAAAGAGTTAATTATTCAAAGCAAACAAAAAAAAATGCCTGTATTTTGATGTTAGTGTATCTTATTGAACAACGGAAAATCCCTCTATTTCAGTAGAAAATATGAGAATAGCTTTTGGGGTGTTATTTTTAGTCCTTGGGGAAGGAGCTATTGCATACTTCACCAGAATCATAAACCTTCAACTAAAATTACTTTTAGTATGTGCTACTCTTCTCCGTCCATTTGTTTTTTTAGAAGGATTACTATTAGTTGCCCTGTCATGTCAAGTGTTCTCATCGCAAGTAGAGCCTGTTGCTGGCAGAGGAGCTTTTAATAGCTCTTGAATAGTCGGAGTTGCTTTAAAAAAAACCCATCATCTTGGAGCAGGAAGTTGTATGAAAACACTCTGGCTGCTGTCTTTGTTCAACTTGCTTTTACATGGGTGAGGATTTGGATGTGTCAAGGTGGTGGTTTCTGACCAGGTCCGTGTCTGTCCTTAAAAATGCAGAGCAGCATTCCTGTTGCCCCACTTCATGTATTGCAGTAACAGAGCTGTCCTTGGCACAGAAGTTGTAAAGATAGATGAGAACTGGTCGTACCATACTTCTTCAAAGGAGGTATGAACTGGCAAAGCGACTTGACTTGTTTTGAAATTTGCTGGATCTCTGGCTGCTGGTGGCTTGAGTTTTTGCAGTGGGTAACTTGAGGACAGCTTCACTACAGTTCTATTGGGTGAATGGTAAATGTTGTCAAACTAAGAAGGAAGAATAAGTAAGAATGGGAGAAGTATTTAGTGTGTTAAATTTGAAACTTCCTTATCAGATGACCAACAGTAGTATGTCTTTTTTTAGGCTTTTTTTTTTTTTTTTTTTTTTTAGGCTAGGTTCTCTTTATTTTGGTCTTTAGTGGGGAGTACCTAATGTGAACTCTGTTCCAATCTATCATAATGCACATTGACATAACTGAGCCAAGGGAATTGGTACATTCTGGAGTAGAGACCTTGATGTGCAGTTTGCCATGTATTTTTGGACTATATTCACCAAAGAGTCTCATAACCTACTTAGGAGACTGCTTAACAGGTGATAGTGGTGCTTGAGGGATCTGGCTTTGTTGCACATCCTGAAAGGAGAATAATCTTTAATTCAAATTGCTCTGAAGCTGATGGAAGACTTCAGCTCTTGCGCAGCTGAAGCTGAATGTAACATCAGATTGTGCTGCTGAATTGTGAACCCAGGAGAGATTGATGGCAAGAGGAAGCTCAGTTCTGTGGCAGGAGATTCCTGATGAAACATAATCTCATAATTTTGCAGTTTTGACCAAGAACATCCTGATGCCCACTGCCCTGCTCAGTCCTCAGCTGGATGTCTTGTTCAGTTGTAGGGGGGGTGTGAGTAAAGGAAATTGTTTAAACTTGCTTTGTTGTTAATCTTTAGTTGCCCAGAAGTCTTGTGGGATGAAAGATGAGAAGGGAGTTTGCTGTCCTGTGAAGAGGGAAACAACCCTTTTTGCGTGTGATGGGGCAGTGTCAGGTGCCTACTTACGTCTTTCAGAATACTTATATGCCTTGCCTCTGCAGTAAGTGATTGTTAGAAAGAAAGAAGGGCTGCATCCGTCTGTCTCTATCAAACTTGCCTCTGTTTCAGAGTGACTTGTTATATATGGTGTCTGTGGCTCCTGTAGCTCTTCACATGCAGCTCCACTGTGCTATTTGTTCAGCATTGCTGTAATGGCTGTGCTTGACTGCTGCCTTTTCGTTTTTTTGTCTTCTGTCTGCTGAAGTTTTGAAGCTCTGCCACATCCTCAGAAATGGGTCAGAGTTTGCTTTGCCTCTTGTAAAGATGATTCCATGCTTGGGGCTGCAAATCTTGCTCTAGAGTCAGCCTAAATTTGACTACATAAAACATGTGGAAGTGGATGAATTAAGACCTACTGTTTTTTGGCAATGTTAGAGAATCACTGGTTGATAAACATGACCAAATAAGTAACTCTTCGTGAGATTTTTGGAAGTTATTTTCACAGCCTTCATTTTTTTTGGAAGGTGAAATGGCGAGCTCTGCTATAATTTTTTTTCACCTGACACTTGGAAGGACGATATGATTGTCACAAGTGTGCACCATTCTTACTTGAAAATCCATTTATGTGATCAGATTGTGGGAATATATTCTGATTTAAGACTTTTTTTGTTTTGTTTTTCTGTAGGTGTGAGAATAATGATTACGATCTCATGTATAGTATTATCGATGTATTAGCAAAATATGCAGTTCAGTATAATAGCATTTAGTGTAACAGCATTCACAAATATTAAACTTTTGGAGTTACTCTGGTATCAGATACTTTGAATATAAGCAAAGCTGACTCAATTCCAGTCATATTTGTGGAAGCAAATTCTGTGGGCACTCCCAAGTCAGGCCATGATGGTGGTACTATGAAAAAAGAAGCTATCTGAGTTGTAAAGCCAAGCAGTTACGAGTTGGTGAAATCACAGCTGCTGTTCCAACCTCATTTTTTTTGGCCCTTATACTTGCCTAGTGTAACTGGGTGATATAGGAGTCTGGAGGGAAATGCAGTGTATGTTCAGGTAATTAAAGTCTAAATATAATGCGTACACATTGGGAGACAGAATTAAGGTTGCACTATCATCTGTAAATATTGCATTTGCTAATTTGAGCACATGGCTTATTAACTGCTCCCCACCCCTCAAGAACCCTCCGAAAAACATATTGGAAGCTGAACTCTGCCTGATGCTGGCAACTGGTTGTGTTATGCTGAGACTGCAAGCCATAGTGCTGCTGCTTTTAAGGGACACTTTATGATAGCTGGCAATAAGAAAAGGTGATGTTTCAGACTGACATGCCTCCTCTGGCATTTAAAGTTTCCTACTTAAATAGCTTTAAAAAATGCAAATATAAAATATATATTCTTTTAAATCAACCTTTTGTGTACTTTAGAAGATTCTCTTTAGACTACATTTTTATCAGTATGGTATTTTTTCAAGACAATTGAAGACAGGTCTGTACTGCCAGAACTAGTTTCCTGATTAAATTTAAACATTTGTTTTATTCTCCTTTTGTGATTTATGTTATTAGCTGGTCTTTAGAAAACAAAAAACCCTAAATGTTACGCTGCTTTAAGTAAAAAGAACATTCCTGTTCTCCCAAGCAGCTCCTGTTTGCACTAAAAACCAGATGAATCTCTTTGGATCAGACTTAACCAAAACAAACAGAATGTACTTTGGATTAAAAACTAAGGGATGGTAAATTTGCTTCAGAATTAAAAAGTCCTGAGTAACTGGAAATTATGACTTCATAGTGTCTGTTAGACTATCTGAGCTGCCTCAGGGCATATCTGGGGCATATTCTTCCTATGAGTTAGTTGCAGTGATTTGTAATGGATGTGTTGTGAGCCTTCCAGATGTCAACATCCTGTTTTTACTTGCTTTTAAGCCCAGCAGTTATTACATTTTGTGTCTCCAGTTTGTACTGTTGGAATAATGTAGCCTGTGATACGTAAAAGGGATATCTCCCCTGGCTGAGCTGACATTGAATTGTTTTGCAGTTCTTGATTTGTTGGAGGAAAATGCTGGTGCAGCTGCTGCTGGTTTGAGAGACAGGACATGAGTCTGATAGCCTCAGAACCGGTACAGTTACCGATAAAGCAGAAATAACTTACATTTGTAAGTGTATGCTGGCAAAATGGACATGTTTTTACACTAAAAGAAAGTGCAGCTTCTTGAAATGAACTTGGAATATTGCTGATATAAGCAAAAATAGAATGGTTTCTTTCTAAAGGTTGTCCTGGTGTAAATGATAACCTGTCTCTTCCGTGAGTTTTCCAGCAGTATTGGTAGTGATACCTTTCAGGGCATGAGCTGCACAGTTAATATCCTGTGTAATTTTAGGGATGGTTTTGTGATGTATACATTTATGTTTGGCATTCTGAATGACATCTAAATGTGTAGCTTGCAGGTTGTATGAAATGGGAAGAAATGCCTAAGGTGTGGGTGCTGTTTACAAGGCCCCGCTCTAATGAGCAGAAATGGTTCTCCTGCATATGAAGGAGTACAGTTCCTGAAATGTCTGGTTTTGTTGCTTTGCCCGCACCAAATGACTTCCTCTGATCTTTATTAACTGAGTGCTTATTCTTGTTTGACATGCAAATATATTACAGGGAGAAATCGAATTCTATATTAAGGTCAAATAAGTGCTTTGTATATGTTATGTCAAACTGATGAGCTGAATTCATTACTGTTTCTGGGAGCAAGATAACTTCTTGAGAGACAGAAATTATGCACTTAGTTATGCTGAATTAATGATACTGAGCAATGCATTACTGTGAGTTTTGTTTCCATTTAAAATGTCTTGATACCAGCGTGTTAAAGGCTAGACTACTTGGAAGATACCGCTCTTGGAGCTCTTTTCCCCATTTGGTGTTGACTTTGGGCTATTACACCCCGTATGAATCATCTGAATATTGTATCCTGCTATTGAAATGCACATGGGCATACTCCTGGCTACTTGATAAGTTGCTAGGTTTAATTGTCTTCTGTTGGTGATTAGAAAATGAGTCAAAACAAGCGTACTGTCTCTTAAAAATTCGAAGTGGTCTCCTGACATGTCACTTTCTGAGAACTTTTTTACCAATAGGTTAAACAAATGAATTCTTATTATGTTTGCCTGTTTGTTTGTTTGTTTTTTTCTCAGTTAGATTCAGTGTTTCTCCTCATCTGCTGCGCTTGTTGCTTCCCTCTCTCTCCTCTTTGACCTGTCCTAATTATATATATTTGCTTCCATGTAAAGACTGTGATACTGCATGATAGTTTAGTACCTCACAGATCTGCTTAAATTCCCCTGGGAAAAGAGTATTTGTGCTGGGTGCAGTGCGGTTCCATGTCTTTGCGATGAGGTGCTATGATAATAAACTACCACAGTAAGTGAAAATTGGCTTTGTACTACTTTTGTGAAAATACCCACAGCATGAAGTAATTCCACCAGTCAGTGCTGGACTCCTGGCCCAGAAACAGTCTTCTCTACAGTGGGGAACAGTGAGTGAACTCTCTTCCTAAAGATAGCAGTGAATGAGTCTCTGCTTCAGCATCTGAGTGGTGCTAATCTTTTTCTCTCTCTTCTCTCGCACCCTTAATTTTTTGTTCTTCCTTAAACTAGTAGAATCAAGCTAAACTGCAGGCTTCTGGTAAGGCACTGTCTTCTGCTGGCAACGCCTTAGGCTCAGCAAAGAAAGGTTGTGTAAATAAAACAGCAGCCACTGATCGCAGGGGACAGGCGAGTTCTTTTGTCTTAGAGCAGAAGAGTATCACCATACCATCTTGAGTTAACACAAAGGAAAAGTAGGCCTAGACGTGCAATTACCTGTAGATCCCAGAGGTTGTGCCAGCTTGCTACAACTGGGACTTGTGAAAAGAGGTCACTGCCCTGTGATGTGACACTGTGACTTGTAAGATACACACCCAGCAGTTTTGGTATGCTTAAGATAGCAACCATAGTGGTAGAGGGTGTGGTGGTAGGTGCATGTCAGTATGTTACATCATGCTGTGCATGTACTTGTGTGGCTTAAGCCTTGAGGATTCAGCCCTTTCTTTAGGGTCTTTAAAAGGGGTTTTATACTATGAGTTAGTTAAATGAATGGCTCAACTTAAATGCTGTAATGAAAAGTCAATGTGGGTTTGGTTGTATCACTGTCTTCCTGGTCACTACCCTGTAACAGTGCTAACATAAAGGTGTCAGAGTTGTGGCTGTTACAAACCCAGGAGAGCTCCCTATTAAATGTGCCTAAAGGGCTATGGAACAACACTGTGTGTTTGAAGTACACTGGTGATTTGAGTTCGCCCAGTTTGAGGTTTCTGTGATGAAACCTAAATATAGCACAAACCCGCACTGACTAATTTTAACATTCTGCTGCTGCATGAGGCTCTGTCTAGAGTTACATAGAATCAGTGATCATAGCCGAGGCTTGCCTTGATGCTCTAAAATAATAATTGGACTTCAGGTCTGGCTTTTTGTTTTTTTTCTCCCTAGATGTGTTAATACCACAATGCTTAAGGCATGTCTTTTGCAATACCTACCCTTTGTCATTTCCATCACTAGATATTCCCCAACCATAGTTAAATGCGGATCTTGAAGCAACTAGCTGAGCCAACTTTGCAGAGCTCTGTTAACACCTTAATATTTTTTTGCATTGCTTCTGGGTTTGCATCTGGCTTTGACTGCGCTCCTGTGCATTGGGTGCTGAAGTGAAAGCAGAACTGTTGGCTTGCCCTGGTCACTGGTGTGCAGAGCCTGTGGGTATTGCTGTGCAGCTGCTGCAGGACAGGACACGAGTCTGATAGCATCAGAACTGGGATTGTTGCAAGGAGATTAGGATGGGATGGTTCCTAAATGCAGTAATAATCATTGTAACCTGTACTTGTGTGGATATAGATCTTTTAGTTTGCCAAGCATGTTGAACCATGCTGTAGGCTATCCCCTGTGTCTGTAACTAGATCTTCAGGTGAGGTGGGGTGAATCTGGTCAAGGGAATGGTTTTGAAACCCTCTTAACACTGCAAGCTGGTGACAGTCATGGGATTCTGTACAAGATAGTGTCCAAAGCTTTGTTTTAACTCTCTGAAGTTTTACTCCTTCAGGAATATACCCAGACTTGGTTTTCTTACAGAAGCTGCAAAAATTGTTGGAAGCGTTAAAGCAAATGAAAAGAAATATATCTGATTTCTGCATTTTCTGTGTGATGGAGTTACAGAATGAGTTAGTTTGGAGGAAATGAGGGAATACTATCCAGGCTGAGCTTATATGCTTTACTTGATATAACTTAAAAAAGCTTCAGATATATGATACTATGTAGTAATCCTATACAGTCTTGGATCCAGGATGGGAAAACACCCTTTTTGCTAAATAGGCTTTGATGCTAACAATTACAGTTTAGATTTTTTACACAAGTGAAGCCATAAATTAGTCTTAGAGTTGATACATTTTTTTCCACTTTTAAATTTGAAAGAAGGTATACCATTCATATATGTCGGATTATGATAATTATCATCTTCATCTGTATGTTTTTTAAATGCAAAGTAGAAATCTTAAACATAGGAAAACAAAGACTAAGAAATTATAATTATGAGGCAATTGGAAGTATAAAATGAATGTTTTAAACTGATCTCTCCACCCCTCCTTAATTTATTTCAGGTTTATGACTCCGACTGTTGCGACAGCGTTCTTCTGGAGCTGCGAGAATATCTGCCAAAATACTTTGGTGTCTGGTCACCACCTACTGCACCAAATGGTACTGTTCTAATTTTATCTGTTAATCCAAACCTCCTGGAGAGATCTTCTGGAGACTGATTTTTGGTAGTTGTGAGCTCCGTAGGGTTTTTTGGTTTTGCTTTCTAGCCCACTAATGTTCCCTCTAACAACTAGTTCCAGTTTCCATTTGTCTGGCTGGATTAGGTCCTTGGGGTCTTCCTCCCAGGAGATGGCTCATGGCTGTTTGTCTGGCAAACATTTCCTGAGTAGCTGGACCTGGTGCATATTGCCTGGAGCTGCTGCTCTAGTCTGGGTCATGTCAGAAGAGTGGGCTAAGTTACATGTTGATGTCTGTTCAGGCCATCAGAGCAAGAGTCAGGCGCTGTGTGGGTGTGTAAGGAAGAAAAAGTAGACTGGTTGAGGCCTAAGGGGACGTGTTCAAACTGGACTCTGCTGCTGGATCTGCAGAGGTTGGATACCATCACCATGCCATATCATACAAAGCAGTTATTTCCCTGTTCTGGGGAGCTCTGCTTGTCATCCTCTGTTTGAATGGAACAAAACTCTGATATCTTAACTTCATGTTTGTAAAACCTGTTAGGAGTCAGGAAGAAAAAGGTATTTTGGGAGATTGTCTCTTCAAGAGAAAATAGATACTATTGATGTATTTAAAACAGAAACTAGTTTTTTTTCTGGGGACTTTTATTATTCACATTGGGGAAATGGAGTTCTGGAACACAGAAAAACAAAAGAATGCCACTAAGTCTATTTAAATGCATGGGCACCAAAACTAGATGCTGGGCTCCTTTAATATAACTGTCTTCTTTTCCTCATGCTGTCACTTGATAGACTTGTTTTCCCAAGAGAGTAGTAAGACAGTGTCCAAGGACACTGTCTAAACTCAGCAAAAATAAATGCAAGGAGAATTGTGGTAGTACCCAGCACTTTCTTGTCTCAGATATCCCTTCACGCTTTCGCATTTGACACTAACTCAAATAGCTCTACTGGAGCTTTTTCCTTTCCTCATAATTTTATGTGTGTCATGAAGCTCACTTAATATCCCCTCCAAATTGCAAATAATTTTTTTCTATTCACAGTACGATCTTAAGTTATAAAAATACATGGTTTAGCCAAGATACAGTAATTCAACACATGCCTAGTTTACTTTGGGAGTTGACTGGTAGTGTGCACCATGAGGCTGAATTTTGGCAGATCTCCACTAGTAGTCCAGACATAGCTGGTAGGAATAACTATTTAAAGGAAGACTTAACTTTAATTTTGCTTGTTTTGCTTCTTGTAAATAGTGCACCATCAGGAGCCTTCTTTATAGAAAGCTGTGGCCAAGGTTCAAGCAAAACACTTAATTGCCAACTCTGTTATCTGCATTATTAATCAGTTTTATGTAGTCTTGATAGACATCAAATATGTTGGAGATGATAGAGCTTAACAGAATGCACACGTGCTGGATACATCCAAAGCTAAGGAGGTTGCCATTCATGTTGGGAGTCGGTTGTTGTTTAGTAGGGATTTGCAAATGCGGTTTTGCTAATGCCAGGTGTGAAGGAAAACCTGTGATTCATCTCTGTGTGTGTATTGATGCTTGGCACCAGAGATGCAAACAATCAGCAGTGTTGCATTTGGACTGCATAAAAAGTAAGGAAGCAAGTTCAGGAAAATAGGAAGAGGGGAAGTAACTGCACAGAGGAGGGACATGGAGAGGGGACATTTCTGGGAAAGGTGGGTTTATTACCTGTCCCCCAAATTAGCCATGAATTAAGCTCTGGTTCAAAAGATTGAACAATATGCTTATGTGCTGTGGTGTGTCCCAGTGACATTAGATGAGGGAATCCAGCTGCTCAAAAGATATCTAGTTCTTAAATGTAGATTGAGTATGTACTTGTCGGCTTTTGCAGTCCTGACATTTGGAAGCATGACCTTTCCTTTGGCAGTTGCTGTTCTATGGACTCTGGGGACACAGCTCTGTACAACCTGACTATTGGACCCAGTAATTCCTTATCTTTTCTTATTTAGGCATAGGTGACTTATAAAAACCAAAAATAAAATCAAACAATCTGTCAGTTACGAAACTGTACTTGCTGCAAGTTCTGAACTATATGTATTTTTAAAGAGTATTTGTGTGGAGGAGCAATGGCTTGCCTGGTTTGCCAGGGCAGAGAGAGGATGCCATTGGTGTTCTTGTTTCATATAAAGTTCCTTTTTTTTATGAGATAAGCAAGAAGGAGGGAGGGATCTGTGGTGAATGGTGTCTCGTATGTGTAGCATCATAATTGTTACCTTCGGTAGAAGATTGAGAGTTTGAGTAGGTTCATAGAATCATAGAATAGTTAGGGTTGGAAAGGATCTTAAGATCATCTAGTTCCAACCCCCCTGCCATGGGCAGGGACACCTCCCACTAAACCATGCCACCCAAGGCTCTGTCCAGCCTGGCCTTGAACACTGCCAGGGATGGAGCTTTCACAACTTCCCTGGGCAACCCATTCCAGTGCCTCACCACCCTTACAGTAAAGAATTTCTTCCTCAGATCCAATCTAAACTTCCCCTGTTTAAGTTTGAACCCGTTACCCCTTGTCCTATCACTACAGTCCCCAACAAAGACTCCCTCCCCAGCACCCCTGTAGGCCCCCTTCAGGTATTGGAAGGCTGCTATGAGGTCTCCACGCAGCCTTCTCTTCTCCAGGCTGAACAGCCCCAATTTTCTCAGCCTGTCTTCATACGGGAGGTGCTCCAGTCCCCTGATCGTCCTTGTGGCCCTCCTCTGCACTTGTTCTAACAGTTCCATGTCCTTTTTATGTTGAGGACACCAGAACTGCACACAATACTCCAAGTGCGAGGGATGTCTGCAAATCAATTACTGGAAGTCTGGGGTTTTTTTTGTTGTGTTCTGACAGTTGTTTCTGTAGATCATGTTGGTAATAGTCTCTTACCTGCGCTGGAGAAGAGCATAAACCAGTTTGACCAGGTTTGAGATACTTCTTTAACCCCAGGCTCTCCAAGGGCTTGGGGTTTTTTGATCCACCCACCCTCCCAAAGGGGCTTTTAGAAGTGGATGAAAGGGAGCCCTAGGATTTGAGGAGTGTTCTCCCAGAAAGGTATGCCATGAGAAATGATTGCAGATGGGAGTGGGATAGAAAGAAGAAAAATGAGATGCATTTTGGCCCCTGTAGGGTAGGACTCTGAAATGTTAATTTAATTTTTAAAATGACACAAAGAAAAATGCCATTTTAATTCTAGCCCTTTCACACAGAGAGAAAACACCATCTCCATTGCAAAACCAGCATGGTAACCTCCATTTGTATGTGCTTATTAATGCTATTTGAGGTATGTTAATGGCTTAATAAAAGCTACTCATGAATTTCATCTGGGCAATAATTTGAATTTGAGTGCTAGGTTAGCACACTTTAATTGTATACGATTTTCTAAACAGTAAGGCATTTAGGATTTAATGCCAACAGATTTTGTGGGTGTCAATGACTGTGATTTAGTCTGTGTTCAGAAACAAATTTGACTCAACTCATGTGATCTTAAGCCTTAAAATATTCTCCTTCTTCCACAGAAACTCGGCAGAAACAATGTAATTGTTTGCTTTGACCCACTGTTTACGCAAGTCTTGTCTTTTTAACAGATACGTATCTAAAACTGGAAGATGTGACCCGTAAGTTTAAAAAGCCTTGCATAATGGATGTAAAAATAGGTCAGAAAAGTTATGATCCGTATGCTTCGGCTGAGAAGATACAACAGCAGGTCAGCAAGTACCCACTGATGGAAGAGATTGGCTTTTTGGTACTTGGCATGAGGGTAAGAACTTGTTTTGTTTTCAGATTCAGCTTATGCTGTGGCCTCTTGTTCCACACCAGATACAGCAGCTAGTTTTTCTAGCAAATGACAACCCTCTTGAGTTTTACGTAAATGAAGTGTTTGGTGAATATGTTGGTAGTACTGGTATCAGATGTTGTGTGAAGTATGTTCCAAAACACTGCTCTTGTTCACAACAAGTGTTTAACCTGGCTGTGTGCCTTCTGGGAATCTATTTGCAACTTGGGTTCTGTATATGTATACAAGAAAGGAGTTGGAACAGACTATAGTTATTTAAAACTGAATGTAGCTTCCGTCAATTCTCGCATAACAGATATTTCGAAGTATCAAAGTGTTTTTTTTTTTTTGACTTTTAGGCTTTTCCCAGAGATTTACATACTGAACCAGTCTTTGTAATAGTTTAATCATGAGCTGTATCTTTTAAAAAAAATTATCTCTATTTTTAATATAAAGGTAATTTTAATGTAATTTTCCTATTTAAGGAAGAGCAAGTTAGCTCTCAGAGGTGATGCATGTAGTTGTAAGTAGCTGTTCATGTTCTGCATTTAAAAAAGCTTTCCACCAGAAGAAAAACCTATTTGGTGCATACATGCTTGAGGAACAACTGTCAGGTGAGGGTTCGTTTGAGATGGATAAGGCCCTACAGATGTCCATGCTAGCAGTGTACATTTCCTTATCTTGGATGACAAGAAAGATTCAATATTCAGTACTCTAAAACTTGAATGTAAAGAAAAGCTGTACAGAAAATTTGTGGACCTGTAACATAACTGTGTTGATGTCAGTAATGGATTCCTGATGTAATGAATTTGAAGTACTTTTTTCTGCTATGATTGGCACAGGAATGACTTCCTTTTTGATGTGAGATTTTTGTTTTACTTCTTGCATACACAAAGCCAGGGCTTCTCAAGCTCTGCATCAACAAACATGAATGGCTGAAGACTGATAAGCTTCCCCTTCGCTGTTAGACAGCAGTAGCACACAGATTGTACCATTGTTTGAAATAATTCTAATATCTCTGTAATGTTTTGTACTTAATTGCCTAGGCTCTCAGCCTTAACTCTGTCTTGAGATAAGCTTCTACAGCTATAAATTATAGTGGTCATGAGTAGCAATTATGTAAGCCTATGAGAAAGAACGTGGGAGTTGAGTCAAAAGCCAGTCAAACAGTTTAGATTGAGAAGGAAGGCTGGAGATTATAGCTTTGGATTTGGCTTATGTCGTTACATAACCTTTCTTATCTCATGTGTAAAACAATGTACTTAACATCCTTTGTTTCATGACAGTGCAAAAGGAATGAACACTTGCTTCCACAGTATTTTTGCTTGTGCCTATTGTTTCTAACATTGTCATTTATTGGTATCTTTACCCTGTTGCACAGATTCTTTCAGCTCCCTAATTTAAACTGTGTATATAATGGTTTCCCTAAGCAATGCAGTTTCCCGTCCAGTATTTAAGTAGATGAGATTTGGGTTGTGCCTTTGGTACTAAATTTCATGTTGGAGGTTATTTTCCAAAAAGAACTCAAAAGGTACCTCCTCCTCTCATGCAGCACTTAGCAAAGTCTAAATTCACAAGGCAATTTCTCTGCTCAGCTTGCTGCCTTTTGATTATGGGGTATTTTCTGCCTGTCTGCTTGCTTTATTTTTTGCAAGGTTCTGGTCATAATGTAAATTGCTCTCCTGTACAGGCATTTACTGCCTTTAACAGCTAACATGCTAGGTAAAGGTGCTAGTCTTTGCTGGACAAAGCATGGTGTAGCACGATTCAGAAAGTTGGAGGGGTTTGGTTTTAATCTCTCCATTCAATTTTATTTTTAATGTGGAAGTGGGCTTGCTTAGCAAGTTTCTATTTCAGAAGAGCAAGAAAAAGAGGACCAGGAATAATAGAAAATGTAGTTAGCTATGGCTTTTCTAAAGCATGCGTCATATAAGCTGTCATGAAGCGATACATGCAAAAATGTATTACTGGTGTTTTCTTACCCCAAAATTTATTCATAGTAGGTTTTTACACTAAAAGCCATCAATACAGCTTTGTGTTATACACTGGTAAATAAGCAGACATCTGTTTCTATATAAAATACGTATGGTTTGTCCTTAAAGGAAGTAAGTCTTCTATCTGGCAGAGCTTTGATTTGTGTACATAGTTCTGGCATTTGGCATGTGCTAAACTATATTCATCTTAATGTACTGAATAGACAGAATAAATGAATGGAAACACATTTAGACAATACAGTCATTTCAATTACATTGGTTAAAACCCTAATTTCATGTTTAGTGGAGAGGTTCCTTTCCTTAACAGATGAGGACATAAATCTGTTGTGGAAGTGGTGAAAGTTTAAATAGAAGTTGGAAACTAAGGTATGGTTGCAATAGCAAAAATTCAAGTTGCAATATGGTTTCAGTAGTAGACATGTAAATACATAAGAAGTATCTTCACAGAGTGTGCAGTAATACAATTAGATTATTTTATATGCTAGTGAATACAAGCAGAATGTGAAGGTTGTGATCTCAGCTCGGATTTGCAATCCAGTTAGAATCGACAATTCCCAATTTCTGCAGGTTTTCTTTTTCTTCCAGAACATCTTGATTGCAATATAACATAATCTGTAATATTTCTGAAGCCTGTTTTTAAAGCACACACTAGTGATTACCTAACTTTACCAGTATAATCCATCATTTCCTTTTATTGTTTGTGCGTATGAACTATTGCATGCAGATACTACCTCATCAAAGTTGTTTTTACAAGTGAGTTTCCTTATGTATAGCACATGTTCCTGCAAGATGTATTAAAACTGTCTGTAGCTAAGTCTGTTTTATGAGTTCTTTATGAACCCTTTCTAATATTGTGGAAATTTTCATAAGTTCTGATGTCTTAATAACAAGATTTAGGAAAGGAGGAATAATAAAGCTATTAAACCCTGCATCTAGTGTTCATGTTCTTCCACAGTAAAAAATGGCGAGAACTGGGTGTTTTACAGTTGTGAGTCTAATTTAATGAGGTTTAAGAAAACAGGAAAACAAACCAAAAACCTACAGCCCTGCCCCCAAAATACAGCAAACCAAACTGACCTAACCCACAGCAAACCAAAGAAACCAACCAAAAACCCTGAAAAAAAACCCCAAACCTCCAAACAAGCAAGCCCCACCAAAGTCTGGAAATACATGTCTGCAGTGGTTGAACTGAGCAGTGACCCATGGCACTGGTTGGTTTCTCTGTGCTGGCATTGTTACCCTTTGTGCACTGCTGTCTCCTCTGCTTTTCTTGTTTCACTTTCACTCCCTGGTTGTTGCAGTTGAGTTTGACTCACCTGTTTCTCACCTGAGGGTTCTGAATCCGTGCTGTGGAACTGAAAGCAGCAATTCCTCAGATCCTGGTATCTGAGTGAATTGAAGGGTGTGTTTCAGAAGTACTTCATTTGTAGAATTTGGGAGACTCATCTGTCACCCTCTTGGGCAAATTCTAGCAGGTGGGTACCCTGGCATGTTATTTCCAGCGTTTTTCCTTACTTGAAAGATTCATCATGTATATGACAGCTGGTCTACTTGCGTCCTTATGGCTGATAAGGTTTCCTCTATGTTAGGAAAACGCTGATGATGGATGAGATGAGAGATTGCCTCTTTTTCCTCCCTATTATATGAAAAAGGAGGCATAAAAGGCAGTTATTCTAATGAGGTACTCTGTGGAAGTTCTGGGAGTCCAAAATTGTATATTAAGCTACCTTTAAAGTGATTCATGATTTAACTGCAGTGTTGTTGCTTCTTTTATTTAGGAGATTATTGGTCTGCTTTTTCACTGATTTAATTTCAGCATAATTTCATTCTACAATTTATTTATGTAAGGATCTTACTAAAACTTTATATAGATTGTCAGAGCATTTGGTGGTGTACTTAATCATATAAAGCACTCTGTTCAGAAGAACAAAGAAACAAATCAGAGAGTAATATATAAGTATAGTTTTAGAAACTGGGGAGCAGGGATGCATCCTTCCCGTGCTGAATTTTCATGCCAGAAACAAGCAGGGATGTATGTAATTTCCTCACTTGTGGTCTAGCAACAAGTAAGTTTTTAAAAAGGAAAAAGAAACAAAGGGAGTGTGTGTGTTTCGATAAATGCATTTAGATAAATGGGCCTACTCTCAGCAGAGTAATAGTTACAGCATAACAACAAAACTGTAGTATCAAATAGGAGAATGTATTTAATAATTTTTCTTCTTCTGTTACTTTTTCCTGAAATCCTTTTTTTACTTTCTTTTGAAAAAATTAAAAAACAAGGCTTGTTAAAACTCAGTGTTCAAGTCTCCCACTGTGGTAGGATCAATCCCTGAGAGATTACAGGACTGCAGAGAAACCTCGGTTCTTCAGACATGCCTCTATATTTACACAGGGACAATCGTGAGGTCCGGGCAAAAGGTACCCAGTTGTGGATGTGGATTTTGGCCTGGCGCTAGAGATGCCCCCTGTGAAGATGGTGGACTGATGCTGAAGTTTGATGTCCTCGGGTTAGCTGGGGTGCTCTCTGCTTGCTTCCTGCTTTTGGTGTGGCTCCAGTTTGGGTAGGAGGCACGGTGCTGACCTCCAGATGCTGGTTATGAGTGCAGAGGTGCCTTGCTGTACACAGAAAACTGTGTAATATTTAAACACTTGCTTGCTCTTACTTGTGTGAATGCAAGATAGGGGTGATAAGTATATTTATGGAAAAAATACAAAGGGTGGACAGATCAGCCCTTTGCCCTTTCAAGTCTGGATGCCTCGGCATCAGAGCATGATCTGATCTCCCTGTGCTTTCATGGAAGAGCACGGCCCAGGCTGCATGCGTGAGGCATGTGGGGGTGCTGGGATGGGCACTGAGAGCTCCATGGGAAACTGCTACCCAGGCACCAGCAAGCGTGGGAATATCAGCGGCACATGAGTCCATATCATGCATGCAGTCAAGTTAACCTTTGCACTGCAGGTACCCCTCTGTAGTACGCTGTGTGCATGCTCAAGATCCATCCACCTGCCCAGTTTCAGTGATGTGGATTAGTTAACTTTTTTTGCAGATGTGAAATATCTCTGCAAGTTACTTGGATATTTTTATGTGTGCTAGCAGTATCTCCACCAAACAGGCTAGTCTTAATTAATGTGTATTTAAATTGTACTTTTTGGACGTTAGGGAGTTGCCACAGATAAGCATTTGAACAGCATGTGTTGTTTTCTGCCTCACCATGGAAGTCTGTACTGAATTACTGTAAATAACATTACATAACATTTGATACTTCTTTTCCATGGTTCGGTCTTCAGCTTTATGTTAAAGGTTTCCAAATGGTGTACCTCACAGTTGAGATCTTGCAAGGATGGTGCTTTTATAAAGACCACACTGGACCAGCTTTTTGTTTTAGCTTAAGGTTCCCTTCAGTTGAAGAATGTTGGATGAACTAACTGTAGTTGAAGAAAGGGTATATAAATACGTGTGTGTATGCAAGCAGCAATAATTTAACACTTCAGGGGGAAGAAAAGGCCGAGCGCAGGTTGAGAAAGTCCAAAGAGATAATTTCCCTTGACAGTTAATTATCTGGATTTTTGATGTGCTGCCTATACAGAGTCCCTACTAGTACTAATTAAAACCCAGAATCTGTTAGCATGCTGGATTGCAGTTCTATGTACGCAGAAACCTGAGGAACGGGAGCTGCTTGTAGGGCACAAGGAGGAGCCTCCACATTATCCACCAAAACAGCTCAGATCTTGCGTAGTAAGAACGTATAAAAATCACTGATGAAGCAGGAGTTGTCTTGAAGGAAATGTTTTACGGATCATATAGGGAGTTTTGTCTTTCACTATACAGTGAAACTCGTGAATACAAAGCAAACATGTAACAAGCTGTGGCAGGTGGGCAAGAAATAACATTTTCCTGTCTAATAATTTCTGGACTGTTGTTAAGGTTACAGGTCTGACTTCTTGTCATTGCTTTGACAGAAATGGGCTAGTGCAGACAGTTGCAACAAGAGGGATACAGAAGAAGGTTGGTTCAAAGGCAAATATGCTTTTGGGAAGGGTTAACAGCAGATTAGTAGCAGTGACAGCGTGAACAAAAGCATGGTCTGTAGACTAGGAAGTTGATTTTAGTCTTCTGCCATGCAGCTCAGCCATCCCTGTGTTTTGGGGGTGGGTGGGGTGGGTAGGTGAGGGTGAAGCAAGAACTGGTGGAAGCTGATTTCTGCTAGAGCTTGGGTTTCTGTTCCTCTGTTTTCAGAATGGGTCTGAATTTATTTGTATTTGGTTGAGGTTTTCCAGGAATGGTTCAAATAGTCACTTTCTTGCAGTTGAGAAAAGGCTTGAAGCGGTATTATGAGACAGCTCTCTGGCTAACATGGAGAACACTTTCATCATTACCTATATATATTGTCCTTCAATGTTATTGTCTGCAGCCAAGCCCATTGGTTAACCAAGGGAGTTCCAAGTCTTTGCTTGTTCACAAGATAGTTAAATATGTATCTGTTACCCTGGTGGTATGTGTGTGGGACTTGCCACTTTGTCGCTGACCATTTTGTATAGTTAAAAAGCACTATTAATGCAGAATACGCACATCTGCCTTGGGTATTTTTAACCTATATGGAAAAGCCCTTTGGGGGAATGGTTTTGTGCAAATTACGAGAAGAGGTAGGGTGGCTTCACAGGAAACCTAGCTCAGAAGCACAGGGGCTGATGTGCTGCTCCAGCATTTCTCTGGAAAACAGAATGAGCTTGCAGATCTTAATCAGCATTTTTGAGCAAGTGCCCATGTCACACAAACTGCTAGCTCCTACGGGGAAGAGATAAGGTTCTGGGAAACAAGATTATTTGTTTGGGAGTGTGCTGCAGTGCTGGTGTATGGTGGAAGCTGCCCCTAGACCAACTAAATGAGAAGGTTCATTATTATTTAAGTGATGACACAGCTAGTGAAAACCTAGGTGTAGTCATCAGAGTCCTCATCCTCTTCTATTTTTTAATTTTATTTTCACTTTATTTAATTCCCTTTGGCTTGTGATTCTTTTAAATTTAAAAAGCTCTTGAAAGTTTTTGTATGTGTTTGAGAATAATTTTGGTACCTGAAGCATTTGCACAAGTAATCTTTGGGCTCATACGTTGCATGCTGTGCCTCTTTTATGTGCTTTGAGAGAGGAAAGAAAAAAAGTCGTGAAAAATGGTTGCTTTTGTGAAACTAAACTCACCCTTGTCAGATGCTGGTTTAGAAGAACTCAGCTCTGCCATACATTTCTGCAATTTATAGACATCAGGGCCTCAGTTTCTCTAAGCATCATAACAGTGGAAATAGGAATGATAACAGTGGGAAGCGTCTCTGCTACCAAGTGAGTTTAAACATTCAGGTTTGCAAGTACTGTTGCTTTAGAATAACCAGAATTTTTTACTTTCCCTTCAGTTCATGGTTGATGACTTAAGTGAGTTTCTGCACATTATGATCTAACTTCTTGAGGACCCTGAATTTAATTAATTTAATCTCCTTTTTGTCAAAGTAAGAGCTATTTGAGACTTCTTTTCCCAGTTACTTTGCAAAGCAGAAGTTGTGGGCCTCTGTTTTCGTACTGTGCTGCTTGTGGTTTGGATGGAGAGGAGAGGTTTTGGGGGCTGCACTGAAAACAGGGAGTTCTTTTATTTGTGATTATTGCTTACATACCGCTCCTTTTTATGGACTGATGTTTTACTGTCCTGGATTTTCTGTAGGCTACAGCAAGAAAAAGCCCCCAAAGGAGAGCATGGGGGCAGGCGCCTCACTGTTGCGCCCTGGCTTGCTTCCTGTGGAATCCTCTCTTTTTATGGCAGGTGAAGGGGGGGCAGAATGTTGCAGCCCAGATGGGTGCTGCAGGGTTGGGTGGTCTGAACAAGTGCCAAGCACTAAAGTTTCTGCCAGAGACAACTGCCTTCTTGGTAACACCATTATTTCTGCAAATAAGAATTGTCTACACTCTCATAAACAAATTATACTTGGGCCTGGCTGGCTGTCATGATTCCACTATGGAAATTATTTCAGTTAGAGAGAAAATGTGTCTGTCTGTAAAACATTTTTGAATTTAGTTGTTAAGCTTGTACAATTCCTGATATGGACAAAACCGTACCCGAATGAGTTGCCTCAGGCGTGAGCTGATGTACTGCTATTGAGGATGGAACCAAGCTTTCACTTGGCTGCCGGCATTTATTTCATGTAACCTCATTTGTGTCAACATTTATAGTTTCCGATGGGTCTCATGGAGCTGGGTCTTCCTGGTCACATCATAGTATTTCTTATGGTTTTGCTGTTGTACTAAGTATTTTTGCAGTTTTGAGAACTGCAAACTAATTGCATTGTGTTTTTTATCATCTTATGTCCTACTGATTTAATACTCATAGTAACGTGGGTAGGAGTATGATAGTTTCAGGTCGTAGCATTGGTTTGCAAAGCACGTGCCATACACAACGTTTTCCCGAAGCAGGTATGTTGCTCTTTGCCGACGTGGTGTTTTTCTAATGCAGGAAAGCTGTGGTTTAGATCCCAAGGTATCAAGGGGAGGATTTTGCAGATCAGAGCACTAGAGGGCAGTGCTGACCGCTGCAAGTAAAAGTACGCGAGCGCTAAACGGGACCAAGGGTTTTGTAGCCTGTCTGTAGAGTGTCTCTTAGCTCTGCAGAAATATTGGTGATTCCAAATAAGTACAGAGTTCCCTTCTTCTCTCTTGCAGGTTTACCATGTCTCTTCGGACAGCTATGAGACACAAAACCAGCACTATGGAAGGAGCTTGACAAAGGAAACAGTAAAGGATGGTAAGGGAGTTTGTGTGTCAGAATTTAGTGCTCTTGGATAATTTTCGTTTATTTACTTATTTATAGAACTGTGTGGAAAAAGTAGTCTGTGTGTTGCCATTTTAAAAATCCTTTTTCCTTCCTCTTGCCAGGTTGGTCTTTAGCTGTTTCCTGTGTCGTGTGAACTACCTGTTGATCCTAAATTAAGTTTCCACTTGGCTGTAACAGTGGTGTAAACTATAGGAATGTCCTCATCACTACTACTCTTCAGTAGTAGTCTACTAGAGTACTGTCTTTTACTACTACTAAGGGGGTGATAGTGGTAGAAGTAAATTTCTTTGCAGCCTTGAAACTGTAATGAACTAGAAATCCTTTAGAAGTATTCAATGTTTTTATAATATGTATATTTTTATCTCTAGTTGTCTTCTGTGAAGATGTCCTGTCTTTTAAATTAGAAAGCTACTATAAAGGTGTCTTTTGATTTAAGCTACCTTCTTGATTGAAGTCAATCTATATGTTGCTCTAAAGTAACAATAAACAAAAATGCTCCCATTATGGCTGTTTGGTGATAACTATTTCAAAGTAGTTATTGATTGACATATTTAGATTGAATATGAGGAAGAAGTTCTTTATTGTAAGGTTGGTGAGGCACTGGAATGGGTTGCCCAGGGAAGTTGTGAATGCTCCATCCCTGGCGGTGTTCAAGGCTGGGTTGGACAGAGCCTTGGGTGGCATGGTTTAGTGGGAGGTGTCCCTGCCCATGGCAGGGGGGTTGGAACTAGATGATCTTAAGGTCCTTTCCAACCCTAACTATTCTATGATTCTATGATCTATTTCATCTGTCCCCCACTAAGGGACAGAAGGACACACCCCTCTCCAAAGCTGGCACTAACTTGTCAGCTCTGTCTCTCATGACAAAGAGCTGCTTGAGCTTATTTGTTCCTTGAGAATTCAATGGATCCCTGCCCAAAACTTGCTCACTCCAGATATTTGCAGGGGAGCAGGAACCATGTTTGTCTACTGATTTATACATTGATTAGTTAGTTTACTTGCAGTCCAAACCCAGTCTGTAGTATTATACAGCAGGTCTTACACAGGTGAGGTAACCGAAGATATCAGAGTTCTGCGGTTTCCTTCTGATGTAGATGGTTTTTTTTCAGTCAATTATTATAGCGATCATGAGATGGTTGAGTTTGAGATCCTCAGGACAGTGAGAAGAGCGTGCAGCAAGCTCACTGCCCTGGACTTCAAGAGAGCAGACTTTGGCCTCTTCAGGAACCTGCTCAGTAAGGTTCCATGGGATACAGCCCTAGAGGGCAGGGGGGCCCAAGACTGTTGGTTGATATTCAAGGCTCACCTGCTGCAAGCTCAGGAGCGATGCATCCCAACTAGAAGGAAGTTCAGCAGGAGGGCCAGGAGACCTCCTTGGATGGATAAGGAGCTGCTGAGCAAAATTCGAAGGAAAAAAGAGGCTTATAAAAGGTGGAAGCAAGGTCAGGCGGCCTGGGGAGAATACAGGGATGTTGTCTGGGAAGCTAGGGACCAGGTTAGGAAAGCTAAGGCCCACTTAGAATTAAACTTGGCTAGGGATGTTAAGGATACCAGGAAGGGATTTTATAGGTACACTGCCAATAAAAGACAGGTTAGGAACACCATGGGCCCTCTCCAGAAGCTATCGGGAGAACTGGCTACCCTGGATTTGGAGAAGGCTGAGGTTCTTAATGACTTCTTTGCCTCAGTCTTTACGGGCAAATGCTCTGACCACACCACCCAAGTCTTGGAAAGCAGACGCGGGGACGGTGAGGGTGGGGACCCTGGGCCCACTGTGGGGGAGGATCTTGTTCGGGACCACCTTAGGAACCTGAATGTATACAAGTCCATGGGACCAGATGAAATCCATCCACGGGTCCTGAAGGAGCTGGCAAATGAAGTTGCTAAGCCACTGCCCATCATATTTGAAAAATCATGGCAGTCAGGTGAAGTTCCCGATGACTGGAAAAAGGGAAATATAACCCCCATTTTTAAGAAGGGGAAAATGGATGAGCCAGGGAATTACAGACCAGTCAGTCTCACCTCTGTGCCCAGCAAAATCTTGGAGCGGATTCTCCTGGAAGGCATGCTAAGGCACATGAAAACCAACAAGGTGCTTGGTGACAGCCAGCATGGCTTCACTAAGGGGAAATCCTGCCTGACCAATCTGGTGACCTTCTATGAAGGGGCTACGGAACTGATGGACAGGGGCAGAGCAGTTGATGTCATCTACCTGGACTTGTGTAAAGCCTTTGACACTGTCTCCCATGACATCCTTCTCTCTAAGTTGGAGAGACATCAATTTGATAGGTGGACCACTCGGTGGATTAAGAACTGGCTGGATGGCCGCACGCAAAGAGTAGTGCTCAGTGGCTCAGTGTCCAGCTGGAGACCGGTAATGAGTGGTGTCCCCCAGGGATCGGTTTTGGGACCGGTCTTGTTCAACATCTTTGTGGGTGACATGGACAGTGGGATTGAGTGCGCCCTCAGCAAGTTTGCCAATGACACCAAGCTGTGTGGTTCGGTTGATACATTGGAGGGAAGGAATGCCATCCAGAGGGACCTTGACACGCTTGTGAGGTGGGCTGATGCCAACCTGATGAAGTTCAACCATGCTAAATGCAAAGTCCTCCACCTGGGTCAGAGCAATGCCAGGCACAGCTACAGGTTGGGCGGGGAGGAGATTGAGAGCAGCCCTGCAGAGAAGGACTTGGGGGTGTGGGTTGATGAAAAAATGAACATGAGCCGTCAGTGTGCACTTGCAGCCCAGAAGGCCAACCGTATTCTGGGCCGCATCAAAAGGAGCGTGACCAGCAGGTCGAGGGAGGTGATCCTGCCCCTCTACTCTGCTCTCGTGAGACCTCACTTGGAGTATTGTGTGCAGTTCTGGTGTCCTCAACATAAAAAGGACATGGAACTGTTAGAACAAGTCCAGAGGAGGGCCACGAAAATGATCAGGGGACTGGAGCACCTCTCGTATGAAGATAGGCTGAGAAAGTTGGGGCTGTTCAGACTGCAGAAGAGAAGGCTGCATGGAGACCTCATAGCAGCCTTCCAATACCTGAAGGGGGCCTATAGGGATGCTGGGGAGGGACTCTTCATTAGGGACTGTGGTGAGAGGACAAGGGGTAATGGGTTTAAACTTAAACAGGGGAGGTTTAGATTGGATCTGAGGAAGAAATTCTTTACTGTGAGGGTGGTGGGGCCCTGGAATGGGTTGCCCAGGGAAGTTGTGAATGCTTCATCCCTGGCGGCGTTCAAGGTGGGGTTGGACATAGCCTTGGATGGCATGGTTTAGTGGGAGGTGTCCCTGCCCATGGCGGGGGGGTTGGAACTCGATGATCTTGAGGTCCTTTCCAGCCCTTACGATTCTGTGATTCTGTGATTATGTGAATGCTGTCTGTTTTTTCTCCTCAAGACCTATTCTCATACCAAAAGAAATAAAAAAGTCCGTTTTCAGAGGTGAAAATAATCCCAAAATCTGTCAATTTTTTTGCAGGCATCTCAAAGTTTTTCCACAGTGGGTACTGCTTGAGAAAAGATGTGATTGCTGCCAGCATTCAGAAGGTTGAAAAAATTTTGGAGTGGTTTGAAGGCCAGAAGCAACTTAACTTTTATGCAAGCTCATTGTTGTTTGTTTACGAAGGTTCCTGTCAGCCACCAACCATGCGATTGGGTGATGTCACCTTGGCAGAGAAGGGAGGAGTGCCCAAAGGACTGTTATCAGGTGGAGACGTACTGGAGTATAATAATAATATTCACGTAATAAATTCTACAGAGAATGGAAAAATTGAGGCCTCTGTAGGTAAAGGCTTGTCCAAATTTTATGCACTTCACAAAAAGGCATACTCAAAGAGGCATCACAGTCAACTGTCACTAAAAGTTGAAAACTTGGAGCAAGACAACATGTGGAAAAGCAGCACGTGCATTACACAGGAGCATCTGAATGGAAATGTTATACCCCAACTGGAAAAAGTTTTCTGTCACATGCCAGCCGACATCAAGGAAAGTGCAAATGTAGAAGTCCGAATGATAGATTTTGCTCATGTGTTCCCTAGCAACACAAAGGATGAGGGCTACATTTATGGTCTGAAGAATTTAATCACAGTACTTCAAAATATTTTGGATAACTAAATTCTTTGCTATGTTTTTTACTGGGGGCCAATGATAAAGAAGAGTAACAACATGAAGAATTTCTGCACTTCTAATGCTATATAACTGGGTTTCTATTGTTCTGTATTTTATTTGTCTTTGTACTTTTGGTAGAAGGGTTTAACTTTTTATAATCTCACTCAGGAAAATAATTGATAGTTAATTAGGGAGTGTGAAAGGATGAAGATACTTGAGATTAAGCAGGATAGGTAAATTAGAATGAAATGTGTATGATAGGCTTAAATCCAAGGAGTACAGCTGTACAATAAGCAAGGGTTATGATAGTTCTCCTTATGACTTTAGCATAGATAACATTTGCCCACTTAGCCTTGACACTGAGCCGTACCTCCATTAACAGTTTTTTAGAAAATGAACTGAAAACTAATGTGCAGGATTGATGTCCTCAATACTGCTCTCTTGTGTTTACTGTGTTTGAATAACTGGAGTTAACCCTGCTTTGAGAGCGATCCCATTGAGTCAGTAGTCTAACCTGGAAGCCAGTATATCAAAAAGTGCTTTTTGATGTCATGGGACAGTATTGCTGTTCTTTCAACCCTGCTGTGGGCACTTCCCCTCTTGGTGGTTGTCTGTAGCCGATGTTTACCACAGACAAGCTACAACATAATTTGTATTGAGGTGCTAAGAAAATGCTGGAGTAAAATACCCTAACAGGCTTAAACTGCACAACTGCTAGAGAAACTGTTCCTAAGAAAAAGAACAAGAACAGGAGACGTTCCAGCAACTAATTTGATTTAGGAGGTTTAGTCAATCTCTTACGTTGTGACTAAGAAAAAATGCCTCACTCCTTTGTTCCGATGGCCCTTCGAAAACATTAGTTTTAGAAGTAAACTGATTGACTAGGGAAACAAAGTGTTTTGAGTAAGCATACAGAGATTTCCTCTAGCCCTTTGCTGCTTGCATTTTTTGCAACACGTGTTTCACGTTTCCACTGCCGGAGAGCACTGACTGGAAATGAGGAGCAATACAGGTGAAGGACCGTTTACTGCAAAGATCCAGTTCAGCCCTGGAGCAAGCAGATATACCTCTGTGTTTGCAGTGGAGTTGTGGCTCTCTTACTCGGGGCTAAGGAAGCCAGCTCTTTTATTTATTTATTATTATTTTTTAATGACACACAGGTAAGCTGTGTAATTTGAAAGCTGTTCCACTTCCTTCTTTTCCACAGGAAAAAATCAAGCTTTCATACAGAATGCTTGAGATCAGGATGATGTATCCAAAGCATTTTTGGTGTCCCGCTTCTGTATGCTGTGTATGTAGATGTGGCTACCAGGTGTGTATAGTCAGCTGTACAAAAGGTGGGATGAATGAGTCTTGCCATCCACAGAGCAAGACTGTAACACTTTAAGCAAGTCCCAGAAGTGAAATTTCTTAGAATGGACTTTATCATTGGAAATGTACATCTTTTACATGTGGACTTAAGGTGACACTGTGGCCTTGCTGCTCTCTCTGTATGATGTTCTGCACTGTGCACGCATTTGTGTACACGTCTTTGCAAGTTCTTGATTTGATATCTGTTTTCTATATCAGAAAGAGATAAATACTTTTTCAAGCAAGTACACTGTTTTAAGTAAAACTGAAATATTAGCTCTATTTGAGAACTTGAAGTGGTTGGAAGCAGTGGTGTGTTATGTGTAGAACTACATGGTTTAAACTTCAGAGCTAATATCGGCCAATTCATTCAAGGATGAAACCAGTCTTGTCAGGAACATAATATTTTTGAAGCATGGGAAAAGATGGTTGCAGGAGGGGCAGTGTCATTTTGTTGAAAGCTTTATGCAGATCAAGGCTGAGGAGAAAATACCAGGAAGAGAAAGCATGTTTTTCTACCTGGTATTTTCATTGCACCACATAGTTATAATATATTCTCAACTCTCCATGAACTAATTTAAGCCATATTCTGGAAAGAGTTTGTGGTTTTGTTTGCTTTGATGCTGGTTTCTCTGTTAAGATTTTGTTGTTCTAGCCTGTAAATGGTCAACGCTAGAGTAGTCTAAGCTGGTAGTGGCCTTGTATGATAAAGTTATGTTTTATAGAAAATACAGGGGAAAACATTTATACATCTGAATCTTTGTCCTCTGTAATTCATCTCTTCTGGGTTTTAATCCATTTGTGCCAGAGAAACCAGACATCTGCCTCAATGAATTCAGTCATTGGAAAATGATCTGTATGCTCTTAATATAAGCGCATTCTCCTGTCTCTGCTTTAAAATACGTCTTCAGTGTTTGAATGCTCTTTAAGTATTGATTGTTGTGTTGACTTTGGCAGTGTTTGTAATGCACCTGGAATATTGTTAAACTGTCAGAATATTTTGAATAAAAAAAATAAAATAATTTTATCTTTTTTTTTTTTCTTTACCAGTAGTTATTATGGATGTTTTTCTGTTAATTTAAAATGTAGTTTGAAAGATAACAGTATTTTTAATTGGAAGTTGTGTAAATAAAGCTTGCTCTAGAGGTGTTTTGGCATAATGCCAGCTGTGAATTTAAGCCTGCAAAGGTGTTATATTCACATTGTTCTTGCACATTTTAGACTTGGTGTTTCTAGTGTCTTTGAGCAGATTGTCTTCAGTTATAGTTGGAGATGTATTCACAGAAATTATTAAACAGATTAGAGAATTAGTAAGAAGATGAAGAGGGAGACACTAAACATATGCACTGTCATCAGTCTCCCTCCCAGTGATGCCTCTTTTGTCCTCTGCGCGGAGCGTACAGGGCAGGTGGCAGTGTAGTGGAAATCTTTACAGAAATGGTAACAAGACTTACTGGTATTTCTGTCCCATAAAGCTGAAAGCAGGTCTCTTCCCCAGCCTGGTGTGGTATATCTGAGTGCTGATGTCGTGGATGAAGCCTGTCTGTTTTGATTTTAAGCAATAAGAGTTTGATTTAGCAGAATCGATTATGAGAAGGGAAGATTCATGGAAGCCTTGTTATTCATGTACTCTCTGAGAATATACTTCTCTGAAGACTTTCTACCTAGGTGATTGTGAGAATTGTGTATAGGCTTTACCTAATGAAAGCTTGAATTATATAAAATTTTATAAAAAAGCTTTTACATATATGGTATTTTTGGATATGGGTGGAATTTGTTGCATAGGTTACATTGGAAATTATTGTACCCTTATGAAATGTTTAAAGTATTTTAATCAAATCATTTTATGAACTGGAGACTTTATTTGTATGTGATTCACATGAAACTTGTACTGTTTTTGTATTTTTCTCGGCTGTAATGCATAGTCAGACCATTCTTTTCCATAACCCTACAGTTCAATGGAGAACTTTAAAGGCACTCTGTAGATCAGGAAATCACTAATCCCCTTCAGTTTGTTTAACAGAGTGCATATATTCTTGAAATACTTTGGTGTACATGATACTTCAAGTAATGTTAATGTATTACACACCTAGAGACCCAATAAAACTTCCTCACCTGCAGAGAGCTCCTGCCAAACCCAGTCTGGATTATGCAGTATTTTAAAAAGGCCTTTTCACAGGTAAAAGCAATGAAGGGAAGGAGGCATCGCCTGCGCTGGCCATGTCAGGTGGGGGTGTTCGCAGCCTGAGCTTAAAATCATTTTACTGTACTGTCAAGTGTAGGAATGATAGAAACTCACATCCACATCTGCTATTTAAAGTTATGATCAGTTGTCCATCCTCCCTCCTAATTTTTTTTCCTCCAGGTAAGCTGTCTTCCTGAGTGCCTTTGTTGTCCCTTGCCACTAGTAACCACCTGTGTGGAATGACATAAAAGTAAAATTTCTATTTCCTAAAATCTCACACCCCATAACTGTTCTTAAGGTTTTGAAAAACACCATCAAAATGCCTCAAATGCTGTGGGAAATGCAACTTCCCTTTTGTACTCTTTCCCATGAAAGAGTTGGAATGGAAGGTTAGGGGAGAGCGTGCTTGGATGGGAGTCCGGTCTGTAGGCTTTATGAAACTTCTTTGGGTTTTGAAGAGGGCATTTTGGGGGCAAGGTGAGTGACAGCCAAATTGTGTGAAGTTTTCCTTGTCTTTCTGCAATTAATAGTGAGGGTTTTGTTTAAGCAGGTAGCATAGTGGGAAGTGGTGAAAGTTCATACAGAGCCCTGAGTAGACCGTCTGGTCAGATCTGCAGTGTGGGTAACAGCCACAGGTCAGACCCAAAGGCTGCAAGTCTTACAGTATCTGGCTGGGAGAATACACTGGGCATGTTCATTGAAGTACAACGGATCATTGCAGGGTGTTAGCTGGGAAGCAGATTCACCTCCATAGCCACAGGCCAATACTGCCCCTTTTCTATTGTCATAGCAATCTAAATGAAACCTGCAGAGAAGACTGTCATCCGAAGGACAAATTTAACTATTTGAGCAGTGTCTGAAAGGGGAAGAAATGAGAAAGCTAAGGGTTGTACAGCAGAAAACACACTTCAAAAATAACTGTTGCTGTGCTCTTGTTTTGTGGAGATGGGCCCCATGTGTTTGGAGTTTGCTACATGATGTTCAACAGCAAATAGCCAGAACAAAGGTACTTTAAAACCACCTGAGTTTGCATCATGTACATTGATTCAAATAGTTATTTTCTTAAAAAAGTGACCCATGAAGTAACATCAAATGTCATGTGTGTTGCATCTGACTATAAATGGAACTAGAGTGCACAAAGGCACTTTAATACTCTGGGAACTATACTGGAAGGTAAAGAAAACGTGAAATTGCAGCGGATGTGGTGGTGTTAATTGTTCTTAAAAATTTGAAGTTAAAGATGTTTGATGGGTGAATGTGTCTGGTCTGGTCTCAGCTCTTTGATTCCAGTGTCCAGAGCCGTTGCTCAATCTCCTGTAATTTGGATGTGTTTGTAATTTCATTTGCTATTCTTTGCCATTATTGGACTGCAGGGGGTATTGTTAATTTTACATGTGTTTATTTTATAGAACATTGTACTACGCTATCTACCAACTTTTGTAACTTAATTATGAGTGATATTTAGGGTAATTCTAATAGCTGTATATTTGGCAAATTATTAAAATTTTCTGCAAGTGACTTGCAAGTATAATTGGTTTCTTTTTAATACAGGATGATTGTTGGGAAAGTGTTTTCTTGGCTGTACCTGTACTGACGAATCCTTCTTTCTCCTATTTTCTGTGCTCTCTAAAATGGGTATTTACCTAAGATTTACCACTTCTGCTTTACTGCCCATATTTTTGTCAGGGCATCCATTGCCATCGTTGGGAATGCCTGCCTTTGGTATGCAAGAGTCACCTGTATAAAATGGGGGGGAATATTCCAAGTCCACACACAATAAAAATACCAAACATCAATATACCAAACATTTCTTTTTTTAAGAACAAAGCATTTGTTTTTTGATCAGAAGTCCTTGATTCACTGCGTTCATGCGAACTGTTGGTCAGCGTTGCATTTGATTTCCGTAGCAGTCCACCAGTCTTTTTCTGAAAACTTTACCTACTAGGAAGTGTTTCTCTGAATGGAAAAAGGATTGGAAAAGACAAAGTCATCCCCGTAATCGAGGCACAACTACAACAACAACAACAACAAAAGATTTTCATAACTTCAGGACAGTTCAGGCCTTGATGAGCAACTAGGAAATACTCCAGAAATCTTGAAACTCCAGGTTACCTTTAATATTTGATTGAAAGCTATGAAAGTCACAGCTTAAGGGTCTTAAAGCTGACTCGATTTTTCTCCTTGCTGTTTCAGAAAATGGTGAGTAGTTGGATAGTAAAAGGAAGGCAGGGATGAGAGTGTGGAAAAGCTATGCATTCCTTTGGTGCTCTGGGATGTGAAGCGGGCTACTGTGAGGTGTTCTCAGGACATACCCTGAGCTGTGTATGGAAGAATTTACTGCCTCTGTTAAGCCAGTAAGTTACTGCTTTGCAGATGTGCAAACTAAATTAAATTAATCAACTGATGGGCATCATGGTTGTAATTATATTGGAGCAGTTGGTGCCAGTTAATAGAAGCTTTCAGCTAAGGGATAGTCCCTGCAGTTATTTTGGAATATAGAGCATAGCAGTCTTGTTTTACACCCTACCTTCAACTAAATGAATTAAATTGTTTATGCAGGACATCTGTATTTGTAATTTCCACAATCCTTTAAAATCATCCTGGAAAGCACTTTAACAGGTCCTTGGGAATCTGTGTGTGTTGTTGATTACAAGCCCTTTTGCATTTGCAATCAGTTCCCTAATCTGAAAGCTTGCAGACATAGCCCTCCAGTTTCACTGTAGATCTGTTTGGTTTGGTGGAGGGTGAATGTGTGTGTTTTGTTTTGAAAATGTATTGTCTTGTACACTAAAAGCTTTCTAAATGTGTCTAGTGGTCTTAGTATTGTCCTGCGGGTCTGCGCAGCCTTCCTGCTCCAGAATTGAGGAAATCACTGAAAATGGGGTAAGACTTAGAGCCGTGGCAAGAAGCATAGTTTTGTGAGGATCTGGTTTTTATTGGCCTTTAAATTAAAAAAAATCTGAATGGTGGCTATGCATGGGAGAATCCCCTAAAGAAAACCCCATTTCCTTGTTCTAGAGTCAAGGAAGAACCACGCTCCTTCATTTCCTCCTTAACCCACTTGTCAGTAGTGTATTGCGCACGTGGGGTTACCCTGTCTCTCTCTTGTCTCCTTTCTTGGGCTGACTTGAGTGGTTGAAGGGCTGCACAGTGGAACATGTCAGGGAGCTGACATGGCTGAAAACTGACTTGGACAAAGAAAATTACATTTAGGGAGGTGCAGAGGGGAGCTGCATGGAAATCCCTACCCCTGGAAATAGCATCCAGGATGGCTGTGTTGGGATACAGCCGTGTGTGAAGACTGAACCCACTTACCCTAAAGACCTACTCAGGAGTCTTTGCTGGCACAGCTATTGGGTTTATTTCCCTTGCCTCTCTGTTGCGCAAAGTGTGACTAACGGCTGATGGATTCTGCATGTTACGGTCTTGCTCTCGTCTTGCCCTAGGCAATCTGTTCCTGTGCCCTCTCTAGCTCAGCCAAGGCTTTCTGCAGTGAGTGGGTTTCACTGGAAAGCAATCTGACACATAAATTACTAATTTTCTGCTGTCCTGACTTCCTTGATTTGGCTCATTTGGGGGAAAAATAGTTTCTCTTCTGGGCATAGTGGAAGTGGTGAAAGATTCTGGCTGTGGAAGCGGAATGGGATTGCTAGAGAGCCATGAAGGAGGTGTATCTTAAATACCAGGCATTTCTCTTCATCTCCTGTTGCCACTCTGCTGTCTTTGCTTTTACTCTTCATCTTTCTTGCCATCCCAAAACACAGATTTCCACTAAGTGTAACTTACTGTAGTTTGTGGATTGAGTCACCATAAGATTTGTGGATAAATGTAATCTAGAGCGTGAACTGTAAGATATCTGCAAGCAGTCCACGTTTTCCTCTGGTCATCTCTACGCTTACTTTGACCCTCAGCAGTGCAAAGAAATATAACTATGTATTGTGCTGCACATCTGAAGGGCAACCTATAGCCTGCTGTGCTGCATGTGCCCGCTGCTGGCAGTAAAGAATTGGCATCAGCACACACTTGGGTTGATGGAGCATAAGGAGAAATTGAGTGTGGCCCATTTTCCCACAGCTATATAAGCTTTGCAATGTGGCTAGCAATAAAAACTTGATTTTGTTAGCAAATTCAATGGATATAAATTGGGCAAGCAGATGGGAAGCTATCAAACAGATACTGTGCCAAAGTACCAATTTTGCAAAATTACTTTTTAAAAGAAAAGCCAGAAACAAACCAGGAACAAGCTACGAAGAAAATACTGACTCAGTACACTTTGGTCAACATAAACCTTTTGTTCTCAAGTACAATGAGTCTGGAACTGGAGTAATGTCTTCTCTAGGATATGCCCTCAGGCTTCTCCAATACCTGGTCATGTAAGTTTGTGGGTAGGAGAGGTAATTCCTGAAAAACAGTATGTCCAGTAGCAACCAAAAACCATTGGACTTTGTATTGGATCTCTGATCCAAAAAAAACCAACCCAGTGTTGCGATACTGTGTAAGTCGATAAAAGCAACAGTACTCATATAGCTTAAAAGCTCTGTCTGGTTGTCAAAATATTGATGGAAAGCTGCGCAATGTGCAGAATCAACCGCCTTTGTTAGGTCTTGTTTAAAGTCACTGTGGTCTCACTTACCTGGGGATGATGTTAGGTCACCCAGGACCTGTCTCTGCTCTGGCAGTCAGAGTATCTTCCTTCTGTCTCCTTTGCCGAGTCTGGGGACTCCCTATCTTCTTTCCAGGTTTTATTCCAAGTTCTTCACTGTTTCTTTTTGTTTCTGCTAAAATCCATCTGGGGAAAAGAAAAGATTAATCTTTAACCTATGTGATGCTCTGGGTCATAGGCAGCTGTGGTGGTTCTCAGAGCCCTCTTCCAGCAGTACACTATCCCTTTAGTATGTACAAAAAGTCCAGAGTAACCCATTAAGCTATCGTTGTTGCCAGAGTCCTAGCTAATAATTATTACTGCTGTGGTGTGCAAGCTTGTTTGTAAAGAAAAATAATGTTGTGAATAGACAGCATGGCTTCAGCCTGTCTCCCTTCTTCTCTATTAAACATGCTAAACTTGAATATTAAATCCATAGTTTTAAAATTAGCGAAGAGATATGTCATAATTGCTTGTATCGCTATCGTGGTTTCAGCCAGTCAGCCACGCAGTTCGCTCACTCACTTCCCCCTCTTTCTTTCCCCCAGCTCCCAGGGGGGATGGGAAGGAGAATCAAAAGAATCCAACTCTCACGGGTTGAGATAAGAACAGTCCAGTAACTAAGGTATAACACAAACCACTGCTGCTACCACCAATAATAATAAAGACAAGAGAAAATACAAGGGAAGAGGATATAACTGCTCACCACCCAATACCAAGCCCAACCCAGCCGTGAACTCCCCTCTTCCGAACCTCTGCCCTCCATTTTTTCATCCTGGCCACGACGTGCTGTGGTATGGAATACCTCTTTGGTTAGTTTGGGTCAGGTGTCCTGTTTCTGCCCCCTCCCGGCTTCCCCTCCTCCCTGGCAGAGCATGAGACTCAGAAAGTCCTTGGGTCAGACCAAACATTCTAAGCCATAACTGAAAACATTGGTGTTATCAGTGCTGTTGTGTCAGAAACACAGCGCTGTACCAGCTACCAAGAAGGAGAAAAATGACTGCTACTGCTGAACCCAGGACAATCAGTTGAACTGTTCTTGTGGTCTGTATGAGGAAAATGGAAGCAATAAAATGGAAAAAGAGCAATCTGTGCATCAAAGCAACAGTTCCAATCTGTCAGGGTCAACAGATGTATGTTTATGAGTTTGTAATTATCATTGCAAGTTAGAAAAACGTACTGCATTATAAAGAGAGTTGAGAGCAGAGTCGTTTGCACAAGTGCTTCTCTTTCCTTTGTGTTGTTAAACAAATTAAACTAAAATCATGGCCCAAGACACATCCTTATCATTAAATTTCAGTTATCCTTAAAGGTAATCAAAATGCATGTAACCAGATTTTTTGGTCTAATTAAAGCCCAGCAGCTCACACAGGTTTGCAGGAGACGCTTCTGAAACAACCTGAAGTTTCTCAGCAGCCTATATTGAGCTCTCACTGAAAGTCTGGATCTGCCATCAATAATTATAGTGCTAATAGCAGTTTCTAAGTTTGACCTGTTTAACATTTGCTTACTCATAGCAGAGAGTAATGTAAGCCCTTGTTTATGTTAGACCTTCATGCAGCCACCGAAGAAGAGGTGCCCTTGGGGAATGTAAAATATGCTCCTTTCCAGGGCTGGCAACTTTTGGGTCAGTGGCTTTTTTCAAATTAACTGTACAAGGCAATGGTGATTGTAAAAAAGGAGAAGAGTGGAAGAATGCAGCACATTTCAGGTGCTGCAGTTCCCCTGCATCCCTCCTTGGTCAGAGCTTTTACAGAATTCAGCCCCTGACTCTAAACACATGTTGGCACTTAACCAGCTTAAATAGGCAATTTCTTACCCTGCTTGGTTGCTTTTTAGGTCCATTTTCAACATTGGTACCCCAACTTTTGGAGCAAGGGATAGCTCCAGGTCTCTCCCTCACCACAGCGGTGCCTTGGGGAGGATGCTGATACCCAGCTATGCTCTGTCACGGCTCAGTTTTCACATCCACTTGAACAAGACTAGAAGCAGTAGTGTTTTAACACTATTAAACCTCTGTCTGGAGAAGAAAATGAAGAACTGCTTGATCCACAAAAGCTGGTGTGCCTCTAGGAAAATAGCAAAGACACAGAAGTCCTGAGTACTCCCTTGATTTATGCTTCTTTATTGACCCTTCTTTTCATTTTCAAAGCTTCCGTCTCACCTGGTGCTTGCCAAAATAAAAGCAGCCATGCTGCTTGTTGGAGCAGTCAGCATGACAGCCAGGAACAGTCAGCGGGACAGCTGGAGTGGGAAGTCTGAGAAGTGAATCAGGAGGTCTTTATAATGCAGAACTTTTTTGCCAGCAGGAAAGGAAGGTGCCACTTTTAGTCCTCAATTATGTTAGCTTTGTCCAAATGAAAGTAGCTCCCAGGGTATAGAAATAAAACAGAATAGACAATCAATTAAAGAAGGGAGCAGGGGAGAGAACCAGGCTGAAGAGGGGAATGCATTTGCAGGAAACTTGGAATTTTTCCCTCAAGAAAAGTGCATTGAAATAAAAGAAGTTAAAAAAAAAAGTGAGTTTGCTGTTGTGGAGCATACCAGTGTAATGGGCTAGTAATAGAAATCATTGATTTATGCACACTAAAATAGAGCCTGAGAATTGCAGAAGGGCTCTTTTAACCTCATAGATGTTATCCTTAAATCCCAGTGATGCCTCTCCCTATGGGGGCTACTGCCTGTATTTCATGTGACTCTTGATAAAATGGAAAACTAAGTTAGATTTCTGCTTTTAAGCAGCTCTATCATCTGGTACAGAAAATACCAAGCTGTTGCATTTTGTTTGGGTCCAAAGACTGTTTGGGTCAGCTTTTCCCTGGGACATCAGTGGGAGCCTTCCTCTTGGAGTATGTTTAAAGAAGACTCTTTGGCTCCTCTGGTAGAGTTCAGTGCCATTTCCAGTTGCACGCTGCCCCTGATTACAGAGTACTGCTAAATATCCTGAGAGTTTGTAGGCAGATACAATGGTCTGCAGCATCCTTCTACACCAGCTGCTTCTCCGGGTGATGCTAGGTGCTGCTTAGGGATGTACCCAGGAGGGATGGTGGCATTTGGCATTAGGACACACTGCTGTTTTAATCTCTGCCTGCCTCCTTCCTCCTATTAGAATGTTTCAGTGTGTCAGACCAGGGGAAATGAGCCTTTAGGTTTCCCCCATGGGGACCCTGTGTGATCACTGTGGGAGCGAACAAAGGAGGCAGGTTAGTGGACTACTGCACCCGGCGCCGGCAGCCGGGTCTGGGTTCCCACTCCTAATTTTGGTAGTATCTTCTCAAGTGCCACTGATGCCCTCCATAGGCCACAGTCGGCTTTGCATGAAATGTTCCTGTCTGAGCTGGTCTTCTTAGTTACATTTCTTCAGCGCTTCTTGATGACTATCCCTTTGTGGAGAGCATCTTGAATTCTGGTCCTATTTTGGTACCGTGACCCTCAACTCAACTGGATCCAGAGTTTCTAGTGATCCTCATGAAACTCTTTGCTTCAGGGTTTTTTAGTTTTTGCCTGCCTTTCCTTTAGCAGGAGCTAAACCCACTACCAACAGACAGTGCTTAATTCCACCACTGGCACTTCTTTTTCCAAAACATGTGACAGTAATTCTGGTTTGTGCACCACCATCTATCTTAAGCAGAACGACTATCCCATGCAGCTTTCTCACACATGGAGAATGACGGGGGGTTTTGGCACGTAGCATCTGTTGCATTTTCCCTGGCTGCAGATCTCTTGTCACAGTGGGAGGCCCTGGAGCCTCCCAGGTCCCCTTGTACTTCCAGGCAGTTCTGTGGCTCTATTCTTACTTGAGGTATCAGTATCAAACCAGCATGGGAAGACAAACCCTGGGATGGTTCTAGATGAAGACCTGCAAAATTCATGGCAGAGGTGGCTACTCCCCGTGGGGCTTTTAGCTTTTGATCTGCAATTAATTTTAAGGCATTGTTCACCATCAAAGGCTGATCAGACTTCATTTTTGTCCCACACTGGGATCATCTGTTGGTGATGATTGCTTTCTGTTATTCTTTTCTGATGCAGACAGCATGAGCTGGGCTCTGCACACTTTAGAAGCCTTTGGAAAATGCTGTGCATTTGTGTTCCAGCTGCGCAATATCTTTAATTGCCAAGTGAGGAATCCCAAAACCAGTGTTCCAGTTACCTGGGAAGGGAGTGACAACACCTGTCATTCCTGTGCATGGCATTTGGGTTAAAGCGGAGATTTGGTTAAATAATGCAAAATTTGGGGCTGTCAATTGCGAGAGTACCAGAGCTCCCATGGTTCTAGAGATGGTCCGTGTCTTGTGCCAGAGGCAGGTCAGGATGGGGGGGGAAGGTTGTGCTGAACCCCCCCGAATTTCTCTCCCATGCTTGGAGATCTACAACTATTTTCTTTGGCAGTAGCAGCTGAGATACTGCCGACAATAAAGCGAGCAGCTCTGCCCCAATAAAATGCTAGAGACAGTGCATTAAACCCTACCAAGGCAGTTTTACTACTGCATATCTCTTGGCTTTATAAATGTATATCAGAGAAGCCATTTTATACATTAATGGGATTATTTCACAAGACACAGAGAAGTAACAGAGCCCTTTTATCACTGGAGTTGTGGTAAATAGTCTTAGAGCTAATTATTAATTACTGATAATAATCGGGAGCACTTTCCCAAGGGAAGCTGTTACACATGCTTATTGCAATGTCTTCCTTACAAATACTGATGTGTTTTCTCAAAAATGTGGGTTTAAGGCCATCAGTCAATGATTCCCTCAGCTGCATGGCTGTAACAGATAAGTATTTTTAAATGCAAATTTGTGAGGGTTATGCTACCCTGCAAAATGACATAACTAAAAAGGAGACCCTCTGGAAGATCAAGGTGTACATACAGAAAATACCAGCTCCTCTAGGAAGAAAGGCTGCTGGTTCTGAAGGAAAAATGGATGGGAATGAACCCCCAAACTCCTCTGTGTGACCTGATGAGATGTCAGGCAACGAGGGGATAATGGTGAGACAGCGGGACATGGTTGGCAGCTGGGATATGGGAGGTCCTAGTTTTTACCTCTGGTTCAGCCTTCATCCTCTCACCCCTGCAGTTAAAGCTCCTTAATCACAGTTTCCTCAACAAATTGGCCCTCCAAAATAGGTTAGAAATGAACTTATAACCAGCAGCCCTGACAGGGTCAAAAGAGAGGGTGTTGAGCAACAGGGCACCAGCTGCTCTCTGCAATCGTCTCTCTTGCCCCTGAGGACAGTGGCAATGATCTTTGCCAGCAGTGAGCACAGCAGCCTGGCCATGCAGAACGACTTCAATGAGAAACCTTGCTGGAGTGCCTTGAGAGCATTGTGTTAACCAGCTGAATTATAGAAAAAGGAGGAAAATGCTGGGGGATTTCGTTCCACCCCCTCCATCCCCCTATTCATTTAGTAGTATAATAGTCAGTGGAACTTGAAATAACAGGACTGATTCTTTTCTTTCTTTAGAGCAGCCTAGGCTGTGTTACGGCCACTTTTGGAAGCAGTTTTGGAATAATTTTACTTCTTGTTCGTGACAGCTCATTCAGGGAGTTGCTCTGGATTTTACCCTCTGGCAGATGGTTTGCATTCTGTGTTAGGAAAAGCATATTTCACAAAATAATTCCTTTTGTGGCTCTTTGCACGTTCTCAGTTGAAGATGCTGCCCTAAAGCCAGTGCGACATCTGTGCATGGATGTTAAGGGCTCCAGCATGGAGCTCTTGTCTGGCCATCTTGGAGGATGCGATATGCTGTAGGTTTGCACCACCAAAGGCCAAATATGGCTACAAGAGAGCTCCTGAGAAATGACAAAGGTTGAAAGACAGAGTGAGGTTGGGGGGGGCTTTCTGCCTTTTCCCCCCTTACTGGAGACCCATCCTCCATCACCCACAACTGATGGGCTCACAGGGAGCTTCCCACTCCTACCACCACTTGGGGCAAAGGCATTTTTCTCTCCAAGGCCTACAAGGTGCCGTACAGAGGTAAGGTAGCCAGAGGAGCCCATCCTCATCTCCTCTGGGCTGGTCAGTCTGAGCTTTGAGCCAGTTCACCTACAGGTATAAAGAGCCTAAAATAAAGCTGCTCAAGGGCTTTTTTAATCTCTTCAGATGGGTTCAGACTCTGGATACAAAACTTCCTGCTCTCACCACCAAGCAAGTGGCGGAAAGGTTTCTGTGGATGCTCATCCCTAGCTCATGTCTCCTCACATTGGCACAAGGCTGTCAAAACACTTGATTGTGGAAGGAAAGTGGTTTATATTTTAAGGAGATCCAAAAGGTTGTACAAGGAAGGAAAATAGTAATGTAATTGCAGGCCTTCTGGCTGCTTCACAGGACAGGATCATTAAGAAAGGTACGAAGTAAAACATCCATTTGTGAGTAAAAAAAGGCTGTTCAAAGTCATTCTCATTTTCTTTCCTTCTCTGATCCTCTCAAAATATTGCCTCTCACCACTCCTTCCTGATTGCTCTTGAAACAGCCATAGCACCTTTTTTTTATTCAATAGAGGAGAGTCAAAGACACTCCAGAGCATTCTACTGTGTTGGTGCCATGAAACACGGTCCTGATGACAGGAGAGCCTTTTCCTGCTCTATGTGCACAAATGCGCTGATGTCCGGGAGATTATTCTGGAAGCAGCTGGATAACCTGTTAGGCCATAACTGCCTTCATTGAGCACAGACTGACAACTGCTCTCCCAGCTAGGACTGAGAGGCAGCTCCTTTTGGGCTGAGTGAATTGCATTAGGGTGATTCAGCTGATTTTGGCAGAAATATTGGCTACAGCTGCTTCAGGTCCAGCTGCAAATGGCCTATCCAGCAAACAGGAGCAATGCCCCTCCTTTAAAAGCCTCAGAGCCCACAGCTAAGCAGGTATGGTAGTTTGGCTCTTTAGTATTTATGTGTCTGTTGGGTAGAAGTTGCTGGAAGTGTGTTTTAAAATATATGTGGTAACTTCTGGGTTTTTCTTTTGTGCCTTATGGTTTACAGGGGCCTGAGCATGCCCTTCTGCTGGTCAGCCATCCTCTCTGACCAGCTCTTATGTAGAGGACGTGTAGTGGAGTGTTTAAGTTCATCAGGAAAGCAGCTCCGTGAAGCACAAATTGCAGTACTCAAATAAGAAAGCACCCTCTCACAGATGTGTCTGCCAAAGGTGAGATCTTCCCATATGCTGTTCATCTCCCCTTCACACTTCATCTGCTTCATCAAAGTCTTCCCTGTGTTTGTTTTCGTTGGAGAACAGTCAAACACAAAAGAGAAGCTATAAAGCACCATAACTCCTTTTCTGTTTCGTGCTATTTATTTTTCATCTTGTGACAAATACGACTTTCTGTTGTCTTTTCTAGATGGGAACATCAGGCTGGTTAGTTCATACAAGGTGGTGAGCTTTGGGTTTGGTTGGGGGCTTTTATTTTAAGTATTGAACGGGGGATTTCTCTTTAAAACCCACCCAGAGGAAGTCAGTGAAGATTGGATGGTGCACAGGGGAAAAGCTGATGTGGGTCCTCCTCCGCGAAATGCATGTCCTTGCTCTGCTACTTGTAGGAGGGAAGCTGAAGGAACTGCTGTCCCCTTGAGAATTCAGTTCGTGACTGACGCGAGTAAGCGAGCCGTAGAACTGGCGATTGCCGCGAAAAGCACGTGTTTCCTGGTAAAAAGTTGAGGGAACTGCCTCAGCTCTGCCAGGGCTTGCAGCAGGATTTCGAAGTTGGTGTCAGCCACAGAAACTCCGGAGGGAGCTGCAGCGCAGTGTGTTAGCGCAGCTTTGCCCCCTCCTCCCTTTTAGCCAAGCTGAGCTTCAAAGAGGTGGCGTTGGTGCTCGTCATTTGAAAGTGGGCTTATTTTTGAGTGATACGAAAGGAAATTGGTTTGGTTACCTCTGTTTCCATAAGCTGCAAATGTAGTTACTTAAGTGTTTGCAAGCACTGTTCACATGAGCCTTTGCTGGTCAAATGTGAGTGGTTTTCATCAGCGTTGTGAGGCCAGCTCTGGGTTCTGTGCTGGATATCCACTTCCTCTGCAGTAGAGAAACATTAACAGAATGGATGAAGCTACAAAATACAGGCAGCAGGTGTGGATTTAAAAAAAACAGAACAAATAATTTTCATGGCTTTTGAGTGTTATTGCTCTCTTTTGAGATG
The DNA here is from genome assembly GCA_039720435.1 of Amazona ochrocephala. Lineage (NCBI taxonomy): Eukaryota > Metazoa > Chordata > Aves > Psittaciformes > Psittacidae > Amazona > Amazona ochrocephala. The sequence continues at coordinate 46,150,019 of CM077881.1, read as the reverse complement.
GTGGTTACAGAAGGGGATGGGTAAACTGAGACACAGAACCCTGAAATGTTTGTGTGTTTAAAATCAAAACTGACAAAAGACAGCTTAGCTGTGCAATGTTTACAAACTACGGGGAGGACCTTTTTTGTTGGCAAAAGGCTGCTGAGAAGCAAAGCTGTCCACCCTCAAATGTAGGGTTAGAACCGTTAAAAAAAGCCTTATCTGAGGCTGACCTGGAGTTTGTGTGGTTTTCTTCACCTGCACGAGTTATCCCTGGCGCTGGAGGCTGCTGAGCAGCGCTCTCAGCTGGTATTTTATGTGTCGGTATTTAGCAGATCCTATTATTGTGTTGGTTTTGGGACAGCTGTTTTCTTCCAAGGTGTTCCGTCTGCTCAGTAAGGCTTTTATTTCCTCACGAGTGAGGGAATAATTTGGGTAGTTCCTCACGCTTAAGCCTGTGTGAGGAACCAGGCTGTGCTTAGGAGTCCTGCTTCAGGTCAGAAATGTCTCGTGGTTAGAAACGTGTTATTTATCCTGGTGAAGCTGTGCTCGATTTCACCAAAGACCTTTCCAGGACAAATTATTACTTTATGTTGAAGGAAAACCCGCTTTTGAGGAAGGTGTTTGCAGCTGGGGAAGTGGTGAGGCTGGCGGGCATTACCGACCTCTTGCTGTGCCCCAGGCTGAACGACAGGCTCGCGGCTCTGTACCGCTGTGTTTGCCACTAAAACAAATGCAGATTGAGCTGCCGGGTTTTGTTTTCAAATCAGGTGACACCGATCGGGTCCTCTGCACCAGTCCCGCCACCGCCTTCCCGGCCGCGGGTGCCACCCGGTGGCCCGTCTCGGCATCACAGCCCCTGCCCCGGGCAGGGGCTGACGCCAGTGGGAGTGATCCTGTTGACAATAAGGTGAGGGCTCAATTCTCGTGTTCATCTGCAGGCAAAGTACAGGCATATACTTTGTCACCTCCTTCCTGGCTATCGTCTGTCGCTGGAGACTTAGGAATGTCAAGGACAGGTAAAATTAGGGTTCGGACTGTGAGCGAGCTGCTGCCTCATCCTAAGGCCTTTCATCCTGAAACAGTATTAGGTGAGACTGCATCTTGCAGAAGCAGAGATTTCTAAATATTGGTGGGTACTGCAATGACTATGAAATGGTGCTTCAGGTCTGTACCGAGATGGGACAAGAGAAGCCCTGACCCTTTATTCTTAAAAATCTTAAGTCTTTATTTTAGGGTAATCTCAAATATAGTTTTGAGTTCTTTTTTTTGGTTAGAAAGAAGTAGGTGCTTCTGCAACATATCAGTTTAATGCTAATAAACAGTGGTGTAGCACTAGATGTCAGTAGTGCTTCACCAGTTTCTGTGTCAGACCTTACAGGCTTTATTTACTGCTGGCTTTTGGCACATGATGCCCTCCCCCTGTTCCATGTTTTCCAGAATAAACACATACAAATATGCTGTTCTTCAAAAATACATTTTCTCTTTGCTGTCCTTGGTGAATAACCATCTTGGGTCACCAGCTTACAAAAAGGACATGTTTTCTGACATTTCAGTAGGTCATGCATAGGCTTTTTTGTTCTTAGTGGTCAATCTATAAAAGTTGCATCTGGGTTTGTAACTTGGCAAATATCCCTGCTATGTTGTTCCTCCAGCAGATGTCGGGGGGGAATTCATCCACTCTGATATCTGCTGGAGGAGCAACACAGCAAGGAACAAACAATCCACGAGGTTCCTGGAAAAGATTGGTGATAACTTTCTGACATGGGTGATGGAGAAGCCAACAAGGAAAGGTGTGCTGCTGGACCTTATACTAACAAACAAGGAAGGACTGGTTGGGGATGTGAGGATAAGTGGCAGCCTGGGCTACAGTGACCATGAGATAGTGGAATTCAGCATCATTCAAGGAGGAAGCAGGGCCATAAGATGTCAACCGTGGACTTCAGGAAAGCTAACTTTGGCCTCTTCAGGGACCTTCTTGGAAGAATCCCGTGGGAACAGCCACTAGAAAGAAGAGAGGTCCAACAGAGCTAGTTAATATTCAGGGATCACTTTTTTCAGGCTCAAGAACACTACATCCCCATGGGTAAGAAATCAAAGGGGGAGGGAGACCTGCATGAATGAACAAGGAACTCCTATCAAAGTCAGACACAAGCAGATGATGTACAGCAAGTGGGATCAAGCACAGGCTGCTTGAATGAATGGAAGGATGTTGTCAGAGTATGCTGAAAAGTAATGAGAAAAGCCAAGGCCCATTTGGAATGGTATCTGGCCAAGGACGTCAAGGACAAGGACCTCTTCAGATATATCAATATGAAGAAAGCTATGGAAAACGTGGGCCCATTACTGAATGGAGCAGGGACCCTGGTGACAGAGGACACAGAGAAAGCAGAGATACTGAATGCCTTCTTTGCTTCAGTCTTCAATGGCAAGGCCAGTCCCTAGTAATCCCTGACCCAAGAGACAAGGGAGAAGGTCTGGAGAAAGGAAGTCTTTTCTTTGGTTGAGGAGGATGGGTTAGAGATAATTTAGACAAACCTGACATCCACAAGTCCCTGGGCCCTGACGCATGCACCCATGGGTGCTGAGGGAGCTGGTGGTCACCACTGCTAGGCCACTCTCAATCATCTATGAAAGGTCATGGCAATCAGGAGAGGTGTCTGAGGACTGGAAGAAACCAAATGTCACCTGAGACTTCAAAAAGGGCAACAAAGATGACCTGGGAAGTACAGGGTAGACAGCCTCACCTCAGTCCCTCCTGGAAAGGTGATGGAACAACTCACCTGGAGGTCATTTCTAAGCATGTGGAAGACAAGAAGGCAATCAGGAGTAGTCAGCATAGATTCACCAAAGGGAAATCATGATTACTTAACCAACCTGATTGCCTTCTACAATGGGTTGACTAGCTGGATAGACTGGCCATTGTGTATTGTTTATGTGGATTTCAGCAAGGCTTTCAACACTGTCTCATATGGCATCCTCGTAGGGAAGCTCAGGAAGTGTGGGCTGGATGAGTGGAGGATAGTGAGATGGAATGAGAACAAGCTGAATGGCAGGTCTCAAAGGGTTGTGGTCAGTGGTGCAGAGTCTAGTTGGAAACCTGTACCCAGTGGTGTCCCAAGAGTCAGTATTGGGTCCTGTATTGTTTAACAGCAGCCTTGGATACAACTCCAGGGAAAGCTGTCCTGCAGGAGGAGCTGCTTATTTTTAATAGTATTAGTAAACCAAGAAGAAAATAAGTCCTATGTAAGGGAATGTTGTATTTTAAAGAAGTGTTATCACCGTATATTCCCCAGCTGTGAAGTGTAGGTATGCACATCTTGTCTACACTCCTTACACTATCAGTTTAAAGATAGAAGACAAGAGCTGTAATATTTGCTTTTGTGGCATCTCTGTGCCTTCCTTTTGGGAGCTGTGTTGTTATGATCAGCTACAGCTGTCACACCAAGTCAGCTAGCCTGGAGAGTAAGTTTTGTTCTAGTGAAATATGTGTGATCAAAATATGACCTTTTAATCCATTCTGAGATTTCTTTTTAAAATGGTGTTTCTGTGTACTAGGCTTGCTTTGGTCTTCCGACTGTGTAGGCTGATTTCTTTGTGCTTATTTTGGGTTGGCACTGTTATATTCCGTACAGGGTAAGTAAGACTTGTGGAAAACCACTAGGATATTTGTGATATTGTGGGAGAGCATAGTGTTCTCCACTGCAGCCTCAGGTTAAAGAGTAATTCATCCAGGGATGGGTGTTTCTCCTTCATCAAGCAGCTTAAGGCATCCTCAGGAAATACTTCTTTAAGAACAGAAATAATTCATGTGAATATGATGTAAGATGTCTGCAGAAGCCCCTTAGCAACAGATTAACTTTTTCAGCAACTTTAGTGCATATTTTATCGGTACTTGGTCACTAGGGTATGAGACAGTTTCTGTGAATAAAATTCAGATGTTCCAGTTGCTCCAAGTCAAAATAAGTAAAACCTAACAGAAACTGCTTTTCTTAATTATTTACTTTTAGGCTCTTGGTTCATGAGTGTGGCTACATCAAGAAATGTTATAAAAATGTGTCCATCTGGTATCGTTTTGCAGGAGATGGTTTTACACTGAGTTTTGCAAGCATGGGGCTTCCCTCTGCTTTGCAGGCAACTCTCAGGGAACTAAAGCAGAGATTAAGAATGCAGATGTGTGTTTAGAAAGTAAAGGTGACAGGCAGAGAAACTACAAGAAAACTTCTTTCCTAGGGAAGCTTGGCAAAGGCTGTGTTATGTGGTAAGAAGAATCCAAAGGAAGTTAACAGGGTAGAGAGGACAGGCTTTTAAAAATATTCCTGCCCTCTCTATTGAGCAGAGGAGTGAAAGACTGTGATATGTGTGCACTTGGGAGTATACTATCCCCCTCCTTTTTGACTGGGATCTCTGAGTGGTGGGGTGGTGGCTCCTCAGACTGTCCCATCTGATTCCCATCAGAGCTGTCACTGTTGGGGGACTTACAAGGCCTTACACAAAATTATGTTGTAAACCATCAAAATCTTGCTGCTGCTTGCTTGCACTGAAGTCATACAGCAGCTCTGCTGATCATGCAGACAATATAAGAAGTATTTTTTTGTAATGGAGAAGAGCTGGGAAACAAAGTACTAAGTATAAATTGTCTAAGGTAGCTGGAACAAACTAGTAATAAAATTACAATAAATGAAAGATGAGGCCTGTTGCCCATTAGATAGGTCTATGTGACACAGATGCATGCGAGAGAATGCATATGTATGTTTCTATGTGTCGTATGCACAATCTACTGCAATTTATATAGGTGTAGGCAGGAGGGACAGCTGTTACCCAGTCACTCAATCTGAGAACAGCCGTGGCCATCAGTCTGCAAAAAGTTCAGGTTTACACCAGGGGAAGCAATAGCTGGAGTGATGTATTCTGTTACTGCCCAGCAGCGAAGGTGGGCACTCTTAATCACTACATGAGGGGAAATGCACTGTCACTTTGAAAGATTGCTGTATTTGATTGATGGGAACACTTGTGCAATCTTACTGTCCACCTGACAGGGAACATTGCTGTCCAGCCCCTGCAAACTACTGTCAAAGACTAACCGAAACTAAAGAAAAAGGTTAGAAGAGCCTGTACAAATGTGAATCTATGCAAAGGAGTGTCCTCTTGAGTATCTCACTGTTTTCAGTATAAACTGGCATTGCTTTGTAAGGTTCCCTCATGAAAACCTGTGTGTATTCTGTGGCTCTGTTTGGTGTGTGGCATCAGCTGAACTGAGTTTGCAGCTAAATAATTCTTTAAAGAACTGTACAAACTCTGTAGATACTCTGTGTACACAGACTTTCTTGAAAACAAGTACAATTTGCTTTTTCTGTATGATTATTTCCAGTACTAGGCATTGGGTCAGGTGCTACTGTTAAGCAAAGGCTTCCCAGCTTTGCTTTTCTTCTATGGAAATGAAGATAGGCAAAGGTGACTGGCTCTATTCTCTCCCAAGAATGAATAGTAACACTTCTAGTTAAGAACAGTAGAAAGTGTCGTGAAATGGTAGTGTGGGTGATATTGGTGTTAAAAGCTTTTGAAGACAGAGAAGCACTGCAGGTATGAAGGAGTTATCATATACTTGATCTGTACAAACACCTTTGTAATTAGTCGTGCAAAATTATATCTTACATTAAGATACTGTTAGCTATATGGGTTGCTGGCATGAGTATCTGGTTGCTTGATGCTAACAAAGTAGGTTCTATAAACGTAGCTATATAAGTTAGGATTTAATGTACTTAAAAGTGATTTCAGTGAAATTATTCATTTATTCTTCTTACTTTAATTTCAATGTACCCCTATATGTTAGTAGCAGACCTAAGTTGAAATAGCTGGACAGCTGAATTTTTAAAACAAAAATGCAGGTAAAGTTGCTGTACAATTTCTTAAATTGTTCCCTGAAAGCTGAGCTTCATCCTGTCCTCCAAAATAGGATTATGAATCTTAGAGGATTAAATGCTCTCATTTAAAATCTCTTAATTAATTGTGATTAGTTCTAGTTTATTTTTTCTCAACTTGTGTTTGTCAGAAAAAAAAACTAGCTAATATGAGAACCTTTTCAGATCTATGATGGTAGAGCTTAACCCTGCAATGTGCAGGTCTGGCCACTGTGAACTCATATTCTAGACAGGTGCAGTCAGTATGACCGAGGTCTGGCTGTTGTTGGCATGTGTTTGAGATCCCATCTCACCTGTTGCCATGGTGGATTATTTACCACTGCTAATTTGTGCTTTTTCTTTTTTTTTTGGTCATATTGAGGTAACGAGATGTGCTGTGGTGGTGATGAATGGTGGTCAAGAATGAAAGAGAAGAAAGCTTGTTAAGAAACCCTTGTGTTCTTTCTGGAATCACAAACGAATGTGGCTCCAGATTTATGTATGATTTAGAAGAAAATTGGGCTGGTGAAGGTAAATATTACCTGGGTGTGTTTAAGCATGCTCTGGCACTGCAGGCAGTGATTTTCAAGGTCATTCCCAGGGCCCCCTGGCATTTCTGGGCACAGCTCCCTTGCCTGTACCCTGTTCCTCCTGATGTGTGATACATCAGCTTGTCCTCTCCTTGTACAGTTTCTGGTGGGCTTTCCTATAGTCTTACCAGAAGTAAGAGAAGATCCTCAAGAAATAGGACCTTCCCCTACCTCTGCTTGGGACAGTTTTCAAGAAAGGCCATAAAAAAAGCTCCATCATCTCTTCTGCTTGCATCTTTCATCAGGCTGTGGTGGTGAATTTTCCAGTGGTGGAATTCACCCTACATCAGGAGGTGGTGAATTTTTCGGTGACCTCCTGCATGCATTTTCAGAGATGCGTTTCCAATGGTGTCTTAGAAATAGGCCATTTGCATCAATAACCTGCCCTAGAAGGCTCTAGAAAACCTCAAAAGGCAGGAGGTAGTTTCACACCAAGAGGTAAATAGTTGTCTGGTCAGGTTTAGAGCTGCTGAAAGACTAAGCATGGTATCAGCATGTCCTGGGTTCAGCAGCAGCAGTCACTTTTTCTCCTTCTTGGTAGCTGGTGCAGCGCTGTGTTTTTGATTTGGGGCCTGGGAACAGTGCTGATAACACCAGTGTTTTCAGTTACTGCTTGGTGATGTTTAGGCTGGCCAAGGACTTTGTGAGCCTCATGCTCTGCCAGGGAGGAGGGGAAGCCGGGGGGAAGCAGAGACAGGACACCTGACCCAAACTGACCAAAGAGATTATTCCGTACCACAGCACGTCATGTCCAGGATGTAGAACAGAGAGCAGAGACCTGGAAGGGTGGTGAGGGTGCACGATGGGGGGTGCAGCCGGTGGGGGGTGCACTGGTGGGGGTGCACAGCTTGGTCGAGCAGGGTGGTGAGCTATTGTATTCTTTCCCTGTATTTGCCTTGTCATTATTGTTACTGGTGGGGGTGTACGGCTTGCTTGGGCTTGATATTGGATGATGAGAAATTGCATTCTTTTCCCTTGTATTTCTCTTGTCATTATTATTATTGGTGGTAGCAGTAGTGATTTGTGTTATACCTTAGTTACTAAACTGTTCTTATCTCAACCTGTGGGAGTTGCATTCTTTCGATTCTCCTTCCCATCCCTCCAGGAGCGGAGGGAAGAAAGAGGGGGAAGTGAGTGAGAGAGCGACTGGATGGGTTTATAGACTTAAACCATGACGCAGCACAAACTATAGTGCGTGCTTCTTCCAAAAGTGGGAGGAGTTTTGGGGGTAAGAGGCTAAGAGATTCAGGCTCCTTTTCCCATTACTGGTCTTGGGTAGGACTGTTTGCAAATACTGGTTCTCAAATCCATAGAAATTAATAAAGTATCTGAAACCTTCCATTAGAATCATAGAATAGTTAGGATTGGAAAGGACCTTAAGATCATCTAGTTCCAACACCCCTGCCGTGGGCAGGAACACTTCCCAATAAACCATGCCACCCAAGGCTCCGTCCAACCCGGCCTTGAACACCACCAGCGATGGAGCATTCACAACTTCCTTGGGCAACCCATTCCAGTGCCTCACCACCCTTACACTAAAGAATTTCTTCCTCATATCCAATCTAAACTTCCCCTGTTTAAATTTGAACCCGTTACCCCTTGTCCTCTCACTACAGTCTCTAATGAAGAGTCCCTCCCCAGCATCCCTATAGCCCCCCTTCAGATACTGTAAGGCTGCTCTGAGGTCTCCACGCAGCCTTCTCTTCTCCGTGCTGAACAGACCCAACTTTCCCAGCCTATCGTCATACGGGAGGTGCTCCAGTCCCCTCATCATCCTCGTGGCCCTCCTCTGGACTTGTTCTAACAGTTCCATGTCCTTTTTATGTTGAGGACACCAGAACTGCACACAGTGCTCCAAGTGAGGTCTCACAAGAGCAGAGTAAAGGGGCAGGATCACCTCCTTTGACCTGCTGGTCACGCTCCTTTTGATGCAGCCCAGGATACGGTTGGCTTTCTGGGCTGCAAGCACACACTGCCTGCTCATGTTCGTTTTTTCATCGACCAACACCCCCAAGTCCTTCTCCACAGGACTGCTCTGAATCTCTTCCCTGCCCAACCTGTAGCTGTGCCTGGCATTGCTCCGACCCAGGTGTAGGACCTTGCACTTGTCATGGTTAAACTTCATCAGGTTGGCATCAGCCCACCTCACAAGCGTGTCAAGGTCCCTCTGGATGGCATTCCTTCCCTCCAACTTATCAACCAAACCACACAGCTTGGTGTCATCGGCAAACTTGCTGAGGGCACACTCAATCCCACTGTCCATGTCACCCACAAAGATATTGAACAAGATCGGTCCCAACACTGATCCCTGAGGGACACCACTCATTACTGGTCTCCAGCTGGACATTGAGCACAACTCTTTGCTTGTGGCCATCCAGCCAGTTCTTTATCCACCGAGTGGTCCACCTATCAAATTGATGTCTCTCCAATTTAGAGAGAAGGATGTCATGTGGGACAGTGTCAAATGCTTTGCACAAGTCCAGGTAGATGACATCAACTGCTCTACCCCTGTCCACCAGTTCCGTAGCCCCATCATAGAATTAGCCTTCAAATAGTATTTACAAATTTTATTGTGAATATTCATTTTATTAACTTGGTCATAAAGTATTCCAATATTCAATATGGAATTGAATAAGCTGCAGTGTTAAAGTGCTGGAATAGAAACAAAGTAGATGCAAGTCCTCCTGAAGGAGGATGTTCTAGCAGTAGTGGCAGAGACAAGAGATCACTGTCTTCGCAGGAAGAAATGGGGTGGATTAGGGAGGAGGAGATTTTTTGTACTGTGAGAATTGTGCTTGTTTTGAAGCGAAGGGTAGGAAGAAGTTAGTGAAATGCAAATTGTGGAAGAATGGACTATAGAAACAAATAAGTAAATTCCATCAGTAGGACACGTGCAGTCTGGGGGGGTTTTGATTCACAAGGCAAAGGAGTGCTGTGCTGATAAGGGCACTTGTGCATGACTTGAGAGAGATGGCTTTGTCCCTGGTTTTGCTGTTGACCTTACACCTCTGTATTTCTTGCTCTTTTTATCCTCTGCCTTTTATATTTAGACTGCGTTTCTTTGTGTTGTGGCCAGCTTGCTGGAGAGTGTGCATTCATGCAAGACCTTGGCCAGGGACTGCGGACACTTTTGTCTTAGAAATAAATAGTCTTTAGAATGCACAGGGCAGCTGTAGAGGATAAGATGGAGGTGACACTCTTTGGTGCCATTTTTAATAAGCTGGCAGCAGTGTCCTGCATATAAAGAATTTTTCTGTTTTGTTTTTTGGTTTTGAAAAGCAGCCTGCTATGCAGCAGGGGAACCAAGGGTAGCAGCAGCAGTAGGGGTTTGGAAGACACTTGATTGTGTGGTATCTAGCAAATGAATGCTAACCAGCCAGTGTTCCTACAGCCAGGGCTAATCAGGTATTAACCAGGAGAGCCATGGGGTTCAGATAATAGAGGAGTTTAATAGTTACTAAACTTGGCTGTGCTGCAGAATCCTGCATGTGAATGCAGGTATAGAAAGGCATCACAAAAGATGCTGTTTTTAACAGTTTTGTATCTTCTAATTGCTAGATAATAGTGAAGATGTGAGTCTCTGTTAGATTTGAGTCTGCCTCTCCGTAGTGATGTACTGACATAACTAAACCTGGAGACTTTTGTATTATAGATAAAACTAGCTGCCTCATCAGAAGTGGTTTTTGAAAACAAAAGTTTTAAAAGGTGGCTTGTTGCAACTTAAAAGCAGAAGATACCTGTTGGTAAGGAACCAAGCCAGCTTATGTGCTGTTGAGAAAAGAAAATTGGAATCCGAGTTCTTTGAAACAGAGATTAACTTGAAAAGAATGCTTTTTTTTTTTTTTTTTTTTTTTTTTGGAACAAGAACAGGGGAGAACGGGACTAGCCTAGTGCTGGCATCTCCTGCCGGCAGACATATGTTCTTGTCCTGGTTGTGAATTGGTCCAAATGGAGCTTCGTTACCTGTGACTGGCACATGCAGAGGATGTGGCTTTAGCAAGGGCCATGTGACTTGGACATGTCAGTGATTCCCCAGCCTCTGAAACTCATATTATACCAAGATGCAAGTGGTATTGTCTTGCCTCCAGCTTGGAGGAGAGAAATTGGGTCTGGGAAAACTAATGCAACTTCTTGTCCTATGACAGAAGATGCTCACCCAGCAGCTAGCTGTCATCTGTTTTTGTTATCAGCCCTTTCCTGCTTTGGGAGGCTGAGATTTAAAAGCCATTTTACTGCTAGGGTCTTTCTGTACAGCAGAACAGCATCTCCGTAAAGCATAGAGCAGCCTTTCTGACAGCTACTGTAGGAAATATCACTAGGAAATGTAGCCTGAGGGTCTGAGTACTCTGGGAGGTTTTTTTTGTAACTATTTCCAGAATAAAGCTTCTAATTTTGGCTCTTAATTCTGCTCATGTTCATTAGGCAGATTTTGTGCCTTGAAATGTGTGCTGTTGAGGAAAAGAAGGGTAAGAAAGATCAGCAGGGACAACCTGAGAAGACTGAAAAAAAGCTAAAACTGATGAAGTGGAGCAGAGAAGTAGTGAAGAGAGGGTGGAGCTGCCTTGGGTTTTCAAGCTGGGAAGTGGTCAGGCTGGAAAGTGAGGAACAGCTGAGAAATGAGTGTCAGCAGTGAAGTTGCTGAGGATGGCAGTGAGGAAATCCCACTGTGAAGACCCTGACAGAGGGCGTGCAGGGAATGACAGTGGGTGGAAATGTAACCCTGCCGGAGAGGATGGGTTAGAAAGAATTGTTTGAAGAATTGTCCTCTGTGAGCAAAAGACAAGCTTTTTTCCCTGCCACTTTTGCAATTGCTTCTTGTGCAGATTTTTGTCATTTCCAACTTTTCATGAGTGGGTCTGACAGATGTGAAAGGACTGTGCTGGAGCTGTCAGGGCACCTGGGGTTGATTAGTAGAAAAGTGCAGCTTTGTGTTTGCCCTTGCAGGGTTTACCTACAGAGTTTGAGTCTGTCTGCGTGGCAAAGCATGTTAAGGAAAGGCCATGCGCAGTGTCCTTTTGTGGGCTTGCTTTTTTCCTGTTGTCCTTCTGTCTTTTTTAATCCACATGTAAATGTAGGCAGCAATCTGTAAGAAAACTATAACCTGAAGCAACTGACCTATTTTAAGATTTGTGTCTTGAATTTCTCAGCAATGTTATGTCTTCTCTGCCTCAATCAAACTGGTTTTTGTTTTAGTGGCAGGCGATTGGGTTTTTAAGCCATTATTGCAAGGATGGAAGTCACTGTTACCGTTCTGCAGACCCTGGAGACAGTGAGTTCTATAGACCCCGGGAAAGTGCGTCCCTTTTAGAGAGGAATAAATGCAAGGGTTTAACAACAGCAGTCACTTTTGTCCTTAGAACTATGTCCAAAAACAAGTTGTTGGCCCTACAGCCTGGTGGGTGTGCTGTGCCATTGATCTTTGCTTTTTGTTCATTGTATTCTTATGTGTCTCTGCAGCTCCTGCTGCCTTTGCCAGTCCTATTGAGTTGGTGGGGGAGCCGTTGCCATCATCTGCTTCAGATTCAGTGGAACTGTTTTGCAGCAGCAAGAGGATAGGAGAGGTGCTTTCCTTTACTTACTGTAAAAAAAAAAAAAAAAAAGCTGCTCTTGAGCCTGCTCTGATAATCCTCTGGCTCCCTCTCTGGAGTAGGAAGTGTTTGGGATTATCTGGGTTAAGTATACTCTGTTTTGAGTGCTGGCTGTTTTCATATGTAACTGCTCTTAAGCAAAACTTGTCACTGACAGCCTCTGCAAGGTTAAGGATCTGCAGCCAAAGCCAAGTGTCCCTGGGGATGTCTTCTTTGGCTGGCGCAGGAGAGTGTAGTCTTGTAATATCCACTATAGCTCTACCCTGTATCCATTTACTGCAACACTGCTAACAGGAAATAGTATTTTTCACCATTTTAATGGTAACAAGTAAGCATTCTGTCTTTGGAGAGGAAAAAAAATAACCTAACCCTTGCAGGGCTCCCTGGAAGTTATTTTTTTAGTCCAAAGAATATGAAACCGTGAACTGGCATGTGTTAGACAAAGGATGTTGTGAAAGGATAATGAGATTTCAGAGGTACAACTTGGTGACTGCTCAGAAATGGTGACCTCAAGGCATACTTGCACCAAGCATTCAGCAGGTAGCTTCACAGAGTTATCTAGCTGAGTACAAACCAAAAGGTATTAATCAGACTGTGACAGCCTAAAATATGTTTATCAGAAGCTCCTGTCTTATTTCAGTAAAGTTTTTAACAACCTGCCACGCTGGTAAACTAGGGATGTGGTTCCCAGGGTTATCAAAGACAGTTAAATTGGTGTTCTGATTCTTTCCAAGTGAGACATTACACATTGTCACTGTTGCTCTTGCTAGTAATGTTGGATCCTGTTTGTACATAAAGCACAGAGAGGTGATTCACTCCAAAATTATGGAGTGGCCCTTTAGAGGGAAGCAAAATTGGTGTTCACTCTAACCAGTTTATTATAAATCTGAGTCTCTCAACAGCAGTAGCAAAGTACTCCAAGCACTTCCTGAACAGCATTGTGTTAGCTATGTGTCTTGATGGAAAATGTTATATCACATCTGAGACCCAGCGCTGGGGATAGTTACTCAGTTTGTGCGATTGCCTGAATGAATCTCTGTCTGCTTCCAAAACTACGAGCAAAATAGTCTTCCCTTTGACACAGGTCTGTGCCTGCTAGTGAAGATGATAGTGATAAGAGTTGGGTTTTTTTCTGTGGCGAGTTAAAGTTTTTTTCATATATGTGGAAGTAGCTGACTGAGGCTGTTTCCTCTGAAGGTGCATGTATACTTCAGATGCTTTCGTGTTTTACCAAGATTTGTATTGCCCTAAGAGCTGCTTAGGTACAGAAAATCCCTAAACTCCACAGGTAAACCCTTGTGATTTTTCAGTGATTTATAGCTGCTGGATACAGAAAATATTGGAACATCTCTTTCACAAATTGCCCCAGCAAAACGAATTGTGGAGAACTCTGTTGGAATGCAAAAGGGATGGTGAATATGTGTTTCAGAACAGCACCTCAGGGCTGCATCATCTACTACCCTTACTAAGTAGAAAGGATGACTAGGTGGCAGACTCACCTGATGCCCTTGTATGAGAAGGGAGGATGTTACAAAGAAGTTTTCCTCCTCTGGATACCACAGTCCAGATTGACTTCTTCTCAGCCACTTCTGTACTATGCATGAGTTTGCTTAATCTGATTACTTTTTGGGGCATTGGGCATCTCTGGGTACCCTCTGAGCTGCTGTGGTCCTGTGAGTAACAGCTCCAAGTTTCCCCTTATGCTGAGGAAAAAGCAGTATCTACAACCTGGTGTGCTCAGCCTTTGTCTGTCTCTGGGGACTTGTTGGGTTTGAGGGTTTAGTGTCCTTGGAGTGCAGCAGTGTGGGTCTGATCTTTGGTGTCATTTGGTTCTCAAGGTGGGCAGTAATGGATGTGAAGTGGCAGTTTTTATGGCTGTTGTGGCTTTAGGCATTAAAGGAAAATTGCTTGTTGCTAGAAAAGGGATTACAAGTTGGTACCTTGCAGACAATCTTATATTGTTCCTTAAAATTTGGATACACGATATAGCTGCTTTGGGAGTGTATTTCTTCTGGGTATATGTGCTACTGTCGACCGTATCTTAGTACATCCCACTTGTTAGCTAAAGAAAAATTGAAGTCAGAGAAACTGTATTTGCTGTTCTCACAGAACTTTTTGCTGAAAGAATAATGAAGTATTTAAAATTAGGAATTGGTCCAGCATTTGGTTAGATACGAGAAGCCAGGTAACTTTGTAAGGAAAAATTATGCTGTAATATCTTGAATAAGATAATCTTGAGTACAGGTCCTCTAACAACCTAAAAAGAAAAAAAAAGGCTATCAGAATGTCAATGAAATAGGGCCAGCAGTTTTCTGAAAGTTCAATTTCTGATGGTAGGATTTATAAATGCAGTTCCGTAAGCAACAGATGCATCCCCTCTTATTTAGAGCTTGAGTGGATTTTTTTCCTCATACTATGGTTATATTTGAGGATGTTTCACTTATTTTTTTACGTGTTTCGTTACTTATACATGTCCTAAAGTCTCATTGAGTTTGGGTGGAAGCTAGGGAGTCTCCTTCCAGCATGTTGAGTCTGTGAGTAGGTGAAGAAACTATCACTGCTTGCAGCACGGGATACACTTCATACCAGAAGGCATCTTTTTTACAGTAATGGAAAGATTTGTAGTTCTGTGTAGTTGTAGGTAACCTCAGAATAACTTCCGTCAGCAAAATCTGCCTTGAATTGTTCTTTGCTTCACAAAGAACCACAAAGAAATCAAGATGCTTAGAAAAAACAGGACTATTAAAGACCTTTTCTGCTATGAGTATTTTAACTTATTTTGTTGCTAGAAAGCTGGGTCATGCCAGGGTAAGTGCAGTGCTTGAAATGCACTACTGTAAATGACCATCCCTCCACACTGACCACTGAGGTTTCTATTTTTTTTAGAAATCGATTAAATGTCAATGGTAGGACAGTATGTTTGTTTCCCTTTTTCTCCTCTGTTCTGTAATAATGAGCAGGCAGTGCTATGAAAATGGAAAGAGAATTTTGGTTTTATCTGGTGTTGGTAAAGCAAATCAAGCAAAAAAACCCAAACCACTTTGAAAGGTACAAGTCCAAGTTAGTTACTTGGAGATACTGATATTCATGCTGATATCACTTCAAGAGGTACCTATCTTAATTGCTCAGCTGTCAACCAAGCCTTGCATCCCTGTGGAAATTCTAAGGGAAATGAAAGGATCTTCATTAACCTTCTGCTGGATGATGCTATAGCACAGTGCACACTTTTAAGAGCCACGTGCTAGCTTTGTGTTTTGTCAACTGAGGACTAAGGTTGAATGAGTTCGTAGCCAGCATGCTCTTGCCACATCACCTCCTGAGAAATTACTTTCATTTCTCTAAAAAGGAGCTACAGAAGCCTCCCTGCAAAGGGGAGAGGCTTATATTCACATCTGTGCTTTGCAGCTGGGCAAGCCACCATAGCGGCATTGAAGGAGTAGCTTAGAGTTCAGAGTTGGCAAGGATCTTGGGATGCGTCTGCCTGTGGAAGAGACATCAAAGAAAACACTTTTCACATCATCTCTCATGGAAGATCTCTAATCTCTGAGTCAGGTGGACAGAAAAGTACTTCCTAGCAGGAGGCTCAATATTACTGTTCCTCAAATAACCTGAGTTCTGGGGTATCATTGCTCATGTTTCTATATAATTTTGATTGCTTTTTGCTAACACACACACTTTCAGGATAAAGCATTGGCTATTTCTGCTTTGTTGTGTGTCTGCACTCAAAAATCACAGGGAACTCTAGATCTAAGTGCTGTGTGTTGTCACGATGCAACAAATTGTGGTGATAAAGCGTGTTTTGAAGCAGTTTGTGATTTGCCTGTTACCAGTGCAAGGGGCACCAGGTATGAGCTTGCTGGAAGTGCAGACTTCTGCTTTTGGCACAATCACATTTTCAGATATTCTGGTGGGATTGGGGCTGGCACTTGGTGTTTGTGCCAAAGACTAAACTCTAAATGAATGTCGTCCTGTAATGGCAAGATTTTACCCTGTTATTGTGCTGGTAGAATGTATCAGGTGTATTATTATGCTCAAGTACTCTTATTTTAATGTGAGGAGACCGAAGTGCTCCACTTACGAACTATAGGTGGAAAACTGATACAATGTAGCTTCTGTGCATGTCTTAGAAACTTTACCATGTTATTGTAGGTACTTTGTCTGGGGGGCAGAATTTTCTTCTTATATTATGGTTGTGCTAACACCCAAGATTTGTGTTTCTGGGGTCTTGAAAATCCTTCAACATTTCTCATCTGTTCTAGGCTGCAACAAAAAGCATCTGGTTTCCTAAGGTTGCAAGGCTAGTAACTGTGGGCTTTCTGAAGTTCATTTTTGCTGTTCACTTTTTGAGTAGCTATGTTGGCTTGCTTCCCCTTTTGACAACAGGGAGTGTGTGTCCCCTGCAGCTGCATGCCCACTGAAGACTCAGACCTGCTTTAAAATTGGCCAAAATTGAAATTACATTGGAAGGATTTGTTAAAGCTCATGCAAGTAGGGGAGCTGCTTGGTAAGTACCAAGTAGGCTGTTCTTCTGTGAGCTAAACCAGATTATCAGAAAGTTGTGGACTTTGTAATGAAGCCCCTGCACATAGCAATTTGCTGTTTTAAGGTGGCATAAGGATCGAAATACATGCATAGCTACTGGAAGAAGAGGGTTGGGTACTTCTGCTTGCTGCAGTAGGACTTTGGCACTCCTGCAGTCTCGTGTTTGTGGCTTTGGTGCTTCTGAATGCATTTGATGTGTGTCCTCACTGATGCATGCTATTGTCCTTGTCAGGGTAGCATGTGTGCCATTCTCCAGTGCAGTAGTTTGGTGCAGGCGGCTAATGGAGCATTCTGCATGTTTGCATATTAGAAAAACACTCTGGAAAGGCCATTACTGAGCTACAGGTTTGCCTTGGCTTCATGCTGCTTAGAGGCTACTGATGTATGTGCCATGCACACTTATGTCCTTATCAGACCTTGCCTGAAATATGCACAGCATAGTTATCTATCTATTGAAACACTAGCTCCTGCTTATCTGCCTTAAAACGATCAAGCAAAACCGCCCTTCCTACCACGCAGGTAGTGAATATATAAATGTCAATCAGTATTGAGCTAGCTGGGTCCAGATTTCATATTCCTACAGGGCTGTATGTATGTAAACCATGTGAAACTGTAATATTAAACCAGCTGTCTATACTTGGCAACATTTATTGTAACAAATAAAATGGCAGAAGTGTCTCTCAGATCAGGTCTTTAAAGCAGAGATGACTCCATAGATGAGGCTTTAAAAAAGGCCCTAAAGTTCCTGACAAACCCGTATTTTCCTTTGTGTGCCACTTTGCTCTGTTTCATAGCATCTGCATTGTAGAAATCTACTTTTTTCCCCTAAAATACCCTGTACCCTTGCACTTGGTGCATCCAAGTGCATGTCATTCGGTAATGTTGTCACAGCAGACTTCTATTACTTTTGAGCAATACTGCATTTTCCTAGATTTCTCTATAGTGCCATGCCTATACCCAGTTGCACTTCATTTCACTGATCATTGGCTTTTGCTTTGTCTGACTCTCATAAATGCAATAATTCATTTGATGGGTTAGAAAAACAAAGAAAAGGGATTAAAGAGCCAAATGTTTTTTAGGAGGCTGGAACAGGAATCATTGACTATTTTCGCTGTTATTGATGTATAATCTAACACTGAGGAATAGATATTTATGCGATGCTGAAGAATTAGGACTCAGAGCTTTCATTTGTAGGATGATCAGTTGTCAGCAAGTCCTGTTGGAGATTATCTCTTTAATTTAGGATCCTGCTCCTACAGCAGACCCAGTGTTAGAAGCTATTTCTCCTGCTGAAGTGACAAAATATAAAATTTGGGGCTGAAGCACTGTTATGCATGACAAATTTCTGGATTTTTATTTTCAGTGACTGTGTTTTCATTAAGGTTATTTAGGTGTGTATTTGTGTGATTATGGCTTTGCAGATGGAAATGTCAGAGTCCTGCTCCTACCTCCTTCTTGTGGTAACTGTAGAAGTAGGGGTCTCACATGCAAAGTGTTGTAGATTCATCCTCTTCTGGGCTTTCAGAGCTCTATGCATATGTGCACGAGGATTCTTAGCCCCTCTCTCACCTGATTCTCCGTGTTTCCACTTGCACAACCCTTCATAGGCATGCAGGCTATTGAAAACGCCACTTCCATGTGTAGACAATTCGATGCTTCCATCTCCACTGTTGTTTATCCTGGTATTTGCATATCGTGGCTGAACTGACCAAACAGTTCTGGCTAGAAAAAGGCTGTTGTGATGGGATTAAGTTGCCTTGGTTAGAGCACCTAAAGGCCTTTCTGCTCTTTAGTGAAAACCTCCATTTGCAGACTTCTCAGTTCCCTGACACTTTTGATGGATGAGCCCTAAAAGTCCATCCTTGTCATGCTGATGCATGTTGCATGTGAATGTGTGCACAAATGCTCCTGCATGCATACAAAGCTCTGCTGAATGAGAAGTGCTCATGGACCCAAATCTCAGAAAAACGCTTTATTTTCTTTGTGTGGTGTTTCATTTTATTGCCCATAGTCCAGTTTGACCTGTTGCTGGAGCTCTGGCTTGCTGTGGTTGTCTTTTGTATGTTCTGCTCAGGACTTTGGGGAGCTCTCTGTACCCAGGAGCATGCAGCCGTGTCTCCTAACTAAGGTGATGATGTGCAGAAAAATGAAGTAGTCTGTGAAGGGGTCATAGTGATAGGGACAGCCATTTTGACATTGCAGATATGATAAATCGAGAGGCTCTTTGCTAGAAGATTTGACTTGCATCCAATGGGCTCCATGCATCTGTCTTAGTGCAAGAAGGCAGCGCAGAGATGTTCTATTGACCTTTGGTAATGCCTATTCTCATTTTGCCACCTTTTATGACAGCTTGTGAAAATCATTAAGAGAAAGTATGATCTTCCTGGAAGTAAAGATTCCTGCTGAACACTAACGTTTTTGTGATCAGTGTGAAAGAAAGGGCTCTATTAAACAATGCAAAATGTCAATTGAAAATCCTTTTAAAATTCAACATGCTAAGCTTAGCACTGTGCTTCAGCTGAGCAAGGTATGACTTTTTTATATTGAGACATGAAGCTTGCTGTTTCAGCTTGTTTCCTCGAATGTTGAGCTGTTAGCTCAACACAAGTGCCACCAGGGCTGAAAAGCCACAGATGGGACCCAGAGGGATGAGATGGCTGAGCTGCCAGGGTGTGTTTCCGGGGTGTTTCTGGGCTGCAGACTTATGAGGCATGTGACCAGGAGACAAGTTCCTGTATTTACCCCCTATACTTTGTTCACTGAGCCTCAGGGGTGGGAGTTTGATGAAAGCATATTATAAAGAATTAGATTTCATTTGAAAACACAAGTGCAGAATATACACATCCCATGGGCAGTGTGGTATTTGGGTTTTTGTTTTTCACCTTCTGCTGGTTAATTGCTATAGTTGTTTTAAATCATTTTGCCTTACTTTAAATTTGACTTCAACATCCATGTCCTGGTTCTTCACCTTTCTCTGTTAGATTGAAGTTTCCTTTAGTAACCAGTATCTTATAAAAGTGCGTATGCATTGTAATATGGTTACTTGTTTCATGCGAACTTACCGCCTTTTCTGACAGCTGAAGTTTTTCAGGTACCTCGTCTTTGAGACACCTGTAACAGCTGCTGAGTCTCTTTCTTGAGATTTTCCTTCTTTGATTTTTTTTTTTTTTTTTCCTTTTTTTTCTATATTGCTCTGTTACTCTCTTGGGGAGCTGGAGGAAGATGGAGGGAACCTTCCCTTGTTGCTCTTAAGCTTGTGTGGATCAGGTTGAGATGGCCATCTGGACTTCCCCTAGGAAGGATGGGTGTAAATACCTCACCCCAGAAGCAGTGTGTTACAAACATTGTGCCTGGTGCAGACACACTGGGCACTCATCTTTCCTGCTGTGGGAAGAAGCTGTAACTGCCACTGTCTCTTTTGGGCAGAGGTGTCACTTCAGGATGTGGTGTGTTGGCTCTTCAGCATGGCCTCCAGCAGCTGCTGGTGTTTTAGTGCCTCACTTCTAACGTGCTACCCTGGTGTGTTGTTGTAGTAGAAGCGTTCATTAGAAGAGGCCTAATGTTACTTTTCCCTACCATTTTATGTTTTCTTTTTTGGTGTTTGTGGTGCATGTATATGTAATAATAAGAAAAAACTCCTTTAAAATCTGTAACTGTTGTCTGTTTGGAGTCAGTCAAAACCAGAATTCACTGCAAAATCTAGCAACTTTGTCCTTGGCAAGATTTTTATTCACTGAGATACATTCAAGGAAGACATTATTTATGTGTTGGCCACGTATCCAAAATGGTGAGGTTCCTATTTGGTTCCTTTCCTGGCTGTTACCGCAATACAAATAAAGGAGGACAGTAATACTGCTATGGATCAGCACAGAAATGGGAGATAGAGGGGGTTCTGTGTGACACTAGGTGGTGCTTTGTATCTATATGGGTGTCACTGAGTGCTTGTGTCACTCTTGCTAATTCCTCTGGCAGTGGTTAAGGCTTTTTAATCTATATCAGATTTAGTCATGGTCAGGTAGGATAGAATTTGTTACTCTGGAAAATATCATTGGTAGCACTCCAGTTTAAATACTCAAATGAGACCACTCAAAGTGTATCCTATTATCTGTGAATCTTAAAGTACTTTTTTTGATATTAACTGATTTCACTGACTGACAGTGAAGCTAAGTGAGCAATACATCCACTTTATAGATTATTAAATTAAAGCAGTTATATTTATTGACTGCTGGAAGTCATGTAGTGAGGCAGTGACAGGGCTAGGAATCAAGTCCTGGAGTGCTGGCTTGCAGTTCCCTCTTCTGTCTGTTAGATAAGGATTCATTTGGCTGCAGTTTTTGTAAATAAAGTTGAACCAGAAGGCTAAAATTAAAATTTAAGGAAAATAATTTCTAAAAAATATCTAAATGATAAAGGTGTTAACCTAGGTTTGAATATGCAAATGTCACATGTTTCTTAGTATGGAAGGCAGTAGCTGGTTATAGCGGTATAGACCCCAGTTTAATTACTGAGATCCACAGAGTCTTAGGGATTCTGCTTGCAGATGGCAGCGCCTGCTGACAGGAAACCCTCACATTCCCTTTCTCTGAACTAGCAAATTTCTCTTCCTATTGCTTTTCCTTTCCTTGTCTGATTGGAATGGAAAAAAGCTCATTATTTGCTAGAGTTTCTTCCCCTAATCTCCTCTTACCTTTTGGGGATTGCTGTGATTCCTGCCATGGATGATCTGCAATTACAGCCCTCTTCCCAAGCAGGTGGCTGATACCTGGCTCAGCTAGTAACAGTGCTAGATTAATTATTTGAGGTGATTACCCACCACATATTAAGACAGAGCGAACTGTGAGCGGCAGTGTAGGATTTTTAGGTGCTCCTTGGCTCCCTCAGTGTTTGGCTGTGCCACCTTCTGTGGTCTCTGAGGATGCCTGAGCTGCTTCTTGTGCTATGAAGGTATTTCCATTCAGATCTGTCTGATCTGGCAGGTAGCAAATCAGTGCCATTGGAAAAATGGCAAATATTTTGGGAATCATGCGGGGAAGGCTGGTTTGATAACACTGATATTTTTAGGTACTTGTAGTTTGCTGTTTGTGGGATAAAATGCAGGGGTTGATTAGCAAATGCTATTGCAAATCAAACTGTGGGAAGGAAACTGGTTACCATCTATCTCTGTGCAGTGGAAATTGCACCTTTTTCTTTACTCTTGTTCTCTATGTTAGTGATGCGCTGGGCACAAGGAATATATCATTCCCCAAAGTGAAAACTGAATAAGCAGCCAGTTTTAGCATAGACTACATATTTTGAAGTAGTAACTGTAAGCTTGTGCATGTGTGATGCTAACCAAATAATATTCCCTGGTTTGGGGCTAATGGTGCGTTTAAGCAGTCTCATAAGTGCAATTGACTGAAGTCATTAGGAGACGAAGCAAACTTTGCTGCTGTTCTGCAGTGTTATCTCAGGGTGGTTATTTTTGCCGGCTGCTCTGAAATATGGTGATGCCCAAGCCCACTGCCTTACAGCCATCTAAGTTGTGCGACATGCTCTGGGACCCACCAAGCCCCAGTTGTAGCTGCCTAACTGGAAATCCCTCAAACAAATGAGCTTAGTTTTTTCAGAAGTCAATTTCTGGTGGAAGAGTTGTTTAGTCATTTTTTGCTTAAATTGCTGCCCTGAAGACTTCCCATCTGCTAGAGACATTTTGGAGACTAATGCACTTGCTCTTAGTACATTATTATTATGAAAAGCTGCAGGTTGCATATTTGCAGTGCAGTGGTCAGGCCTTTGCAGCTGCTGTGGCTTAGAATTTCTTTGCTTATGTAGCATTTTTTCAATAAATGGACTGTACAGTTTACTAAACTAACCCTATCATGATGTTTTCATAGGTCAAGTCTTTTTCTCTAGCAGTTTGATAAAAAATGACCTAAGTAATGTTGAAGACTTCTTGAGAAGTGCAGTCGGGTGGAGAAGGAACTCAGTGGTGTTGAATGACATGTGCAATCTGAAATTATAATGAGCAGGTAGGAAACATGCTGACTTTGTTATGGTTGCTTTACAATGTGTATTTCCTTGCAACTGGAACCATAACTTCTGTCTTGAGCAATCATACCCAGATTTCCATCTGGATTGTGGTGAGGGTATAGATATAGGTTTAAAAAGGAGTCCAGAAGGAAAAATATTGCTATAAAGCTGTATGGTGCTGGAGTTCAATGACAAAATTTTCTGTGTAAGTCTGTAGAGACTTAGTGTAAATGGCTTGAAGAATAGTGATTATTATACCAATCCAATTTCAATGCAAATATATGGACAGCATATTCCAATATCGTTACAATTTGAAATTATGTGGACGTATTTGAGTGATTCTTTGGAGGCTGTGCTAATGAAGTTGTTACAATGCAAAATCACTATTGTAGGATAATGCTTTCAGTGCAAATCTATATTAACTTTGATTTCATATGACTAGACAGGCTATGCTATCATTTAAAATAAAAAGCATCTTGCTGAGAAATTAACATTGGAGTAAGGACACATTTGTATGGTGACAGAACAGTTGTGATGTTTGTAGGACTGTGTTAGCCTTGTTGTGTGTAGCAGCTGTAAACTCTTCATGGAGTTTTGAAATAAAATTTATATATATGTGTTAGTGCAAAGCAGGAGTTGGAGTGCAGATCTGCCCAGCCCACCCTAAGTGTGTGGGAAGACAGAAGCATGGGGATAAAGCATAGGAACTGACTTTAAAAGAGGAAAAAAAGAAGTGACGGGTTCGAGCTATGGACAGAGCCATAAGGGTGGGTGATAGGAATAGATTCTTGAGGGTAAGGACTGTGGAACAGATACAGCTTTAAGGATTGTGGAACAGATACAGCGCTAAGGATTGTGGAACAGATACAGTGCAGCTTCAGATGACCTTTGGGGAAGGTTTGTTTGTACTTCTCTCTATTTCTTTTCTGTCATCTTCCACCAGTTTGTCCATTTCTGACACTTCTCCTTGGATGTTTCTCTGTCAGGTGAAGTTAAACACAGGTAAGACTGAACCCCTCTCTTATTCTCTGGAACATCTTATCTGCCATCAGGCTGGGAAGCCATGGGTCACTTGTGTTCTTCCCTCTTGTCCTCTGTAGGTATATAAACTGTTCCTTAATCCTGCTCTTCTTTCTTTAAACACTTTGTAATCTGCCCCACCTTCTCCCCCCATGCGGCTGGAAAGGTGGTGTTTCTGTAAGGTTAATCAGCAGCAGGGAACTTTGCTTAAGACCTGCTGCTCTACATCCTCTGACCCCTACCTGTCTCATCCTTCAACTTACTGTTTTCCCTTTGGTCCATTTCTTGCAAAAACCTTCAGGCACCTTCTTTTAATGCTCCTAGAAGCTCATGATCACATAGCAGCTCAAAACAGTGCCCCTGATGCTCCTGTTTGGTGCAAGTTGTTCAGATCTCAGAGAGGGTTTAAGCCCAGGCAGTGTACCTCCTATCCTCTGGAAAGAAGGCCGCATGTAAGAAAGCAGCTTGCCTCAAGCAGAAACTCTATTTCCTTTTGCTTTTTTGATATTTTTTTAAATGTATGTAGTGTCTTTCTTCCAAGAAGCAGGTGTGGGCTGTCAGAACAGCAGATTCAGTCCATCTCAACTGCAGTTTTGCCTGCTTCAAAAAAAGAAGACAGCTGTTGTCTCTTATAGTCTTAAAGATTATTGAGTGGGTATGTTGCCTGCTTCATAAAAGAAGGAAGGTATCTGCACAACATCGTTTGCTGCTAAAGGAAAAAGAATTTTGCATAGGAAATTATTTCACTTTCCCTATTATTTTTTTTTTTTCATAAGTTTTTTTTTTTGGTTTTGTCTTTCTCCCCTTCCTTGGGCTTCTGCCTGTTGTAAAATATAGCAGCCGTGATAATTTTATCCTTGAAAACTCAGACATTAGGTAACAACTTACAGCTTGAAAATGGCAGGGTCATTCTAAGACTTCTCACTTCCTGAGGCTGTTTGTTTCGTAAAAATTATGGCAACGCTTTATATATTTTAGTGTTAACACTTTCCAAAGTATGTATGGAACCATCCAACCCCGTGAGCAGCTAGTGTGGGTAACTACTGAGTCTCGTTATATGTTAATCTTTTTGCTGCTAACTCTTCTAATATTTATGGTATTTAGTTGATCAAGATTATGACTTATTTGGAAGAGGGACTGTGTTTTCCCTCCAGTTTCTGTACAGCAATTAGCACAGTGTGAGACCCAATCTTTACTGGAGATTTGGAAAAAGTAAACTGACAACAACCTTACAATGGAGAAAATAGCTGATGTTTTTGATGCCTGGGGGCCGATCCCTACTGCTTTTAGGGCTGTTTGATACTGCCCTCACTCTTCGAGTGAACACTTTGGTTTCTGTGGGGAATTTCAGCAGCTTTCTGCCGAGTTCCGGTTTCTGGACTCATCTAATGATATTGCATAGGCTTGATGTAGCTAATGCCCTCTGCAGTACTGCTCAAACCAGGTGAAAAACAGGGGTCTGTAGCTCTCCTTAAGCATGTGCTCCCTCCTTATGCTGCCAGTAATGTATTCTTGTGCAGCTGCTCACATAGAGGTACTAGCCACAAAATGCTGTGGTAAAGAAAATGCGATAGCAGCTGCTCAGCAGGGAAAATCCAATTGTCTTGCACTGGGCAGCTATAAGTAGTGTAATATTTTTGATTGTTGCAGAGAGGATGATTTAATTTCCTCCAAGGCAGCCTCAGTCACTTTGGTCCTTTTGCAAAGTATTTCTTTCCCTCCAGCTTTAGATCTCTTTTTTGTTGAGGCAGGTGTTGAGGAGAGGGATGCATCATAAAGGAGAAAATGTAACAAAGCTGCGAATGTACTAAACCATTGCAAATAAAAAAATATATTTGAAGAGTATGATCTGTAGGAAGTGAAAAACCCATTGAGTGATAGTAAGAGTTCTCAGAGGAAATTGGTAAGTTAAGCCACCTCCTCACTGAAAGTTAACAGAAGTGAGTTAATAAGGTAAGGCAGGCATAGGAAGGATAACTTAAGCTATTTCAAAGAAATACTGAATTATGACCCTCAGAAGTGAAAACTTGTTTTTCTGAGGGAGCACAATGAAAAAAAACAAGTTGACCACTACTGGCTTTTCTTTTTTTCTTCTTTTTTTCTTTTCTTTTTCTTTTTTTTTCTTTTTTCTTTTTTTTCTTTTTTTTCTTTTTTTTTCCTTTTTTTTCTTTTTTCTTCTTTTTTTTTCTTTTTTCTTTTTTCTTTTTTTCTTTTTTTTCTTTTTTTTTCTTTTTTCTTTTTTTTCTCTCCCCTCTCCCCTCTCCCCTCTCCCCTCTCCCCTCTCCCCTCTCCCCTCTCCCCTCTCCCCTCTCCCCTCTCCCCTCTCCCCTCTCCCCTCTCCCCTCTCCCCTCTCCCCTCTCCCCTCTCCCCTCTCCCCTCTCCCCTCTCCCCTCTCCCCTCTCCCCTCTCCCCTCTCCCCTCTCCCCTCTCCCCTCTCCCCTCTCCCCTCTCCCCTCTCCCCTCTCCCCTCTCCCCTCTCCTCTTTTCTTTCCTCTTTTCTTTTTTTATTTCTTGTCCTGGGTTCAGCAGTAGCAGTCATTTTTCTCCTTCTTAGTAGCTGGTGCAGTGCTGTGGTTTTGGCTTTCAGCCTGGGAACAGCGCTGATAACACCGATGGTTTTAGTTGCTGATCAGTAATGGTTACTCTTGCCAAGGACTTTCTGAGTCTCATGCTCTGCCGGGGAGGAGGGGAAGCTGGGAGGAAGCAGAGACAGGACACCTGACCCAAACTAGCCGAAGAGGTATTTCATACCACAGCATATCATGCCCATGTCCACAGTTACCTGGAAGGGTTAGATCACAGCTAGGGTAGGGCTGGGTATCAGTCAGTGGGTGGTGGGCAGTTGTATTCTCTTCCTTTGTTATTTCCGTTATTATTATTATTGGTGATAGCAGTAGTGGTTTGCGTTATACCTTCGTTACTGGACTGTTCTTATCTCAACCCGTGGGAGTTATAATTCTTTCGATTCTCCTCCCCATACCTCCGGGAGCAGAGGGGAAGGAAGTGGGGGGAGTGAGCTAACGACTGCATGGCTGATATGCCGACTGGGCTTAAACCATGACATTTCTCAAAAATACTTAAATAGAAAGGGGATATACTGTGATTTTTATCTAGCATAATAAAATTCAGTGTAGTAAAGATCAGAAACAGCAACTGGAAATACCATCTTACTAAATTGCATCATGATGAATACATAGAAGTAGTATTTTCTGGACTCCTCAATACTTGAAGCCATTTTGCATGGCTCTTGTTTCATGCTGTTAAACACTATGTTATTTAAACTGTCTCTATAATTAACATCAGACATTAACAGCATGACTATGGGAGTTTCCTCTTCTGCCTGTCTATTTAGGAAGAGTTAGCCCTTCCTTCAGCACTTGAGCCAGCAAAGCTCTGCTTGGCTAAAAGTATGAGGGGAAAACTTCGTTTCCTTCACTGATACAAAAGTGTTAAAGTTATCTGTTTGGTGGTTGTACAGGGTACTCACTGAGTGCCTTTTACAGTCTTTGTGAGGAGGTGGCAATCACTGGGATAAGGTTGGCATTTGGTGATGTGGTTCTTCAAGAAGATCACATCAGGGGCGAATGTCCCCTGTGTTGTGTTGTAAATGCAACAGCTCTCTGAAGCTGAACTTGCCTTTTTATTCTCTCCCACATCAAGGATTCCTGCAATGGTGCAGTCTCTGTGCTGTGTTATTGAGGTTATTTCTGTTGTTTTCCTTTTCAAAATGATGTTCTGGCAGCTCTTGTCTGTCTTGGTAAACCATCTCTCTTACTTGAACTGAATTTGCTAGCTCAGTGGAGGTCCATTACCCTTCAGTGTTGTATTCATGTATAAAAATGTTTTCTGTAAAGCCTTTATTAGCTGTGATTTAATGGTTATTCGGTGCTGCTGTTTTAAAAGAACCTCCTTAGTGTAAGAAGTCATTTCTTCACAGTTTGACACATGAAATAAAAGGAACTTCTTTGTGCTGATTGATTTGGACTTTGCCGCGTTAATGACTAGCTAATCTAGGCCCAAGAAGTAAAGCCTTGGAGTTGCTGCCTGATATAAATATAAAAGAGTTGCTAAGTACTGAAGTCAGAGCTTGGCTCAGAAGCTGCATAAAGTTGAGTCAGTCGTAGCCCTGTGCTTATGTGGGCTTCATTCAATCTTCTATGATGCTTACCTCTTGTGGCCTTAAAACTGAGGATTAAAAACTTAGTGTATGATGCTGCATGAAAGGTGAGTCAGCCACGTGAGCAAAGAGCAAATAACCAATATTGCATGCTGTCAGACTTTGGAAAATAAACTCAGGCTATGTGCATTGGAAGTAATTCAGCAGGCCAGATCCCAGAGTAATGAACATCTGCATGTGCTCCTAATGAGGTGAAAAATCGCTAGGTGTATGAAGCCCAGATACTGCAGGAATGGGGCCAACAGGAATAAGTACTAAATACAGCACCCCCTTTGCAAGGCAACCTAGAGAAAATCTACTATATTAGTACATTTGCTACTAATTATTTTGAAAGGGCAAATTATGGATGGATGTGGTTTAAAAGATAACAGAAAGGGGGCTGTTCCATACAGGTTACTGTTGTGAGGGGCCAGAGTGCAAAAAAGGGCATTCCCCAAATGTCCATGTGTGCTGGAAGCAGGATTTTGGCAATGGTATTGGAGGAGAGAAGGGGGCTGTGGAGTGAGAGGAGTGCTTCTGCTCCTCCACTGCAGCATACTCAAAGCTGCTTGCAGCAATCCAACATCATGAAATTCTGAGTTGGTTGCGCAGGGTGAAATGAGGACAGCAGCATTTCTGTTATTTCATAATGTGTGAAAAAGAGGAAGATTCACTATTATCCAAATTTAGTCTTACAAACCTGCAGGACGTGATTTTATTTTTTTTCCTGGCTGTTAATTCTATGCAGAAAAGGTACTTTGTCAATATTTTCTTTTCAATCCTGAGCTATAGGCACTTTTTCCAGAGAAGCACTTGAGGGAACACTGAAGAAGAGGATGCCATATGGTCTTCTTAGGGGTGTATTTCAGATAAAGGGTTTTAAGCTTTCAGTTTAGTCATCAAAATGTGCTGTGTATGCTGTTGGTGTGCAAGTTATTTTCTACCCAGTGGGGGGAAACCCACCTGATGCTTGCTTGCAGGACATTCAGGTAATGCATAAGATGTGAGGCCCAAGGGGGACCTGTGGGCATGACTACTGCTGATGCAGGCTTCCCTGGGCTGGAGCTGGGGCGTCTGCTCCTCTTGTCCCTGCATGGGTAACATGGTTTCCCCTTTAACTGTGGTTCCACAAACCCAGAACATGAGGAGTCCAATATCCAATGCATCATCTGAGCTCCTCTGTCTCTGCTCTGCCTCCTTGTGGTCCTGTAAAATTCCCCTGAAAGAGAATCTGAAGGAAAATTAGGATTGCTTATGTTTTCTCTGTGACTTTTTCTATTTAGAAAAGACCACTGCAATATTAGCTTATTTATTTATTTCTTTGACAAGATTTTGGATTAGGTGGCTGACTGCCAGAGTTGGGTTATGGCTGAGTTGTATTATGTTCCCCTCCGCCTCCTGACTTTCATGTTTTAGTAAGTAATGGTAGTGGTTTTTGGTTGTTTGGTTTTTTTTTTTTTTTTTTTTTTAATGTGGGAGAGCAGAACTGCTATTTTTGACTGTATCTAAATTTATTGAAAAAATGTTTTTATCCTCCAAGGGATGGCTCATGCATGTAAAAAAACCTGCGATGTCAGAAGCTGTTTGCTCCTCACGCTGTCTCATCAAAGGCTGTCCCTGGAGCCTTTTCCTGTGTTGCAGCAGCTGGAGAAGCCCTTCTCCCTGCTGAAGGGGAAGAGACTGACAGAACAAAGTCGTTCATTGCCCGCTGTGTTGCTGATCCCTCCTCAGCCAGCTGGTTTCGAACACAGCCTGGTGTCAAGTTTGTATTTCAGAAAGCTAATTATGCTGCAATTTGTGGATGGCTATAGTTGAGAATTCACAGCAGAAGTTCCAAAATAAGTGTTTACTGCATTGCTTTGTATTTATTTTCACCTGGGAAAGATGCACTAGGCTTGCCTAAACAAGGTGGAGAGATGTTTTAAATGAAATGGGGTGGAAATTAAGTATTGGTTTTTGGAAAAAGCCTTCCAGATATTCAGGAACAAATAAATTTGAAACTTAGTGAAAATAGTTTGATGTGTTTCACCCCTGATAAGGCAGAAGTGGCAAAATGCTTGTGTCCTTGGTGTGTAGAGCCTGTTCATCTGCAGGATCTACTACATTCCAATTAAGGGCTCAGTGAGGGGCCTGACCCACAGTTTGGAGGTGCTTATTAAATTCCTTTGGTTTCAGCCACTTGCTGTGATAATACAGGATAAAAATTTTACTTGGAGGCTAATAAGAAACCATTCTCGTTGGAGACTTTGATGCGATATCTTCAGAGGAGATATAAAAGTTCTAATTTAATGCATAATGAATAATCTAGCTTCCTGTTTGAAACTTCAGGGTTTCCCTTAGTACTTTTTCATGCACCAGCTGCTTGCGATGTCTCTCTTGTGGCAACTAATAAAAAAAAAGGCATTGGTAGTAAAAGAAAACTAAGAAAGGCCAAGGTCGGGAGACTGCTGACATGGATAATGAAAGAAATCAGGAAGGTGAGAGGGTAGACAGAGTATCAAATGTCTTACAGAAGGCTGAAGTGGAAATTTCATTGTTGAAATGAGCTGGGATAAGATCAGGCCCTCTGAAGATGGTTGATAGGGGTTGGTATCTCCACTGGGGATGCAGGGAAGGGTAGAAGTGGCTGTCGGGCATGGACGGAAATCTCTCCAGGCAGTGTTGCAAGGGCGATGTGTCAGTAGGATGCTGTGAATAAAGTGATATGTTTAGTTTGGCAAAACAGAAGGGAACAAATTGTAGGCTGAGGCAAAAAATAAATGTAAAAGAATAAAAAATACTTTAAAAGCCCTAGCATTTTGAATTTGGAGGTGAGAAATGTTTTGAAATGTAAGTTTTTTGTTTAGGCAAACACAGATATTGAATATTTTTAGAAATGGAAGAACTTTTTATTTTTAATTTTCAAGCTTTAAACCCCATGTGATTTTTTCCCAAATAATTCAATTAAATGTAAAAGAACAAAATTGTTCTATGAATAATTTTAGTTGAAATGACTGCTTCAATAGGATTTGATCAAAATATTTTGCTCATCTGTCTCAGTGAATAGAATCAGATCACATATCTTACTGCATTTAAAGATGCATTTAGGATGGTGTCTTGTTGTACAATTATTGATAAAATTCTTTAAACATTTGTCATCTTGATATTGCGTGCAATGCAGACTTCTCCCACCCTCAGGGAAGGAGAGCTCCTGAATATTCTGAGTGAATTAATTAGTGCACCAGTGGTGATTATTTCTACCACCTCTGGACAGTATAAAGTTTTTGTTGTCTTTCACATAGAAAAAAAATCAACAAAACCCCCAAAAAACCAACAGAAGAAATGACTGGAAAATCATTTCTGAAAAGAGCGTGATAATGAATCATTAATAGCTCAAATAGCAGTGTCAGGGATACTTGTTTCAATGGCTATGTAGTAAAAATAATTCTACATTTAAGAGAAGAATTAATGGTGTAAACTTCTGCTATAATGATTTTTTAATGGCTGGAACAGACTTATTAGAAAACAGTTATTTTACCAAATGTAGTCCAAACCCTACAGGAGGTTAAATATAGCCCTTAAGACTAAGTGAGTTATGCAAAGCTTTGGCATTTAGCTTTTATCTTTGAACTAAACTTTTTACTTGAATTATCAGTAAATATTAGATTAAAACTCTCTTGCTAAAAGTACATTATCACTTCAGGTGACCTGAATTGTGACTATAACCTCCAGTGAAATGGTCACTGTATACTTGCAGTTTTGCTCATAGAAATATTAGATTCTTGTTGGAGTTTTTTAGGACTAGAAAAGCTTTGCACAGCAAGTGGTTCACTTCAGGTTATGCATGCTGCTTTTCAAATCTCTGCATTATAGAAGTGCAGTTTGATTGCAGAGAACCCAGGAAGCAAAAAGCTGCTTAAATCAGATGAATGGCATAATAGATATGCCCAGCTTTTTTAGGTGTTTGCTGTAGTCTTCGTATTAAATAGTACAGGTACACAATTTATAAAGAAACTGCTGAACAAGCGCAGGGACTACTTACTGTAAAGCTTCTTACTTCTATTATTGTTAATCTATAATGTGCAACCCATAGATCTTTAACAGCAAATTTACAGGCGAGTGATAGACAATATGGCATGCTTTACAGCAGTTCTTCACAAGGAAGCAGACTTAATATTTAATCCTTTCTTTCACTAGAAGTTTAGTTGGAAAAAAAGTATGAACGAAGTGCTTAAATTCTTGTTAAATGGGCAAGTAAACTAAATGATCTCTAGAATTTCAGTTCAATAAGCTATTTAACCTCTGTTCCTCAAACTCGCATGGAAAGCAGTGGATGAAATGACTCTGATTCAGTGTCTTGCCAACCAGTGGTATTGTGGTTATAAGGAGGAGGACCCCCCTAATCATGAGCAGTTCTGCCTCTAGGTCCAGGCATATTGTGTGAGTATATGAAACTGCAAAATTATATCACAGAACAGTATCAATCTGTGTAAGATAAAGGTGTCTAACTTGTGGCAGTGTTTCAGGTGCTGCTTCTTTGTCTTGCATAACATATTGAAATGGAATAAAAATAAAGTGTGCTCTTATATTTTAAGGATAGTGTCTTTCTGCAGTGCTATGAAGACTGATCTAATATAATCTTCATTGCACCTACTAAACTTGACCTGCTTTTTGAATACTAATGTGAAAATAGAAGGAACAAAAAAGGACTGAAGTTGGAGCCTGGCTCTTGTTCTTGTTTAAATGATAGGAGGTGATTGAGAATATATACACAATAGCCTATGAGATAATTTTAAGCACTTTAGTGGTTTGTGATTAGGATTTTATTTAGAAGAGAGAGGGAAAGGGAGTTCACCCACCCCTAAAAGCATTGCTACTATGAAGTGGTTAAATACCACAGTGTCTGACCTTATGTTGACACCAGTAATGTGCCAAATGCAATACTGCTCAACTACTGATGTGCAGTGTGCTTGCAAATGCACAAGCAGACACAGAGCATAAAACATTAGCAAGAGACTTCAGCTTGAAATAGGGGCAGAGCACTGCCCTTGCTGTCTGTCAGGCAGACCAGCACTGGAGTGGCCTCTGGTTTTATGATGATACAGCTTTATGTCTCCAAAGAAAGCTCTTCTGGATATGAGGGAATAAAATGCGTGTCAGTAGAACTGTCCAGACTCTCTAAGTCTGGGGGTTTTGGCTCCAGAGTACAGTGTTAAGAGCTTCAGCCTGCAACCCAAGGTATAACAGGAATCCTTAGATATGAATGTACTCTCAGGAAAAGCTTGCAGAAAACTGGTCTGGGAAAATAATGTGGGAGGGAAAAGTGTCTGAGCCTTAGTCAGGCTTATTTCTTCTATTTAGCAGATCTATCTTCTGCGAACAGTTATAAGGACATGGTCTGGTTTGGATGTTTTTGAGAAAAGGGTTTCTCTTCATGTATAGCTCTAACTCAACAAGATGATTAAGCTTTAGGTGATTTTAAAGCAAACTAGTAAAAAGAAGGCATTCTTCACCCCATTTGGTGATAAATCTGGAAATGGGGTTTCCGTGTTCCTGTTGGCCGAGGTAGTAGGGGCAGGTAATGCAGAGAAGTCTCTTCCAATATCAGAAGGGAAGGAAATGGGCCAGGAATGCAGCATTCTGCTTTTACTAGGGATTTAACACCTCAAAAAGCTCTCCTTGTATAATTAGTACAGCTCTGAATCACTTAATAAGGGTGAAGAAAAACCTACATATATCTGTGCAACATTTTCTGCATTGCTGTCTGCTAGTGGCCTATAATTATATAGCCATGAGATGACTGTCAGGAAGTAAGACCAGCCAGCCATTTCTGATGTTAATTGCACACAACACATGGCTTTGGAGTGTTTGTCAGTGGCCCTCATCTCTCAGGTTTCACTGTTCATTGCAGGTATCAAGTATTGTTGATTGTTCCTTCTAAATTGGGGAAAAGGGAGCTGCTCCCTGAGGCTGTATTTCCAGTGATTCGTGTATTCCAGTGTCTTGTCACTCCCACAAGCAGCACAAGCACCACATTGTTGCAGTTGACACTTAATAGTGAGTTTACCTTAATGAATTGCTGTGGCTCTTGTCTCTGCTGCCCAAAGCTATTAATCAGCAAAAGATGGATTGTATTACAGCAAATGATGCTACTGCTTGTTATCTTCTTCTTGTGGCACAGTAAATAAAAGGCTTTAGGAAGCCTGGTTTGGAACCTTTTTGATATAAATTTATGGCAGGTTTAAAACTTCTTTGGGTCCAAGAAATTCAGTGTTTAGAAGGCTGGTGCCAGAGGTGCTCTAAAGAGGTGTGTATTGACATTGTTTTCCTTTTAACTGTGGCAGAAATGTAAATCTCAATTTACTGTGCATATATCATTTCTCCCGAAGAGCAGATGGTGCCCTGCAAGCTGACAGTGAGCAGCCTTTCTGTGTCTTGCTTTTCTCTCCCTCTGTTTCCCATATGCCCTTTGAAAATGAAAAGGAGAAAATAAGTATGTGCATGTTTGGGTTTATTTTAATGGCACTAAGCCAACTTGCTGTCCCTGCACTCCCCTTTTAAGTGCAGGGTGCTGGAAGCACCTGCTCTGGTTGGTGTTTTGTCTCATGGTGCTATGGAGTTTGGTGTGCTTGTGCTGTGACCTTCAAGATTGATCTCCGTAAGGAGCATTTTTATAAGTGCCAGAACACTCCATAGAAGCATCCCTGTTCTTCTGCACCCCTCATCAGGGGGGCTGCTTAGGCTGGGGAAGGCCTTTCTATATTGCTAGGAAAAGAGTAAGTTGTGGTCCCAGTTAATCTCTCTGTAGCCTACTGAAGTGATGGCCTTCTTCAAGGGATGATGCAAAAGAGTTGCTCAAAGGGAGAATTATTTCAAATGGGGAGAAGAGGTTGATTCGTGAAGGTACCCTACGGGCAATAGAGGCCTCAAATAAAAGGAAAGCATAATAGAATAGGAGTACCCATTGTTCTGTGAATAAGAAAAAAGATAAGAGGATCTTTTTGCGATTTTACTCTAGCATAAATAAACTTATTAATATCTGACTGGTATCTGGCAAAAAAGTATGTATTGGGAAGGAAGAAAAAAAATGGAATTATGTTTATGTGGAAGTGA
Source organism: Amazona ochrocephala (assembly GCA_039720435.1). Lineage (NCBI taxonomy): Eukaryota > Metazoa > Chordata > Aves > Psittaciformes > Psittacidae > Amazona > Amazona ochrocephala. The sequence goes on along the minus strand of CM077881.1, from coordinate 46,115,142 downwards.
TAGTGAGTTTCTAGCAATAAATTCCATTAATTTTGTGAGTAATGGGAAAGAAGAGGCAATTATTACTATTACTAGACAAAAGAGAAACCTTTGTGACTTCAGTGAAAGTCTGTTGAAAGAGAAATAAACATGTAAATGGTGCCAGAGAATCATTAGCTGCTGGTGATAAATACAGTAAGAGACATTAGTGCAGAAATAGCAACACTAGCAATTTGTGTGCATTAAATTTTCTATGAGACCTGTTGTAGTTCAGTGAAAGAGAGAATGATGGCATGGTACCAGAGGACATTGCTGTTGTTTGGTATGTGCAGTATGAGTCCAGCATAATTTTAGAACATGTTGGTTGGGCTGATAGTTACAGTTTAGATGGACATTCTTCCTGCTCTAAGTGTGAAGGCAATACTGTTAAAAGCAGCTTGGAAAATAAAATTGTGGAGAGATACAGTGAGGGGAAAAATAGAGGACAGTGAATTGGGGAAGAAAAATGTTACCGTAGCAAAAAGATGTAACGTGCGCATATTTGAGTCCTGATTTCATCTGCCTGTACCGTTAATGGATCTGGCAGAAAGGAACATATGTGCAAATCCAGACATTTGGTGCACAGATCAAACAGGTGTGCACACAGTCAAGGGAGTAGGCTTGCATGCACATCAGTTAAATTCAGTTTCTCTATACATAGACAAAGGTTAGCAGATGAGCTTTTGTGTCTTGTCTAGTTGCTTTTCCTCTGAAAGGGTCTCAGACAGAAAATTCTTGGTTAGAAGTACAGTTAGGAAAGGGGTCTTGCATACTGTTGGGGTTGGATATAGGATCATAGAATAGTTAGGGTTGGAAAGGACCTTAAGATCATCTAGTTCCACCCCCCTGCTCTGGGCAGGGACACCTTCCACTAAACCATGCCACCCAAGGCTATGTCCAACCCAGCCTTGAACACAGCCAGGGATGGAGCATTCACAGCTTCCCTGGGCAACCCATTCCAGTGCCTCGCCACCCTCACAGTAAAGAATTTCTTCCTCATATCCAATCTAAACTTCCCCTGTTTAAGCTTGAACCTGTTACCCCTTGTCCTGTCACTACAGTCCCTAAGGAAGGAGCCATCCCCAGCATCCCTATAGCCCCCTTCAGATACTGGAAGGCTGCTCTGAGGTCTCCACGCAGCCTTCTCTTCTCCAAGCTGAATGGCCCCAACTTTCGCAGCCTATCTTCATACGGGAGGTGCTCCAGTCCCCTGATCATACTCGTGGCCCTCCTCTGCACTTGTTCCAACAGTTCCATGTCCTTTTTATGTTGAGGACACCAGAACTGCACACAATACTCCAAGTGAGGTCCCACAAGAGCAGAGTAAAGGGGCAGGATCACCTCCTTTGACCTGCTGGTCACGCTCCTTTTGATGCAGCCCAGGATACGGTTGGCTTTCTGGGCTGTGAGTGCACACTGCTGGCTCATGTTCATTTTCTCATCAACTAACACCCCCAAGTATGTTAAATAAAGCAGCCCCTGTTTGTGTTATTTGATACAACATTGCATTTTATTAGCTACATATTTGATAGATCAACTAAAATAATGATGATGCACTTTGAAACTCTGATGTGGGAAAATGTCAACTGGATGTTTCCTAGCTCTCATCTGAGGTTAGATATATTGCTTGACTTTAAATACAGAGGGGTAAGTTTTGCTTGGAAAGCAGAATACGAAGGTAGGTGGTCATTATGTTGTAGCCTCCCACTGAGACTTGAAGATAATGGGGCTTTTCATAGGTATGTTGACATTACTGCCTGCAAATTTGCCAAGTTGGAGCCCGCAGCTGCTTTGGTTAGTTTGGTTTAGTTTTAGCCCTGCTGATTTTCACCAGTTGTTACCTTCAGGGTGTTCTTCAACCTTTCTGTATTAGCCACCAGATTTAGGTGGAGTTACTGAGCCTCCGAGTTTGGAGGCAATGACAGGGACACAACCTCTTTCTTCTGCAGCTCAGATTCTTTTGTTATATAACATAATGTTATTCAAGTTAAATTACATAGGTCTGCTTCAGTACTGCTAAATATGAATCTTGAAATTACAGATGCAACATAAATGTCTGATTTGTATCCTTAGAAGCATCGTGACTGTCTTCAAGTGCAATGTAAGATAATGCGTTTAATAAAATTTGTTGATGGAAGATAACATTCTCTTCTGTCTTGCTTCCTATTTTGAAAAATGTCCTTTATTTCTTTGGAGTTCAGCTTTCTCCTATAAATCAAATATACAAGAGTGAGTTTTCTGACAGAAAAACTCAACACGGTTATAGTCAGAATCACTCTCTAGTCTGCACTAGAAAGACTAGAGGATATTTTTTTTAACTGTTATTTTTCATTAGCAAGGACAACAAATGTGAGTTGTAGCAGGGATTTACAGGGACAGTATATCTTAGACAGCCCATTTTACACTTTTATTACAGTGATTTCAACATCCACTTTTTTTTTTTTTTTTCTTTTTGAGACATTTAGAAGGAGCACAAGCCCTGCATTCAGGAATAAAAATTACAAAGAAGTTCCTGGGTATATTCATTAAACTTGAATTTTCTGTGTGGTACCTGGGTCAAATTTTGTAAATCAAGAATATTTCTGGTGTAAGATTGCAAGTCATGATGCAGTTGAAGCATTTTGCTTGCATTGAGAAGAAAAATTTCATCCATAGAAGATGTGATTTAGTGTTCTGGACTTATTGAAGTCAGTGGAAGGAGAAGAGAGGAGGAATAGAAATCTTATTTCTCAGACCATTAAATTTAGACTTCAGAGATTTAAAGTTTCAGTTTCTTTAAATTCCAATCTGGAAATGAATCTGACTTTCAATGTCTTTTCTCTAAGAAATTAAGTCCTAAAGCACTGAATATGAAAGATAGACTTTTGGATCAGGTGAAAAATTTAACTCTGTAAACTACAAGTGGTATGATACTATACTCAAACCTGAACAGAACCATTTTGGAAGAAAACAAAGAATATTGGATTGGCTCTTGCCAGCTCTTCTTCATCCCTGCATTTTAAGTCCAGGGTATAAATATGAATTGTTCCACTGACAAAGGAGTCATGATAGATATGGTAAAAAGAAATCACATCTAGAGCTTCCTCTGTGAAATTATTTAAATTTCAAATGGAAAAGTGGAGAGCAAAAGGCAAAGGATGTGTTCTTGCACCCTCCAGAATTGGGACTGTCCTTTGAATTAGGTGTCTCTGGGATGCAATTGCTGGAGACCTTTTGCTCCCTCTGCTATTAAAAATATATATTTGGGGGCAAAATGCCATAATTGCTGGGTGTAAGCGGCAGTTGGTGAAGGGAGTACCATCCTATAGGGAGAGCTTAATGTGCATAGACATGCTGTCTGGTTTTCTTAGCGGACCTGGGCAACAGTAAGTGTGGAAACCTGCTGGCATCGGCTGCTCTTTGCTGTTTCCTCTTTTGTAGGACTTTGGGAGAACTCCCCTGCCCTTTCCCTCCCCTCCCCCTGCTTTTTATTTTCTTCATTTGACAATCACCTGTGCTTAGGTTGATGTTTCTCCTGCTTTGACCAGTGAGTCTGCATGCCTCATTGGTTTTACTCATCACTTTCTAATTCCCCATGAATTCTTGGGTTTGTTACAGCTGTTGAAGGGGATGTTTTTGAGCTGATGCTCATTTGTCCAGCCTGGGGAATGCTGTTACTGGGGGCTTTTGCTGTTGAGTCAGAGAATACTTGGATTTTCAGCCTGTGCATGTGCTAAAACTCATGTTTCTCTACTTCTCAGTCTCAAGCAAAACTGTGTGATTTGCTGGTGCTGTTAATCACACCTCTGAATTGCACTGTCAAACCCCTCCTGCAGTACTTTTGTAGACTGGGTAAGGTGTAAAAACTCTTGTCATGTGTCTCTTTGGTAGCTGCTACTTTTCTAGAGAGGTTTAAATAGATGATTTCTTCCCAAGCAGTGTTTCATTTGTGTTGTGTGCTGGGAATTTATACTGGGTGATGGATGCTGAGGGACTGCTTCTTCATGCTGCTGGTATGGCTGGTTATGAAGATAACTGTGGAAATCCATTGCAGAAAAAAGAGGAAAAAAAAAAAAAGGCAAAACCCCACAAAAACCCAAAACCCAAGTTTTGTCTCATTTCCAGGATCAGCTGCACCCATGTCCCTCGGTGATTAATGTTTGCCCTGCTGCTTTCCTCAGCACCTCCTGTGGCGCAGATTTCAATGCTTACTCAGGAAGCCTCACCCGTACTACCCTGTCCTTGATTTTTAAAAATTTCAATTCTTATCTGACTTAGATTTTCTTTGCCCCAGTTGAAGTGGGTTATCTCTGTCCACAAGGACATGGAACAGATTATTCCTTGTCTTTGTGCAACAGCCTTTTTTGTATTCTGTCCTTTTGTTCCTCTTTCATCTTCTTTTCTTGGGGCTAAGCAATGCCAAATTATTCAATGTCTATTCCTATGCTATCTTTTAAACACCTCCAAAGGGAGAAAGTACATTTCAGTTAAAATATTTTGAATAATATTTTATGTATAGCTTACTTAAAAAACTTTCCTCTATAAACTGATCTCTGAATAGTGGCATTTTGTCAATTATACTTGCGGTGAAGATTCGTCTTCAGCATCTTTGTATGCGTTTATAGTTAGCATCAAATTGGAATGTGATTTGAAGCTTCACAGGCAGGATATACTTGGAAAATCCATTCTGGAAACTTATAACTTAGATGATGTTATTAGATCCACTTATTCACCAGGTAGCCCAAAGAATTGGGACAATCATCAGTCACTTCTGCTGTACTTGCTTTATTCTGCATTGCAAATTGCTTTTTAAAAAACTAGCCTATTAAAACAACCCAAAAACCTCCCAGCTGTTATGGGGCAATGATATTCCAAAGAGTATTTTTGCCTTGTTCTGCTGCAGGAGTAGGAACTCACCATGAATTTTAGAGCAGTTTGGATTAAGGGTTTGGAGGTGGAAAAAACGCTTGAACTGCAGTTAGAGAAACAACTCAAATACATTCAGGGAAAGTGTTTAAGGAGATGATTTTATAGTTCTTTGTCCCCACTGCCTTTTGTCCTCCATCCCTGTGTCACGGAGGGGCTCCTGCTCTTCCTACCATCTGTGACTGTGGCTGCACACATGGCTGTTTCCCAGTGCTGCTTCCGTAAGTAATCCATAATTAGGTACATGCTGGTTTTGATATTTTTTTGATAATGAAGTATTTCACTGTACCTTGGTAAATGGAATTATCTCTTGCAGTTTCGTGATATGGCTTTACTCAAATGACTTGAAATCAGTGGAACCCCAGAAGTTTAGGCTTTTTTCTACCTCATTTTTCAAAAACTTTATTATCAGTGTCTTCATTTTCACTCTGTTCCAATGCTGAAAATGAAAAATGAAATGAAAAAATTCATTTATAATGGTGACTGGGATACTGTGTAGTAATAATTTGTCCTGCCGCAATAAAAGATTCTCTAGAATGTTTTGAGGGTCTTTGTAATTCAAGGTGAAAGATGCTAAGATAAGTCATATTAGACTTAGTGTTGTTTAGTAGTACTCAGAAGAGGTCCTTGCAGTTTGGGAAAGTGGGTGTTTTGAAGTGATGTGTAGTCCTTTTTATTTTATTCTTTTGTCAACTGATCAGCTTGTTAGGTGAGGAACTAATGAGAAAACACGAGAGTTTCTAGAGATTCATGTTGCAATTTTTGATTGGCAGAAGTAATATCTATTAACATACTCTGTAGCTGAGTCCAAATTCATTGTTGTATTATTCCAATCATAGGAAATACTGTGCCATTATACTCCCATGCATAATAGGAATAACAGAAATTGAGGTTTTGTGTTCTCTTTTGATTCACAACCCCGCTCAGCATTTTTAACATTTCAGTGGGATTTCCAGGGGAAAAGAAAAAGCAGTCCTGGTCCATTTGAGGTTCTTAACCAGAAAGACAAAGGAATTTTTTCAGAGCTATGCAGAATTTCTCCTTCTGTCTTTTTTAACTTGTCCACTGGAAGGTGAAGGCATTAGCATATTACTGCTAAGGCACGTGTATGTATTCCCTATGTGATCATCGAAGTATCTGTAGAATTGAAGTTGTTACTTAAGCTGTGTCAATGCAATACAGGATTTTAAGCAAAAAGTTAACATGAGCAGGGATCCAAACTCCTCCTATGCAACTGGCTCTGTAGGATGCTCACAGAAGTTCAACCTGGATATTTAATGTAGTCTGTAGTGCTCATCAACACGAGAGTTTGTGTATTTTGATAGATGTATAGTATTAGTTGCAATCAGCCAATTCCGTATTCAGTTGTGCCTAGTAGCACAATATCAGGAGTACAGTCTGAGTAGCCAGACAGAAGAAGGTGTTAGTGTGTGATTTATGGAGTTCTGCATTGAGTTTCTTTGCTAGTTCTTTTGGCTACTTGTTGAAATGCAAGTTCTGTCCTGACAGCAATTTCCTTTCTGTATTTGTGGTAATGTTTCTGTGATACCTATAGTGGATTAGAAAGGAATTTCAGAATACTACTCCATTTTTGGTGTCTTTAAGTATCATAGGAAGGGTGAATGAAGGAAAATCTTGTATGAGGCAGCAGCTGTCTGGAGAGTGTTAGGGAGAAGTCTGGGTACCGCTGCAAATATTAAGTGATATGCATGTATCTTTGGCTACTTGTTTATGAAATTTCCTGCATTAAAGTGTGTTTTCACGTCCTCTGTTGAAGTCTGCACTGTATTATGGAGAACAAATTTTCTGGCATCATCCTCTCGTATGGGAAGCTTTCCCAGCAGGTAAATGAAATCAGGTCCCAAATTTGTATGTCCTAGGTAAAGTGGCCCAGACATGTGCCCAAGCATTGCATGGCAATGACCCAGACTCCTCATATCTGCAGTGGCTGGAAATTAACCTGAAATTAGTTCTTAAGTGAAAATATTTTACCTTTTTATTGTGTGCTTTAATGATGGTGTCCAAGCTACAACGAAATTGCGGGTGGTAATTTGACTCGCAATACATGAAACCCTGCAAATACCATTTTTGACAGAAGTAAGAAAAAAACAGCTACCAAATAGCGAGCAGTCTTTTGAAAAAAAACCCCAACTGGTAGTTGCCATTTTGAATTATGCCTGTATGTATTTTTTATTTCTACTTAGCCTCATGGTAGCTAACAATTGCTTGGAAGTCTTAATTTTCTCCAAGCATTGTATATGATGTCAAACAGTAAAACAAAGGTTCCGGTTGGCATTTGAAGTGATGTTGGAACAGTGTTACTTGTATATTGTCAGTCATTGATCTTCCTATGCAAAACAATTTGTTGTAGCAAACAAAATGTGCATGCTTTGCTGGAAGTGGAGCTGTGGAATAGAGCTCATTGCTAAACTGAAAAATGTGAACCCTGTAATTGATGCCTTGAAATGAGAAAAACAACGGGCAAAACTGCATGTATCCAAATGGCTGACAGAGGCTTGGCAGGTGCTTGGAGATATCTGTAAAGGCTGTAGGACTTCGGTTTTCTTACCTACATGCAGTCTTGAAAAAAAAAATAGTTTTATATTACATGATGAAAAGACTGGCTTAATACTTAGAAATTATGTATAGTAGGGACAAGGCCCTTCTGTTTTATGCAGAAAAATGTTTCTTGTGCATTTTAGTGCCAACTTTAACATACGTCATTTCATTGTTGCAAGACACCTTGGCAGTTAAAATTACATCTTGGAGGTTGTGGAGAAGCTATAATGAGGATGCCAGCCCTTGCCTTCCTTGTGTGCCATTCTGGGGCTCTACAGGATTAGGCAGTGTCTGCTTACAGATGCCACTGCTACTAACCCATGAGCACCTTATAAGCAGTGACTTTTTCTTTCCTTACTGTCTTATGCTTCTGCACTTTGTCCATTCCTATCTTTTTTATCTGATTTTAGCTGCCTTTAGTATTTGATAAGTTTTGAAACTGCATCACGCTTCTGACTTTCCAGGCACTCCAGGGTGCACTCTATCTGCTTCTCTTTCTCTCTGCTCTTCAGGTATTAATCTGAAGTATTAATTTGAAAGCAGTACAAACCTGTTTGAAAACATGAATTGCTGTTTTTTAACTCTTCCCTTCTTTAAGTGACCTCCACTATACCTTCAAAGTTAATTTCCTGTTTTGTCCCAGGGCCAAGAGTAAATCCCCAAATAATCATTAAAAGCCTCCAGCATAGTCTTCCCATCTCACCATGTCTGTTGGTCAGTTCCGTGGGCTTTTAAAGCTTTTAGCTGAGCTTGGGTTTGTGATGACGCTTGGCAGTTGGCTGTTATCTGGCAGTGATTAAAAGCAAAGCTTCTGTCATGCAGTCAGCTAAAAAGCCTCTGCTGCTTCCTAATGCTTAGACCCTGAAAAGACCCCCTTGCTAAACTTAGACACGGCAATCAAGTCAACAGTCAACTGAACCCTTCTCCCCTTCTCCCCTCCTCTCTCCTCCCACCAGTCAGGAGTATTTATTCCTTTGTCAGCAAGAACTTGCCTCTCATCTTCTCTTCTGCTGCTGCCGTACTGTTTTTTCTGCTTCCTTAGCCAAAGCTTTTGTTTATTTCTAAGCAACGTGTAGAGAAGATCAATGGTTTAAAAAGAAAAAAAAATAAATCTGATTTTGTGCAGTAAAGACATAGCATAAATGCTTTGAAGAGCTTTATTGTCATGGACTCTTTCAGGTGTTAATTGGGGTACACAGGTAGGTCACTTCAGACAGTAATGTGTTAACTGAAGTGGAAAAAGGGTGGATTTAGTGCAACTGTCAGTTTTAATTGCTGTGAAACTGATTAAAAAAAAAATCACAACTTGAGTTATACACTTATTCTGTTTCATTTTTTTCTACAAGCAAGGGACATTTTCTACAAGCAAGATGGACATTTTGTGTTCCTGAGAGATGGTTCAGCTCATTTTGTCTATGCACAGCTGAATAAATACCGTGTTAGGGAGAGGAGCTGGAGTGTTGCCTTGCACTGCCTGTGGAAGAAGCTGGTATACAGTGTGAATGACTAGCCAATAGCCATTTTAAGAATATAAAAAATAATCAAAAACAATTCATATAGTGTAATACACCTTTTCCCTTTATTCTGAGAAAAGCCCAGTGTATGAAATGGCGTGCTTAATGAAATGCTGGAAAGATAGTCCTGTGTGTTATGGTAGCAAATTAATGAGTGCCTAAAGTAGGCCTCAGAAATTTGAGTGGTGCATCCACTTATATATTAAGAAAGTCTAAGGAAATCAGCAGTCATCACCTGGAGGTAGGAAGTCCTCACATCCTGATTTTGGGCAGACTTCAGTTAAGACCCTGGATTGTGAAGTGAGTACTTGGAACAATTTTTATAAATAAAGTTTAATTTCATATTTTACCCATGGGAATAAAGTTGAGCACATCTGTAGGTTTGTGGCACTTTGGGGCCTTGTTTGAACTGTTATCTGTCTGGAAATCATATAAATGGTAATGTGAGCTGCACTTCATTCAGCCACTGTGAGTAGGGAATTGTCCTGAATAGCCTTTCATAGAGTTTTAGGATGTTTCTGGTATTTGGCCTTTGCCTGCTTGGTTTTCCCTGGGATCAGGAGTGTCTTAAAAGTTTTCTGTCCAGCCTATTCTTTCTGCCTCATATTTATTTATTTTTAATTTATTTTTTTTTAAAGAAAGTAAAACTTCCTTCAAGTTTAGGCTGGAAAAGGTTTGAAGTTTCTATTTATCATCTCAAGGGTAATGTAAACTTCTGAAAACTGCTCAGCAAAAGTGAGGATTCATTGCTCAGTAAATCCTAATTAATTGAAATTACAGAGGGATGCCCAGTTTAATGCAGTGATCTAAATTGTTCTTCAGCTTGATGAATCATGCAGTATTCACAGCAGAAGGCAGACCATGAAACTTCAGGGAAGTATTGTAATGCCTGTGTCAAAATCAAAACTTTTAGATGACTCTTAGGCTAAAAAAGGTTTCAAATTGTTGTTCTAGAAAATAAAAGCGGTAGGGTTAACAGTCACCTGAAATAGTCCTGCTAAATTTTTTCAAAAGCTTTTTTTTTTTTTTTCCTCAAAGTATTTTGTGCTGTCAAAACCGTTTGGATGTTAATGTGTCGTCATCTTGCAATTGAGATTCAGAAGATGGTCGGTCCATGTGGAGTGAAGCTTTGCAGGGATTGGGCCCTAAATCTGTACTGCTGTAAATAGGATCTGAAATCCATATGGGATTTTTATATACTCCACGGAAACAAATTCAGTCTGTTCCAATATGTCTCATGCAAAGAGACTAAAATAAATTTTGCTCTTCTGCTGGGCAATATGCTAGCTTTCTTCCTGATAAAAATGGATATTCTCTTACAATGCCAGGAATGAAGTTCAGTGCAAAACAAATGAATGCCCTGAATCTATTACTAGCAACACACTGGCAGCTTAATACAATAAGAAATCATGAAGCCTGATTTACATATGCATTATTAATTCATACTGGTAGAATGTTTAAACACAAAGAAAAAAATAATTTTCCCTCTACCCTCCTTTTCTTAAATGAAAGATCTCCTCCCCAGACTCACAAAGTGGTGTTACGTACAAGCAATTTAATTTTTATTGTGCTTTCTAATTAGCATAGTGGGATACCTCAGTGAGCAAGGCTGGCTTTGTCCTCCTGCTCTGCATAAAACACAGCAGCTTGTGAGAGGCAGCTCAGCAAGCCCAGCATCTCCAGCTGCTCCTGTTTTAAGTTCAGCAATCCAAGATGTAATCAGTCTCGGTGGCAGCTACTAACAATGCTGAGGCTTTTCATCAAATCTGCCTTTAATTCCAGGAGATGGGGGAGTCTGCCAGTCTCTGGTGGCTCCAAGTGTATTGGAGCATGGAAGGAGGGTTGGGTTAGTTTTTTCGTCTGCATGTTCCTAGATGTTTTACGCAGTGGCAGCTGCTATCAATGCCTAAAGACAGCTTCTTTATTTTTTTTTTCCTTCACGTGTTACTAATTTTTTTTTGTTGTTGACATCTCTGTTGTCTTTGCTGAGACCATTCATCTTTTATTGCACTCTCAGTAACATCAGAAATGTGCCTGTGTGTCTTCATATGTAGTTCATCTTCCTCCTTCGGTTTCCTAGTATATTGCGGTAAAGAATTAACAATATAGTTCTTTATATGTTGTAAATCCTGTTTTCTTTCTTTCCATCTCTGTGGTTTTTTTGTTGTGTGTTTTTTTTTTTTTTTTTTTTCGTACTCAGCTATAGGCTGCCACGTTTACCAGAGCCCTTTAACTTATTTCCAACCTAAATATATTCAGTTCTGAGACAAGATTGCTGTTTATTTCCACATTGTTACTGCTTGTGGGTTATCTCTCTGTAGGCTTCATTAGCTTTTTATTCCCCCATATCTATACGTTGAAGACAAACAAGGTCACTTGAACACACTAGTAAATTTTTGGTTTAAATATAAATGCAGAATATGAATGTAGGTCTATTTAGACATCAAAGGTTGATTGTCAGAGTTTACAGCTTATACTTAGCCAGGATGTTTGCTGCATTTTATTATTCTCCCCCTCTCCCCTCCCCATCACTGTGATACTGGGGTAGCCCCAGTCCTTTATTTCTATGTTAAGATGTGAATGGCTTGGACAAGTCTTCTCCTGGAAGTGAGTTAAATCAAACTTTGATGAACAAATAATCATTTTCCAGTTTTTCAGTTTGCATTAAGGCCCTGTTCGACAATAAATCTCTTTGAACAGAGCTGGAAAGCTTCTAGCAGCATGGGGGATTTATAGCCGTTGTCTGATAGGAGGGGAGAGAGGTGCTGGGGATCGCTATTCTTCCTCTGGGCTTCATGAAAGCTGCCCCGTTACCCCAGGGCACATTGAGACATTTGTCCATCACTTGCTTAGATCAAATTCTGCATTTTTCTTGTCAAATTTCAGCACCATCTAGTAAGACATGTGTGAAATTGGAACCCCCAGATATGTTTATGAGGTTCATGGTTTTTGTCTCAGAGTGATCAGCGCAGGAATAACAGTGCTAAGGCATGGCTGCCCCATGTCTTGTCCTGGGGCAGATCCTGTGGCAAAATGATAACTGCCCTTACTGTTTTTATCTTCTAATTCAACATTCATTATCAGAGTTAAGTTTTTGCTTTTCTAAGCAATCTAGTTTAAGAATAAGACTCATCTACATAAAAACACTCAGAAAGTGTGCTTTGCAGAAACACTTCAGTGACCTTTCCCCACCTGTATTGTGGCTTAATGGTGAAGATCTGAAAGTTAAATGCTAATGAGAATGCAGCTTTGTAGAGGGCTCCTCCACTATTTTGGATTCCTTTGTAGCAAATTACAAAACAGTTTTCAGTTTTCTATATCTAAAATTTTTCTATATTCGGAAAAGGTCAGATCTATTTTGAAACTTGGATTGACATTTCACACAATTCTTACTTTTATGAAAGATCAGTCATAAGTTCAAAAGAAAATCATCTGGTCTCAAATAGATGATGAATCAGTGTGCTCAGTGCGGGGGTTACTTTCATAGAGCCTGGAAGGTGTTCATCTAAGGGAAGATGGCTCTGGGCGAATGCTCAATTTTTCCTTGGTTTACACTGAAGAGGAAAAAAATGTTAAATGTTGAGTCTAATACTGGCAAAGTTGTGTCTGGGCTCTTGTGGGTATAAATATGTGAAAAGTCCTTTATGCAGCTCAAAAGCTACATAAATTCATGAAGCTCATGATTTCCCTTTTGTTCTTGAAGACAGTTACTGAGGAGCTGCTCTGGATGTTGTGGAAGATGTTGAAACGTTGAGATGCATAAGCAGGTTAGGTAAAAAACATCTAGAAACTCATTATGACAGGGAGCATGTTACTCTTCAGAGGGAATTTTGTGCTGTGATAACAAGCATAAAGGGAATCACCAAGGAAGAAGATGGTGAGTTTGGCCTCTGGCTTCTGTCAGAAAGCAAATTTTAGCAGCTAAGAAAGAAAATGGACAGAAGAGTGTTAAACTTGCATAGAAAGAAAGGGTGAATCAGAGAACAAATGAGTATTTTAGTGTAAAGTTAAGATGTTATGAACAAAATTAGTTGAGACAAAAGGGTATAGAGAGAAGAAAATTTGTGATTATCTCCATGTCAGTGCTAGGAACCTGGAAAAATAGGCAGGAGGGCCTAGAATAGTTTATTTCTGAGCATAGTTGTGACTTCACTGCATAGCTGAAACCTGATGGCATATTTAGCATGGTTATACCAGAACTGGGCCTGGCCTGTTTTGCAAACTTTGAATGAGAGAGAGGAATGTGAGTGCCACTGTCGGAGAAAGCACTGCTGCTTCTGAGGGTCTGTTCAGAAATAAACTGTTAGCTTGAATAACTACAGAGCACCCAGCACCATTTAGCCAGTGTGTTTGAGACTCTTTTTCTTTCCCCTTATGGCAAGACCCCAGAAGAAGTTAGGAGACTGTTCGTCGAGGAAGAGGCTGAACTGCTTTGGGGGACTGATCCCTGGGTGGGAGGGCAGGGGCTTCGGTGTCCAGCTCTCCCAAAGTCTTTGGTGATGGTTTTCGCTGTGCAAGGTAGCAGCCTTCTTAAAATAAAAAACTTACATTATGTTTTGAGCTGCAAAATGTTCTCCTGTGCCTTACAAGGGCAAAACCTACATTAGACCTTGCTTTGGTAGGTTGAAAATGAAACATGGAATTGAAAATTGAGGCTAGGTTAGATACAGTGATCATAACTTGACTGTTTGTATGATGTGCATAGAATAAAATCCAACCAATTACATTTTTAGTGCTTTAAAATGCCCATTCTAAAACCTCTGAAGATTATTAGCCAAGCAGGTAGTAAGATGATCTCTAAATGGAAAAAATAAATGGCATTTTAGAACTGCCAGGAGTATCTCAATGTATACCCTGAAGTCCATAGTCGAGAGGAAAAGGACCTGCTTGTAAAGCAAATTTATTGCTACATCTGAATCTAATATAAAGCACACTGTGGTAATAAAATTCCCAAATATCCAAGACAGCACAGGGAAATGGGTAGTGAGAGGTATTTATTAGATACAAAGAGCAGACACCAGTCAAGAAAGAAAAAGGATACAAGAAAAAACTATAGCTGTCAGCACTGAATATAATAAATATTTTTTTTAAAGTGTAAATTTAGAGAAAACTATAACCAACAAAACTACTTGTTGTATGATTAGGTAATGATGACCGGTTTTGGCAGTCATATGCAGAAATGTGTGCTTAATTAACACTTCTGAACTGTATTTGGGAAACTGCTAGGTGATATGGTCATGTCAGGTGAAGGCAGTGATTAACTCCTTTCCAGTTTGGATGTACCAGTGTTATGGGCTCATTTATCAATTACTGGGAGCTGACCTCAGGTGAGGCTGGATGACTTGAGCCACTGCTGATTTTCTACATTTGGCTAGTGGTTTTTTTTGGGTAAATCACCTCACATACATCAGAAAGGGTTGAGATATTCAAGCTGGTTAGCTGATTACCTGAACTTCAAGCAGTAGTTCACCTCTGTCATTCATTGCGTAGCCATATACCAGAAGGACTCTAAGTAACATGTAATAATTTATAAACTGGTGACCTCCATTATATGAGAGTGGGTGAAGACACTTTTGGCTTGAATTGACTTTAATTTTGTTTGTTTACTGAAATGTGGGAGAAATATAAAAGGCTGAATGTTCTTGCTGTGAATATAGCTGAACAGAGGAGAAGGTGATTTAAGTTGGTGGCATGATTTATCCTGATCTTGGTTATGACTGTGAAATACTGATAGAAGTTTTGAATGATGAGTACAAGGTCAGAAAGTAATTGAACTCATACAGAGCAAAGATGTAGAAAATATGTCTTGTAAAACTATTAATATCACAGATGATAAAACTAATGATGTTGAGACAGTATACTTTTCTGGGGGATTCAAGTTCAGCTGTCATGATATTTTGATTAAGAAACTAACCATTCAATACAAAATGCCACCTAAGCTAAAAGCCATCTAACAGATGGGACTGTGGAGATCATGATTAAATACAGTCATCATCCATGTGTAGGTTTGGAGTGATTTTCCTCACACAATTTGTGCCTTGTCTCCATGCTATTTTGTTGTTAAATCAGTGATTGGAGGAGGAAATAAAATCCTGGTAGGATCACTAGCAATAAGAATTTTCAGATGGCACAAATAACAGCTATCTTATTGAACTTCTTATCTGGGGACATTGGAGTGATACATCTGAAAATGTGAGATCATTGGTTCAGTGTAATTTGGGTGGTTTGGTTGGTAAATTGGGTATAATATGCCTTCTAATAGAATTAAATGTAAAATGAGGAAAAGACGAACAGATGTGATCCACTGACGTGTGTACAGCATGTGAGAGGAGCGTGGGAAGGCATTGCTGACCTGCATGTCACCCAGCACAGCGTTTGTGAGCCTGCCCTGCACTCTGCTGATTTTGGGGGGAAGCTGGAAACTGGAGAGAGCTCTGAGCAGAGCCACGAGAGTTGCCTGGAGAACTGGCAGGAGTTACCTTAAAAGACTCAAGCATTTCAATCTTGGTTTAACAAAGAGGAATTTGAAGGGTGTCTTGATGATAGTCTACAACTGTCTCTGAGGGAACAGATATTAGACCATTCAGCAGATAAAGCTTGGCTTTTTTCCTACTGGGTGAATAATTAAGATTTGGGGCAACTTGTTCTTCACTGTAGAGGATTTTTTGGCACTGGTTAATTTAGAAAGTAATTGTCCTGTTTTTCGACAAGATATGATTCTAATGCGAACAGGATTTAACTCTAGGAAAACCAGTGTGCAGCTAATCAGAAATGTCATGATGTTTCCTTTCAGCTTCATAATTTAAAGATATTTGTTAGACTGGAAAGCTCATCTGGATAGGTATCTCAGCCAAGAAGTGTATATTAAGTTTGATAGGAGCTTGGAATTTTGTCCTGGGGAAGGCATATATGGATAGTAGGGTGCATTTGTTCATTTGACTCAACAGTGCATTCTCCAGCACAAAAATCTGAAGGTAAACACTGCCCTGCACACTTTTCTTATGAGCTGAGTGGGTTTCCGGTTGTACAGGCTTTAAGGGGACTCTAGCAATGAAATAAGTAATGGTAAAGAACATATAATTATCTTTCTGCTTTAAGGTAGAATATTTTTGTGTTAAAATTAGTAAAATTAGGTTTTACAAATTCCTGTAAAATTTGCCTGCATACTTCTATGCAAGTTCTTTTGATTCTGAAGTTCCAAGACAGTGAGAAAGAAATCAATTGGCACCACTGTGGTCATGAACAATGCTGCAGTCCAGCCTTTATCTGTTTGTTTCTGTAAGGTCTTATCTGCAAATCTGAACATGGCACTTCAAATTGGAAACTCTGTTTATCCCCCAGAAAAGCAGATCTGCTTTGTAACACTGAGTCAAGACCCATTTCTGTCCCCTAGCTTTCACCCCACAGATTTCGACAAACTGCTGACTGCATAATAAATTCTCAAAGGAACTCTTGAAATTGCTTCAAAAATATAGTTGTGCAGAAAAGGTCTGTAGATTTTAAGCAACGCTTAATTGTGCTGTGAATTGCAATGCTGTTGGTGTAGGATAGATGGAGATCTGGCTTTGAACAAGTCTTTCAATTTTCTTTCTTCCCCCCGCCCCCTGAATTTAGTTGGTTCTTCCCTGTCCTTGCTCCCCCATGCTCTTCCTTTCTGTGGTGTCTCCCAGCTGTCTTCTCCCTGCATCTCACTCTGCCTCTTCTTGAAGTATTGTGCAAATTAAATATGTAGAAGGGCACTGGAGTATACTTAGGCCAACAAGCCTCGAAGAAAAATGAGAATATATTGCCCTTTCTTGCAGCATTTGAAATGATTGGGACAGAAAATGTAAGCATTGGGACTTCAACAGCTTTTTCTCATGAGACTTTCCTGGTGCCTGATAGATGATACAATCACGAAGCTTTCCCTGGAGTCCCAAACGTTTCCTGTGTTGTCTTTATTTGATGGCCCCTAAGACGATATTAGTACACCAAGAAGCAACAAAATCTTTCAAGTGTTAGTAGATGCTACAGCCTCTGCTGCACGATCGTTCTGTTGCAGAACAGTGTCAAACTGAAGTGAGCTCTCTGAAATGTTTCCGACCATAAACTCTGCTGTATTGGTCATGTTGCAACTCTCTGTATTCTGCTGTTGTCATCCTGGAAAAAGTGCTCAGAATTACAAGATAGTCTTGGTTTGGCTCTACAAGGGTACTGTGACAGTCTAGTACTTCTTTTCAGTGTTTCTCAATGCCTGTGCAGATGCAGCCTTGAATTTGATTAGCTTATTTTCATCTCTAAAGTAAGCAACACCGCAAAGTCACAATAGATTGTCTACTCTACTTACATAATCCTGATTCTGGCAAAATTCATATTGATTTCAGAGAAACAGTATTTCTACATCTTTCCAATGATGGTTTTATTTGAGGCAGTGTTTCTATTGCTGAGTCTTTTTCTCCCTTCTTTAACTAACCTTGCAGTTAGTTCTGCCTAGTAATTTTGCATCAAGGTCCATTCTCTTGTGGGCGATTAAATAGGACTGCAAAACTCCCTAGCTTTAATATTTCCCTTTTCCTGCACTTTTCATGTATTATAACACATTATTTGTAGTTTTCCATGTAGCTTCTAGACTATAATGCTTGTGTTTCACTCCCATCAACTTCAACTAATTATCAAGTATGAGTTCTCAAGACTACCCAATGTAGCTAAATTAGATAGTAACTTCTTTCCCCTCAGCCTTTAGTTTTATAACTCTATTAAAATTTATCTGGCAGGATTAGCTCTTAATGTGCCTGTGCTGCTTCTTGCTGTTTTTTTTTTTTTTTTTTTTTTTTTTTTTAAGTAAAATAATTTTACAGAACGTGCCTTTGTTACTGCCTTTTCAAGTTTCTTTGTCTTGGTGTTTGCACATGGAAAATCCAGAAGAGAAGCAGAATTCAGTCCTTACTGATTTTTCAAGGCATGGTTCTCGTATTTGATGACTGGAAAAAGGGTAATGTAACCCCCATTTTTAAGAAGGGGAAAATGGATGTTTGGTTGATATGCTGGAAGGAAGGAATGCCATCCAGAGCGATCTCAACACGCTTGTGAGGTGGGCTGATGCCAACCTGAT
The DNA here is from genome assembly GCA_039720435.1 of Amazona ochrocephala. NCBI lineage: Eukaryota > Metazoa > Chordata > Aves > Psittaciformes > Psittacidae > Amazona > Amazona ochrocephala. The sequence continues at coordinate 46,097,055 of CM077881.1, read as the reverse complement.
GAAGTTTAACCATGACAAGTGCAAGGTCCTGTACCCGGGTCGAGGCAATCCCAGGCACAGCTACAGGTTGGGCAGAGAAAAGATTCAGAGCAGCCCTGTGGAGAAGGACTTGGGGGTGTGGGTTGACCAGAAAATGAACATGAGCCGGCAGTGTGCACTCACAACCCAGAAAGCCAACTGTATCCTGGGCTGCATCAGAAGGACAGTGACCAGCAGGTCAAAGGAGGTGATCCTGCCCCTCTACTTTGCTCTCATGAGACCTCACTTGGAGTATTGTGTGCAGTTCTGGTGTCCTCAACATAAAAAGGACATGGAACTGTTGGAAGAAGTCCAGAGGAGAGCCACGAGGATGATCAGGGGACTGCAGCATCTCCCATATGAAGATAGGATGAGAAAATTTGGGCTGTTCAGCCTGGAGAAGAGAAAGCTGCATGGAGACCTCATAGCAGCCTTCCAGTATTTGAAGGGGGCCTATGTGGATGCTGGGGAGGGACTATTTATTAGGGACTGTAGTGATAGGACAAGGGGTAATGAGTTCAAACTTAAACAGTGGATGTTTAGATTGGAAATAAGGAAGAAATTCTCTAAGGGCTGTGAGGCACTGGAATGCTCCATCGCTGGTGGTGTCCAAGGCTGGGTTGGACAGAGCGTTGGGTGACATGGTTTAGTGTGAGGTGTCCCTGCCCATGGCATGGGGAGTGGAACTAGATGATCTTAATGTCCTTTCCAACCCTAACTATTCTATGATTCTGTATTTTCATGTATATAATTGATGCGTTGCTTATGCTGGTGTACCCTGACCTCTCCCAGCAGTCTGTCTGCCAGTGGTCCTCAGGTTGAAGATTACCTCTGTGTTCCTCAAAGCTTTGGGGGACCAATCTGATGACCTTCTATGAAGGGGCTACGGAACTGATGGACAGGGGCAGAGCAGTCGATGTCATCTACCTGGACTTGTGTAAAGCCTTTGACACTGTCTCACATGACGTCCTTCTCTCTAAGTTGGTGAGGCATCAATTTGATAGGTGGACCACTCGGTGGATAAAGAACTGGCTGGATGGCCGCACGCAAAGAGTAGTGCTCAGTGGCTCAATGTCCAGCTGGAGACCAGTAACGAGTGGTGTCCCCCAGGGATCGGTGTTGGGACCGGTCTTGTTCAACATCTTTGTGGGTGACATGGACAGTGGGATTGAGTGCGCCCTCAGCAAGTTTGCCGATGACACCAAGCTGTGTGATTCGGTTGATAAGTTGGAGGGAAGGAATGCCAAGCAGAAGGACCTTGACACGCTTGTGAGGTGGGCTGATGCCAACCTGATGAAGTTTAACCATGCTAAGTGCAAAGTCCTCCACCTGGGTGGGAGCAATCCCAGGCACAGCTACAGGTTGGGCGGGGAGGAGATTCAGAGCAGCCCTGCAGAGAAGGACTTGGGGGTGTGGGTTGATGAAAAAATGAACATGAGCCGGCAGTGTGCGCTTGCAGCCCAGAAGGCCAACCGTATCCTGGGCTGCATCAAAAGGAGCGTGACCAGCAGGTCGAGGGAGGTGCTCCTGCCCCTTTACTCTGCTCTCGTGAGACCTCATTTGGAGTATTGTGTGCAGTTCTGGTGTCCTCAACATAAAAAGGACATGGAATTGTTGGAGCAAGTCCGGAGGAGGGCCACGAGGATGATCAGGGGACTGGAGCACCTCCCGTATGAAGATAGGATGAGAAAATTGGGGCTGTTCAGCCAGGAGAAGAGAAGGCTGCGTGGAGACCTCATAGCAGCCTTCCAATACCTGAAGGGGGCCTATAGGGATGCTGGGGAGGGACTCTTCATTAGGGACTGTGGTGAGAGGACAAGGGGTAATGGGTTTAAACTTAAACAGGGGAAGTTTAGATCGGATCTGAGGAAGAAATTCTTTACTGTGAGGGTGGTGAGGCCCTGGAATGGGTTCCCCAGGGAAGTTGTGAATGCTTCATCCCTGGTGGCGTTCAAGGTGGGGTTGGACATAGCCTTGGATGGCATGGTTTAGTGTGAGGTGTCCCTGCCCATGGCGGGGGGGGTTGGAACTCGATGATCTTGAGGTCCTTTCCAACCCTAACTATTCTATGATTCTATGATTATAGGAACATGCAAATAGTTGTCTCAGAAAGAGCCCTTGAAGACTAACATGCAATGTCACTGCCTGATTTTATCCTAAGAATCTGTGGCTGTATTTACATGCCACCTTATAAATATTCTTACTGGTCTTCATTCTAAAACCTTTCTGGAGTCACCAGCTTGCATTTTTGGAAGGGTGTAATTTTTCAGGTTCTTCTGAAGTTTTCTGTTTTCAGTTTACTCAACTGTTAATCTTTGGTTTCTTGAGCTGAGTTGTTACAAAAACCTTAGCAAATGTCAAAATACGGATCTGAGGGAAGTCGTGTGTTCTTTTGGCACTGAAAAAAAAAAGGTAATTATTCTCAGCATACAGCAAATGGACGATGCAGGCTGTTTTTCTCCTTTTTTCAGAGGCGGGACAGTTATATTCAGTGAGCAGCCCGATGGAGCATATTGCTGTTGACCAGTATTCCTTGGTGAAACTTCTAGGCCTTCATAGTATTTTCCAGTTGGTTGAAAATGTGTTTATCCTTTCGTGTCTTCTCTTCCAACAGCCATTAGGTATGTTGGGAATTTCTGCTTTATGTAGTTGTGTGTCAGTCCTGGGGCTCAGCTGCCTTGCTGCTACAGCACTACTGAAAATAGTTTTAGCCATATGTGGAAGTTGAATGATTTTATTGCATTCATCAAATCTTATTTGTTCTAGAGACATTGGGACATGAGCTGAAAGGTCACAGAATCTGTAATAACCCTACATCCAGCGGCAGGTAGGATATGAACTCGATTAGACATGCAGTATTACTTAACAGTAATTACGGTCTTCTGGTTGTTCATGCATAATTTAAATACTTGATCATAGGAAATGGAAGTGAACTTATTTCCAGTTACTACAGGTAGGAGAAAATGAAATACTAGTTTAAAAGTAAATTTGATAGCCCAAAGTGTGTGTTTGTGAAAACTGACTTGCATTTTACCCAACATGTGTTGTCTTTGGGAATATATATAAAATATATATTTCGTAAGAATTTTCTGAAACTAAATATTTAGCCAACTTCTGTGCTTAGAGACATTTGAAATTCCAGATATTATCTTCTAAAAAATGTACATTCCCTTCTAGGAATCTTTGCTTGGTGTGGTGTTTATTTTCTTTTTTTCTTTTTTTTCCTCCTGGCTCTGATTACCCTTTCTCAATGGAATGACTTGTCAAGTTCACAGCACCAGGGAATGAGCAATTTCTGACTGCAGTAACTTGCTTGTTGGGATTGCAACTGAAATTTTTATGATGTGAAGTCGTTAGTGTTTGAATGCATCTTGTAACTATCTGATGGCTGCTTGGAGGCCTGTATAAAAATGTGCTTTTTAGCTTACTTATTATTTTAATTTGATTGCATGGATCACAAAAAACAACCCCTGGAAGTGTCAGTGGCTTTCCACCATTTCCCAGCTGTTCTACATAGCTGAGCTAGAGCATGGAGGAAAAAACTGTTGTCACTTAAAAAACCCTAGCATATCTATGTGTGTCCAATACATACCCACTATCAGTTTGGTGCCTATCAAGCACAACACAAATTCAAACTTCCTTTTTTGTGTATAAGTCAGCATTTTAATACCCAAACAAATCTTCATATCCTTGGTGCTAACAGAGTATAAACCTCCACTTAAAAACTATCCCTGATGTTGCTTGATTTATTCTGCAAATAAATGAGGAAGATGAAGTAACTTCAATGAGATTTGGCTGGGAAATATGAGTTTTCTTAACAGATACATGCAGTGAGTTAGAAACAAATAATAAACACTGGAATCAATAGTAGTTTTTTAGTTTTGATTTACGTGCGTAAACCATTTTGAAGTGCTAGGTAGGAATAGGAGTTTGGGAAAGATTACTTATCCTCCATTCTACCTGCTTGAAAATGTGCATTTTATTATTATAATTCTGCATATATTGCATATTATAATATTTTATTATCTATTATACATATTGTATGTAATATATATTATAATAATAAATGCACATTTAATATTATAGATGTGAATAAGTCATGCTTCTCCTTCCTCTTCTCTCCCAATGTAAAGCCTGTGGTTTATTTTCTTAATTTCAGAGGCTGACTTTTCTTCTAGCTCATTTATTGTCTGTTCAGAGGTCTGAAACTAGGTGCAAAATTATCAGCAATTTTCTGTTTCCCATTTTTTATTTAGGCAGTGTGACAGATACTGGCACTGTGGAAGGTCCATGGTGCTGGTATTTTACCCTGTTAATGTGCTTTTTCCCAAATACTGCTGTCCTGGGTTCAGCAGCAGCAGTCATTTTTTCTCCTTAGTAGCTGGTGCAGTGCTGTGTTTTTGATTTTCAGCCTGGGAACAGCGCTGGTAACACCGATGTTTTTAGTTACTGCTCAGTAATGTTAACTCTGACCAAGGACTTTGAGTCTCATGCTCTGACAGGGAGGAGGGGAAGCCGGGAGGAAGCAGAGACAGGGCACCTGACCCAAACTAGCCAAAGAGGTATTCTATACCACAGCACGTCATGCCCAGGATGTAAAAACTAGGGGCAGGGACCCAGAAGAGTTAGTTCGCTGCTTGGTTGGACTGGGTATCAGTCAGTGGGTGGTGGGCAGTTGTGTTCTCTTCCCTTGTTATTTCCCTTATCATTATCATTATTGGTGGTAGCAGCAGTGGTTTGTGTTATACCTTTGTTACTGGACTGTTCTCTCAACCCGTGGGAGTTACATTTTTTCAATTCTTCTCCACATTTCCCCGGGAGCATGCCGGGTGGGGGGCGGGGAATGAGGGGAGTAAGGGTGAGGAGTGAGAGAGCGGTGGCTGTGTGAGTTATGGCTGGGCTTAAACCATGATAACTGCCTAAAGATTGTATTTATGCTTCATATTGATGCACTTGAAGGAAAGAAAAAGAGAGAAGAGAATGTAAGCAGCTCCTGGGCAAGTGCTCTTATCCCATTAATAAAAACAAATTGACCAAACCACTCTCTGAATTTGCAATTGCAAGATTCAGAGAGGAGGTGATTTTTGAATAGTAATGGGATTTATCTGAGGCAGTTCACTATCTGCCTGAGCCTAAGATGGGTTTATCCTGATTTCTGCCATGGTCTCCCTAGAGCTGAGGTTTATACATCAACATACATGTATGTCTTTCCTATCGCCTTCCTCTTGTACCCGTGCATGCTCTGTAGTTCACAAAAGTATGGATGTGGTTTTGGCAGGCACTAATGCCCATCCTAATATGTCTGGATATGGTGCTGGTCACTGATTTTGACTATCAGATTTCTAGCTGTTTTCTCTGTATGTCTTACGGCACACACTACAAGTAGTGTGGGTGTTGACCTTTCTGTATTACTAACATCTGTAAATATTGCATATTTTTAAAAATCAATATTATCTTTAAATATCTTACTGTCAGATTCTTCAGATATGAGCACATGCCATCTCAACAAAGGTTTTAGTAGCTTGCAGCTCCTTCCTTGCAAGTAAGCTGCAGAATCCTCCTCCTTTGGCTCTTCCAAAGAGTGAGGTTTTATTAGTGGGGTTGTGGCAAGGCTGATGCACAGGGGTTTGAGAGACATTGACTTTTCATGGGTGCTCAGAATGAAAGGAGAAATCTTATGCCTGTCTTTGGTAGTATATATAATGTATTCTTTCAGAGGCAGTCAGGAGGGAAAGATAAGGAACGAATGTCAAATACACAAGTTAGTCAAGAGTGGTCTGGAGTGGCAGTGTGTTTGTATTTAATTGTCTCAGTGCTGTGCAGCTCGAATAAGTCTTTTTTGTGAAGCTGTCTGGCCACTTTGCAGTAGTGAGACTTGCACATCTAACCTATGCAGTTCCAGTATGCATCAGTATATAGCATGTACATCAACACAGCTTATGTGAGATATTTTTGGCAGAGGAATTTCAAGAGAAAGAGTTTCTATTCACCTATTTGAACCAGGGACCTACCTTTGCAACACTGCTCTCTATAGCAAGAGTATAGGCAAGTCACTTCCTCAATTAAACAAGATACATGTATATAATTATCGGAAAATGTGATTGAAATTTAACTTCCTATTTTGTGGCTCTTTTTCGGTCCTGTGTACAGTCCAAAGAAACAGCTTCAGCTGGGTCTTAATTAATAATTGCCTAGATGGAAATGGATTCCAACTTGCTCTCCCAAACATGTGGTACCTCCATGATAGGTAACACAATGTGGGACAACTGAGCAGGACCAGACCAGGTCCAGTCTAAGATCTTTTCTCTTATAGTGATTAGAGGTGAACACCTCAGGAAGAAGGTAAGAAAAAGTCTAAAAATGCTTTCCCTCTTCTCTCCTGTCTCCCATACCTTCCCCATATGTCCAACCATTTTGAGGTTTCTGACTCTTGAGTAAAGTTTTTTGAAGTCTAAAGAAGCTTCTCTGTATTTTGTAACAGTTGTCTATTTCTCTTCTACTAAACTTGGCTGCTTCATCTTAAATCCCTGTAAACAGCATCCACAATAACCTGGAGCAAAGAGTACTTTTAAGTAACAGAAGCTAAAGCAGCATGACAGTTAAGTGGATTTTAGAAGATAATTTGCTAAAAGTAAAATAGCATTATGTCACCACTTCTCTTATAAGGTGATAACGAAAATGAATTCAGTCCTTTAATCTTGGATACAATTTGGCCTTAAGAAGCTGAAGTGAGGGAAAAAAAAATGCAAAGCTCCTTCTGCAGTCCAGTTGAGTTATTTTTTTCTTTAAGAGAGTTACTGTCAGTAGTAACTTAGACTGGACACAGCTTAAGAGGTGCGCAATTGAAAATAAATACAGATGAACACACATGTTGACACCAGTATATATAACCAATGAAATTACTGAGGTATAATTCACAATTCCAGAAGGTATTCATGGCCATGTAGAAAAGATACCATAAGCTAAATTTAGTATGATACACAAATACTGTTAACACAGTCCTGCATCAGCTGTGCAATGAATGCTGCTGGTGTTTGGGATGAGAGCTCTTGGATGACCTGAAGGTGCCCTTTCCCTACCCAAGACCATGGTCCATCTGTCTCCGTCATGGAAAGGGCCTCGCTGCTACCAGCTCTGGACTTGTGGTGCTCTTCTGCTTGTTGTATTATGGTGAACTGAAATCATCTCTTCAGCTGGGCTGAAAACTGCAGTAGTCCATCAGGTTTGTAGTTGTCCTCACTGCAAAAAAGGCAACATGGATCAGCAGTGGGGGTTTGTAGTGAGTACCTACTGCAGTAGCTGCTATTGGTGAGTCAGGGCCTTTGGATTACGTGGGGAGATAGGAACTCAACTCATGCCTGTTAGGGGGACGGGCAAACACTGAGCCCAAATGCGGTTGTGCCAAAGGCAAGTTTGAGAGGGCCTTGGTAGCTTGGCATTACTGCCAATTAGTATACAGGTACCTGCTTAAAAATGTTTGGAGGTATATTTGTTATAAATGTAGACTTGTACATTTTTTCCAGGCACCAGTAATACCTGTATCTGTGCAGCTTGAATAACTGTGTTCGGCATACAAATTTGCTTTGTGGGGAATCAAAGAAAAAGGAAGATGTAGGGATGAAGAGAATTAAAATGCGCAAAACACTGATTATCTCTTCCAAATAGATAAGTGTCTACTCTGCTTTAGGCTCTTGCGTTCTGGGCAAATTTTCCTCTGGTGTTAAAAGGACTTCTTTTTAACATTAACTGTCCAGATACTTATTAATCAGAAATAAATACACCTCCTTTTTCATTTTGGTACAGCTTAAGCAGATGAAAGATAACTTATTTCCTGCTTTGTTACAATACAGACAGGCAGATGAATAGTTTGATCTGGTACCTCTGACAGAATACACATTTTGTTGCTTGAACTTCAGCATTTGATTATAACACTGACGACCACAATACCATCTTATTTTTCAAGGAGCTCTTTTGAGTTTTTTAAATCTCTTAATACCTATTAGATGTTTCCATAATCAAAACAGAATACAATAATATCTTCAGCACAAAATGCGATTATGTGGTGTAATGCTGGGATTTTTTCCACTGAAGAGTGTTTTTGTGCTTTGCCGCATTCTGTTAAGTAATTGACTTCAGGGTCTGTCACTTTGTTTTCCATCACTTCCACTGATGTGATTAATCAGGAGCTCTTTGGTTAGCTAGGTTTTCATCCCAAGTGGCTGACTGGGAGGTAATCAGCTGTTTCCTTCAACCACATGGTGTGGGTAAATCCGGTTCAGGTGATGAGCACTGATTTCATGTGGAAAACTAGTGGTTAAACTCATAAAAGATGAAAATATGTGCACCGGTTTGAAAAAGGCAAGATGCTGTATTTATCATTTCCTTTGTTTTCTTTTACCAGGATATTTTCTCCTTCTCAGGTTAACCAAATTTGTACTTCAGTAACTGAGCATTTTATGTACAAACAAGGTGGAATTTTTCTCTCTAAGGTTCATTGAATATAGCTACAAATGAAATGGATTTTTCTCAGTTTTTATCTGCAGCTAGAGAAATTTTGCAAGAACCAAAACAAGTGATACTTTGTTCCGTCAGTGCAGGCATAGGCAAGAGTGTGATCTTGGTGGATTGTCAGCTGTCCATGTGGGTTTAAATAAGCTGTTTTACAAGAGTAGCTGCTAATATCACCTGTGTCTTGCAGTATCATTTTTCCGTGTGTAGATGAGCTGAGGTTGCCAGCAATGGAAGGAGCTGCACTGCAGAATTCCCTAGTGGAGTAAAAAAATTTTATGTGAGGATGTTTTTGAGGGAAATTCTGATGTTTTTCACTAAGGAAAAGTCCTTCCTGTTCTCCCCTTTTTATGCACTGATTGCTGTGTGACTAATACCCAAGAAAATTTAATTTGGGATTATAGAAGACTTTAAGCTAAAAGGAGTTCACCTTTTCAGCTCTATCTCTCTAGATGTTGCATGCTTTGATAATAAGGAAGGGCGCTTTACACACACTAATCCATAGGCTGCATGCTGCTTCTGCTAGAGAAAATATAAGATGGGAATTCCAAAGCTTCAGGGAACTATGTGTACCTGAGATACAAGACTCCCACACTAGGGGCTTAGAACTTCATTTAAAAATTTAGGCATGGTGCAATGAGCGGCTGAAGAGCAATACAGCGTAGGTAAGCAAAGAGTAGTCTGTAAGGAAGAGATTTTATCTATCTCTGGCTGAGATTTGGACCCTAACTTCAAAGTAGGTCTTGGGTGATCTGTTAGTGGGAACTCCAAGTCAGTGTGAAGAGGAGTCCTTTGTCAGAACATTTTTGTCTCACATCTATATTGGATGCATCTTGTTTTTGATAACCAATCCTAGTGGAAGTCCTTGCTTGTATGTCTCTGGAACTGTTTATGTTTGCAGCTTTCACTTCTGCTGTTGTTTGTTCTGTTTCATATTAGTCTTACTTAGCATGTCTGAAATCAAGTTGGACATGCTGTCTGTAACTCTTCCAGTCAGGCACTTTAAGCTTTCCTCTGCATTGATTTAAATAATTTAAAATGTTATCTTTTTCAAAGGTCTCTAGCCCTGAGCATCTGGGTCTCATCGTGTTTAGATTCACATATAAATGACCTGTTAGCTGAGCTGGGTTTTTGATAACATAAAAAATGACATGCTGCCCCTAGAGCTTGCATGGCAGAGCCTGCACTCTGTAGCCATGGGCTGTAACAATTCATAGCACAACTGGATTGGCACAGTGCAGTCTGCAACACACATACGCACTTGAGTGAGTTATATCAGCATTAGCTTTTTGCCTTGAGCCATTCTGTCTTTTGTGTGCTTGCTGTCGAACCTTACATGTGTCAATGTCCTCTGCTTGGAATACAAAAATAACTTACAGATGACTGCTGGCTCAGTCCAAAAGTTTGTCTTAAGACAAAGATCTAATCCTGAAATTAACAGATCAGAACTGTTGAGGTCCTACTGGCCAGGTGCTTTGTCCTTTTGTGCAAGGAGGATCTTTCAATTTTGAGGGGACTGTTATTCCTTTTTTATTTTTGGCTCTTAAAGGAGTTGAGAAGTACAGAAAATTAGGAGAGCAAAGGGGTTGCTCTTGCAATACAAAATCCATTTCAACTTTCTCATGAGAGTATTTCCTTTAATCCCATGAATCTCATTTTTGCATATACACCTTGCTCTGTATCACAGTCAGATGTCTTGAGCTTCAAATTGTTAAATATAGTAAGTTATACTGGATATAAGTAAGAGTAAAAACTATGACGCAACCTCCTATACCCTATAGGATAAAAATAAAGAATGTAATCCCCCTCAACTCCACAGCTTTCTCAGCCAAATGCCCCTTGTTACAAACAATACTTTGATGGTAGGAAGGACCCTTTTATCCATCTATGTAGGAGATTGGTGTTACTGCTGGTTTACTACTTTGAGGAGTGGTCCCCAAGTGCTTTCACATTAATAGTGCTCTGCACCTGTTGAATACTCCACCCTAAAGAGTGAGCAGCGTAGCAACCTGTTTATATTCACACACCCCAGTTTGGAGAGAGTCTAATTTCCATGATTTCTGTTGGCTCTGCACCAAGAAGATGTGTTGCTGTTGAATATTATACACATCAGTGCATCTGATACATGGTAGGTGCTCTATATGTATGGATTAATTTTGTTTAAATTTTAAACTTTAAGTGTTGTAGGCATTTTAAATAAGTATGGCTGAAATTTAACAGTGGAGCTCTGATGGCATGAATAAATCTAGCAAACTTTTGCTCCTGGAGTGTTTTAGAAGACTGTGGTTGAATTATAGCTTTTGTAATGTCAATCTGCAAACTAATGCAACCCAAAGTGGCTTTGCAAGGATAATGAGAATGATCATCATTGTGCTTGTAACGGTAAAACATAGCTTTGTGCAAACATATCTTAGCCAGGATTTACCAACAGTGATGTACTTTCATTCATCTTCTTCAGGAGGCTGCAGTTTTGTGTTTCTGGTCTCCTTCCTTTGAAGTGACAAATATTTCTTGGTATCCATCTCTTCAGGGCTTTTTGTTGGTTTTATTTTAGAAGACCTGACTCAGGGACAATGATTTTTGCCTGTTTGGGGAATGCAGGAGTCCTGAGTCTTACCCTCAGTGAATGTGGGAGTTGCAACTCTTTGGGAGTTGCACTTTGTAAAATTGATCCAAACAGCAGGCATTCTTTGGGGTCAGATGGGAGGAATTGCGTAGTTTCATTTCAGTTCAATGCTTTGAGGAAGACAGTACTTCAAATTATGCTGGGAAGGATGAACAAGCAAGTATTACATTATGTACCATTCTTCTTCTGCAGCTCTTAAAATTCCTTTTTGCAGACTTTTTTATGCTGAGGTCTGTGTTCCTGTGTGCTGGGATACGGTATGTGTGAACGTCTAAATGTGAAAGTAGAGTAATCCTGTAAACTACTCCTTATAAAAATAATTTTGTCAGATTTTTGCTTCCTATATCAATTTTTGGACTTCTTGATATGGATCACTTTGAACATTATATTACACGAGTAATGAAGGCAGAATCTATTGTGTTAAGAGCAAAGCTGTAGGAATGACTTAGTAGGACAATCTGTGGCAAAAAGGCTACTGTGTTATTTAAAAAAGAAAAACAAAACCAAAAAACATTTTGGTATGAGTAGTGTAAAATAACTGCATTTTACATTTTTGTCTTCTACTTTATTTTGTAACCTCAGTGGACTTCAGTGAAAAATGTTGCCTGTTGTAACATGGTGCCTGTTATGTTTTCCTCCCTTCCTCCTCATGTCCCTAATGCTTAGCTATCAAAAAAAGAAACATTTGTCTTATATGCACCTCCTAGTTCCCTGTGCATCTTTTAACAAACGTTATCTCACATTGTATCCTTAGGAAGCTTAGAGCAGCGGTGCCTAGACATCGTTATCAATAGACTAATGCCTCACGGAACTTGCATTATTTTAAAGAATAGTTCATCTGGAAATGGTTCCTTGTGTGGGAAACAAAATTCCAGGTCCCTCATATCATCTCATATGCAGTCTTGTGATGCCAAAATCTGGGGTCTGTTCTGATTTACAATATGTTGAATAGCAAAGCAGTTCAACCCTTCTCTTGCAAGTGATGATTGTGGTGAAGCTAGGAATGCATTGAAAATACATATTAATTAATTTGGTGTCTTTAAAAAGTATTTCCTGTCTTCAGCTTTTAAGTTTTTTGAAGTCTTCTTCTAACCATTAATGTTTGCTGCTTGGTTGTTTGTGGTTTTTTTTTTTTGTTTGTTTGTTTTTGTTTTTTTGTTTATTTTAATTTTTCCATTTTACTACTTTTCCTTCAGGGCTAGTCATAACCAAGTTAAAGTCGCAGTATAAGTTTGGTTCTTATCCTGGTTCGATATGTAACTCTAATCCATCCTGTTGATAAAATAACCACCTTTAGCCGCAGCAAACTGCTTTTAAGCAGGTCAACTATTGAAGTGATAATCCCATGGCAGAAGAGGATGTATGAGGCAATAAATTTCTCCTTGTTTCATAAACATGGAGACCTGTAACTCTTCTGTTTGTGCCTTGAGGAGACATTTACTTGTTTGCGGTACAGCAGCTTCTTTGGGGGTAGTCATCTTCTATGATGAACAAAGGAAATAATTTGCGATGAATTTTTCAGGCTTACTTCTTATTTGATACTGACATAGCAAGGGAACAGCAGGAAGCACAGTGCAGCAAAAAGGCTTGAACTGCAGATGTCCTCTGAAAATCTGACTGCAGGACTGGAAAACTTCTTTGGGGGAGAGGGAAGTTAGCCTGGCGGAGTCCTCAGCATCCCTCCTGGCTAAGAAACTCAGAGTTTTAGATACATCTGGCAGTAATTGCTCCATTTGGGATGGATTGTAAAGAAGCGTGGAATTTGTATAGAAAACAAACTGTAAAACTGCAGCATGGAGCAGTTTTTATTCCTAAATAATTTATATTTAGGTGTGTTATCTCTTTATGTCAATTTTTTTTTTTTCTCTTTTAAGAATGCAGTCAGGTGAAATGCAGACTTTCTTCTGAGCTTAAAAAGCTCATCTTTTGTATTGCAATTGCAAAGTCCTTGTGTTTCAGCCACAAGTCTGCTAGGGTTTACTGTTCTCCGAATGAAAAAGAGATGAGTAGAAACTTGCAGTTTATTAAATTAAGTGGGTCAGCAGGACTTATACTTGTGGTTTCACCCCAGAATTTTGCGGAGTAAGATAAATTACACTGGGAAGAGATGAATATTTTACAGCAAGAGATTGGAGGGGGTAGATTGTCTAGCTAGTGAGCAGAGGAAGGGCCTGCGTGCTTGGTCAGAAGCAGCAGCCTTTCCTGGACTACCATCTGTTTGGAGGCAAGTGAGGAATGAAAAGAAGCTCTTTTAAATGTGCATTGCCATCCTGGGCTTGTACCAGATGTGGCAGTTCTGTCCCATTCCCAGACTGGCCTAAATGGTAATTCAGAAATGATGCAGCAGAAATTGGTAAACACTGCAAGTATATGTTTCAGTAGTGTTGGAAAAAGAAATCATTGAAATCATATGCTTTTTGAGCATCAACATAACATTTCATTGAGTAGAGGCTATTGTGAGCAGTGCTTAATGCAGTTTTAGCACTTACATTTGCAAACTTTCTTCTATATCTGCAGCTTCCCCAGGTATCCGGGGGATTTATAATTGTGTTAAAGTACCTGTCTCTGAGTGTCCTAATTCATTCCTTGCAAACTGATTTCTGAAGTCAGCAGATGTATTAGTAGCACCCACTGCTGCTTTATAGCAGCTAAAGACTTTGAAGCTTTCAAAAAATTTCAAGCGTAGAAGGTATTTATAGAAATTGGCTCACTAAGAGCCAAAATAAGGTCCCCTCTTCAGTAATGGTAATTTCAGAGAGTAAGATCACATTATTAGTGGAAGCTTTGGCTGATAGTCTGCCGCATTGCCAGTTGTGGGCATGTGCCCTTTGCAGATAGGGGTAGATGTACATACTGATAAGGTCCAGTTATTCTGTGCTTGTGACAGGCTGTGAATAATGGAATTATGCAATTGGATTTCCTGTGGATCATGCAAAGAGATAAATGGTGTACAAGCCACATCATTATTGATTCATGCACCATTTGCCTCTTAGCTCACTCAGAGAAACACAATTACTGCTGTTACACTTCATTTAAAGGAATTGCAACTTTTCAACAGTGCAAACAGCTATTGTGTCTGAATTGATATTCTTCCTGGGCCAAACCTTAATGTGTTGTTTTATGTTTTCCTGATTGTAACCAAACAAAACTTAGAAGGGTTATAAAGCTATATCTTTCCCATTACTGTTCTCCCTGTGCTGCCCTACAGAACTACAGAGCATTTTCAAAACTCAAAGCATAGCAAACACATTTCCGTCATTTGTAATATACATTATTTTATAGTTGTATAAATGATGGTATCAAATGCAGCATTTTAGTGCTAAAGCTGGGTTTTAGGCTCTCTGCAGACATCTGCAATTTCCATTTCTTTGAAAAAGCACAGTAAACAGGTAGCAATCTCTAGATCCCAACATGTTTGCATGAAATTTAAGTTTCGGCCTCTCAAACTTTGGGGCAGAAGAGTCTGATTGAAAATACAGGCAATGGTACATGTTAGTGAATTGAAATGGTAGCAAGTCTTTAAACTGAGAAAGCACTGATGAATGTATGTGCCAGTACAGATCTCTGTGTACATGCAAGGAGGAACACTAATGGTACGGCTGTGAAAGTGCTGTAATAGCATGAGCATACAGTGTTTGGGTTTCCAAGAAAGTTTCTGCACCAGGAATAGGGGGTTTAAGCTGTCTGTTGTGTGATAACTCATTTTGGAAGGAGGAATTCCAAACAGCACTGAAGAAACAGAAAAAGCAGCACTTTGGGGCCAGCCAAAGAGGTTCTTCCTCAGACTGTGCAATGACATTACAGAAACTGTCCTCAGAGGTACCTTTTGGCATTAATTCCAGACTTAATCCTTGAGGGAACATTGCACAGCAGATCATAATGCATTAGATTTTAAGAACAAGTTTTCCTCTCTGAATGAGTCATACTTGGAAATATGTTTTGTAATCAGGGAGAGAAGCAGTTTTGTTCAGAAATGTTCCTTTCAAATAAAAAGCACTAGGGAGGGTTTGTTTTGTGCTACAGTAATTTCTCTGCTGTATTTTGTTCTGTTTCATATACCCTCTTGAAAGAAACTTTAAAAATGACTCATCATAGTAACAAGGATTATGCAATCAGGAGCTTTTCCTTCCTTGCAGCTTGGCAAATTTGTCGTCTTTAGTGGGGTTTCTTTGATATAAATGAGGAGAGAAACTGGCCTACAGTTGAGCAGTGATGGGGAGCACTGGTACTGCTGGAGGAGACAGATATGTGGGGTTTTTGTCTCCTTGTTTGGTCCTAGTGCCCTTGAAAGGAAAAGGTATTGTCAGTAAATGAAGCAGGTAAAATGTTACAATAAACCCATCAAACAATTTCTGTTTTGGCCAAAATTGCTTTTCAAACAACTTACATGTTAAAGCCAGGTTATAGAGAGATGCTTCGCATTGACAGAGGACAATGGGACTTCACCAGTGACTTTGAAAGAAGTAGAGCTGGGGTTAGGGTGAAGTGTCTGCCTCCATTTTGACATATCTAGGTGCCTCATTTTTATTATTTATGTTCAAGGAAAAAGCTATCTATTAAGCTGATTTATCAAAATATTTCCACTTGACAAGATAATATTTTATGAGACAAAAAGTGTACAACTCATGGAAGTTTTACGGTCTGCCAAACTTGGAGCCTCATTTTTGGCTTTGTTTTACCCTTGGTGATATTTTAAGACATTGAACACAATTACAAATCTATATATCTTCAAAGATTTGACAAGAAGGCAAGTCCAACTTGCCACTCAAACTGTTTTGCACTTGTCCTGTCAGGTCGATTTTCCTCATCTGCCCTTTTCCTAGAGAGTTTATCTCTTTATGTGATCTAATTTATAAATCCAAACAGTTACTGCTTTAGCTACTGAGTCACTAAATGACTTCATTCCAGAGTATCCTGGAATACAGCTAATATGTATAGTCTAGATATTCCCAGAGCATGTAGGAGATGGCACATAAGAAATCTATAATTTGAGTTGTTCCATTAAAATCCAAAAAATTCAATTTGGTTTTTGAATGAAATACACACTTACTAGTGAAAGGTTAGTAAATATTGTATGAGTGCAATCTCCACAGAAGGGATACTGAGACGTACAGAAATAAATGTGCAGGCTATGGGTAAAACTAATGCAGCAGTAGAAGATGTGAGAAGGGTAGGCTAGCTTCTGGGGATGGCCCTGGGAGAGGAGTGAGTGCAAGGAGTCTGAAAGCCTGTCATTATATTCTTTTGATTTTGAGTGCAGGGCTCATGCCTCTGAAGCAGTGTGAAGCTTCCTGCACACTGCCGAAAAAAAAGTCATCCCATGATTTGGCTGTAAAGGAGAAATCAAACTGTTCTTGCTGTGGTGCCACTGCCTGTATGAGCTGTGAGGAAGGGCAGATTTGTGTGTACTAGGAAGGATAAAGCTCATCTCTGCTCATGTAAAGAGGCTTTCCAGTGCTTCATGCCAGGATTGAAAACTGGAGGTTCGTGGTGCCAACAGAAACATTGGAAAACCCAGGAGACATGTGTCTCCGAGAGACATACTGTGTGCCTGCCAGCTGAGGATTTGAGACTTTGCAGAGCCAGACATGTGACACCCCAGTTCTGGCCTTCATGTGTTACTGGTTTTAATAAATCAACATCTGTACAGATGGGAGTTTTGTTCTGTACTAGTGTTTCCCTTGTCTGCCTATTGGGTCCTGCTCTCCTCCCAGTACTTAGGGACAGCTGCTCTCTTGACTTTGCTTTGTGGTAGCTCTTCTCCTTTTTGACCCATGTATGGCCATGATAAACATGCCAATTAGTGTCAAATCGCTGCATACACTTCTGTTTAAGTGGCATCTGCTTTTTCATCTGAGCTGTGAAACAGTGTCTTGGTTGCAGTTATTTCTGTGAGCATTTTCTGCTTGTTTAAGGAATCATGACCACCCACAAATCATGATTTAAGCCCAGCCAGTAACTCGTAACCACACAGCTGCTAGCTCAGATAGCACCTAGGGAAACCAAGCAGATGAGTGCATGAGCTTTTATGCTTTATTTAGTGCATGTTAGTAGAGAGTTTTCAGTTGTTCTGGAGCACTGATGTTCCTGGTGACTGACTGCATTTGTTCTTCCTCCCATTTTGTTCCTTTATGTTCATAACTGAGTCCTGCTCCTGTGTGTTTGAGCTAGTTTGAGAGGCAGCAAGATGTGACGGGCAGGAGATCACAGCCATGTGCTAGAAGAAGCCAGCCAAGCCTGTGAGCTGGCAGGAGGAGCCTGCAAAGATTGAGCAGATGTGCTGCTCTGCAGGTCACTTAGCTAATTGAACCCAAGGATGGCAGCACAGACCCACCTAAGGGGGTGCAGTGGTCAAGGGTTGCATATACGCCTCACTTCTGTTTTGTCCTTGGTGATTGCTTTGAGTTTTCCCTTTTTAAAAAACTAATCTGCTTGTTTTTTCATTCAAGTTAAATCATGGTAGGGAGCTGGCTGTAAGGAGACAGTTAGGGAAATCCATTGAAAAGCCTGGAATGAGTTGGGATCTTGCCACGCTTTTTTTTTTTTTGCTCCTCTTGTATTTACGGTGATAGCTCTTGGGATGCACTAATTTCAAAACAATGTCAGCCTCCTGGGTAATCCTTTCATTGGCTCAGGGAGAGAATGATGATCTGTATGCAGTTGGTAGTGTGGTATTACAAACTCCAATAATTGCACCCAAGTGTTATCTTAGAATGATGTAAAAGGATGTGAAAGCACCAAGCTGGTGTAACATTGCAGTGTGGCTGGAAGCAGATGTTTAATTAGATATGTGTGCTCTAAGGGCTAAAAGTTATGTAGAGCATTTAAAAAACATACTCTTGGTCATTCATGTTATGCAAAACTACTGTTTTCTGTATCTCGAATAACTGACTGCAAAGGTTCTGTTTTAAAGCTGTAAAGATAAGATCATTTTATTAATTGAGAGGCAGCAAAATATCTGTTAACATAGTATCTGTTAGCACAAAAATTTAACACATTACATTAAGTTGCCTTCCCATGGAGTTGGTGTTAGCATGAAAGACTGATATACCCCCTGGACTAACTGTTAGTGATTTACCATTTAGATTAGTTCAGGATGATGGACTAGATGTGCATTTTTGATCTCTTCCAGTCGCATCTGTGATTCTGTGATACAATCTCAATCCCAAGAGGAGGATGTGTATCTCAAAACTGCCTGTGCTATCAGTGGGGTTGCATTTCACAGTGAAAGCCCATGATCTGAGTTACTTCCTGTGAAAGATATGTGAGAAAACTTTCCTCATATGTTGAAAGCAGTGCAAATCAGGAATGCTAATGATCTTTAGGCTTGCACCTCAATTTCTTCCTTGGCAGCAAAGCAAAATGCAAACCTTGTTCTGCCAAGAAATGGCCTTTATCTATTTATTGTTGTAGTGGTTTTCGTATTTGTATGCTGAAGATAAGAGAACCAGCATGAGTAAATAATGGAGAAGTATTTATTTTCTGCCCCTTGAGTTTATGCAAGTTTTTATTTGCTGAAATCAACACAAATTAACATGGGATATATAGTTAATTTAAAACTGCTGTCCAATCCAAAAACTATTTTCAGGTGACCCACAAATAATGTGTTTGATTTGTGTGCTTGGCAGCCTGGGTTTTATTCCAAAGCATGAGGCACTTGCCAGGCATATGCAGCAGCATTGATGTTATTTATGTCATTTGGCAGATTGATTGAATATGTTGTATTCAACACATTTCATTGAAATGCAGGTAGGCAAGGTACATTTGCATAATGTATACGTTATATAGACACATGCCCAGCCTGAAAATGCATATCAGACATTAGTGGTTGGTAAAAGAGCAATTGAGATTGAAGTGGAGATTTTGGCCAATCCCACTGGCACTTGGTGCTGGACATCAGCAGGGTCAGCTTGGCTCAAAGGGTCAAAATTCTGCAAAATTCCCGGAGTGCTAAATGCAACTTCATAGCTCTCCTACCTAATCTGTGGGCCTGCCTAGTTCTTTTCCGTCATTTCCTGCCTTCACTCTAATGTAGGTTTTGCAGTTGTGACCAGCTCCTGCTGGCCCTGAGATCTCTGTGCACTGATGGCTGTTGCCAGACAGAGCTCATACTGCATTTGCCAAGCATACACACCTCCATGTTAAGCAAAATGTATATGCGAATGTGTACATCGCCCATGTGCCTTGCCTAAATTAGTGCAAAATTCCCCAAAATTGGTGTTGGGACTTGATTTACTATGTATGCTTGGTATATACACTATATTCTGTCTTTGGTATATACACTATATTCTGTCTTTGAATGGTGGCAGTATCTCTTTGGGAGTTGCCTGTCTGTTTTAGACTCCTTTGGACAGTTTCTGGATTACTTTTTGTGAGGAAGAGGCAGTTCCTGAAATGGATGTTCTCTAGAATATGCTGATGCTGTCACTGTGCCAGCTCCATTTGGCTGGCATCAGTGCTGTCTTCTTCATGGGGAGATCTTGACAAAAGAGCTGCTGTCAATTCCACTGCTTTACAGTTGTTGAATCTTGCTGTTGTAAGCTGTGTGTTTGAAACATTGAGGGAGAGGCAGCTCGCTTTTGTTCATGGATTTTGGCAGTTTTTTCCCAGAAGCCCGATGCTGCTAAGAGGCATCAGCCTTCTTTCCTAATCATGGAAATCTCTAACTTGCAGCATGGTAGCTTCAAGCAAATTGTTCGTGGTACCAACACCTTGCATTTACAAGCCATATCCTGCATGAGGTCGTAGTGTCAGGATTTTTCTGTAGTTTCCCTGTGAAATGCTGTGGGATAGAATACAACACAAGCTATTTATACTTTTGAAACTAGAGGAGGAATCAGTGAGGTTGCTTGAGAATATTTGTTCAAGATATAGCTTTGAAAATATTTTCATCCTGCTTTAGGTATTTGTTGTAGCATCTACTCTGCAGTCATGAAGATGATAATTCTTGTGAAATGGAACAAGATCAGAGAGAGAATTAACTTTCTGATGGCTTATACCAAAAAGAAACTTTGCTATATCCAGAAAACTTTGCACTGATTTTTCTTCCTCCTTTGATTCCAAGCATGACTGATTATTTCTGTGATAATTAACGGTTAATGCAAAATTGAGATTCACATAGTGAATGCTTACTTCAGTATCCTCCAACCCTCTTCCTGTTGACCCTTGCCTTCAAAGGGCAGACATAGCAGGACAGCTTTTTGGATCCAGTAGCTGGGGCAGGGGGGAACAGCGTCTTCATGAGAGTTGGTGGCTACCTGGACTTGTGTAAAGCCTTTGACACTGTCTCCCATGACATCCTTCTCTCTAAGTTGGAGAGACATCAATTTGATAGGTGGACCACTCGGTGGATAAAGAACTGGCTGGATGGCCGCACGCAAAGAGTCGTGCTCAGTGGCTCAGTGTCCAGCTGGAGACCAGTAACGAGTGGTGTCCCCCAGGGATCGGCGTTGGGACCGGTCTTGTTCAACATCTTTGTGGGTGACATGGACAGTGGGATTGAGTGCGCCCTCAGCAAGTTTGCCGATGACGCCAAGCTGTGTGGTTCGGTTGATACATTGGAGGGAAGGAATGCCATCCAGAGGGACCTTGACACGCTTGTGAGGTGGGCTGATGCCAACCTAATGAAGTTTAACCATGCTAAATGCAAAGTCCTACACCTGGGTGGGAGCAATGCCAGGCACAGCTACAGGTTGGGCGGGGAGGAGATTCAGAGCAGCCCTGTGGGGAAGGACTTGGGGGTGTGGGTTGATGAAAAAATGAACATGAGCAGGCAGTGTGCGCTTGCAGCCCAGAAGGCCAACCGTATCCTGGGCTGCATCAAAAGGAGTGTGACCAGCAGGTCGAGGGAGGTGCTCCTGCCCCTCTACTCTGCTCTCGTGAGACCTCACTTGGAGTATTGTGTGCAGTTCTGGTGTCCTCAACATAAAAAGAACATGGAACTGTTAGAACAAGTGCAGAGGAGGGCCACGAGGATGATCAGGGGACTGGAGCACCTCTCGTATGAAGATAGGCTGAGAAAGTTGGGGCTGTTCTGCCTGGAGAAGAGAAGGCTGCGTGGAGACCTCATAGCAGCCTTCCAATACCTGAAGGGGGCCTATAGGGATGCTGGGGAGGGACTCTTCATGAGGGACTGTGGTGAGAGGACAAGGGGTAATGGGTTTAAACTTAAACAGGGGAGGTTTAGATTGGATCTGAGGAAGAAATTCTTTACTGTGAGGGTGGTGGGGCCCTGGAATGGGTTGCCCAGGGAGGTTGTGAATGCTTCATCCCTGGCGGCGTTCAGGGTGGGGTTGGACATAGCCTTGGATGGCATGGTTTAGTGTGAGGTGTCCCTGTCCATGGCACGGGGGTTGGAACTCGATGATCTTGAGGTCCTTTCCAACCCTTACTATTCTATGATTCTATGATTCTATACTGGCAAACATTTGGGAAATGGTGTGAATTTTCTAACGTTTAAAAGCTATATTTGGAACTTTTGGGTTTCCTGCATGGTTCCAAGCCTCTCTTTTCTGTATAGTTTTCCTTAAAAGAAGTTTAGTTGAAAAACAAGCAGCTGTGACAAGGTTTTCCTGTGTTCAGAAAGAGGACTTTTTTTTTTCCTGCAACTCTTATAAGCCATAGAAGCCAATGGGAAGCATGTTCTTGGAGGAAAATTTCTATGTATACAGAGAATCTGAGGACAATGTTAAAGCCTTTATTACATTGCATGAATACTAGGATCATTTGTGCTAGACATAGTGAATTATTGCCTTTTCAGCCCAGGGGTGAAAAAGCCTATCTGAGGTAAAGCTAAATGTGGAATGAACTATACTAAAAGCAGTATACAAGGTCCTGGGGGTACAAACTGAAATTGCACTGAATGAGAAACAGGCATATTGCAACCCCATCACTTGCAAGTGGAGATAAGCGCCCGCTATGGGTGAGTCTGGTCTTCAGTGAGCGCAGTGAAGTTGCTTGTGGCTACTCACTGAACGGCAGTGCCTGCAGGGCAGTGTTTTATGGTCTGCATCAAACAGTGTCTGTGACCATGACTTCCAAACTTTGCCCTTTTTGTACTTGTAAGGTGCTTTCAAGCTATGCTGTGTCTGGGATGACTCTTGAACTTGGAAAATGCTGAGAATACAGAGAGACCTCTCTTGTCTGAAAGGAATTTCCAAGCAGATTCAGTGAAGATGTTTAAAGCTGTGCGTGGTTGTTGCGTATCCCCATTTTTTTATAAATCCATCCAAATAACTGATGGCTCACCAAGTTAAGGTGTTGTGTAAGTCTGGATTTCTATAAATGCATGAAAATATTTAACCACAGACCATTCTTGCATGCTGGATGTTATACGCGCCTATATACCCATGTATGTATGCACACACATATAGACAAATATTTCAGAAATCTAATACTGCACTTCTATCCAGCTGGAAATGCCTCCAAGTGAATGTATTTGAATGCCTGCCTAAATTATTGATGGTGATTATAGCACTGCTAAATCCGAATCAGTTCACACATCCTTTTAAAGGTTGAAATTATTTCCCTACTAATTTTAACAAGTCTTCTAGTTTTACTGTCTTGGAAAAAAAACAAAACCCAACTAAGTTCCAAAGCAGCAGAATCCCCGACTTACCAGAGCCTATTGGTAGAGGGCAAAAACACCTTTGTGTGTCATTGGCTTTGTTTTTATTTACATTAGGGAAAGAACATGTTAATGTAATTCAAAAATGAGTTTCTACAGTACGCAGAATTATGACACGTCTCTATGCATTAGCAAGGGAAAATCCTCGTATATTGTGCTTTTAATAGTATCAGTCCTGCAATGTGCTCATTAAGGTTGCATGTTCTCTTACAACTTTGTTAGCAGGAGCCGGTACAAAGTGTTCAGGCTCTGAAGTCTGTGATGCTCAAAGCCAAGTTGATGACGGTGGAGAAGGAAAATCAGAGCCTTTGGTACTGATGGTAGGCACATGGAAATGAAAATACAGCAGTGATGCATAAGCTCCCACAACTGCCAGAAATGGGTTCCAGGTTATTCTCGGTTGCTCAGGCTTTTCTTGGCTCGTGCTCCTTCCCCTGCTATGCCAGCAACAAGCATTTAGTTCAGGTCAATGTTGGCAACTTGCTTCCAAGAACATAGGATTTTTGTGCACGTCCTATGAATTTTCTCTTAGGAAAGACCTCTAAATGTGAAAAGAAACAAATTGATTTTTCTGAGGAATCTCTGAATAAATAATGGAGGGTTGGCATGTGGAGTTACAGGTTTGCCATCTGGTAGTACAGCCCCCGGCAAATTGTAGCACATTGCCGTTATGGTGAGTAAAAGCTTATTTGCTGAAATGAACTGTTATTTCATTGCTTTAGCACTGAGCAGAAGCGTGGAAAATGATGAGCAATTTACTGGAGAGTTTTTGATGTGAGTATCTCTTGTGGGGAGAAGATGCCTAATGGAAGCAATGAGTTCTTTAAAACAAAATTGATGGGCCACCATAAAAAAGTGTTTATATTCTCTGCTGGTTTAAGTTTATCTTACTGAAGTTCATTCTTTTCCACTCAGGTTATGCATTCTTGCAAGATTCACTTTCCTATTCTGTAGGACATCCTATCGGTATGGCAGAATGCACTGTTTGTAAGCTCTCTGAGGATGCTTGGTGAAGGTTTGTTTCTCCAGGAAACAAAACTAAGTCACCACAGCTAATATCATTGTACGTGTTTTTTATTTTATTGGTTTAAAAAGTGACTTTTCAGTCCTGACTGACAGTTCCAGCTGAGAGCAGCTGGGGAGATGATGTGGCAGCTGTCTCTGCAACAGGACTGACAATTTGAGGAAAGTATTATGAATTGGGCATATGGAGGAACAAAGAAGACTACAGGCAGATGGAGGTCTGGATAAAAAAAAAAGACAAGGATAGGAGTGAAAGGAAGATGAGTAATAGGTGCGTCATTTTTTAGGGAGCATAAATGATGTGACAAGATAAGGAAACAAAAGCTTTATATTGTAAAGGTTTGAGAGGAGCAGCAAATTGCATATAGGCTGTATTGTTGACTCTGCTCTCGTAAAAAAAAAAAAAAAAAAAAAACCAAAACCAAACAAACCCAAACAAAAAAAAACAAGCACTGGAAAATGTTTTTCCTTGTTTAGTTATTTGACAGTAGTGGCAAGACCCAGTTTGCAATATGCTAAGTGTGTAGATGAGCATGATGAGATCAAGTCTGAAGAACTTCTAATGCAGATTTACAGGATAAGTAATTGGATAAAGTGGTAGAAAAGAAGTGGAAGTGTTATTAATAACAGGGAAGGAAACAGGCTGGGGAAGGGATTTTGACTTTTCGAAGCAAGATCTTGCTCCACAAAGCAAAAGTTACCAATTCATAAACAGAAATGTTCATTTTATTGTTTTGTTTTTTTTCCCCATGAAAAAAGACAGCGAAGGCACTGTAATGAGCTCTCTGGTGGCATTGTTAACCTGCTTCTTGTGGTTGTTCTTGTTGTTTGGGTTTTGTTTTTTTTTTTTTCCTTGACTACTCACGGAAGGGCGCTGAGTTGCTGGCAGCCTGTTTATTGAAGCGAAGTGGAGGCAACTTCGACATTACTACACCCTTAGGTCATCTCCGGCACATGCCTAACTGGCCAGCTGATGCCTTGAACTATTAAACCTTAATACCTGTCTGGTATTTAGCTTATCTGCGAAGTCTTTTAACAAGTCTATCTGTCAATGAGAATTGTCTGAGCTCTTGGCTGCTCTGCTGCTGCTGATTTATCCTGTATCGGATATCTCACTGCTACCAATAGTAGTCAGTGACAGATTTCAGCTTTAAGTAGAAAGCTGACTGACTTCATCAGCTTTTTTTGTCTGGATGTCAAACATGGTATTTACAAGAAAGCAATGTAATAATAAAAGATTGTTTAGCTTTTGCTGTAGATAGCAACTGATAAGACTGTTTCTAACTTTCTCCTGAGCCACCCTGTTACTCTTGCTACCAATGCAAAAAATGCTTCCAAGTCTAAGGAGCTCAAAATCCCCTTACTCATTAATAGGTGTTTCCCCTTTGAAAAATATGGCTGCTCTACTGAGGACAGAATGCTGAGTGCTCCTTAAGAAGAGACTTTCCTCTCAAAAGAGACTTTGCCCTTTCATCTGCTAGCTTCCAGTCTTAAAAAGAAAAGACTGAGTATGTGCCTTCATGTGAAGGGGAGCAGAGACATAGAAAGGGTATATGGATTGTACAGTGTCCAGCAAGATGTCTTAGGCAGCAACAATAAGAACTAAACTCCATAGTTCAAGAGTCCAAGTGCATTTCCTTAAATTTTGTCCTTTTTTGTCTTAGCTTCCCTTTCAGATGCAGCTTTCCTGCGGCTGTCAGTGAGAGTTTAGGTGACTTCTTTGCTCCAGTTAAACTGAAAGTGATGCTGAATGTCAGATACTATTTATCCCCAAAGGGAAAATAGAGAGTCTCCCTAGCTAGTCCAATTTTTCTTGTATGTGTCATTTCAGAGAATCTCTGCAGTGAACCAGTGTTTCATAACACACTATTGATTTATTGTTCACATGCCACAAATCTTCCACAAGGAGGTCAAATGACAGAATTTATGGAGAATTTATGGCTTAGAATGAAGGAGCAGATAGACATATGTCTAAAAGCTTTGGCAGTTAAGTTATAGGATTTTTTTTTTCTGTCGAATGTGGAAAACTGGTATTTCATAAAGTACATTTGGTCTTATGTCCTGTACTCTCATCTGTTGTTTTCTCAGTTAAAAATCTCACAATGTACTAACTGCTGAACATAATGTACTTGCTGTAATAATGTATGCAGAGATGTTTCTGAGCAGTGCACAGTATTTGACTTGCACAGCAGCAAAAAAAACAGTGGTAAGTTTGGGCTGGAAAATTACTTCTTTTGTTAGAATGGTATTAAATTATCCATTGCTTACACTTAGCCTTTTGAACTCTGTCATCATTAATTAAGCTTTGTCATGGTTTAAGCCCAGCTGGTAACTCAGTGCCATGCAGCTGTTCGCCCACTCCCCACCCATCCTCTCCCCCTGGCTCCTGGAGGGATGGGGAGGAGAATCAAAAGAATGTAACTCCCATGGGTTGAGATAAGAACAGTCCAGTAACCAAGGTATAACACAAACCACTGCTGCTACCACCAATAATAATAATGATAAGGGAAATAAAAAGGGAAGGGAATACAACCGCTCACCGCCTACCGACCGATACCCAGCCCGACCCCAGCAGTGATCTAACCCTTCTGGGTTACTGCCCCCAGTTTATGTAGTGGGCATGACGTGCTGTGGTATGGAATACCTCTTTGGTCAGTTTGGGTCAGGTGCCCTGTCTCTGCTTCCTCCCGGCTTCCCCTCCTCCCTGGCAGAGCATGAGACTCAGAAAGTCCTTGGTCAGAGTAAACATTACTGAGCAGCAACTGAAAACATCGGTGTTATCAGTGCTGTTCTGAGGCTGAAAGTCAAAAACACAGCACTGCACCAGCTACTAAGAAGGAGAAAAATGACTGCTACTGCTGAACCCAGGACAAGCTCTCAGATTTGGGCATTGTAAACATGCAAGTAGAAACATGTTTTTGGCAATCTTGTGATGTCATCCATGAGCTAATGTAAAGGGTCTAGGTCATTAGATGGCAATTTTCATGGCAAGATGGTCAGACAATAAAATCTGCTGACTTAATTTTCAGATACATCTTATACAAGACATACTTTAAAAAAAAAAAATAGAGAAAAGAAAAAAATCAACTGCCCTCTCCAGTAATTAGGATACAGATGATAAAACTCAGGTCAGTGAAAGCCCTATGAAAGGCTAAAATGGAAAGAGATAATTACTTTGGGTCAGCAGCATCACATGCACTCTTCATGAGTGCCCTGGAGAGCTTCCTTGGTTATCTCTGGTTGTCAGAAGGCAAGATTTCCTGCTCTTACCCCCTGGGATATCTGCTCTCAAACCAGTGTCTACAGAGGCACAGCCCTTTGTACCTTGAAGCAATATGATGGGGAGCTGGGGGCCTTGCTAGTGTGCCCTGCGAGCATAGGTTTAAATGATGCTTCCCTGAATTGACTTGTTGCTGCAGCAGTGACTGTAGTTTCCAGGGACTGAAGGGTACCTTTACAGCAGTGTCTTGTCAATAACATAAATAAGTCATAAAAGAAAGTGTTGACATGTTGCTGGATTACTCTGTATCCATTGTTACTATTAGGACAGCTTTATGTGGAGGAGAAGAAAGACTCTAGAAGGAAGAGGCCTAAGGTTATAAATGTTGCTGCCACCGTACCAGAGGTGACTTTCATGGAAAAGTGGCAAGAGCGGTCTGGTGGATGGAGCTGGTATTCAAGGTCTTGGTTGGAGTTAAAAGCCTATTTGCAGTGCTAAAATCTGAATGTCCACAGAACCTACTGTACAAGCATGCTGGCAGAAAGTCAGAACATGAAGTACATTTGATGTGTGTTTTTTTATTTCCCTCCCAGTATTATCAGGGATCTTTACAGTTTTTTCCCTCTGATGTTAAATTTACCGCTTAGTGATATGGCACGACAGGTTCCATTTTTGGTTTTGCTGATGCATTTGAAGGACCCAAAGAAGTCCCTGAAGATTTCCCTAGAGATCTGCTGATATTGCCAGAAATAGCAGAACCCCTGTCCTCATGTGTCTCCATGGTTAACCTGTAGGATGGCTTTTATGTTTAAACCCAGTGGTCTATGTTGACTTGAAAATGGCTGTTTTCTTGCCCCTAAGGAGCAGCATATTTCCCAACCTGTATGTGAGATATTTGGCGTTAAGGTTTCATATCACAGAAAAGTATAGAAATTTTTTTTGGGAATATTAAGTTACTTCTGAGTGAGGAAAAGCTAGTCTGGCAGTTGAGCGGATGAAGCTGCTCTTTGTAATGAGTCCTGCAGGAAAACGGTCAGACTGTGCTGGGAGAGTGTTTTCTGAGCTAGTGCACCACTAGTCAGTAGGAGTCAAAATTCAAATACTCTAGTGCTGATGAGCCTTTCCTTTAAACTAAATTACCTGTTCATTTTGGGGGGGTGGGGAGGGAAATCCAGAATAAATGGCTCTAGAGAGGTGCTGCCTACTCATCTTTGGAGATTACTAATAATATTCTGGTTGGTGAAAAAAAAAAGGAAAGCATATAAGTATTTAAATCTGATACCAAAATAGATACATTAACACTTTTTAATGAAACACATTTAGCAAATTTACAGAGCATTTTCTCAGGGATAAACAATAACAAGAAATGGAAGGGAATAAGTGCTGCAGTATATTGCTTTTTTTCCCCAGTGCCAATAAGGGAAAGTTCAGATTCAACATAACAGACGAGTGAAGAGCAGAACAAGCTGAAATATGAATAGTGGAGTGTCAGATGAAAAAAAATATTGCAGAAGAAACTCCTTCCTACTGACAATTGCAGCAAATTCTCTGCTTTGAAATAGAGCAACTTCATGCTGGCTAACTCAATACAGATCAGTTGAAATGATACTCTCCTTTGCAATAATGCTGGGTGTAGATAAGGAAAAAAGTTTAAGTACCTCCCTGTGTGGTTGCCTGTTCCAGAGTAGCTTGGTGTTTTCAGTTGAGCAAGTACAATAAGGTCTATAAACAGGAAAAATGGTTGATTGCGCTTCAACCATTCTGCCTGGAAAAGTTTTCAAGCTCAGTGACAGTGATGTAGTCTGAATGCTGAGTTAATTGGTAACTTGTCTCTTTCCTGTTCGAAACAAGCAGAAAATAAATCTGTCTAACTTCATAATTAAAAGAAAAAGAGCAAGTTAATGACCTGTTTCTGGCACTGGAGAGAGATGTGTAACTGATACTGAATATTCAGTATGTAAAATCTACATGATATAAAAGAGCCAAAATTCCTCAAGAGGGAGGAAAAAAACCTCTTTGAAAAAAGAACTATTATAGATTTTTATGCCTTCTACCATCTTATAATAAGATTTTATTAAAAATATTCAGGTTTAGAAAACACTTGTTAACAATTTGACCATGCAGAAAGGGATATATATGTCAGGGTGTTTGGCTGAAAATTTTCTAGCTTTGTACCACTGTCAATTTCGAAGTGTGTTTTAGAGTAAGCTTACAAATATAAAATGTGTTGAATATGCCTGTGGCTGAATATGGAAAGAATTCAGGTATGGCATAACATAGCAAGTAGCATAGACTGTAGCAAATTTACTGTGTAAGATGTACAGACAACTAAGCTCCACTAGTTGGAAGGTAGGCAGTCAAGTAATTATAAATGTAAAAGTGCTGTGTGACACTTTAATCCATCTAAGAAAAGCAAATCAAAATTAAATCTTTTCACTGCAGCATGTTGTAGCATATCTCCAATTTTAAAATAATGGTTTTTATCTCAGGTTAGAAGGTATGTTGTGATACCTGTGAAATTCAGCATGTTTAGATTGTATCTGGGATTATTCAAAGGCAAAAAAGGTATAGTCCTGTAGTTGACGAAATAAACAATTTGGAGGTAAATTTAGGGCCATGTTAGGCATATCTCCTTAGAAGATGAATTTTGTAATGCATATCTCTTAAAAACCAGCACTGCAAAGCAAGAAAGTGAAGCAGATGTGGAAACACTGGCAGATGAACAAGCATGATTTTTCATCTATTGACTGTATGGAAACCCCAAAGGTCTTTTTTTGCTCTCAGGCTATAAAATGTGTTGAATCTTGGTATTGCCTCCTTTGTGTTGGGGGTGGGAGGGAAGAATGCTGCTTAGGTTTTTTTTATTGTTTGTTTTTTTTGTGTCTTAAATCTTGGTGTGTAATTTAAAATTAATCTCTATTTATGATCTGGAAGCCCATGGAAAGTGAATGAAGTTAAAATTGCCATTAAGCATCATACGATGCCTTTTGTCAACTTAGCTCCATGCTGTTGGCGTATTTTGGAAATGCTGGTGTTGTGAAGAAGATTTGGCCTCTCTGGATATCAGTGGGCTTCCAGCTCTCTCCCATTTCATTTAAACTGGAGCAGGGCACATCTTGCATGCAATTGCTGCCTGCAGTGCTGCTAATGACTCAAGCTGCTGGCCCTGCAGATGTGTTTTGTGTCCAGCTGATAATCAGATCTGTTATGTTTTATGTCTCTCAACAGCAGGATTTCAGCCAAGGAGGCGGCTGAGAGTTTTACTGAATGGCACAGCCAGAGCTTTGCTCAGAAGAAAGACACCTTAGTCATGATATCCTCCTGCCCTTGTGCCATGTTGAAGCTGAAGTCAAGGTGGCTTTTGTCTCTGAAATGTTAGGATCCTGGTAGCTATAAATGGGGTGGTGGGAGGCAGGGGAACTGCACACAATTTCCAAAAGTGTGTGTAAATAGGGCAGCTTGCCAAGAGGAGTATGATTTGAAATGAGGGTGACCTAGCCTGTACTGTGGATGTCCTGTACTTCATTCCTATTTCACTGAAAGGAGAACACCCTTGTTAGGGAATGCTTTGTATGTACTTACTGACATTTTTATTTTCTGTTGAAGCATGTTGTGCATAAGTATCCTCCAAATGCCTTATGAGTAGGCTTTGCAGCTTCTTTTGCCCCCACCAAGTATTTTACGTATAAAAGTGTACAGAGGATGTGTATAAATCAGCATTATAAATATATTTATTGTGTAAATATACTTACATTAGATACTCTTGAAAAACAATTTATAATAAGGCACCCCAAAAATCTGTCTCTTTACACCACTTCTGGTTCATAGGAAGTTTTAATCCAGGGAATGGGAAATGGAGATGGGCAGAAGTTTACATAGTAAGTAAAAGTATAAATATTTCTCTTTCTCAACAAGAATGAACTTAAAGAGATCACAGTGCCAGTAGAATTAAATGCCAATAGTGCCTTAATGCATTGCCATTTTAGGAAATTCTATTTAAACATGAACCCACTAATGTCTTTACCTGACTACAGTGCAAGCAAAGTAACTTCATACTGCAGGTGCAATGAGAGGGGCTGTAAATCAGCTTGTCCCAGTGTCCTGCTTTACACTGAAAAGAATATAAACATGATATTTAGTCTAAACAAAAAGTTTTGTTAAATCTTGTGATCTCTCTTATACTCTTCCTTGCACTTCTACTGCCATGATCAATGGAATGTTGAGTTGCTGTAATATTTCTGATGTCCTTACGCCAGTCTGTGAAGCTCTGAGACTGAAATGGTGGCAACTGCAGCAGCTTTAGCACTGTTCAGTGGAAGGTTTCACACATGAGAAAGGAGCTTTTGAAAAGCTTGGATAATCTGAAATTAACCACAACGATATCTGGAGAACCTCAAATCTAATTTCTATAATGTATTCAATGTACCATGAAGCAGAATGGAAGCCAGTGACTTGAATGCACAGCTGAGCCAGTTTGAGGATATGTAAAAGACTGGAGATATAAAGATTTGAATAATGCAGAATGACATAAGCCCAGAAAAGGAGCTGAGCTCAGTTGATCTTGACATGGTTGGAGCTGGTTGTCATTTTTGGCTTGCTGGGGAACTGTGAAGTACAAAACCAGAAGTCAAAAGCCTATCTAAAGTACCAGAGAAGATTATTATTTTTATATTTCTTTTTTTTGGAAACTATAATGACAAAAGTCCTGGATAAATAAGTGGTAATCTGCACATATTGGATAGCCTTAAGGCCAGGAAGAGTATTGCCACTCCAAAAGCTGTGGCATTTCTCAGTGGAGTTTAAAACTCTCTTTGCATCCGAAGAACAAAAACTTCCACTGGAAACAAAGTATAAGTAGTTGATCTGTAAGTAGTTGGGCATTTGCTATGATTGGTGGGAGAGAAGGCATCTGTTTGAGCTGGGGACACTACTGAATAGTTTTAAATGTTTGTAAATATCAGTGTGCTCTCCTAAGTCAGCTTGGGTAGCACAAGAAGAAAAAGAGCTTAAACTGCAGTGAGAGAAGGTCTGGCTAGGTATTGGCAAAACTTTTTTGTCTGTTTGGGAAACTGTGCAGTAGAATACACTGATATGAATAAATGTGGCATTTCTATGTAGTTCTTTGAGGATAAATTAGATGAACATCTTTCATGGACAACAAATACTGTCAATCCTGCCCCAGTAGGGGATTATGGCAGAGTTGGTGGTCATCTGTAATTTTTTCCAGTCCTATGTCTGTATGATGCTTAAATGTAAGTTTGTAGTCCTTCTAGTCTCCTGGCAAGGAGTACAGATCTAACTAGCCTCAAATTATTGGCAAAAGGTGTATTTCGGGTGCTTGGCAAAGTTGGGTTCAAAAATTAGCTGGTACATGACAAATCCGGGAGTGGAAATAAGTGCTGAACAAATTAGTGGTTTGGATGTTGGCTTACCTCCTGCTGAATGCTTCCACCCACCCTCTGAACTGTGGCTGTTCCCAAGGCAATACAAATCTGCTGAACCTCAGAGCTCTCTTCGGGACAAGCTTGGATACCAGTTGCTGTTAAACACATCTGAATATGGAATGGAAGGGTGAGTGCCTGGGATTCCTTCCTGGGGCAGAAACATGGCCTGTGTAATCCCTTCAAGAAATTTCCAGCTGAAGTCCACTCAGGAGGTGTAGTTTTGTGTCAATCCCTCATTTCTCTTGCAGATCTGCTAATCTGTTTCGTACTTTATATGGTATCAAACCACCAGATTGTATACTGATGTATAAACTGATGAGATCTTCAACTTCTTTGTCTAGGACATGGTTTGTCATATCTTATGAGAAACCATTACTGTGGGCACAACTTTGAGTTGCATAGCTCTAGAAGCATAAGATGAAAACTATATATATAAAAAAGTATTAGTCTTTCAGAATATCCGTGTTCTTGTGAAGCTCCTCAGTAAAAAATTGAAATCAGAATTAAAAAAAAATATTTCTGTGATTAATCTAGCTAACTGTAATTAGCAGTACATTCATCCTTATAGATTGCTAGCCTCTCAAAGGCAGGTCCCTTCATATGTGGAAACTCACATTTTGCCAAGAGAAATGAGAAACCTTTAAGTGTATTTTGCACTGTCAAATACTTATTTCTGTTTTCTTGCCACCCCCCCCTTTTTTTTTTTTAAATTCTATGAAAAAAATAACAACAGAAGCTCTTCAGTTTTTCTCAGAATATTCCCTTCATATGTACTTTTTTTCCTGCTTCTGGGTGACAGTGAATTACATAGCATCCTAATAACATGGTAGCGTAATAATATAGTAATTTTTTTGATGAAAGATGACATTTACTGGAATTAGATCATTTTAACTGTCAGCTTTTTGTCCCCTATAATAATTCTTTCATCTTCTTGTGTGTTGTTATTTAATTACAGTGAATAAACCCAAATACTGATTATGGGCTTTTTTGAACTCCTGTGCAAACTAAATTATTAGCATTTCTAGTGGTTCTCCAATGTTATTGCCATGCTAAGGTCACCATTATCTTATAGATATGCGGTCACAATGTCTTATATAAGTATTCTCAAAGGTTTCCTGATGGTGGTTTGCACAGAGTAGTTGCCCTGTAGCCCTGTAACACTAACCACAGAGCCCTAGAGATGTTTCTGGAAGGTTTTATGAATCTTCTGTACTTTCTTTCTTGAGTTTGAATGGATTTTCTCTAGTTTCCTTCTTCTCATACAAATGAGTGTATCTCTACATCTTTTTTTTGCTTGTTTTTGTGCATAGTCTCACTGAAACATGTACCCAAATGCACTGTTGATTTAGGGCTTCATGCAGTTCTGCAGCTTTTGGCTTGCTTTTCCGTCCATTAATAATTCACAGGAAAGCTGCACATTTTCCAACATCATAAGCTCTGTTCCCCCATGGAAAGCATGATGGAAGAAAGGAAAAAATTAATATCTCCATCATCCTCAAAGTAAACACACTAGGCAAATGTATCAAGCTGTTTTGTGCCAGCACGGAGAAGTGAAAGAGGAGTTGCATGTGTCTGTGTGATGAAAGTGCCAGGGGATGGCAGTGCTTGGAGGACAGTAGAGATTTTCAGAAGCCACCCCAGTAGACTCAGCACCTCTAATTTCAGCCTCTGGAAGTGGGATGAAGTTTTCCTCTGAAATAGCTGGACAAGGATAAGCAGCACCAGAAGGAGTTGATGTAATCTTAAACACCTGTGCTGATGGGTGGTAGTTTAGCATTCATATTTTGCTAAACTTTATGCAATATCTTAAATCTTTTTTGAATAGTGCAAATAAATCACAAGGTTTTCCAGAAGTTCAACTTTTTAAAATGAGTTGTTACTGACCTCAGACTCTCCAATGGCATCACAGTGGGCAGAGGAACCAAAATCAGTAGAGACTTATCAGCTCTAGTAAAGATGGCACCTACAGGATAGGGGTGCTTATAGAAATAATAAAGAATTTTACTTTTAAAGCTGTTTTTAAAGGCTACTATAACAAAAAAAAAAAAAAAAAAAAAGACACCATGTTTGAAGTTTTGTGGGCTGTGATGGAACCAGTGGGGCCTAATGCACTAGGCTGGGGCTGTCTCTTGCTCCTTCTCTGCCCCTTGTGGCGTTGCGACAGAAAACACTGAAGAGATATGTGGAGGACTTGTGGAAAGAGGTCAAGTCACAGATTAAATTAAACAGTTATTAATAATGTATTGTGCTTTTTCAGCAGTTTTTTGTCCTTTCGGGAAAATGGAGCTGCTGATGACTTACTTTGTGTTTTTTATCATTGCTTTTGTCAGACGTTTCAGGCTGAATTCAAAGCCAGCTCTTTTAAAAGGCAAAATGCAGTGGAATATGTGACAGGAATGGCAAAGTTAGTGCATCAAAATCCATGTAATTTAAACCTCTGCTCATAGAATGAAAGGACAATGTGCACCAAAAAGAAATTGCTTAATTTGTCATAGGAAAAAATATGTATCAAAAGTGCTTTATTTAAGAGACCATCTCAGTACTGTGCAACAATATGTTTCGCAGGCTGTCAATAAGACATTGCCTGACAGACTTGCTTAGGATTCAAAAGAAAGCAATATTTTTAGTGAGACAATTATCCAGCTGTAAAAAGGCGGTTTCATTCTGTGTCTTTGAGGAGCTGACAGTATCTTGCTTCTTGTATTTGTCTTACATCTGGACAGATATTATTTTTTATTAGAATTTGTGGGAGGAAAAAAGCGATGGAAATGAAATCCCTTGTGAAATTGCTTGAAATTGCCTTTCACTTGCCTGAATAAATTTGTTATTGATTTTTCCCTTTTTATAAGAATGAAAGGTTAATGAAAACAATCACATTGCTTTCATCCCAAGGCAGAGATTATGTAATACATGCAAGACTTGTTTTTTTTGGGTTTGGGTTTTTTTTTTACCTAACAAAAATGTTAGTGTTTAGGTGTTAGCCTTATGGAAGATTAGCTGTTGTGATGGGAAATGAGTTATGCTACAATATCTTCGAGAGCTGTCATACGGTGTATGACAGATTAATAACTCCAGCCTTTTTATGTTTTACCCCATGGTCATTCGAGATGGATACTATTATAACTGGGATCTGTACTCCCCAGATCTGCAGAGAATGTTTTATTTCTCGTGACTTTCCATAGAATAAAGAAGATACAGTTGGTTTCGTACAGGGGGCTATGGAGTGCAGTGTGCCTGATTACTGGTAGAGCGTCAACTGCACTGGAGAGTGACATGATGTCTCTAGGAGCCACTGGAGGTGTGAGTTCAAAAGCAAAGCTGTCTACCTCTGGTGGAAAAAAAAATGGTGACAACTCCTTCCAGAGCTTGTCTGAGCTTTTGACAAGCCAAATAGGGAAGAATTGCAAGTCCCTGCCTGGATGTCAGAAAAGCCATACAGAACAGCAAGAACATAATTCCAATGAGGAGTGTGTGACTATGGGAACACAAGGTCTTCATGACAGCCTCCTAAACAGACATTCAAGAGAGACTGGGGTGGCCCATTCCTATTGTACCCTTTCTCCTCCTTGAACCCTCACAGGGCTTCTGCAGCCTGGCTTGTTATGCAACTGAGGCATAACACTGTTGTCCTGAGGGTGCATTCCTGCAGAAATGTGCTTTCCAACCAATTTTACCTTTTCGTTGCTTCAGAACGCAGCCTTTCTCTGTAGTAACTGAATTAAGGTACTCCTAGTAGGGCCAGCCCTGCAGAGCTGCATCTCAGGATACCCTGGGCATTCTCTGTGAGTGCATCTCTCCTGTGTGGGATGCACAGGTCATACTTTCATGCATAAAATGGGGATTGCTTGTCAAAAATGTTGCTTGGTAGCAGTGCTGCTTGAACTGTGTGCAAGGCAAAATTCACCCCAGTGTCCTTTCCATGGCCCTGCCTCCTTGCTTTCTGGTCTCCTTCACTTGCTCCTTCTCCTGCATTATATGAGGGCACAGACTACCTCTGAAAATCTGATGCTCAAGCACAGCCCCAGATCTGAGCTGTACTGAAGAGTACTGATTATTGTAAACCGGCAGCTGTTTTCTCACTGTGATTACCCATTTCTAGTGAAGTCTGAGTAGTAGGTGACCTGTCCTGCTTCTCGTACCAGTAAATTCTCTAACACGTAAGGGTGGTACACAGCAATACCACCTGCATTGTTGCTCCCTCCTGCTCACCCTTTGCTTCTGGAGTATTTCTGGTGCATCTCTTAAAATGGCCTATTCTGTCTTTTATTCATAACACCTACTTTAATTAAAATAAGTGAATTTCATGCCACCCAGCAAGGGAAATATGTATCTTTCAGCTAGGTGCTGGCTTTGTAGGGGGACAGCACTAACCTCTCTTGGTATAGCTTTGTGATAGGGAGGGCTCCTTATATATATGTTTAATGCTTAATATTGTCATAGCAACTGTTTTAAGGTCTGATCAGGTGCAGTGGGCTGACTGGAATGTGGAGCACTGCCAGAGGTGGTACCAAAGGAGCTCCCCAAGTATTGGTAGAGGTGTTCAGACATTCATGGTCTGTATTGCTCTTCCCAGATCTGGCTTCTGTTTTCTGCAGAGGACAGAGATACTGAGTCTCCTCAGAGGTGACTCCTCTAGTTCATATGATGCCTACAAGGGATGGGAAACTCCTTTTGCCAGATAAAATAAGCAACAGTCATTATGGGTCAATCTTGAACATTAAGTGGTTTCAAATGTACTTTTATTTGCTGCTCTTGGATGTTCTTGAGAAAAGGTTCACCTTGACCTTTAAGTTGGCTCCAGCTCTTCACTTTTATGTAGAGAGCAGGTATAAAGAGAGATCACTGAACTTTGAAGTCTCCCTTTCTTTCTTAGACTGAGACCTGCTTAGACCTTGCTTTCTCCATTGGGTGTCTCTTGTTAGTGTTTGTATAGTTTCTGCTGCTCTGGCATCTCTGTGGACTTTGCTATATGTTGCAAGCTTCTTATACATCATAAAAATGCAAACAAAGAGATTCAATTCATTTGCTATTCACCAGCCATGTGCTCCTTTTATGGCTTGAGCGAGATAAAGATTCATCATAACACAGACTTTGTGCAAAAGTGCATTTTTATTCAAAATGTGCAATCAGAGTTTATTTTCTTTATAAGCAGTTGCTACACTCACAATTTATTTTATGGTATTATATAATCTGTAGTCCATGACTAAAGTTTGGGCTGGAAATCAATGAACTGGAAGAAAGAATGACATTTCTACAGCAGTGGTTGAAGTCTAATCACGCATCCCCCAGCAAACAATTTTTGACAGAATGGCAAGTTCATTTTCTTGGAGACACACAGTTGATGCATATAACATGTTGGCAGGTATAGTAATTTTTCAACTCCTAAAAAACTTCAAAATTCAATATAACCAAAAAGACTGTATGTCAGATGCAGGATTGGGATTCTTTATCAATCTCCAACTGTACCAAAAAACCCATCCCATACAAAAACTTGGGTTGTCAACAGTCCACAAGAGCAACAGTGAAAAACATGCTGCAAACTGATGTTTCTGTTCATATTCTTGTTCTGTTTTGCTGGTGCTTTTAAGGGGCTTAGAAACAACGTCTGCTCAGTTCTTGCCGCAGTATAAACATGAAAGCCACCACCAAGGTTCAAATGCTAATCGTCTGGGTGACATAAATTTCTACAATGTCTTATCTATTGATAGTTGTCCTACAGCTGTAAATCAGTTTGTAGTTTGTACATCAATGCATGTATTTAAAGTTATATAAATCATAGAATCATAGAATAGTAAGGGTTGGAAAGGACCTCAAGATCATCGAGTTCCAACCCCCTTGCCATGGGCAGGGACACCTTCCACTAAACCATGCCATCCAAGGCTATGTCCAACCCCACCTTGAACGCCGCCAGGGATGAACCATCCACAACCTCCCTGGGCAACCCATTCCAGGGCCCCACCACCCTCACAGTAAAGAATTTCTTCCTCATATCCAATCTAAACCTCCCCTGTTTAAGTTTAAACCCATTACCCCTTGTCCTCTCACCACAGTCCCTAATGAAGAGTCCCTCCCCAGCATCCACATAGGCCCCCTTCAGGTATTGGAAGGCTGCTATGAGGTCTGCATGCAGCCTTCTCTTCTCCAGGCTGAACAGCCCCAATTTTCTCAGCCTATCTTCATACGGGAGGTACTCCAGTCCCCTGATTACCTTCGTGGCCCTCCTCTGGACTTGTTCTAACAGTTCCATGTCCTTTTTATGTTGAGGACACCAGAACTGCACACAATACTCCAAGTGAGGTCTCATGAGAGCAGAGTAAAGGGGCAGGAGCACCTCCCTCAACCTGCTGGTCACGCTCCTTTTGATGCAGCCCAGGATACGGTTGGCCTTCTGGGCTGCAAGCACACACTGCCTGCTCATGTTCATTTTTTCATCAACCCACACCCCCAAGTCCTTCTCCACAGGGCTGCTCTGAATCTCCTCCCCGCCCAACCTGTAGCTGTGCCTGGCATTGCTCCGACCCAGGTGGAGGACTTTGCATTTAGCATGGTTAAACATCATCAGGTTGGCATCAGCCCACCTCACAAGCGTGTCAAGGTCCCTCTGGATGGCATTCCTTCCCTCCAACTTATCAACCGAACCACACAGCTTGGTGTCATCGGCAAACTTGCTGAGGGCACACTCAATCCCACTGTCCATGTCACCCACAAAGATGTTGAACAAGACCGGTCCCAACACCGATCCCTGGGGGACACCACTCATTACTGGTCTCCAGCTGGACATTGAGCCACTGAGCACTACTCTTTGCGTGCGGCCATCCAGCCAGTTCTTTATCCGCTGAGTGGTCCACCTATCAAATTGATGTCTCTCCAACTTAGAGAGAAGGATGTCATGTGAGACAGTGTCAAAGGCTTTACACAAGTCCAGGTAGATGACATCAACTGCTCTGCCCCTGTCCATCAGTTCCGTAGCCCCTTCATAGAAGATCACCAGATTGGTCAGGCAGGATTTCCCCTTAGTGAAGCCATGCTGGCTGTCCCCAACCACCTTGTTGGTTTTCATGTGCCTTAGCATGCCTTCCAGGAGAATCCGCTCCAAGATTTTGCCAGGCCCAGAGGTGAGACTGACTGGTCTGTAATTCCCTGGGTCATCCATTTTCCCCTTCTTAAAAATGGGGGTTATATTTCCCTTTTTCCAGTCATCGGGAACTTCACCTGACTGCCATGATTTTTCAAATATGATGGACAGTGGCTTAGCAACTTCATTTGCCAGCTCCTTCAGGACCCGTGGATGGATTTCATCCGGTCCCATGGACTTGTATACATTCAGGTTCCTAAGGTGGTCCCGAACAAGATCCTCCCCCACAGTGGGCCCAGGGTCCCCACCCTCACCGTCCCCGCGTCTGCTTTCCAAGACTTGGGTGGTGTGGTCAGAGCATTTGCCCGTAAAGACTGAGGCAAAGAAGTCATTAAGAACCTCAGCCTTCTCCAAATCCAGGGTAGCCAGTTCTCCCGATAGCTTCTGGAGAGGACCCACGGTGTCCCTAACCTGTCTTTTATTGGCAATGTTCCTATAAAATCCCTTCCTGTTATCATAGAATCATAGAATAGTAAGGGTTGGAAAGGACCTATCCTTAACATCCCTCGCCAAGTTAATTCTAAGTGGGCCTTAGCTTTCCTAATCTGGTCCCTAGCTTCCCGGACAACATCCCTGTATTCTTCCCAGGCCGCCTGACCTTGTTTCCACCTTTTATAAGCCTCTTTTTTCCTTCGAATTTTGCTCAGCAGCTCCTTATCCATCCAAGGAGGTCTCCTGGCCCTCCTGTTGCACTTCCTTCTAGTTGGGATGTATCGCTCCTGAGCTTGCAGCAGGTGATCCTTGAATATCAACCAACAGTCTTGGGCCCCCCTGCCCTCTAGGGCTGTATCCCATGGAACCTTACTGAGCAGGTTCCTGAAGAGGCCAAAGTCTGCTCTCTTGAAGTCCAGGGCAGTGAGCTTGCTGCACGCTCTTCTCACTGTCCTGAGGATCTCAAACTCAACCACCTCATGATCGCTGCAATCAAGGCTGCCCTGGAGCGTTACATTCCCAACCAGCCCTTCCCTGTTGGTGAGCACAAGGTCAAGCATGGCACCTCTCCTTGTCGGCTCCTCTATTACTTGCAGAAGGAAGTTGTCTTCCACGCAATCGAGGAACCTTCTGGATTGCTTGTGCCGGGCCGTACCATCCCTCCAACAGATATCAGGGTGGTTGAAGTCTCCCATGAGAACAAGGGCCTGCGAGCGTGAGGCTGCTCCTATCTGCCTATGGAGCGCTTCGTCCAGCAAGTCCCCTTGGTCAGGCGGTCTGTAACAGATCCCCACAATAATATCACCCATCGCTGTTCTCCCTTTAACCCTGACCCACAAACTCTCTGTTGACTGCTCACCTGTCCCCAGACAGAGTTCCATACTCTCTAGCCTATCCCTAACATAAATAGCAACTCCCCCTCCCCGTCTGCCGGGCCTGTCTTTCCTAAAGAGCCGGTAACCTTCCATTCCAACACACCAGTCATAGGTGCCATCCCACCATGTTTCTGTGATGCCTATGATATCATACCCCTGTAGACGTGCACACATCTCTAATTCCTCTTGTTTGTTGCCCATACTACGGGCATTTGTGTAGAGGCATTTGAGCCGAGATCCAATTGAAGTCGGGTCATTGGCTGGAGCAGCTGGAATATCTCTACATTGCTCCGAACGTTTACTGTAGGTGCTGGCAATCATGAATTGCAGCTGAAAGTTACTGGGCATTTAAACTAAGCTGTTAGCTGAGCTTAATGCTGTCTTCCATATGTGCTAATGTGATGTTAAAGAAATGGTATTGCTGCTGGTGTGGTGTTTTTACCTTTAAACAGCTATTTGGTTGGGGAGGCATGACACTGAGGGGACTCATAGTACGCTCTTCCTTTGAGTTTGGGATGGTATGATTGAAACAAAGTGAGGGACTTTTTGATAAGCAGTTTGGGAAATTCACTGATCCTTGTTATTCTTCTTGCTGTTTACTTCATTTGTTCTCCAGGTACTTCTGAAATAGATCTCTGAAGTGAGGCAATTGCTGTGAATTTATTACTCCAGTATTTAATTTTGGATTTTTGTGTTTTATTATATGAAGAACTTTGACTTTGAATGTGCAAAATTTAATGTATCTAATACATACAAGCCACTCTTCAGCCACCTTATGTCAACTTGTATTTGCACTCTGTGTGCTGATCTGGGATCCCATGAAGTCCCCAGGAGATGGGCATAGCTCTGTGAGAGATCTTTCTCTGTTCATTTTTATGACATCTCAGTCAATAGAGGACATATGCAAAATTATTCTGGAGCCTATTGGCTGATTTTGTGTTTCTTTCTCCTTTATAAATTTGACCTTGCTTCTGGCTTACTCTCTTTGAATTTTAAGAGGATGTTTTTAATTATTCTCTTTTTGTATTTTAAATAGATTAATTATTATGTAGCATGCAGAATAACTTCTTGGTGTGAGAAGCTATTTCCACTTGTCTAATTCATTTTAATGCATATTGGAATTTGCACTCGGGTCAGGAACAGCCTATACATGAATTGTATCAGTGAATACTTAAAAATATCTCATCTTTTCCATACACCTTTAGGGCCAGATGGCTTCTACAGCCTATGCTTACTTGCGGCAGTTGTTGGAT
The DNA here is from genome assembly GCA_039720435.1 of Amazona ochrocephala. Lineage (NCBI taxonomy): Eukaryota > Metazoa > Chordata > Aves > Psittaciformes > Psittacidae > Amazona > Amazona ochrocephala. The sequence continues at coordinate 46,054,895 of CM077881.1, read as the reverse complement.
GAGTTCGTCTGGACACGTGGTTATGCTCACTAAAGGGAACATATCAGGGACAGAGAACAAATTAAAAATGGGGGATGATCAGTGAGTCTTTAATTTTACCCCTGTCATTTGTAGATGTTAGGAAAAATGTTTTGCTATTTCAGTCCCAGTTTTAAATGGCTAATTTCTAACTCTCTGTCAAGCGCAGAGGGGTGTGTTACCACTGCTCATAGCAGCAGGAACCATTTCTGTGCCTTGGAGCAGTCTCCTGGTTTCAGATTTCTCTGCTTTCTTTAAGCACCATCAGCTTCCTATTGGGGTGCCCCTGCCTGAAGAAACAGGGTTTTTTGACTGGCTGTATTAAACGTTTTTTGTTCCTGAGACACCAGAAGGTGAGTCAGATGCTGTCACTTTATGACTCTCTTGCTGATTGGACTGAGAAGGATTTGAGTGCTTTTTGTCTTTATCTCTCTCCTACTTTGAAATGTCAGCTTTGTTGTCTAACACTAGAATTTCTTTAACCACTCTTTGTGAATAAGTTCTCTCCTTCTTTGACTTACAATTCAGACACAGTTTGCCTTAAAAAGAGTTCAGTAGTTTGCTAAGGATTTAACCAGTTTTGAAACCAAGCAGCTTAAAAAATGAGATTATGCTTGCTTAGAGACCCCCTAAGACTGAGTAATTCTCAAATAGCCATTCATACCCTTTCTTGCAGTCAGGGTTCTTTGCAATATGTGCCAATAGTTGGTTGGTGTTTAATGATAGCAGTCAGTATTCTTGGTGGGTGTTACTGGTTTAAGGCCATTTTCTGTCAGCATTATAATGTGAAAGAATTGCTGTGGTTTTGAACTTTGACGAGGAAGACCTGTAACACCAACATAGCCAATAGGTCCCTTACTATCTTGTCAGGTTTTATTAAGTGTGAGATGTAGCTGTTCTGTATACATAAGGGAGGCCTATGGCTGTTTCCAGCCATTACTGAGATAACTGAGTCCATGCAACAGATACAGAGAGAACAACATATGGATTACAGATGTGACATGTAGCTTGTTTATATGTCAAAATGGGAAGGCCTTAAAGATTGACATAGTTGCTTTGGGTTGGGCTTGTCTGAATTTTGATCAAAGCCCTTTTAATTAAAATTATGTCAATTTTATAAAATCAGATAACTACTTCTGATCCTCGACCTGCTAATGGCTACATAGCCAAGCAGTGAGATAACAGTGGAAATACCAATATATATAAAACCAGTAATATCCAAGGATTTGTGAGAATATTGGTAATACTATTTTATATATTGAGGGAAAAAGGCAGATCATATAAACTCTGCAAACCTGTAGGATTTTAGGAATGCATGAGAAGTATGATCAGGTATTTCTACATTTATGTGATACATGATAAAATGCATGTCTTCTAAAAACAAATCATCAAATGGGCTGAACTGTCTATCTAATCCAGATAACTCTTCCATATCATTATGGTCTCAGTGTTTTTGTTGTTCTGTTCTTGACAAGGATAGCCTATAAATTCAGGAAATAGAAAGGAGTAGCTTGGTAAAAATGTGCTGAAGTATGAAAAATACTGTTCTTGAGCCTGTTAAAATAGAACCTTTCTGGTGATCTCAGCAGGGCCATTGTTTTTAAATATTTCCCCCAATGCTGTTTTTCTCTTTGCAGTCAGTGTTTTATAGCAGTTGTTTAAAAAAAAAACTCAAGTCAAAATGCTGATGTAGTACTACTTGTAGCCTGATGCAACGCCTATGCAGGGAGATTAGACGGGGGTATTCAATTAACCCTAAAGCTATAATTTAAACCGGGGCATACAGCAGGGGATGTACTTTATACATGACTTCTTACCTAATGCAAAACTCATGTACATATTTATTAGCAGAAATGGAAAGCAGAAGGTCTGTTTTGTTAACACTGGTAATCAGTTATTTAGGATTTGTGAAATGCAGAGTTGTGTGAATTGTTACCCATGCCAAATAATAATGCAAAGCCAGAAGCAGAGTTTCAGAATTGTAGAGAGAGCAGTAAGCACCAGCACCTATAATAAGTAGCTGTTCTTAAATTACAAATAAGTAAGAGAAAAAGAACCATTTTTGTACTTGAAGCAGGGCGTGTGTTATGTGCCTTAGTCCAGGTTATCAAGGGGTGCAGCTGGGGCTCCGTGGTGTGGGTACAAAGTCTCTTTTTTGGGTTTGTGAAAGCCTTTGGAGCTGCTTATCCCTCTGTTTTGGGATGCTCAGATGAGCTTTTCTCAGCTTTCCCCTATTGGTGAAAGCTGCTGTAGGTAGCAGGTAACTAGTGACTGCAGAGAGCTGCAGCAGGACTGTGCAGAGTGAGTTTTGACTTATGCAGTTATTGTATTTTAAGACAGACATGGGAAAACATGGCCTTAGAAGGTTGTATAAAAACGTGCCTTCAAAAGACCGTGACAGGCTCACAAGGGTATCCCTGTGGTGGGTGTGTCTTATGGGGATAGCCTCACTGATTCCCAGCACCTGGAAAGCAGCAGAATTCCTTTGTCTTTGGAGATACTGAGAGGTTTGCTTATTTTCAGCTTCTGTCTTCTCCCCAGACCATTAGAGACTGTCCACTTGAAGAACACATTTTCCTTTCCAAGCACAGTCTTCAGGCTGTGTTTTTCTCTGTAGTTCTGCCTTTCATGTGACTTTTATTATTAATTGCTTTAACCCAAAGGTAGAAAAGAAAGGGTATAAAATCAGCAACTTGTTAAGTATGAGAATGAAAAGTAAAAGCATTCACAGGAGGGAAGTGAGCTACTGAACAAAAGGAAAAGTTGGGGTTTTTTTTTATATTTTTTTCTTCCAAATGTCCTAAAAAAATAAATTAACAAATACAAAGCTGTCTTGAGAGTTCAGTCTGTAAATTTCAAATGGAAAGTGTGAGCTGCATTTCAGGCTGCAGGAAGCAAGATTTTTATAGCCGGTGATAGCAAAACCCCAGGTGGTGGCATCCTACCCTGAATGTCTCAGCAAAGTCATCCCTATTTGACTTTTACTTAACCTACTCCAAGAGGATTTCTTGTATCAAGGTAGGTGTGAAATTTCCTATCTAGAGAAACTGAGATGTGTCTAGCACAGTTCAGCCAGGAAGCATAGGGTATTCCCATGGCTTTCTGAGGACATCAGGGTATGAGAGAGGTGTGAAGAAGTGTTTGGCTTCTCTGTTTTGTTTTGCACCATCATTTCCTGACCCTGCAGTGTCACTGCCTAATGATTTATCCAATGCACACATTCCGTGCCTTTTTTTTAGAGGGCTTCTGGGCTGAATGTGTTGGAGAAAGTGCAAAGGTGCTTTGTGCGTATGGCAAAACTCCTGTGGAGAAAAAAAGTAACTGCCGGCAAGCACTATTTATTTTTAAGGCCAGAAGGACCTCTGTCATCATAGAACCATAGAATAGTTAGGGTTGGAAAGGACCTTCAGACCATCAAGTTTCAACTCCCCTGCCATGGGCAGGGACATCTAAACCATGTCACTCAAGGCTCTGTCCAACCCGGCCTTGAACGCCACCAGCGATGGAGCATTCACAACTTCCCTGGGCAACCCATTCCACTGCCTCACCACCCTTACAGTAAAGAACTTCCTCATTATATCCAATCTAAACTTCCCCTGTGTAAGTTTGAACCTGTTACCCCTTGTCCTATCACTACAGTCCCTAATGAAGAGTCCCTTCCCAGCATCCGTATAGGCCCCCTTGAGATATTGGAAGGCTGCTATGAGGTCTCTATGCAGCCTTCTCTTCAGGCTGAACAGCCCCAACTTTCTCAGCCTATCTTCATACAGATAAAGTAAACAGAACTTCTAATTTGTAGTGTCTCTTGGAAATTAATGGTGCATGGTAGCAACAGTTATTGCACTTTTGAGCCTTGTTAGTCATGGGTAGATGTAGCACCTCATGCACATAGGAACAGTCCTGGTTAATAACATCCCTACACTTTTTTCTAATTCTGTTAGCTTTATTGAAATGCTTTTTATCTGAAATATTAAAATACATACTGGATTCCATAGAAGTATGTTTCAAATTCACTTCACTTTAATTTGTATTAGAATACAGCTGCTAACAGAGCTGCTTCAGTGTCATAATTCATGACTTCTTCAGTTGAAACTTGTTTTGCTTTTGCTATTTCTGCAGTGATTCTGCAGTGGTTCAGATGCTTGTTTCAAAGGTTTAAATCTAGTGATACAGATTTTGTTATCTAAACCTTAAAAAATCAAGGCTTTTTCTTTATTAGATTTTGCAGGAAGAGTGTCTTGAGTATTGAAAAAATTTGGGATGATTTCTGTGATGGTCTTCACCCTATATTTTTTGCCATATGCATTGAATTTCTGTTTTGTAGTTAATTGCAGCTGGAATAATTTTTTAGAGTGATTTTTGTCTTTGTAAAGGCAACTGATACATGGGCTTTTAGGATGAGAACTCTTTTTTACTTAATTTTGTTTTGTTAATGTATGACCTAAATAGTTATTTCTTTACTTTCGCTAATTCTGCCAATATCTCTCATTTTTGAAGTTGTATCCAGCATCACAGAGCAGGCTTCACATTGATGCCTTGATGCCTGGGTGCCAAACGTCATTCTACATCAAGGTTAGGAAATATTTATCCTCATAACATCTACAAGTAAGAAAAGTTGTGTTGTGCTCATCTGTCTGATGGCAAACCGAGATACAGAGGTATGAGACAGCATTTCCAGGGTAGGACAAAGAATCTGCTGAAGCCCAGAGACATGAACCCCAAATCAGGGCTCAGTCCTGACCATTGCTCCTCTCTGAGACCTCATTGTCTTGGAGTCTGACCACCCAAGGTAGCATGTAGCTTTAATGTACCTGATTCATTAGCTTCATTTCAGCTTAGTCACATAAGCTTCACAAGACTTGTGTTCTGGAGTGTGTTGGGAAGGTGGAAAGAAAGGGTAGTAGTGTCCATGAGGAGGAATATAATTAGCCTGTGAGTGAACATCAAGGCCAAGCAAGGCAGTTTTAAATGTTTAATTAGGTTGGAACCAGCAGTGATTTTATTTTTTTAATTTCCTTTGAAAATCCTGTTACTTTGGGTGGGGGGAAAGGTAATTATTTCTTTTCAGCTGATCCTGGCTTGACATCTGTAATGTAGAAGGAGAAAGTAAAGCAACTTGTAATTCTTCAGCTAATTGTCCAGGTCTTCTAGCTTTTGGAAACCTACTTAACTTGAGGCTGCTCAGAAGCATTAAAATGCTGTTTGACAATCAGGATTTGTATATCACATCATTTCATTTGCGTACCAGTAGTTAGAAAACCTATCATTACACTGAAGTATAATTTGGAGCTTTTCCATATTCATGATATTGTGTGAGGTTGGAAAACAACTGCCATCTCAATACAGTACAATTACTGATCACATGGAGTGACTGATCTTTAATTGGTTTTAAATTAGAATCTTCTCTATTTCACTCCCCTGCAGAGAACTGCTGAAGCTTCAGGTAAGGAGAAAAAAAAAAAGTGTAATATTTTCTAAGAAACTATAAAATCACCATTTTGTGCTATTAGCTTTAAAGGGACTTTGGGCCCAATTATTGTAGACCAGGATAAAGGCTTTGTAGCAGATCACTGCCAATTAAAAAAGATCTCTGGTACTTCATGATTGCTAATAAGTTATTTTTGGTTATATTCAAGAAGAGTAAATTTTTTTAATTGCCTTTTTAAAAATGTTTTTCTTTATGAAGGCCTCTTCAGTGATACCTTAAATCCCTCGTAATTAAACCTCTACTACAGTTAAAAATATTGCCAGCATTTCTGTTTAAGCCTACCTTTCTGAAGGATGTACGGTAGTGAAAATTTGCTCAAGTTGCCACATAGTGTACCTTGTGGGTGAGCTACAGAAATTTTTTTACCAATTTTGGAGAGTATTCTGATACAGAAAAGGAATTTGGTACAATGGATTTCCAGCATCTGTCTTTATATAATGAGACAACAATCTGGTTTATTTTTTTTTCTTTTTTTTTTTGATGTGCAGTTGTTTAACTGCTTTTCAATGTGTGATATCAGAATATGACTCAGCAGCCCTAGTCCCCTTAGTGCCTGATAAACTTAGATCTAGTTACTTCTCTGAAGGAGTCCATTTGGATTTGTAGAAGGGCAAAAAGTGGAAAACCCCCTAAACTTTCAAATCTTAACTTTCAAATTTTCCTCAACAAGAGTGTGGCTACTGTTTGTATTCTACTTTTTTTATTTTATTTTATTTATGTATTTATGTATGTTGATATTCAAGGATCACCTGCTGCAAGCTCAGGAGAGATACATCACAACTAGAAGGAAGTGCTGCAGGAGGGCCAGGAGACCTTGGATGGATAAGGAGCTGCCGAGGAAAATTCGAAGGAAAAAAGAGGCTTATAAAAGGTGGAAGCAAGGACAGGCTGCCTGGGAAGAACACAGGGATGTTGTTTGGGAAGCTAGGAACCAGGTTAGGAAAGCTAAGGCCCACTTAGAATTAAACTTGGCTAGGGATGTTAAAGATAACAGGAAGGCATTCTATAGGTATGTATCGAATAAAAGACAGACTAGGAACAACTTGGGCCCCCTCCGGAAGCTATCAAGAGGACTGGCTACCCTGGATTTGGAGAAGGCTGAGGTTCTTAATGACTTCTTTGCCTCAGTCTTCACCGGCAAATGCTCTGACCACACCACCCAAGTCTTGGAAGGCAGATGCAGGGACAGTAAGAATGAACACCCTGGGCCCACTGTAGGAGAGGATCTGGTTCGAGACCATCTTAGGAACCTGAACATATACAAGAACATGGTACTGGATGAAATCCATCCGTGGGTCCTGACGGAGGTGGCAAATGAAGTTGCTAAGCCACTGTCCATCATATTTAAAAAATCATGGCAGTCAGGTGAAGTTCCCGACGACTGCAAAAAGGGCAATATAACCCCCATTTTCAAGAAGGGGCAAATGGATGAGCTGGGGAACTACAGACCAGTCAGTCTCACCTCTGTGCCTGGCAAAATTTTGGAGCAGGATAAAAAGCTGGCTGGCTGGCTGCACGCAAAGAGCTGTGGTCAATGGCTCAATGTCCAGCTGGAGCCCAGTAAGGAGTGGTGTCCGTCAGGGATCGGTGTTGGGACCAGTCTTGTTCAACATCTTTGTGGGTGACATGGACAGTGGGATTGAGTGCGCCCTCAGCAAGTTTGCCAAGCTGTGTGGTTCTGTTGATACGCTGGAGGGAAGGAATGCCATCCAGAGGGACCTTGACACGCTTGTGAGGTGTGCTGATGCCAACTGATGAAGTTTAACCATGCCAAGTGCAAGGTCCTACACCTGGGTTGGAGCAATCCCAGGCACAGCTACAGGTTGAGCAGGGAAGAGATTCAGAGCAGCCCTGTGGAGAAGGACTTGGGGGTGTTGGTCGATGAAAAAATGAACATGAGCTGGCAGTGTGCGCTTGCAGCCCAGAAGGCCAACCGTATCCTGGGCTGCATCAAAAGGAGCGTGACCAGCAGGTCGAGGGAGGTGATCCTGCCCCTCTACTCTGCTCTCGTGAGACCTCATTTGGAGTATTGTGTGCAGTTCTGGTGTCCTCAACATAAAAAGGACATGGAACTGTTGGAACAAGTGCAGAGGAGGGCCACGAGGATGATCAGGGGACTGGAGCACCTCCCATATGAAGACAGGCTGAGAAAGTTGGGGCTGTTCTGCCTGGAGAAGAGAAGGCTGCATGGAGACCTCATAGCAGCTTTCCAGTATCTGGAAGGGGGCCTATAAGGATGCTGGGGAGGGACTGTTCATTAGGGACTGTAGTGATAGGACAAGGTGTAACGAGTTCAAACTTAAACAGGGGAAGTTTAGATTGGATATGAGGAAAAAATTCTTTACTGTGGGAGTGGTGAGGCCCTGGAATGGGTTGCCCAGGGAAGTTGTGAATGCTCCATCCCTGGCGATGTTCAAGGCTGGGCTGGATTGAGCCTTGGGTGGCATGGTTTAGTGGGAAGTGTCCCTGCCCATGGCAGGGGTGTTGGAACTAGATGATCTTGAGGTCCTTTCCAGCCCTAAGTATTCTATGATTCTATGATTCTATTTTCGTTGTGCCTTACTAAAGAGAACTGAAAATACTGAAGTGGGTAGGTTTTTCTGATGAAGGCAATGCAAGCTACTGCGCCAGGCTGCAACCCTCTTGGAACAAAGGAAATCCGCAGCTTAATTTAGTGCCAATGTGTCTTCACACGCTCATCGTCATACATGGGAGAGGCTGTAGGGTTCCATTTCAAAGGCCCAACCTAATACTTTAAAAATAGGAGAAACTGGAGCATTTTAGATTTTTCACATGCCAAAATAGCTTTTCCTTCTAATGCGGTGTTCCTTGGATCCATGCTCCCTTAGAGAGCTGCAGGTGGAGGAGGGGCGAAAGCTACATATTCGCACTTCCAAGACAAGGTGTGAAGAAGCTTTCTTGTAGCGTCCTGTAAAGTTGTTTTCACAAGTGTCTGTGACAATTTGCTAACACAAACATAAAAGAGGCAACTAGGGGTAATGCTCTGCTTGACCCACTGGTCACATAAAAGATAGTACATAGTAGAATATGGCCTTGAGTAGCTTGAGCTGCAGTGACTGGATTGAGGATTTGGAGGACGAGTGGGAAGGTGAGCAGCAGAGGCAAGACCACGGCTTTCAAGAAAGCAGACATGAGCTTTTTTAGGAAATTGCTGGGCAGAATGAAGAATGGTGCCCAGGAGAAATAGATGAATTTTGAAGAAAACTGGTTGAAAGCTGCTGTTTTGCAGGAAGACTGGAAATTCTAGCAGGTTTGGCTAAGCAAGGAGCTCTGTGAACTAAAATGCAAAAAGAGAGCATACAAAATGGAAACAACAATGGGCAATAGAGGAGTTGAAAAGCATTGCTTAGGCAAAAAGGAAGAAAATCAGAAAGGCCGTGGATCAGCTGGAGCTCTAAAGAAAGGCCAAAAAAAGCAGCAAAAAATGGTTTTACAAGTACACATGTAGGGAGAGGATGTTCAATGAAACTCTTTTCCCATACATGAATGAGGGAGGTGAACAAATTGTAGATGGTGCAGAAAGGGCTGTAGTTGTCCAAGCCTGTTTATACATCAGTTTCCACAAGAAAAACCTATTCTCAGACTGCTGTGTCCCTCAATAAGCATCAGGAAGGAGAGAGGCTGTCAGCAGTGGGGAAGCAGCAGGTTAGGGCTATAGAAAGAAGCTGCGTATCTTCAAATCTGGGGCAATATGGCATATTCATAAAGCTGCTAGAGCAGGTTGATGTGATTATTGTCAATTATAAACAGAGGTGACTGGAGCGATCCCTGATGACTGGAAAAAGGTAGATGTTATGTTTGTCTTCAAGGAAGGCAGCTGAGGTCCCTGTGAGGTGCACAGAGTGGACTGTGATAGCACCATTTTAGGGGTAGATTCAAACATAATGAAGCCAGGCTCTTTTCAGTGGTGCTAGAACCCACAGCAAGGAGTAAGAGCCAAAAACTGCTTTGAAAAGGTTTGGTTGAACCTGACACAATGTTTTTCACCAAGCAGCCCTGGACAGAGAAGCAATTGACTCTTGTCTTTGGATGTTTTCATGTAGACATGGCCAACCTGACACAAATTTCTGCTTCCCTGCAGCTGTCAGTTTTGCACTCTCATGGAAACCATAGCTTGTGTTTTGGTCTTCAGACCAAGTGATATGAAAATTTTTTTCTGACACTCCCTTCCTCCCACCCCCCTTGGGGATGTGACATCCATGTACACACATATTTTTTTTTTTTCCTCCCCCTAAGCCATAAAGAAGTGGCTTAAAAGTTCTGAAAGAAGGGTAGTAAGAGGTTTTTGCATTCAGGCACTGAGAAAGTGCTAAAACCTTGACCAGCATAACTAGTTCTCAAATACCAGTTTGTTCCTAGCTGTTTGAAGATTCCCAAGATTGCTCTGAACCATCAATTTTTAAAGAGTCCTGAGGAGAAAAATCTAATAGAGGCCATCTTCAGAATTCTGGTGCCATGCTGTGAAAACCTTTGATCAAGTCTAATTTGTTAAACTTCGTAATTCCTCCAGCTACTTCCAGCAGTATTATTCTGTACATAGGAAGAGTTAATCCTAAAGGCAGTTTTCAGAATATCTTCTTTAAAAAAATAACCTCTTCCCACCACTTTACCTCCAGTTCAGGCTACATTTTTCAGCCAAGTGATTCAGGATTTCTCACAAAGACCTAAGAATTTTTTCTCTTTTTTATGTTTGTGCAGTGATTTTTGCAGTTAACTCATGGTACGCCGGGGAGTTTCATCCCTAAATGACTCTGTAGTGGCTTAAGACTGGATCTTCTCCCTGCTATTGTACTAAATGTAGATTATTCCAATTGTCTTTTGAGAATAGAAAGTGGTTAAAATCAGACAGCAGAAGCAGTAGTGACAGCATAGCTGTCTTGTAAATGGATGGCTTTTATCAAAGCCACATCCAGGCTCTGACAGTGTTGTATGTAAGATGACAAGAGCAGGTGTAGAAGGTGTAGTGTAACTTCCCTGAGGCGCCTTCAGGTTTTTTTGCAAAAGTATGCAAGAAAGAAATGTATCATTAAAGAAGTTGAGAAAACACCTATGGACTTGTTCCAACAGTTCCATGTCCTTTTTATGTCGAGGACACCAGAACTCCACACAATACTGCAAGTGAGGTCTCACGAGAGCACAGTAGAGGGACAGGATCACCTCCCTCGACCTGCTGGTCACGCTCCTTTTGATGCAGCCCAGGATATGGTTGGCTTTCTGGGCTGCAAGCACACACTGCCGGCTTGTGTTCCTTTTTTCATCGACCAACACCCCCAAGTCCTCCGCAGGGCTGCTCTGAATCTCTTCTCTGCCCAACCTGTAGCTGTGCCTGGGATTGCTCCAACCCAGATGTAGGACCTTGCACTTGGCATGGTTAAACTTCATCAGTTGGCATCAGCCCACCTCACAAGCATGTCAAGGTCCCTCTGGATGGCATTCCTTCCCTCCAATATATCAACCGAACCATGCAGCTTGGTGTCATCGGCAAATTTGCTGAGGGCGCACTCAATCCCACTGTCCATATCACCGACAAAGATGTTGAACAAGATCGATCCCAACACCGACCCCTGATGGACACCACTCCTTACTGGTCTCCAGCTGGACATTGAGCCATTGAGCACTACTCTTAGCGTGCGGCCATCCAGCCAGTTCTTTATCCACCGAGTGGTCATCTCTCAAATTGATGTCTCTCCAATTTAGAGACAAGGGTGTCATGTGAGGCAGTGTCGAACACTTTGCGCAAGTCCAGGTAGATGATGTTAGCTGCTCTACCCCTGTCCATCAGTTCCGTAGCCTCATCATAGAAGACCACCAGATTGGTCAGGCAGGATTTCACCTTAGTGAAGCCATGCTGGCTGTTAACAACTACCTTTTTGTTTTCCATGTGCCTCAGCATGCCTTCCGGCAGAATCTACTCCCAAGATTTTGCCAGGCACAGAGGTGAGACTGACTGGTCTGTAGTTCCCTGCCTCATCCATTTTCCCCTTCTTGCAAACGGGGGTTATATTTCCCTTTTTCCAGTCATCGGGAACTTCACCTGACTGCCGTGATTTTTCAGATATAACGGGCAGTGGCTTTATCCTAGAGGTTTAATACACAACTATCATTATCTGAGGAAGAACGGATCTGGAATAAGGGAAGAAGGCTTATTTGGCTAGTGAAGAATGTTGGGACATTGTATGTATACTTCTGGCGCATTTGTCTTGGTAGGGATAAGAGAAGACATGAAGGAAGTTTAGAAAACGGCACTAAACAATATGTTGAATTTTGCAGAAAAAAAGTATTAAAAGCTTTGCATCATTAACAAGGAATTTTCAGTGTGAATCTGCGTTTTTTATTCAGTTCATGTGAAAGCAGTGAGGGTAGTTGAGTGTCACAGGGGAGTGAAACCCAGTGTCATGGTATGTGAGGCATTAGATGTGAAGAATTTCAAATGAGATGTGAAAGGTCATTTCGTTAGTGGAGACAAAAGTTTTGTTCTGCATCTTAATTGAGTGAAAAAGGAAGGAAAATGTGTTGTAATAAGCAGTTTTAGTAAGGTTTGCAGGCTTAAAGTTTTCAAATGATTCATTATAATATTGTTAGAAAGGAAAAAAGTTAGCTTTGAGCAGTCGAGTGACAATATGTAGTTGGGAATCTGCATAATAAAAAAATATTTGCTATGAAGAAGGAAAGTCATTCCTCTTACAGAAACTGCCTTTTTTAATTCACTCTGACCCGCAGTATTTAGCTAGTTTTTAGTGAAACATTTTCTCGTTGACATTCTATTTAGAGTAAATAAATGTTATGGTAGGGAATTCTGGATGGTACAGGGATCGCTTATTTTAATCAATTAAATGAATTGAAGAATAGATGATTCTGAGATTAAAATCAAAGTGTCCTTTAATTTCCTTTGTGTGACATTTTCCATGTCTACAGTGCTGTGTGCCTGTATATAATGTAGAATCAGATAGGAAGGGTAAGTGTTCTGATGGTCTTGGAAGTTTATCTGAACAGTCTAGGAATCCTGATTAGAGGTATTAGTAGCTTTAATTACTATTTTAAGGTAACAGTGCGTTGAGTAGCAAATTATATAAGTGTGATTTTGGCATATTATAATACTGTATTCTTTCACAAATGCTGACACGCAGATTCCTCTATTAGGAAATAATATATTTTATTATTCATGATCATAAGAAAAATTAAGTTATTTGATGCCCTATATAAAATGTTCTGCTGTTTATTTTTGATCCATTCTCCCCTGTTTCTGGAAGATTGCATTTACTTTGCTTATTATACAGCTATTTTTCTTATTATATAAAACTTTAAATATTTTCACAATTCAAGTGCAATTAAACAGGACATCTGTTACACTGGGAACATGAGATAACATTTTTATTATGCTGAAAAGATTTTTCTATTTATAACTAAGCCATTATTTGCATTGCCACTTGCATACTGAAAAGTACTCATCGTTAAAGAGTCAGCACACGTACCAGAGGTGGTAGTACTAGCTGCAGTGTTAAAGCATTCTGTCTCTGGAGCAGGAAACTGTCCTTTGTAATCACATAGCTGTTGGTAAATTATGCCTTGTAAGAGCAGGTGATGCATGTCCATGGCTCCAACCATTTATTGTGGCTGTTGCAGTCCTTTCCACTGAAACAGCCTTTGATGTCGATTCCTTCGCAATAAGAAACTCAGCATGGCTGAGGTGATACAGGTAGTGGAGAACAAGAATTTGCTAGCTGAACTTGGTGTGAAAACTGAAATTAAGGCAACACGACTACAGTCCACAGGGTGTCACCTTGAAAACCCATGAAATAAGAGGGAATTTGAGCTCTGGGGAAAATGCAGTAATTGAACAATTGGAGCCTGACCAAGAGTTCCACAGCTGGAAAGTGGCAAGAAAATCAGGGAATAGGGATCTCAAAAATGGAGCTGCATCTGGCTTTACAAGCAATTATATGTGCTTGGGTTATATTCATCCCTTTTGTCATTACACACATGAGATAGTGCCAAAGATTAATTTGTTTCACTGTGGATTCTACATAAACTCATTTTTCATGTAGCTCTGAGGCATGTTTAGTGTATTTTATGTAGAGCTCTAGTGTAAGCATAGAGGAAAAAAAGGGAATTAAGAGTCACAAAAAACAGATTAAATGCCAGACAATGCGTTTGAGAGAGGACTGTATTTTCAGTATAATACATTTCCTTCCAGTTGAATTGACTATTTATTCCTTATCTTGGAGAGTTTGGAGATCTATAATACTAATTTTCATACATTACCTAAAATAGCATATTTTCAGTTTGTTTGTTTGTTTATGCATGAGACTTTTTATTTTCTGTAGGGAAACATCTGTAGTAGCAATGTAGTAGGAAGTATTAAATTATCAGATAACAGAATAATTTGTTGGGAGTAACCTCTGGAGGTCATCTGGCCTGACACCTTGCTCAAAGCATGTCTGGCTTCAAAGTCTCTTTCAGCTTCAAAATTAGATCATGTTGCTCAATTGAGTTTTGAGCGTCTCCAAGGATGTGATATATCACAACTTCTAAAGGTTACAGTGTCTGACAACCCCCACTATGGACTTTTAGTTTTGATGTGGTGGTTTCCAACATTAAGGTCCCCCCTGAGCTGCCTCCTCTAGTGGTTGAACAACCCAACTCTCGGTTTCTCCACATATCTGCCGTGGCAGTCTTTGATCACCTTGGTGACCCTCCAGTGGATTCACTCCAGGGCATCGATGTCTTTCCCATGCTTGAGACCAGAAATTTGGACATAGTAATCCAGATTAGTGGATTACTATTACTCATTAGTGGAAAATAGAGGGGAACATTCCCTTTCTGATACAAGATTTAGATGTTGATAATGGAGTCCGAAGTGTAAATGATGCTGGGATTCGAGACTATTTTTCTAGAAATTTGTATGCTTACTTCTAGCCCAAATACTGTGCATCAGTATATGGAGCTGTCTATTTGTATCTGTTGATGTGTACAGTCTGAAAAGAAGATGTGTGTTGCTGTGTGCAGAAGAGACACACAGTTTGTATTTTTGAATACAAATTTGGGTTTCAAATTCCTTTCACAATTAAGGAGTACTTTAATCTTGACTATTGCCTCTGATTCACATATTAAAGAGCACTCTTCCTGAGAAAATTGGGGCTATTCAGCCTGGAGAAGAGAAGGCTGCGTGGAGACCTCATAGCAGCCTTCCAATACCTGAAGGGGGCCTATAGGGGTGCTGGGGGGGGACTCTTCATTAGGGACTGTGGTGAGAGGACAAGGGGTAATGGGTTTAAACTTCAACAGGGGAGGTTTAGATTGGATATGAGGAAGAAATTCTTTACTGTAAGGGTGGTGAGGCCCTGGAATGGGTTGCCCAAGGGAGTTGTGAATGCTTCATCCCTGGTGGCGTTCAAGGTGGGGTTGGACATAGCCTTGGATGGCATGGTTTAGTGGGAGGTGTCCCTGCCCATGGCAGGGGGGTTGGAACTCGATGATCTTGAGGTCCTTTCCAACCCTAACTATTCTATGATTCTGTGATGATATTTAGCAGGTGCTATGGAGATTCGTTTTATAGCTTTGTCAGGTAATTAAGAGCCTCATGATTTGCCCCCAATTCAGAACCCATGGTGTAAATTGAAATGTGTTGGAAAAACTGTTATTTCTTGGAAGCTTTCACTTTGGTCTGCTCCCTAAATCTGTGATATCCCTAGTTTCAGTCAGATTGATTAGCCACTCTCGTGTCTAACCAATATATCATGTTGTGAATGATCAGAGCTAACAATTGTTTTATCTAAGTGAGCAAAATGCACATTATCCATTATTCTTGTTGCGGTTATGAGTTGTGACAGACAGCTGTCATGCGAATGAGCACACATCTCCTGGCAAATACATAATTGCACCCTTTAATTTTTATTCTTCCCCTCATCAAAGCAAACTGTGAAGCCTTCAGTGAAGAAGTGCTGGGTAAAGTACTCAGTAAATGGCCGTTACCTTCAGAGAGATGAAGAGAGATAGCACAAATTGTAAACTGCTGTTTCAAACCAAGGGAAACCCTACAGGTAATAGGGATGGGAGATTTATTCTACCACTTGATGTCAGTATATGCTCACTCTAAGAACTAGACGGAATTTTTATTTTCCTTGCCAGGGAGACTTTTGGGTAAAGGTAATTTGCCCATCTTCCTGCGTATTCCTGTCTGTCAAAATTTTATTGGTAGTGCCAATTGATTGAAGAAGTAGGACAACACTGGTGAGGACAGTTCTCAAATTTCCTCGCAGGTGACACATGCCTTCCCTTGAAGAAGAGACTGCTCTGGCATGACAGAGTAATGGCTTTCTAGGCTTAGGATATTTTTGGAGGAGTTCGCAGATGAGAGCTCATTACTTTTCAAGACACTTATCTGCATTCTTAATGCGACTAACTGAAATCTGTTCTTGCAGAGATCTGGAGTGACCTCAGCCACTCATTTCTTTGACACTCTGTGTTGAGAAAAATTCCTCCTGGTTGAACATTTTTTCTGTAGTAGACCATTTTTGGGAGCCTCTTCTCTCACTCCATTTCCTCCATCGAACTGTGGTAGGAGCACCAGAAAACTCCACTTTTGCTGAGTTTGACTCTTCTCTTTTTTATTTTTTTTTTCAATTTTTCAGTTAGGGTTGGAAAGGACCCTAAGATCATCTAGTTCCAGCCCCCCTGCCATGGGCAGGGACACCTCACACTAAACCATGTCACCCAGTGTCACTCTCTCTGCCCTCTGCTTTCCTCTTCAGCAAGCGTAATGCAGTAGGCAGTGAGCTGACTTTGGGGCTTCTCTGGATTTACACCGGCAGGGGAGGCAGTTGTATCAAGTATCTCATGTCTAACCTGGGCATCTTTGGGAAAAATTTCCTCTTTGCTTTCTACAAGGCTGAGCCTATCATTACATTTACTAATTGTTCTATGAGTACTTTTCTGCTCTGAGTGCTTCCTTTATTGTTAATGTGAGCCATTTCTTTGATAATATAGTCCATCAGAAAGTGAAATTGAGATTTAAATGGAAATCTATTTAGTTTTAAATAGTTTAATTTTTCTCAAACTGAAAATGCTGTTCTGGAATATCATTAAGTACTTGGTTGTAACTGGAAGATGATTTTAAATTTCCTGAGTCTGCATGTTCACAAACATTTATTTGCATGTCAAAATAATTAGATTCTCTTCAGATAATGAGTGCATTTGACTTAGTGTAGATATCTAATAGTCCTTTAAATCTCCTTTAAGCCATTTGCATTAATTGTAATAAATCACTTATTTAAATTGGACATGGTTTTAGACAGAAAACAGTGTCATTGTTGGAGCTTTGAATGCTGCTGGAAGGAAAAAAAAGCTACTTATGCTACTGAAACTGAACTTTATTTCATAGCTGGACGTAAGAATGTGTTAAGGGTTTCCCTGTAACTTTAGTAAAGCAAGATCATCATTGGCATTGCAGCTGGTTAGGTGGCTTACAGAGAATTGGACCCTGACAATGCACCTGCTGGTGCAGGATGTATTCTTTAAATGTTTACAGTTTAAAGTAGGCATGTATATGAAATGCAAACAAAGTGGAAAATATTGTTAGGTTCTGATCTAGGTCATCCAGCCAAAAGCTTTTGAGTGAAAGTTTCAGTCTGCTTGAATGGAATGGACACTGTGTAAGAGTGAAAATGTGTTTTAGTTCTGTGAAAATCTGTTTGCAAGACTGTAGAAAATCCCAAGTTGCACTTTAAAGTTAAACCCATGAAAATGGCTGTGTGATTGAAATCTGGTTTTAAAAAAAAACAATAAGATTTTCGATGCACCAGTACCTGGTGACTTGTTCAGAGGCTGCTAAAATCAAACACAGTTTGAGCAGCTGTGTGGGTGCCTCCGTGGCTGCAGTGGAGAGAGGCCTTCATTACCACAAATACTGCGAAGGAATACAAAAATGCCGCATGCTACTCAGCCCAGATCTACCTGTTCAATGGGCTGTCCCAAAAGAAGGGTGAATGTTCTTTCCTCATCCCTGGTAATGTTGCTTTTCTCCACCGTCTGTTATCCCTTTAATGTCAAAGCACAAAACATTAGGTAGACATGAAGCATTTTTCTGCTGCTCAGCTATTTGCTGGCTGGTTCTTTACTTGATGGTTGTTATGGGATATTTACTGGAAGACAGTGCCACTGTGGGATTTAGAGTCAAGCTAAATTATTAGTAGCTTAGTATCTCATTATTCGTCTTTCTTCTATGAGTCAGCACCATTTTCAGAGCACCACCTGGCACCATGGAATCAATACTCTTGCATGCTACGGTCATTAATAACAATTTGCTGATACGTGTGTATTGGCAATCATTTAGCCTCGGGTGATTTGAGAAACAGTGCCTAGCAGTCAAGGCAAAGATGAGAAGGCCATTACCATCAGCTTCTTTTGCAGATGATGTCTCTGCTGGAGATTTATTTAGTAGCTGTAGCAACCTGATATCCTGGTATGTAGGTGGGCCTGGGGCAGTCTGTTTGGGCTACACTTGTCCAGCTGCTAATCAGGAGAAAAATTTCCTTTGGGAGATGAACCCAAGTACCACAGAAGAGTGCTACCATTCTGTGATTCCTTCTTCTGCATGTGGTCTGCTACCCACTGACCCATTTCAGGTGCCTGACACCTTGTCCTCTCCCAGAGAAACCCTCCAATCACTGCCATGATCTTTTCTGCAGACCTCAGTTCAAACGGTTGTGGAAAGGAAATGGACATAGGCTTCAAGATAAAAATAAGACTTGTTTTTGAATCAGGCCTGTGTTTTTTAAATAGCCCTGTGAAGCTATTGTAGGAAATAATTTATGCTTTTGTGGTAGAAGCATCAGAGTGTACATTTCACTGTCTTTATTGCTAAGGTTAGACATGAATCTCACAAATGATCACTGATAGTTTATTACCACACTGAGAAGCTTTATACTTAACAGAAGCAAGGCAATAGCAGCAGGAATCTCACAAAAGAGATGCTCTTCTAAATGAACAAACCCTTCATACTTGCAACTTTAGAGGAAAAAAACTATCATATCCAAGTATGTGTTTCATACTCTCTGCTTTGGTAGTGTGCCTTATACTTAATATACCTTAATTTGTTGGTTAACATTTGAAGAAGTTACACATATTAATTTTAACAGAGCTGCAGTACAACTTAAAAATTAACTTTTCAACATCTTCACTTCATAAATGTGATGTTATGGTGGTTGATGTTACAAGCAATTGAAGCTATGTCATTCAGCAATTAAAGTAATGTTATTGTATTATGATATTCGTTGTTACTATTCTGTGCAACCTTTGCTGTACTGAAGTGAACTTTTAGATATTTGCCTTGATCTTGTGTATAAGAACCTAAGACTCTTATGTCTGCTAGAGAAATTAACACATTTTTCATGAAACTCTTAAGGATAGAAATGGTTTGTACATGAACACAATTTTTACTGTAAAATGCCTTTATATAAATATCAAATATCTTTATGTAGTCAATACTAACACTTTTCAGGATGAATGCATGTGATGCCTATTAAGATTAGTCTGTTAACATAAACCCTGTCCCCATTAATATGGACTGAAGAGTTTTGGGCAGGAGATGTTGGAGGAAGCAAGCTTTACTATTTAAAAAGACACTTTCTGCATGTTTATGTGATGCTTAGAGTTTTGTATGATATAAACTTTATGTTGTACATGTTATAAAATTTCACTGGTAGTGTGGAACATAGTTCCTAGAATATGAGGATCTTCATTAGGCTTATAGTTTATGTATAGGACAACAGGAAAGTAATTTTGATGAATATATGTCTTCAGAGAGCTATCACACCATCATCTGCTTTCATTGGAAAACAACTAATAGGCTTCAGAAATGTTTAACATGTAAAACATTTTACCATTTGTGACACGTGGGCTCTTATGTCAGCTAAGCTTTTCTGAACTAAATGCTACTGAATAAGAATATTTGTAGGAAAGAGTGCCTTTTTTTTTTTTTTTTTTGTTTTGTTTTTTTACACCATCCCAGTAGCAGAGAATCCACCTCACCTCATGGCATCTCATTCTAGTTGTCAATTGCCCCACTATTTAAAAGCTGGCCTTTATTTCTAGTTTTGTTTTGTTGAGCTACTCTGGATCTTTTATAGTTTGGAATGTTGGATTAAAGGATTGTCAGTGCTTTGTAGATGGTAAGAGGACACTGATCAAGCTGTCACTTAACCTTTCATTTGATAAACTAAATGGATTGATGTCCTCAAATCTTTTACTCTAAGACCTGTTTTCCAGCCTTTTACTTCTCTGTGGGCCTTGATAGGTTGTGAAGATTTGATGCTTTGGAGATGAGACCCTGTTTATTGAGTTTGGAATAAAATGGCTTGCTGTTTTGGGGCTTTTGAAGCCCTTCATGCATCCACTTCTGCACAAAATTTTTTTCTTGTTGTGTGTTTCAGGTTGTTTTGGCAGACTGTAAATGTTTTATTTGAAATGGTTGCCAGGCTTGACTTAAATCAATATGAGGGAGATGGAAATGTACTTCTGGATGTTTTTTTATTGGTCAATAAAATGTTATACTCCGTGCCATCAGAAAATGCTGAAATCAGCTTTGAAGAAGTAGAAAAATGCAACTGTGGCAGATGCAATTATAGTGATTTGCTGCTCTAAATCACCTCCTGTGTAGAGGGGTAAAATGGAAGTTAAAGTAGCAGAAAAGAGGTGGGTTTGTTCCTCAAAATCTGTGTTTTAGGAGGTAATGTATGCTAACAAGAAGCTTATGTGACCTTTTTGTAATGAAGAAATGGGAAGGACGTCAGATGCTTCATTGCTGAAATCAGTGACATTTCATGTTAATTAAATGAAAGGAAAACTATTGTCCTAGAAATTGCCAATGGAAGTTTCCTTCTCGAGGGGTTTGTCGCTGTCATGACACAGGGAATGAAACTGAACATAATGCTGTTGTTTGGTTTTGTTGTTTTTTTTTTTTTTTTTTTTTTTTTTTTTTTTTTTTTTTTTTTTTTTTTGTTTTTTTTTGTTTGTTTTTTTTGTTTGTTTTTTTTTTGTTTGCTCATTTTGTTTTGGTTTCTTTTACTGTTATCTAATTGCCTGAGAAGTGTTCCTTTCCCATCTAATTATTGTCCTCTTAACACCGATTATCAAGCTTGTAAGCAGTGAAGCTTCTGGGCCACGATATGACTGCGGAAACTATGAAGAAACTAAATTTACCTTCATTTCAGTTATCTGCCACAAAAGCTGGCATAAATCTTTCCAGTTCACTTTGACAGAGATTGTGCAAGTTCACCTTGTAGGGTTTTTCAATGAACCACGAGGCTAGTGCAGCATTTTGGAAAGATGATTTTAGTGAAACCCGCTGTGTCTGTGAGTGACACCTGAGCTAACAAAACAAGTTATCTGGAGTAAGGCTACTGCTGCAGCATCTCTGGCAGCGTAGAGCTCAAGACAGGCTTCTAGTAGCATGAGATGGCACCCAAATAATTCTGATTATTTGTTTGGAAAATGTAAAATGCATGTTAGTTTTCACAAGACTCTTGTGAACCAGTAATTTATTTTATTTATTTATTTTTTTAAAGCTGGAACTAAATCTGTGCTCCTAAGCTTTTGCTCATGCAGCAGTGAGTTTAAAAAGGGAGAATTGAAGTTATCCTGACTATATTAATTCCCAAGTTTTCCAGCTTTATCACCACTTAACCTTTCAGAAAAGTCTGATGGGTATAATGGAGTTGAATTTACCTCCTTGTGCAGACAAAATATCAAGTGCTGTAAATTTTTGGGAACTGGTGTATGTGACTCTTGTGTAAACAAAACAAAACACTTGAAGCAGTGAGATTACTCAGGTTACAACAATTCAAATACAATTATTATTTCTAAAACAGGCAAATAAACCCAACAACATGTTGTAAGTGGTGCTCCCCAATATGGTGACTGTCTGACGACAGAGATGTGTACCTATCAAATGACAAGTTAATTAATGTTGTTATAAGCTGTTGGCATCCTCTTATTAAGACAAAATGCCATTTTTCTACGTTCCACTATCCAGTTGCATGTGTTGGTTGGCATGGAAGCCTTGTGTGCTTTGTCCTGAAGCCCTACCAACATTCCTGGGGTGGGATTTCTTCACCACTGGATGCAGTGTCCATAAAGCCTGACTGGTTTTGGTAAGATGTTGCTGTCTGTGGAAGGAGCAGAGCAATGCTAGAAATTGCTTAGGTCTTAACATAGGCTTGGG
Organism: Amazona ochrocephala; assembly: GCA_039720435.1. Classification (NCBI taxonomy): domain Eukaryota; kingdom Metazoa; phylum Chordata; class Aves; order Psittaciformes; family Psittacidae; genus Amazona; species Amazona ochrocephala. Next base: position 46,033,149 of record CM077881.1, on the reverse strand, counting down.
GGGAAAGGAAACAGAAGCTGCCGATGTGTATCAACAGGGTTGATTGCTTATAATAAAAAAGGATTGCATATGTGCTGTGGAAATGGTGAGTATCAAAAAAGGATTTAGAGGAATATGAGAGTGCATGCTCCATTTTGGCAAATAAACTATCATCAGTGAAAATACATAACAGAAGCAAATATCAAGCTTTTTGGCTGAGCTCAGAATGTTACAAATTACTGTGAAGAAGTTGTCAGACATTGTTAGATTGATTGTACGGTTTCTGCTTTTTACATGTCCCTTCATTTGCCTGCTGAAAAATATACGTCTTTGTTTCTGTTCAAGTCTCAAATTTCCTACCTCTTTTCACATTTTTTCAAAGCTACATGATATGGTTCTGCAGCTGTGATATTTATTAGAGGCACCTTGGTGACTACAGGGAAACCGCTTTGAATAAAGTGAGAATTTCAAAAATATAGAAAACAAAATGAAGAGAGCAAGTCTAGTGTCAGAGATGTCCATCTTCTAAAGTCTGTGATGCTTATTGTGAAAAACAATTTTCCAATGTAAACATAAATCCACTGTGCAGGGTTTTGCTGTCAGTTTGAGGTCAGCATGTAGGATTTGTTTTGAACTGTTCTTGTTTTAGATATTCAGGTATCTGATACATACCTGGTCATGAACAAAGAAATCCGTGAAGAGCTGTGGTGCTGCCTGAATTTGGAACAAACAACGTAAGGAATGAACAACCTAATCTTGAATTTTCCAACTCAACAACCCTTTGATGGCAGGTTTGAAGTAGGACACAATTCAAACTGGTTCTGCAAAGAAAAGGTGCTTGTAAGTTGGAGGGGAAAGGCATCAGCAGCTGTTAGATTTGAGGACCTACAGGAACTGCTCATGTGTCCTCAGGTCTGGCCAGAGACCAAACACAGCCTTGCTCAACAGCAGTGGAAGCCTGCAGGAAATTTATCTCAACCTCCTTTACTTTAACTCTTCAAAGTAAAATTCCCCCCCCCCCCTTTTTTTTTCTCTTTTTGCATTCAGTGCCTTCAAAGCACGTCAATATGCATAGGTCATTAGGAACAGAGTACTGGATTTTAAATATAAATGCTGAATTACAGCTTATGAACTCCTCCCCGGACTTCTAACCCGGTATCTCCTCTCATTTCAGAGTTGCTTTTATTTGTATTTTAAAATTTTTGCCCTGATCAATCTCCTTCCCACCCAAATCTGTTGCTGTGATATTTGAGGATCAGTTATCCCAATTAGTGTTACTGTCTTTTCTTTTATGGAATGTTCTGCAGTATTGGATTAATAAACTGTATCCCCTTAACAACAAATTGGCTATTTTTTGGGTCCCCACCAATTATTGCAGAGCTCTAGCAGGAGAATGCTTTGTGGCTGTGGCCTATAACAAATAAATTTTACCAAATCTTTGCAAATGAAAGACTTGTATTTTAATTGAGGCCCTAATTTAGGTTACAGTTGCCTGTGGAAATACAGCAACTTTTGTATTTTTATAGTTATATAAAAGTATGTTGTGGTAACAATAGGCTTTTTTTTTTTTTTTTTATCTGATGTAATGTTCTAATTATAATATCTTGCCAAGTTTTATTTTATATGATGATATTTCCAAATATATATATTGGTATTTTTTATAAATTTAAAGGTGGTGCTATATGGTGTGAGATTTTGCATCTTCAAAGGTTTGTGTTTCTAGAAATTTACTTTTGTAAAATTCATACTGATAAAAAGGACAGATGTTCAGTCTTCATTATAACATTAGTAGAAAAGAGAAAGTTTGAACTGAATTCTTTCTGGTTATATTGAAGGTTTTGGAAATATGAGCTGTGAATTTTAAGTGTTTAAGTACCCACCAATCCAATGCAGGGAGCTGGCAATGGTCGATAAATAAAGGTTTGAATTAGGAGTGTAAATGAAGCAGTGTATTTACTGTTTAAATTGTACCAAGGACTTATAGAAAGAAACTCTCTCAAAATGTTGACTTTTGTTTTTATTTTTTGATTATAAATATAGTAGATTTTGGGGTTAGGGAAGCTTAACATGGCATATGGTACAAAGGTGCAGAGACAGTAATAGATCTATACAACTGGAGTTATTTATTTCTAAGAAACATCTCAGAGGTGATGGGGCCAATATATTTGAACTACATCAAATCTGTTAGGAGATCAGCGCTGATTATTTGGTTGAGTCTATTGTGCAGAACAGGAGTAAAACTTAAGCTGATTGAACAGACTGCAGAACGTTTGGGAAGGTGTGATCGTATGCATAGTACTGATTATAATCTTTGAACACTTCTTGTAAAAAGCAGTATGAAGAATAGGATGATGTAAAGCAAGAAAAGTAATTAGCTTGATCACTTTATACTTCAGTGTATGTGATAATAGGAGAGTATGAAACCCATTACCTCAGGTGTATGACAGCATTTGATTCTAAACACATTTTTTGTGCCTGAATGGTGTTGCAAGTGCTTTCTATTCCTGAAGATATTCCTCAGTCTACTGAGGATAGATAAGAGTCTTGTCTTATGCTTGGTAGCTGGCTCAGCCTGATCTGCAATGAATCCAGCTACTTCGTGTCTCCAAAAATAATGCCTGTCCCTCGATATTTAAATGCATTCTCTGTCAGTTGTAATGTTCCTGCTGAATCCAACTGCAGAGCGCCAAAACAGACAGAGCCTTTTATTTCCTCCAGAAAATAATTATTTTGATGCACAAAGTAATAAGAAAAGAATGTGCTTTTAGGTTAATGTTATGGCTGGTATAGATCTAGAAGAGATAGATCTATATATGCCAGTGTATGTTATGTGTAAGTATTTTTTCCACCTGGGATGGGAGTTACTGAGGATGCTATATAAATGATCAAGAGCAAGCCTGAACCAGAGGTGATATGTTGTTACACTCGCACATTTGCAGCAGATCCAGAAGAGTCATGGTTCTCTTCTTTCTACTTTGCCGGTTTTCATTTTTCTAAATTAGCAGGTGCTGACTTCTATCTATTCATCAGTCAAAGGCATCTTTTTAATCAGAGAGCTCATTATTTCAAAATTTTGAATTGGAGCCACATGACCTGACCTGGAGGGAGGTGTGTTCTGTGGCAGCAGAGCTGCTAAGATGGTCTATTCAGAGTTTTTTGGTGGCTATAAAGGGAAAGATGCTAAACAAAAACAACAAATATTTTGAAGCACAGTATGTCAGACAGTTAAAAGCCAATGCAAATGCTCAAGATCTAGCAGTATTAAATTACTGCGTATTGCCACTCTGCTAAAACAATGCATCATGAAGTTATAAACAAAATGATTTGAACAATTCTTCAGTGCTATCAGGAATAGTAACCTGCTTTGCTAGATGAGGAGAAGATGGCCAGAGAAAGAGTGAGTCTCATCGCTGGTGGGAGCATTCTTAGTCATAGTGCCAATATCATTGCAAGGCTGTGTGCTCAGCTCATTTCTTTACCTGGCAAGCGCTTTGGTTATCATTTCCAGACAGGTGTTTGATTGGTTTGGGAGGCAAGATGTAATACTAGCAAATATTTCTGTAATGACTTTTAATGCAGATCAAGTTTTTTCCAAGTGTTCTCCATTTATCTTGTAGGCCTAGCCTCTATAATTCTTTTAAGTCTTGACACCCTTCTTTCTTCTTATAATACACTATGCTTGAAGATATATAGGTGAAAAAAAAAGGTGAAAATAAATTGAGTGCTTTGCTATTTAAGCTCTCAGAAGTGGGCCTTCTCAAGGACTGCTACTTTAGATTGCAAGATCATTCTGCCATTTGTCTCACCTTGTTCTTTTCCACAGCTACCTCTGTATTTCTTCATCCAAATGTATATCCAGTGAAGCTGTTGACGCTGTCACTGAAAATCCTCTTCTGGTCTGACAACAGAACTCTCAATTAAAGTATAAGGACTTTGTCTCTCCCGAGTTATTGTTCCAATCCTCACCTGTAAACTCCTGTGGATAGACATTGTATCTCAGTGCTCAGTTATCTTTATTTTTAATGTTGAGTATAAAGCAGAAAAGGCTGGTGACATTTTAAGTGGTGCAGTTTCTTAGTGGGAGGACTCTTGATTGTGTAAACAATTTATAAGAGGTAAATACTGAACAGGGCAGGGAAGTTACAGCTCAGGGCTGAAATGAATAAAAGTAGTAGTTTAATTTTATAATAGAACATTGAAGTGTGTTACTGAAAATGCTTCACACCTTACACAGGAAAAGTTAGTGTCCAGAGAAGACTGGTAGTATGCGGCAGCCATCATTCAAGGCTTTGGCCACTCTCTTTTCATGGCATGTTGTATTTTATCTAGTGCTCTCACTAAACATAGTTGATCCTCACAGGGAGAAGGAGAAAAGGTATATTGAATAAAAACTGCATATTAAAAGGCCCTCAAGAGAAAAAACTATTAAAAATGGATTTGAAATAATACAGCAGCAAAATGTATTAATGCTGCTGCACAAAATTTGTGAGTACTGGTGGGATATGCTCCAAATTAATAATAAAATAATATCATCCTGGCCCATGCTTCAGTCTTGTCAACTTTTGTACTGTTAAGAACTGCAGGGACATAAGGCAAATTCTCATTCATGTATGTCTCACAAAGGCATTGCGCCTTTGAGAACTTGTGCTAAAGCTTCAGGACCTGGGCATGTTATTCCAGTGGTATAGTTATGCAGCGCTCAGCAAGAATGCGAACCTCTGCACCTTAAAGGCACATGCACAAGGAAATGGCTTGAAAAAAAGAAGGGAGAAATGGAATGGGATATTTCCCTCCTAAATACTGAAGTGTGGTTTTTTTTTTTTGTGTGTGTGTGTTTTTGTTTTTTTTTAATTCTAATTTCAGCTGGACTGAACTATTGCAAACAGAGAATTTCAAGTAATGACAGAGAATTTCAAAAAATGACTGCTACTGCTGAACCCAGGACAAATGTATTAACTGCAGTTCGCATGTACAACTTTAGCAGTTGCTGACTCTCAGTGACAAAGCAAGTTCCCCCAAGTTAGTTCTGCTCTGATTCATAATATACTTGTAATAATTTAAAGAGCTGCCAGGTAGTACACAAGGGTATTTCACTGAGTACTCATAGCCATGGATTTGCCTGTCAATTCACAAAAAATTTTTCATAAACCAGAAGATTTCTGGATGAAGCAAAAATAAGACAAAAGATTTCACTTTTATGATGAATAAAATATTGCCCAGAGAATGTAATAGCATTTTAATAAAGGGAGCCTGAGACAGAAGAGTGATGGTAGGAGCACAACAAACACTCTAAGCAGATCATCTTTGGGGCACATACTGCTTTTATGGGAAGCACAAGGCCAGGGCTACTGCTAGGTTCTAGATGCTTTCCCATGCTATGGAGATTCAAAGATGCAGTAAATCCAATTCAGCTGAGCCTTTGAGCAAGGTTTACAATAGCTTTGGGTCATTACAGTGGAGCAAAGCAACCAAACCTTAGGCATGAATGTGAACTGTAAATGTTAAAGAAATGAAGGGCATGGAGCAATGGTATGTCCCTGAATCCTTTGTGTAACTTGCATATCTAAGGCCACAAGTGTGTGTATGAGAGTAGCTGCATGTCCAAATGGATAAGTATGCAACAGTGCATACAGAATACGTGGATATGTGTTTACGCCAGAGTGCGCGGTTTGTGGGTGTTTCCTACTTTTGGTTATTTTAACATATTACTGAAGCAACTGTGACTTGTTAACTGGTTTTTAAAACACTGGAAAACTGCAAGGTGTTTTTCTGATAGTGCTATAAGGCACTATATATAAAGAGGGTGGGAAATTCATCTCTTTTGCCCCTGTTATTCATAACAAAGGGATTTGCAGGTTTTCTCTCCTGCTTCCTCTTTATTCACTTCTGCATTCTTTTCAAGGTTGTGACTCTCTATGTGTTGAGTGTATTTTTTTTCCTGTATTGTAACTCAAATTTTATTGCTATTAATTACTGTATCAAACTGGCTAAGGGCTGTTAGGCAATATCACAGACTATAACAGTAGTAAATCTTTAATTCTACTTATAATATGCAGAAAACTATAACCCATAAACTTTTTAAATGTTTGAGGTAAAAGAAGAGCTGATGTTGCTGACAGTTTTGTAATGTTTATGTAAATGTTTCCGTACTCATTGCAGAATAAAACCAATGAGTTAGAGACTTTAAATGGAGCATATTAAGATTGCTTATTAAGTGAAATGTTCTGAAACTGTTGTACTTGAGGATAAGCAATGTAAGATTATGGGAGCCCAATGAATAAGTTTTTTTCCTCCCAGTCCTTAGATTGTGCTGTAGGATTTGCGACAGGCCCTGGCCAAACCATTGAGGCAGATGTACTTCAACTTACTATAGCCATTCAGAGGAGGCTTAGAAGGCTCTTTACCTTTAAAAGCCATGTTTCATTAGATTATTCATTAGAAGAAATAGCTTTTTTAAAAATCAAAATTAAATAAAACAGAATAAAATGAAAGATTAATACCCACTCTACCCTTACCTGTGGAGTTCTTGCAGGGTGGTCACTGCTTCCAAATGTGGGTCCAATTGCCTCAGTTGCTTTTGGGATCATAGCAAACTCTGCTTCTTGGCCAGAGTTCCTTTGTACAGCTGGACAGTCCTGCCTCATTTGAGTCTCTGCTCCTCCTTAAAAATTCTTTCCTTCCTTGTTGGAAATCTTTGTGCAAGAAAAGATCTCTTAATCAAAAAATGCATTTCCTCCCCCATGCTCTCAGATAAAGATCAGTTTAAAAAGCTCTTTTCAGTTGGCTTGAGGGGCTGGTCCTGTGTGACATGCACTCATCTTTGAGGGCCAAGCAGTATCCCAATCTTACGGCGCACCAGTCAGCCCCAGCACTCTCTGGAAGACACTTACGCTGCTCCTGGGGAATGTCCTTTTCTGTTGGCCTCATTGCTGGCTGTAAGTAGCCTTGTCGCTGCTGCCTGACATCTGAGGGCTCTGCGAGGATAACCAGTCTCAACTCTCAAGTCTTCAACAGGACTTGAGAGTTCTAATCTCTTATCTCTATTGTTTCTTTATGTAGAGAAAGGCTGTATCTTTTAGAATAGGAGTTTCCCCTCCATACAGTTTTAAAAACATCTTTACTATGGCAGGACTGGTCGCAGAACTTTCTGGTTCAGTGAGATTTAAAGGGCTCCCTTCCTGCTTTGCTGGCTGCTGAACATCCTTCAGCAGGGTCTGGACTCTGCTCTGGACATTGCATTTGCTGTTAATGATTATGTTAAAACTTTAGATGAAGCCACCATCTAAACTGTCTAATTGGACATACCATGGTCTCTGGAATGAGGCTAGACAGGTTCTTGCCCAGTAAGGCTAGTTTGAGGTGTTTGATTCTGAAAGCCTTTTCTTCCATACCATAGTGTGTGGATTCTACAGAGATGGTCAAGTAGGTACATCATCAACTTAGTACTGATAAGGTTGACTGCAGCAGTTTATCACTGTCATGTACTATGATCACTTAAAGTGAAACCTATTCTTGGGTAAGTGAAGCTGAATATTTTGCATTTGCTGCAGACTAGAGACATACCTGTCTGCAAATACCGCAGAACAACGTCTGTAAAACAACGATACACAGAAATGCAGTAAGCGGCCTAGATTAATGCAATTACTGTCTACAATTTGAGAAAGAGTTCTTTTTTTCTATCAGTGCATGGTTTTCCTGAAACTTAAGCCACCTTTCTACAAGGCCCTATAGATGCTGTTTCCTTCATAACTTGTCTTGCTGTCTGGAATAGGTTAAAAAAAAAAAAAAAGTATGAATTGTTCCCCAGGGAATATATGACCATGCCAGGGTTTGGTATTTTCTTTTGTTTGGTGTCCCATAATGCTATATGGAAGCTGGGAGCCAAGTTTATTAGTGTTGCACTGATATGTAAATAAGAGCATCTGTAATGTGCTTAGTTATAATAGCTGCAAATTAGGTAGTGCTTTGGTTTCCTGGTTACTAATCAGGTTATCTCTAATTGGGTACATCTCAAACTCTCTGTGGGTTTCATTTTCCAGCTAGTCCACAGAATTATGTTTATGATGGAAAGTGCTTGTGACTCTGTAGTTAATTCAGCTGAAATAGACAGGCTAATCTATTTTAAAATCTTAGTAATCACACCAGTCTCTTATTCTGGATTGAAAGTAGCACACATCAAACCCGTTAATTTTTCTGGTGTCATTCTACTAAATTGTGTTGTGAAAGGTGTGCAAAAAGCTCATGATGGCCATCAGAGTCCAAATCTAAAACTGCTTCTTAAAATTGCTTCCTGTCAAAAAATGATTTATTATTTTAATTTTCACTACAGCAGTTAAGGTGGTAGAAAAGATTCTTTTGAATTACTTTTTCATCTGACATAACCTCATTACAGCTTTAGGGTATTTACTTTGCCAAAGCTATAACTAGCATCCACACCTTTTACCTGCCCCAGAGCTCTCCAGACTTTTCTAACCTTTACCACTGTGATCTACTTTCACTGATTTTACACGGTTTTAAAAGTTTTAAAACCTCCTGTAGGAGAAAAGTGTCAGCTTTAACTGTTAATTCAGTTGAAACAAGAGTGCAGTGGGAAAACTGTAACAAAGATATGCTATAGTGCTGCTGCCTTTCATCCTGGATAGTCCTAAAATAAATTCAGTATCTACTGAAGACCATTGCAGTAAGGTAGTCACCAGATATGACCAAATGTACGCAGTTCAATTCAGTCTGATAACACTGAATTTTGACTGAAGGTTCAGTGCACTTTGTTTCATGTTATAATGTGTGTATGTTCCTCCTGTCAAGGTGTGTCATGTCCTTTCTCATCACAGACTCCACACTATCAGTTATTTCAGCTCGCTGTGCCAATGACCCATCTTATCTCTTCACCCCATTTGTCTTTCCTGTTGCTTCTTCAGTTGACCTGCAGTGAGGCTTCACCTTCCTCACTCAAGGGCAGGGTTTTTTGCCTGATTTGGTTCTCATCATGTACTGTTTTTTTCCACTGCCAAGTGCTTTTACTTAGCCCATCACCTGCTTTCACGTGGCACTGGCTTCCCTTGTGTTTTCTTTGATGCTGAGCCCAGCGCTGCCAATTTTCTACCTTGTCCATCATCTAATCTCAGTAAAGGCTTATTTTTTATAATGAGGATCTTTCTTTCCCCCTTCACTTTCTTTGTGCAGTGCACAGTGCTGCTGTGCTATAGCAAATTCTTACATCCCAGTAAAGCCCAGGTAGAAACCTCCTGGCTAAGGTGGATTTCTCCATGGCAAGCTTGTTCTCCCATATTTTATTTGGCAGGTTTTTTAGCTGAATGTGCCAACTTCACCATTATGGGAACAAGCTACCTCATTTTCTTGAGGGAAGAAATTCATAGTCCTTTTTCTGACATGCCTATGGAGGACTTGATAGAATTCTGACTGAAACCAGCCCATCGCTTCTCACCTGCCTTTGCTTGATTTGAGCTACATTTTTTTCTTGGCTTGTAAGCTTTTTGGGAAGAAAGTTTTCCCTTTGGTCAGTTTTTACATGAAGGCATCACAATGGGATTTGTAATGAGATACCTGAGTAGTAAGATAACACAAGCATAATCATAATAATGATAATTAACTGCATGCTAATTAAAGCTCATTGCATGTGCTTGCAGCTTCTGTAAGGGCTCAAAATAAGGACTTGCCTGGCTGTAGTTGTGAGTTTATGACACCCTATGTCTGCCCTATATTTACCTTCTTTCACTACGCCTCCACTTCTAGCCACTACCAAAAACCATTCTGGGCTCTCCGAAATAATACCAAATATTGTCTGCTTTTATGCCCCACTTCTTTTGACAACTTACAGGAGTGATTTTTCCTCCTGCCTAAATTTTAAATGTTGAGTGCTCAAACCTTCTCTCCCCTCATATCTTTCTGACCTCTAGCTTAATCTCAATAAGGAAAATTTTTCGTGCTATGTGTTTTGAAAGCTCCCTGAACATTTTGCATGTCCCTGTAGTATAACTACTATTCAAAGCATAGTGCTCCAGGGAAAGAGAGTCTTGGGTACTTAGGAATTTTGTTTGCGATGAGCTTTAAGGAGGTATAGAGCAACTGCATTCCCTTTTAGAACTGAAATGCAGATTTTGTAAGTGAATACCTGAACAACCATTAATAATTTCAGCGTACAGAAACATTGTGAAAAGTCAGAGAAAAACCAGGACCTTCTGAAAACAACTGTGGTCTGTTGTGTTTATTGCAGGTATTTGTAGTATGGATGAACAGGATGGTGATGAGTTGCAATTAAAATACTTTCCCTGGATGTCAAAGTTTGAAAAGAAAGCGGCTTATGGAAAAAATGAATTAAGTTCAGGATTGTATATTAAATGTTTTTGAAGAATACATACTGGGCCTTGAATATTTGAAGTATGCAATCAGGAAACTTACATTCATATGTTTCAAAACTGCAAAATCAACAGACTTTTCTTTGGATATTCAGAGTTATTAATTTTGAATTTGAAAGAACATATCTAAGAACTTAGAAATATTTCAATAAAAAGATTTAGCTGAATATATGAATATATAGGGAAATATAACCCCCATTTTTAAGAAGGGAAAAATGGATGACCCAGGGAATTACAGACCAGTCAGTCTCACCTCTGGGCCTGGCAAAATCTTGGAGCGGATTCTCCTGGAAGGCATGCTAAGACACATGAAAACCAACAAGGTGCTTGGTGACAGCCAGCATGGCTTCACTAAGGGGAAATCCTGCCTGACCAATCTGGTGACCTTCTATGAAGGGGCTACGGAACTGATGGACAGGGGCAGAGCAGTTGATGTCATCTACCTGGACTTGTGTAAAGCCTTTGACACTGTCTCCCATGACATCCTTCTCTCTAAGTTGGAGAGACATCAATTTGATAGGTGGACCACTCGGTGGATAAAGAACTGGCTGGATGGCCACACGCAAAGAGTAGTGCTCAGTGGCTCAGTGTCCAGCTGGAGACCAGTAACGAATGGTGTCCCCCAGGGATCGGTGTTGGGACCGGTCTTGTTCAACATCTTTGTGGGTGACATGGACAGTGGGATTGAGTGCGCCCTCAGCAAGTTTGCCGATGACACCAAGCTGTGTGGTTCGGTTGATAAGTTGGAGGGAAGGAATGCCATCCAGAGGGACCTTGACACGCTTGTGAGGTGGGCTGATGCCAACCTGATGAAGTTTAACCATGCTAAATGCAAAGTCCTCCACCTGGGTCGGAGCAATGCCAGGCACAGCTACAGGTTGGGCGGGGAGGAGATTGAGAGCAGCCCTGTGGAGAAGGACTTGGGGGTGTGGGTTGATGAAAAAATGAACATGAGCAGGCAGTGTGCGCTTGCAGCCCAGAAGGCCAACCGTATCCTGGGCTGCATCAAAAGGAGTGTGACCAGCAGGTCGAGGGAGGTGATCCTGCCACTCTACTCTGCTCTCGTGAGACCTCACTTGGAGTATTGCGTGCAGTTCTGGTGTCCTCAACATAAAAAGGACATGGAAGTGTTAGAACAAGTGCAGAGGAGGGCCACGAAGATGATCAGGGGACTGGAGCACCTCCCATATGAAGACAGGCTGGGAAAGTTGGGGCTTTTCAGCCTGGAGAAGAGAAGGCTGCGTGGAGACCTCATAGCAGCCTTCCAATACCTGAAGGGGGCCTATGTGGATGCTGGGGAGGGACTCTTCATTAGGGACTGTGGTGAGAGGACAAGGGGTAATGGGTTTAAACTTAAACAGGGGAGGTTTAGATTGGATCTGAGGAAGAAATTCTTTACTGTGAGGGTGGTGGGGCCCTGGAATGGGTTGCCCAGGGAAGTTGTGAATGCTTCATCCCTGGTGGCGTTCAAGGTGGGGTTGGACATAGCCTTGGATGGCATGGTTTAGTGGGAGGTGTCCCTGCCCATGGCAGGGGGGTTGGAACTCGATGATCTTGAGGTCCTTTCCAACCCTTACTATTCTATGATTCTATGAAATCATAAGTCAGCTTGGATCTTACTGCTGTTTGCTTTATAACTTTTGGAATCTTGGAAACTCTTGTACTGGAAGTTATGAATGCTCCAACCCTGGCAGTGTTCAAGGCTAGGTTGGACAGAGCCATGGGTGACATGGTTTAGTAGGAGGTGTCCCTGCCCGTGGCAGGGGGGTTGGAACTATATGATCTTAAGGTCCTTTCCAACCCTAACTGTTCTATGATTCTATGATGTAACGTTTGATCTAGTTTTTTGGCTTCATACTTCTAAAACCAAAGAGATATGACTGTTCAGCGATGATTGTCTTGGTTACAAAGAAAGTCAAGGTGGGTAATGTAAAGCAAACCACCAGACTGAAAGCATAGACAGTCTCAAAAAGAACTTAATGTAAGTGGTATAACAACTAATATTTTGTTAAAAAACAAAAACCAAACCAAGCCCCAAGCAAATAACAAAGTTACTGCAGTGTACTCAGTTGCAGGCACAATATATTTGAAAGAAAAAAACTTTTTGAAACTTGTGATTCATAAGAAATGTCAAAAGGTAGTCATTTAAAGTGGAAAATTCGGGTGGGGGGGGAGGGGAACCTTTCAAATTTACCTGCATGTTGCCATGCTAGTAGCACATTTCACTGTAAGGTGTGAAATGCAAATGAGTGGGAAAAAAAAACAACAGAAAAACTGTCTAGTGTATTTAAAAGAAGCAAAATTAAACATAATGTGGCTTGAAATTACTTGTAAAACTAAAAGTTCTAGGATTTAATATGTTCTAAACACAAATCCTTAAACCTTCAGGGATCTTATGATGCTAAGCATTGCTTAAGAGAAAAATGCCCTGTAAAAGGTGTGCATAAAAGGACAATCCTTGAATTTTAAAAAAAATATCCATTAGTAAAAAGCAAATAGAAATTGCTGTTAGAATTGCTACTAGCCAGTTTATGTTCTCTAGAGGAACAAGAAAACATTTTGAACAAACCTCAAGGTTGAAAAAAACATTTATAATATAATTCTATATTACAGCAAGTGTAGGATGTTAAAAACAGTAGCCTGTAATCAACAGTGAACAACTAAGCAAAATAGAGTAGTATTGTCTTGGTTGGACTAGGAATTTTCAGTAGTTTTGGAAATATATCTGGATAACCACTGCCTCTCTCCAGAGTGTGGTACAAACTTATACATGTGGTAAGACCTGTGAGTGTATGACCACTGGCTTCAAGCTAGATGACTTCCTGTGTACAATGTTGACTCACAGTGTAATTTGCTGTTATTCTTTTAATTATAGTGCTGGTCTTTCTTCACTAATTTCAAGGGTGTTTTTGATAGTTGCTTGTTTATTTTTTTTATAAGAATTTGCCATTTTCCACTTTTTTATCAAGGCATCCTATTATTAACACTTAAAGCTGTTGAAAACTGAGAGAAGACAACCCTTATGTTTGATATTTCCCGGAGTTCATTCTCACTTAATACAAAACTATGAAAGAAAATAATTCCAAATACTTTTTTAATACAATCAAATCCTGTAGCAGCACTGCATAGGAATCTAAAAGGAACTGATTCATCTCTAAAGCATTAATCTACTTTTAACATACAGCTTAGATATTGCTGTCACATTTTGCAGCAGAAAAATTCTGAAGGATATTGTGAATGGAATCACAAATTGTTGAATGGCACTAATTTGAAAATTGTACAGATGACATGTTAATTTAGGAAGATAGTCTGGAAGAACATGACTGAGAAAAATTGCAGTCAATGTAAGGGTAGAACTGGAGAAGAACTGAATAAGAAAACAATGCTTGGTTTAGCGATAATGCAATGAGAATGTTGAGTGCTAGCAGACAACCTTTCCGAAGCTCAAAACTCTCCTGATCTTGGAACCATCTTTCCAGAGGAAGGGACAAGAGGGGCAATGAATGCTGTTGGAAAATGCGCAGGCTGATGGAAAATGAAACTTTTGGTGTGCTGGTGCTCCTCCTGCAGCTGGCTGTGCTGCTGGAGCAAGTGGGTTCACCAACTCACCTGGATCTCAGGCAGCCTCTGAGTCCCATGTCCCAGATCCCCATGTTTGCAGCTTCTGCTGAGCCGGAGCTTTAGCTCCTGTGGTTTCTGGCTCTGGTGCAAACTGCTGATGTGACAATGGTTTCATTTAGGAGGGAAAAAGGAGATATGTTGGTTTTGTTTCAAAGCAGAGTGAAGCCAAGTATTCAATCGCTCTTTGAAATGCAGCAGCACTCGCCTGGAAATTGCAGATGAGTGGAACCCCCTTTTTTGTTTGCTGCCATTCAGATTCAGCATTGTGGCAGCCCTGCAAATAATCCATCTTTAGCTATTCTCCAGCACGGGCCTAGTTTCAAGTTGGCACAGAGTAGTTTGCAGCTATTAGAGGTCTACAGTAGCCAATCTCTCTGCCTGACCCTTTTGTAAAGGCAAATGAAAGCAGAAAGCACCTGCTGTTTGGGGACCCTCAAGAAGAAGGGGTGGAGTGACTCTGGTAGAGCTGGTGAAACAAAATGGGAAAGCAAAATTTCAGGGATTAGCAGTTTGCTAGCAGAAGGCCTGGATTTTGTTACCATACAGGGGTTCAGGCCAACAGCAAAAATGTCTTGTCACTGGAGAGCTGTACAGGCTGTGCAGAGCAGGACAGCATAGTGTGAATTCAGGGACAGTCATTACCAAAGAAAGACCAAACACATTTGTTCTCCTTCCTTTTTGCCTCCAGTGACCTGAATGGTGTCTGTTCATCATAATCCTGCCAAAACTAATCCTGAAATACTTGATATAAGTGACTTCAGAAAATTCAGATCTCTGTGGCTGTGCAGAGTAGTATGCAAATTGCTGCTTCAGCAAGTTGTTTTAGAAAGGTCTTTTTGCAGAGACCTAATTTTTTCCCAATACAAGCTACTATGGGAATAAAACTAAGGCAAGAGCTCTTCTCTTTATGTCAAGTACCCCAAGAACTGGCAAGATGAAGAAATATATGTTGAAGTGAAAAGAGCAGCTGCAAAACTACTACTGCTTTGTCTGAGTAGCAAGGTGTTAAAGTTTACGAGGAACAGTAAGCATTTACCAAGTCGGGAAATGACAGCACCCATCTGCAATCATATGATAGCAAAAGAACAGATTTAGCACTGTCCTAACACCAAGCGAATAGTGCTAGAAAGGGGAAAGAAACCAAGTGATGAAGATAAAGGAGCTGGTATACAGTCCCAGAAAGAGGAAAAGAGCCTGCCTCTTTGCATGATACAACCAATACAGTTTCACTGGCTGCAAATTAACCTGAGGTAGTGTCCTGGGTTCAGCAGTAGCAGTCATTTTTTTCTCCTTCTTGGTAGCTGGTGCAGCTCTGTGTTTTTGATTTTGGGCCTGGGAACAGTGCTGATAACACCAGTGTTTTCAGTTACTGCTTGGTGATGTTTAGGCTGGCCAAGGACTTGCTGAGTCTCATGCTCTGCCAGGGAAGGGGGGAAGCCGGGGGGAAGCAGACAGGGCACCTGACCCAGACTAACCAAAGAGATTATTCCATACCACAGCACGTCATGTCCAGGATGTAGAAATGGAGAGGAGAGACCTGGAAGGGTGGTGAGGGTGCACTGGTGGGGGGGGTGGTGGTGGTGCACTGCTTGTTGAGGTTGGTGGTGAGCTATTGTATCTTTTCCTTGTATTTGCCTTGTCATTATTGTTACTGGTGGGGGTGCACTGTGTGGTCGGGCTTGATATTGGATGGTGAGAAATTGTATTCTTTTCCCTTGTATTTTTCTCTCGTCATTATTATTATTGGTGGTAGCAGTAGTGATTTGTGTTATACCTTAGTTACTAAACTGTTCTTATCTCAACCTGTGGGAGTTGCATTCTTTCGATTCTCCTTCCCATCCCTCCAGGAGCGGAGGGAAGAAAGAGTGGGGAGTGAGTGAGAGAGCGACTGTATGGGTTTATGAAGCTTAAACCACCACAGGTAGTGAAGAATAAAAATAGTCTTGGAAGTTAACAGGTCACTGCTCAATTAGAGGAAGCAACTGTGTAAAACCGTTAAAATAACAAGTCAGGGGACTGTGAGCAGATGAGCAAAATGTGGAAATGGATGAAGGGTATTTGAGAGCACATAATGGGGAAATTCTGGTGGTTCTCAGTTTGAACAAAAGTAATTACTTTAACTAACACAAAGCACTCAATAGAAGGTAAATGCATGGCTCCATTAAAGGCTGTGTTAGATAAAAGTGACCTCTAATGGGGGATATATAAAAGCCCGATGGCCTTAAAGATAGTGTACATGCAGGCTGTAATGAGAACATTAATTCTGATCTCAGAGGGCTAATGGATGCAATATTTTAAGAGGAAACTTCAGAAGTTTTATGAGAACTAGAGAAAAGTTGAGTTGCCCCAGGTTATGTCTATGTGTGTGATCTTGGCATCACTGCTGCTCTGCCATGTCTCGGGGTCCCTCCCAAAGCTGCTCACCTCTGCAGGGCAGACTGTCTTCAACAGCTGGGTCAGGCCTTTATGGTCTGACTAATTACTCTGCAATAGGCAGATTGGATGGCTAGAGTAGTACTCTGGTTATGAGGAATACAGCAGTGATTCGATGCAGTGCAGTAGCTTTGCTGTCAGGAATTGAAGTGATCCTGACAGAAATGAGCAATAAAACAGTTTATTTTTAAAGCAGTAGTGATAAAGAAAAACAATTCTGTAATTATGCTGCTAAAAAAAGGAAAAAGGGTGAAAAAAGAAAAAATCTGCAAAGTGTGTGTGGGAATATTTACCCACTAAATGGTGGATGAGCAAAATACTTGAAAAATATTCACAGTTTTAAAATTTGGTTAATTAAAATCCAGACAGGATTTCCTTATAGGAAAGAAAGAATGGAAATAAAACCAGAGGTGTTCAAAACTTGATAGAAATATCTCTGGTCCTTTGGAGTTCCTACATCTGCACTGGAGTAGTGTTTCATGGTGTCGCACTTCTGGGGCAACGCAGCTTTTTAATGTTAGAGGAACTTTCTTTTCTATTTTATTTTATAACTCAGGATTGGTCCTATCTGAACCCCGAGATACCACTCTGTAAATAAAAAACAAAACAAAAATGGCCCCCCAGGCTGCAAAACAACGAGCACCAAAACACACTCAACAGGCAGGAAAGCAGGGGTAAAGGGGGGGGGGAGGGAGAGAATAACAGGTTAGGGTTTGAGCGTTCTCTTAATTTAATTTTATTTTTCGGTTGCAAGCCTGTTGTATGGATGGCACAACACAACTGACACAAGGCTTCTGCAGCAAGGGTTGAATTTCTGGCAGATGGCCCTCTGCACCTCTAATAAGAGATACAAAATCAGAGCCAATAAAAAATAATTGGAAGAGAAAAATCCTGAGAATGAAATGTCAAATAGCACTGGAGATGTTAATACAGGGGAGAAAATTATTAGTAAACATATAGGTGAGGCTAAAACCTCTCCCTTTATGAGTGAACAAGAGCAATTGCAGGTGAAGGGCAAATATCTTCATGTTAAGTATCTAATTGGGATTGTTTATCACAGCTTATTAGAAGAAGGTTTGAACGTCTCAATCATATATTAAAATTACACGCCCAGAGATCAGGGTTTCTGCATGAGGAGATTCTGCTTAATAAAGAAGTAAATAAATAAATAAATTTGATGAGAAATTAGGTGCTTTAAAAGCAATAGGACATAAACCCCACTAATTCTTGCTTTTTACTAAGCAATCTTTGAAAAAAGCAGTGCTGAGGTTCGCTATGCTGCATTGTTGCATCCCAAATCATGAAATGCCAACAGCATTTGCATACGCATATTACTTGTTATAGAACAATTCGCCTTGATAGTGGCAGAAGAAAATGGTTCCAGTTGTGTGGGGACGCTGCAGGGGCAGTGGGGAGAAGCTGCATTGTATGTCCCTGTCTGCCTGCAGAGGCACAGCATGCACAAGTTTGTGTTTGCCAGCTGTCTGACAGAATTTGCACCAAAAAAAGAATGCAATACCCATTTTGAGTAAAGTGAGCCAAGTTGGCCAAGGCTTGTTATAGAAATCATTGGAAACAGCTCAGTTCACGTTGATTGTTGTGGGTTAGGACTTGTGCTGAGTTTGTGGTTTAGCGGTTGATGTTATTTCTGTGAGAATTGGCAGTAACTGCTTAAATCTAATACCGATGCAGACTTAGCTGTTTTCTTTCATATCTTTGTTATATGGTGCAGGGGCAGGGAGAGATTTGCAGTTTTTATAGGAGTCCAGATACAGGAGAAATGGTTGTGAGCAGGTGTGCAGAGCAAGAGTTTGTTGAAGGACAGGCACAGGGAGGGTGGCAGCCACAGGTCAGATTCAAAATTGCTCATAAGAATTTAACTTGTTTTTGACTTGTAAATGTATGAAATGCTTCTCTATTATCTTGGCAGGTCTTGTCTGTGCTGGAATGGAACCTCCATTCCATTAATGTGCATGATGTAAACACCTGTTCAGACATTCTTTATCCTGTAGGTAGTTCAGTAGCTAAAATTCAGATTCAGAAATTGGCTGCTTGGCAGCAATCCATTATTGTGGAGCTAAGCACCTCAGAAACCATGCAGCTGTCACTGCAAGACTGTTACTTAAATATTTAGAAACAATATGACTGTGGAAATTTCCAGTCTGAGCATGACTGATCAACCTTTATGGCTTTTTAATGAGCCGCCCAAACAAGGTGTGGTGGAAGGCTGAAATGGAGCAAACAAAATGCCACCTTTGAGCTGCTGATCATCTTCACTTAGGTGGCTGTGTCCCACCTTGAGCCTATGTCAGTAGTTTGTCATCCAGGGTAGAAAGGTTTAGAAGAAGCATCAGAGGTTGCAGTGGGAAGTGCGATAGTGGAAATTAAGATATATTGACTATTTAAAGTCCCCAGCCATGACATCTGCTACATGGCATTTTCTGGATGCAGCAAACCTGATAGAAGAGGCAGATACTGGAGAATTGCTTCATTAAATGCACTTCCATGTCTAGCTGGCTTCTGTTGCTAGAGAAGCAGAGTGAATTAAGCAGATATAAACATAAAATAACACAAAAGCAAATAGGATTGAAGCTCTATTGAATATATGAGAGTAAAAAGTTTAGATTAGAATACATTTCTTGTCACCACTTCTTAAAAGAAATTTCCAAACAGAATGATGGCTCTGGGGTTGGGAAGCAGCTTGGGGAATAGTTCACCTTTAGGAGCAGGTCTGCATTGATGGGGGAGTGGGGTTGTTTCTTGGCTTTTGTGCATTGCAGGAGTGTTAGAATCATAGAATCATAGAATAGTTAGGGTTGGAAAGGACCTTAAGATCATCTAGTTTCAACCCCCCTGCCATGGGCAGGGACACCTCCCACTAAACCATGCCATCCAAGGCTATGTCCAACCCCACCTTGAACGCTGCCAGGGATGGAGCATTCACAGCTTCCCTGGGCAGCCCATTCCAGTACCTCACCACCCTTACAGTAAAGAATTTCTTCCTTATATCCAGTCTAAACTTCCCCTGTTTAAGTTTGAACCCATTACCCCTTGTCCTCTCACTACAGTCCCTAATGAATAGTCCCTCCGCAGCATCCTTATAAGCCCCCTTCAGATACTGGAAGGCAGCCTTCTCTTCTCCAGGCTGAAAAACCCCAACTTTCCCAGCCTGTCTTCATACGGGAGGTGCTCCAGTCCCCTGATCATCCTC
Organism: Amazona ochrocephala; assembly: GCA_039720435.1. Taxonomy (NCBI): domain Eukaryota; kingdom Metazoa; phylum Chordata; class Aves; order Psittaciformes; family Psittacidae; genus Amazona; species Amazona ochrocephala. Next base: position 46,013,529 of record CM077881.1, on the reverse strand, counting down.
GTGGCCCTCCTCTGCACTTGCTCCAGCAGTTCCATGTCCTTTTTATGTTGAGGACACCAGAACTGCACACAATACTCCAAGTGAGGTCTCACAAGAGCAGAGTAGAGGGGTAGGATCACCTCCTTCGCCCTGCTGGTCACGCTCCTTTTGATGCAGCCCAGGACACGGCTGGCTTTCTGGGCTGCAAGTGCATGCTGCCGGCTCATGTTCATTTTTTCATTGACCAACACCCCCAAGTCCTTCTCCCCAGGGCTGCTTTGAATCTTTTCTCTGTCTAACCTGTAGCTGTGCCTGGCATTGCTCCGACCCAGGTGTAAGACCTTGCACTTGGCTTGGTTAAACTTCATCAGGTTGGCATCAGCCCACCTCACAAGCGTGTCTAGGTCCCTCTGGATGGCATTCCTTCCCTCCAGCATATCAACAGAACCACACAGCTTGGTGTCATCGGCAAATTTGCTGAGGGCGTGCTCAATCCCACTGTCCATGTCACTGACAAAGATGTTGAACAAGACCGGTCCCAACACCGATCCCTGAAGGACACCACTCATTACTGGTCTCCAGCTGGACATTGAGCCATTGACCACAGCTCTTTGTATGCAGCTATCCAGCCAGTTGTTTATCCACTGAGGGGTCCACCTATCAAATTGATGTTCACCAGTGACTGTTTAAGCTGTGTCTGTGCCTAGCAGTGAACCCATGGATATTAGCAGGTCACAGAGGGGTTGTCCTCTGTGAATTTGGTGTGTCTTGGGAAATCTTCCCTGTTTGCTTGGAGACAGATTCAGTCTGCTAGCACAGGTAGTGAAGACAGTGTGCCATTCTACTCTGTCCATTCCTTATAGGGGAGATGAAATGTGTCCACCCAACAAGCTGTTTCTCCTCTTAACATGACAGCTTATTTATGGGTTATTAATGCCCGGTGTCATGGTGGAAACTTTCACCCACACAAATTATGAAATAGTGCACTGTCATCAGAGGCCTAGGAAAGCAGCTGGTTAAATTAGTGTGCTTACTACTTGCAAAAAAGGGCAATGGCATCCAGGCTGATTACAAGATGGTACAAGTACCACAATGCCAGTGGAGATGCATGTCTATGTTGCTTCCTGCAAGGCACATGGGGAATATTTCTCTAAGTGAATATCTTCTATGGTAGTCCAATATTTTCAAGGTAATGCTGTGTTCAAGGTCCAGTACAAATAATCTGAAAGTAGTATGGATGTAGCTGGACTGGCTCAAGGGGAAAAAGAAATAACGTGCAGTTCGTGTTCCCCACCTGGCAGCATTTCCCAGACCCTCAAGGGCAAAGACTGGAAATTTAATGCTATAATGGAGGCTTGTAGAGCAGGAATGTTACATATGCTGCTTTTCTTCTGTCTGTTGCATTTCTGTAGTGGTACCCTACAGTGACAGTTTGGCAGCTTTCTGTTTGGATAGATGTTTTGTGCTTGTGACACCTTGATCCCTTTAATTAATAAATGTTTATAACTCAGTCTCATGAATCTTCCTTATTTTGGCAGGCATCTGCATGCAACCAAAATGATTTATGAAAGAAGCCGAAAGGATGAACAGGGTCCATTTAGAAATTTGTAATGCAGGAATAGATAAATTGAGTGTAATGTGCTGTGCATGCTTAAGTGTGCAGAATCTTAGAAAAAAGAAAACATTGCAAAATAAAATAATCCCAGAGCCCAGGGAAGCAGGAGTCTCAGAATGAGGTCCCTTTTTCAGGAGGAATATTCACATGGTGTGTAGGTGGGGAGAGTTGCATGGTGGTAGATGACGATGTACACTCATCTCATGGCTGGCTAGAGACTTTGGCAGTGCCTGCGAGACGTGGAGGGGAAGTGCATGAGGAGCTGAGTCTTGCGGTGGCTGAGCAGCACATGTAGCTACCTCTTGTGCTTTGCCGGCCACCAAGATTGGTGGGTGGTGCTGACCGTTCCATTCAGGGAAGAGTTTGTCTTTTCTGATACACCTTGTGAGGTGGGCACATGATGATTAGAACCGCACAAGGGCAGTGGCTTAAATAAATGATATCAAGACAAAGATGCCCACTTTCACAGGCTTAATTTGTAATAGGTTTTTACTTTCTCATTTACATTTAGAAGGCACATGAAAAGCTTCACATAATTACTACTTTGTGTGTAGGATTTGAAGATTTATATCTATTGCTCAAATGATAAACTACAAGGTCTTAACTTGAGCCATAGAGTTCTAGGATTTAATTCCCTGTGGGAAATCATGTATTATTTACTATGTTTCTAAGAAAGAAATTGAAAAAATTAAGCAAAAAGAAAAACAAAGGATTAGATAAGGATTCTTTGAGGTTTGTGAGAAGGGTGTTTTCCAGGTGATATAAAGAATAAAGAGGTGGAGAGTCAACCCTTTACAGTGTATGAGTTATCTCTGTAGTGATATTGGCTTTTGCCATGTATTCAAATGTAACTTTTGGTATGAAAAAAAACATCAAATAATCTGGGTTCACTTTTAATATTAGATGGAAGATGGTTGAATTTTTCCACTAAAATTTACCTACAACAGAATATAATAATATATTATAGAATTGATATAACATAGTTCAAACATTAGTTTCCTTCCTTTAGACATTTGTGATGTGAAGAACATGTTTCAGTTGCCTAAATAGGCATTCTGGGGACAGGCTGGGGGACGCTATGCCTGTCTTCCTCCGGCTGCTACCTGCCAACAGCAGTATTCTGAGGGGTTCCTGTAGGTCCCACCTATAGGAATGGTTTTCTCATCTTGTTTACCAGGCTGTGCCAATGTTAGCTTAGAGTGTAGGAAATAGCACTAAGTGCCGTATGTGTTGGCTATGTCGAAGAAATAGGTGATTGGATTTTAAGGGAGATGTGAAAAATCACTATCATTGGTGTTTTGAAATGATCAGCCTTTGAATAATACTTGAGATGAAGGCAGAATTTCCAGCTGATGTAATTTTGAGTATTTCAGCATATAAATAGATCTGGGCATGAACCATTATGCAAGATTTTAAATAATATTTTGCATTTGATTACTTGCTGGTTTATGTACAGTTCATCTCAAGTTTCTGGGGTGAACTTTTTAATTTGACATTCAGGATGCAAAACAGGGGTGTTTGGAGGTTTTGCTATCAAAGCTGCATTTCTGCCTTGTAATGGAGTTGTTTTCTTTGACCAGAAATATACCTGTGGTAAGTTGTTTCCACATATATGGCTGCAAAATATTAAATATTAAAAAGATAAATAGTTTTCCTTTTCTCTGAGTATATTTAGAAACATTCATTATACAGATGAAAAATACACATCCATTTAACTGGAGCTGTTTTGGGGTTTGAAATATCTAAACCTCTGTAGTATTTTAATGTTCACTGTTCATTGGTTTACAGAGTAAATAAAAAGAGACCTTTGTTCTTATATAAACATGAATAAAATAAAAACCTTCACTTCAGCATGATGTTTGCTTGAACAAAAAGGCATTATCAGCCATTGGAATAATATTTTGCAGCAGTTACATGAAAAATGAACTTCATATCTGTTATTGCACAAAACCCAGAACGAGATCCTTGGCCAGTAGAAAACATCACTCAGTTTGGTTTACATCAGGTAATTTTTTTTGTGCATATACAGCTCAGGGGGAATAATCTGAGTGGTCAGCGAATCACTTTCTTCAATGCTGCAGTCCAGAGGTATTTTTAGTGCTGCAAAATTGACCAGGTTCACCCGGAGCAGGTACAAGCATGTGTTTCCCATTCAGAGGATTAACTCCTGGGACTGTGCCAAAGCTTTGGTTGCAGGCTGGATGGATGAATGATTTGATCTTGGGTCTGTAGATAATTTCTTTTTTCTTCCTTCTCAGTAACAGGATGTTTGTGTAGAAGGGAAAATTGAATATTGAATACGGGCATTAGGAAAGAGTTTCACCTTCAGAAACAGTGGTTATTGATTTTTCTGGTAATTCATATGTAAATACATTTGCTATTCAGGGTCATTGGTTGCATGCTGTGAAGCAATCAGCCTTTTTTCACCAACTTTTTTATGACACTAAGCCTAATAAAATCTTTGTACTGTTTTGTTTGAAGATATAATGCCAGTTCTTTTTTAATTATGTAACATGGAACACTCTGTGTTCGCCTACTTTAATGGCCACGCTGTTGTTATATAAAAGGAAAGCATAGGTCGTGTTTAAAGGACAGTGTATGGAAAAATAGTGATATTTTGACTGAGTGCTGCTTCAGCTTTGACAGCCAGATGGAAACAGATTTGATTTGTAATCACAGGACAAATGCTATGGTTGCATGTTTATTGGCTGGAGCTGAAGGCTGGATGCTCTCTCCTCTCCTGGGAGGTGTGGCAGCTTTTACTCATGCTTCAGCGCTCACTGATGGAAGGATGGAAACGTACCACCGCCTTTTGATATTTCAGTCTCTTGGTTTGTCTCTGGCACTTCTAGAGTTACTTAATTTGTTATTGCAATTCCCAAATAAGTATAAAAGGAGATAACTGAAGGATTAAATCACTGATGTGGGGGGTTGCAATATGACCAGAGTCTAAACCCCGTGAAATTAGTGGGGTGTTTCCTGTGAACTGTTATAGTCTCTGTATTGTACCTATGGAGAACGGTGGGAGGAAAACCTTAGTTGAAGAGATAGAGAAATCTCACTTTGCCGCCAAGCCCTTCCCCTTCATAAGCACTGTTGGGGTCCCTCTGTGGAAGATTATGCTGAGGGATAAAAGCATAACCTGCTCCAAGCATATATGCTTTGTGATGCTAGATGTGATTGATTTTTCATGCTGCAGATAGTCCTGCCCCTCTCACACACACACTTCAAGTGCAGATGTACTTTAAGCACATTTGTGATCCAAAGAACTTGTTTGCCACTGCATAGTGAATTTAAACTAAATGAATGTTTATTCTTCATACTTATCAGTGTGTAGGAGGATGGGATTAAGTTGCATAATAAACTGAGAAGCAGCATTTCTATTTCCTTTTTTAGCTTGTCCCAGTGTGTGACTGGAGATTTGAAAAATGTCTCTCTTGGTCAGTGAACTTCAAACACAGGTTAGGTTTTCAGTGAGAACTGATTCACTTTGGTGTGTTTGAAAAGTATTTTTTTTTTTTTAGGTAACAAAGTTATATCAAGACATAAATGCTGCATTTCTTTCAACTCTCTTCTACCCACAGGAAACTTACAGCGAATTTTGTTCCCTTTGGAACCAACAGGAACTCAGCAATGCTGATTTTGAAATGAGCAAGAATCAGCATGCAAATTGCAGGCAGAAACAAATGTCTCCTGTACAGAACATAATTTTGTTCAAGTCTGTGAAATTTTAGTAATTACATTTTTGTCGTTTGCAAATGTAAATGTGCACATTTAGAGTTCAGTCTTGCTGTGAGTTTTGCCAGTAGCAACTTGCCACTGGTTTTCTGACGCTGATAAAAGCCTACTTGAATGTTCAGTATCTATAAAACAAGGTAATTGAATTAATGTGTTTGAAAAGGATCTTATGTGAAATATAACTGAAAGACACATTTATATTAATTTAAAGAATATTAGTATTAAAATATTGCCTTGTAAAGCAATTTAGTTCAATTATCTGGAGACAATTGTTAGCTAAATTAGTATAACTCCTGAGAAAACACAAGAACGATTGCATTAGTTCAGATTTATGCTTGTCTATGTGAGACCAAGATCTGTCTGAAGGCGGATAAAATGTTCCGCATTACTGTAACAGTAACATTGCAGAATTATTAAAGCCTAAGAGTGAATACCGTGTAATCCAGCAATTCAAAATACAGGAGGGGTGAAATAGGTTTGTTCTAGAAATCATAGTTCAGAATTTTCTGGGCTTTGTGCACAGGAATCATCAGCCATATATTTTCAATAATGCGTGCTACATCTATTTGTAATAAAGGGTATAGTCCTGTTCATCAGGTCTTATTCATTACTATTATGATCACAAAATATTAAGTACATATAGGTCAGCATCTCAGTATAATTTTTCCAGTAATATGTTTTGATTTGCATTCTCTTTTAATGTATTTTAACTTGAATTGTAAGAGCTTGTAAGAAAGGTGGCAGGGTTTGAAGGGTGTCTTTTTTTTTTCATCTTCAGAGCAGTTGCAGCCCATGCAGCTGCATTATAAAACTGCACAGATGCCAGCAGACACAAAATGCCAATGTTACTAGGAAAGTGCCACTTGCACCCAGATTAGGGCTTTGCAGCTTTTGCAGCTAGACTCTGATGTCTTCCTCAAAGCTGCCTAGAGAAGGGTCAACACTGGCACTATGTGACTGTGGTGTCTGCGACGTGTTTCATTCACATCATGCCATTTATGCATGTCTTGGTTTTTAGACAGGCATCAGAAAACTTTTTATTTTCAGCTCACGGACCAAAGCTGCTCACAGATAGATGCAGGGGCAGCTAGACCTGAAAGCCCTGAAGTTTTCCTTCCGTCTTACACAACAGTTGCCATCCAAGATGAATCAGGTGAGACAGGCTTAAAATTTTTCTCTCATTTCAATTTTGGTTTGAACCTTGTAACCACTGTCATGGCTAAAATGGGGCAAATGCCCCTTGCTGTCAGCTTAAGCTAAATATGACATACAATAATATTGACATAAAAATCATGACAATCTCTTTTATCTCTAGTATTCTAAAACCATTGTAAAATGCACAAACTGTCATTAAGCCTTTATTATAAGCATCCTAATGGTAGCCAAGCTATCAAAACATATTTCTGGGGGAATGCCAATGGAGCTGGACTTGCAAACAACTCTTGCAGGTGGAAGTTGCTGTAAGGCAGCCACTAAGCAGTGCTGATCAAATAATTGCTGAAGGAAAAAAAAAAAATTGTCTGTCTTCACTTCAGAGCAAAGTAATAAAACATTCTGGAAGCTGGAAAAACAGGGCAGTCAAAAGCACCACCCTTTCTGAATCCCTCTGGAAACTCTGCTTCATCTTCTGTCTGTAAGTGCTGTGTGTCTGTAAGTGCTGTGCGCCAGCAAGAAGGGAGATGGTTGGAAGTAATCTTGCATCTTACAGTTGCTGATATTATTTTCTTTTTTGTTTTACTGTTTTCTGTTAACTCAGAGACAATAATTATAAAAGTACAGTACAGACATTTGAGGGGAGCTACAGTCTAAATAAGAATTAAAAAACAGAGAAATGCTTTTATGTGATAAGTATGAAAAGAAAGGGGAAACTTGGCAGCCTTTGCAACTCATGTAAGACTGGAAATGCAGTCTTGCAATATAAGGAGAACTGAGTATTTGATAAAAGGCTGTGAGATGCTCAGAGGACAATGGAAGATCAAAAAGTTAACCCTCAGCAGACCAGTGAGAGTATACCAAGATAAAGTATTCATCAATGGTGGGTAGTGGTTTGAATTTGTGAAGGTGGCAGGAAATCCAAAATACCCCACGAAGAGTCATTAGGCAGGATGTTAGGTGAAGCTCAAAAGTTGTCAAAGCCTAGAAGATAATTCCGAAGGTAAATGGATTAAAAAAGGCCCCTGCCATTCTGCCAGTATAATAATGGGTATTAGTGAAAATACAAAGACAACAGTTTGGACAAAAAAGATGATTGGAGCCCCATTATCTTGGAGGAATTCTTCAGAGGAGCAGGAGACATTGGTGCAGCAGAAGATGAATCGACTGTTCTTCCTGAAAGCTAATGCTTTTGCTTTAGTGCAGAGCACAAATCAAAGTATTGTCAGAAAGAGGGATATTACCCCTGTGAGAAAAGCTGGAAGAAGTAGAAAGCAAACAGATGAGATCCAAGGCTTTCAGCAATGAGCTTATCTCCACTTCATGGGTATTACTACAAAAGACTTCATAACATAACATTTGAAAAGGTGCAATATTTAATTGTACCTAGATAGCAGAATGAGGAACCAACCCAAGATTTAATTAGAGAAGTGCCAAAGCCCTTGGTCTTATCCGAAATCCCATTCATTGGGAAGCAGGGTGTGAATGCAAGGGTGACACAGCTTGCGGTGTGCTGCAAAACACAGAGGTTTTCCCAGAAAAAAGAGAAAACAGAGGCAGTGAGACTTTTGCAGGTTAACTGTTTCTGGCACACTGATGTTAGTCCAGCCCATGTTTTTGTGCACAGAAATGGATAATGCGCAAAAATAGAGAGTGCAACTATACCGGTTTTTGATAATGTCCAGGCATTAGACTGCCTTGCAGAGGGTGAACTAGAGGAAAAAGGTATGTGTTTGCACTTCTCCCCTTAGTTGTAAGTGGTATTGCACATGCATTTTTGGTGGAAAAAATACTTGATCTTAAAGCTGAAAATTAAACCTTTTTTAAAAATGTATTTTTCTTAACTTGAGGTTATTTGGTCTTCATGTATGACATCAGTCTGTTGTGTGTTATTATTTTTTTTTTTAATATCTCTAGTATTAGTTTTTTTTTTTGGTTTTTGTTTTGTTTTGGTTTGTTTTTTTTTGGGGTGGGTGTCTGACAAACAAAAGTTATGCTAACTTCTCATTCTTATTGCTAACGAGATGAATTTTGATATCTTAATACCTACAGAACACGACTGCAACTTTTCCTTACCTAAACCTTCCTCTTCACAATCTGTCTTAAAATGAAGGGGGATGAAGATAAACTTTATGGAATAAAGTCAATATGAGAACATCTTTAAAGAATTAAAAGGAGAATCAAGCTTCACAGTCTTCTGGCAGGTTAAAGGTCAGTTTTCCTCTGAAACAAATCACTAGCTAAAAGGGGAACAAGAAAGCTCTAAAAGCTCAATGTAGGCAAGAGCAGGAGAATTCCTTTGTATGGCCAATATATTCATGCATTTTCAACATGAGAGTTTTGGATTGAATTTATGACATAAAGTCTTCCATTTTAAATTTCACATTTTAGAATTGGTAAGAAACCTAAGGCAGAGTTTATGATCTTCTGTCATGTTAGTGTTTCTTGTTAAAGTCCTGATAGGAAATTTTGAAAACTGAAATTAAAAGTAACTACATAATAATCTGAATTTTGCTGACAGAACAGGAGGTAATAAGAGTGCATCACGCTTTTCAGGCATGCTCCGTGTCAGTACCAGAACTGAAATTATTAATGTATGGAAAAGTTTACATGTTCTGCCAGATGACGGAATACAGTTTGACGTTTGCAAACTGGGAATACAAGGGATGTTTAAGTGCAATGTCATTTCCTTGACTCCACATTTTGGAGAATAAAACTGGCAGTGAGCCTGGGTGGGTGTATCTTGCATTAATTCCAGCACCTTGAGTGTGTGGAGTGTATCTTGCCATGATATACACCCAGTGTGCACAGCTGGGGAGGAAGCGAGAGGAACAGCAAAGAGCTGCCCATGATCTGTGCAATGTGTGCTTGGGAGCCGGAGTGCTTAGGGAGTAGTGCAAGTGAATGGATATTGCTGGGAAAAGGTTTGCTTTGTCTAGTATGCACTTCATGAATTTGACTCTACCAAGACCACATAACCCTACCTAGGCTTGCTTTACAAAGTCTTAGGCAGCTAATGTGCTGCCAAGAGTCCAGAAGGAAAAGGGCTTATGCCAAAGCTACTCCTACCTCACCAGCCTGGGCTTATTTACATTCAGAAAGCTATATTTGGAGATGATGCGCAAGAGAGACAAAAAAAAGCAGGGTTATAAAGTAGATTACAAATGATAATTCAGATAAATTTCTTCAACTAAATACTGAGGGTACCTGCAAGAGCATAATCAGAATGGGCCATTTGTAGTGATTTTTTACAAAATTGCTTTGTGTAGTTACATGTAAGTTAAAAGAATTTGTTTTTCATTCCCTTCATGATTTGCTTACTGCACTACAGCCTGTAGCATATGTCTTGTTCTCTCTCAAGTGTTTTTATGGCCCTAATTACCATGTTGGAAGTCAAGAAGTGTTACTGTTTGGGGAGAAAGAAATGTCTCCAGGGGGAGTCTATCCCATTGTCAGTGTGCTGTGTAAGATAGTGTGAATCGCCCACATTAATTGAGGTTTACCTCTCTCTTAAACTATAAAAAGAACTGGATGAGTAGCTTAGACTAGGACTTAATTATGTGATGGCTGTAGTTAGATGGAGTGAAGTCTGCAAAGGCAAACTGAGGTGGTTTGCTGTTGCCAAAATTGTTCTGCACCAGCAAGCTATAACAGAAGATGGTCACTTGACTAATGTGAGGAGAAAAGGGGCGTGGGAAGTGCAGGGGTGGGAAGAGAAACAGTAATAGTAATGGTCACTTTACAGGCTTCCTGGTTTACCTCTGCCATATTACTCAATCCAGCGTCTTGCAGACAGGCTGATGTGTCTTATCCTGTCTGTGAGCACGGACTGGATTTACAACATGGTGGTGAAAAACTGCTAGACCAGGAAAAAGGCTTTTGGTCTTATCAACCAATTCAGAAACAGATTTAATCTCTCTGAGATTTATGTTGCTTTTTTCTTCTTTTGTTTTCTGTGGTTAGGGTTTGTTTGGATTGCAGACTATCTGCCTTGCTGAGGCTTTTAAGTAAATCTCAGGAGTGCTGTTGCTGAGGGGTCAGTTCCCTGCAGACCCACCTAAACCAGACAAGGATCTCTGATATTTAAAGCACAGGCCTAAGGGATGATGAATGCAGGAGTCTGCACCCTGTGTCTGGTAGAGCTATTGATCAAGAGATATAATTCCTTTTATTCAGATAATAGGAAGATGATCTGGTTTGGAGCCACTTCCTCCATTGGGAAGCCATTAAAAGCTGTTACTGAAATACATGGCTGAATTATCCTTTCTCCTCTCTTTTAGGGTTATAAAATATTGCATGATAGATTAGGAAAACTCACTAAATTTTCAAAAGGTAAGAAGAAATTATGTAAATGACATACTTCACTTTTTGAGATACGTCATCCAGTAATGAACACTTAAATTCAGATGCTACAAGCAGCAATGATACATGAGAAAAGACAGCTTTGTAGGCCTCCCCTCTGTGCATTACATTTGTAAAATTAATTTATTGTCATTTCCCCATATATTTTTCTTATAATCCACAAGAATGTAAGAAGCCGAGCAAACAGCATCAATGAAAGTAAACTCAGGACACCTATGTACAAATAGAAATAAAATGTAACAATGAGAAAAAGATTTAAAAATTAATTTTATCATTTGCTGAATCTTTTAGGGCAATTTTTGTCTCCACCGAAGCAGCATTAACAAGCAAGTCTACAGCACAGCCATGATTCAAGGGGGGTAGTGTTTAACTAATAGGCTTTGAAATGCGCTTCCTGTCTGCATTGTGCTGTTTTATTCGGGGAACATACATCTGAGGACCTTGGCTGCTAAGGGGCAAGAAGAGGTGTTTCTGAAAGCACAGAACTTAGCTGAACACAGAACTGGCATGTAGTGACAAGATGAAATTACTACCTCTTGTGGCAGGAGTCCTCCCTCGCATGTCAGGACTGCAATTTAAGGAGGATATAAAAAAAAAAAAAAAAAAAAAAAAAAAAGAGTTGTACAATTTCCCATCTCCTCCCTTTTATTTTTTACACGTGTTCAGAGGAGGGTGGTAGGGGGGAAGGAAACACCATAATTAAAAAGCAAAAGAGCCTTTCATTCCAACCCTGTCAGGAAGGGTGAATGCTAGAAATCTACTGCAGTTTTTATATTAAAGAGAGCTAGGTGTGTTTTTACCAGATCATAGATAAGCATGAAAATCTTTGGTGCTTTACTTTGAACCTTGAAAATTTATCTGGCAGTATTGATGAAAGCCATAGAACAGCATATGAAACCCCATAACCTTTAATAAAGACATGGATCTCTACAATATGAATTACCACATGCAGATCTTCAGGGACTCATTCTCTCATGTTTGTCTCCTATTTCAGTTCCTTATTTATATAAGGCCAAATCTTGGAGTTCATATAAGAACTTAGATACAAAAATAACTGGTCAGTTTTTCTTTAACGACTCTTGTGGCCTTTGGATGAGCTTCTTAATTGTTATACTTTTTTTTATTAGAAAAACTTGTACATGTACACAACTAAGATGTACATTCCAAGTTAGTTTATCTGTGTAACTTCTGAATAAAACCTGGTGAGACTGTTAGTAGTGTCATTAATGTGATACACAAATTTCAGAACTTTCTTCGGTCTAAATTTTATGAACTGTTGAGAATGTTAGTAGGATGTTTGACAAATCTGATTTTAATTTTGGAGTTGCAATGAAATTTCAAATTTGGATGCATTTTACATGGCTTAAAGTTTTGAAGTGATTATTTTAAAACCTCTAGAATAATTCATTAAATCAGCATTTTTATCTTTGCCAGACACATTCCCAATTTGAAATAACTAGCTCAGACTGCAGGAGTCTAAATGACAGCTGACAATGAATTGCTCCTAAATAGCGTGTTACTTCTGAGTTTTTTATAATTGTAATAGATTCTTGTTCAAAGGTATAGTTTGACTTTCTGCTAATGCTTCTGATTTAATTAGTATAATAGTCATTCAGTAAAGAAAGTTAATCAGAAAAAATTAGTAGTGATAGTAGAAAGAAAATGGTACATCAGATTTTTGGGGACTCTGCCTGAAAGACTCAGTGAAATCTTACCTAGTGCAAACACTTAAGACTATCAAGTACTATGATGACCTCAATAACTGTGTTCTAGTAAATCATCTTTAAAGATTTTGTAACGAACAGTAGGAATGGGCTGAAGTTCCTGTCTTGGCAGCAAGCAGCAAAAGATGACGTGCTTTCAGGAAGATGTTTGTGCCATCCGATGGTGATTTTTCTGTTCTTAATCATGGGGAGAAGGAAGCAAGGACAAGAAGCAGGTTTTTGAGTGAAGAGAAATGCAACCTCCTGTTCACCATGTACTTATTTTAGAAGGAGTTTGTTAGGACAGACACTAAAGCTGAGTGTTGTAATCCTCGAACAAGGAGAGTATACACCTGCATTATAGGATTTGGCATTGCTATTCACAGTTGTCTTGTCCTGTCATGGCTTTTATTCCAAGGTTTTCTGCTCCTGAATTTACAAATTCATCCCATTCAGTATCTGCTTTCTGAGTCTCACTAGCTCACTCTCTAGACTCCAGCCACAATCCCGGGAAAGCAGTAGGTGCTTCTAACAAATACTCAGCCCTTCCCCAGAAGACTGACAGAGTGCTTCCATGGTGCTGCAGTTCTCATAAAAAATACTCTGCACAAAGGGCTGAGGGGCTGCCAAGAGCTTGGAGTTGAAAGCTGTTAAAAGACAGCAAAAAGCCAATCCACATATTGTCTCTAACCTTTCTCTCTCTCTCAGCATATAAACCAGGTAAAGAATTAGTTTACTGAAATGCTTGCCTACAGCTTTCATGTATTTGTAGCTTATTGATTATTTTTTCACTAGTCCTAATTCCTGAAAGATAAGATGGTAATAGTAAAGCAGGGCAATAGGCAATTTATACATGTTGAGGTGGCAAAACAGTTACCTGTAAGAAACAGGCTTGAAATTCTGTTCCAGAGAGAGGTGAGGGGACCAGGCCATGTTTCTTATTGTTGTATCTGGCATTTACAATTACTAGTATAGCATACTAGTAATTGTAATTACTAGCTGGTAGCTTGCATCGTATAGTACCCTAAGAGCTTTGGGTGGAGACTACAAGCATGCTGCTGTCAAACACAGGGCAAAAAGCTGATTCTTGCCCCTGGGTCCTGGATTCTGGAGCAAGAAGCAAACAACTCAATGCAGAAAATGATGACAAACTCTTAGTACTGGTTACTGGGCTTTGCATGGGGGTGAGCAGCAGAACGAGGAGAGGGCTGGTATTCAGTGCTGATACTACTTTAAGATTATGGTGGGAAATATTAGAAAGGCCTGGCTGTCTTGCACGATGAGCTACAAGAGCAGCAAGAAAAGAGAGATGATTCACCTTGAGAGGTCTGTATGATCTCCCAAGCTGGTATTAGTTCTGGTGAGTCTGATAAAACACAAGTTCTCTCACTCCTTATCCTTCAGCTGCAGGAAGGAGGAAGAAAAAGTATTCTGCTTTTCATCCTTCTTTCCTGCTCATCTCTTCTGAGGAGGACTGTACATTGCTACCCAAGTTGCTGGCCTCTAAAAGGGCTGTATTTAAAGAGTTTGTTTATTTGCACAGGGTCTCAAGGAGGGAATCCTAACTGCAGCTATGCACTGGATTATTTTTCTGCCTTCTGTAGCTTCTTACATTTGTTTTTCAGTCAATGCAGATTATAATTATTCCCTGTGGAAATGTCTTTCAAACACAATTGCAAGTGTCCAGAAATTGCAAATAAAACTACAGTTTAATGACATATATAAACCCAGTGCTGATGCTGAAATAATTCTTGGCCTTCAGCAGAGGAAACTCACGCATCTTGATAGTGATGACTTAGTAGCACATTTTAATGTATGAGTTCTAAATTTTTTAAGATTTTCCCAGCAGGTTTTGTATTAACAACATTTTGATTAACTATGGAGTGTCACTGGAAAGGGTGGAAAGGATTCACCTGAAAAATAATGATAATTTAAGTAATGATTTAGGTGCTGTGCACCTGAATGTTACGGTTTTGAACATGAGCTAATTATTTAGAAATTTTCATGTGGCTAAAAGGATCCAGATATCAGGCCAAAGTTGTTCCCTGTTTGGAAAATAGCTTGTATTTTTCAGGAGGTGATAGAGTATTAATTTTAAAGGCATTTGTTCTCTGTTGTGTAGTCCTGGGCTTCTGTAAGCAAAGGCAGATCCATGAACTGGGATTGTCTTCCAGCAGTGTATCAAGAGCAGCACATGTCCCCACTCCCAGGTGTGCAGTGACATGAAATGATTAGCTATGATGAGAGAGTCTGGCTGCGAGAGAGCGATTTCTGTGTTCACAGCTGTTTTAGGAGCACTGTCACCCCATACAAGGGTTCCCAGCATCCCGCAAGAATGCGCATGCCTGAGTGATGAGCTTGGCTTCCAAACAAGCTTACCAAAGCACCTCTGTCCTTGCCAGGGGCTGCTATTTAGTGGGAGATAGGAATTCCAGGAGATGTCCATCAGTTTACCAGAGGATGATGTCATGTTTGGGTGGGGAAAGGGAAGCCCTGCATGAGTGAGATCACGGTGAGAGATGAAGAAATGTCAATATACGTTTTCCCTCCATTGGATTAGTATTCCATTTTGGAGGCTGTAGGTACTGCTCTAACTAAAACAATGCCAATAAAACCAGTCCTTCTGCAACTTGAAGTGGGCTTATGTATGAATTGGCCCCAAAAAGACATTTCAATGAAAACAAATTGTGACTATAAAGCAGTAGAGACAGAATTGGCCAAATTATGCCTGAGATGGGACTGGAGCTCCTTACATTATTCAGAGTCCTTGGAGATACCTTAATTTTGCATTTCCTGATGTATGTGTGCATGGATAGAGCTTAGCTGTAAAGCAGCTTTACAGGGTCCTATTCCTACTCCTGCATAATATTCTGTAATTTCATAAATGATGTTAACTTTAATGATTTAACAAGAAATATAATTATGGTTTCTACAGCAACCATGACTTTAAATATCTTGAATTATGTACATGTATAATTTCAAGCATAATGAAAGACTAATGCATCTCGTTGCGTGTAAATTACATTTAAAATTAAAACTTTTAAGAGAAAACAGTTTTTGAACAATCAGGATGGAAACATATGCATGAGAAACCCCTGTTTAGCATCAGAATTTCTGCTGGTTCATGCTCAGATAGTTACAAATAAAACAAAGTTGATTTATTTCAACTCCTAAGCCGATTCATTCCTTGGCTGAAAATAAGCATGTGCATATAGTTTGTGAGCAGTGTTGAATATCAGCATTAGACATAAGTTTGTAAGCGTGCCTTCTGATGCAGAATTGTTGGGTTCCATCCAGGAAGAGTTGACACAACTCGTTATTTGGGAAGGGAGTGCTGCCAGCAAAATGATGACTGCTCTTTGCTTTGGTCCTCTAAGGTCTTGCTCTGGAGTTTGTTGTATCTGAGGATGTTGTCTCCTGTTTGACAAAAACTGACTGAGAAACTTCTGCCTTTGAGAATCAGTACATTTTTTGTGAGGCCAGTTCTAGCTCTTGCAGAAATTTACTGCAATGTACACTAACCAGGGAAAGGAAGGGAGTGTGAAAAAGGGTGGCAACACTGCTACAAGCAGGGAAGCAGTTCAGAGTGAAGGAGTGCAACACTTGGGCTGATAAAACAGATGCTCCTAAAGCAGTCAGGAAAATTGCCAATGGGCTGGAAACACCAAAGTGATGAGAGCATGGGGCCTCCCTACGCACATAAACACCAAAAGGAGCAATACTTCCTCCAGATAGCAGAAGCTGTGAATTTTCAATCTTTCTTTAGCTATAAAATGCTTTGAATCCATATTATAAGCGTGGGCCGGTGAGGAATTTCTTGTTCTCTTACAATCGTAGCTGTGTTGTCTTATGTACAGAATGTAAGGCCTATTTATTTCTTTTTAACTCAATTTTGAAGTGATTTTTTTACTGAGGTGGAGATTTTTTTCTTTTGGATTTACATTAGTGTAACTGACAGCAGAATTTGATTTGATGTCTCCACATGAGTAATTCTGTGTTTCATACCCCAGTAGAAGATTTGAGGGACTATAGAGAAGGTTTAAATGTAGCAACAAATATGTGAAGTTTTAATAAGGACTTAAGAAGGATCAAGCCAAGTGCAAGGTCCTACACCTGGGTCAAGGCAATCCCAGTCACAGCAACAGGTTGGGCAGAGAAAAGATTCAGATCAGCCCTGCGGAGAAGGACTTTGGGGTGTTGGCCAATGAGAAAATGAACATGAGCCGGCAGTGTGCACTTGCAGCCCAAAAAGCCAACCGTATCCTGGGCTGTGTCAAAAGGAGCGTGACCAGCAGGGCGAAGGAGGTGATCCTGTCCCTCTGCTCTCGTGAGACCTCACTTGGAGTATTGTGTGGAGTTCTGGTGTCCTCAACATAAAAAGGACATGGAACTGTTGGAACAAGTCCAGAGGAGGGCCATGAAGAGGATGGTCTGGGGACTGGTGTACCTCCTGTATGAAGACAGGCTGAGAAAATTGGGGCTGTTCAGCCTGGAGAAGAGAAAGCTGCATAGAGACTTCATAGCAGCTTTCCAGTATCTGGAAGGGGGCCTATAGGGATGCTGGAGAGGGACTCTTTTTTAAGGACTGTAGTGATAGGATAAGGGGCAATGGGTTCAAGCTTAAACAGGGGAAGTTTAGATTGGATATGAGGAGGAAGTTCTTTACTGTAAGGGTGGTAAGGCCCTGGAATGGGTTGCCCAGGGAAGTTGTGAATGTTCCATTGCTGGTGGTGTTCAAGACCAGGTTGGACAGAGCCTTGGGTGGGACAGTTTAGTGTGAAGTGTCCCTGGCCGTGGCAGGGATGTTGGAACTAGATGATCTTAAGGTCCTTTCCAACCTGGACTGTTCTACGATTCTATGGTTCTACGACTTTAATTATAAATCTTTAGAAATCACTCTGTTAATCATTGATGTATGTTATTAATGAACAGAAGAAGTGTGGTCCTTTTACTTAGATCACCTGCGCTTTTATTTTGAGCCTAGCAAACTAAGGATGCTATTTTGTGTCTGAGCTGTTCTAGCTGTAGGCAAGCATTTCAGTAAAAAGTATATTGGAGAGTTGGTGAACTTGTAAAACAAACAAAAATAAGGCACACCAGGAATTAGAATAAAAGACAAGCTAACAAGATGCAGGCAGAGATAATGATTTTTGTCTAACAGTAGGATTTAAAATATTCAGTATCTCCAGTCTTTTGCCCCTGTCATTCTCTGGCTAAATTGCGATAAGTTTTAACACTATTGAAGGAAACATACATTAATTTATCTTGACAAATCTTTTTCTTCTTTTCTCCTAACGTGAGCAAAGCTGCCAAGTTGCCATAAACAAGGCCTCTGCTTCTGGCAAATTATCTATCTTGGTGTGCAGAGAGACAGTGAATAAGCTAATCTTTTTCTCTTTACAGGATACTTTTGTTGAAAAAGTAGAATTTATGTTTAATACTTTCACTGTTGATTTTTCTCCTTAGGATTATATAGCCACCAGATGTCTCTAAAACCATATTCTCTCATAAGCATTTTATAGTCTTTGAAGATGTTGAAAATCTGGGATTTATACGACTATTACATCCATCTACCCAGGGATCAAAAACTATTACAATTACCCTAAGTGCAAAGTCAGAAAATTTATTTAGCCGAGCAGATAAGTTTGAGAATTTTCAAAAGTCCTCATTTAATCTGTATAAAGTCTAATATATTAACCTCCTTTTGAGACATAAAATTAAAATCCCTGTAACATACAATACTTTTATTAAAAATGTAAGTAAAGGAAGATTTATTAAGCAGGATAGCAACCCCATGAATCTGAATGTACCATATGGTATTTTATTTCCTTTTGCTCATTTGTCATTCATTCAGTTTCGTACAAATAGACATTTTCAAGTAAAGAAGTCCCCAAAGCTGAAAAATTTTGGATGAACTGGAGGAGAACATCAAGCTTGTGTTCTGAAGGTTCCCTATTGCAAATATGTTGTCCTTTATCTTCCTTTGTTAAATTTTGAGGCTGGTAATTCAGGCAGATAAGATGACAAGCAAGATGGGATCTTGTAAGTATTCAGAACAGGTATACATAAGCTGAGTATATTGTTTGGTAAAAACCTGTACCAGCTGGTAGCAAAAAACCTGTCTGCTTGGAAAAGGTGAACTTGACCCTTACAAATTAAAAGCAGTGGGGAGGAACGGAAAGGTGAAGCTCAAGGGTCTCCAGTACAGGTTATTACCAATAGCTTAGGAACTGGAGGAGACCTTTCTCAGAGATGGAATGCCTGCAGCTGGTACTTCCTTAGGGGAAGACTTGGCACTGTCTTTGCACTTGCACTTTTGCCTTACCCATTCCTGGGAGCATCCACAACTGTGATCTAAGGTTAATTTACATGTAGTACTTGAACAGTTGGCGTAGCTGTTGGGTTGGAAGATTCATAAGAAACTATCTGGGGCAGAGCTGCAGCCATAAGCCTTTGGGATGTGGCAGTGCTGCTGGTGCCTCTTGCATTTCCCTGGTCACTCTGTTGGTTTATTTCTAGTTGTCCTCAAAACCAGATGGCTGAGCTCATCTGGCTTTAACTGTCCTCAGAAAGGAAACTAAAGTGATTTTCAATCATGGCTACATGGAAAAACTGAATTGGAAGAGCTGCAGCTGTGGTTTGGTGTTTTAAATCTTTTAGGAACTTTTCCTTCAATACTCCTGGAGCTGGAGCTACAAGTTCATTTTGTGTGGGCTACTAAACAGCTGCCAGGTGGTAATAATTTTTAGTCCCAGCTTAAGTCCGAGTGGTTTCTGCTATTGTATAAAGTTTTATCTGCCTAGTATCTGTGTGAATGGTAGGTAACAGCTCTATACCTGAAAGGTAATTCTGGAAAGCAAGCTTGGCAGAGAAAGCTTGGGGGTAGTTTGAGCTCCCTAGAGGTAGAGTTGAACCTTCTCTGACAACAAGCAAATGTTTTCCAAGTTCAAACTTTGTGGTTTTTTTTACAATCCAGTGTTAGTAATTGTGTTTACCATGTGAATAATACTATTGATATTTACTTGGAGCCACATAAAAAGAGGCATGTCTTCCTGGGAGTCCCAATGTTAGTATTGGGACTCCCAAAAATTAGCATTTTTGCAGTTAAAAAGAGATAATCAAGCACTTACGTTTACAACAGAAGGAATTAGACCTAAATTCATAAGGGTGTGAAGCTGTTGCCTGCTACTACTATTTTCTTTCTTATCTCCAGTGTCCCCATTTTATCCTCAGTTCCCTCCCATGTCTCCAGTTGACTTCTGCAGAAGAGGAGGGAAGTGTGATGTTTGAGTTTGAGGAATGTGTGTTGTCCTGGGTTCAGCAGTAGCAGTCATTTTTCTCCTTCTTAGTAGCTGGTGCAGTGCTGTGTTTTTTACTTTTATCCTGGGAACAGTGCTGATAACACCAATGGTTTTAGTTGCTGCTCAGTAATGTTTAGTCTGACCAAGGACTTTCTGAATCTCATGGTCTGCCAGGGAGGAGGGGAAGCTGGGAGGAAGCAGAGACAGGACACCTGACCCAAACTGACCAAAGAGGTATTCCATACCACAGCACGTCATGCCCAGTATATAAAACCGGGGGAGTTACCCAGAAGGCCCAGATCACTGCTTGGGTCAGGCTGGGTATTGGTTGGCAGATGGTGAGCAATTGTATTCTCTCTCCTTGATATTTCCCTTTTCATTATTATTATTGGTGGTAGCAGTAGTGGTTTGTGTTATACCTTAGTTACTGGATTGTTCTTATCTCAACCTGTGGGAGTTACATTCTTTCGATTCTCTTCCCCTTCCCTCTGTCTGCAGGGTGGGGAAGATTAGGGTGAATGAGTGAGCGGCTGCGTAGTTCTGAGTTATTGGCTGGCCTTACACCGTGACATGTGGGCCGGATGGCTAGCAGCACATGTATATTGCTTAGTAGTGGCATGTAATTACTGAACTTAGTCTGCAGCCTTTCCCCATGTGGAGATTTTTCCACTTTCTGAAAGGTTGCAGGCTAAGAGGCAAATTGAGAGGCATGCCATAATCCCACTAGCACTGTTCAGAAACTTGTAGGAACTTAGAAATATTTGAGATTTCCATGTCTTATCAAATTTGTTTGTAATTGCCCAATATGCTTTTGGTGGAGAAGCGATTTTAGGCTGCATGGAATAAAAGTTCGTAAGAAGGCTGGTCTGTCTCATTCTGTGCTTCACTTTTCCCGCCTTAGTTTGGTAAGAGTACTCTGTAATACACTTCAAAAAGCTATTTCCTTTCATGTTAGACCGAAAGCTGTTTTTCTGGTGACCATGCTGCTTTGCCTGGCTAACTGTGAAACAGGACGTAATGCAAAAGGCCAGCTAAGTAAAATGCGTAGGCCCACATTCATCTGTATGTCAAACACATATTTGTGACTTTAGGCCAGCTTAGAGCTTATAAAATGCTGAAGCACTTGCAAGATCCATGGAAATTCTCATTGTATCTAGGAGTATAGAAAATTTTGCATGAAAATATTTTTTTTTTCTAATAGCAATAATATACTTACATTTATTTTGCTAACCCATATTTTTTATACTAGGAGCTGATTTAAAATAAAGTGTTTCTTACTTCAGACTCACTTTGCAACAACATCGGTAATGTAACAACAGGCCTAGCACATGCAATCAAGGTTGTACATGGGGAATGAGGTTTGGTTCAACCAAATTCCACCCTCTATAGCTTAGGATGCTGCTTTAATCCAGCTATCCAACCTCTCCCGTCATCACATCCCATTCAAGTAAATGCAATAGCTAGGAAGAATTTTTTTCTGGAGCTTAAGATGTTTAGATGCTCTACATATATGCATATATGTATAATGCTGCCATTTATGTTGACTATGCCTGCAGAGCAAGGAAGAAAAATGAATAATATCATCTCTGAATGTCCTTTATAATATATATTATGAAATGTTCAAAAAAGTGGGTGTGTGAGCCTTTCAGGAGTTTTTTGCTTGATTGTTACCTTGTTTATTACCTTGTTCTGTAGAAAACACAAAAGATTGCTTAGCACATTGAAGTGTATTTATGTGGTCCCCCGTATGGTACCAGGTGGAATAGGGTTAAGAACTGCATGTGTAAATTTTATGGTAGTTGGAATGATTTATCATATTATTATCATCTTTTGCAGGAATCATTAATGAGTTAATGTAGTGTGTGAATCTAAGACAAGGTTTTTAAAGAATGTGTGTGTTAATCAATTGTTTGTGATGGCTTGAAAAGCAGGTTATTGAAATCAGTCATAATTAGCCATAGATAAAATCCTAATAAATCACTAGTAATGCAGTATTTCTCTTCAAATTGAAAAAATAGAGAGACTAAAAGAGGGTCAGAGCAGTGAGCTATGAAATTGTTCAGGAAATGAAATTATGACAAGAGGAACTGATAGTGATACAAAGATACCTGTCTGGGAACATTTTAGTGAAGAAAATCCACATTTCACAGAATCACAGAATCACAGAATAGTAAGGGTTGGAAAGGACCTCAAGATCATCGAGTTCCAACCCCCCTGCCATGGGCAGGGACACCTCCCACTAAACCATGCCATCCAAGGCTATGTCCAACCCCACCTTGAACGCCGCCAGGGATGAAGCATTCACAACCTCCCTGGGCAACCCATTCCAGGGCCCCACCACCCTCACAGTAAAGAATTTCTTCCTCAGATCCAATCTAAACCTCCCCTGTTTAAGTTTAAACCCATTACCCCTTGTCCTCTCACCACAGTCCCTCATGAAGAGTCCCTCCCCAGCATCCCTATAAGCCATTGGGAGAAAAAATGATTGTATATTTCCAGGAAGCCCCAGTCTCCTTCTATAACTGAGGCTATGTGTTACCACCATTTGAGGGAGCTGAAATGCGTGCGCTAATTTCTTCTTTCTCATTATGAACATTTATAAAGGGAATAGTTAATTTCAACCAGAGAGCTTCACCTTTCAGATAAGATGAAAAGTCATGCTCATGCTGGCCTCAAGATGGATTTTAAAGCAGAGTCTCAAATTTTTTTAGAAGTAGTAAATTCACTTTCTGTCCTGTGCAGAAGACAGCCATTCCAGAACATCCCTCCCAGCTGAGCTGTCTCAAGTACTTCCTACCGTCCTGCTCTTCCCTGCTCTGATCCTGAGGTGGAAAAGCAGCAACACAGATGCCAGACCCGGGTGTCACCAGTTTGCACTGGATGAGTTCCTGCAGCCCAGTGGCTTTGTGGGCCGTGCCTGCACATATGCTCTTACCACAAAGTGCGTGCAAGCGAATCAGAGATGACGCATGGTACCGTTTTGATTTAGTCTGATCTACAGTGTGCAACTGTGATTTGTGATGGAGATTTTCATGTCTATGGCTTCTATGGACCTTGTATGATTTGTGCAAATTAATAACATTGCTAGATGCCACCTGGGCAAGCATGGTTGGAGAGAGAAAGCTTGTTATTCCATTACGGTGTGTTATTTGAGGGAATGGGGAAGAAGGGAAAAGTGTATGATTATAACTTCACTGTGTATGTGGAAAGAAGCAGAATGAAAGGTCAACCTTGGCATTGCAATTCCTGACGTAAACAACTTCACATAACTAGCTTTTTGCATAGAAGCCCAGGTATTGCAAATGTTTTTCTATCACCAACATCAAATATTCACAGCCATTCACATAAACTCCCAATTTTTAAGTTAATGCTCAAAATTAACATATGTAATATTTTCAGGCATGGGGATGCCTAAAAAGATTTAAAGTCAAATCCTGTCTTTGTTAAGAAAATCAAACTAGGTGTGTCACATTCAAGCCTCCAGTCTACTTCATAAGCCGCAGCAGTAAAAGTTTAATAAGTTTGGGTCAAGCAGGGAAAACTGCTATCTCCAAGGTATTGTGTTAACATTCTAAAGAGTACTTTGTGTTTGGAGCAAAGGGTCAAGTTTTGGTCATCCAATTTAAAAAAAAAAAAAAAAAAAAAAGTAAGCTGATAAAAACATAAATCATGGAGTAGAATAGCCAAGAAATCTGATGAAATTTCTACCCAAGGGAAAAGCCAATAATTGGGTTTTTTTTCCCTTTTTTTTTTTTTTTTTTTTTTGCCTGGTGTGTAATTAAGAAGCAAAATTGTTGAAGTACTTAAACTAGCTAAGTATATTTGTGATATTAAATGTTATGGAGGAATTGAAGATGCTTGGAGAAAATGAGTTAGTGAAAGAAGAACAGGAGAAGGCAGGTACCATCTGTCTGGGAGGCAAGTAAGCGCCCTTTATTGCTGTCACAGAGATTTTGGGACAGTGACTTGCCTGTATTCAACTGGTCAGATTCCTTCCACCTCTCATTTTGTCCAATATATGAGGACTTTTCTATGCAGATAGATTTATCTTTCCCTGAACACAAAGTTTTTAAGACCAAAGGAACAATAAGGTCATGAAGTTACAGCACAGCAGCAACCAGAGGTGTTGGAGGGCACTTGCAGGTGGTGACCAGACATGCTTCCACGCTGCTTCTAGCAAAAGGGTTTTCAGTGGCTCCCCATCCAACTGTGTTGTGCATGGCAACAGCAGAAGATGTTACCTTGTTTATGGGAGCTGAGACCTGGCTATGTTTAGAAGCCTTGTCCCCCAGAGAATCGGTATCTTTGAGAGCAAAGTGCATTAACCTATTTTTAGTTTGGCACTGGTGTGTTTAAATTGTCACTTGCTAGCCTGAAGCCCAAACCAGTAAGTTTTACTTACTTTTTAAATTTCCTGTTGCAAAGCCCTACTTAAATGGGTAGAGTGACAGGCCTGTCCCTGGAGATGTAACTCACTTGGGCTGCTGGTTTAATTTACAGTCTCTTTATCCTTCACCACAAGGGCAAGATTTCCTCCTCCTCTACCTTTGTAATAAAATGACTGTTACCAACTCAGTTTCAGGTTGACACTGAAACAAAGGTCTAATTGTACACATTTGATTGAGGTCAGCTTTGCAACATCTGAAAGCTGTACGCCGCACAGGAGGGTAGAAATTAGGCCTGTGCTTAGTAACTGCATGAGTGTGGAAATTCTGGAGCCACACATGAATATAATTGTGCTAAAGTAATTTTCCAACATGAGAATCTTGTAAATAAGACTCTCTATGCAAATAGCATTCAAATTGTTTTCCCATCACAATGCAAAAGGCTCTTAATGGCACTGTCATGGCATTTTCATGCAATACCCAAACTATTTCTTAGTATATTCTTGTATTACTGTGAAACCACTGTGAGATCCCTGCAGGTTTGCACTGAACTAATAGTGTCGTTGTACACCCATGGACAGCACAAAGTTGCTATAATGCTTTATTTCTACATATAGTAAAGTTGCAAGAAGGGAGTTTAATGATTTCTTCTCTGTGAAAGTCACTAGATTTTAGTCTTTCACAGATGCATAGGCTTGATTTTTCAAGATGTCTGATGTCTTTCATTTCCATGGAAAGGGCTCAAACATGAAAACGTGCACTTTTGCAAGATGTCTTCAGAGCTGTTGCATTTAGGCCTCTTGAGCCAGAGGCAGGAAAAGAGAAAAGATTAATTTTTCAGTATCTCCTACTTGTCTAACCTAATGTGGAGCATTAGAAAAAAGCATATTTCTATTTTTTTTTGTTTCAGGACGTGCAATTTTCAATCAGATAACATTTTTGTTGCAGTGGTGATAAAGGGTAAATACTATACCACTGTTTACACAAAGTGCAGCTCCTGAATAGTCCAGTGTTTTGGTGAAACTTGCATTCAAACGATTCTCTGGAGAATTATTTTCAAGGCTTGTCCCAGACAGCTATTGTAGTTAAAGGCATTATGGAGTTCTGCCTTTCATTTCATCAGGCTTTGGATGATAATGCTTGTTGCAAAACTACTCCTTCCATATCTGTCACCATTGTGAAACCATATTAAAAGTACATCATTGAAATATAGTGAGCTAAAACAAGAGATTGTGGACCAAATAGAGAACACTGTCACTATTTTTGCTGGAAGCATTAAAGTGGTACACAGGCCTCTTCTGGTACATGATTCACACAGTAGAAAGTAGTGTAATTCCAAAAATCTTTGTTTTGTTATGTTTAGTCTAAAATTAAGCAATTTCACATTTGCTGCTCTGGAGATCCAGATTTTTTTATTGTTGTAATGTTTCTTTATTCTTCTACATTATGATTTCTGTTCACTGGATCAAATCTGTGTGGCTTTTTGAAGCTTAACTTTTACGGGACCTGCAATAATCTTGTTGCCATAATATTATCCTTTTACTTAGGCTTAAAGGCCAGTTTATGATGGAAGGGAGTATCTGCAACTAGTAGGTCCCTGAAGCTAATTTGCATGTAAATTAAACATTTCAGAATCCAACTCTGATTTCTGAATACACACGAAGTGTGCTGTTTTGATTCCTGTAAATTGAAAATGCATAACATTAATAAGAAGAATATGATTTATATAGTGTGTTTTTTATCTTACCAATTTCTGTTCATTTGAATATTTTTTGTTTATTTATTTTTTTTAAAAAAGCTTCTGTGGCAACAGCTGATTATTTATACTGTAACAAGGATCAGGATGTGACAAAACCGTACTTATTTCACATTAATAAGGGACTCTCAGGTTAAATACTGTTTGAAGCCTAACACTGCAGGAATTGTTAGTTTTCTAGTGTTATTTTATTATAGTCGAATGGTGAAAATATGAGAGCAAATGGAGGGAAGAAAATGAACATATGCATTTGTCCTTTGGCTTGTTTTGATTGTGCTGTATTGGATTATATTAAACACTATTTCTTTATTTCCTTGAAATGTACATTGCAAAAGACTAAATAAGTATAGAAGCTAAAAAAATTATAAATCAGTCAACTAAAAAAACCCATTGATTTAATGCAACAGGGGAAAAAAAGAAAAGAACAAGTTTTCTTCTTGCTTCTAGCTTGTATTTTGAAAGCATTTATGGATCCTGTATTATCCTATAGGATTTGCTGAACCTGCTCAATTTTGGTCTGAAGCTTTGAGCACTTGCTTGTATTTTTAAGAAGGGGAAAATGGATGACCCAGGGAATTACAGACCAGTCAGTCTCACCTCTGTGCCTGGCAAAATCTTGGAGCGGATTATCCTGGAAGGCATGCTAAGGCACATGAAAACCAACAAGGTGCTTGGTGACAGCCAGCATGGCTTCACTAAGGGGAAATCCTGCCTGACCAATCTGGTGACCTTCTATGAAGGGGCTACGGAACTGATGGACAGGGGCAGAGCAGTTGATGTCATCTACCTGGACTTGTGTAAAGCCTTTGACACTGTCTCCCATGACATCCTTCTCTCTAAGTTGGAGAGACATCAATTTGATAGGTGGACCACTCAGTGGATAAAGAACTGGCTGGATGGCCGCACGCAAAGAGTAGTGCTCAGTGGCTCAGTGTCCAGCTGGAGACCAGTAACGAGTGGTGTCCCCCAGCGATCGATGTTGGGACCAGTGTTGTTCAACATCTTTGTGGGTGACATGGACAGTGGGATTGAGTGTGCCCTCAGCAAGTTTGCCGATGACACCAAGCTGTGTGGTTCGGTTGATAAGTTGGAGGGAAGGAATGCCATCCAGAGGGACCTTGACACGCTTGTGAGGTGGGCTGATGCCAACCTGATGAAGTTTAACCATGCTAAATGCAAAGTCCTCCACCTGGGTCGGAGCAATGCCAGGCACAGCTACAGGTTGGGCGGGGAGGAGATTCAGAGCAGCCCTGTGGAGAAGGACTTGGGGGTGTGGGTTGATGAAAAAATGAACATGAGCCGGCAGCGTGCGCTTGCAGCCCAGAAAGCCAACCGTATCCTGGGCTGCATCAAAAGGAGTGTGACCAGCAGGTCGAGGGAGGTGCTCCTGCCCCTTTACTCTGCTCTCGTGAGACCTCACTTGGAGTATTGTGTGCAGTTCTGGTGTCCTCAACATAAAAAGGACATGGAACTGTTAGAACAAGCGCAGAGGAGGGCCACGAGGATGATCAGGGGGCTGGAGCACCTCCCATATGAAGATAGGCTGAGAAAGTTGGGGCTGTTCTGCCTGGAGAAGAGAAGGCTGCGTGGAGACCTCATAGCAGCCTTCCAATGCCTGAAGGGGGCCTATAGGGATGCTGGGGAGGGACTCTTCATTAGGGACTGTGGTGAGAGGACAAGGGGTAATGGGTTTAAACTTAAACAGGGGAGGTTTAGATTGGATCTGAGGAAGAAATTCTTTACTGTGAGGGTGGTGGGGCCCTGGAATGGGTTGCCCAGGGAGGTTGTGAATGCTTCATCCCTGGCAGCATTGAAGGTGGGGTTGGACATAGCCTTGGATGGCATGGTTTAGTGGGAGGTGTCCCTGCCCATGGCAGGGGGGTTGGAACTCGATGATCTTGAGGTCCTTTCCAACCCTTACTATTCTATGATTCTATGATTTACTTTTGAGTTATTGTTGAATTTGCTACAGAGTTACTCAAATTGCTTGGTTATTACAATTATTCAGGCTCACCAGCACAGTCAAAAGAGAGTTAAAGGACCAGAAAAAGTTGGTGAAAAATAAGTTTGTGGTTTTTTTTTTTTTTTTTTTTTTAATGAGAACGTTTTCTTTCGTGGTACCAGATATTCCCTCTGCTGGAGCTGTTTCCCCTCATGCCACTAATGAAGATGTGATGCAGTGAAGTAACCACAGGACACTTGTGTCTTGAATGCAAACATCAGCCTGTGCTATATGCAGACTAGCAAATACAAGAAAGAATTAGGAGAAGAGAGGTTTTGGTGTGTGTGGAAAGAAGCTTTCAAATAGCATGCTTGCAGCAGTAGGGGATCAGCCTTGCTTTGCTTCGGCAGCCCTTGAGAAGGCCAGGCACCCGTTGATCCTCCTGGTTGCTTTGGGAATTGAAGATGTTCAGTGTTTCCCAGGTGAGAGGCAAGTTTGTTTTTCCCAGTAGGGTTGGTCAGTGAACTCTGAACTTCTCATGTGGGAAAGAATAAACCCACACTCCTCTAGCTGTCCTATCCCCTGTATTAATTGCCCCTGTCATAGGGAAGTACCTTTCTGGCATAGCTCCAGTTATGCGCTCCCAGTCGCCTCCTATGGCAGCCAGGGAGAGATGCTGCTTGGAGCTTATTCATTGCTGTGAATGCAATTAGTGCATAGTAAAACCTGGATTTTGCCAAGCAGTGACTTCTCTGCTCACAGTCATGGTTTTACTTCAACATAGAAGCGTGCTGGCACTGCAGGAGTGAAGTTGCTGTGCATGTGCTAAGTGGCCGATTTGTGTAACAAAGAAAAATAACAAATTGACTTTGGTGAAGGCCATTTTAAGGAAATCTATATGTCAATTGCTATCCTTTATTTTAAGACCATTCTGGACACTGTCCAGGATAGCAGACAAATTTGGCCAGGTTTGCTCATCTGCATGAATAAGGAAGGATTTTGTATACAAGAACAGAGGAGCAGCAGAGGTTTGGTGTATTGTTTAAGCCCAGATCATTTGCTGCTGCCCTCCCCACAATTCCCTCTCTATCTGCCAGGTTTACTGACTTATTTCCCACTAGCTTTTGATGTGTCCAAAGGGCAGGTTTTGGACTGCTTGTGCAGCCTGTGTGGATTGTTCCAGCTGTGCAGTCCAACAAACTGGGCCATGTAATGGGCTGCTGGCTTGCAGGGATAGTACATGGGATTTTGACTGATAGGTCATGAATTTTTTGAAGAACATGATTTGCTGGGAAACAGGATGCACCTGGGCAAGCAGTATGGTGGCAGTGCAGTGCTGGGACCCCGTGGGGGTCATTGAGCGGTTGCATAAACCTGCCATGGCTGCAGGTGCCAGATGTGAGCTTCTTTGTACAGGAGTGGGACTACTGTCATCCCAGGTGAAGCCATTCAGTCTCTATTAGGTTTAAGGTTAGCCCTTGAATGCCAGGCAATATGCCATGTACTGTGAGTGATGAGTCCTACAGGCAGTGTTTCCTCCAGGTATGGAAACTGTGACACTGAGTTTCTGGATGTGTTCTTTTCTCTTCCATCCTTGTTTAAATTGTTTCTGTTGACCAGTGTTTACCATTCCTGAGCCTGAGTACGTATCTATTTCTGGGTTTTGTGGCACAGAAGGAACGTTTACCGAGGTTCCTAAGTCCTAGACCACATTTCCTGTTGATTATCACAGTTAAAACAGCTCCAAGGCCACTATGCCCAGTGCAAAAATGATCTGTAATAGAGCCTGGAACAGTCTGGGACTACCAGCTTCTAGATGGTAATTGTAACTTAATCAGTTTCGGCGCAGCATCCATCGAGTGACTGCCCTGGTGGAACAGTGCAGGCTCCTCTGGCAGATGTTTGCTCCAAACCTTCATGCAGGTGGGAGTTCAAATCACTGCAGAGTGCTGCCGTGGGGAAGGTATAAAACCAGCGGTACTTCTGCTAAGCTGGGCTGGAAGGTAAAAAAGCCTTTTTGCACAGGAACCATGTGGGAATTGGCCCGTTCTTGATCATGCTTCTGGTCTACTCAGCCTCCTGTGGGAGCTCCTCATTCCAGGATTTACTTGTGCTGTATGGAGAAGTGCTTGTTAAAGCTCTCATTGGCAATTGCGGGGATGCCTTCTGTAGTAATGCCAATAGAGGCCTGAAAAATACGGCAGTCAATAATCATTAGCATGCAGCTGAGGTAATGGGGCAACCCATTACCATGTTGAGCAAGTTGCCAGAGGGAGGAGCAAAGGGCCCATGATTTGTCTAAGGGTTAATGACAGTCTGTGCAGGATGGAGGGAGCTGAACATAATATAAAGCCTATTTAAAGATATAGAGCATGAGCTGTGGTGGTAGCGCTAGTCTAGCTGGTACTTTTGCAAGTGCTTAGACTATGGATAAAGAGGTTGATTGTGAAAGCAGGATAATATGATATGAAATATATGTGAGATGGTAACTGATAGGAGAAAGCATGAGACAGTCTCTAATGAGCTGGTTAACTATACGTAAAGCAGCATCAGAGCTGTGTTTTGGGCTGGTATCGTCACTGACTAGCAGTACTACACTTCTATCAATATACTGCCTCTTGCAATACATCGTGTGCTTGGTCAAAGCAGTTTCTTAGTTTCTTTGAGAATCCTTATGCACTTCAGGCCACTGGTATGCAGTCACAACTTATTTAAAATAAATGGAGTACATGTCAATATTCTGCTCCATTGTTCCTTTTTTATTCCTAGAAAAAAAATGCCAGCTGCCTGGCACATGTGCTTTGGATTGGGCCCATTTTAATCAGCTTGTGAAAACGCGTAAGGTTAGTGAGCTCAAATACACTTTGACTTAAAAAAACAAAACAACAAAAAAACCCAAACCACCCTACCCCCTCCCGCCTATCAACTGATATTTACACTTCTAATTTGATAAGGACAAAGAAGGGCCCTCTGCTGGAAATTGGTGTAAGAGTTTTCAGACCAAAAGAAATTTCTGTATCAAAAGTATATATCTACTTAATAGTTCTCTGAAGAAATTACTGATGACTCTCTGCTGCCAACTGCATTGGTGTTTTCAGGCACTGCCAAAGTGCAGGAGTAATTTTCATGCAAAGCCTTGCTATTAAAAGAAAGGTGATATTGAAGCCAGGAGAGCAATGAAATATCTGGAGAGATGGAAAGCTCTAGCTGGAAGGATGTTATAGTCCTTTCTGAAAGTTATCAGTACAGAAAGGCTGTTTTAATATATAGCAGTAGTTTCAGAGAGCATCAGATTCCTGATGCTGCCATTAGTTGCGGCACTCTTTCATTTGAAGTGGCAATACTTCATTTTCTTACCGTGCAGTAGTAAACTTTTTTATTTCAGAGAATTTCATAGCTCGATATCAACAATCAAAACCATGCTGATCAATTATCAGGATTTCAGAGGACTTCAGAAAATTAACAAATAAAACCTCCAAGTGGCATGTAATGTGTGTGTGTATGTGAGAGGAAGAAAACAGTTGCCTATTACAGAGAGCTGCCTTGCAGAATTCACTGGGAAATCTCCACCACAGTCCGTATTTTCTCCAAGGCTCCTATTGCTTAACTCTGCAGTGTCTCTGCCCCTTTCCTGAGGCCAGGCTGTCGTTTGTGGTAATTGCCACAGAAGCTACACAAACCAGTTGTAAGCGTGACCTGAAAGGAAAACCAATCCTTTAATTAAAAACAAAAGGAATTTAGGGAAGTGCAATGTCATCCTGTGTGCTGAAACTTTGATGTGTCTTTTGGGTAGTTAACCTGATCCTGGATGGCACAGCTGGAGCATCACACTGTGTGTTAGCCACCACTTGATGCGTTGTGATCTGTTTCTTCATCATTGGCTTTGGCTTTCCTGGAAGTAAATTTTTTATTATGCTATAAATCAGATCACTGAGGGGAACCTGCTAGTAGCAATTTGCATGCCAGTTTGCATCTAATTACTAAAATCTCATTACTGAGGCTAAAAGCATGAGATGATAATATGAAAAATATACACATAAAGTGTATTGGGCTAAAGGGCAGTAGTTATTTTTAGATGAGCAGCTTTGGCTTTTAACAGGGAAGGAAAAAAGCCCAGGTTTATTGTTAATGATAGCATAAATGCAGACTAATGCAACTTTAGATTTCAATTAAAAGCGAATTCTCAAATTTAAAGGTGATTTGTTGTATCATTTCATGATACAGACAAAGAAAATTAGTTAGAGCTGTGCCTTCCCACAATCCAGTCATCATGATGGAGCCAAAATGCACATGGTGATCCTAAGCCCCTGAGAAAATTTGGGATACATCCCTGTCTTCTGCTTTTATCAACTAAAGCTGTAAGTGCAGCTGTAGGTGTGGCTCTTAAGGAGTCAATGAACAGCTGCATGCATAATTTGTTATCTCTCTCTGCCTTATTTACAGCAGTCATTTGTCTTTCACTAATATTTGACAACTAAAAGGGAAAGGTAATAGGTGAGGATGATGCTAGTAGCATTAGTGATGCCGAACAACATCCATAGGGGAACATTTGTCAGGCCCTCACCATTTCTCTCCTGTCCTGGGGGCAGTGAGCTGTGTGTGATTCAGGGCTGTGCAAGGCTGAAGTAGGCTTATGTAGGATTTAGGGGTGTTTCTCTACTGTGTGTGGTGTGCTTGTCTGGTGAAGCCTTGCTGAGACTGAACAGGCAGCAGGGCTGAGTGGCCTCTGTGAGCAGAAGCTGGGCTGCCCTGGGGGGACACAGTTGGTGCTGGAAGCTGGTTCCAGTGGCCTTGTGGCCAGGCACAGCCCAGCCCTTCAGCCCTGGTGGTGGCACTTTGAGGAAGGAGGTGTAAGAGAGGGGAAGAATGATGGAAATGTGAGGAGTGAGGACAAAAGTGTGAGGAACAGCCCTGTCAGTACTGAGGTGGGAGAGAGGAGGAGGAGGGAAGCACTCTGGGTGCCAGGGCTATGTTGGAGCAATGGAAAGGTATGGTCAGGAAGGAACGGCAGAGAGAGACTGACCAAACCTCCATTCTCTGTGCTACTTGGAATTAGGTACAAAGGAGTGAAGCTGAGCCTGTGAAGAATGGGGCGTAGGTGTTAATTGTTGTCTGCGTTTCTCACCACCTTAGTCTATTTTAATTGGCACTACACAGAGTTGATTTTCACCAAGCTGAGTCAGTTTTGCCCATGACAGCGATTTGTAAGCGATCTCCCTTTCTGTCGTGGTTTAACCCCAGCTGGTAACTGAGTGCCATGCAGAAAACAGGACACTGTCTATATCAACACCTACAAGCTTTTCCTTTTGTTTTCTTTCTGTCCTGTGGAGGAGGGGGAGCGAGAGAGCAGCTGGGTGGGTGACTGGCAGCCAGCCACAGTCACTCCACTATGTGGGCAAGCTTAGAAGAGGACAAAACACACTTGCATGTAGTTCATCCACGTTGTTTCTTTTTCAACAGGAGGAAGTTTGTGGCTGTTTGAAGGGAGAAGTATCTTCAAAAGCTTTGAAGCTCTAAGTCTGAATCTACAGCAGAAAATAAATCTGGATTGATGAAATGTGAAATGGTCACAGGTATGTTCATACTCATGCTGCTGCTAACGACTACTTTTCCTTGTACAAGCCATCCCCTCACAGCTCCTGGTCTTCAGCGTGCCAGAGTGGGAGCAGACCATCCCTGCTGCAAAGATGAGAGCTGTAAAGTCTTGGCTGCAAAGTCTGCACATGGGCTTGAACCTCCCAACCTCTTCTCACTGTTCTCTCTCTTCTCTGCCATTGCAGGCCACCTGTCAGGGCTGGTGGCTCACCTCTTGACGCAGAGGTGCTCTGTCTCACCCTGGAGCCTTCAAAGCCTTCTCACACTTTTCTCATCCCTTTCCCATCCCTGCCCTCCATCAAACGCCCAAAGCAGTTTCCATGGAACATCTCTGCCAATAAGCTTGCTGAAAGCTGAGGGTAAACTGCTATTCTTGTCATCTCTGGAAGGTTTTTCTATCTTGCTACATGTTTCTTTGCTGCTCTTCGCATTGTGAAGTGAGGGATATTTTTGGCTGTATCTGTAGTATTGGCACAGGCCATTTTGTATCATTTTGGTTCCTGGTGCTTTGCGTCCATGTTACAAGTAGTGGCTGTCTGAGCTGTTTGATGTATCACTGAAAAGGTGGTTGCTCATATACATTTGGAGGCTTTTTTTTTTTTTTTGTTTTTTTTTTTTTTTTTTTTTTTTTTTAAATTTTCAAAAGAATGAAAAGGTATTGCAGCGGGTAAATGAATTAAACTTCTTAGAAAAATCTGTTTCTGGAGCTAATAATTTGAAGCCCGTTTAGGTAAGAGGCATAGAATTCAGATGGTATTTAGCAGATTTGGTGAAGCAAGAGAAAATTTCTTCAATATAAAACTGCTAGATCTCAGTTCCACATTAACAACATAAGCACAATGCTCCATATTAGTAAAGTTACTGTTAATGTCACTGAATGAGTGAATATTTTATCTGTGACATAGAAGAAATAAGGTAGAGCAACAAAATCAGAAAAGAAATTATGCTGTATAAGGAGTTCTACTTTATTAGAGTTGTATGGCCAGATCAATACACATCAGTTTTGCTTTGCTGCATTGTAAAAGTGAGATGGTGTCTGTGGTATATGATTCCAATTGCATCATTTTGTAAGAATAAAAAGTGTTGGGCTGTGGACAGCAAACATTTTGTGAAAAATGAAAGTACAGGGCATTGGACAGCAGTCAGATGTCCTCCAGAAGATTCCCTTACAATCCAAAAAATAACAGGCTCATGTTACAGAACTTCCTACAGAACTGCATTGCTGTTATCTGAATTCTTCTGATCCGAATCCTTTGTTAATCTTCATCTGCATTTCATTCTAAGCAGAGGTAAGCTGTAACACTCAGCTTTCAGTGTTACTAAGGGCTGTGTCTCACCCTTTGTTTGGTTATTCAATCCAATAATCTGTCAGAAGTTATTTAAAGCTACCTGCAACCAGTGCATTCTCAGACAGGTGCAGCATAGTAGGTGTTTTGTTTCACTTTGCTTTTGCCAGGAGGTATTTTGTAGGGAAACGAGGTATTTTGCAGGGAAATTTGGTAAAGGCAAAGATTACCTATGCACTGAGAATTTTATGTCCATATTGTTGCCAATAGAGAATGCTGATACTGAGGAAACAGGTACATTTTGTTGGAGCATCATTTCTATATTACTTTTCACCTTCCAAGTGCCCAACAGCATTGTGCCCATGATAATTTCTGGGTTAAGAGGTACTGGGGTAAGGTGTCCAGGGAGAAAGTCTGGTGGAAGAGAGTGGGAAGGAGCTTGATTGATGTGAGCTGCAAAATGTTTCCCCCAGAAGGACAAACATAAGCTGAGCAAAGACTTAAAAATTGTGCTGTCTTACTGCCAAAATCCTGTGTTTGGGAAGTGTGGATGTGCATTGATTGTGTCTCCTTCCCTTCTCTCCTTTCCTAGATATGTAAGTGCTAAAAGTGGAACATACCCCCTTTTTCATACTGCTTTTCGTGTTACTAAAGTTTCTTCTGCACAAAAGGTCATCAAATAGTGAAACTGTGTGTCACACATGGTTATAGAGCAGGGTGTCTTTGTGTCATCATCTCTCCTTTTTTTGTGGATATCTCAGAGGCAAACATCAAATAAGACCCTAAATACCTCTCAGGTCTGACCTTTTAAATTGTGGTGGCTCAGTTTGGGGAAAAAGACTTGAAATTTCAGCAGGGGCACAGTGTCTCAGTACCTCAGTTCTAGAGTGAAGAAAAAGAGTACAGGTAAGTCATCAACAATCAGAGCTTAATAAAAACTGATGTCATTACAACATACTCAGAAATAAACAATGTAGTAGTTTCATGTGCAGTTGATTCTGGTGCAATTTTTGCATTTGGGTTTTGTGCGGATGTTTTTGTTCTCAAGGGGGTGTTCACATAGGTAATGCATGGTGAAGAGTCTGGCTTCATTGTCACTTTAAAAGGTAGAATTCATCTTTTATAATAATGCATAAGAAGCATAAGATGCATTTAAACTGGATCAGAAGCAGAACTACTTGCTTTATGGAAACAAGCTCAGCAAAATCAAATTGCATAGGTGTTCTCTAAGAGTTTCCTAAGTTGATCAAAATGCCATGCTAGGTGAGCTTGAGTGGCATTTGGTACAAACAGCTCTTAAAAAAACATTCCTTGACAGAAACAATATGTATTGCCTGGTAGTCTTTTATTCAACTGAGTTATTGGCCAGGGGACTTCACAGTTGCCTGCTGCTCACTTGAATCTTGCAAATCTGTGTCTTAATTGAAAGACAGAAAACAGCTAGTCAGAGCTCTTCCTGAGCTGCTAGCATTTCAGGAGCTTGGATTGCTGTTGGGGAACAGGCTTAACCCACCTGTGAGTAAAGACCACCTTCTTTAACTGCAGTTTCACTTGAGATGTCTTTCAAAACCTGACTGTTCCTTTCAAAAATATGTGTATTTGCATATTACTGTGCAGGCAAAATTGAAGACATTTAGGAGAAGAAACAAAGCAAACATCTTAATTCCATCAATACCCAGGATTAAGGATGCTTCTTGAAGTGAGCCTTAAAACATGGGAGAGGTTTAACTCATGCATAAACGCAGTCAGTGAGGGGTAGGGAACAAACTGCATGTTCCTGCCGTTGTAATAGAAAAAATATGTCCTTTCCCTCCTGATTTTTATCACAGTAATCAGCTTTTCCTTTTTAATACATGATCAAAGGCAGTTAATACTGTCCAAAATGATGTAGGTACCAAATGAATCCATCTGTGCACAATTAAATTTATAACCTTTATGTAGTGTTTGTAAAGGCTTTTCTTAAGCCCAATTAATTTCTTTTTCAGTTGGCCCCTAGGAAATAAAGAACTGAAAGTATTTTATGCTAGACGCAGGAATGTATTATTAATTACCATTTTTAATGTGCATATATATGCCTGAATTGCAAATTAAGTAGTTTGGCTAGACTTTTTCAGAGGCAACTATATTGATTGGCTCTTATTTGTCTCTTCCCTGATAAAAGTGAATCTTTTTCTATAATGAAGGTGACCCTTTAAGAGATTAATCTAGGTTTTAGCATGAGACCCTTTACAAAGTCACTACTAATCTTTGAAATTAAGGCATCATTGATGTGAGTAGAGGGGAGGATAACATCCTTTTTTCTGCCCCCCTCCCTTTTTTTTTTTTTTTCACTCCAGGCAGGTATCTATGACTAAGCTAAAAAAGAGGGCAATGTTTTTTACTCTGAAGGGTCTTTGTAATGTAAATACATATAAACACAAGGATTTTTTTTTTCCATATCAAAGCCTGGATCTTGAGGGAAACAGCAAAAAGTGCAGAAAAATGCAAAACTTGCGGAATCCACACATTTTTGTGCTAGTGACTTTCTGATGTCATTGAAACAGTGAAATATGAAGGACACTTGATGTAAAGCTTGCAAAATCACTAGTCTACTGCTCAGAAAAGCCTGTGCTATGTTTTGCCTTGAAGAAAATAGATTTCTAGGAGTTCCAGGAGTTTTCAAGACATCATCTGTTTTTGATGATACCATATTAGATGACCTCAGCTAAGTCTTAGCCCCTGATGTTCAAAATTTTGTGAAGAAAGGAGGCTGAAGGATGATTAGACAAGCCTTATTCCGGGTTGTTTGTGTTCATATGTACTTACTATTTTTTCAGTTTGCTATTCTCAGATCAGAATTTGTGGTCTCTCTGCCCAAGCTCTTTCTGTTACATCCTTGTTTGTGATGTTTTACGTTTTCACTACTGTCCACTGTCTTCATGATTGAGGCAAATGATAAAACCTCATCTCCAACATTTCCTTCTTTTCTCACATCTGGCTTATGCAGCAAATTAACCACTGCCAGCTTTCACCATCATCTGTATTGTTAAAATATTAGCAGACCTCCCTTAGTGTCGTGATTTAAGCCCAGATGGCAACTCAGCCACGCAGCCACTCACTCACTCGCACCCACTTCTTCCCCCAGCTCCTGGAGGGGTGGGGAGAAGAATCGAATGAACGTAACTCCCACGGGTTGAGATAAGAACAGTCCAGTAACTAAGGTATAACACAAACCACTGCTGCTACCACCAATAATAATAATGATAAGGGAAATAACAAGGGAAGAGAATACAACCGCTCACCACCCACTGACCGATACCCAGCTCGACCCAAGCAGTGATCTCACCCCTTGACAGCTCGATGGCATCAGGGTACACTGTGCACCGGTATCTACTAGAGCCTTATACTTCTGTGGGACTGATGTGCCAGGCCATCCGATCCACACAGTCCAGTAAATCCGATTGTCCTCTACCTCCACCTGGCTGGAGGCAGGGCCCCTCTAATAGTCATCACAACATTGGACACTTAAGTACTGTAGAAAGGGATTAGTCTTCTTTACCACAGGAGCTGGAGTAAAATCAGCTCTTCCACTCCATCTGGGAATCTCCTCACCAGAGACTGAAGCCACAGCTTTCATGGGGTGATCATCCTTGACCTTAGTTCTCCTCTTCAATTCACTCACCTGTTCCTCCAGAGCTGAGGTAGGTTTTCCATCCCACTTTGTCATGTCTTCTCTGTGATCCCGCAGGTAAAACCATAGGGTTGCCCGTGGCATATGCCTTCTATATCTTCTCTCTTGAGCAGTAGGATGCCTTTTGTTAATAGCTGAGACGTGTGTTGGTACACGTGAGGAGCTGGATAGATCAGACGGATCGTCTCTCAATTGTTTGAACTCCTGGGACAGTTTTTCCACAGCTGAAATGATGGGAGGGTTGAGATTGTCTTGGAACTCTCAGAGTTTGTGAATCATTTCATCCACTGTTAGTGGTACTATGTCATTCCAGGTTACTGTTGCCAATGAATGGGCATATGGTGACAGTGCATTCCGTGTAAATTTCTGCCACACGAGTCGTGTACATTCGACTTCATCTGAATCTATGGGTGCATCCCCGGCATTTGGCTTGATGTGATAAATCATCTCTACAATGGCTGATTTCCTCAGAGATTGGATGCCTTTTTCTAGAGTAGTCTACTTGGCCGAACGACTCGTAACATTGTCCTTGTATGGAAACCTTTCTTTCACAGCTGCCAAGAGCTGCCTCCAAAGGTAGAGGATTGTTTCTCTCTTGCAATTGCTTTGTCAATTCCCCCTTCCCTAGCAAGTGATCCCAGCTGCTTGGCTTCCCTACCTTCTAGTTTGTGACCGTCAGCCCCATTGTCCCAGCATCGGAGCAACCAGGTGATGATGTGCTCTCCTGTTTGACGCGTAAAATCTGTTTGCGTATTCCGTAGATCAGTTGAGGTCTGAGGTCAGGAAATCACCTCTTCTTCTTCTTCTACCTCTGATTCACGTGATGATGACTCCTGATCTGATGCCATCCCTGGTAGTAAGTGCATTGCCATTGCTTCTTCATCTTGTTTCTTCATTTTTCTTTTCTTTGCTTTTCCCCTTGCATAAAGGGGTAACCGCTGTTGGCACGAATTGGTCCTCTGGTTTAGCTGCAGTGATTATCACTGTGGTTGGAGTGGCTGCAGTATCTGTTGTTGGGGTTTGGATAGCTGCTGTACTTGTTGCTGGGGTTGGAGTAGCTGCTGTGCTTGGAGCTGGAATAGCTGCGCTGCCTGTTGTAATTGAAGTTTGAGTAGCTGCTGTACTTGTCGCTGGGGCTGGTGTAGCTGCTGTGCTTGGATATGGAGTAGCTGTGCTGTCTGTTGCTTTGCCACCAGTTCCAGGGACATTTTTTTCCTTTTCAAGGTGCAGGATAGTGTTGAACAGGGCTCTGTAAGCATAGGCCAAGCCCCAGCATGTTGCCATGATTTGTCCCTCTCTGGCATGACCAGAATGACAACACACCTCATTTAAGTATTTTACTAATTTTTCTGGATTTTGCACTTGTTCAGTGGTGAAGTTCCAAAGTACTGGAGGAGCCCACCGGCCTAGATACTCGCCCATACTCTCCCACACACCCTGTCACTCACGTCTGTCCAGCCTCAGGGGAAATCTCTTGGTCCTCCTATGTCATCATCTAACCTTAGACAAGGCCCAAACCAGACTCTCTGCTTAGCTCTTGAGATCAGATGAAATGGTCGTGGGTAAAACACACTCTGTATGCGTGCCAACATGGTGATCCCCATCACGATCAGCAGGCAGGTTTCAGGGGTACCTAAAGGCTATTCAAAACCTTAAGAGCTCTCAAATGATGCTGTAAACAGTCTGGTGGGGGGCTGGGAATGTAAGGGAATGTCTTCTTCACAGGTTGACCACCTGAGGAGGAGAAAAAAGATGTGTAATTGCTAAACACTTCTATTACATATTTCCCAAAATATAGAGGTGGTGACTACGCTGGGGACACAAGCCAGATCAGTTTCATGAGCACTGATTCTATTGTATTACAAGTGATTACCATAAGGTACAATGAAACAAGAACCTTAGCCCAAGGCCCCCAGCTGATAAACACGAAGACAGCAAATACCGGCTGTAAGTAAGTAAGGTAAGACATGCTGAAACTGTGAGATCAAGAGCAATAACTTTGAGAGCCAATAAATCAGCATTGTGACGAGTGACTATTAATCCAAAACACTGAATGCTTACCACAAATACGATTAGACACACTCTAGTCAGATCTGTTGTTATCTCAACCCTTCAGGCCCCAAGTTGGGTGCAAAAAGCATACAGCATCCAGGATCCCCAGGTGGTTGCCATCGAAGTACTAACCAAGCCTGATCCTGCTTAGCTTCTGAGATCAAACGAGACTGGCTGCATGGCTGAGTTGCTGACTGGGCTTAAACCACAACACTTAGTTTGGTCTCTGGAGTTAGCAAAGCCTGGAGCATGGTCCCAGCCAATGGACTGGATGTGACCATGCTGTTTGGGTATTAAAAGTTCAGCTATTTGGACACAAGCCTTGCAGTGACAGGTTGCAAAAATGAGCTTTTTTATTTACCAGTGCAGGATGTAAAGTGCACCCCAAATGGTCACATCGTGATGAGTAAAATTTCTAAATT
Organism: Amazona ochrocephala; assembly: GCA_039720435.1. NCBI lineage: Eukaryota > Metazoa > Chordata > Aves > Psittaciformes > Psittacidae > Amazona > Amazona ochrocephala. The sequence continues at coordinate 45,972,571 of CM077881.1, read as the reverse complement.
TACATTCTCTCTCTTCAGTCAAATTTCTTAACTGGGATACAAATATTTCCTGCCCCAACTATTCTATCTCTATTTTATCATGTTATCAACCCAGCTAAGTTATGTTCTAGCCAAAACACTGGTATAAAAATTTTTATACTTGTCCTTCATTTTCATCTTATCTTTCTTCATTTGCCCATGTTATTTGCAATGTCTTGTGCCAGTGGTGGTGTTCTGCACTCCTCTTTTAATCTTTTCCCCATATCCCTGTTTTCTGCCTCACCAGGAGCCACCTTCTGAAGATGGACGCCTTTCCGCAAGCTTGTGGTGAATCACCCTGCTTCATTCAAATACCTCCTGAAAATTCTCTGCTCACAAAGGCAGCAAGAAAGGGGGACAAAAAAAGGCAAAAAGTTGGCCAGAACCCTGAGATGTGCCACAAAGTCTTTCCTAAATAACATTGACCTTCATCCTTCCTTCTTTTCTCAGTTCCCTGTTTCCTTATGAACAATACTTGGTTCTACGTCCAAATCACATTGAGACTCGGGAGAAGATGACTGCATATTGTACACAACTGCAGTCACCTCAAGTAATGCATTAATGGGCAGGAGGCATATGGAAATTTAATAGTGCTAAGGCTCCCCTGAGCCCCATTACAGGGAAGCAAAGGATACTTTTCCCCATAATTGCAGCCATCTTGCAAATGACTATGTAACAGAGGATTACCTGGAAATGAAAACACCAGGAAAAAGCAGTGAAGACCATTTACATTTGACTTGGTGATAGCACCTGGCAGTTGGAAAGTCTCCTATTCACAAACCATGTTTTTTTTCTTACACATGCTTGTTATGCCTTGTCATTAATTGCCAAATTATTTATTTATACACCACCAGTGAAAATCTCTACTCTTCTCATTGTTCTTTTCAGTCCCCAAGAAAGCAGAATGACACTGCAGAGGGAAATAATATGTCTGACAGTGTCTCACTGCCCTGGTTTTGCCTTCCAAAACCCTATGCCATGTGAAAGTGCATCTATGCCAGCATGTCTGTGAAGATGCTCTGAGACGGTTTGATAAATGGTAGATTGCTAGTGACTGCCTTCAGGTGCTGACCCCTCTGGCTAACCTCCTAAACTCCAACAACAAATGTAAGAGGTGCAGTTCGAGCAGTAATAGGGTACAGATCAGTGTTGAGGAGATATTGGGGTGACCCGTCATGCTGGCTTATCAACTTTGGGTGGAAAATACCTATTCCAAATCTTTCACAGCCACCATTTAAGACATGTGGCATAAAAATTGAGAAGGCCTGCCTGATCCCAGTTGTCCAAGTCCTGTATGACTGGACATATGCCAGAAACTTAAAAGAGGCTTTCGCTGTCTTTGCTCTGAGAATCATTTTATCACCAAATAACAGAAGCTGTGACTAAAGTTATTGACATGTCAAGTAGGTAACTTCTAAAGCAGGCCTGAAAAATCACTGCCTTTCTGTGCCAAGTCCAGCAGATTGAACCGCGTCAGATCACTCAGGTAGGTTGAAGTATTCATATGTACCTGAGATTTTGTTGGACACCTTGAGTCAGAAGGAAGTGAGTATTCCTGCTTTAAAACCTTTTTATAATTAAACCATTCAGTTGTTCTGTCTAGAAACTGTCTGAAAGCTTATGTAGGAGAAAGACATATCTGGGAAGAGTAAAATAAAAGCTGAGGTGTGAGAAGCTATTGTTCAGTCACTGAAAAAAGAGACTTGATATGCTGTGAAGCTGCAAGGAGAAATTTTAACAGACCCTTTGTAATCCTGTGCCTGTCTGATACAAGTATGCTGGGCACTTTTCCCAGTGACCAGGCTGTCTTTGTGAATCCAAAGGTATGTATTTATGCTCAAAGCAAGTTATTTTAGAACTAGTTGATTTTGCAGCATTTATAATGTTTGCAGCAATTTATACAGGAGTTTGCATTTTGCACTTGCATGGAACAAGTGAAATTGATCTGTCTGGGATTCATATCTGAAAAGAGTTTCTTTTTGATTTCTCCTACTAAATTACTTCATCTTCTCTCACTGCCTCTCAAACTGCAGATTTAATTTGCACCAGCGCTCTGCTGGGAAAAAGTGTGAAATGGAGAGAGTGAATCCGTATCTTTTCCAACTTGCTGAGGCTAAAGCCTTCTCTCAGGATTGCTCTGCCTTTGCTATGGTCCCAACTACTGCCTTCTGTTGGGGCTTTCCTTGGTATAAGTTGTGCTGCCTCTCAGAGAAGTTATCTGTGGCACCAATATTGATTTGTCTCTGTGTATTTTGAGCTCACTTCATATTTAGACTTGTAATTTTAGCTAGGAAAGAGAGAAAAAATGTTCTAGAATCCAGCTTTATTGATCTTGTTTATAAAAATGCCTAGGTTTTTGTGATCTGAGAAAGATATAAAAGGCCATAGTTATTCAAATGTACATATGTTATTTTCCCTATAGTGGCTGTACAACAGGCTAAACATTAATATTTTGCAGCAGTATATGGCAGCGATGTTGAAGCAAGCAGCATAACTGTTTGCTTATTGTTCAGCTATTTCTGGTGACTATACCCCCTGATTATTTTCTAATTTATGATTTTATGAAGAATTGGAATAAAAGAGTTTTCTGAGCTTTCAAATACAAACTCAATTTTAGATTTGTATTCAAATATTTTAAAGCTACTGGGTTTATATGTTCCGAGATACTTATGATGATACTTATGTCAAGACAAATCTCTTTCTTTAATACAAGAAAAATATCCTAATTTTGCACAAGTAATTAAGGTAGAGTATTCCTGACTAAATAGAAACTCTGATGAAATTCTGTTTGCTCTTTCTATTATAAACTGAAACCCAGTACATTTTATAGTATTTTAATGTTCCTGAATTTTTGAGAACGGTTTGTAAATGAGAGTAGCTTTGACAGTGACTGTATACAGATATGTGCCTTTGCTAAGGTTTTATGTTTTTCTTGTTAAATATGTGTATTCAGGATGCCAAAACGAAATAGATTTATACAAAATTATGAAGTTAATTCATAAAATAACAATGAAGAAGTAGGTAATTTTTATAGTACACGTTAGCCATTTTTGTTAGATATTGCATAATCTTTCCAGCCCAACATATTTAAATGGGGTGTAAATGAGTTAATTTCTCAACTGTCTTCAGTTAGAAATTTTTCATAATGGTTTCTGTGGGAAATGACAAGAGAGGTGACAGCACTGCTTCACTTATCAGCAATACATAACCATCTTCTATTACAACATGGCTTCATCTTACTGGAAGAGTTTTCTGTCTGTTTCAGTGTATTTAAATTTGAATGCTGTGTATTTTTAAGCCCTTTTGGAGTAATAAGAGATGGACTGATTTTTCCCATTAGTGGCATTCTTGCACACTTCCATAGTAAGATCCCATATGTGGGAATACCACATATTTTCAGGTTTCGGGTCGCTAAAGCTACATCTCCTTTGAGATCATGCTCTGTCCTAATCCTGCAGTATCTCAAGAGTCTTTGTTGTTGTAAGATCCCTCTGGTAAGATGCCTTTTAATTTACACAAAGAAAACCTTTGGTTTTGGAAGTCATTTGGCATCAACAGTACTCTCTCGCTGACCCACAACTACCCCCATCTGAGTTACCCTCTTGTGTCTTGGCAGCTGCTTTGAACAGAACCACTGCTTGAGTAGAAGCACTAGCCCATTATCAAGGTGCGTTCACAACCTGGAAGTCTTATTTCAATATGGCGACTATAGCATAAACAAAAGGTCATGTTCAAAGTTAATACAGAGTGAAAATCTTTGCACAGTAAAAGACAGCTCACCATCTTGAACAAGTATGTCCAGTTTACTACAGTTTACACACAAAGGTTTCTCAAAGTTTCTCAGCTGAATATAAAATTATAAATAAACTTGAAAATATGTGAACAAAATCTTTTCAAGTAGGAAAGCTGATATGAAGAAGGAAATAAGCTAAAGATTCCTGATTTCCAGTCACTTATATTAGCAACTAGAATAAATTACCCTGTAAAAAATTGAGGTGCATATTGACTGATAAGCTCTCAGTGGTTTTTATCACTTGGGCAGCATAAAGCAGCCATTGATGCTTAAGTTTATGACTGTTGTGCTTTGCCAGCATGGAACAAAGTATCCTAAATAAAGGGCCTGCTGGCCTCATCCATTTGTGGGGTTGATTGTTCAAGATAGCGCTGCAAATTAGTTACAGCTAATTCATCTGTTTAATGTGGGAAAAAAGATAAGATGATGGTGACTGTGCCTGTTTCCTTTCCCTCACAGTGATATTTCATACCAGATGCTTCTTAGTTAACGCATACTGCTACTTGGAGAAACGAATGTGTGTAATTCTTTTTATAATGAATTGCTGCACCTCCAGTTAAATGCAAGGCCCTCCATCAGCTTTACAGTAAGATCTGAGTTACCCTGAATTCTCTTTCTTCCACCTAGGGTTAACCTCAAAAACCCCACCAACATTTTGCTTTCATTGTTACAGAATCATGGGTAGTGTTGAAGTGGTTGTTTTCATGTGAGAAAAATCTGCTATCTTAAGGCACAAAATAAAAATAATTATGGTATGTGTTCATGTTTCACTGCCAGCACATGCTAGAGACATTATGAAGTCAGCACTGCACACATTAGACTGGAAGACATGAAATAGTCCTTCGGTGTATGCTCTGAGATAGCACAGAGGCTTTCCTGAAAGAATTGTAACTGAAGGCTCATCTAACTAGCTTAGAAACAGAAAATCATTTGAAAACAGTTATCTTGTATACTCTGAGGCTGAATTTTGCCCTTCAGGAATACATTTTGATGCTCGCAAAGTTATAACAGCCTTTTGCTTTGTGATATACCAGTTAATTAAAAGATACGTGTTGTTGCTTCAACTGGTGCTTTTATAGAGACTGCCAGTTTTGTAAATGAACTTAAAAGTAAGTTGATCTACATGTTGTGATTAGATTGCTACTGAAGGGGAATATATGGGAAACTTGTGAAGGTAGTAAATTGGCTCACAATTTATCTGGATCCGTTAAAAGGAAGAAAACAGATGATTTTGTTACCATTTTTTAATCAGTTTTATTACTGCACATTCCTGTGGCTATGGGGGAAAATATACTTAGAGGCACTAGAGATTGCATAATGAAGCATTTAATGAATATAATTTATTTCACATTGTTTCAAGCTAAGGCCTCTCCCCATTCCTGAGTTCACAGAGTTGTGGCACTTTGTTAGAAAGAATCTGGCATCAGCTGTGTGCAGGATGTGAAGCCTGATTTTGCGATATTAATTACAGGGATCAGTGAGATTATAGTCTGCATCCAGCTGTTGGTTTACTTAGGGGAAATGGAACATACTACCAGGAATTTGTGGACACTGAGTCTACCACGATGTAATTTGTTGACTCTTGTTATCTCTCTGTATTCCTTTTACAGTTTATATAGCTAGAAACATCCTCTACAGACTTCAAAAAGTTGGAAGCATTGGTATACTGTATAATAGCTCCTTATGCTGTAAATAATGATGCAGCTGGGTATTGAAACAACATATGTTTAGTTCAAGAGGGGATTTTTGGTTCATATCCAGAAGTATCTTAGCACAGAAGTATTTTTCTTTTTTGTTTAGTTTTCTATTCTGCTGCTATGAAATCCTGCATGTCTCAAAGGAAGTGGCCATTACCTTCATGTCCTTATAGTAGCAGGGCAGAGCCAACATGCTAAAATCTGATGTTTGGTATCCATCCAAGCAATTAAGCTGGGCAATGAGGAGTTGTAGGAAGAGTTTTCTGCAGTGCAAACTCCAAGTAGTCTCACTTTATATGGTAAATATTTCAGCCCTTGAAATAATCAGAAATTTTGTCATTGGACTAAAAGAGTAGAGCAGCTGTCATTCCATGGGAATACAAACACACACATTTGGCACAGATGCAGCAAATCACTAAATCTATCCCATAGTATATCCTGTAGTAAACAATACTAATTCGGCACAGCTGTATGGCAAGTAGGTGCTGTTGGCTTTGGAAATCTTATCAGAAAACTGCAGAACTTTCCTTCACTTTTATGGTATGCAGTTATGTGTAAATGCGTGGTCCCCTGGTTTAGGATAAAATATATTGTAAGAATGTCTGCAGAATCAGGAGAAAAAGACTCTCAGTCTCTTTGGTCCAGTGATCATTGAAGTAGTCAGAAAAAGTGGAAGATAAGATTAATAGGAAAAGTCAGAGTATAGTGTGGTTTTTGGTGGTTGTTTTTTCTTTTTTTTTCCCATAGTATGTGTTGACACACAGAAAACTTGAAAAAATTCAAAATCATGTATGGGAGAGGGAGGGAAGGAGGAGTGGAATCTTCTGAGAAGGTCAAATTTTGGACATCTAGCCATAGAGAGGATATTCATGTGGGTGCTGGGTTTCTGTTCATCTACTTCTGGAGTTCTGTGTTTTTTCCTCCTTGAAAGTGGTGTCATTTAGAGTAACAAAGCATAACAGACTGGGAGAATAATAAACAGTTTAAAAAGCAGGCAATGAGTTGTCTAAGCTGTGTAGATATTCAAATGATAATCTGTAAGGAAAGGATCACAGAAAAAAAATTTGTTCCCGGCAAATAAAGGTATCATTTTCTGCAGAGGTACATTTATTAGATAGAGTCATATTTTGTGACAGAGAATTAGGAGAAACAAAAGGCTTCCTGTAATATTATGTCTAAAGGCTTATTGTGATTCAGAAGAAAGGTTTAGATGTCACTCTGGCTTATGACATGTTATTGTCTTTTGCTTTTGGTGAAATAAAACTGTGAGGTGTAATTATAGTGTTCGTAATGTACCTTGTCATGTAGTCGTCTTTTTCCCTTGAAATATCTTAAGACACCTAAAATGTCCTGTTGTAATTATGACCCATTGCAGTAATAAAATTGTCAGACCAGGTACATGATTGACCACTTGGTATTGTTGTAACTGTCCTTTTCATATCACATTAGTTGGACTTTATTACTGTTATGCATCATGTTTATGGGGACACCATAACATTTGGAGGCAATTGCAGCATATTTACCTTCCCCCATTCATCAGCAGGGGCTGTTTTTCCTTACTTTTCCAATGATGTAATTTGTTGAAGAAGTTCTTCTATTATTATTTTAATGTTATTTGAACAGAGATAGGGTTTAGCAAAAAAATACAGACCTGATGTTTATGAAGCAAATTTTTAGACTCTTTACCTAACTTCTTTCTAAGGAACGTTTGTCTGCTTGGCAGAAAACAAAGTAATTTCATCCAGGTCTCCTTCATGATTGACCAACTGTTCCCCTGGAGGTGAAGTTCTTGTAATGGCTGGACTTCAGGCAGAGATGTATATCAAAGTCCTACCTTTCAAGTGAACTTCCTTATCACCATGCGTGTCCCTCAGTCCATGCTGCTGCTGCATTCCATGTGGTGCAGCTTATTTGCATATATAGACAGGAGGAAAGATGCTTCAGCCTACTCACTGGAGTGTGTGGGCTTCCCTCCCAGTGGTAGCAACTGTTTAATTATGCAGTGCTTAACTATGCATCAACAGAAGCCCTGATCTTCCTGGCTGGGAAACCCTCTAGGCACATAGCTAAGCCGTTCTTCCATTCTGGGCAGAAAAAGACATGAAATTTAAGTCTTCCACAACCTACAGAAGTGTGCTAGCCACCTGATGCTTTCACTCGGATTTTGTTTCCCCCAGACAAAGTCTTGAACCAAGTTTAACACAGATTTTCAAATAGTTTTGTGATGATAAAACGTCATGTTTATGGCAGGCTACTAATCGTTGTAAAAGATCCACTTGGATCTAATGTTTAGAATATATGGCCATGCAGAATGGCCTGCATGCAACAGAAGACTGTGGTATTCAGTGTCAGGAAACTTGAAGTTCAGGTTGGTAATGAAAATGCCATCTCTCTTTGATGCTGTTTTCTTAGAGCTTTGCAAGCTAGTAAATTAGTTAGTTGTTAGTACCTACATTGCATTGCATCATATTACAGTCACCAAGCTAGAGAATGGCTTTATTTTGAGCTCTACTGTTGATCTTCTGTTCTTTTTTCAGTCTGCATGAAGTACCTGAAAAACTGCTTAGTTCCTCTTTGGGGATTGTCAGTGCTCCTCTGTGTCGTGGTTTAAGTCCAGTCAGCCACGCAGTTTGCTCACTCACTCCCCCCTCTTTCTTCCCCCCAGCTCCCGGGGGGATGGGGAGGAGAATCGAAGGAATGCAACTCCCACAGGTTGAGATAAGAACAGTTTAGAAACTAAGGTATAACACAAACCACTTCTGCTGCCACCAATAATAATAATGACAAGAGAAATACAAGGGAAGAGAATACAACCGCTAACCACTGATACCCAGCCCGACCCAGCAGCAAATCCCAACCCTTCTGGGTTTCTGCCCCCAGTTTTTCCATCCTGGGCATGACGTGGTGTGGTATGGAATACCTCTTCAGCTAGTTTGGGTCAGGTGTCCTGTCTCTGCTTCCTCCTGGTTCCCCTCCTCCCTGGCAGAGCATGAGGCTCAGAAAGTCCTTGATCAGACAAAACATTCTAAGCAGTAACTGAAAACATGGGTGTTATCAGCGCTGTTACCAGGCTGAAAATAAAAAAAACACAGCACTGCACCAGCTACTAAGAAGGAGAAAAAATGACGGCTACTGCTGAACTCAGGACACTCTGTCACATGGGAAATTCAAAATCACTAATAATAAATAGAACCTAGATAGTATGAATCTCAGTAACAGCATGAACAAAGAACAAGAGTGTCTATACTGTACTTACCAGTACTCTGGGTTTCTGGTGGGCTCATTTTCTTGAGCACGGTGTCACTCTTTGCCAACCCAGTAAGCAATATTTGTGCTCATATCTGAGATTCACTGTCCAGGGGTATGTGGTCATTTGCTTTTATGTATGAATATGTATTTTATCTTTTTCAAAACATTCCCAAATATTTCATTGCTTTTAGGAAAAATGCATGTCTTTTTTTTTTTTTTTTTTCCTCATTCTCAAAGTACTGGCAACTTTGTGCTTTGTCCTCAGGAAAAGACTATGCAAAATATCAGTTGTTTTTTATAATTACATTATACTGGATTCGTGATTAATGGTAAAATGAAATGATAGAAACATGTACCTAAAAAAAGTCAGTAGGAGGGGGTGTAACTCAGAAGAAAAAAGCATTCATTTAATTAAAAATGTGTCTTAAATCTAAGAAGCTCTACCGAGCTTGTCAGGGAACAGAAGATGACTTCAGGTCTGGAAGACAGAGCTGGTTTTCAGCTGGTAGCATAGTTTGACATTCATAAATCAGCTGCTTGTGTGCTGGAAGTACTTTTCAAAGTAAATTAAAGGGTTTTGGTTCCTATATATGATTTTAATAGGCATAACAACTTTCTGGTGTTTGCGAAGTAGAGTTTTGATGAAGATGATTGTAATTTTCCTCCTTCCCCCCATAAGTCCTTGTTATGGTCTTTTTTGCTGTTGTTTTGACATCAGTGGGAAGCTATATTGTATTCTTTTATGCTCTAAATCTTCCCTATGGTTTTTGTTATATGCACAACTGAAATGTTTTTTGAAAAGTTACAGATCCTTATTTATGGCAGTGCCAGCTTTAAAGACTTTTTCAAGTTTCAAAAACCATCACTATTTGGAAATAATTTTCTCCTTAGTTTGTTTTTGTGTTTCTCTGGTTGTGTCACCTGCTGAGTAAGTGTAGATGGTTGCGGGGAGGGAATGATGGGGGAATGCTCTCTCTCTACTGTACGTAAAGCTGCACAGACAAATGTCCTTTCTTTCCCATCATGATTAGGTTTCAGTATAGTTAATTTGGGGCCTTCAACCCTGAATGGTGAAAGGAGAGTGTGAAAGTGATTGTGAAAGGAATATTTTCAACACCTTGAAGAGATGGTACAAACTAATTTCTGTGGAAAAGGTTTCACTGTGGTGCCTCATGAAGGAGTAGGTTGTTATAAGGAGCATATCCCTTGGATTTGTGTCTCCTGCCTACATGTGTGGAGTCTTGATAGCAATGTGGGGAAGAAATCTCCATTGGGAGCTGCCTGATTGTGAGCCCCATTGGATCTGCAGGATTGTCTTAGCAGAAAATCTCCTTTTTCTGTAAATGAACTATTTCTAGGGACTTGTATTGGTTTGGCTGTGGAAGGTAAGTCAAACTCAGAAAGGGAAATAGCCTTTTTTTTTTTTTTTTTTTTTTTGTCCCAGAGGCAGTGAAGCCTACCTGTGAGGAGAAGCAAAGGGAAAAGTCCATGAAATAAGTCATTTGTATCCATGTAAATTCTGGTAAGTTTTAACAAGAGAAATGGTGACAGAACTTGAGGGTGTATTTGCCAGCCTCCGAAAGTTAACTGTCTCCTTATAATTAGATAGGAATTTATTAATGTAATTTCCCCAAGGGAGTAAATTTAACAGAAGTTTTATTAGTAGCACATTTGGAAGAATTCTCCAGGTACTGAAATCTCTAACCATTGCAACATTTTTTTCTTTGTTTTTCAATTCCTTTAAGTTGTTCCTATAGCTATTATCATACTCTGATTAGGGAAGTTTCGACAAATCAGAGCTGGGATTTGTAGAACAGTAACAGTACAAGTTTCTCGGATGACTTCTGCCTTGCTGAAGTTGAATGAGAAAAAGCAAAGAGGACTTATACCAATTTTAGGGCTGTCAGAAGATCAATAAATAATTTAAATTCAGTTTTGTTTAAATCATTACTACATCATATTATCTTTACACAATTAGTTTTTTGTCAGTTTATTCTGTTTTATAGTGATGTATTTAGTTGCAGCTGTGGAGTCAAAGTCGCAGAAGTGACTTTAGGAAAGTGGATTTCTCTTGATAGAATTGCTGTATCATAGAACAGTTTCAGTTGGAAGGGACCTTGGGTAATTATCCCATCTCACCTCATGCTTAATGTCAGGGCTACCTTCAACATTAGATTGAGTAGTTCATGGCCATGTCCTGTTGAGTTTTGAGCATCTCCCAAGTATTGAGATACTGTAGCCTGTCTGGACACCTTTCACACTGAGCAATCCATGAAGAAATGTATTTCCTGTTATCTAATCAGAATTTTTCTCACTTCAGCTTGTGCCTTTTGCCCTTTCTGAACAACAAAAAAAAAAGCCTGCTTCTTCCTTCCTGGTGCAGGATTTTACCTGTTCCTTCAGGAGAAAATGACCAGAGGTGAGTGCTTTTCATCTCTAGAACTCTAGAATGAAGGTTAACCTTTTAATGAAGGTTAGATTCCTTAAGCTCCAAACTTACAAGTTGATAAAAATTAAAAACTTCAAGAGGATAATGGTTCTTCTCCGTGATTTAACATTGCTTCTTTTTGTGTGCTTACAAAATAAAAGAGAAGCTTCAGATCACCTTCTGTAGTCCTTTTTGTGGCATGTATTGTATTATGTCTCTGATCTTCAGAACAGGGCAGCTGGCTAGGTGCCTTGCCTCTAGCTACCCTGGATGCTACAGGTACACGGAAAAATCAAATTCAGCTGTGGTATTCAGAAAGGAGCGTTCAGGTCTGTGGAAAAGCTTCCTTTCAATCTTTTTCTCTACAGATCTTAAAAAAATGGATGGAAACCCATGAAGTTTTGGGTTTAAAGATAAGCTGCAAAAAAGGACAGGAGAGTAATGTGACAATAATGAAACCTTTCCAGCCCACCCATCCCCCAGACCTAGCAACTCAGAAAGAACCATTCCCCTCAAGGCTGTTGGAACAAATCAGGGACTAATCTGTTTCTGTGTCCAAGGTGGCCAGAACAAGAAAGATGATTTGAGAAAAATATTAGCAAAAATTTTAGAGGAACAATGACATTGAGCAAGCTGATGTGTTCACGTGAAGAGAGCATCATTCCCAGAAAGTCCATTAAGAATAACGCAGACTGGGCTTTTTTTGCCTTATGGGACATGGAAATAAGTAAGGTAGTGTGCTGAGGTCCACAGCACCTGTCACTAGAATAGTAAAGGATGGTTTCTCCCTCTCTTCTCCCACCTTACTCTCTCTTACTTTTTCTGTCCTTTTTTATTCAACTGAGACACTGAACACATGCAGCAGTTGTGATAAGTGGATGATTTCTTTAGACTTGACTAAAGAGTTCAAGCCATGTGTGACCCCATCAGAGGATGGGTCCCAGGCCAAAGAGTACTACGTTATTGTGTATATTCAACTTAATTCAATAATTAAACACAGAAGAGAAACATGTATTTTCTTGCAGTTCCTGCTTGGCAGCAGCTAGCTATTATTTGTGCATCTTCTACAGTTTTTTTAGAATAATATAGCAAGGACAGAAGAACTCTTATTTAAAAAAGAAATATTTGAAAGAAATCCGTTTTCATCTAAACAAGTAGCAATTGCTCACAGTCCCGGGCATGTGAGATAATAAAATGATACAGAAATGTCTGAAACAGGATTAGGAAGTTGGAAAGCCAGAGAGAACGCCTCATATCTTAGGCCCACTGCAAATATACTGGCATTTCACAAAAAGTTTTGCTAACAGTCATATAGCTGCTTCTTGAGTATAAGGTGTAAGCTCTAGAAATGCAGGGATCTGTTATGAAGACTTTGCGTCATACTGTCTGTATCCTACAATCAACAGAGTTACATCATGCAAACAAATGTTTGTGCATGTGACTGTCATCAACCACAGCGGTTCCATATAAACAGATTAACTGGTCTATATTTGTATAATGAGGAGCAAATCAACATGGAAAAGCTTAGCTTTGGCACATGGAGACACGCAGCGATCCAGATAACACCAGGAGTAAGCAGTCGAGGACTGATAAATTGCTGTGGCTTTCCGTACTTTGCTCATTTATCTGAATGCTGAAATCCAGAAATGGATGAGCTTGGAAGGACCTCTCGTCAGCTTTCTTATAGCACAGCCCACAGAAACTTCCTAGGCTCCTTTATTTTCAAGATTGTTCTTGCATGTGTCTGTGTAACAGAGTAAGTTTTAGTATCTTTTTTTAATATAGCCACAGACTCTGATTAGAAACTGCCTGACCTCTCTGCAGGACCTCAGGCTGTGGAAATGACAATGAGAGCACTATAAATTTCTAACATCTGTCAAGTGTTTTAGAGTGCTGTTTATTGTGTTCTTCTTGGAAAGATATTTGTGATACTCCCAAAGTCATAATATGTAGATTTTCTGTATTGGTATACCTTGGTCAGGACTTGGAACCTTAGTATTTGGAACTTAGACTAATAACTTGAAGACTGAACAGATTGTCTTTTTATTTACTTTTCCTAAATAGACCAAATTGGTTCTGAGTGTCCAGTCTGAAATTTGTGCCTGTCTAAAGTTTGTCTTCATTAAAACTTTGGTAAGTAGGGATTCACTTTAAGTGTTGCCTGTATGACACATGCTGTCAGAATACCATGTTGGGGCTAAAAGAAGGTAGTAAAATAAATTAAATAAAAAAATAAAACAAAAAGATGGGGCCTGGGAAGGATCTCTGGATGCAACCTCTTTCTTGGATAAAGAAAACTTGAAGTTTTCTCAGTTTCTTGAAGTGTGAGGTTTGTAGAGAAATAATAGGCTTGGACAGTGTTATTCCTACCTTTCCCAGTATTTTCTAAGAATCTGTGTGTGTGCTGATCTCAATTCTCCAGCTTCTAGCAGAGTAGCATTGTGCTCTTCAGGGCTCGATCCGTTGCTATGGATTCTAATCAAGGTTTTAATGGCGATTTTTTGATGCTTGTATTTCAAGGAAGTATAAATGAGCCTAGTCTCTGTGGAAACATTGCCTCTGTTGTTTTCATTGGGAGGGTTTGTTCCAAAGAAAGAAAGATTAAGGCCTCTTGACTAGTTTGCATAAAATAAATGTTCTTCCCTCTCTCCTTGTGTGTGTTTTACTAAGAAGTCAGGGTGCTAAAACCTTATGTTGCTCAAGCACCTCTATTACTATTTTATGTTTAATAACAGTACTATTTCTTATTTGCAACCTGACATTTTTTTTACATCAACTCTTCTGTATGCAGCTGCCTCTTTTTAGTTTGGTTTTTAGTTATACTGGATTGTATAGTGAGAACTGTGCCTGCTATGTGTGTCAAATACTTCAGTATACTTTCACTAGATACTTTCAATCTTAATTTGTTGTAGAGTATGTTGTACTGATTCAAGTTAGGTATTCATTTAGTACGATGGAGAAAGATTTAAATTCATGCAGAGTCTTTTACTTGAACTGGGAAGAAATGTAATTTGGTGCTCTTTCCCTCCCAATACACATAGCCTGTCTTGCATGAATAGCTGAATTTGAGCAAACCAGTTTTGTTTCATGCTTTCTAGAATACACTGCGGACAATGTCAGTTGCAATAATGTGGCAGTAAAAACCCACCTCCTTTTTGCCTGTAACTACTGATTTAGTACTCATGGGTAAGCACATATATAGACATTGAGATATTATGTTACCTCATTTTTACTGCTTAAAGAGGTGAACATGACTACCTATATGATACAGAAAACAGTGTGTTGATTTAAGTGAGCATTTTGGATTGAAAGCTTCTCTCTGGGAGGCTGTTGGTCCATCTTCCCAGGTGAGCTTATCTGTGGGAGAGAGAAGAGTTTGTTTTGCTCTTTCTGCATCTTTTGTCTTGTCTGTAACTATTTTTAGACAGATGGAGTTGCACATTCTGGCTGTGGCACACATTCTGCAGTGAGTCCTTGTTCCTGAAAAATGGCTAATTAAGTGAGAGACAACTCAGGCAGGAATGATTTATGCCACATGAACATGGCTCAGACTTCAGAAAATATTGGTAGATTCTGCTGGCAGGCTGTCAAGTAATCAAGTTGTTCGCCTTTTGCCAGGCTTCATTAGTGACCATTAGCTTTGTGGTCTGATCGAATTTCTTTCATTTTGGAGGGGTGTGGTATCAGCCTCTGCTCCTCATTTTCTCTCTGAATTCTGCCATTGGTGGTAGCCTGACTCAATATAGGCTGATGATTGATAGCAGCAGAGAAGTGGTGCTCAACAGCTGAATACACAGCCGTGTGCTTCAGAAAATATTATGTTGCATTGTAAACATTTCCAGTTTCAAAATTTAGAAGACGCTGTGGGAACTGGGAAAGCTCTGCCTGTGTGCTTAGCATCTAGGAGCCTACTATTGTTAAGTCACATTGCATCTGTTGAGCTACCTTCCAAGTTAAGTGACTTAAGGAATAATGTCTGTCTGAAACTCTATCTTCCCTTGGTCAGGACAGTTTTATATTGTTATGTTGTGCCATGGGAAAGGTAGGCTTGCAGGTTTACCTGAATGTAAGAAAAGATGTTTGCAAAAACTCCAAAGCTAAATGTCTGAGCTTTCTCTGTCTGAATGTACAGACAAATGCTTTCCTTGCTGCTGCTTCTTCTGCCTTTTGGTAAAAGGCTGTGTCCTTTAACTGGTACAATATATCTCACTAAGGAGAAATAGGCAGAGAGCTAAAAGGGCAAGTGAAGACAAATGTGGAATGCTGTGTTGTGTGGCTGGACCAGTGTTGCACTGCTCGCCAAGAGTTGTGCAAACAGAGGGAAGGGCAATACCACCTTGTTGTGCATATATCTAAAGCACAACCAGACACAGCATTGTGTACACATTAAAGCAAGGCTATGCAGGCCCCTAAAGTGTGGAATCTAATTAGGTAGTGGTTTATGAGGAATACTGGTGAGTTTGAAAACATTTCTAATGAACTAGAGTACAGAATGCTCACAATCCATCAAACGAAGTCTACACAAGAAGGAGGTACAAATGGGGAAATATCCCAAAGAAATAACATGACAAGCTTCCACTGTACAGCTAAGGATCTTGAATATATACCTAGGGTATGAAAAAAGTGAGAAACCGTTTAACAAGTGTTGATGGGAGTTTTTGATAGAGACGCCCTTCATTTTTCTACTGACTATGGCATACAAAGAAGTGATTAAATGTCTATAAAAGGGAATCCAGAGCTTGATTTAGGCTGTTGAGGTGCTTTGAGTACCTTTGATATGGGTAGCCACCAACTCCGTTTGGAACCTATGATGTTAGTGGTATTTATTAACTTAAATATTTTTACACGTGTAATGACAACTTTTTTCAAGCAGCAGGCAGTGACTAGGCTCAGGATAATGTCTTGTATTAAAGCACTGTTTAAAACTGGTTTTGGCCGCATGTTAGTGCCTGGCAGGTGGAGTGTGTACTACTGGTGATTGCTGGGCTTTGCGCAAGTAGCTTCTTGGGATGGGTCACTGTTCAGTGCTTGTGTGGAAAGCTACTTGCAGTCTTGAAACTTTCCCAGGTATAATAAACAATGCAACCAATATTATCGCAATTTTTGAAATAAGGTGGAAGCCCTCACGTGAGTTACAGCCTTGATGGCTGAATTGTGAATGTAATTATTCTTCTATACATAAATATGCATGCTGTCCCAATCAGTTATGCTACTTCTGAAGCCCTGGGAATAAAGAAACATTATGCTGCTGAATAACATACACAGGGAGCCTTGAAAATATCAGCTGAAATAGTAAAAGAAATCTCATGCCAGTCAGTAGTCCCCAGGAAGAAGCTAGATGGATTTCTGCTTTGGGTATGCTCCTGCATGCTCTCAAACAGAAAGCAGATGGATAATGTGGTGGGTGAGGGGACAGTATCGAGCACCTTTATTTTAAACAGTAAGAGATTTTATTTTCCCCTTTATAGATCGCTGTTGTGTGCTTCTCATTTCATTATTCGTATCAGGCTTCTCGAACAAGATATTTTTGTGTGAAGAGTTTTTTTTTAAAGGAGTCATTATGAACTTCTTAAGAAAACATTGGAACAAAATTTTATAAAGGGCCTTTACTGAATCATAAGCTATGTGCTAGAGCCTTATACATGGTTATCTTTCTCAGTGAATTCTAATTTTGAAGCCTCACATTTACTATAAAATCTTGAGAAAACAAAGGTCTGTCTCTATAATGAACTGCTGCCCACTAGATGAACTTGTTTAAGATCTGTAAGATTTCTCACTTTTCTGTCTTCTGCTGCAGAGCTACTATCTGACACTCCCAGAATGAATTAATCCAATTTCAAACAGTAACACCGCAAGTCACCTTGCTGCTTTAAATCCATTTCATAAACCTCCCTCAAACTTCTCCGGTGTATCCTTAGCCTGACTATGGGAACGCAGAGACATTTAAGTCTTCATCTATCATTGTAGACAGCTGTTGTAATTGAATCACCTGGTGGTAATATGAAAAATTTAGCATTCTTCTTTGCTGTTTGGGGGACTCCTTTCCTGCTGTTCCTGTTTGTGATGGCTGAATGTGTTCCAGAGTTTCAGTATGAGGAAACTCTCTTCTGTTCAGTAGATTATCAAGGCTTAGAAGGACTGTGATCTCTTTTTCAGTCTGAGTTAACCAGCTGAATCATATAGAACAAAACACATGGGGAATATTAGTCTCTGCAGAGCAGAAGGACAAGTCTGCCAGGATGCAGACCAGCTCCAGCTCCACACCAGGTTTTGCCTCTTATGACTTGGTTTAATGTCTGATAGCATACATGATGTTATCCCAATTAATTTCATTCATAAAACTGAGATATCTAATCACTACAATAGTCAAAGGAGGGGTGTGTGTGCACATTTCTAGGAGCAATTCAGCCGGTTCAGATCTGGAACTGTTTTGTCCCTCTAAAATGTCAGAGAGAACAAGACAGTAACAATTCCACCTCTTCAGGTAAGTCTCTAAAGGCCGGAGTGAGGCATGATACATCTAATTTGTCAAAGCCCTTGTAACTGACTGCATTTCTTTTATTTTTACAGAAAGTTTGTTCACCCTTAATCTTAACCATAAAGTTAAACATAGATTTTCTTTGGATTGTTTGATGTTAAATATATATCACCAATTACACCTACTTGCAAACCTCTTGTAGCATCATTTTTTGTCTTGAAATCCCTCGTCCCCCCAAGTAAGCAAGCAAGCTATCTTATTGCTTCTTCTCTAAAGTGCTTTATCTACTATTGTCTGGTGAGTCTACCCCATCTTGTGTTTTCCATCTCCAGCAGGTGCCAAACTCTCCGCTTCCCATGTGCAGTCACACTGCTTATTCATTCTCATTTGCTTATTGCTGCTTCACTCCTGTGTGGTGGAATGGCTTGCACAGCAATGTTCCTCTCCCCTGTGCCCATCATCCACTTCAATATTCTGACCCATTATGTCTCTTCTCTTGTCTGGAGGTGTTGTACAGCCACTTGCTGTGTCTTTGTTTATTCAGACCCAGGTAAGCTCCTAATTCAAAGTCTCTGAACTGAGTGGCACTGCTCCTATTAAGTGCCAGTGATGCAGAATTACAGGTCAACCATCAATAAATGCCAATATGGCCACAATGTCATGCTTTCTCCCTCCCTCTCAGCTTATAAATATGGTGATGTGATTTAGACTACCAATCATCCGTAATCAAGAAGATGGAAGCAACTAACTCCCTAAATACAGTGCTTGAAAGACATTACTAGAAAGCTGGGCCAAATGAGATAGCCCTCTAAAGGTAATGACTGGCTTTAGCTTCTGCTGCAACAAGATGTAACAGAAGCATCCCTTTTTTCAAGCATAAAAAGTCTCTGCTTTGTTGTAGCTGAATTTTGTGTGTATGTGTTCACTATGGCAGTTTTCTCATAGGAGTATAGCTAGGAAACAATATTTCACAAACAACAACAACAACAACAACAAAAGGATTTTGAATGCTGTTTGTATTTATGATATCCTGATCTTGGGTAGTTTCATGTTGTCTAGTCTGTCCGTACAGACATTTGCATTTGTAGGAATTATGTTCTGTGTCCGTTCAGGTAGGAATGATGCGGTCAGTAGTTTGGCTGCTAAATGGCCTACAGCAGGAATATTATCTTCTGCAATCAGAAGAAAAAAAAATTATGTTTTGTATTAGCTTTCAAACTCCATCCTCCTTTCCCCTTTTGCCAACCCTGCTCTTCCCTAGTGGAAGTGATGCGGCAGTAAAATTGTGGGGGAGCTTATTAAATTTGCACATTTAATGCCTCAATTTAAACCTTGGGTAATAAAGGACCATCTTTTAATTTAAGCTGTGGGTTTACCATCTGTGCAAATTGGACTTTTTTTTTTCCCTTTTGTATTACCTGAAAAACAGCAACAGCATTACTATGTATAATTTGTAAAGCATTGGTTTCTACATGACTGCCTACAATCATAGTTTGGTCAACTGCACAGGAGTTCAGAAATAGAGACATACACCTGGACACTGCTCTTCCTTAAGCCATTATGTCAGGTAAGCACTTCTTAAACAGTATTTTATTTCCTTTTGCCATTTTCTTTTGCCTAAACCTTACTCTAGCATTCTGACCCTTTCTCCCTTCCAGTGTGAAAAGCAACACCGCATCTGAAGTTCTGGGCTAGGACAGTATTTGGTTGCATCTTCTTGGTTTGAAAGCAAGTTATTTACCATAACCAAACCTGTGGTTGGTGCTGTTGCTGCTTGATTGCCCATTTTTAAAGGTGGATAGATCAGAGAGGGGAGGTGTGCCAAAGTCCTGCTTCCCACAGCACTGGTTTGGTTCTCATTGGCTGTCCTTCTCCTAATTCTAAGATGTTTTGTGACTATTCTACAAAGCCTTGTGCTACCTCATACTGTGAAGTCTCATTAATGTGAAAGAAAATAAAACCCAGGAAGTCTAGTTAGTGAATTTCCATTGCACAGATTTCATTTAGCAAGAATTATCTGTAGCATGCCACTCATATGGAGAACATTTTTAGCCACAGTCTTAAGCGGTATTACTTGCGTTAGAAGCATAAGATAATTGTAATCAGGAAACAAAATAGCATGTTCTGTTTGGGTAGTTAGATTTAAAGGATTGCATATCTGATGCTAAAGCATTTGGGAAGAACCAAAACAAAACCTCTTTGCTCTGGAATAGTGAGCTAATCTTAGATGACAATTCCTAAAGAAAAATTGAAAATATAGGAGAAATTACATATACCGGTCATGCATTTCCACCTCAGCCTGAGCATCCGTTATTTCTGGGCCAGGTTAGTCATTGGAACTGGCTTGTAGCAGGGTCTGGGGGACTCATTTTGTGGCTGAAGGGTAAGGGAAGGCCACATGACTGCCAGTTTGGTGTAGCAGCTCAGCCATGTCAGGGAGATTGTTTTTAGAAGAGCTTTTCAGTTTATTTAGGTAGATTATCAAAATGTATTTTTTTTTTTCATCTCCTCTCTTGGCTATGTGCAGGTATAAATGGGAAGCAAACCCTTTCCTTCTGCCTGCCTTACAGTAGCAATTTTCATGCAAAAATTATTTTAATGTTTAACTTACCATTGAGAAACATGGATGGGTTTAACACTGAATAAGAAAGCTGAACTGCCCAAACTCATCCTGTTGTGCAGCTTAGACTCATGAAGGGAGACAAGTTCATCATTCACCCTTTGCCCCGTTTTTCACTTCAGTGCTGCTGCTCAGAGTTGAAGTATACATGGCTGTTAGCAAGACAAAATAATAACAGCTGCTGGGTTGTGTGTAATGGCAGAGCTGAGCAAGACCCACCTGGAGGGCAGTATCCATGGGTCCACCCGTCAACCTCGGATCAGCGAGACCAATGCTCTCAGTTGCTGTCATGATTTCCTTAGATATGAAGCTTTGTCCATAGGGCTGAGCTGAAAAAGATGATCCTAGGATACTACTGAGCTTAAATAATTTTTGTCTGTTGGAGCATGCAAATGGGATAGCCTCAAAGTTGGTCTAACATATGTTATTAGGAAGACCTTAGGCTGAGGGAGGTTCCCTTAGGAGCACAAAGCTATAAATACGGTGCCTGCACGAAGCAGAGCTGAAACTCTTTGTGCCCAGCTGACTCTGGGGGAGAGGAGGGTGGATAATTTTCATTTCTGATTTGTCAGCTCAGACTGTAATTTCTGTAAATCTGTTGCCTGTCTTGTATGTTGTACAAGCAATCACAATCATACCAATTGTATACAAAGATGAAGAATTGCAAGGAAGGACATATTTCACTTTTGACATTTGCTTAAATTCTTGGAAAACTACATGACTTAGCATCCAGGAAAGTTTGAAAGTTGCTGCAGATTAAAGCTACTAATGGCTGATTTTACTCCTCAGCACGTCTGAGCATTGAGTCCGTTAGTGTCTTTTACTGTGTCAATAGAGAAAACAAACTCTATGCGCTACCAATTAACTTCACTAGCAAGCATACCTTCCTAAGAAAAACCAAGTGAACACGTGTCTTTTACTAGGAGGTGGAAAACCTGAGCCGGTGTTTCAGACATCTGATGATCTTGGTGTGTGTCTGCTATCTCATTATCTTTCACAGGGACTAAATGCAGTCTTCAGAGCTGATCAGTGCCTTCTGTCTCTCTGAGGAGACTTTATTTAATTTTCTATATTATATTATAGCATCTTTTCTCTTTAACTGGAGACATCTCAATCTATTCTAATGATAGTTATACCATGTGTTCATATAAATACAGACACAGAAACATAGGTGGCTTTAGGCTGCATTTGGGAAGGTGCTAGAAAATACAACTCTAAACTTGTTTGATTATGTCTAAAATTAAGAATACTAATATTTAAGTATCAAAAATAAAAAAAGTTAAAAAAAGAGCCATTCTTGAATGGGTGCCATGTGTTATTCTTAAATGCGGCTTCTGCTGTAACTAACCCAAAGGATGAGCTCAAAATACGCTTTCTGTGAAATGAGAATTATTGTCATTTAGGTTTGATTTTTGTCTACCTGCCAGAGCAGGTCTGAGCACTCTTCTCTTAATGGAGGAGTTTATACAGGAGACCCCTGAAACAAGCCACACAGGGAATAAGAGCTTGTCTGACACTCAAATGGCAATGATTGCGGTGCTCCTGTCAAATACAATGTGTGCCAGTACCCCAAAAAAAATAGATGGCTGAATACCTGTGGCTGAACACCTGTGTGTGCTTGCAGCCCAGAAAGCCAACCGTGTCCTGGGCTGCATCAAAAGAAGCGTGACCAGCAGGTCGAAGGAGGTTATCCTGCCCCTCTACTCTGCTCTCGTGAGACCTCACTTGGAGCATTGTGTGCAGCTCTGGTGTCCTCAACATAAAAAGGACATGGAACTGTTGGAATAAGTCCAGAAGAGGGCCACGAGGATGATGAGGGGACTGGAGCACCTCCCGTATGAAGATAGGATGGGAAAGTTGGGGCTGTTGAGCCTGGAGAAGAGAAGGCTGTGTGGAGACCTCATAGCAGCTTCGGTATCTGAAGGGGGCCTATAAGGGTGCTGGGGAGGGACTCTTCATTAGGGACTGTAGTGATAGGACAAGGGGTAACGGGTTCAAACTTAAACAGGGGAAGTTAAGATTGGATATGAGGAAAAAATTCTTTACTGTGGGAGTGGTGAGGCACTGGAATGGGTTGCCCAGGGAAGCTGTGAATGCTCCATTGCTGGCGGTGTTCAAGGCCAGGATGGACAGAGCCTTGGGTGGCATGGTTTAGTGGGAAGTGTCCCTGCCCATGGCAGGGGGGTTGGAACTAGATCATCTTAAGGTCCTTTCCAACCCTAACTATTCTATGATTCTATGATACCATGAAACATTTTTTTGTCCCTAATTGCCCCCTCAACACCTCTTAAGGGATGTAGATGCAGGTGTACACCCGACTCCCCATGCACAGAGGTTTTAATGTGCCAGGGTGATTACACCCACCTGGATATTTATACTCTGATTCCTACTTAGACTGTAGTAAAGGAGTATTAATTAATTACTGAAGTGGCATGGCCTCTTTACAGCAGGAATTTATCTACAAGACCTGTACTATAGTTCAAGCTTGATGGGTAATTAATGCACCTATCTGCACATACAAAGGAAAAGCTGGGCCATGCACATGTCACCTACCAAAATTCATGGCAAACAATTTCTCTTTCAAGAGAATAAGGAGTGGTATGTGGAAGTCAAGTAAAACTCCTACAGACTGTTTGTTATACACCGAAGTAGGTAGTTGTATAGTCAGAGAGGAATATAAAATTAAACATATAATATAATTAATATAATATAATATAAGTAACAGAAAAATAAATTTAAAAAAGTTTTTGTGGCTGTGGTGCTTTGCTGTGAAGGTCTGAAGATGGCTGAAAAGATAGGGCTAAGAGAAAATTAACAATACCCCTTTCCCAAGGTAATTTGGATTTTTTCATTTAGGCTTCCTACTCAGCTACTAGCAGGCCTCTTACGCATGGTGTGACTAAGGCGAGCTGCTATGGTGACAGGCTGGGAAACAGATGTGACTTTTGTGTGACAAGAGATTTTTTTCTTTGCAGCTTTTTTTTTTTTTCTCCCCTAACATGGTTAGAAAGTTGCTCTGTCCATCTTCTCATTTTCTAGCTTTGATTTTCCAGCTTCGAGGGTTGGAAATGTTGGGGGTCTGATATTATATGATATTTTTAATCTTCCTTTTTAAATGATGAGATGTTGGAGGAAAGCAAAATTGTTAAGAATACAGCAGAACTGAAATTTCTGCTTTTCTGTGCAGACGGAGATTCTCAGTTTGAGTACTGTCTAAAGCTGGTTGTCCATGATTGTGTGTAACCAAATGTTTTGTTTCAGGTTGGTGGAGCAGTTTTGAGGAAAATCCCCTTATTTGTCCCATATACTGAGTGCTGGCTTGGTTCAGGGAGGGGTTTGTTGGGCATGAGCTGAATTGCTTTTGGAGAAAACATAACCAGTATTGTGTTATCCCCTGTGTGGATGTGGGGGTTTTCTTCAGGTGGCTTGAAGAACAGATGTGAGGAGGAGACAGTACAGAGGATAAAATTAACTCAAGTCTGAAATTACAAGACTGAAGCAGATCTGCAGATCTTTCTGGATTCCCAAATCGTTGGGGTTGCTCCCAGTCAGGAAATTTGCAGTCTCCAGTATGGGTGTCTGTAATGTGGAGAGGACAAGATGGCAGATTGAGACTGTCATTAAGCACCTTGGGTGCCAATTGCTTTCCTAGCTGGAAAGTGAATTAAATAACTCTCATCACTCTGCTGTTCAGTAGAATAAGCCTGCTTAGCTTAACAAGATCAGTTGTGGTAGGATGTATAGTTATCAGTAGCAAATGAATGGAGAAGCTGCCTTCTTGCTGTTTGAATAGCTTTGCACTAGTGTCATGCCAATATAAACATCTTAAACCTACAAAGTCCACTAGGAGGCAGAGGTTATTTTTAAGTGGTGAAGTATGGAATATTTAGCTCTCCAGAACCTTTTTGTACCTGAGCTAGACCAAAGCTTTGTCTTGAGTTATAGACTCCCCACCTCACTGTAGGTGGGTGGCACCTAGTAAAAAATGTATATGAGTGGTAGCTGCAATGTCCTAAAGTGATAAGAAGTTGTTAAGTGAGACACAATATGTGGCAAGAGGTCAGGTAGTTTATCCAGCAAACTGGTATCTGCTTCAAGGAAAAGATAACCTAGGCTGGATGGACAGTTTTAAATTCATAAATAAAAGTAATGCTCTTCAAAACTAAATGCCAAGAGTTCTTTGCATCTGCTGGTATGTTAAACCACCTCAGGGGCAAATTACTAGACCTGTAAATTCATGCTTGGGGCAAGAGAGGTGGAGGAGGGCAGCTCACTGTGGCTTGTGCCTCTGAGGGTACTTCAGAGACTGAAGGACTGACTTTGGTGGAGTCTAACCCTAAATTGACTCTAATGTCCTTAGACTGACCCACCTAAATGTTCTTAACACAGCAGCGTTAAGGAGGAGAAACACTCACAAATCAGGACATGGCAAATGGACGTTCAGCTACAATACTGTCTAATGTACTATCCTGACATAGCTTGTCTGTTTTGACTGCCCAGCTCAGTGGCTCTGGGCCCTCCAATGTGTGGTAGCAGTAGGGCTTGCAAGTACTTTGGGAAATGAGATTTGCAACCAAGAGGTAAAGAGAGCACTGAATGCTCTCCCATGACCCCAGATGTGTAGTTCCTGCATTTTCACTGAATGCCTATAGATTTCAGCCTCACTCAAATTGGTATCAGGGTGTGTATGCATTGCAAACAATAGTGGCTGTGTTCATTGTTTCTTTTAGCATCTTTTCATTAGATAGTGATTCTGGATGCCAATACTTCAAGGAAGTGCTGCAATATTGCTCCGTTTGCTCCACCCTTTGAAAACCAGCAGAGGCAGCATTATTTGGGGTCTGTGTGCCTGTTAACAATAAAAAAGCATTTGCTCACTGGTATTTTATTTTTCAGATTTGTGCTCTCCCAGGGACAATCAGTCTGAAAATCAGAATCTGCTCAGTTAACTGTTCCTGCATTTCCTCTTCTTAAATGTATTACTCTGGAGCAACTCAAACAACATATTTCTTTACAAAGTCCCAGTACTTCTGTGTGGAAATGAGATCGTCTGGCACTGGCTGGAAAACTGGACAGACCCTTCCTAGATCCTGGAGACTGCAGTTCAAGCAGCATTTTATTCACTCACATGTTTTGTTTTACTGCTGGTTAGGTTAAGAAGTTTCATTTAGCCACAAAAAGCAAACTGTTATTCATAGTGTGATGGCTTGAACCGAGCAGTCAGCAAAGAAGAGCTAATCTTTCAATGTTAGAATGAGAACCAAGGTAACAAGGCCTCTGGAAGACTCATCATCCTGTCTCTGTCACCAGACAGCTGTAATAGTATTTTCTCTCCTCTTTGCCAAGCTTGCTACCTCCAACAGATGTGTCTCAGCTCTCCCCTTCAGGATCTGCATGCAAAGGGTGTCCTAAAAGACCTCTGAGCACTGCTCAGCAGTTCTCTGCTGCTTTTAAAGGCTGGAGCACTAACTTTCATTTTTTTTTAAGGAGAAAACAACAACCACAACAATATTTAAGATCTCTCCTGTCAGATCACAGGACTGTGGTCTTGACAGAAGGTGGAAATACAGCTTTCCTCTTGCAGCATTTGGCCATCCAAAAAAACAAGCACAGAAATCAGACCCACAAAAGTGAGTAGTCTGTCAAAAAAAGAAATTAAAAAATAATCAAAGCCAAGCACTATTGCTACTTGGTGTTAATGAAACTTGTAGATGCTCGTTTTACTTGAGCCTGTAGATGGTTCTTTTGTTTGCAGCTTGTGGATGTATTTAAGTCAGCAATTTGAATGCTATTCACAGCACATGTCTGTGTGGTTCTGAATACTATTAATAGGGAATTTCGCAACCTTTCTCAGTTCTTGAAGAAAGAATAATTCTGACCCAACTAGAGTCTTCAGCACTGCAGTATTTCTCTCTGACTCAAGGTCATGTGGGAGTAATGGCTAATTCCTTAAATATATTTTAAATTAGTAAAGCTGTCAAGTGTGCGTCATGCCCTTCCAGTAAATTGCTTATGTTCCCTGGCTGCCAGCTCTTCAGCATCTGTATGGGTATATTTATATACTTACAATAATTCTGACTAAAGCCTAAGGTTTATTCAGATAGATGAAAAATTCATTCTGAAGGATGAAAATTTGGCTGTTCCACCCATTTATTTAAATGTTGATCCTGCTCACTTGAAGCGGTTAGCAATCTGCACACACTGTGCTCTCCAACGGTGACTTAGGTCTATGCAGCCTCAGTAGGATGCTATTAGATATACAGTATAATCTATATGTAGTGTTGTCTGAATGAGATTACCCATAAAGCTCTTGTTTGTGTGCTGAGCTTTGACAGGTTTTGCCAAAACACACATTTGAAAAAAAACAGAAGGCTCCAAATAGCTGCTGAGATAGAAGGCTTGGGAACCGCTGACTTTGAATTAAACATTCCTGAGTTTCTGTGCTTGAGCTGTGATGCTATGGCACCTACCATGGCATCTACAAAGGCAGTAACTTCCCTATAAATACTGCACAGGGATACATAAGATTTACACGCACACATATCTGTTGCGTTATATGAAAGTATCACAATACTACATATAAATTGCACCACAGTTGGGAAAGATGGGAAGCCTAGGACCAAAACTCCAGGGCATGTACATTCTGGTAATTTTGTTTAACACTAGTACTATAATGGCTATATGTGCTATGCTCTACATGGCAAATACTCCTAGTGATATAAATCCAAGGTATGACCGATCAAATGGTATAACCTCTTTTCTGTTTGGAAAGCTGACTGAGAACTGTTATTCTTTAGCATACTGCATAGGAAATTGAGCTTTAATTATGTAGAATACTTCTCTGAGTCTCTTGAGAAGAAAACTCTAAACTGTACTTCAGTAAAGAATTAGTTTAGGTGCAGAAAGAAGTGGCTAGCTGTGAATTTCTAACCTGTTGTGCTATTGCAAAGAATTTTGGGCAGAAACAGTTCACCTGGTTTTCTCAAGGCGTGTATGCAATGGGACTCTAAATTCTGCCTCTTTACCGGTATCAGAACTGCAAATTCTGAAGCCAGTACTTGTAACCGTCACTTGGATTTCCAAGTCGCTGAAATGCCTTGGGTATACACATGCACATGCAGGTGCAGGATTTCAGATTGTCTAATATGGTGTCATGGTTTAAGTCTCTATAACTCACGCAGTCTCTCTCTCACTCATTCCCCACTCTTTCTTCCCTCCACTCCTGGAGGGATGGGAAGGAGAATCGAAAGAATGCAACTCCCACAGGTTGAGATAAGAACAGTTTAGTAACTAAGGTATAACACAAATCACTACTGCTACCACCAATAATAATAATGACAAGAGAAATACAAGGGAAAAGAATACAACTGCTCACCACCCAATATCAATCCCAAACAAGCAGTGCACCCCCCACCGTGCACCCCCACCACCCTTCCGCGTCTCTGCTCCCTGTTTTTACATCCTGGACATGATGTGCTCTGGTATGGAATAACCTCTTTGGTTAGTCTGGGTCAGGTGCCCTGTTTCTCCTTCCTCCCGGCTTTCTCTCCTTCCTCCCGGCTTTCCCTCCTCCCTAGCAGAGCATGAGACTCACAAAGTCCTTGACCAGCCTAAACATCACCAAGCAGTAACTGAAAACACTGGTGTTATCAGCGCTGTTCCCAGGCCCAAAATCAAAAACACAGAGCTGCACCAGCTACCAAGAAGGAGAAAAAATGACTGCTGCTGCTGAACCCATGACATATGGGAAGGGAAATCTTTATTTCCAACATGCTCAAGTATATAAAATATGAGATAATAAATATTATAAAGTACTATAATAAAATAATAATAAATTGTGAGACTGGAAATAGGTGCATTGCATTGCATTGTAGGATGAATAAGAAAGATGGAAGAGACCCATTTTGGTTTATTTTCTGCATAAGGTGGATGCAGAAATTGCAGGTAAAGGGAGGATCACCTACAGGAGTTGATCTGTGTTTGGAAAGCAGAATTTAGCTGTGCAGTATTTTGGTAATGAGCTGCCTGTTAAAAAAATTAATTTACAAGTATATAGTTGTCTCATTATCCAGCTTGCAGTATACAAAACGTTTCTGTAGGAGATACTCTGCCTTTTGCATTAGGTGTTGTGAATAGTTTTGAAGTGCTGGTCGCCAAACGTTTTGTGAAATATCTATGCCTCTTGAATGTGACAGCCTTGCAAAACTCTGTTTTCTTTTGCTGTTGAATGGTGAGCGTTAATCAGCTTTAATGATCATCAGTGGATAGCTTACAAAGGTTGCACTCTGCATTCTGCTGTAAATGGAGCCTCAAATAGTTGTAGTTGCCTATGGTTGTATGCTAGAAACCTGTTTTCTTCTGTGGATCACACTATCACCCTTTAATCAGAACTTGTTCTGAAAATGGTAATGCCATGTCTCTAAGGGTGTTCTCATTTTTGAGGGTAGTAGCCAAAGGGAATATTGTCATCTGTTTCAACCTGTTCACAGAATGAGACCAAGAAAAATACATTTTGAACTTCAAGAAAAAACATTATTCTGGTTTTTAGGTAGCTCATCTGGGACTCTGTATGCACAGAAAAGTTCTGGGTTTTGTTCGTGCTGCTCCACTTCTCAGAGATGCATCAGGACCTCTCTCCATGATGACCGGAAGGGGCTCATGCCAGGGAACACCAGATATGTCACAGTAAGTGTCTACTTGAAAGCCAAGTTTCTCAGCTCCCATTAGAGAGAGCAGACTTACCTGCAAAGCAGATGGGCTTATCCTAAAATAGGAACTGAAGAGGTGATATGGTTGCATCAACACAGCTGTCTGGTGCTGTTTGGCATTCCCTACAGAATTTGCATGCTTCTCTCATGTATGAGGAGATTCAGGGAATCTTTTCGGACCTCCAGCTGGAGGCCCAGGGGCTAATCTCAGACAACCAAAATGGTGCTAGGTACCTACATAGGGGCAGCTGGATGCCACCCCAACTGGTGAGTCATATTTAGATGGTCTCTGGGCTGGAAGACTACAGTGGAACCATAAAGACACAGTGGACATGTTGACATCTGAGTACAAGTGCCTTTACCTGAAACTAAGCCTTATGCACAGCCTGATTTCATAAGGCTCTGTAACATGTTATAGTTAAATGATTTTTCTACCTAAGAACAGACAGAAGTGATGCTGAGTACATTTACTGGAAGAGTGTTATAGAAATCATAATCACAGCAATGTAGATGTTAGGGTGTCAGTGGCCTTTTGGACTGCACAGTCATGCATGCGGTATGAACTTGGCATTGTGTTGCTCTGATTTTCCTACGTGGAGTCCTTTTCTTCTAACTCCTTCATATGATTTAAGCTAAAAAACCTTTCTTTCAAAAAAGCTTAACTTCAAGTATAAGTTGATTTTATTGACATTTGTGTTCTTTAATTAATAGGTTAAAGTGAATTTCCACTGAAAAGTAAGACTGTAACTTATTTGCCTGTCTGGTGGAGGAAATGTCACCAGAAGTGTAGTGGTGGTGTTATAGGTTGGGAAGGTAGGGTAAAGCTCCAGTGGGTGTTCAGCATAAAGGGGAATTATACCTTTGTCTGGTTCATGTTAAAGATATGGAGTTAAGTGTTGTCTTGTGCTCTCTCCTTTAGCCATTCAGAGCTCAATAGTGTGTCTAAACCTGGAGCATAATATTTTGATGTGAAAGTGTAATGGTAATGTTCTGCCTTATTTTCAGTTAAATGGCAGAGTTTAGCTGTGTTGTGATGAAGAAGGGGGACAGAAGCAGTGTAGTGTTGCTAGAGAGATGGTTTACAGAAGGGCTGCTGTTCACTTGCTCACCTATATTCTTCCCCAGTAACCCTGCACAAGGTAGAATAATGTGTATTTATGATATTCAGAATCTATTTTGGCCCTTGACTGCGCATATCACGTGGTATATACTTATTGGAAGTAGCCATAGAACAAGTCAGCTCGATGCGCCTTTTAGTATATTTTTGGTCAGCATTGATGTCTATGTCAGTGTGCTCAGAATATTTTGCTATCATTGCAAGATTTAAAATATAAATGTGTTCTTTATCTACTTTTATCATCCTTGTAGATTGACCCTAACTATGTTTTATATCAATTTTGAGACATTTTATTGTTACAGAGTGTCTCATTTGAGCACAGAATTAGAAATGGGATAATTGAATTGGCATCAGGGAACGTTATTGTTTTCAAATGGTTTCTTTGAACGCCAGGCTGGAATGCTAAGTCGGTTTGTATCAGTAAGGTTCAAAAGATGCATTATTTTCTGTAAATGCCACAAGTATGTTTAGTATCTAGGAGCTTTTATTTGATATAACGCATATTTGGCAGAATGTATCACTTTTGATAGGCAGCACTGAGATGCTTCCTGGAATGAATTGAGTTTGCTTTGATAAATCTTATACAAGACATAATCTCTTTCCATTATCATATGGATAGCATTATGTAGGAAAATACTGCATTTAATTTAAATATTTCAGTTTGTGTTTGACACAGCAACCACTTTAAATTCACAGTGAGCATTAAGTTGCACATTTTATTATAGTTTTTGCATGCAGAATTGAATCACATTCTAAATGTCAGTTGGCCTGGTAAAGGGGGAATGCAGGTACATGAAAGATACAAAAGAAAAGGTAGCATATCGCAGCAGCAACCAAGAGGTACAGGCCTGTCTGCTGTGCTCATCAATGATGCTGTCTGAGAAGAAACATGGTGGTGAAAGGAGCATGAGGAGTTGCTTGTATTTCCTGCTCACAGATAGAATAATGTCATAAAATGACACCAACTTGACCGGCAGCATCCTGGTGGAGGTAATGATGTACTGAGAGGCTTGAAGGGAATAGAATTGGCTGTTAAGAAAGGAAGAGAAGAAATTGTCCATCAGAGAGGTGGTCAGGTGGTGATGTGAGCAAATGTGGCTGGATGAGGGCCTTACCAAGCCCAAGAATTATTTTCTGACACAAATCATGGGGATATCATCAAAGCCCTGAGTAAATAAGATTTTTTTTTTTTTTTTTTTTTTTTTTAGAAAATTGCCAGAATGTTTCCTGTGTGTGATTTTTTTTATTTGTATTTTTTTTTTAATAAGAAACCTCCTGGACAGGTAGATTCTATGTGAGAGAACACTTAGAGCAAATAGTATTTGGGGGAAAAACCACTTTGAACTTAGAACACTTAGAGCAAATAGCATAAGGGGGAAAAAATGGATCCCTGAAGCCCCTTTGTTAGAAGAATGTGAATAGTCTACTGCCCAGAAAAGCATGCCAGCAAAACACCTAGCTATCTGCACCTTCAGAAATTGTAAACTGAATTATGGGGCATTTCGGGTTGTTTCAGTTCTGGTGAAGAACAAGCTCTGTAAACCTTCTCTCTCTGTATTCAGAAGAGACTTTTCAGATGAATAGTGCGCAAATGTGCAAACAAAACTGCTGAATTAATCTTGTTCTGTTGAACACTGGCAAATACTTATGAACAACTGAATTTGAAGAGGGGTTTGGCAGTAGGTTATATAGGTGATGACAACAGTGGAAATACCGTGATGAGGCATCTCACTGAAGTAACCCTTCCTACATTGTCAAAGCTCCAATTTAGAGCAAAATATTCTGCTTGTGGCTACAGTATTCTTCATTTCTTGTTCTGAGTTCTCCATTTTTATATGAAAATATAGTTGCATTTAATCCAAAAAGGCATTTGAATGGCAGAGATCTTTCTATGCAGGTGGGGCTTTTTTTGTGTGCAGACTATAGGAAGAAATAAATGAAATAAATATAACAACATTACTATTACTTTCCACAATGAAAGTGTATACTAGAGTTTCTTTGCCTTCCTTTGGTTCAGCCATGTCTAGGTGCAGCAAGAGGTGCAAAAGGTGTGCTGCAGAGGTAGCCTGAAGCCCAGCAATAAAGCTGAAAACCATGCTGCCATTGGAATTTTTCATTTTGCCACCTTTTTTTCACTGTTGATGCTGAAATAGCTCCACTTCTGACAGCAAAATAAATTTTCAAAGAAGAATGGGAATACCATGTCTGAAACAACTGAGTTTTCCTGTAAAAGCTGGGGATTTCATTCAGTATCTTGTAGCACTCTTAAGGCTTTGCTGTTAATGCCACCTTTCAGTTTGGTCACAAAAGTAAGCCAGCACATAATGTCCTCATATTTTATTTCTGTGTATGTAAGTGTTATTGATGAACACCATCTCCATGGCACCACTGAACTCCTCTCAAATTAGGAGTGGTTTGTACATCCTACTTCTTCCGACCAGATTTATCATCTGAAAGGGATTGTTTGTTGTCACATTGCATTTCAGCCAAGACCTACAACTGGTCCATGATGGACAGGAGTATTGAGCCCTCCTTTTAGCAGTCCACGTATTGGTATCAAATACTTTTTCAGTTCATGGAAAAAACGTGCTGTTCTGAGGCTTACGTGTTGCCCAGCAGGGCACCACAGGCTGGTGGCATCATTACACTTTTCTGAGCTCCTGCTTTACCATCAGTCAGGAGATGGCATCGTTCCACCATGTCTACAAGATGTTACTGTTGCCAGAATGAGGAGTAAGATAGTGTTAAAATGAATGTAATTAATTTATGGATCAAGTAATGAAGTGGGGAGAGGAAGGAGTGAAAGAAGGATTACAAGAAGGTATCATGGGTGCCTCTGGTGTGTTACCTTGTAGAAAGACAAAGCTCTATACAAGGTAATGTAAATTCTAGACAGCTGGCCACAGGACTAGGTTAGTTCTGTGGTTGTTGTGGCTGAACCACAGAGCAAAAAGCCACTGAAGTCCAGATAGATTCAAATCTGGGGTTTATTTAATTTTGTTCATCTTTAAACTGGCTGTGATTATCTTGCCTTTGTTTGGATGTTACAAAGAAGTTTTATTTTTGCAGAGCCCTCATCCAGTGTTGAGGTGGTTTGGGGTTGCTGTGAGACACGGAGGCATCATATACTGAGAGGAATAGAAGCTCTCTGAACCTATGTCTTATGTCAGCACTTCAGCATGAGTCTTGGGATCACCCAAAAGTGCCCAGGGGCTGATCTGACACAGGGACAAGTTGTAGAAAGGGTGTCCTATGCTGATGGCCTTAATCAGAGCTTTACCAGGAGAGATCTGCTGTGCCATGCTGGCCTTCTGTCAGGTTCCCAGTAATAATTCACAGGTGTCTTGCAGAGCATGGAGTTTAAAAATAAAGTGCCTAAAAGCTATTGTACCATGGCAGTCAAATTTCATTTTGTATAAAGATTGGCTTTTAATGCAACCATTAAAGAAGTGTTCACTTCTCTTAAGAGTTTTGAAGTAGGTTTTTTTCCCTTTTCATAGCTTTGTCTGCAAGAAATGAATAGTAGATCTCACTGGAAACTTGTAATAGTCTTCTCCCTTTTGAGATCAATATCTGTTTCCATAATGCAAAAGACAGTTTTTGTTTGAGACATTTTTAAGTCTGTGGAAGAGCTGTCATTAAAAGAACAATATTACCCTTTCCAGCACCCCAGGCTAAGATAATCACAGGTAGAAAAGTGTTTGTCCATGTTATGAGAAATAAAAAGTTGTGGCAGGGGTCATTACCAGAGCATTCTACTTATATAACATCTGCTCTTCATTGTGCTCCACATCTTGCTGTTTCCCTTGCTAGTGGGAGACCTCATTCTTTGCTGAAGTGGCCTCAGCTGCATTTTTTCCCTCCCCACCTGACTGTCATGCAAATGGCTGAGGGATCACGTAGCTGTGCTTCATAGCAGTCAAGAATGCACACCCAAGCAGGGTGAGGTTCCTTTATTTAAAAGAAAGAGCTATTTATGGCTTCTGGTTTCTGCCCTTCTATGCCTCATTTCTTATTAAACCTACAGATGCTGATTCTCCCTTAGGAAATTCTTCAGCCACAAAGAGCTGGAGGCAGAAAGGGTGTAACAAGGAGTTATTGCTGAAAGCTCACCACCTTTTTATGCTCTGTCTGCTGTAAGGCGCAAGCAGGTGTGACCTGATCTTGCTACTCCAGCATTCTTCTGTTTGCACCTTTTCTTTTCTTTTTTCCTGAATAGCCAAATGTGAGAAATCTATCAAGAAAAAGAAGAGAGTTTTAATTCTTATGAAAGCCAGATAAAAAGAGAGTTTGAGATGATCCTTTTCACAGACTATAGCTTAAGTCAGGAGGGATCAAAGCAGCATCTCTCACCAGTGTTGTTTCTTGGAGCCAAGGCGATATGAGCCAGAAGGAATCTTACTCAATGTTGACAGCTACTTACCCTGGTATCTGTGAGTGTGTGCGTGTGTGTAATAAAATTTTTGGCATAAAAGACTTTGAAACAAACTATGTTCATAGGGAAGACTTTTTTTTTTCCCAAAATGATTTCTCCTTTCCTTCAAAGTGGAACCGAAAAGGTTTTGTTTTCTGCTATTGCTCAAGAAAAGGACAACAATATTTTTATGGGCATAATTTTCATATTTCTCAAATTGAAACACTTAAAACCTTTAACCTGCTTTCAGTATGTGATGTTTCCTCAGTTTGCACATGAAAGTGACTTGGCTTCTCATAAAGCTGCTGAATAACTCCTGGGGCTAGGAAAAGGTAGACAGCACATATCCCCCAAAACCTCCAGTTGTACAGATATGTATTTTCTTTTTCTCTAGTTCCACTTTCCCTCTTTGTGAACACTTGAAGACAGTGTGTGACTGACTTGGAGTTAGTTTCAGCCATGCTGCTCGGTTATTAGGAGTTTTCTTGGAGAAGGAAGGATGCAGAAAGTCAGGAAATGAAGGAAACCTCTCTAACAGAAAGCCCAGACAAATGCACAAGAAGTGTGATGTCCCCCATCCATACACTCCTCAGCCAGTCACCTCTCAGCTTCTGGGTGTCAGGTGCCATGTAACACCATCTAGCTTTCAGAGACATGATTTTTGTTGTCCCTGGAGTGTCCCTTAATTCAAGGCACTTCAGTTCTTACATTACAAATGTGATACCAGGGTGTATTGTCAGCTTAACAGTGCTTAATGCTGCCCTTCGTCCCTCCCTGGAGGGAATCACTTTGAAGGAGGGTGCACAGAGCTGGCCTAGAAGCCAGAAGTCTTTCTTTCATCCTTGACCCCCAGGTCCATCTCCTGCCCATGCTTCCAGCCAGCACAGAAACATTTACTGTGCCAGTTTGAGTCTGGCACCCAATGTCAGCAGTCTTTGTCAAGGGTATCAGCATGTGCAGTTCCTTTTATGCAGCTGTTGTACTCCTGTAAGGGAGGGATGTTACTGCAGGAAAGAAATTAAGCGTGAGCACTGAGAGGAAAGATTTAGTTGGAAATCATCTTCTAAATGACTGCATGGACTGCTCAACTTTCATAATGTTTTTAATTCTAGGGTGCACTGCTGCTTAGTTCTTTATCCCAATAATGTAAATGATCACAAGAAGGAAAAAGAACGATCAACGTTCCTTTCCCTGGGAAGTATAAAATGGGACTAATGTTGCTAGGAGACATATTCACTAGTTTGCACTTCACTTTACAGCCAGAAATACTCTGCACATGTACAAAGCACAGGGAATCTGTGCAGAAATATAAAAATAAAAGTGGCTCTGATGAAGCCAGCCAAGGCATTTTACAGCTTTGCTTTTTCCTTGAGTACTTGGATAAAGCATATACAAGAGGACTTCATGGCCTGGATACCTTGTTGACACCTTTAATTAGGATTTATATTTCTGCATCTTAAGGCAGATAAGAGTGAAAAAGTGTTGCGCAGGGCTGCTCTTTTTTTGAAAAGTAAATATTCAATATTATGCTATTACCGTTTTCTCTTGAATTGCCATTAGTTTTTATCACTTCTCTGTATCTGTTAGCTATGTCAGAAATTTTTCACTTTTAAAAGCTTTCTGCTGTCCTTTGTGAGACAGTTTAAGCAACCGTGATTCAAAATGACTATAATGCACCATAGAAGAAAGTTTCTTGAAGTGTGCTTTTGACTTCCCCATGAAATTAGTTCTTGGACTCGAGTTTGCTGACACATGTGCCTGAAATAATTTGTCAAACATCAGAGAGCATTTTTACTAGTTGAAACTACACAACTGCTTGGGAAAAGATAGTGTCATGCTGGGGTGGTGCCAAAGACAGATTTAGGTCTTGAGAATGGGCTCTAAAATCAGTTGAACTTTTTCTGCATTAGATTACTG
The DNA here is from genome assembly GCA_039720435.1 of Amazona ochrocephala. Classification (NCBI taxonomy): domain Eukaryota; kingdom Metazoa; phylum Chordata; class Aves; order Psittaciformes; family Psittacidae; genus Amazona; species Amazona ochrocephala. The sequence goes on along the minus strand of CM077881.1, from coordinate 45,936,132 downwards.
GACTCAACTTGCACCTTTTCTCTGGGCCCCTGACGGGATTTTGGGCTTTAGTTGTTGGTTGATGTCATATTTGCTTCTCCTCTCTACTGGCCCAATTTGGATACGTCTGTGTTGTATGGAGGCATATGCCATTGGGCGTTGTGCTAACGGGAGTTCTGCAGCTCCTTTACCCTCTGTGATATCCATGTGCACAGTGTGGAGCTGCTACATCTGCTCCAGTTCCTCTTTCTGACCAGTTGTGAAAAGGACGGTCTTGAGAGAGCCCTCCTTTTGCAATTCTTGACTGTTTGCCAAGTTAGCCAGTTAATTGTACTGTTGATGATGTTTTTCTCAAAGGCCTCACAGATTGCCTTAGCCATGTGGCCACTGAGGACTTCCTATATTTCCACGACACAGAGTGCTGACTCTTCTGTAGTACTCCACTATTTATTTTTTTTTCAGTAAGAGGTGCTTAAAGTGTTCACTGGAACAGGAACATAGGTTCTGACTCCAACAAGTGGAAAACAGGGTTCCTCTGCCCCTGGCCCACTGTATGCTTTCACTTCTGAAAATTGAAGAAGATTACAGATCTGTAAAGAGAACAAACTGAGAGACAAAGAGAATGCAGTAGTCTTGTGGCTGCCAGTTATAGCACCCCTCTTACTGAGAGTTATCATGTAGGTAAGATAAATGGTATCGTCAAAGCTGGCAAGTTTTGAGGAGTGGAAATTCTCAAAATAACAAACAAAAAATCCTTTGCTGCTTCTCCTCTGCTTCTCCAGTCTTCAGCTGTGCCAGAGAAGCTGTGTCAAGGAATTACTGTGTTTTGCCTATATAGATTTCTATTTGAAAATCTGGAAATAAATCTGGTGCATATATATTCAAGCTGGCTTTATTCAACTGGATCTCTACTGTTAAAGTACAGCAATATCCATTTGAGGAAGAAGCACTGGGATATTTTATGGTTAAGCATCGTATGATATGGCGACAATCCCTGTTGTAATAAGGGTCCTTTCTTAGGAGATGTAGAAATGAGTGTAAATGGTTATGGTGGTAGTGGAATACATTGTATGAAGTTTGTCCTATAATCCTTACTTAAATTTAATCCTGCTTATAAAAGTCTTCAAAGTGCTAAATGACTTTTAGTGGTAGCATGTTGTTGCACTGTTTGCAAGACTTCCCTTCATCATGTACCTAATGTAGGCTGTTTTGAAACTCCTGTAGGCTTCAGTTTTGTATGGAGGGGAAAGAATAAGGAGCAATAGATGTAGCTGGGTCATCAGCAATATAAAAGGCAAAATTCTGTCTATGTCCTAGGGTGCAATAACTTTAATGTATCTAGCTGATATGAATAAAGATGTTAAGATTCTCCGCTGGTGGTGGATTGAAATTAAAAACATCTCTGAAAGACCTTAATAATGAAACCTTTAGATGCATATCTGTGATCTAACCTGGGAAATTGTGAGCAAATAGATGCTGAGGCATGCAGCATTTTACTGACCTGGTGCATCAAAACACCCTCGTTTCCAGTGTGATTAAACAGGTCAGTGACTTCACCTTGAAGCAAGTGCTGGGACTTCTCTAGTTTCAATGACTTTAGGAAAGCCTTCAGAATAAAAGTTAAAAAAGTATTTTGTGTGTCTGGCTGTACTGGGTAGTCCTACAAGATGAAGGAGTAGTCTGTGTAGGAGTGTACAGGTGCATGATAATCTAGGAAGTGTCTAAATTCATGAAGATGAGGTATGTTTGGTGGTGCCCTGGTCATTGCTTAGAGTTGAGGGCTCCATAGATCTTGATTAGTTATCCAATATGTATGGGTTTAAGTTCTTCCTCTGCAGGGCACACTCTGTCTTCATTGCTCTTTCTCCTGAGGACAGACAAAGATGAAGGGAAAAAGTAGAGGGCTGAATATATGAAAAGGAGACTACATGGTTTCAAAAGTATCTCATTGTGCTGCTCCTTCCCCAGGGCAGCAGAGTAGCAAAATTCTTCAGGCAGGTCTCGGGTTTGTGAATTGTTTGCCCCTTTTTCTGCTGTGCAGATATGGGCTGTTGTGACTGTCTTCATGTATGTAACAGCTCCCTAAGGGCCTCCAGCAGATGCTACAAGCAAAAAGTTCCTGAGGCCATTTCAGCCTTCACCAGGATAATCAACAGGCTTCAGAAAGGTTCAGGAGGAGTATCTGCAAGTTAGCTCAAGAAATAGAGTTTGTCCACAACTTCAGGTTTTTTTGGCAACCTATGATAGAGCTAAGATCAGTTGTGAGTCATGACTTCTGGCTTTGTATTGTTCTTCCTATGTGCAACAGCATCAGGATTTGCATACTTCCGCTCTAAGTATCTCAACATCAAAGAGTATAGATTAGCGTCTAGTATATACTCTGAGCACTTGTCTTGTCATGGAAGGAAAAGACAGTTCCTGGCCTCCAGTTGCACGTATTGCAAATATGTTTTATGATTTACCAGTTGAGTATAAAGGTTGAATATAAGTTGGAACAGTTGAGATTTATTGGGCTATACTGAAAAACTGAAGAGCAGGAGCAAGCACGAACTTTTCTTTCTCTCTTGCAAATGCTGCATCAGAATTAAAGAGATAACAATAAACTCCATAAACATATGGTTTAAAGTGTTACCATGGCTAGTTGGAGTTACAAGGCCAGAAATCCTTCATGGCCACAGAAGTTTTGTTAGCAAATACTAAACAGCAACAGCCCTCACAACTTGTTAATTGATCCCTTATCAGTGGAGTGCAGCTGTTGATTCAGTCGTTGCTGCTCTGCTTTTCAGGCAGAAAATTAAGTATGTCAAGATACAGGGAAATCCAGATAAATAAGTAAAAGCCACTATAAACATTTCTGGTGTGAACAGTAAAACATGTTTATGAACCAATAAAACTATGAGTTAGTGTTTGGATGTTCTTCATCTTTACAATTGTACTTTGGGAGCCAAGGAACTGATCCAATGTGCACCAGAACTGGTGTAAAAGTTCCCATTGATTTTCAAACAGGTTTTGGATCAACTCCAGATGATTGTTTTGAACTCCTATAGAGAGGATCCTGATCCAAGAGAGAAATGGAAGCAGATGTTTCTTCCTGGTTCCATCCTGTCTTTGCAATGTTGCTGAAGAAGAATGCACTTTTTAAAAATGAAATGAAATTTCTTCAATGCTCCCATAGTCTGTCATTTTTGTCATGTCAAAATTGGACTTTCCCCACTTCCATTATCCATGCACCAAAATAATTCCGTGCATACAAGTATAATAATTCCATGCATGTATCATACAAGTTTAAGTGAAAAAGGAAGGTGATTGCAAGTAGAAGCAAACTCGGCAGCTAAATCAATGTGCATTCTTGAATTTCCCAGAGAACAGCAATATTCATGAAGTGTTTGCCTGGAACACTGTTGTTGATATTCATGTTTAATGCCAAAACCTGAGCCAGTTGGTTTAATGTCATTCAAGCATTTACCAAGCATCCAAAGAATGGGTGCTTGGTAAATGTGGTTGGGTGCACAGCTGTAATTTTTAATATGATTTAATATGATTTTTAAAGAGACAAATAAAATCAGTGAATCCACAGCATGCAATCCTTACGAATTGCTTAAAGGGAGGAAGAAGGCCCTTCAGAGAAATGGAAAGCTTCTTTTTGAGCTTCTGCAGCCAGTGAAGTCCAGTGCCTTTTCAGGGAGGATGTCACCTCCTCATACTGTCTCCATGTTCACCTTGCCCCTACCTCAAATAGGTATGCTAATCCAGGGGCCTGGCTCACACCTGCACTGGGGAAGGGACCTGTTGCTACATGAGATGGACGCAAAGCACATTTAAGCTTTGGCACGTAGCTGCCACCATGCGCCTGGCTCAAATGCAACACAATGGTACAGGTGGGTTAGTAGAAGAAGGTACTTCTTAAAACAGGATAAAAGCATTTACATAAGAGTATCATCAGCCATGACCTCTTTCAGGGTTGCTACCAAAAATAGCATTACTTTATCTCTTTCTGTGTGCCTCTTTCGGCCTGAGAAACTTAAGTAAGCATCCGGGAAGGCTGAGCAAGCCGGCCACCCCCTAGAGAATGAACAGATCTTGATCTCATGGTCTGAGACTTACTTTCTGACAGCACCCAGAGCTTATCTGACATATGCCTGTTCCTAATTGTGTCAGCCTGTTCCGGGCAATGCATGTTGCACTCTGTACTCTTTGCACTTGCAGTTTGCATCCCGGCTGTTTTTATTTCTGCTTAAAATACTTAAAGGTAGTAATCCCCACCATGGACTAAATACTGTGTGACATGAATGCTTCAGCTGACAGCACTGATTAGAAAGTGAGGCATCAAATGAGCATTTTGGACTGAAAAAATGTAAGGTAGAGAAAAATAAAGTGATTTAAGCCAGACTTAATTTTGCTGTAGGATACAGCTTTCTGTTGTAAGTTTAATGATGAAGTACACCATTAGTCATTTTACAAGCTTACGGGAAATTGGTCTGTGAGTAGTTGATACCTTGGTAATAAACAACTTTCGATACAAGAGCTTCAAATAACTTTCATCTAGAAATAACAGAATAGCTCTGTTTGATCGTTTTTTTCTCATACCATTGCTAGGCATTCTGATAACTACTTCTATCTTCACAAAAGGCATAAAGTTTATGTTTTCTATGACCAGCTAGTTTTTGCTGGCAGTTGCTATTGACTCTAAAACCATTTTTTCCCCCTACTAACTTCTACTCTCTACCACAGGAGAGACTAAGACTCTCACCGCAGACAGCAGCAGTAGTATTGCAGCAAGTATGAATTTGGGAATAAAAAGAACAAAATACTAGACTACAAGTCTGTGAGGCAGCAACAAGATTTTGTCCATGTTTTTATAGAACTTATCATAGCAAGGGCTTATTCATCATTAGAGTCACTAGGCAATCCACAGGCATGTATAAAAATATTGCTATTAATATAGTCTTTTCATATTCTAACAGCAGATTGCAATTTTTGAACCCTTCCTTCAATTTATACACAATTGTTAATTTGAAGGAGTAAAATAATATATGTGGGTGAGCTAACATTTATGTAGCTGAGAAAATAGAAAATAGCCACTTGGAATGTCTGAATAACCTTACTTTGCAGGATGATTAAGAGCCTTTCTGGTCTTTAGAGTGCTTATTTTGAGTCAATACAATTGGAAGGCATGTACTGAAAATGCCCAAGCCTCGGCTGTGGCTTAGGTAGCTTCACACAAGCTCATTTTATCACGGATGTAAAAGCAAAGGAGAAAATAATTAGTAAAGCTGGTCCTAATGATTTAGGGCTCTTTCGTTTTCTCAGAAAGCACTGTGTGGAGCTTGTGCTGGTGATGATTGATTGCTCAAACCCGGAGGTGGCTGCTGGGCTTGTTAGAAACTCTCTTTTATCATCAGGGACAAACCTGAAAGTGCTGAGAGCTAATGCCTGTCATTTGCACGTACTTGCGTGTTTACAGGACAAGCACAAAAAGCCAGGGTTGTTACTGTGCCTTTTTGCTTTAGTTGCACAGAATCAAGTCTTTGGGACTGCTTTTTTCTGAAGCCTTCATCTGGCAAAGGGGGGGGGGGAGTCTGGGCAGACTTTTGGGTCTGTGCTGGATCTGAGCACTCTAAAAATCAAAGGGATTTAATTAAGTCGAAGTCTGACAAAGGGGAAAAAACACAACAGGCAGAGATGCTGTGAACACTTGTACCTTTCTGCCTTTGCAGCTGAGAGGGTAAAGTGATATCTTTGTATTAAAAACTAATCTGAAACCATGAATGCATGTATCAAATTAGTTTACAGGTTTCTTAGCAGGCAGCAGATAAGCAGGGGGAGACTGGTTTGACATTCATAGCCTCCTACCAGCAGTTTTAATAAGTCACAAGGGTCCAACAGAAAATGTTAAAATGAAGGTGAAATTTTCTGCTTTTCCAAACAATGAGCAAGCAAATTATCCAGATTTATGTGATATGTAGAAGTTTAATGGAGGAACAGGAGATCCCAGTGTTCTCCCATTCATATGATATTATCAAAGGAACAAACCAAATCACTCTGCTCCTCATGATTAAAAGAAAATCTCACAATGCAGTGTTAAAAAGAGGATGTTTTAACAGCTTTGCACCTGGGAACAAAGTGGAATTGCAACAGCAATAAAGGTTGATAGCAGACTGAAACTTGATTGGATTTGCCACCATGGAGTCCTTTTGGAAGAAAAAAAACCCCAAAGTTGAAAACTTGTAGCTACAAAGCAGGTAAACACATATGTGAAGATGCAATATGTTCTGATGTAAATTCAGTGCAGGGTCTGAAAGTGAATTAACAACAACCCCTCTAAGTCACGGAATCATAGAATCATAGAATAGTTAGGGTTGTCCGTCAATAAAATCAAAGAGACGTCAGATTGTCCTGATAGAGACCATAATGACAGTTGAAAAAGAAAGAAAGGGTCTTGGGGAATCACCTGCTGCAATACCCACATCAGATCTAATTTAGCGCTGTGACTTTCTGTGCCATTTTTCTGTTTTTACTGTTCCTGTAGCCACTGGAGGAGGGTGCGTTGTCCTGATCTTTATGTAAGGCAGCTGTAGTGGGAGCTCCAGGGACAGGAAAAGGGTGAACAAGAACAAGTTTGCTTTCACAGCCTGCTGCTGGATGCTCACATGGGTGCTCCAATGAAAATCAAAGTCCTAATTCCCAGGGAACAGCTGTGTGTTTTGCATGAAAATCGCTGTGTAAAGTGCGTTCAGAAGTCCACCCCTTACTCCCACCCTTGCCACAGAAAAGCTGTGATTTACTTACTGGCTGTCAAATACATGCCTGCAGTGCAGAAGCCCAGGAGTGACTTTCGGGTATTGAAATAGAGTTTTATAATAACATCTGTATGTGTGGAACCTAGGACATGGTGTCAGGGCTGGAGTTCAGGGCCAAACCCAAGAAGAAAGGGCTGGGACTTCAGAAATGTCTTTCCTTTGCATTTTCTGTTGCTTGGTGTAGTTCTGAATCATGTCTGGTGTGCTGGCTATACTAAAAATGTTTAAATGTGAAAGTCAGCACCTGGCTTGCAAGGCTTATTCCTGTAGGCTCAAAATTAGGTGATCCAAACCCAATGATTCCTTCTGCAAATCTGGGCCTTCTCTTTCTGCCCCAGAACCACAGCAGTGTGGTTGTTAGTTTGGAGTGGGAATGATTTTTTGTATGAAAAAAAGTTTTGCTTTTCGTTGTGGAACAGAGGATACATTTATTTCTCTTTGTCAAAACCCTGAAATGTTCAGTGAATTCAGAAGTCATCTTTTCATTTGGGTATGTATCTATACAACTTGCCCACACAGAAAATCTTCTGGGGATGCTCTCAGAAGCGTAGTGAGCTAGAAAGTCTGCATTGATTCTCATGAAATTGGTATCTTGGGGATCATTTTCTTCAAAAACCAAGAAATACATATGTAGAAATCAATTTTTTGTCTCATCATTGGTTTGGAGTTGGATGGGCTTGAAATTTCTGTTATTTTCCCCATGAATAGGGAGTTTCATTTTCTTGTCTATCCTAGACAATGAGATTTTCCAAAGCTTTTAGGTTTGCTGGGAAGGCAGAGGTGCTGAAGGCTTTGAAATGCTTAGATATTACAGCAGCAAGGTCTTAGGAACTGCAAAACAATGGACTTTATGTGGATATACGGGATAGTAGCTATTTTCTAGCCACTGAAAAGAAACCAAACAACTAACTTGGTGATAATTTTCTGTACTTGAAACCAATGTTCACATATTCAGCTTATACAATCCCAGTAGTAGGTTTTCTGAATGTTTGAATGTTGTTCATTCATTTGGGTATATGGACCTGACTTAAATTTTGTGATATACGATCATCCCTTCAAATCAGACAATAATTAGTCTACCAAAATAGCTTATATTTTATCTGTCTCTAATAATAAACTGTATCAAATGAGATGAATTTAAAAAGGCTAAAACATCCCCCTTCTCCCATGCCAGTCTCCTTTTCTTCCTACACAAATCATGTGGTTTAATTTAACCTCTTTTTCTTAAGCACTGGGGAGAATGATTCTTGGAACATAATACTCCTTAGTACATGAGACAGTAGCGTATATTTAATTACGAGATAAGGTATCTCATTATATGGTGGAACACCTACAGCTTTAAGACTATAAATAATGTTGTATAATATGGCTGCATAATTTGTAAACTTCTGGCAAGATTTGACTTTATGTTAGTGTGGGAGGAATTAATTTGCTTTGGTGTTCTGGTAGCTTCTCAGAAACAGCAACAGAGGTACAGAGAATGCTGCTGAGGATGGCATTAGTTGAGTTCCACAGGATCTCATGCCTGGCCTGTTGTGGTTTAAGCTGTAAAGCACGCAGTTTGCTCACTCACTCCCCCCTCTTTCTCCCCTCAGCTCCCGGAGGGATGGGGAGGAGAATCGAAAGAATGCAACTCCCATAGGTTGACATAAGAACAGTTCAGTAACTAAGGTATAACACAAACCACTACTGCTACCACCAATAATAATAATGACAAGAGAAATACAAGGAAAGAGAATACAACTGCTCACCACCCGATACCAAGCCCGACGCAGCCATGAACTGAACTCTTCCAGGTTCCTGCCCCCAGTTTTTTTCCATCCTGGGCATGATGTGCTGTGGTATGGAATACCTCTTTGGCCAGTTTGGGTCAGGTGTCCTGTTTCTGCTTCCTCCAGGCTTCCCCTCCTCCCTGGCGAAGCATGAGACTCAGAACGTCCTTGGTCAAACCAAACATTCTAAGCCGCAACTATAAACATTGGTGTTATCGCGCTGTTCCCAGGCCAAAAGTCAAAAACACAGCACTGCACCAGCTACTAAGAAGGAGAAAAATGACTGCTACTGCTGAACCCAGGACATGGCCCCAGGCTGCTGTTGGGTTTCTCCCTGAGATAACCGAATTGATGCTGCGGGTGAGTGGATACATGTCACGCAGTGGCCTCAAGACTCATGAAGGGTGGGCAGCCATGCAAAAAAGAAGAGTGCCATGGAGTGTGAGAAATGAAAGCTGCTACAGTGACAAAGCACCAAAGCAAGGAATGGACCCTAAATGTGATGTTTTATTGCTGTCTTTGTCCTTTGCCACTGAACTAAGAGTTGCACCAGATAATTTAGAAAAGATAATCATGCCCTGAAAGTGGCATGATTCAGAGTTGCTAAGTGGCTATGGAGGTGCCTTGAGCATGCTGTTAGAGACAGAATGGCGCTTACATATGAAAAAGTAATTTTAATTCCTAAACTCAGATCCTCAGCCCTGAAGACCCAGCTCCTTCAATACTCGACTTACAAACCCAATTATCTGTTAAATTAAAATCACTTGCGTTCAAATGTTGAGTGCTTCTTCCTTACCCTGAAAATAAATTTATCTTTAAATTATGATGATCCTTCTGTTTTAAAGACAATACAATACTTAAAATTCTGTATGCAACTGAAACATTTTGAGGATAAATAGAAAACTTAGAAAAAACATTAGTATGCTTTGTTTGCAATTTTAATTTGTTTGTTGTTCAGTGTGCAGGTTTGTTCTTTTTTGAATCTTTCCTCTAAGGAAGGATTTTTTTCTGCTTCTCTAAAGAGGGATCTTTATTGTGTTTTTCCCTGTAGCACTTGTTTATGTAGCAGAAAGAACAACGTTGAATGAGTGAGAAAGAGAAATTACTTTCCTTTTGAAATAGATTGGAACAGTGAAGGCATTTTTTACCTGAAGTGTATATTTTGTAGGATGTTTACTAACAGCAATAGCTGTTTTCCAGAGCTCTCCAGAGATCTGGGCATCCATAGCATTGGCAGCAGCGGCATTTTTCATGATGATATCTTTGCATGTACAGGGAGAGCAGAAAAATATGAGACCCAAGTGGTTTAACAGGGTAGGAGAGCAGTTGGGATACCTAGGAGGTGACATTGCTGCTTGAGATCTGTTCCCAGGTTGAGGACAGAGCAACGCTGGTGTTGATTGTGTAGTTGCACTGTGGAGACGAACGGGCATGAAAAATTCACCAGGGTTTCCCTCTGGAGGCTGGCCTCTAATTGAGATTTATTGGCATAGGGAAGATTGCATAAATAATGGTCTATAAATCTTCAGAGGATTCTAGTCCGAGTTTCACCTAGGATTTTTCTCGGGTTGTTTTCTCTGACCATCAGCAGTGTTAAATGTGTTAATCCATGAACTAGGATACACACAAAAAACATATATAGGATTTAAAAGCAAATAAAAGCAGGGATTGGTTGCAGAAGTAGCGATTTGTTTTTTAGCACTAAACCTATGATTTAGTGCTGATTGGGTTTTGGTCCCAGGACAGTTGACAGGTACTATGTATAAACTTCTATAACAAGAGGCTCAGTATTTTTGTCACCAAAAAGTTTCTTCAGCATAATAGAAAAGCACTGAGAAATTGCCCTACACAAGCCATGGTGTTTGTAGAGGATTAATTTCCTATGGCACTGGAGTAATTTATTGCTATAGTTTTTGGTGGGGAGATTTGATCTTGCAGATTCTGGCTTTGGTTGGGTGTTTTATTCTCAAAATGGTGACTTGTATTTTCTTCCTACACTCTGGCATTTCTTTTCCATTCAAGGTACTTTTAATGCAGCTGTTTCTCGTCAACAGCCCTTGGCTGTGGCCAAAAAGATTTCTTTTTCTTTTTTTTTTTTTTTTTTCCCCAGAAGCACAGTAAGTGTAGCTGCATGCTTTTTTGTCCAGGACTTGCTCCTCATTTCTTGTGAATATGATTTGTCAGAAGGATTTGTTTAGCTGCTGGGATAGACAAACGGTCCAAGCAATGCTGAGCTTGTGAGCTATTTTCCACCACCTCAGGGGCACCCCACAAATTGCAAACAACATTCATTCATCTGTAGCATTGCTGCTGCTTCCTGGGGGGTGAATTTGAGCTTTGACAGAGAGTAACAAATGACAGAAGTTAAACAGCAGGGCCCAGACACATTTCCTTTAGGTCTGCCACTATATACCAAGATTTTGTGAGAATTGAAACAAATAAGCTAATAAAAATATGGAAATCTTGTTTATACCTATGCGATTATACTTATTTGCTTTCTCTTTAACATTTTTCTTTTTCACTGTAAGAATAGTACTAGTGAGTTATCTTTTCAATATAGGATTAAAAACCTGATGAAAACCTGGGCCGTATGTGCGCAAACTAAACTCTGCTACCTGTCTTCACAAGGGAACAGCCTGTCTATGAGGCTAGTGCTTGTGTCCCTGGGCAGAAGGGACAGTGGGATAGCCATGGCTTCATTCCCCAACCTGCAGCATAGTGGGAATGTGCTGCATCCCTGGCAAAGGTGCTGACACCCATGGGCTAGCCTCTGTGCTCATCATCTGTGGTATTTCCGTTTACTGCTGTTCCTTCAAAGCATGGCACACATTGCTGTTTGTTCTCCATTAAGTAGTGAGAGTATTGCAAATAATGGTGATTGTGTTTTGATCTACTCTAGAATTGTCAGCTGGTTTAGAGGATTTTTAATATAATTTAATATTTGATGATAAATTACAAATAGTATTTGACATTTTTCAGCAAAGACAGAAGTGCTAAATTGTTAGTTTTCATTTTGCATTCTGAACTAGTGAGTGCTCATTTACAAGCAATGCATTAAAAGTAATGTTGAATTTGCAGTTATTTCACAGTTTGTATTTAGCCCCACAGTGACCAACAAAGAGGGAGGGAAGGGAAGCAGAAGAGCAGCTGTGGCTTGTGGTATTGATTTGTTACCAGGTGAAGTGCCTTTTGCTTATTTTGCATTAGATAGTTTGAGTAGAGACCTGGTCCCCAAGCTGTTAAGAAACTAACCTGAGGAGTAAAGTCTGGCTGTGGATCATTTAAATGAGTGGTAAATTTTGCCTCTCAGCAGTGGTTGGTACAGAGCGAGGTGCCTGTGGGCACCAGAGCACTCCAGGGGCTGGTGCGAGTGCAGGGTTTGGAGAGAAAAGGGTACATGATGCCTCTTTCTCCTTCCCAGGAGTATGTCATGGTTTTTTGGAAGTGGGCTGGGAGGGACAAAAAGGCTTCACTTTGTGAAATGCAGTAAGCAACCTTTCCATTTTTTGTGCTAGCTGGGTGTGATTAAAGCATTAGATCTGCAGCTTGGACTTCTCTCCAGTGAAGTTCTCCAATGCACAGATGACTTCTCATAGCATTTAAATATTGTCATGTTCTTGTTTTTCTCTTGCATGTGCTGTTGAATGTGCAAAGGGCCATGGATTTGTGTTCTCTCTCAGGCAAACCCTGCGGATTCTGTACAGGAGCAGTCAGCAGTAAGACAGCATGTTGTAGTTCCGTGAATCAGGTTGAACAGGAAGACATCTCTCATTGTGATGACAAGTTCACTGAGCAATCGCTTGAGATCTCCTTTAAGCATTAAAAAGAGCCATTGAAATCTAGGTTGCTGTAAAACTAAGTGATCATAGCCCTTGTGTGATGAAATAGAACTCACCACTGTTCTAAGTAACAGACAAAAATAGGATCTTTAAATACTTGTTTACCAGATGTCCAAAATATGCAAGTTAATTCAACATGTTGTATATAAATATAAAAAATATGGTGGCAGAACATGGGAGAGAACAGTTTCCTGATGCTCAGTGGTTCAGCTTGAAAACGTACTGGATGGAAAGCACCTAGTTTTTCCCTGGGAAATGATACAGTCTTATTCTTTCCATATCGAGAATATATGCCTGCTTTGAAGCATTGAGGATGCACAGGGTTTGTTGTTTGGACCTATGTCCAACTCTGATTTCTCAGATGAACTACAGTAAGAGAAAGGACTAGCAGTAACAATGCTGCATGTACTCCACTTCTTCACAGAAATCTCTGCCTCAGGAATTTTACATGCATTTCTGAAGTCTGTTCATTTTTTGGCTTATTTCTGTGCCTGAGACTATGTAATGATTTTGGGTTATAGTTCTTTATGTGAGCATAGATTTAGTTTAAGCATTTTCCCTCCTGCTATGTACATGCCATGATCTGTTGGCTGGGATATCAGAGGGTTGTTCTGTTGCTGACTCTTGGCTGAGTGCTGGCTGTTTCAGGCTTTTTTTGGCAAACAGCTGAAGGTTATTACAAATAGATCTGGCAGCATTCCAGCTTGTTGGCCTCCAGAGTGCTCTCAGCAAGAAGTTTGTTTAATGGTGAGAAACTTGAATAGCATGGATTGCAGGGAAAGAAAGAATCTAACCAGAATTGTAAAGGAGACACACTGCGCTTTGTGTTTTGCCAGAAAACCCAGCACAGCCATGAAACTCTGCAAATGGGTTGGTGTTTAGAAATCAAGATATGTTTGTGTCACTTACTGTATCCTGGAAATGCCTGCAGCTCTATATTAATTAAACTGCTCTGTGGTCCATCAGCTTTGTGGGTTTTTTTTGAGAATTAGCCTGGAAATGCTGCCCTTTCCAAGATAATTTATTCTAAGCCTGGATGTACATAATTAGTCAGCAAGTCTGTGCGCCTGCATGCATGCGCACACATGCACCCCCATGCCCACACACCCAGGTAAACTTGTTTATTTTTTTCCTTTTCTATTCATGGACAAATAGATCGCACGAATTAAGGTGATATACCGTGGGATAAATTGCATGGCCACAAATTCCAGAATTTGTTTTAAGTACCCAAAAGTCTTCAATTCAGACCTGAACGCAGAGGTGGGTGACCTGTGGCTCATTACGCGGGCAGAGTTTGTGAGTAATTAAAATCAGTCAGATTTCCTCTGTACTCCCTGGATGTTTATAGCATTCACTGGAACGAGACAATAACGCTTATTCTGCGGGTGAGTGATATAAACAGAAATACAGGAGCCCACCAGTGCCTAAAGCCACTGCTGTGCACTGACACCCCATGTCTCTTCCTCCTTTGCATGTGTGCAACACATCTTCCTCTCCTGAGACATTATGTGGGCTGAGAGTTCTGGGGTAATGGCTGGACTTGATCTTAAAGGTCTTTTCCGACCTAGTTGATTCTATGATTTTATGATTGGCCTTTCCTGTAAATGTGGTAGAACTCACTCTAGTATCAAAAGCTGGACTTCTAGAGGGAGAAAAGCTTTGGTCTGACAATGATCATGGAAATGGTAAGAGTAATAGGTGTGGAGAGGGTCAACAAATTTGGGCATTTGTATAACATTATTCATTTTCTGTCTGCACAGATATGCATACATATATGCATTTGTATCTATACACACACGTTCATGTGCTCACTAGAAAGAAATTACTTGGGAAAGAGCAGGCTAATTCCCCAAAAATGCCAAGTGTCTGATACATAGTGATGATTCTTTTAATTAAAATTAAAGCTTTGGATATTTGTGGAAGCAAGTTATAGTGTAAGGCTGCCTAAATCCTACTGTCAGAGAGCACAGCATACAGAATAGCAGCAAGAAAAAAGGCAAATTTGAGAGATGTGTGTCTAGGAAAGATTGAGAGATAAAACCTGTAAGGATAGCAAAATTGATAGAAAATCATGCAACCCAAAGAGCTAACAGACTGCATAAGTACAGGCTGGGTTCTGGCATGAAAGTCACTGCCAATCATATTTATGCTACTAATGCTTTAGGGACAAACTCCTTTGCACTGATACTGGGTACAATGGTGTGGGTTTACTACTGGGGTACTTGGTTGTCCTTTGCATGTATGTTGCAGCTGATGCTGACCATTGTGATGCCATGAACAAAGCTGTACTGAGCCACAGGCGCAACAGCAATGTTCCTGTCTGCTGCGTTTTAAGTCTGAAATGATTTTGTACAAAAAAGCCCCAAACAACTTTACCTCTCACAAGTTCTTAGTGTCTTAGTGTATAATTCTCTAGACTTTGAGTAGGACTTATGGGCTTCAGTGTTGGTGCTGTTTGTGTTTTATAGGACCGTGATTAATTTTTCTATTATAAGTAAGGATGGTCTTGCCGTGGATGTGTCATGCATATTCATAGAATAGTAAGGGTTGGAAAGGACCTCAAGATCATCGAGTTCCAACCCCCCTGCCATGGGCAGGGACACCTCCCACTAAACCATGCCATCCAAGGCTATATCCAACCCCACCTTGAACGCCGCCAGGGATGAAGCATCCACAACCTCCCTGGGCAACCCATTCCAGTGCCTCACCACCCTTACAGTAAAGAATTTCTTCCTCATATCCAATCTAAACTTCCCCTGTTTAAGTTTAAACCCATTACCCCTTGTCCTCTCACCACAGTCCCTAATGAAGAGTCCCTCCCCAGCATCCCTATAGGCCTGCTAAATTTACTAACTGCAAGATTAATTGTTTAATACTAACTTGAAGTGTTTAGATCTTGCTGACATCTTCATTTGAACAGAAAAAATGTCAGACATATAAATTGTATGTTGACATTTACTTCACAAGGATAGTTATCTAGCTATTGGTAGCCTGCAGAGTGAAGACTTGTCAAAAATAATCACTTCCAGTTCTCATTTTGTTGAAGTTAAATAGTCTGAATAGGTGAAAACTTGTTCAGATTATTTAATCCTCATATTATTGTGGTGTGAAAAGTAAGAATGTAAATATGAGGAAACTGAAAATAAATCAATAGTGTAACACATTAGAAAACTGAAAAGTGGTTTCTGGAGATGATAAGATAATCTTCTAATCAAGCACCAGTTGTTAGCATTGTTTTTTTTTTTTGCATCTTACAGCTTTTTAGAGAGGTGCCCATTAAAATTGGAAGAACTTTTCTCTGCAGGAAATAACTACTTTAAGAAACTATAACTTGTAAAAAAATAAAATCAAAGCTCATATGATCTGAAAGTGTGCTCTGAGCATTCAGATACAGCAAGACTGTGGAACTTATCTATTTCTCCAGCTAATCTATGGGGATGATCTAAAATTTGGCATGGACCTGTTAGAACAAGTGCAGAGGAGGGCCACGAGGATGATCAGGGGACTGGAGCACCTCTCGTATGAAGATAGGCTGAGAAAATTGGGGCTGTTCAGCCTGGAGAAGAGAAGGCTGCGTGGAGACCTCATAGCAACCTTCCAATACCTGAAGGGGGCCTATGTGGATGCTGGGGAGGGACTCTTCATTAGGGACTGTGGTGAGAGGACAAGGGGTAATGGGTTTAAACTGAAACAGGGGAGGTTTAGATTGGATCTGAGGAAGAAATTCTTTACTGTGAGGGTGGTGGGGCCCTGGAATGGGTTGCCCAGGGAGGTTGTGAATGCTTCATCGTTGGCGGCGTTCAAGGTGGGGTTGGACATAGCCTTGGATGGCATGGTTTAGTGGGAGGTGTCCCTGCCCATGGCAGGGGGGTTGGAACTCGATGATCTTGAGATCCTTTCCAACCCTTACTATTCTATGATTCTATAATCAGAAAATTCAGAAATTCGTAATGGAAGATATTTGACCTTTATTAGTATTAGTATGTTGGTTCATAAAGGAGATCTTAGAATCATAAAATCATAGAATAGTGGATTGATGAATAGCTCATGTGATGAACATGATACTTTTCATTTTCCTGAACCTTGTCACCATTTCCCATCAATCACGTCTTGCCTTTGTTGTTTTCATTGATTTCACTGAGTGTTCATTCTTTTCCTGTTTTAAAAGTCTAACTCTTATTCATTAGACTGTCATTAACATTCCTAAGAAACAGCTCTCACCTGGCAGTAAGGACTCATTCAGAGCTGTGGTTACTGATACAACACCAAGTGGATGGTATCAGAAGTACACTTTTTATTATATAACTGATTTTCCACAGAGATGGAAAATTAATAACTTAGACTGAATATGTAGAAAAAACAACATTTAAATTAAACCTCATTGCTATAGTACATTTTGGGCCACCTAATGTCCCATGGGAGAAATTAAATTCCAGTATAGTATGCTAATTGTGATTGACAGCTGGTGACTATGGACTTCCAATAATAAGCTGAATACTTCAGACATGGTATACTTGGAAAATAGCTTTGTTTCCCACTCTGTCTGGGAGCAAAATCCCCATAGCCTGTTGTGTTATGTGGTAGAGGCTTCAGATAACACTGAAGAGATTGAAAGTTTGTAATTTGGATTCCAGGCAGTACTGACAAGAGATAAATCTGTCTTTTACTTTTTTTTTTTTTTCCAAAAAGCCCAATGTTATTTCTCTAAATAGAGAATTCCTTTCCATGGACCATCTTTTGAATACATGGCATGAGGAGCTAGGAACTTGTATTCAGAAATACCAGTTTTGGTGGGAGTTCTTGAAGAAACTTCAAAGAATGAGGAGCCCACATAGCAGTGAATGTTAATAGATAGATGATCTCTAGATTGTCTTAGACTTTATAGAAATAACAATAATACTCTCTATAAAAGAGAATCTCTATATAATCCCTTTTGCATTAAAACCACAGCATTGGTATTTAGCTTGCAATGATCTGGGTGAACCCCAAATGCCTGGGGAAATATATGAAGTTTCTGGGTCATTTGTCTGGATTACTCAGAGTTTCAGCCTTTGAATAGGTCCCTGAATTTTCACGATGTGAAAAACTATTTAAAGGTACTATTTAACTGTATTTTTTAAGCGCAAGACTGGCTTGTGCCTCTAAATATCAGAGACATTTTTCTATAGAGCTGCAGGCTCAAATTCCCCTTTGTTTTTAGATAAACTATAATCCTTGCAACTTGTAAATGTTCCGGTTGGGTGTTGAGAACTGCAGGCGCAGAAATGGCCCTTTGTTTCTTTTACATCAGCCCTGTGGGGTCAGGCATCACTCTTCTATTTGCTCTCAATATTGTGCAAGAGCTGAGCAGCCTTTCTCACCTCGAACATGCAGAGGGATGTCATTAATAATGGCTTTCTTAAGTATTGGAAATGCTGTGCGAGTTAACCTGGAGGTACACCAGCAAAAGAATGGCATAGGAAGGCATAACGGGAGTAGGTAAGACCTTTGTACTTCCTTGCCTGCTTTTTGGTTGAGAATTTAGTTTTCAAGTTTCACTCTTGATCAGTACCTGTCAGCTTATTCAAGACTTTACCTCTTACACCAGAAACCTTGGATCTTGTTCCTGAAGATAGCAATTCTCCACCAGGGGACTACATCAAAACATCTGTGCTTTGAGCTTGGCTTGTATTTCACAGGGTTTCAGAAGCAGGGAGCCATCTTCTCCAAACTGTCTTTCTGGTTTTGTGATATTTGGTCCCTTTTAAAAGAAATTGTCTATTTCAACATTATTGCCAAACAAAAACATTTGATTATGAAGACAACCTTAGCGCCAGTCCTATGGGGACTGCCTCAGACTTTGTTTGGCATACATCCGGATTCCAGGCTCTACATTAAGAATGTCTCACAAGTAGTTTGGCAACTATATAAAACATTAACATTTTCCTCTTGGGTATGGTTAAGACAATTGTAGCGCCTTTGCAGTGCAAAAATTACAAAAGTATTCCATAAATAATAGAAAGCCTGCCAGACTGTACAAGAGTCCTGTGGTTCTTGGTTGTAAAGTCTCCCTGAGAGTGCTTCTGAACATGTTATTCTCCCTTTTCAGTGCCTCCCTCTCTCTGATCTAAGGGAAAAAATCTCATTTTAAAATAACCTTCTGGCCCTGTGGGTGAATGTTCACTAAAACTGTGCTTCAGGCTCTTCATCCTCTAATTAGTAGCTCTCAGGAAACCCAGGAGCCTTTCCAGCTGCTCTGTGGCTGAAATGCGGGGTGGAAGTAGCAGGGACATGAAGATCCTTCTTTTTAACATTCAATGTAATTTTGGCACCTTGTCACAGTCTGACACATACTACATCAAGATTTTCAGTAGCATCCTTGTATCATTCAGATGTCCTGTCAGGTCTAGCTGACACTTTTTTTTAAAAGGATGGTTTCTGAGCAGAAAGCATATTCATTCACTTTCCTGCCATTGAAGACTACCTGTGATGGCAGGCTTGAGTAGCGGTCACTTCTTGGTCTATGAAACACGTTGGTTTTGGCTTAGCTGTATTTCAGTGTTTTCCTCTTGAATTAGAAACTTCTGTGAAATGTACTGTAGATAGTACACTGAAGAAAACATTGCTCAGCACAGCATCAACCTCCACATTTAAAAATGTGCTGTTGTCAAATTGTGCGAGGAAATAGGGCACTGTTGTTTGTGACATTCATATTGTGAAATCCTGTTCTGTATCATCATTGATAACTGATAGCTCTTCGAAATCTACCCACACATTTTACTGAATACAGCTTAAACCTTCCAAAGAATTGGTTTTGGTACCTCCCCTGTTTACAACTATGCAAACAGATGGAGATTTATTAGGTTTAAAGACAAATGACAGTAGATTATTTAGAACTTGTTTTGTTGGTGTTCTGTGTTAAAAATGTGCATAGAAATATCTCCTTTCCCTGTGGATCCTAAACCAGGGAAAGGGGATTTCTTTCCATTTGATTTTTCTGATATTTCTAAGGAGAAAAGAAAGTGTCTGATCAGAGGCGTAGGCAACTATGTGGTTGTGCAGAAGCAAAAGCAGACATAAACCCATTTAACAGGCCATTTTAAAAATGGAGATGATAAGATAGGCTGAGAAAGTTGCGGCTCTTCAGCCTGGAGAAGAGAAGGCTGTGTGGAGACCTCAGAGCAGCCTTACAGTATCTGAAGGGGACCTCCAAGGATGCTGGAGTGGGACTCTTCATCACAGACTGTAGTAATAGGACAAGAGGTAACGGGTTTAAACAGGGGAAGTTCAGGTTGAATATAAGGAAGGAGTCCTTTGCCTTCTTTACCTTCACCTCTTTACCAGTGGTGAGGCACTGGAACAGATTGCTCAAAGAAGTGGTAAATGCTCCATCCCTGGCAGTGTTCAAGGCCAAGTTGGACAGAGCATTGGGTGACATGTTCTAGTGTGAGGCGTTCCTCCTCATGGCAGGGGGGTTGGAACTAGATGATCTTAAGGTCCTTTCCAACCATAACCATTCATGATGAAACAGCCCTGCCATGTATTTTGCTATCCTGGTTTACCAGCCAAGATAATAATTTAAACCTTTCTGCTGTTTTGATGCTTTCCAAATATGTTAGATGTAATTTTGAAGCTTTTTTTGCCTAATTTCTATCTTTATAATACTGAACAAGGAAAATCTAGGCTACAAATGGGGAAATGTTACCTGCTGTTGCTATTCACATCCTTAAAAATTAGTCCACCCTGGTCAGCCTGCAGACACCTTCTGAGTGGGTTTTATTATATGCTTGTGCCATTGCAGAGGACGTCTGTGCAGCTGATGGTGTGAGCACCTAAATCAGCTAATTGCTTTTACTCTCTGTCTTGTGCATCTGACCACAGTGTAGGTTTCAAGCTTTTACAGTAAATTATTTGCCAATGACCAGAAACACAATGCTGGCATCCTACCTCAAGTGTCAGACTTGAGAATTTTCCGAGGGATAAATGGCAAGATCATGAAATATATCAAAATATAGAACAATAATTAATTGTGGAATTAAATGAATGTGAGATAAGTTCTTTGCTCGGTATGATTCATAACAAAGGTTTCATAAGCAAAGCTTATACTTATGCCCCTGAATTCAGAGCGTATTTATACAGAAGCTCTCCAAGCAACGACATTTTTCCAAGCATGAGGAATTAAATGTGCAGAAACAGGTGATGGTGAAGTTTAATCTTCCTGATACACAAGGGAAATTGAGTCTGTGTAACCCTTTGAGGCTTAGAAAGCCTGGTGTTGATAAGTCAAAAATTAAAACTGGAGAGAATATTTTGTAAGTGAATCTATTGACTCTAGTGGTGTATTATATATGGATGTATGTGTAAAAAAAAATAAAACTTATTGGTAGAGAAGACAGGGCCTTGTTGCGAAAGCATTTTTATTTCATTAGATACTTTACAACTGAATATACATCCACAACTTCAAGTTACTCTTTTTTTTTCTGTGATTTTAGCAGTAAAATTTAAATAGTTCCATTAGGAAAACACAGTCTATATTTTTAACCATGCATCTAAATGTATCTATGAACTTGCAACCCTGCAACACTTGACCCACACAAAGCACCAGCAGAGCAGTTATTTATGTTAAGAGATAAACCTGCACTAATCAATCACCTTCTTAAACAAAAGAAAGCAAGCACCTCAGTTTTAAGGCTTCAAGTTTTAGATTTTCACAGGCCTGGCACTGCATGGATCAGCTGTTTCAAGGGTTGTAATACTTGATTAATTTACAAGACTACATGTACCCTAGCTTTGAATGCTTCTTTGAAGGAGGTTTTAATCAGTCTGAGACACTTTGCTACTACATTCTTTCCCGTTTGGTGGTTTTCTTTTCCATGCTTGATTCCCATTAATTGTTCCTCTTCTGACCCACAATTTATACCTTCTTAGTGTTATTGCAACTTGAGATAAGGGGTCTGTGCAGTATTTGAACCAGGCTTATATATGATCTTTAATCTTAGCTTAGTCTGCATCATTAGTCGCCCTGTTCCACCTTTTTTTTTTTGTTGTTTTATGACAAAAGACCTATGAACTATAAGCTAAGAAGTTGTTTTCCTTAGCAGAAAATATGATGGCTCTTTTATCTTAAAAGAAAGGGAAGGGATAACAGCAATGCCTAGTTGGTAGGATTTTCATTCCTCACTTTCTGACTTGATGAGGATGGTGTTAGTAGTGAAGCATCAGACCTACCCTGCACCAGCTATGACAGGGGAACAAAGGGAACATTAAACTGAGCTGATTGACTGTATAGTCTGTGGTTACATCTTTTCAAAGTGGAGGCAATTCACCTTTGGTGCTTTCTTTTCCTAGGTGTGAATGTCTCCAAAGTAGGAGAGGTTATGGGGAATTCATTCACTATTTGTAGCAACTAACACTTTAAAAACACTTAACTAATAAATGTTTTCTCTCCCCTTTTGTTTCTGCCAGGGAGACTATCCTGCAAATGGTACCTTTATTTTATTTGATTTTATTTTTTTTTACTGTCACTTCATGTCACTTCTTTGTTTGTCCAAATAAATACTTCATTATCTCGAAGCAATGCCAATCTCTAAAAAAAGAGATCTTTTCATCTGCTGTTCAGTGAAACATAAAAAAGTGTTCCCTATTGCTGGAACTGCTCCTCACTAAGGAGAATAAAATGAGAACTCTCACTGGCACTCAGAAATAATAAAGAGCATCCTAAATGTTTGCTAGATAAATTGTAATGCATTCATATCTGCCCAGATAAAATTGTCACTGCAGTATTGATAATAAGAAATGCATTCTGATTTCACTTTATCTAGCTGAAGTGCTATATATTTGGATGAATTTGAATAGCTTTCATTGTGTCTTATGAACATCTGTTTTTTTTTTTAATATGGCAGATAACTGAGAAGAACTTTTTTACTTTTTGTCTAGGTCAGGCTTTGCTGTAATGTGAAATAACATTGCAGAGATATTTCTATTGTAAAAATGTTAACTTTGCAGGGATAATGTTACTTGAACACAGTGACTGTTAACTGCAGCATCAGTGATGTTGACAGTAAGACAGGAAAAAAGCTTATTTTATAATATGAGTCAGTGAAATACATTTTCACCCACGTTTGTTTCCCTGCTGTGTAAATACCCAATAAAAACTGAAATGTCCTGCAAGATGTTTTTAAGTGAAATAAAAGGATAACGTTTTTCATTGTCTTTTTTCCTAAACATTTTTCAAAATGCAGTAGGTGAAAAGCATTTCCATTCTTTGTTGTTTTTTCCTTCACCCATGTTTTACCACAAAAATCCAGTGGTTAATTAATATTTCCTGCAGTATTCACAGTCCTGAAGTAAAGTGATTCCCTTTATGAGACAGCAAATTTAAATACGGAGGCATATTTAAATAATATACACGGGGTTTTAATCTACCTGTAGTCGGAACAAGCCCACTGCAGGTAAAGTCTGAGTCAGTTTTGCATGATCCTATCTTACAGGAAAAGTTTTTTAAAAAAACATTATTACTGAAAATTGTACGCTAATGGCTTTCATGATACTGCCTAAAAGTGTGTGGATACATTACTAGAGTAGTGACTGATTTCTTATTTGCATGGCAGTTTTGATTATTATCTTTTCTGCAGTAAAGGTTGCACCAGTGTTAAGTGTAATTGCTCTTTTGTTTTTAGTTTCTACTGATTGAGATGATTACTTTCTTTTTCTCCCCAAATTAATTGTAGAGATGCGTATGGATTTCTGTTTGTTTACCTGCTTCTTTTCTTCCATTTATTATTGCTGAAAAAATAGTTTAATAATTCATAGAAGGCCAGTACAGCATCTTAATGAAACTTCAGAGGGCTATTAAAATCACATTATATTGGTGGAATATGGTAGATGTTTTCAGAGCTTGTTTATGTATTTGATATAGGTTATTGAACTTCTCAGTGTTCAAGGCTCTCAATAAGCTAAAAATTTCTGCAGTTGACTCACTTCTGTACTTCTGTATTCTGCAATGTGAGATGGTTTTACTGAAACTCTTCACTTCTTGTTTGGTCTCCAAGTAGATTGTTCTATCTGCAGCTCTGTTCGTTACAACGTGCTTCACTGTGGGGCTGGTTTAAACTTCCCACTTTTCAGTCTCTGTCTTTTGTGTTGCAGTATTTGTCCAAGTTCTTTTTGGGCCATTCAGTGTTGCACTTGGTCAAAAAAAAAACAACAAACAGTGTAAAAATTCTGGGTGTTACATAGTAATGCAAATGAATTTTGGAGCCAGGTGACATTCTCTGAGAACTGTGTAAGGGCTGCTGTTCAGCAACTTTAGCTTACATCTGTCAAAGCTTTCTCATTGTACAAACTGCAGTTATCCTTGTGGTCTGCATTAAAGTTTTTCAGATTCAAGTAGTGTGGAAGCTGTGATCACACAGAGAGATCCAGCAGTGGTTGGATGGTTGCTTCAGTTTGTTGAAAAGAGCCAGTAAAACACTCATGCTTCTAGCTGGGCTGGTATCAAGTGGCACATGTACAACTCTGAATGAAAGGCTGACAGTGGAGGATATGTATACGCAATGAGCAGCAAATGGATGTCAGTTCTGCGTTGTCCCTGATCTTGAAGATAGCTTGTCCATCTCCTGCAGATGTCTGGAAAGTTCTGTGAATACAGTAAGAGCAGTTCATTGCTTTTTTGAGGAACCAAAGGTGTTTTTATACATATATATATATAAATACATATGTATACAATTGTATGTATGTTTTTATATATCTATATCTCTTTATCACTACAGATACTACCAAAACAACTTTTCTGGAAAGATAGTTTAAATAACTAATTTCAATATTGCTAACTTGGAAGTCACCTATTGCCAGGGATTTGTAGAATCACTTTATGCCCCACTTCCTCTAATTTTCCGTATGATTTTCAGCTGACTGCCTGCTCCTATCCATCTCTACTCATACTTTCTGTAAATGTTGCTGTTAAAGCATGAATGTATATAAGTTAAATTGTCAGGAAAGTCATTACAGGTTTTTAGTAAAAGGCTGGGATAAACCAGCTTACATTGCTGTACTTATGAAAAGACCCTGATCCTATTTGTCCCAGTGGTTTCAGACAAAGGTCTAGAGTTGCCTGCAGTCTCTCTGCATGGAATGGGGAATGAAGGCTTTGGATCTTGCTTTTGCCAAATTTCTATTCTGCTTACCTGACTGGCCCTGGGTAGTGGGCAGATCAGATCAGCATGACTTTCCCTCTGATTCAGACCTTCGGAAAGCAGTGTGGCCCAGCTGGGCACAAGGTTTTCTCATTGATCCACTCTGCTTTTAAACCTGCTAAGTAACTGACTCTACAATAAATCTTAGCTGAAGTTTTACAGTGTGAACAGATGTATTTTGCATCTTACAAAATCCATTTTGGCGAACTGCTGTGTTTTTAGGTCTCATTGACTTGAGTCAGGCATTACGGGCAGAAGTCATGATTTAGAAATTATTTAGTAAATCCGAGGTGTAATTTTTACAGTCTGTTAGGAATTTCTACCTTCCTGATTCTGCTGGGATTGAGAGGGTTACAGTTCTTGCTTGTACGAAGTATGTGTATGAATTACAACAGTTTTCTGAATCAGGAAAACTAAGAGGGAGCTATGCTCCAGACACAAACTATCAAAATCTGGGAAAACAGATGTTGTGAGATAAGGCAGAGCACTGGGAGCAATTATTTGCATTTATTATTTCAGATGCATTCTTTTGTCGTTTATTTAGAGGAGGCATAGGAAAAAATATTAACAGCTTATTATTAATTTATTGTTATTAATTCCTGATGAAATCCATCTGCGGCTCCTGAAGGAGCTGGCAAATGAAGTTGCTAAGCCACTGCCATTCATATTTGAAAAATCATGGCAGTCAGGTGAAGTTCCCGAGGACTGGAAAAAGGGAAATATAACCCCCATTTTTAAGAAGGGGAAAATGGATGAGCCGGGGAAATACAGACCAGTCAGCCTCACCTCTGTGCCTGGCAAAATCTTGGAGCAGATTCTCCTGGAAGGCATGCTGAGGCACATGAAAACCAACAAGGTGCTTGGTGACAGCCATCGTGGCTTCACTAAGGGGAAATCCTACCTGACCAATCTGGTGACCTTCTACGATGGGGCTACGGAACTGATGGACAGGGGTACAGCAGTAGATGTCACCTACCTGGACTCGTGCAAAGCCTTTGACACTGTCCCACATAGAATCATAGAATCATTGAATAGTTAGGGTTGGAAAGGACCTTAAGATCATCTAGTTCCAACCCCCCTGCCATGGGCAGGGGCGCCTCCCACTAAACCATGTCGCCCAAGCCTCTGTCCAACCCAGCCTTGAATGCTGCCAGCGATGGAGCATTCACAGCTTCCCTGGGCAACCTATTCCAGTGCCTCACCACCCTTACAGTAAAGAATTTCTTCCTCAGATCCAGTCTAAACTTCCCCTGTTTAAGTTTGAATGCATTACCCCTTGTCCTATCACTACAGTCCCTAATGAAGAGTCCCTCCCCAGCATCCCTATAGGCCCCCTTCAGAAACTGGAAGGCTGCTATGAGGTCTCCACACAGCCTTCTCTTCTCCAGGCTGAACAGCCCCAGCTTTCTCAGCCTGTCTTTATATGGGAGGTGCTCCAGTCCCCTGATCATCCTCATGGCCCTCCTTTGGACTTGTTCCAACAGCTCCATGTCCTTTTTATGTTGAGGGCACCAGAACTGCACACAGTACTCCAAGTGAGGTCTCACGAGAGCAGAGTAGAGGGGCAGGATCACCTCCTTCGACCTGCTGGTCACACTTCTTTTGATGCAGCCCAGGATACGGCTGACTTTCTGGGCTGCAAGCACACTGAAGCTGACTCATGTTCATTTTTTCATCGACCAACACCCCCAAGTCCTTCTCCACAGGGCTGCTCTGAATCTCTTCCCTGCCCAACCTGTTGCTGTTCTTGGGGGTGTTGGTTGGTGAGAAAATGAACATGAGCCGGCAGTGTGCACTTGCAGCCCAGAAAGCCAACCGTATCCTGGGCTGCATCAAAAGAAGTGTGACCAGCAGGTCGAGGGAGGTGATCCTGCCCCTCTACTCTGCTCTTGTGAGACCTCACTTGGAGTATTGTTGCAGTTCTGGTGTCCTCAACATAAAAAGGACATGGAACTGTTGGAACAAGCCCAGAGGAGGGCCACGAGGATGATCAGGGGACTGGAGAGCCTCCCTTATGAAAATAAGCTGAGAAAGTTGGGGCTGTTCAGCCTGAAGAGAAGTCTGCATAGAGACCTCATAGCAGCCTTACAGTATCTGAAGGGGGCCTATAAGGATGCTAGGGATGGACTATTCATTAGGGACTGTAGTGATAGGACAAGGGGTAATGCATTCAAACTTAAACAGGGGAAGTTTAGATTGGATATGAGGAAGAAGTTCTTTACTGTGAAGGTGGTGAGGCACTGGAATGGGTTGCCCAGGGAAGCTGTGAATGCTCCATCGCTGGCGGCGTTCAAGGCTGGGTTGGACAGAGGCTTGGGTGGCATGGTTTAGTGGGAGGTGTCCCTGCCCATGGCAGGGGGGTTGGAACTAGATGATCTTAAGGTCCTTTTCAATCCTAACTATTCAATAATTCTATGTGTACCAGCTGTGTAAAACGAGTCATGTTCAGGGTAGTGCAATCCCAAATGGACGAGTATGAAGTATTTCTCAGTATGACTGTCTTGCTCATGGATATCGCACCTGTGTATGTGCATTTTGCTTCCACCTTGCCTTCTCCCACAGAAAATCCCCTAGTGATGAGATTGTTCCCATGCTCCAGCAGAATGAACACAGTGAATGCGTGGCATATCTAGGTGCTGCTGTAATACATGTCTAATAGGGACAATGGGCTACAAAGTTACTGCTCCTCTGGCTGGCAAGAGTCTGTGGAATAGGAGCAAGAGTCCAAGTAAAAAGGCTACTTAAAATAGAATGGGACAGTCTGCTGTCTTAACTGCTTTCACTAGCAGGAGAAAAAAATATTAAATGAGTCATAGCAAGTGGAAGAATGGGGTTAAAATGCATTGCTGCTGTCCTGAAGTACAAAGACTTGCTGGAAAAAATATTAAACAACTGTAAGATGATCTGATAGCATGTGATCTGATAGCATGCGGTGCTGATAAAGCACTTGTGCTGGCCCAAACACCTGACAAGGGGCAAGCCCAGGGCAAAATGCCCAGTGATGGCTTCTCTTCCTCCCCTCCCATCATACTAGGGAGCCTGCACTCAAGCCTTGCTGAACAGTGAGAGGCTTCCAGCTTGAAGACCGGGGCCAAATTTGGCTCTGGCAAGTGTCAGTCAGAAACATCTGAATATGAGTTGTGATTACCAACAGAGTAAGGAAACAGTGAATTCAGCTTTAACAGGCAATTAAGCACTTGATTGTTCATGCTAGTGAATGGAGAGTTGTTCCTAGGAGTAATTTATAGAGTAAAAGGCAGCTGGAGGTAAGCAGGGGAGATTGGGCTTTCCCTAGGAAGAAGTGTTTTTGCCCTCTGTGAGCTGGCTAGCCAGTGCTGCCAGCAGCTGCTTGTTGTACAAATTTTGCTCTTGCACAGAGAGACACAGATGGGCCTTTCCAGCTGTCCTGATGCCCTGCTGCTATGTACCGACTTCTGCAGCAGTGCTGCTTATCCTGGTCTTGTATGCCTGGTCCCAAGACTGGATCTGCAATTTATCATTTATGTTCATTTACTTTCATCCCCAAACTATCTTCTGGTCTTGAAGTAACCAAATTCCTTAATTCTGCAAGTGTTTATTGGCCCACAGTTTAATCCCATTATGGAATGCGTTTCTGTTATCCATTTACCTCTATTTCTGGCAATCTTATGGTTGCTGCTAAATGACTTTCAAGAAGACAAAGCTATTTAGCATGGTTGACTTGGTTCCGACTGAAGTGTCAAAAGGCTGCTAAAATATGTTATTCTCCATGAAGTGTTTCATTTTTGTGTATGCACTAAAGCGAAATTGCTGTAGCATTGTTCTAGCACCTCTAAGGACATGCCACTGTGAATGCAAACAGAAGGTCAAGGGAGCAAGGCTGCCTGCTGCTAATCATGCTGGAAAAGTCATGTTGATGAAGTGTTGAGGAAAAGGCTTTGAACAAGTACAGCATCTTAAAGACATTTGCAGTATTGGGAGTGAATTTGTATTTACTGTTAAGTTTTTTGTTTCAGGATCATTCAATTTTGCTCACCTGAAGAAGGTTATAAAGTTTTTTATGCCTCCTACTATTCTTATTAGTCTATAATTGGGAGTAAATACTGAAGTTGGTGGCAATGGATTTGCTGTGAAATAACCATTAACTTTAATAGGGAATCTGGAGCTGTTTCTTTTTTACATCTTTCATCTAAAAATCTGAAAATGTACCATAAATAAAAAATATGGGAGAACATCAATAATTTCTTTGCTGTCATCCTCACCACCCCCATAAAAAAAAAGTAAAAAAGGAAAAAAAGGCACTTTGAGTGTATATAAAGTATTTCTTTTCTTCAATTTTCTTGTTTACATCAGAAATGGGAATCTATTTGCTAATGTATTTTCTGTGCATTTTTAAATATTGAATAATCCCACTGTGAGAAAGCCATGTACATAAATTATGCATACACATGTGCACATATTGCTAATATGATATGCAGATTTCCTTCTCAAAATCTGTAAAATCACACAAAATCTGTGAAAATGATAAAACATTAGGTTTAGTAGCCCAGTGCAAGGTAGAAGGTTCAAGTTTTGGAACAAAGATACTTGTTGAGGTACTGCCCAGGGAAGTGGTTGAGTCACCACCTCTGGAGGTATTTAGAACATCTGTAGATGTGGAGCAAAGGGACCTAGTTTAGTGGTGGACTTGGCAGTGCTAGGTTAATGGTTGGACTTGACTATTTTAAAGGTCTTTTCCAACCTAGTTGATTCTGTGATTCTATAATTATAAGGTGCACTTGTGCATGTTGCACCATGTGTGGCATTTTCGCTTGTACAGGTGGTGGTGGTAAGCTGAAATAATGACTTTGTTTTTCTGTCTTTTTTTTTTTTTTTTTTTTTACTTTGGGATTTTACGTCTTTGTCCTGGGTTCAGCAGAAGCAGTCATTTTTCTCTTAGGAGCTGGTACAGTGCTGTGGTTTTGACTTTCAGCCTGGGAACAGCGCTGATAACACCAATGTTTTTAGTTACTGCTCAGTAATGTTTACTCTGACCAAAGACTTTCTGAGTCTCATGCTCTTCCAGGGAGGAGGGAAAGCCGGCAGAAAGCAGAGACAGGACACCTGACCCAAACTAACCAAAGAGGTATTCCATACCACAGCATGTCATACCCACTACATAAACTGGGGGCAGTTAGCTGGAAGGGTTAGATCACTGCTGGGGTCAGGCTGGGTATCGGTTGGCGGGTGGTGAGCGGTTGTATTCTTTTCCCTTGTTACTTCCCTTACCATTATTATTATTGGTGGTAGCAGCAGTGGTTTGTGTTATACCTTAGTTACTGGGCTGTTCTTATCTCAGCCTGTGGGAGTTACATTCTTTCGATTCTCCTCCCCATCCCTCTGGGAGCAGGGGGAGGAAGGGGAGGGAGTGAGGGAACAGCTGCATGGCACTGAGTTACCAGCTGAGCTTAAACCACAACAGTCTTATAAGCTCATTCTTCTTAAGACTGCTGAGGAACTGGCCTGCAGAACTTTTTATAATATTAATATTTAATAAATAAAGGTTAAAAGTGTGCAAGAGAGAAAAATGTTCTTGATTGGGTTACGCACAGGTTGTAATTTTCAGCGGCTCAAAACCAAATGCTATGGTACTGTCTGTAAGTAAATGGGAAGAATATGCCCCTTCTTACCCTGCAGGATAGCCATTCAGAGTCACTGAACATTTAAAACATTTCTACAAAAGAGAGTTACAGCTCTATCATCCTTCCTTCCAGGAACTAATGAAACAGGCTGCGTGTTAAATCCTGACACACCCCCTGCACCCTCAGGAGAAGAACAAAACCAAGCAGCTGCCAGGATTATAAAGGCTGATGGGCTGTTATGTAGCGGATAATTCAGGCTCTTGCTGACCTTACTTACACAGAGGGGCAATGTTTTTTGCAAGGTTGAACTACCTCTAAACACTTTCTCAACTGAATGAAATATACACACTATTTCTCAAGCAGGCTTCCTACAGAAGCGCTTTATTATAAATACTTAATTTCTCAGCGAAAAACCCTGTGTTGCAGTCACTGCACCACACAATATCTTCATGTTATGAAGTGGAATTTCTATCATGTGAGACTTGGTGCCAAACCTTTGCTTATATCTGTTGGATGGTGCTTCTCCTTCAAATCACATACTGTAATTGGCAACCTTTTCTAGTACTACTACCTTTCTGGGGATCAAGTCTGATGTTTCCTTTTGGCATGTAAAGCTGCTAAAATGAGCATTTATTTCACTATAAAACACTGACTAGGTGGCAAAGCCTTCGCTGACATTGCAAGGGATCATGCCACCTTCATGGCAAGAAGGGGATACACTGACATGTATTATACATACATAATATATAATATGTGTATATAATGCATGGATGGACCTTTATGAGAAGTTCAAACAATGAAATCCCTTAAACTTTCCCGATCTTTTGCACCCAAATAAACCAGCACATAAGTGATATCTCCTGCCCCTATCTTTCCATTTTCCCTGTGCGGTTAGTTTTCTGATGTACACTCTAAAGACAGCTTATAGCTTCTTTCCTCCCTGGATCTTTACATGCAGTCTTCACTGTCAAAGTGCATCTGCCTCTCACCTCACTTTGAACCTTCTGCGTGTCCCTGCTGGCCTTCTACATTCTGCTATCGCTGCATGTTTGAAATCATGCCTAATATATTCTGGGCTGTTTCAGTCTTTACTCTTCTGTTGCTTTCATGCCTTAGTTTCCCTTTTTCCATCCTTCTTTCCTCTTGATTCCTTCTGGCTTCTTGAATCTTGCCCTTTTCACCAGTGTGAACATTTTATGCAAGCCTGTACTGAAAAGGAATAAATTTATAATTTCTTTTCTATTCAAGGAAAGACCAGGTGAATGTAATTGCACAGCACATTACCTTGTATTTATATAATTGTAATAGAATGCACTGAGGCACTATCCTGTCAAATCATTTGGGGACTAGCTTTTATACTACATAGAGAAATATTTCTTCTAGTTTCAGAAAGTGCAGTTTAGCATAGGAAGTCAGTATCTTGCATACTACAGCTTCCCTGTGATCACTTGGTTTCTTCCCCAGCAAAAAAAAGAGAGGAGCAAGGACACTTTAAGCTCTTGAAATTTCCTCAACCCCTATAATGGGGCAATCTAGTGCGCTGCCTCTTATGATGGTCATAACAAAGGCATAATTATACAATAGAGAAGTACATGGAAGAAAAATAAACATCTCCGTGGATATACCACAGAAAGAAAATGATGTTGTCCTGGCATGCTAAAAATATTGATGAACAGGCTTTAGTCATAGTTAATGGATTGCCATATTCAATAGAGCTATGGAAACATTATTGCATATTTAAAGAAGTATACTGCAGATATAGGATTTGGTAGTGTTTGACTGACTTGAAATAGGCTTAGTTGCTCAGAACACAGAGTTTCTATGACCATCAATCTGCAAACACACAGTTGTTTCCCACTATGGAATAATCATACAATATAAAAAAATGCTCTACTTTCATACATGGCTTTTTAGTCGGTGAGTATGTTTCCAGTTAGGAAATACAAATACTTAGCTTTCCCATCATCCTACCAAATCACTTTCTGCATTCTTCCAATTTGTGCCATTATGTTGAATTAATCACTTATTTACCCCGAGACCTAATTAGATGACAGTGAAAAGTATTATTTTTTTGTCCTTGTCTAAAGGCTCTTGTTTTTAGCTCTCATCACCTTCTCTTTTCTCATCTGAGAATACTTTCTTCGTTTTCCCACCTATTTGCAAATATTCAGGTCTGCAGTGAAAGTGTTGGCAACTCCCCAAATGTATGCACCTGTTTTTGGATCTTTTGATAACATAGGGAGCTCTATTTTTTTGTGCCGATAATGTGTCATTTTGAAAGTTTTGCTTTTTATTGTTTAAGTACTTATATCAGCTGAAAAGAAACCCTGTGAAAACATAAACTTCATAGATTCAAAAATTGGGTAGCAATTTAGAAAGAGCTCTAACTGCTCTCTTAGTGTAAGGATGATGTGGCTTCTCACCAATGAATGCTTGAAACAGTTAATGCAGAACAAGTGAAGAACTGTGCAGGGAATGGAGGCTGCTTTCCATGTGACAGCTTGCTCTGATCAACACAAGCCACATCCTTCTCAAGCAGCCTTTCCTGCTCCCAACCTCTGTGAGTGCCAGCGTTATGGAGGTGTATCCCTGACATGGCCATTTGTTGTCTCATCAGTGAATGAAGTCTGCATTTTCTTCCCTTTCAGTTGGTAGGTAAATGGTAGATGGAAGATTCTTCATTCAGTCCTTGCATACAGTGTAGTACCCTAGGTTGTCTCAGGTTTTCCAGCGGTTGGTACTAGTCGTCCTTCCATGAGGGGATACGGAGAGTTAAATGTAAAATGTCTCTCATATGTAATTAGCTCAGATTTTTTTTTTCCTTGTGGCTTAGGGAATGATATCTATATACACATATATATATATCAAAGGATGGGAAAAGGTGTGGTGGTTAATGAGATTGTGTTGGATAGTGTGGTACCTGAACATGACGTAAATGATATGGAATAAGGAGTAGAGAAAGTGCTGGTTTTGTCTGGAAAGGGTTAATTTTCTTCATAGTAGCTGGTATGGGTCTATATTTTGGATTTGTGCTGGAAACAGCACTGATAATTCAGGAATATTTAGTTCTGATGAACAGTGCTTACACAGAATCAAGACCTTTTCTTCTTCTCACCTCACCCCACCCCAGCAAATAGACTGGGGGTACAGAAGAAGTTGGGAGGGGACACAGTCAGGACAGCTGATCCCAGCTGACCAAAGGGATATTCCATGCCATATGGCAGCATGCTCAGCCTGTAAAGCTGAGAAGAAGGAAGTGGGGACATTCAGATTGATGGCTTTTGCCTTCCTAACCATTAAATGTGATTCAGCCCTGCTCTCCTGGAGATGTCTGAACACGTGCCTCCTGATGGGAAGTAGTGAATGAATTTCTTATTTTGCTTTGCTTGTGTTCATGGCTTTAGTTTTTCATATTAAACTGTCTTTATCTCAACCCATGAGTTTTCTGACTTTATCCTTCGGATTCTCTCCTCTCATCCTACAACTCTGAGGTGCTTACTTGCCAGCTGGGGTTAAACCATGACGCCTGGCCTTCAGGGAAACAGCCTGCTCATAAGAATGTGTCTGTTGGAAGGTGAGCGCCTGCAAAATTAAGGACATAAAGAAAGCTGAGACAGACAATATAGAAAGCAAGAACTGGATACTGAAAGTCTGTGTAGTAATTGTAAGGTCTAGATAGCAAACACTTTTACACCAAATACTAAATCTTTCCAGCAAAAGAAAGAACAATTTAGCATGCATGTAGCAGCTGGTGGCTCATGCCTCTAAGTAAAAAGAATTATTTTCTTCTCCTCTTCTCTCTGTGAAGAGGCCAGTGAAGGCACATAAAAGCTGAGACTGCATGAAGTGTACGGGAAGTGTCTGTTGTGAGCATCTAAAAATATTTAGAAAAAGACAGGTGAGCCCTACTTATAGGATGCTGTTTAATTTACAAGTGTGCTGATTCTCTTCAGGCAGGAGTGAAGGAATGCTTTTACTTTATGATTTTCTTTCAGTTTACT
This sequence comes from Amazona ochrocephala, assembly GCA_039720435.1. Lineage (NCBI taxonomy): Eukaryota > Metazoa > Chordata > Aves > Psittaciformes > Psittacidae > Amazona > Amazona ochrocephala. The sequence goes on along the minus strand of CM077881.1, from coordinate 45,901,968 downwards.
GACTTTGTATACATAAGGGACGATAACTAGAGGAAAAAAACCACTGTGTGTATTCAAGAGCTTTAAAAGAATCCCGAAACTGAAATTTCTTTATGAAGAACTGATCAAATATTTTGTAAGTGGGGAGAAACAGAAAGTTTTATGATTGTTTCTCTTGCTGTATTTTTCTATCTCAATTATTTACGCAGCAGTGGTTCTTTCAGTTGGGAAGCACAAACACATATGTGAAAGCAAAATAAGAAACTGTCTTCTAGTTTCTTAACTGGATGCATGTTGGCGCAGAAGTCCTGGACACAGCACACAGACCAATATGATCAGGCTGTGCCAAAGTTTATTGCGCAGATAGCTCAGTATATATAGGCACTCTACTTGTCTATCATTAACACACACAAGTCTAATTGGATACATGTATTGTTCACACGGCTAAATACCGAATAGGATTCACTCAGTAACAGCTTAATGATTGATTAACTATGCCAGCATATGCTTCAAGGTTACAGTTAACATTCCTTCTCTGCGTATCTCTCTCAGTAGTTTTCCATGCTAACTTTTCCCAAGGCTTCTGCACGTACACGAACTTTAGTAACCCTCAGGCGAGGCCTCAGTGCCTGCGGGTCACTACCTTACAATTGTCAAGCAATTGTCTGGATTGCTCACATGCCTGTTCACAGCCAAATAGCTCTCCACAGATGCATGCGTAAAATGAATAGATTTTTAGCATGCACTGTAATGCACCAGTAAGATTCATGCTGACTTTGTGGAGCTTTGGCTCTTAGTCAGCCAGACAGGGGTATATACTGAGGACAATAGCCTTCATGAAAGGTGATGTGGGAGTTGTACTATTAAGGGTGCCTTCGTGATGTGATGGTGTCATGTTTATTGGTAAGTTATCATACTAGTTTGGGTTTCTTTTCAGTTGACCTTGTTTCCCTTAACTTTAAGCTGATGGGAATTTTTCCAGTTGAAAGGAGGTGGATTGCAAATAAGTGTGCCTGTTTCCAGTGAAATAAATGAAAGTAGAAAGGAACTTGTTTCATTGTCTTCAAATGAGAGCAAATTTCAGTCATGTCCAATACAGACAAAAAACCTCAAAAAAGCCCAAAACAAAAGCAAAACAAAAAACCCCAAACTCAAATCATAGTGTTTTTCTTCTACTGAAATTACTGGTGAAAAAACCATAAGGAGACTCCAGATTTAAGGCAACCACATGTGTTTAGTGTTTGGGTGATGTGGGTGGCTGGCACTAGGAAGATCAATACATTGCTAGTGCAATGAAAAACACTGTCTGATAGTGTCAGCTTGGGATCATACAGTATTAATTAAAAGCTGAGATATGTTCCTTAGGCACATAAGAAATTCCTCCTCCTCTTCTATTTCCATGCTTAGAAGTGAGCCAGATGCTTACCTCCAACTAAGCAAAGCTGTGATTTCTTCTTGCTGTTTAAGCATGACTTTGATGGAAGTGAGTGGCAACAAAAAAAAGTTGTTAAATATTAGCATCAAAAGGAAGGAAGAATGTCTGTTTTGGCCAAAAAACTGAGAGTCTGATGATTAAGTTGATTTATGATAGGATATTTAAAATTTCCAAATAATGAAAGAAAAAATGCAGTCTGACATAGAGTTAGAGAAGGTCTGGCCTTTCCAACATATGGATGTCCCTGCTCATTGCAGGGGGTTTGGACAAGATCACCTTTACAAGGTTCCTTCCAACCCAAACTTTTCTATGATTCAATGATAGTGTAGTATGGTAGTGCTGCTACGCAGCAGTCTGGTATCTTGCTCTGGTTTTATCCCCAGACTAGTGTCTGGTGGGGAGAAAAATGTCTATCCTGATGATGTCTTTATGTCTTTTTTGATTATCTCTTAAAAATACTTTCATCAATAGCCTATTTCTTGCAATCAACCAGAAAAGTATACCTGCAGTTTTCTGAAATGATTCCTTAACTGAAAAAAACTTTTAAAATTAGAAATATGTGTGGTACAGCTGCTGAAATACAATATTAGGGAAGCAAGTGTCTTTGCATATGACTGTACTTTTTTTTGGTATATGTAACACAAAATTTTATGTGTATAATTTTAGGTTATTTTCCTAGTTTTTAAAGCACATATGGTATAAGCATAATTCAAACTGTTGTTAACCAAAATCTATTACAGAACTACTACTCTGTGTAAAGTGATTGAGTATTTGTTAAAACAAGGGCATTGATGAAATTTTTTTTTCAAGGAGTCTGAAAGAAATAGTCTATAGTGGTATAAAACTTGAGGGGATTGTGGCTCTTTCAGTCCCTTTGAAGGACCCATTCTTGGTTTATTTATCATATTGTTGGCTTAAAAAAAGCAGCAAAATTTAAGTTCTCTGTCAGTTTGTCACTGAAGATAATAGAAGGGGAGGATGAACTTGAGTGATGGTGTTAGAGGAGTGATCTGCTCATTTTGAGTAATAATGAGATACAGCTGAAAAGAACTTATGTTCCAAATTAGCATGCAGGAAGGTATGGAATGCAAAGCAGCCCTGGTAAAATAAGGGACTTAAAAAGCCTGACAGCAAATAGTTGTTAACTGTCGTGCTCAATAGCACAATAACAATGCTCTTTTAGAAGCTTTCTTATCTTGGTAATATGGTGGGTAACAGTTCTAAAAGTAGCTGATAGATCACAGCTAGGAAAGTACAGCTTTCAGAACAGAGACACATGAAAGCAAGGGATCAATATGTACTTTGAGGAGCTTTACTTCAGTGTACTTTTTTTAAGCTAGGTAAACAGATGAGATTTGTGGCCAGATAGTCAGTGAATAGTCATGGATGCAGCTAAAGAGATTTCAATGTGCTTTATGCTCAGCTTGAATTTTCAGATGTGCCTCAAACTTCAGCGAGCTCTGGGGGTTGTAAGCTGTTACAGTAGTTTCCTGAGGCTTACTCTTGCCATTCGTTGCTGCACAGAGCATTTTTGATTCTCTTTCTTGTCCAGGCAATGTAAGGAAGGTACGGGCTATTAACTGACAAGAACTGTAGAAGGTTGAAAATTGTGATTATGGTGTACCTGCAGTAAAGGAGTAAAGAAATCTGGTGTAACGAAGGTAAAATTGATGTCTTGAGGAACATTTTCTATATTGAAAAATGATTTCTTCCCTATTCTCTTGTATTCTGGCTTTTAAAGTAACACTCTTGAAAAACCAAATAGTACCTGCTAAACCATTGACTGCATATGTGACTGGCAGGTGCCAAACAGTAATTATCAGGAGAAAAATCATTATCCACTTGGAGTTTGTGTATAGATGACTTTATTTCAAATGTCTAGTCAAGTTTCACTTCTGTTCTCCACTGCTTTCCTACCTTCTCATGTTTACATTCTCCTCCCATCATGTTTCTGTAGCACGGAGTCCTGCTTACCGCCTGGTAAGTATGAATTTTAATGGAAAATGAAGTAGTTGCAAAGCAGAAACTTTCTCACAGGATAATGTTGCCACATATGTTATTTGACCAAAAATATTTTTTCCAGCATTGTTCTCAGACTAAAGCCAAACCACAGAACTGCACCAGCTATGAAAAAGAAAATGAACTCTATCCCACCTGTAACCAGGAGACCTTTTTTGACCACTCGTCAACAATTGTGTTGCTGTTCTGCAGCCTATAATTTTAGCAGTCTTTTGTTAGTACCAGTCTCTTACTCTTCATGAGTCTGTTAATCTGCTTTCCATGTACAATGTTCAATAATAGTACTTGTTCTGCCTCTTTTTCCTTTGATTAAGAACATGAAAAAGAGAAGAAAAAAGACATCAGTGCTCAGTACACTAATATTTTTTTTTTGTCAGATACGTGAAAACTGTTAATGAAATGTACTCTGGTCAAGTATTGAGTGTCCTTTTAAATTAAATGTTATAAAATGCATCTACAGTTACTTTCTTCTTTTCAGTCAACTGTGGAGATAGATCTAAACCATAGGTTGTAGAACTAAGTCAAGACTTTTTGATCACTGCATGTCTTGGAGGAATTCAAGTGCTTGTTAAATGCAGCTCATCTCCTGTGTGTAATCATAGTATTTCCTGTCTTGGATATTTATTTGTAACCTGTGTATTTAGGGGGCTAGGTGCTTAGGCATCTACATCTTTATGCCTTAAATCTGATTTTCTTTATTCTTTTTGATCAGATGCAAAGGGTGATGGTGATAAGCGTGCAAACAACAGTGTGCCTTCCACCAGTATTCGTGGAAATGCTGGCTGCTAAAGTTAGACAGAGGTAGCTAAGAAGGACTCCTCTGCTTAGCTGTTGCGAGCCTGTTTCTCCATGTTGAAGTCCTAGAATTGATTCTGCCAAATCATCATAGTTTCTCTATAAATTCAGTCACAAAAAAATGCCAAAGCAACAGCCTCGTGTTATATTTGGTATTCTGAAATTAATGTTCTGCATTTTATCCGATTCAGATTCTTACAAATGTAGGAAAAAAATTTGACATAGTAAGATGTATAGAAAAAAAGAAGAAATTATGTTTCAGATGATACGTTAGTCTGTAGTCAATTGGAATGCATTTAAATGCTGCAGCTAGAGAGAGGCATTTTGAAAAGATGCTTTGCCTCTCTGCCTTGACAGTCTTGGTCATAAGTGCTTTGTGTTAATGCTTGATAGTCTGGGAACAGGGTGCTAACTAATGTGTCCTCTAACTGCTGCTGTAATGGGAAGCATGTGCTTCCTTAGCATCTGCTGCCAGATGTTGGCAAGCACTCAGGGATTGAGGCCATAACCTTGTCCCTCACTGCCTGGGCATGTTGCCAGTAGTATTTGCTGTCAACTTGTACAGTTTTCAGGCAGGCTCAGAATAGTACTTTGGTTTTGAGTATTTTTAGTTCACTACTGTTTTCACTTGCCCATGGATGCCTAACAGACCACTGTCATGACACCAGAAGGGATGTTCTTAGGTTGATGACTGCTTGCATGTTAGGACTTCTTTTCCTCTCCACCTTCTTAAATTTCTCTTTAAATAAGCTGCTTGTGTCTGTCTGACAGATTCCCAAAAGAAGTGGCAGCACTTTTTGAGGTATCAGTCTACTCAAACACTTCTGCAAGGATTTTGAGGGATAATGAAATTTTGAGGAAGCTCCATGCTGCATTCTTCCTCTGTACCCTAAATGACACACTGCATCTTCAAGCAGTATGGTAAGTTCATTAGTTTTCTTCCTTCCAACTTTCTTATAATCCAGAGTTGATGTCTAAGTTTTATCACTGTAAGTTTGATATTCAGCTTCTCTGTGATACTATGGAATCATGGTCATTCTAGGATTATTTCAAAACATCTGATTGGCTTTTTGGGAAAATCAAACACTGCTTTTATTTTTATTTTTCACCTTGATAAGGAATATAGGCTTTTGAGATAAGTATTGAGAGTTAACCAACTCCATGCCTCAACCCTGGTTGGATATTCATGTGGATGAACTTCAAGCAGCACCTTCCACCTTTTTTTTTTTTTGAGGTTATAAATATTTTTCCTCTCAGTGCAGGCATTGCGTTCACTCTCCATGTTTTACACTCTTGCAACTTGATTACTGGTTGAGGCTGTATCTTAAATCAATATAGAAACTTTGACTCCTGTGGAATGCTTAGCAGTGTGTTGAATAATGAAGCTGGAGCATGACAGACTTTAATGTTCTTGGCTCTATTTTAAATTATTTCCATGGTAATTATAGAGGGTAGCAGGTGAGTATTACTAGTGACAGATGCTTTTCTTCTTGAGCACCATGGATAGTAACAAGGCAGGCTTCCTTTCAACAGCCCTGACAATATGACTTACAATGACCTTGTAAGATAAGGAAAATATCACCTGTGCACAAACCCATTGTCTTTTCTGTGCTGTTAAGACTTTGCAACAGAGGCAGTAAGTGAGTTGAGCACATGTACCTCATAGAAACTAGACTATGAGGACTTTAATGTCTGCAGGAAATGGAACAGGCTTCACTGTTTATGGTCTTGGTGGAAATTCGACATTGGCAAATGGCAAGAGATACAGTTTCTCCACTGTTAAGACAAAAATCAGGTTTGTGTCTGGCTTCAGTTTGAAGTTAAAGCTCCAGAGAGACTATGTATTTGAAACCTTATTCTTTGCTCTGCTAATCCGTCCCCTCCAGTGATACCCAAAAGCTCTACTTCTACTTTATTTTTATTCCCTTTCCATAGAAGATGTGTCTGTGCAACAGTCATTGCTTCTCAACATTCATCCTGGGAATATGGTCTTCCAAATTGAAAAAAAGAGAGTTTGCTTGATCAGAGATTTGTATCCTGTCCTTAATAGTCTGCTGAGTAGAACTGGTTGGGAAAGTTTTTGTTAAAAAAATTATTGTTACATGTGTCTAGGATGTGGGAGACTGAAATATGGAGCAATCCCTTAAATTTCTTCTGATACTGGCTAATGGCTATTTTGGAATAAGCATGCTTTTTTTTTCTTGATGAATGCTCCTGAAAGGTGACATGATTTCGTGCTTCATCATGTTAACATCCCTGAAGAAACAGATTTGTTGTATTCTCATCAGCTGTGGCTTTACTTTTTAAGGTATATTTATTAGGATGGACTGCATGCAAAGAACTGGAATAGGTGTCTTAGCTCAGTGGAAAACAGCTGTGACATCTCTGAGAACTGCAGGTGATTTGAGTCTAGATTTCATTTTTTTTCCCCATGACCTTTTATGTGCACAGACTGCAAGTGCCTATGCCTCCAGGGTTGCAGAGAAATGGTTTATTACCACCTACTGAATGATAGCTCTGATTTTGTAACAACTAATTTTAGTATACTGGACTCCCATCAGTCTTTATGCAAGGTTAAATTACCTAATTAAAGAGGTCTAAGGAGATTACAGTTAGAAGTTGTGTACCAGAAGGAAAAGGGGAAATAGAGAAATTAGTTACAAATTATAAATTTTATGCAGAACTTACAATATACAGCCAAGCTTATTCCCTGGCTTGATAATTTATATACTTGCATTTTGTCATGCTGTACCTTGCAACACAACAGATAAATGAAGTAAGCAGGCTGTGCAGAACAAAGTTCAAGTTAGGAATTTGCATTGCATGGGTAAGGTACTTTGTGTTTGCTCTACAAGTCACCTCTGAATTGCTGCTGTAAGAATTTGTAGAAGCTGCTTTGAATGTCTTAGAAGGATTTGTTTGTAAAGAAGAGTCTGGGTAAATGGCTAGCTGGTATAATGGCTCCCAAGAGATTTAGCAGTGCATGTCTCCAAGTTTCCTTTGTTTATACCCTTTCTAGGACTGCTTGTCTTTTCATGTAACATAGTGATCCAGTCTGCCTCATTTGCTATGTCTACAGGAGCAGCTTCTGCCTAAAAGGAGCTCATCTGGTTTGGGGTGCTGAGGGTGGTGGCAGGCACTGCTGTCTCTGAAGGTGCTCCTGCTGAAGGCTTAGAAACAAACACAACCTTACTTATATTTTATTGTATTCTAAAACGACAGATTCTTAATATTGTTTGGTTTTTTTTTTTTTGTTTAGTTGGTTGGGTTTGTTGGTTTTTTTGTTTTGTTTTGTTGGTTTTTTTTTTTTAGGAGGGGAAAATCTCAAAGTATCTGATATAAAACTTCCTATGTTTTTTGAAAACAAAATCTAACGAAGGAAAACTGCATTTGCCCTATGATGTGGTAACAAGAAATACTGAACTTTAGACTTTAGATTGCCTGCTGATTCTAAGCTAACAATAGTTTCCAGAAGGGTCATTACTCATCCTTTTAATCTTGCTGAAGAACTCTCCAGCATGCCAGCAAATAAGGAATCTTATTTGCATAGTAGCATCATCAGAGTCTTCCCATGTGGAGATGAAGGTGTTGTTTTGGACACTGTGGTAACCAGGAATAAATGCCCAGTGTTCCCCAGAGGATTTGTAATTTAGGACTTTTGAAACAGTTGCTGCTGGAATCCAAGAATTCCTGGAGCTAAATGAAATGCTAGATCCTTGTGAGTCCAAGTATGCCTTGTAGTATAGATGCTCTGATGAGACCTTTTCAGAATAAAATGCATTCAGAGGCATTCTTGAAACTGCTGGATTGATCTGTGTGCATGCACCGGACATGTTGAGAAAACAATGTGCAGTCTACATCCATTCAGTGTGAGATAAAAAAGGGGAAAACCTAGAAGAGAGAAAAATGGCAAGTGGCAAAGCATCAAATGATTAAAAAGCTAACTGAAATGTATTCCTGAGAAGCACTGGATAGCTTCTTTTTTGCAAGTGAAACAATACTTTTTGCGAATAGGGTACGCAGTTCCAGTCTACTATTATGTCCTCTATCTGTGATATAATAAGCACTTTCCATCTTATTTCTGTGACTGGAATTTAAATAAATAGAAAGGCATATTAAGTAGTGGAAGGGCTGGATCTTTTAACAGAAAAAGCAACCAAGGTGGGTCATGATGGAGTGGCATCACTTCTCCTAAGGAAAGAGCAGAGATGACTTAGATAATAAGCATACATTGTGTTGCAATAGAATATGACTATGTTCAGTCTCAATATGAGTGTAGTAAATGTTCACAGAATCACAGAGTCATCAGGGTTGGAACGGACCTCTGAAGGTCATCTAGTCCAACCCTGCTGCCAACACAGGCTCACCTATAGTAGCTTACACAGAAACATGTCCAGGTGGGTTTTGAGTGTCTCCAGAGAGTGAGATTCCACAACCTCCCTGGGCAGCCTCTTCCAGTGCTCTGCCGCCCTCAACATAATGAAGTTTTTCCTTGTGTTGAGGTGAAACTTCTTGTGTTTTAGTTTATGGCCATTGATCCTCATCTTGTTGCTGGGCACCACTGAAAAGAGTCTAGCACCATCTTCCTGGCAGCTGCCTTTGAGATATTTATATGCATTAATGAGACCTCAGTCTCACTTTTCTCTTTTCTAGGCTAAACAGGCCCAACTCCCACAGTCTCTCCTCCTAAGTGAGATGCTCCACACCCGAATCATCTTTGTGACCTTCTGCTGGACCCTTTTCAGTAGCTCCTTGCCTTTCTTGTACTGAAAAACTTGCATTTCATATGTTCAACCTATGAAATCTGTTGACCTTCACCTGAAGGTTTGAAGTCAGCACTAAATTTTCTGTTGCATATATATTTTTCCAGAGAGAAATATCGTTTACATAGGGGATGGTTTTAAGGTCCTTTGCCACTTGAAGCCAAACTTTAATAGTTGACCTTCCACTGGTACTGAAATAAAAAAAATGTTGAAACTATAGGTCAAATATCACAATAACTGTATAGGCAAATCTTGGGAGAATTTGTTGCAGGAAAACATAGAGCTTTGTATTCTGTAGACAGGTTTTCGTCCCATCTGGTGACCCAGGTAGGAGCAGCAACTATGTACAAATAGTCACCACTGTGCTTCCACCTTTGCTTCTTCAGAAAAGAATCTTGATTAAACATGATACTGCTTGTACACACGAGGATTCCCAAAGTAAACACTAGGTAGAGAGGGTTTAGTCTGCAGTAAAGTCCCACTGTACACTATGGCTGAGTGTGGAATGGGCTGTATTGGATCTTGTGGTACTAGAATTTTGTAAAGCAAACAGTTCAGAAACCTGGTTTGTTTTATTTATTTTTTTTTAAGCTTCTAGAGGATATTAAAAAGAATAGAGAGTAAATTAAAACCTAATCTTTTTAGAGTTAGCTCACTAGTTTTAATGTTACACTCTGGCTAGCTCTGAACATTCCTATAATTCTGGAAGCTGAGAGTCCTATGTGCTTTTTTTATCGCTGTAACTACCTTTATTATTATTATTATTGTTGTTGTTGTTGTTTTTTTCGTGCAGCCAGAAGATAAGAATTCATTAACTCCCTCTCATCTCAATGTCTGCCTTTCAGGCTTTGTTCTTAATAGTCTCTAATAGTTCTGTTGCTTTTTTATTTATTTGCTTTCCCTTTTTCCACTGCAGTAAGTGTGCCAGATCATGCCCAATTAATATTGATCAACTTCCCAAATTATGACTCAGGCTATTATTGGAAAAATCTCTCCCTTTTTAGTAAGGAAATTATTTCAGAAAATTAACCTTGCAAATCCAGCAGTAACCTTTGTGCATCATTGAACTTTCAGCAGTGGGATATAATCCATGCATTTAATGCTGGCAAGTGATCAACCAGTGCCACTAGTGGTTAGCTACAGAGCAAGAGCAAATAGGGTTGTGTTTGGATTGGACCTGTGAGTTTTGTACTAGTGCAGTGATGCTTATTCACCCTTCAGGAAACCTTTTTGCTATTGCTGTGCTGTGGCAGATCTTAGATCACGCTAGTTTTTTTTTCCTATGCTTAGATTTCTTGCTTTTCTGCAAAGTTTTTTCTCTTCTCTCTTCCCTTCCCTCCTTCCCCTCCCCTTGCCCCTCATCTTCCTTGCAGAAAACAGTCTTTGTCATTTGCCACTACTACTGGTCATCCAGGCCTGCACTGTCATCATCCACTGGCAGGTCTACCTCATGGCAGTGATCTACTGAAAGAAATTGCTTCTGGAAGACACCTGCAAAAATAACTGCTATCTTCCCTCCATATTCTCTACTCCTGTTCTCATGATTTGTTTTCAGTCCATCAAAGTGTAAACCATCTGGCTGCCTGACTGACAATACTTAGAGGCCATTCAATTTACATTACTAATCAGCCTTGTGGTACTCAGTAGGGTTGGCTTTGCAAGGTCTGAAAATGTTTGGCTCTGAAAAGGTGGCTGAACTACACAAAGCTAGGATGGAAGTTTTTCATATGGTCCACCTCTTGGTGGAGTAGGTCCCTGCAGGGGTTTCAACTCTTCACAAAAAAAAAAGAAGCCAGCAGTGTGATGGTCTCATGGCACAGCTTTGGACCATCAAGGTAATTGCTGAGAATCCTGGGGGCTATTTAAGTAAAAATGTCTCCATACCACTTGATCTTTCTTTCATCTGTCCTGCTTTAGTTATAGTGCGTTTTTCTCCCATCCCTTACTTTTGAAAAGAAGGTCTTCATTTGTTCTCTTTATCAATGGAGTTGATACTCCAGATGACTTATAAAAGGGCATGCTACTTTCAAAGGTCCATACGAAATGCTGGACTAATACCCCTCAAATTCATCTTGGTGGAGAGATGTTCAGCAGATGCACTTCTGAGAGTCTGCCCCATGTGTTGGTAACATCTGCTTCTCAGTACATGTTTTTGGATCAGCTTTCTGATTTCACAGTGAGCCAGTTTCCCCATGAAAGCCTGAGAGAACAGAGTGATTCTTTCCTAGTTAGAAAGGAAAAGGGAATGTGGAGCAAAGGAGCAAAACATAGAAGCTTTTGGCTCCTGATTCCTCCTTAGGTTCTGTAACACTGATGCCAGGAGAGCCCATTAGGGTAATTTTGTCAGAAATGTGAAAATCAGATTTTTATTGAAGAGATTTCTGTCTGTGTAGATTTTTTTGACAGCAGATGTTATAAGTAATTTAAGTTCACCATCCGAAATTGGAATGCTGTAAGGACTCATTATTTTTTCATGCTAATGCACTTCAATGCATTTAAATAAGCTTTCTTGCTCTTCAAGATTAGTGGCATTATGCAGGGGAGAGGAAGCGAAGGCACCCAGTTCAATAAAATTAGTACTTAAGCAAAAGTTTAAAAGACCTTACCAAAGGGAGGTGGAAAGGGAAAATATGGGCAGACTGTTTGCGTTCTAAAAAGCTCATAGTAACAGGTATATTGTGTTACCTTTAATTATTGACTGGCTAAACAGTCAAGTAAATTCTACAGCTTCCTGAGACTTTTGGAGTCTGACACACTGAGATTTTAGGAAAGTGTATGGTTTGGGGCCTGACCATGATGCTCTTTCTTCATTGAAGTTTTGCAGTTATTGTTGACTTCTGAATTATCCTTTTCCATTTAATTGAAAGTTGGACGTAGCCTACAGAATCCCATTTTATAGTTTTAAAGAATTAATCTTGTGAAAGTATGCAATTCTACTCCTCCCTTTTCTGTCAATTTTTCAAGTTGCTATTGCCCTCTGCTGCTTCATCCTGTTCTTAGATAGTTTTGTCTGCATAAACCACTACTTTATATCATTAGCTGTCTTGTATTTGAGAATGTACCATCTCATCATAGATGTCCAGTTATCATGATGAATTTCATGTAAGCCTCCTCTGAGCCTCCTTCTCTTCCTGTTCTCTATTCCACGACTAACACTGACAGGATCGCATTAATGCATATAAATACCTCAAAAGCAGCTGCCAAAAGGATGGTGCCAGACTCTCTTCAGTGGTGCCCAGTGACAGGACGAAGAGCAGTGGCCATAACTAAACCATGAGAAATTTCATCTCAACATGAGGAAGAACTTCATTATGTTGAGAGTGGCAGAGCACTGGGACAGGCTACCTAGGTATGTTGTGGAATCTCACTATCTGGAGGCACTCAAACCCCACATGGATGTGTTTCTGTGTAATCTGCTTTAGGTGAAAGTGCATTGGCAGGGGGTTGGACTAGATGATCTCTAGAGGTCCTGTCTAATCCTAATGATTCTGTGATTCTGTGTAATTTTTATTTCTAAATCTTGCTGACTTCCTTGAAATACAAGTCCATTTATCTATCCAGACAAAAGACCCTCTTGCATCCTCATGTCTTCCATTGTTCATAATGTAAACTGCTCCAAAATTGTTCTCTTTCATTCATCTGGAAAGGTGATGCCAAAATATTATTACAACAGGAGAGCTGAGATTCTGTCACTTTGTTGGCTTCCTTTCAAATTGCAATCTAACCTTTCTTGTCTTTGTTTGCAAGTCTTTCTTAAGTTAGTTCTAAACTAGCTGACATAAATATGGCATAAGCAATTTACTGTATCTCCTGCTCACCACTTACTTCTTTCCTTCAGCATTTCTCTGTTATTTCTGCTCCCCCTCCCATGTTACTCTTCCAGTGTGTTTCCAGTTCAGGACTTTTTAAAAGATTTTGTGTTTGATCTATGTAAAACGTGTTAATTAGTTGGTAACTATGGGAAGAGTCATATTTAAAGGATATAGTAGACATATGGGTGTATGTTTGTTTTTTGTTTTGTTTTTTTTTTTTTTTTTTTTTTTTTTTTTTGTTTTTTTTTTTTTTTTTTTTTGTGTTATAACTATTGTGGATATTTTGGATGATGAAAGTACACATTGAATTCTGACACTTATTTTAACACCTACGTAAGTATGTAGTTGTGGTGGCTCTCATGCCCATACTCAGACAGCGTAGGTAATCTAGACATTATACACGTGCTTTTTATTTTTGCCATCTTTTCTTCTTCTCTAACATTCTGTATTGTGAAATCTTCTCCTGTGTGTTACTTTATTTTTATGCCTTTCGCTGTTCAAAGCTTATTTGTTTGCTTCCAATGTTAATACAAATTGTGGTGGTGTCCTATAGGTATTGATTGAGTGCTGACCTAAAATGTATTGTTTAAACAAGCTTGTCTGCTGTGTTCAGTAATGGCTGGATGTGTATGATCTCTGTTCCGGAATGCCTGAAAATAGTTCCTGAATGTGTGAAATATGAGCAATGTTGTAGCTGTGATTTTCTTCTGTTTCACTTCAAATATTCTTATAGACATTTCCCTCCTTTGGAAGCTGCTTTTTTAGATCTGAGGTTAGCATGCTGAATATTTCTGCTTTGGTTGATTTGCTTAATAAGTAGTTAAATATTTAAAATATGCTTTATCTATCTCACTTATTTTTGTTGTCCTGGTTACTAGTTGAGAATATCAATTTATAGCAATGCAGCTAAATACTTATTAAAGATGATGATAACAGTAGTCATCTTAGAAAGAAAACTCAGTATTTGCGAAATATCTGAAGGTAGATGTACTCAGTGGGCAAAAGGATTTGTGCTTATCTTGACTGGGTTGCAAATATAGTCACTAATCTGTGACTTGTAAATTGAGGATATACAGTGAAATTAATTTGAATATGACAGATATCTACATAGGTAATACAGCTTTTTGTTTTATTGGAACTTTCAGCAGGAGAAAAAGGACAATTGGACTAGATTCATACCTTCTATTGTTGGACAGAATTGCCTTTTCTAATCTTCTTTTTTCATAGCAGTTAGCTTTCATGGACGAATGAGGATATTGGTATTCAAAAGAGGCACACACAGATGCATTAAAGTTTTTTGGTAATTAAGGCAAAGCAGATGGTCGTTTGCTACATTTATAATATTGCTTAAATTTTATTTTGATTCATTAATGAAACCATAAAAATCACATAACGAAGCCATAGAAATAAGCCAGAAATGGAAAACAGGCTTTTAGCAGTACTTCTATTACTAAACTAATAAAAATTAACAAGTAAACATAGAAAACATAACTGTCACATTATTTATACAGCTTTCCTTTAGCATAAATATTATGAATATACAAGGAAAGATTGCCTGTAGTGCTGAATGAATCAAAGAATTTGCTAATAAATTGAATTCAGATGACTCTTCTGAAAAGTTGATAGGAGAAAAAAATTGCAAGAAAAAATGCCACAAGTGCTTGGTTTTCTGTTTTCCTAAATGTATGATCTCTTTCTAATATAAGGCACTTGTGTTAAGTTTCTTTTCAATTGGACTGCTTCCCATAGTAACAGTAAGAATGATTGTATTAAAAATATGTTTAATTCTTGATTTATAAAGACCAGTGTTCATGCTGTACTCCTCTCTCCACCTAAGCTGTCTGTGTCCAAACCCTTCTGTGCCCACTTTTTCATAAAATTCAGGCCTTTAAAACATTACCCAGCATATTTTTCTCTACACCTCAGATTTTAGCTACATTCCCTTAAGACAGTATTCATGCCATCTAAACTTAGATGAGGCAACCAGATTAGGAGCCGTGTTGTTGAAGGTACTTCCCCTAGCTAGAGGAGAAGAGGTATCCTTACAGTCAGTTCTGCTTGTGCCTTCAGTGGGGTTTGTGTGGATTTTGTGGGTTGACTCTTCATAAAGGTCTTATGCTAAATTTTATAGCTTTTGGAGTTTTGCAAATGGCAGGGTATAAGAAATGCCGTAAAACTTCATTTGGATTTTATAAAACATCACTCTTCACCTTATGAAGTGGCCCGTGGCCTTCCTCTCATCCTTTGGACTCCAATCCATTACAGCATTTTCATGGTAGCTTTCACCCATATCTCTTTAGGATCACTCCAGGCTTATAGCATTGACAACCATGAGCTGTGTAGTGTGTTTTACAGCCTCAGAAGAACTTTTAAAAAAGTATCTTTTGTTTCTACTTCAGCCAGAGGTGGAGATGGCAAAATGGATTTTCTGCTATGCCAGTTCTTGTTCCTTAGCAGCCAATGGCAAACAGCAAATGTATACGCATTTTCTAATCTAATCTTCTGAATAAGACTATACATTGATTTTGTATAGCAAGAATAATATTTAATGATTATAAATCCACTGCATTTTATGAAAACTGTGAATTTTTTTTTTTTTTTTTTGGCCAACATTGCTTCCCTATTATCACATTTTCATTACTCTTGTGTCTCCCTTTGATGCTTGTAAGTGGCTAGGCAAGTCTAGTGAGGTCAAAGTTATGACACAATAATTTATTTTTCATTGTTCCATTGTCTTGTCTTTCCAAGTTGAGCATAATGCTCTTTGTCCTCTCCTTTTTCACTTTGAATTCCAAAAGTTGACAGTAGATTATTGCATATCATGACTTAAAGTACATTGCTGTTACTGCGAGCCTGACAGGCTGTTGTACGTAAGACTTATTTCTGTATCCCCTCTATTTCTGAAAGCAAGTTAGTATACTGTTACTGAAACTAGACAGTTATATGGTGTTTAATTTCTAATATTGCTTCTCTATTTATAGCAATTGCAGCAACAAGAGAACAACATACTGAAAGTTAAGCATTTTGGAATTGCAGGCACTGTGCAATATTATTAGCTCAAATGCCAGCTGTATTCCCTAAGCACAGTTACCTATTGTTTGGGTTGTCCACTGCTTTCTGGGTCCTGAAGAGAAACCCTTGAATCAGCAGAAGCTTGGTAGGGATCACATGGGCATGTTTGACCAGGATAAGCCCTTAACACACGTTACTGTAAGATTTTGAAAAAATACAGGGTACTTCACTGTTGCAGATTTAGCTTAAAATGTGCTATTTTCCTGCAAGACCCTTTTCAACCACAGGCTTGGCAACACATACCTAGCACTGTGCTACAAGGCTGTGGTCCTGCGGGTTGCTGTTCTCTAGGTTCTATGCTTACATATGCCTGTAGGGGATTTATCTCCTCTAACCCATCCTTTTACAATGCATGTCACAGGTGCTGAGGTGAAAAGGCGTCCAGAAGCAGCTCTGGAAGGGGTAGTCCTTGCCAAGTAGAGGGGAGGAAAAGGTTCTTATTTCTATTTCTACTAAGTCTTCAGCAAAACTTTTATGGAATTCTACATTTGATGGGTGCTGTCTTCTGGGTAAGGATGTCAGGATACAAATCCAGTGTTTACTTGTTGTCACTGAATATTAGCAAAAAATGGGATTTATTGAGGTATTTTGTCTACAGTTGTAATGATATAAACAAGGGAATAAATATATTAAATATTTTATTTTTGCAATTTAGGGAATGATGACATAATACATGAGCAGCTGTAGCCTCTAATGAGGGAAGATGGATGCTGTACATAAAATCAATCAGTATGGGTAGTTTATAGAATGACAGCATTAAAATGCAAAGAAGCTGCCAGTCAAAATGCTGACAACATGCAAAACTATAAAATAGTGAAGCGAGGGCTGCTGATGTTTAGTGATGAGATAAATGTTTGTCAGCTCTTTCAGTTTAATGAAACTCTGAAAAGATAAGAAAAAGGATGTATTATGAACACTCATCAATCTTCTGTTTTGTAACAGTCCATGTATTTCTCTTCTTTGAGAGGATCCCAGTCAGGAAACACTCCTATTTTGCTATGCATTATGCCATTACGTTGTAATTAAATAAATTCTTTGAGGCCAAGAGTCCATACAAGCAAAAAAAAAAAAAAAAAAAAAAAAACCAAACCCAAAACCCCTCAAAGGTAACTATTCTGGATGTAGTTTCAGCCCCCTATATTTGCAAAGACTGAAGATCAAGGCAGTTTCTGTTCCCATCTTCAATGTTTAAGTCTTCAGCAATTCTCTTATTTTTGTTGTTCCTTAGCTTTCTGTTGCTAAAGGGGAGTTAGCTTTCCTGCTCTATCAAATGCTATAACTTGTCTGTAATGTTTCCTGTTCTTTCTCTATCTTTGTTTCCTAGCTTTTTTGTATGTAGCTACATATAATTTAATATTTTTGATATTTTCCATAGTAGCAGACAAAATAATTTCAATAGCCTCATATATGTGTGTTCCACAGCCACGTTAATACTCTGCAGCACCTAAGCCGTTCATTCCATATCGGTATAGAGTACAATTACTGTAATTTACCTCTATGTGTGTTAGAAATTCACTGCAGGATGAATGCAATACAGGATAGTACTTTGTACAGCATCTTTCATGTAAAAAATATAACTAGGTGCTTTGCAGGATGAATAATAGAACTTACACAGCTAAATAATGTATTTACAAGGATAAATAATACATAAAAGCAGAGAGAGAAACTAAGAGGCAAAGCAGGAAATGAGTTTTAGCTTTAACAGGAGTTAGAATTGGTAAAGCAAAGAAGCTTCAGCTTTGCAGTTTGGTCTGACTTAATCATTCAGATTTGAGCTGTGGTAATCACAACTGAAATGTTGCCTGAGCTTTTTGCTCACATCATTTAGAAATCTGAGCAGGCCGTTTACAGCATTACATGAACTAAACTACAAATGGAAAGCTAACCTTACTAGAACTGTTCCTCCATCTTTGTTTTCTGTAGCGTCTGCCCAAAAGATACAGGATTTTAATGAAACATTAGCATTTTGGCATAATTGCAAAGCATGAAACTAGAATTTATTTCTTCCTTTTGTTTCTCTTGTCCCAGGAGAATTAATTTCCTATGTTGCTCTCTGGAATATTTGTGGGTTCACTTGATCCTTTAATGTAAATATGCTTTTATTGCTAGAATATATATAGAATCATAGAATCATAGAATAGTTAGGGCTGGAAAGGACCTCAAGATCATCGAGTTCCAACCCCCCTGCCATGGGCAGGGACACCTCCCACTAAACCATAAGCTTTTTGCTTATCCTTGCAAAGTTGAACTAGTTTTCCTGGAAGAACAATAAAAATTACTCAAAGTGGAATGACTGATGCTCATGTGCCTAGAGATGCATAACTGTAATTGTAGCAAGGCAAGAATATCAGAGCAGTTTTTCTCTGAGAAGTTAAATTCTTAGAAGTATGGATGAAGGGATGTTTTGTGTTTTTTGGTTCTTTTTTGAGATTTCACCCACAGTCTTCATCAACTGTGAAAGTCATCAAAAGCTGAGTGGAAGAGCTTTTTCTGAGTCTTTGAGGCAGAACTGTAATTTAAAATGCTGAACTGTGAGCCCTGTGGGTTTAAATATCAGATATTTCATACAATGATTGACGATGCAAGGAGGTTGTCTTATTTATACTACATAAGTATTAATGCAGCAGGAAGCTTTAGTATCTTTCCTTTCAAGCAGCTGATGCTAGAACACAAAGGAGGCAAAATATGCCTTGCATTGGATTTCTTTTCTATTAAATTAGGCTGAAAAATTCTTCCCCTATTGCTGAAGAACAGGTGGCTTTTTCCCCCCACCCCCTTCTTTGTTTCGTAATTACAACCAGTAAAGATGAATTCTCTCAGCTCTACTTCCTCTTGTGTTTTCTTAATAGCCACAGGGTCTAATAAATGACCTCTAAAACTCAGGTGCCTGGATTGTATTAAAACACAGAAACACTCTTTCTGAAACAAAGTGAGAATTAATTTCATATTGAAACATACTTCTAACTGAAATACTGAAACATAATCTTAAATCACATGGCAGAAAACTGCAGCTACTAATTTTCATGTGAAAGGTAGGAGCAGGACCTTTCAGTTTGTGCTTTTTTGTTTTGTTTTGTTGTGTTTTTTTTTTGTTTTGTGTGAAAAAGTTGAGTCTCTTCTTAAATATTTAAAGCTTGCTGCAATATTTCATTTGGGTAGAAAACTTCAAGGCAAATATACATCTCAGCTGAATGTTTCATTATGAAAAATGCTAACTAATGCTATAATCTCAGTCACCTGAAATTGAAGAAATACATGTACAGAAATTATTCCTGACATCTTTAACACCCTAGTAAATGTTTTTTTTTTTTTTTTCAGACTCTTGTGAAACTTTCTGTAGGTCTAGATGAGATCAACTCTTGAGCAGCAGAGCTGCAGCTGAAGCTCTCAGTCCTGAGTCCCTGAATGAAGAGTCTGTTGCTTTATAGTATTAAAAAGCCTGCAAAATAATTCTGTCTGCAAACCACTAAGCCAAAGTCAAAACATTGTAGTGGCGGCTAATTTTGGCTGTGATGGCAGTTGAGAACAAACGGAGGGGAAAAGGGCTGATACCGACGCCCTCTGTAGCTTTCCTGAAATAGTAGACCAATTGTCCATCAGATACAGCAAGCCTGCCAGCACTAGTGGGATAAAAAGGAATATGATAAAAAGCCTGAGACATGTCCCAAGAAATCCTGGGCATGCCCATGCGCAAGATCCAGCTTAATGCGCTGAGATTGCGGGACAAGTATTTTGGAAAGCACACAGCCATTGGTCCCCTGGAAAACTGGGAGAAGGCTACCATGAGTGGAATGAAGTGACTGATGATATCTGTTCTCTGAAGACTCTGAACTTTCATGTACATTTTTCAATTTGCTTAAGCTTTTTTACTGAATCTTCGCAGGGTTCTACTAAACTAAACTTCAGCTACAGAATTTGCCTGCATCTTGGATATGATGTGACTCAGGCCACTTGGTGGCTTGAGAGCTGGTGATCCATTAAACTGTTTCAAAGCGGACAAAGTGCAGAGACAGCATAAACCCAATTCTTCTGTGGTAACTGACCCCCTACAACAGCATGTTGTTGTGCATGCTCATATTCACAAGCCATCTCACAAGGAGCATTTACTTAGAAATTACAGACATAAGAAACTATCTGAATTCTTGACCATAAAACTTGAGGTTTTTTCTCAAAATATTTGAAGTGAAAAGGCAGCTGCTGTTCTGTGACAGGTTTTCTACTTTTTTCACTCAAGTC
Source organism: Amazona ochrocephala (assembly GCA_039720435.1). Taxonomy (NCBI): domain Eukaryota; kingdom Metazoa; phylum Chordata; class Aves; order Psittaciformes; family Psittacidae; genus Amazona; species Amazona ochrocephala. The sequence continues at coordinate 45,881,857 of CM077881.1, read as the reverse complement.
TTAGCTGTATTGTGCAGGTTTTCTTCTGTTGTGCACTGACTTCCTTCTTTCATTAAAGATGCTTCAGAAGCTGATATGCATTACAAACTACCCAAGATAAATTGAGTGGAAAACAGGATCAAAGTTGCCTTATACCACAAGTCTGTTAGTGCAGTTGGATACAAAGAAAGGTCTTTGCCCTGTCATATAATCTGTCAGTTGATTCACTGTTATGTTAGCTGCAAATTAGCCCCTTATAAATTGTTACGTAAACATGAAGAACACACCATCCCAAAAAAACAGTAAGAACGAGAACCACAAGTATTTTCAGTGTGTGTGAGAGTGTTTTGCATTTTTTATTTGTTTATTTTGGAACACACAGGTAAGAAAATTAATGTGACACCAGTAGCATTCAGCCTGAAGACTTTTCCAAGTGAAATAATATTAAGAATTCAGTGGTTTTTTTTTCAGTCTTCCATTACTTCAGTGAATCATTATGCTTATTGCTTCAAGAACTGTGATTTTGTACCTAAACTAGGTAGTCATTGTTACAAATAAGCTGTTAAATTTGATTGCACCACAAAGAGAATGTAATGAATTCTTTAGAGCTTTAAAAGAAGGTCAGTGAGTTTTAAGTTTTCTGCAGTGTATGGCAGCCCAATAAATACAGCTGTGCTGCTTTTGTGAATTTTAATAAAAAATGGCAACTCACTGCGTTTTCTTTTGTAACACGCTATCCTTCTTTCCATTATTTCTTCTTTCAGTTGCAAGGTGTTTTGGTCATGTTGCAAAAAATATGCACTCAGCATAACTCATTTTAAATATAGTTTGTTCAGTGAAGAAGCTTGCACAGAGCTCTTACTTCCTGAAGCCTTGCCCTCTTTGCCATGGCCCAATGAGTTGGTAGCAGTTGCTGTATGGCCCACAAAAGGCAAACCCATTTGAGAGCAGCTCTTGGAACATTTTCTCTTCTCTATAGCTCATGTTTGGAGCAGCAGCCCAAGCCTTCTGTTCTTTCAAAGTTGCGCTGTTTATACTGGTTCCAACCTTTCTGGTTCCTGAACATGATCTTTCATTCCCTGTGTCTTTCCCTTTTACTCTCACATTCCCCCTCAAAACCTTTCATGAAATTCTCTTGCAGCATGAAAATGTGAGAACTCCTCCTATCAAATTAGTACCATGCCTGCACTGAAAACCTGCAGAGAATGGAAGGATGGGAGAGATGAGTTTGATCCAGAGAAGAATATGTAATTAAATTGAGCATTTACATGTGTTTCCAAAGTGGTTGCTGTTGGCTTCTTCATGCTCATTTACCTTCCTTGCTGTTTTTACCGTCTGTTTCAAAAATGGAAGATACTTTCTCTCCAATTGAAACCCTAAAAATGTCAAAAGAGTAGTTCTACCCGGTGTTGTGGTGCCTTTAGTTGACCTTTCTGCTGGTTAACCCAACAGAAAATAGTCAAAACAAAGCGGTTTGAATTTATGTGGAGTATTAGTATTACTAAAAGGATGCCAGGAGAGATCCTTTTTCCCCCTGCTTTATTGTTATGTGTACATTATATCCAGTTAATCTAAAACTTGGCTTGAAACTTTCCATCACATATTACAGTGTTTTTTTTGTGTTTTTTTTTTTTGTTTTTTTTTTCCCCAACATTTCCCCATTTTGCTGTATCATCCATGATTTATCACACTGGCACTGAGAGGCAGTAGATTGAAGTGCTGCTGCAGTTCTTCCTCCCTCCGCTTTTGGTGATTGAGTATGTTTGCATGCCGGGCATGCTGATAAAGCTCTGCCTTTGCACTGCTTAGCAAATACGACTCTTACTTCCCCTCAGGCCTAGTGCCTCTTTTGCCACAGACTTCCATGATGGTGATAATGCTGCTGCATTCAAATGAGATACAAATTGTACTTTTTTTAAAGGCATAAATATTTTGTGGATATGGTTGACATTGGTAGCATTGTGAGACTTGTAATGGAGTTTGTTTCCATGGGAAACAGTCAGCAAAGTTGTTATGAATTAAGATGTGTAGTAAAGATGCTCTAAGATTAACTTGGAGTGACAACACCTTTACTTCTTCATTGAAGAGATTGCAATGAGATGCAGTATCCTTCATGTTCACATCTTTATTTAATTCATCTTTTCTGAATTTTCTATTAAGAGAAGTCTTATTTTGTGCCTTGTTTTGTTTGTCAGATTTTTAAAAAGATGTAGGAAAATTCAACAGGGCTACAGAACAGCTTTACTTGTGAAATACAGCCTGAAAATTGTGCCTTAAGGTAAGAATTATCTTTTAGCTTTTCCACTTTCTAAGTATTCTCTTTCAAATGATTAGAACAAAAGAGGAGAATATAGTCAACAGCTAGGAGTTTCTTTCTGAGCTGGACAAGATAGTAAAAAAATAAGATAACTTGAAAGTGAAATGGCCTAATTAAAAACAGAAAAAAGGTGCAAATTGGAACTCTAGCTTGTGTAGCAGTTACATCAGGGTGCTACAGATTTTTCTAATATTGGAAGCACCTAAATCAAGACTCTAGATGTCTTTTTAAAAGACCTAAGACTATCGTAAGTTGAATTTGGCTTCTTGGAAAAATAAAAAAATGAAAAAAATAAAAAGAAAAGCCATCTTTGTGATATGGGAGGTTTGGTAGAGGTGATAGTAAGGTCATAAAGCATACAAGTTTTTGATTTGTGCCTTTTCCTCTTTGGGAACTAGTACAAGTTGAGTTTGATTTGTCAGATAATCTAACAAATGGGATAAACTTACTTTTGTACGATGAAGAAGCGATCGCCACAAGTCAAGAGTTCTTAAAATAGTGTGAGACAATCTTCTCATGTGGCTCTAAATATTTTACTGTTTTGACTGTGCTTGTCAGTACAGTTTCCTTGTTACCTTTTCATCCTTTTGAAACAAGAAAGATAAAACATTGATTGACTATTGGAACTAAGGAAACTCAGCAGCTTTTATTTTACCATTAAGGTTTCTGTGATTTACTGAGAAACAGAGGCTTAGGTAAGGTAGCAGTAACTGGTTTCTGGGGAATATTGCCTAGCTGCAGATGCCTCTTCTGCCCAGTCATCCCAATTTGTGGGAGCACTAGCCTCAGTCCAGGTCATCTCGCTGGGGCTGGGGCTTTTATTGGTGGTGACTGACAGTGGAGAGCATAGGTATGATCTGCCTCCAGGCCAGTGCTGAGGAAGATGGTACTGTCCCCAGGCTGGGGACATGGTGCAGGAGAGGCCTGCTGAGCGGTGGTGGGCTGTACTGCCTTGGATAGCACAGCGTTGAGTACATGGCCACTGATGCCTGCTATTGTCATTTAGAATTGCATATGTCTGAATCTGTGATATTATTTATTATCTCTATTTCCTGTATTGGTTAATTGGAACTGTCTGAGCATAGTTTAGAGAAGACAAAATGAGCACAGTCATCACTAAAACATGGTAAGTACAGTGAGAAGGGTCTCAAGATGCTGATTAATTTTGTATTTATTACAGTTCCTTCCTAGCAGAGCCCTTGACTCAAAAGTGCCGATGGTTATAGCACTGGTTTGTAAAGTGGAAGCCCATGTTCAAATCCCTGATTCATCCCCCCAGGACTTGCCTTTTTTTTCATGTGCAGTGCAATAGTTAGTGCAGGCTTCTGGGACAGAAACGAATGAGAGTGAGAGGTCTGTCTTTTCTATAAAAAAAAATAATCATTCCTGAATCCCTGTACTTCATTCTGCAGCAGAAGGAGAAGTTGTTTTAAAATCTTGGTATGCTTAGAATAAGAAAGTCGCATATTTACTGCTCAGAAGGACCACAGATTTAGTCAGCCAAACTTGCACAAGCTGAAATCTGTCTAAATTCTTGCACATAATTCCCTGAAGTTGTAGTTGCCTTCGCTAGCATCTCTAGTAGAGACATAGTATAGATTTTTCAGGTGTGTGAACAACTGTTCTGCATTGGGGATGAAAGGGAACTGTAACCAATATCCTTAAAAGAAAATTATGACCACAAAACATGAAAATTCAATGTTACAAGATTAGAAGTGGAATGAAAGAAGAGAAGCCTTTGAAAATCAAAGCAGCAAGTGTCTTCATGACATAACACGAAAAAGCTGGTTCAATTTTCCTTTGGTTTTAAATACTGAGGAGAAACATCACAGACAGGTTTACTCATGTTTCGGATGCCCACTGTTAGGACATGCAGACGCTGGAAGGCAGTCGGGTTTTTGAAGAGGTGGTGTGGAGCCTGTGAAGTTGCTCTCTGCAGGGAAAGGCCAGGTTCCCCACCATGATAGTGTGCTGTGTGAAGGATCCTTGAGCCTGAGAAACATTTGGAGGAGAACTGGGGAAGGATAATACCTAGATTAGTTCTTGTGCAAGTTTTCCCATTGGAATGATACTGCATCTGTGCTGATGGAACACTGGAATGGTGGCACAGGGACTCTTCCTTATACTAGGAAAGTATTTTGTTTCCATTACCTGGGGTAGTAGTGCTGAAGGTGCTCCTCAGTCTTGTTCTGCTTACTTAAAATTGTGGTTTTATACATCAGTTTTCTTGAGGAAAATTGCTAGTTACCAAGAGCTCTCTGAGAACTTGAGGGCAACTAAAGGTGCATAATTTACCTGAAAGTAAAGGTAATTTTTATATTACAGAATCATCTAAGCTATAATCACATATCTAAGCTACAATCTGCACATGCACAAGCCTTGTTCTTTTGATTTCAGCCTCATATCTGTAGTGATATAATTGTGCAGTAGATCATGTGAGAAATATTTACATTTATTAAAGCATTTATTTGTAGCACAAAAATACCTGATTCTTCGATTCCTAGGTAGGAGTTTACTCAAGATGGTACCTAGTCTTCCTGTCTGTAAACAAGGGACTGTAACATAGACAAACTTGGGCTGTGTTTGTGCAGGCCTTGGTAGATTCCAGAACTAGGGCTTCAGTTTTATGTATGGCTACAGACAGTGCTGGTAAATTCAGAGGAGAATCTGAGAATTTAGGTTTGTACTGTATATAATAAAATCTAAAATTAATCTGAGAAATGTGCCTATTATTTGTGCCACCCTTCCTAATTAATTTGCAAAGTATTTTCTGAAATATTGCTAGGGGAGGGAAGTTAATTTTTCAAGAATTGATATGCATGTGATAGATAGGCACTAAGGACTGAGGAATTTTGGAAAGGGCTTTGCATTTTAATTAAATCCATCCTTTGAATTTTTAAAAAGGACTTTGAAAACAAAACAAAAGTTGTTCTCACATTATTCCTTCTGAAGCCTCAGGATCATTCCAGCTAATCAAGGTTTCTTGGCTCTAAGTATTACACAAGCCCTAGGTATTAGACTAAAAGATATGTGTCAATGAATATACGGAAAATAAACTGTGAAGTTAGTTTTTGTCTTCAGAAAATATTAACCTTGTTCATCCGTGAATAAAATGGAAGAAGAACTGTCAGAATATTTTTAGGAATGAAATGATGAAAATTAAAGTGAATGTTACATGATAACTAATTGTCTGAAACAGTGTACAGTGACAGATGGCTTGTTATGACGCCTGGGGACTTTTTTTGTCATCTTCTGTTGTCAGTAAAAATCCTTGTCAGGAGTCAGATCTGAAATGTCTGCTGATCAGAGTTTTATTAGAAATTCATTTAGTATGAACGTTGCTGCTCTTCAGAAAGCAAGCATGGAGCCAAAGGCTCAGCAGTATCATTTACAATTGGAACTTAATTTATACAGCAGTTCTAGCTTCTGGCAGAGGTGATGTTCATTCTTTACAAATAGTGAAAATACATATATACTAAGCATGGCTGTGCATTAAAACAAAGAAACGCAGAGGCACGCTGGAAAGCATTGTTTCAGTGCTGCTAAAAGATGCCTTCAGGAGTACCTGAATGACTGCAGAGTGTGAAGGAAGCGGGGGCCTTGCTGGAATGAGGCATTTAGATAATCAAAATTTTTCTTCTGTCGCGTGATGTCAAAACTAAAATAATTTCAAAGCAGGGAGAAAAAAGGTGAGACATCTGTCTTCAAGTGAATAAATGTGTATATAAGGTGAAGTTGTTAGTTCTTTGCCTGGCTTGATGGGACCCTCAGTTATGAATCCCGTTTCTGTGATGATTACACTGATTGCCAGCCTGGGAGGGACATTGTTACTCTTGTGCTGTTCGCTTCTCTGGTAATGAAAGAGCTGGATGCTGCCCACCCCAAAATTACCATGCTTGGGACTTAAGGAATCCGTGAATTATTGTGAGACTGTAGAACAGCCCCCATATCAGCCCATTATACCTGCAAGTATACCTTTTATCTCCTACCCTGGCATGGTGGTTTCCTCTGTGACTGTTAGGCTCTTTCCTAGTTAATGAAATTTCAGTATTGCCTACTGGAGCAACTCTGGTGTCATTCAGACTTGTAAAAATATCATCCTTATGTTTTAGCTTGTAGCTATTGTGTTGGCAATGAAAAGAATGTGCATGACATTGTAGGTTTCACAGGAAAAAGAAATGCCAGTGGTTGTTAGAGAGCAGGATTGGCCATTTCGGAGAAGTTTAGTGTGCTGCAAACTGCAATAATTGAGTCACCAGGAGTTAAAGATTTGAAAGGAAAAGCCTCATCTTAAGAGGCCTGAAGCTCCTACGTAATATCCTTTCAAGAATAATTTAACTTTTGTCTGAACATAATATAATTTAAAATAGTGAATGTTTTGTGCACCTGAGGAGTCCTTCAGTTGAGGAACTTCTCTTCAGCTTCTAAAATTACTCAGCAGTCAGCTTTGTGAAGCAGTCTTCTTAATCATCTGGCACAGTAGACATTCCTAAACACTGTTTTATGTACTAATAAACTCTCCACTGCAATTAATGGTGTACACAGGTTTATATACCTGGCACATGATATTTAAAATAGGGGGTTTGTTATGACATAAAAATCATCAAAGTAAGCAAAAGCAGCTAAACCCAGAAAAGTAAGGAGGAAAATATAACTTGAACTCCTATGGTCTTCCTTAATGCAAGGAAATCTCACTGAACCTTTTTTAGCAAATATGTAGGGATTTTTTTATTAATCTGCTGTATTTGCTGTTAATGGGAGCTTTGCTTGCAGCTTCCCATGCTCTGCAGTTAAGAATGGCTCTCCCTTTTAATGTTGTTTTAACATAATTTTCTTCTAATTTCATTACTTACTGTAGATCACTAAAATTACTGATTTGCAAGCTTTATCATGGTCTGGTAATAAAATTTAATAAAATCAGCAAACATGTAAAAGACCTAGCTAATGTATCCTGATGCTGCAAATGTTGGACCATCAGTTACTTTATCCTTGAACGATAAAGTTTAACTCTTTTTTATGGAAGTGGAGACTTTACGAGAATGGTCTTATAAGGTACTGAAAATGTGCTTCACTTGGGCTCTTAGTAGCTCTTCTATTATGTGTGTTAGGTGCTCTACAAAAAGATTAATAGTTTTGTGAATTTGTTTTGTTATGCGGATATACCATAACCCCTCACATAACTCTTAACTAGAAATGAGGGTCTTCTGGAATACCTTGGTTCTAACAGTTGTTTAGTCCTTAGCCTGAGACAGTATATTAAAGAAGGCCAGTGAAGGTAGTTGTTATTATAGTAATTATTGTTCCCTTAAATCCTGATATTACCCAGCAGCTGCCTAGTTATGTCCCAGGAGTCATTATGTTAGGTGCTAGTGAAATGCTGCTCTTGCCCTTCCCACAGCTGGCTGAAAAATGCTGCACAACTGGCTTATGGTGCTGTCTGGGAGAATATCAGATTCTGAGCTGTCACGGTTGTGTGTGAATATAATACAGCAGCATAAATTTAGAAGCAGTGCTGAAGAACTGCCAGTGCAGAATTAGTGAACCTGTGGTTGTCTTATGCAAAATGAGAAAAGAGGCACATGCAAAGACACAACCTTCCATTGTGAAAATAAAATTACTGTGGCCGAGATAAACCAGATAATAAAAAAGTTTATATATATATATATATTCACATTAGAATAAATAATGCATGACAATTGGAAGAAGAGGTAATTCATCCCTGTACTAGTTGTTCAAAACAACAGGAAGCGATGCAAAATTGAATAAAAGATAAACAAATGTTACACTCCTTAAATGCTCGAGAAAGCCATCAGTTGTAGTTATTTGCCTTCACAAAAACCACAAAAATGAAGAGAAAATTTAGGAAGTTGATTTAAAAAAATCACAAGACAAAACACAAGTGAAAAAACTCATTCAGTGCAGTGGAAGTTTGTTAGCTTCACTGAGACACCTTCACAGGTCAGGGTTTATGACGGTAGACTGTCTTCTTCAAGATAATCTCAGGAAGGGAGATTGATTATGTGTGAGGGTTAAAACTGGAAAGCAGCAGTTATGAACTCAGTTGTATTCCAGGTTACATCAATTAAACCCAAATTTCAGCCTAATGCCGATGTGATTGGGATCCTGCTCAGCTTAAATCCTCATAACTACAAGTTTCCATTGCCAGATTCATGAAGCAGAAAAATACAATGATGCTTTGTATTCAAAAAATTGAAACAAAAGATAGTTTCTAGTCTGGTTTCTTAAGGAAATGGCTTTTCAGTGACAGTGCTCTCTGAGCCTCTGTTTTTATGTCTGGCTATCACTCGCTTTCTGTTAGTATCAAATACCTTCTGAATCTATTGATCGACTAGCTGCAGCAGTAGGCTGATGTCTCAAAAATACTTTCTATAGGAACCCTAGATAATTATATCCCGAATCAAGAGGAATATACGTAGTTTCTGCCCAGCTTGCCAGGCAGGATCTGTATGTCTCCATGTTACCCTTTGGACAATCAGGTTTTGGGCTTTACTAACTTCAGCCCTGAGGGACCTTCTTGCAAACTATGGTGTTACAGGCTTGAGACAGTGGAAGTAATTTTGGGGTCAGTTTTAGTCTTGCACATCAGTTAAAGGCTAGCATAACTAAATATAAAAAAATACACCAAAAAATAAAATAACCCAAGACAATGGGCTTTTATGAGGTAGGAATGATGTAGGCTTGCACAGTGGGAAAATTTAGATGTGCTATTTAATTCTGAAATGCAGAAGTGTGCAATAAAGCTATAGAAGAAAAAAAAGACTCAAATCATAGAGAATGGAGATAACCTGAAAAGCAGTGTCTTGGAAAGTATTAAGAACCATTGTATAAGAATAGTAGGCTATCCTCAATGTTGCTTAAAAGGCTTGAAATGAAAAGCTTCACGCTCTGTGCCCCACCGCACTATATTAATCAAATCTGAGGAAACAAGTAACATCAATACTGGATTTCTAAAATGCTTCTAAATGGCAGGGTCATTCAGAGAGCAAATGGAAAAGCATTTACTGTGAAGCACTGAGGAAAACACCAGGGGCAGGTTCAGTCAGAAGTAGTGGATGGAATCTGATGAAAACTAGAAAAATAAGAAATACAAATTGTGTCTTGGGGAACAGTAGTAAGGGACATACAACGTGACTAATACTCACATGAGGGTACATGCATATACATGACTGGATGCAAATAGTGAGAGAAAAATTGCTGAAATACCATTATGGACAGTGCGCTTGAGGGAGATTTGTCAAATATGCAACTTGCCGACTAGATGTCACCTAGCACAAGTGCCAGAAATACAAGGTAATGTTTTGTTCTTTTTGTTTATTTTATTTACAGTGTTTGAAAACTCCTGCTGGGCATGTAATCATTGTTACAGTTACCTATGGTCATTGCAGCACAGGCATCTAATTCATTATTTTTCAAAGTGCTTTAGAATACTTTGGGTATTACAGACATAGAAACAAATTCTGTTCTTTGGGCTTCTACTCTATTCCATCATGCAGGAAAGCTATATCATCAAAACTCGAAGGGACAAGAACCCATTAAATGTATTAAAAGACATGAGGCTGAGGCAGAAGAATTTATTTAGCTAGTCATTGTTACAAATTCTAGATCAAATAGTTGTTTGAATTTACAGTAGCCACACAGTCTAAAAAGAATTGTGTTCCTTTCAGTGCTTGAAATGTCACATTGAATACTCAGTGTCATGCACAAACCAAGTTTCAAGTTACTTAGTTTTCCAGTTATGTTTTTCTTGACTTTCAGATACTCATATTTTATGTCCAGTTAAAGAAATATTGGTCTGATGCATATGTTGCTAGTCATTACTTGTGACTTGTCCATGTACTTTTTATATCTTAGCCTTTTTGTGTGTGTGTATACAAGGACAGAAATGTTCCAAAGTTGATTTATTCTTGGCATTTGTTTTTTTTACAGGTGATACTCAACAATCTGTGTTACATGACTAGGAGAGTGGGGAGGTCTTAGATTTTTCTTTGTCCTCCAAAACCTTTGTTATCCATTGAAGGGTCAAAAGCCTGAGTGTAATAAGTAAAATGTCTAGTCAGATTACTGGTTATATGAAAAGCAATGAATGGTGTACGTAAGGGCAAGAAAATTGTGAGAATATTTTGTCTTCTTCGAGGAAGATGTATTTATCCCTCTCAACACTACATTATCCTCTGTTGAAACAACACAAAAAATGCAAGTGTTACCTACATCAACCAAGAGGGCTTAGACTGTCACATTACAGGACCGAGATTTTGGTTTGTGTGGCTGGTGTGCCGAAGTCAGAAAAGCCAACGGTCAGTTGGCAGAATAGCAGTGCTTATCCCCATTAACATGAAGTGAGAGGTGTTCATTGTAAGCAGGGGTCCTTTATGAAATTTGGTTTCATACTAGCAAATTAGCCAAATAATCCAGGGGTGGCTGGATACCTTCTGAAGATCAGGCAGAGCCAATGGCAACGATTTGGTAACTGGAAAGATTTCTGTGGTACCACAGCAGCCTGGTGGGGTGTGGAGGTAACTGTGACACAGGTGCCTGCACAAGGAAACTTACCTAACAGTGTGCAGTCAGCAGAGACCCACTCTGACGGTAACTTGTATAAATGACTGAACAGCTTTGAGCTAGTAAACTTGCTGGTGGTATTAATTGCAGTAGTAGTGCATGGCCCTGGAGCAGAAAGCATCAAGAGGGCTATCCTGGAAGACTATCCAGTGAGATGTGATCAGCTAATTAATGATTTTGAATACTTGTTTGTTTAAATGCTAAGCCATTGCACTGGGCCAGCAGCTTTGAATACAAGTTGATAAATTAGTCATTCCTGCAGTATGTATTTCTGGAAGTATATCCCATTTGTAAATAGCTGATGAATGAAGCTTTACAAAAATAACAATGCTTGACATTCCTTGCCTCAAAAGACTTCTGAATTGCTGTAACAGCTTAACCTTTTGGAAGTGAGGTACTAATAAAACTGGGGCATTAGCCACCTTTTATGCTGGTTCACATATTTTGAAATAGATATATTTACATTCAAATTTAAGATCCAGTAGCCTACCATAACAAATCTATTTTAAATTCTAAAACATTTTCTTTTAAATTGAAGCATAGTTGGGGATTTTGCGGCCAGCTCTGCTCAGAGTGGATGAAACAGTAATCAAATTTTAAATGTCTATTTTTCCATTCTTTTTGTACACCTAACTGATAAATTAACATTTAAATAGAACCGATGTCCTGTATCTGGTTCAACGACCCTGTAGATAGGTGGATTATTATTCTTTTTACTATGAGAAAAATTAGAAGTATGTACTTTTCTACCAGAAAATTCCACAATGATTATTCAGAGAATCATATAACAAGACATACCTAGGCTTTTATGATATCGAGTACGAATTGCATGTCAGTGTTCAGGATTAGCTAATAAGCATATCACCTTTACCATCAATATCCTCTGGTCTTTTGATTTTCATGGTGCAGTGTCCTGAATGCCCTTCAAAAGTATTCTTTCAGTGTATGTAAATCAAACATTTGATCCTTGTTTGTAGTGTGAAGCTTGATTTATTATTTTTTTTCCCTAAGGCAGACTGTTCGGATCTGTTTTTTTTGTGGTTTTTTTTTTTTTGTTTGGTTTGTTTTGTTTTGTTTTTCCTAACTTATTTTTTTATTTCATTAACAGGAAAAAATGTTAGCAAAATAGATACAAGTTATATATTTTCTTGTATTATATTTGCTGTCTACCTAGGATCCATTGTGTTGATTAAAGTTCATTTTGTAAAGCACAGTACTTGGCCATTTGTTGAGTAAGGGAAATTTGCTGAGCAGATAATCTTATAAAAGCATGCCATCATATAAAGCTGAGAATATGCCAATGATTGCTCCTGACACGACAAAAGCCTGTGCAGCCTAACTAAGCCTTGACTTCAACCTCATCAACCTCATTTTATAAACCAATAAATGCATGAGGTTGTATTAACATAAATCTAGCAAATGAGATGTGTGAGAACCACTTTTCTGAAGCCATTACCTGTGGAAGGTAAAGATGCGCAGTAGAGCCTGTAAGGAAATAAGTGTCTGATCCCTAATCAGGAAGAAAGTTTGTTACCTCTGTGAACTTAACAGTCAATTCCACTATGCCAGAGCAGACTGGCAGCAAAGTAATTTGGGGGTAAACAGCTGCACCCCAAGTATAAAGGGAAAAGAGGACAGTTTGAAGCAGAGCCACTAAGAATGCTAAGGAGCGCAAGGAGATCTATAATTTCTTGCTGAAGTAGTTTCATTCAGGTTTTTAAAATAATGCTTTCCCTGTATAACATTTAGAAAGCTGTATGCCATGCTGTTCCATTCCATAGGATGATTCTTCTAGTAGTGTTGTACACCTGGGGCAAAAAAGTGCACTCACTAAAAAAGACAACTTAGGTATTTAACACTACGCTGTTAAGTAGTGACTGCAACACTACTGTGCTATACCAGGCCTTGCAGATGTGAAGAACTTTGTAATTCTTTGGCTGTTCAAACTGAGATGAAAGGTATGAGGTAATAGCTGCAAACCTTGAAACAACTATAGGGATGTAAAATCTTTTTCTTTACTGGTTGCATGATGGGATCTGTGTTTTTTTAAACAATAGAATTATTCTCTTGAAAATCTGTTTCTAATCCAACTCATTTAACAGTCTGGTATGACATACTGAAAGTTTACAAAAGAGTACAATTTGAATGCATATGACTACAATTGACAAGAAAAAAAGCCCCAGAAGTTTAATTTCCCCCATGTTTTATACACTGCATTAATTAGACAGGTTAAAGGATACCTAGAGGTTCAAAGCATATGTAAGTGAATATTTAAGTTCAATGGTCTAAAATATTCATAAAAATGTCAGTTTGAAATGTTCCTTTGGAATGGCTGGTACCAAGAGACACAGCAGCAAATCTTCAGTAGTTTTGTCAGAAGAAAGCGGGGATGTTCTGGCTCTTCTGGGATAAGGACATTACAGGAGCAAACAGCTAAAAAAAAGAAATTAAACTCCAGGCTGCTCTCCCATCCATAGTATGCTGTAACCCACAACAGTATCCTCATAGCTGAAGAGATCTCACCTGATTCTCAGCAGCTTAAGATTACTGTAAATATTGCACTGCTTTACAGTGCTTAATTCTTGTTTCTAGGGATAAGAGGAAAAATAATGCCCTTTGACATGTATGTTGCAAATCAAAACAGCATCTTGAACTGGATTTCCAGAAGGCAACACCTTATGCTGAACCGTATGTGAAATCAAATTTAAAATAAGGGGCTTAGTTCCTCTGCCTATATCTATACAGGTAAGGAATCTGTGCATGCCTTTATCGTTGAAGCATTTTTTCAGACAGAGGAGTACAATGAGATCTTGCAGGGAAGAGGCTTGTGGGGAAGGAAAAGGGCCAGATGAGATCTCACAGTAATGGCTTGAATCATTTTAACAGTTGAGCTATGCTCATTTGTTTTCTGGAAGACCCGTTTCTTTGGAGAAGCATAGTGTGGTGTGGTGGCATTGTCATTCATTTTTTTTTTTTTGAATTTTTTATTAATGGATTGCCTTCATTGTTACTTCTATCACTCTTGGGTACTCTGTACCCAATAATAACTATGTGTAAGGATTGCCTGAGCTATTTTCAAATCGCGCATATAAAGACGGTAAAGTAGAAAAAAGTGAATGCAGAGGATGTCCATGAGCAGTGAAAGGAAAACCTATTAGGAGCTCTAATTTCTTTTTTTTTTTTTTTTTTTCCATGCCCTCCTGTGTTTCTTTTCACTGGACATTGTGTTGAGATAAAGTGCATTCCAATTATCTATAATGGGAAACCAAATTACATTCTTCAGAAAAATTCTGATAATACAATGCATGCAGGAGAATGTAAAATGATACAGTATATTGCTGAATTCTTATTATATAGTAGCATGATCTCTATTGTTCTGATTTGCTAATGGTGAGTCACAGGTATGCCTGGGACTGGATTACGTTTCTATTGTAAATCTGACACATTGCAGCCTTAAGAATAATGTACTGTGTGTCTCTTTTTATTTAGAATGTATTTCAATGGATGTGGTTTTGTGAGCTAGACAGCTCTGGAGACCATGCACATATCAAAGTGACAAATATCTGGCTATTAAAGTGTTGTGTCATATTCATGAGGAAAGCCAAGATCTTTCTTTTCCATAGACTGTATAAAGTCATTGCCTTTTGAGGGTTTTCCTGGATATCTACACACTCAATCTTGTTTTCTCCCAGCATTCTTCAGCTGCACAAAACTTGCATCCTGCTTTGGTGGTAATTAAGCAAACTCTGGTCTGTGGCTCTTGATGCTCGCCTGCTCCCTATGCCTGTGAGGTTTAAGTACAGCAGCCTACAGAATGGGCTTTGTGTCTTGCAAGAGGCAGCAAGCAGCTTAATAGCTGTCATACTAGGTCTTTTAAATGAACGAAAACTAGAGTTGACAGGGTAAGTTATGAAATGCAAGGAAGTGAAAACAAGCTAGAATCGATAATACTGAGTTTGTAGTTATTGGGCTTTTTTGTTTTTTCTATATACCTTCTGCTTAGTACCCAGATGAATTAAATTTTGTCACTTAAGCACTAAACAGGTGACAGTATGATTTTAAGATGCTGTATAGTGGTTCCTCTTGTGACTAGTTGACTAAAATGCCTTAAGGGATATCTGGCAGTCCTCGGAGTGTCCTTATGGAACTGGCTGGGTAGGTGACAGTGCTGCGAATACTTCATGTGCCCTGAGAGCCTGTTCAGGATAATCCCTTTCTGACATGAAGCAGCTGGTATCCCTTGGCCTTTGGGAGGAATTGTGGATGGAAAATAGGGAGAGAAATATTTTGTATTGTCTTTATCTAGCACCTTGCTGCTCAGATTGCCTGACTGGTGTAAAATCATAACCACAGTTGCTACCAGTGCTGTACTCAAAGGAGTTTCAGGGGTGGCTCAGCAGAAAATGAGATCTAGTTATTTTCCAAGCCAGGTGTTTACCTCTGAGGCTGTGGCAGATGGTCTGCAGGGCCATTGCACAGGGCAGCAGGTTAGGAGCATGCTGGTCTCAGGTGGTCACCTCCATGTTCTGGAAGAAAGTTTTGTAGCCGTCAGTGGCTTTTCCTCCTCAAAGTTACAAACTCTTGTGCACGTACCTTGAAGAATAAATAAAATGCAAGAAGAGCAAGGGACTTGGAGAGAGAAATATACAGGTCAGTCTTGCAATCTTTTCTACTTACCATAGTGCTGGGAGTTTCTATGTTAAAGGAAACAAAAGGAACGTTTATTTTCTACCCATGTGTGAAAACTTTCAAATGTGTAGATAATCAGCAAAGACTGGTAATTTGCATTTTAGAGAACAAATATTAAATATTGCTGAAATAGGCCACGACAATGTCAGTTCTCAATGTAAAAAATTTATTCTGATTTTGTGTTCAGAGCTTTCTCACTATATCTAGAGATGAAGAGCAAGGGAATGCTAGGCTTTTCCTTAGCTGAATAAAATGAATGAGGTTATGGATACATCCTCTGTGGATAAGTAAATCTTTCAGTGATGTGTGAAAGCACACACAAGCAAATTCCAAGCTTGTGCTAACATTTCTGAACAGAAGAGACATCTCTTGCAAGATTTTTCAAGTCAAGCAAGACTTGAAGTCCTGCAAGCTTACATTTACCATGTTGTTGTGGTTTAAGCCATTAATCATGCAGCCCCCTCACTCATTCCCCCCTCTTTCTTCCCCCCTCTCCCAGAGGGATGGGGAGGAGAATCAAAAGAATGCAACTCCCACAGGCTGAGATAAGAATAGTCCAGTAACCAAGGTATAACACAAATCACTGCTGCTACCACCAATAATAATGATGATAAGGGAAATATAATGGAAGAGAATACAACCACTCACCACCCGATACCAAGCCCGACCCAGCAGTGAACCCCCCGTCTTCCGGGTCCCTCCCCTTATTTTTTTACATCCTGGGCATGACGTGCTGTGGTATGGAATACCTCTTTGGTCAGTTTGGGTCAGGTGTCCTGTCTCTGCTTCCTCCAGGCTTCCCCTCCTCCCTGGCAGAGCATGAGACTCACAAAGTCCTTGGTCAGAGTAAACATTACTAAGCAGTAACTAAAAACATTGGTGTTATCAGTGCTGTTCCCAGGCTGAAACTCAAAAAAACAGCACTGCACCAGCTCCTAAGAAAGAGAAAAATGACTGCTACTGCTGAACCCAGGACAGTGTTATAGTCCCTTTTTGTGTACAAAAGATATAATTTTATGAAGGAAATAAGAGTGTTTTTTTTCTAAAAAAGGAGAGAGAGAAGAGGAGAGAAAAAAGGGAATTTTGTGGTTGTTTCCTTTTCCTCACATATTGTATATTTCTGGGGATTACAAGATGCTAAGAAGGAGCAAACCTTACACAGAGATTGTGCCCACTCTACAGGGAAGTTTGATCTTCTATCTTCATTTGAATTCCTGCTTATTAAGCATCTTTCAGGGTTTCTTATATTGGGTGCTGTGAAACTATTGACTTCTGCTTTTCCAGCCCCATGAAGAAATCACTAAAGTTTTTCTTGTGAAAAGGTGGTAATAACACCAGATGTCAGAAGAATGAGACAAGGCAGATTCAAGGTATGATTTGTATTACCCCAAGAGGCCTGGAGATGCATCCTGCCAATTACACCTGTTTTAATATTGCTTTAATTCACCTGAATGAATGTTATGAGCAATGAAATACATAGGGTGGAAGGAGGGCTTTAAGCTGATGCTTTGCAAGCAAACTAAGCAGCTTTCAGTAGACTTCTTTCCCAAGTATTTTCAGGGATGTTTCCTTTTATACTGAAGACAATTGTTTTCCTCCAGAGATCTACTTCTTTCCCAACTCATTAATCAAAGAGCTAAATTCAGGACTGTTCAAAATTGTCTTTGAGTTGCTAACATGGGAAAAATTCATAGCAGCCCACTGATCTGCCGCTCTTCCTCCTAGGTAGAGCACATACCCAAAACCACATTAAAATGTTTATGTCCTTATGACTAATCACAGCCAAGCTACTCAGATCTATAGTGGTGTTGCTGTCTGTTTCCCTGCTTAATTACAGCTGTCTGCTTTCTACTAATATGAAGTTACAGCTGTTCAAAGTGAAGTTGAAATGTTAGTGTTCCATCTCATTTTTTTGTTTTTTTGTTTTTTTTTTTGCTCTTGGCAATCATTCACAATTCTTCAGCTAAAACATGAAGAAATTTACTTTCAACTGAGAACAAATGTGCTATGTTTTGTGTAGAAAGGTAAAAGAAGAATCCTGAAAAGATGGAATTATAAACTACCAAGGAGTCTCCTGGGGGGTTATTTTTGTACTGAGTCAGAACATAAATACTGTGCTTCTTGCTATTATTTTTTTTAGTATGGGAGATTTCATGGGGAAATCAGTGCTCAGAGGAAGCTATTTATTAAAGTCAAACCTTGTTAATTGGGATTTTTTTGCCTTTTAGCTTACTGCTTGGCTGGTCAGTAAGATCTATTCTGTCATCCATGACAGTAAGCTCCAGAGATTGTTTTCCTCATTTTCTAATTTAAAAGAAATAAAATGAAATTTTCTCCATAGCAAGAGTAAAAAGGAACTTAGACTTGCATCGTCAGGATTTCTGTGTTTACTTGAAATGAAATGCTGTAGGACCTTGTTCTGCCCACATTTGGGTCTTATGTGTTTGGCATCAGTATCATAATTAGTGAAATTTTCTTTAATTACTATTTCAAACTACTGAAATAGATTTTAGACCATTGCAACTCCCTCAGTATTTCCTTGAAATTTCCTTGAAATTTTTGTAATTCTCTGCCAACTGAAAGGGGAAGAGGGTGGAAAATTGACTGTCTTATTGTGAGTACACAAATAATTGTGCAGCTTTCTCTGAATGTACGATACAGAAATAGAAAAAAAAGATACCATTCTTATTCTTCGTTTCTTGTCAATTGTGGCAATACCTTTTTTGCCCAGGGGCAGTTTCTGTCAGGAGTGGTTGTTGTTATCATTGTACATGAAATGCAGTTGCTTATTATAACTTCCCACTCAAATGTTTTTATTGGTAGGCTGCGCTGTTATATACCTGTAATAACACCTCAGTTTAAATTATGGGGTTGTCTTATTAAGACACATGAATGTACATAGTCCTTCATCATGAGATTTTTACAGAAAATGTGCTTATTATACTGTATTTTTCTTTCATGTATTGAATTCATATTGAAGCGTCTCCCATCATAAGAGAAAAATAAATGGGCAGCTTGGCAGGATGCCAGCTCAAGAGATCTGCTTGCCAAACACCTATGAATAAACTTATTATTTTTCTCACTGGTTTTTCTTGCTTGTTATGAGAAGCAAACAACCCCGTTTTGCTCTTTGGGACATGTAAAGTGCTATCAGATAGCACACATAGGAAGCATACAGAGATTCTTAATTAAATTTATGATATAATTGTCCTTTTGTGTTGACGCTGCAGTTCTGGAGGCCAGCCCCTGCTGAGCCTGCCGTGATGAGAATGGATGCGTGACTGAAATCTACTCTGTGCAACTCCTCAATTTCCTGCAGGCACAATTTCTTTTGATTGAGTCCTAGTTTTAAGAGTAAAAAGCACTGATATCATGCAGGCTAGGGAGAAATAACAAGTTTTGCATTTGCTCTTTGCCCAAGACATTTAGTTCTAATAAGCTCAGCTTTATGGTGATACAGGTTGCAAACTACCCAGAGTTGCTATCTGGTTCCAAGTTTTTAAGGAAATTTTCATTTCTGTAAGAAAGGCTGCTCACAGCCATGACAGTTAGATTTGCCTGGTTCAAGAGTTTAACTGTTTCCTCAGCTTATACTCCTTCTCAGGGAAATATTCCCACATAAAGCTGCAGCTGTACCTCAAATTTTTTCATGTTCCTTGGAGTACAGATTCTTATTCTATCTTAATTAAATTTCATTCTTTAATTTCTGTTTTTGTCCCCAAATTCTTGGTCTCTAGTATGCATAATGCTCAAGATTTTCTGCAGGTCACAAGTGTCAAGAAAGAAGCTAACTTTTCTGTTGCATGCTTGCACTTTCTGCAATTATAGCTGACATTAGAAGAGGTGTTCCCTGACCTTGACTAATACATAATTTTGACACCAGTAAATGTATTTCAAGGGAAGTGAGGATACGATAAATCCGAGTCTCTTATGCTTACTGTCATTTCCTAGGCAACTCACTGTCATATATTAAAGCTTTGACTATCTGTTTCGCATTGTGTTGCTACATATTTATGTCTTAAAAAAAAAAGTGGGTTTTGTTTTGTTTTTATTCAGTATGTTAAATGTAGATTAAAAAGAAATGTGCAGATTCTGAAAGTAGAAATTGAAAGGGAAAAAAATGATGAAAATGACCATATATTACCATTACTGAATGTTAACATGAACTGCCCAGTAGCAATCTAGATATTTTAAGTCCATATTGGGCAGGCTGTCCAGATCAGTGAAATCAGGACTGCTAGTTTCCTGGCTGGTTTACAGCCTGAAAAATACTATAAAAGAGGTGGTTATTCTTGTTTCTGAGCCTGTACTTCACCTGATTAGTACTCTGTGGAGACAGAAGCAAGTGTGAAAACCTGGAGTGAAGGATTTTCTGAAGTGGTGATGCTGCCCTCATTGGAGGATGGGGCTAATTTTAAGTACTGAGCTGCCACATCATGAAGTTGTATCTCCTCTGACGTTTCTTTTGCATTTGCTTGCATCCAAAGCAGGCTGAGCTCATTATACGTGATCAGGGAAGAGGTAATTCTCATGAGGGTCTTCAAAAGGACAACAATGGACAACTGATGGCAAAACTTGTAATTTCTGTCAGTCCTATTCATCTTGAGCACTCTTGCTTCCATAGTATGTTAATATTTCAGAAAACTGTTAAACTTATCAGTCGAAACTGTAGTGATAATATCTAGTGTGGTTTGTACACCTGCAGCCATCAGCCTGCCACAGAGTTTTATTCCACCTTGTCCTTCCACTTCTACTGTTGTGGCATTAGACTTTAATTGTATAGTCTGCATGAGAGATAACTGTATGAAAATTTCTTTTCTTGGGCAGAATTTGGGCCTAAGAGCACTTCATGTTGAAGTTCTTGCATGCCTTTTACTTGGAATAGAGAGTGATTTTAGTTGTGTTTTATTTTTTCCTCAGCACTTGTTTCTACTGTTAATTATTTTTATATAAATCAAGGATCTAATGGAATTAATTAAGCAGAGGAGTGTTTTGTTTTTGCTGAAAAAAGAAAGGCATTCAATACCACAATGACTAATACCATGCAGGAAAGAAGAGAATTCTTTAGGAATAAATAATATCAAGCATCCTACTGGCAAGTAGAAAAATAATTATTGAACTGGGAGAAAAATGATTGAACAATGCAAGACAGATGACAAAAACCTCAGAAGGTTTGTCAGATGCGGTTTTAAACTTGTATTTAGTCTTATGATGTGGTGAGTGAGGGAAAGAGAGGAGATACTGATGGATAACTGCAAGAATAGAAGTAGTAACAAGTTTTTACACAGACACTTACTTTACAGAAGCTGTCTCTTTCTGTGTAGTATGTGTCAACTGGCCCATATCTGAATTTCATGGAAGCTGAGCTCTATGTGTTGTTGCAAGGCTGCCAGCATAATATGTTGGACAGTCTGTAATTCAAAATCCGGGCACCTGAGACTAGTAAATCTGGAGAATGGCCTTGACCTGAAATTTCAGTGGTAGACTGACAGCTGGTTTTCTTGGGTTTGTTTGGTTTTGTTTTGGTTTTTTTTTTTTTAAAAAAAGAATCTCTGCTAAACCGGGAAAAATCTGCCAAATCAGGATGCTTTCATACATAGAAGGCTGGCAGTGCCTTAGTAATTCTGTTCAGGGCAAAATAGAAAACAGCTTTCATATGTGGCCCTTGCAGCTTGAGATTTCATTTTAGACATTGCAGGGAAATTAACATTTTAATTATTAAATATGTTCTCCTTTAGGAAAAATTACTTACAATATTGCATAAAATTCTGAAAGTCTCATTTAACACTTTTTCTTAGGAATCATAGGAATCATGGAATCCCAGGTTGCAAGGACCTCAGGGATAATCTGGCACAACCTTTCTTGGTAAAGCATAACCCAACTTAGATGTCCTAGCACTCTGCTCAGCTGAATCTTAAAAGTGTCCAGTGTTGGAGAGTCCACCACTTCCCTGGCAAGGTGTCCTGGGTGCAGCAGTAGCAGTCATTTTTCTCCTTCTTAGTAGCTGGTGCAGTGCTGTGTTTTTGACTTGGCCTGGGAACAGTGCCGATAATGCCAATGTTTTCAGTTGCTGCTCAGTAATGTTTACTCTGACCAAGGACTTTCTGAGTCTCATGCTCTGCCAGGGACTCAACCAAGCTACGGAATTTGAGAGAAGATTTTACCCATCAACTAAGGGAGCACATCATCACCTGGTTGCTCCGATGCTGGGACAATGGGGCTGACAGTCACGAGCTAGAAGGTAGGGAAGCCAAGCAGCTGGGTTCACTTGCTGGTGAAGGGGGAATTGACAAAGCAATTGCAAGAGAGAAACAATCCTCTGCCTTTGGAGGCAGCTCTTGGCAGCTGTGAAAGAAAGGTTTCCATACAAGGATGATGTTATGAGTCGTTCGGCCAAGTGGACTACTCTAGAGAAAGGCATCCAATCTCTGAGGGAATCAGCCATTGTAGGGATGATCTATCACATCAAGCTGAACGCTGGGGATGCACCCATAGATCCAAATGAAGTTGAATGTACATGACCCGTGTGGTGGAAATTTGCATGGAATGCACTGTCATCATATGCCCATTCATTGGCAACAGTAACCTGGAATGACATAGTACCACTAACAGTGGATGATATGATTCACAAACTCTGAGAGTGACTGGCACTGAAACACAGCTCCTACTGGCACCCGGTTGCCTGTGCTGGGCTGGATGTTCAAAGGCAGGTTCTCCTCTACACATCACGCAACTGATGCTGCGTGGAGTAAGTAGGATATACTAATTATACAATGAGCTGAAATAGGAAATCCCAGTCATCCAGGAATTCTAGAATTCATCATGGACTGGCCAGAGGGTAAAGATTTTGAAATGTCACCAGAGGAGGAGCTGATGCCTTCTGAAGAGGCCCCACCATATAATAAACTGTCAGATAGTGAAAAGCAGTATGCCTTGTTTACTGATGGGTCCTGCCGTATTGTGGGAAAGCATCAGAGATGGAAGGCAGCAGTATGGAGTCCTCAATGACAAGTTGTCTCTGGTATGGAGGACAATGGCTGAAGTACAAATATGGGGAGGCCTGGCAGATTGATTATATCACATTCCCACCAACCCGCCAAGGCAAGCGCCATGTGCTTAGCGTGGTGGAAGCAACCACTGGATGGCTGGAAACGTACACTGTGCCCCACGCCACTGCCTGGAACACTATCCTGAGCCTTCAAAAACAGATTTTGTGGAGACATGGCACCCCAGAGGGAATGGAGTCAGACAATGGGACTCATTTCTGGAGCAGCCTTATAGAAATTTGGGCCAAATAGCGTGGCATTGAGTGGGTATATCACATCCCGTGCCATGCACCAGCCTCTGGGAAAATCTAATGGTACAATGGGCTATGAAAAACTACACTGAGAGGAATGGGTGGTGGGACTTTCAAACATTGGGATACACATTTACCAAAAGCCACCTGGTTGGTCAGCACCAGAGGATCTGTCAACAGGACTGGTCCAGCCCAGTCAGAACTTTTACATACTGCAGAAGGGGACAAAGTTCCTGTGGTGCCCATAAAGAATTTGCTGGGGAAGACAGTCTGGGTTGTTCCTGCTTCAGGTAAAGGCAAACCCACTCATGGGATTGCTTTTGCTCAGGAACCCAGATATACTTGTTGGGTAGTGCGGGTAGATGCGGAAGTCCGATGTGTACCTCAAGGGGATTTGATTTTAGGGAAAAACAGCCAATGAACTCAATTGTATACTGCTGCCTGCTATGTAGCACTTTTATAGCTCACCAACCAGATGTCTTCAGGTCAGCAGCGGCTGGCCCTGACTTCCCTCTGACCATCATCCCAACAAAGAATGAACTTTGTTGAAACCAGATGAGTTCTGTGGTATCATCAGCAGGCAACGATCCAACACTACACACAGCCTCTCCTGCTCTGAAAGGCTGTTGCAAGAGATAGAGCCCGACATCAAGGACCAGATGGACTCAGCAGCTTTATAGGGATTGGTCTATGCACTAAGGAATGATCCGTGTGTGTGTGTGTGTGTGTGTGTGTGTATGTATGTATATATGTATGCATATATATGAGATGAGAGTGATGGTATATTGAAAATGTGGTATCTGAGCATGACGTGAATGGTATGGAATAAGGGGTGGATACTGTCCTGGGTTCAGCAGTAGCAGTCATTTTTCTCCTTCTTAGTAGCTGGTGCAGTGCTGTGTTTTTGACTTTCGGCCTGGGAACAGCGCTGATAACACCAATGTTTTTAGTTGCTTCTCAGTAATGTTTACTCTGACCAAGGACTTTGTGAGTCTCATGCTCTGCCAGGGAGGAGGGGAAGCCTGGAGGAAGCAGAGACAGGACACCTGACCCAAACTAATCAAAGAGGGTTTCCATACCACAGCACGTCATGCCCACTATATAAACTGGGGGCAGTTACCCAGAAGGCTGAGATCACTGCTCGGGTCGGGCTCGGTATTGGTTGGCAGTTGGCGAGCGGCTGTATTTTCTTCCCTTATAATTTCCCTTATCATTATTATTATTGATGGCAGCAACAGTGGTTTGTGTTATACCTTAGTTACTGGGCTGTTCTTATCTCAACCCGTGGGAGTTATATTCTTTTGATTCTCCTCCCCATCCCTCCAGGAGCGGAGGGGAGGAAGGGGGGGACAGTGAGCGAATGGCTGCATGGGACTGAGTTACCAGCTGGGCTTAAACCATGACACAAGTTTATTCCAATGTCTGGTTGCTCACGTTGAGAACAATTTTTCCCTTGTGTCAATTCGTAATCTCCCCAGAAGTAACTTGTGCCCATTACCCCTTGTAAAAAGTGAGTCTCTGTCTTCATTGTAGCCACCCTTTAAATACTGTAACATGGCGATAAGGTCTCCCCTGAGCCTTCTTTCCTCTAGGCCGAAAAACCCCAGTTCTCTCAGCCTTTCCTTGTAGGGCAGGCTTCCCAGTCATTTGGTCATCTTCGTGGCCTTTCTTGGGACCCTCTCCAGCCTCTCCACGTCTTTTCCGTATAGCAGAGCCCAAACTGAACACAGTGTGTGGCCTGACAAGCATTGAGCAGAGTGGGATAGTGCCATCTTTATCTCTGCTGCTGTTCTCCTCATTGATGTAGCCCAGTGTTCTTTTGGCTTTCTTTGCCACAGCTTCGCACTGTTCACCCATATTGCCATCCACCAGCATCCCCAGGTCCTTTCCTACAGAGTTGGGTAGATCCAAGCTTATGCTGCGCTCTTGGATTGTGCTTACTCAGGTGCAAGACCTTATACTTGTCGTTGCTGAACTTCCTAAGTTTCTGGTTAACCCACTCTTCCAGCCTATTCAGGTCATTCTGCAGGGTGGCTTCTGCTTCTGAAGTGTTCATTTCCCCACTCAGTTTGGTGTAATCAGGATACACTTGATCCCATCATTTAGATCATGGTCGAAGACACTGAGCAGCCTTGGGCTCGATATTGATTGCTGTGGTACTGCACTTGTGACATGTCCCCAATTTGAAAAGGAGCTGCTCACCACCACCTTCTGGGTGTGGCCTGTCTGCAACTTCCTCATGCACCACAGAAACACGCTTGTCAAGACCATAACACATCAGTTTCTCTTGGAGGAGTCTGTGGGAAACTGTATGGAAAGCCTTGGATAAATTAACCTGGTATTGCAGGAGGTATGTGGGCTGGACATCTGTCACTGATAACAGCATCTGTCGCCTTTGCAAATAAACTTTTCACAAGGTTGGTGGGGTATTTTTTTCCCCATTATGGTTGCATTTTTTTCTTTTTCTCGTCTTAAATGGCATGGCAATTATATTCAAAGTCTGTGTACTCTTGTACAAGGTGGCAAGTATTTATCCACCTTGTTTAATTCTTCATCTCTTCCCAGTCTGTTTTTGCCTGTTGCAGTAGCTAATGTGCCTTCTTTAAGTCACGTGTCTTTTTACCTAAAGAGCTGTACACATCGCATAAGAAAACAGTTTAACATTCTTCCCCCCACTTTTCTTCCCCAAACCCTTTTATCTCCAGCTATACAAAGAAGCTTGACCTTTGGTTTGTAGGTAATTATCTAAAACCCTCATGTATTTAGGTTGCTATTCTTGGCCAGTTGAATGCTGGTCCGTATTATAATGAACAGTAATTGCAAATTGATGCAAGAAACTTTGAGGCACAGAACAACCACGAGTTTTAGAATGAAGCTGTAGATTTCTGCAGCTGGTTGATAAGAAGCTTGACTGCTGGGAACCTTTCTGAGCTTCATAAAAATGAAACACTGGAGAATGACAAATCCTTTAGTCTACCACTACAACTTTTCATTTCTGAGCAAAAGCAATAGTGTACTTATAAGATTACAAAAAGCTGTAGGCACCAGTTACATTCCAAGGAGGTGTTTGCTGCTGACCAAATAAAATATTTTTAAATCACTTTTGTAGCACTGAATATCTGAGGCCATGATTGTGTATTTTGTAAATAAACAATGGTCCATTTTTCAGCTGTCCTGATGGATCGTCAGGTCAACTTCTGAGTTTTTAAAGTGGAGGTGTAGGAATGGCAAAATCACTGCTGTGTGAAAATTTTATAGGAGCAGCTCATTACTTTGAGCAAATAGCTGCTTTTAATCTTTCAGTTTATTGAATTGGTGACTTCTCAGGAGAAGGAAGACTACTGCTCTTCTTTAGGTGCAGCACGTTTTTTATGCATAATAACATTGTTTTTGTAACCTTGAAATGTTTTGGTTTCAGAAAGGCCTTTTTTTTTTTTTTTTTTGCATTTCTGGTAATAGGACTCAGACGGTTAAACAACCCTGTGCTATATATAAGCTGGGAATTTTTTCTGGCATGAAGAGTTAATTTAATATAGTATTTCAGAGTCACTTGCTCACAGTACTTTTTACTGAAAATGACAGGCTTGACAGAAACTTGAGGAGGCCGGATGTCCTCGGGGCACTTGAGGAGCTAGAGTAATTCTTAGAGCATTTTTTTAGGTTTTAATTTTTTTTTTTGTTTGTGTTTTGTTTTGGTTTTGGTTTGTTTTTTTTTTTTTTTTTTTTTTTCAACCAGACATATGTGGAAAAGAATTACATTATTTATCAATTCTCAATTGTTCTTTGTTCACCCATTGTACAAGAACAGCCAGGAGAAGAGGGTGTTTAGGACCTGATCAGCCCAATCTCCAAAGAAATTCAAGAATATATATATTTTTTAATCCATGTCAGGAGTGCAGAGCAAATGATTACTGTTGCAGTGTCAGTCTAATTACATGCTAAACTGGAGCTTATATTAGAGTAGACTACAAGTGGTTAATTATCTGTTGATAATGAATAATGTAGTCATGCATATTTGACAAATGCTAACTGAAAGTAGAATATCAGCTAAAATTTAGTCTTTCTTAATAATCTCTTCATGGGCCATTGTCCCCGAACTATTTCAGGGTTCTGGGAAGTGGGAGATGGTGTTTGTCCAAATGCTGTTCCCATCTCTCACAGGGCTGAATGTAGGCATTAGCTGACAGTTTTCTCAACTGATCCCCCTCTGCAGAGTGTCCTCTACACCCAACTAGCTGGGCAAGTAACAGGAGAATGAGCAGTTTATGTAACAGTGGGATGTTTCATGCCTCACTTCTTTCAGAAACAACCTCATCATCAGGTTTTTGTTTGTTTGTTTGTTTGTTGTTTGTTCTTTTTTTTTTTTTTTTTTTTTTTTTTTTTGGCTTAAATTAAAGAAAAGACAGCAGAACTGGTTTGATTAAGTTTCCTTCCTTCTCATTTTGCTCCCCCATTTGTAAAATGATGCCACTATCTAGACACAGTAAAGCTTAATTAGTGTAATGGTTTTTTAGTAAAGATTAATTATATGTGTAAATTATTAGTCTGCTGCTTTGAGTATTTGCTTGGCATCATGCAGACCACTTATCCTGTACATCATGACTAAAGAATTCCCAACCACTGCTGTAAACTGGTGTGGACAACACAGTAATATCTCCTACAAGTATTCTGCTCACGCCTTACAAGCATATTTCAAAAGTATTAGTTTCCTTTAAGGGATTCAAAGTTAATCTGAAAGATAGCCACTTTTGCACACAGTTATACTGTTTGAGATCCGTACTGGAGTGACTTAAGCCATCCGTCTGGAGAACAGAAGCAATTTAATGACATTTATATAAACAACACTTCTGTCAGT
Source organism: Amazona ochrocephala (assembly GCA_039720435.1). NCBI lineage: Eukaryota > Metazoa > Chordata > Aves > Psittaciformes > Psittacidae > Amazona > Amazona ochrocephala. Next base: position 45,854,140 of record CM077881.1, on the reverse strand, counting down.
TTTGCAAGCACTTATTAGTTGAGTATGTCCTAAGTGCTGACAGCTTGAGGTTCAAAGTGATAAATTTAAGACTTTTTTCATATTTATTTGTTACAAAGAATGTGTCAGTCATTGTAAGTAATTAAATAAAGGTTGAATTTATTTTTGTGTCATCTATACACAAAAAAGATAACTTTAAACGTATTTTTTGCTGTGAGTGTTTTTGACTCTTGGTCCCTTTAGATATTTTGGGATATAAAATAGGTAACACACTTCATTAACTGGATTCCATCTGTGGCTTTTAAGTAATGAATATTTTTACCTTTGTGGCTCACTAGAACAAAAAATATTCACTTGCTCAGGAATCTTCAATTCTGCCCAAGTGATGAGGTCTCCCAGTCTGGAGGGAATCATGCAGACAGATGATGAAGGCGTGAGACTAAGGTCACATCAGCTTGAACCACCACTTGCTACATATTACAAGGCTACTTCTCTGTTAATACAAACTCGGTCTGAAATTCTCCTTCTCCCTGAAGTGTTTTCTTTTGCTGTCAGTTTCTATTTATGGAGTACATTAGATTAGTGAAGGACTTTGCTAGGAAAGCTGTAGAGTATTATGGGTGTTTCACCTACTGGTTTGGCACATACTGGAGATCTTCCCCAGCTCTGTTAGACATCAAAAGATACGAGCTTCTTTTGGTTCCTGGTTCTTGGTGCGGCCTGAATCTGAGGAAGGGCCTGGCCCTTAGCAATGGAAAATGGAGCCATCACCTTGCAATTTCCAGTGCTTTGACATAGATTAGGGATCTGAAAAATTACCTGTATTCAAGCCTAGAAATGGTAAAAGGAAATAAAGTTTATTTTCAAAATGCAAAATGTGCAAATGTTTCTGAAGCCAAAAATAAGAGTGTAAAAGGAAAAACAGCTGCTCTACCACTCTGCTACACTAGAAAAGATAGAAATGTCCTGCTAATTACATGGTAGATGCTTAGCTGGCCTTCACAATCAGGTATTTGGTCCCTATGCATGACAGATGTATTCAGATGTACCTCACAGGAAGGACTGTCCTCTGTTTCAGTGCGTTGTTTTTATTCAGATTTTAATCTCCATGCTCCTCCATCTTGACAGCGCTGACCCTAGGTTTGTACAGAAGGTGATTTTGATGTTTTCTCCAACACCACTCTCATGCCTTTCTTTGCTAGTGCTCATATTTAAAGGCAGATCAGGTGCAAGTGACCTGTGCTTGATCAGATTTATACATATTTAACTTCATATTTTTCAGAACCCAGTCCTGTTGTGTAGAATCATGAGAATGAAAAGAAGTATTACCTATTAAATAGGTAAAATACTTAAAATAGGCAATAAGGTTATCTCAAATCTAACAAAAACTGAGGTAACTATTTTAAGCATTCCTGTCACCGTTTCATATGCACCAGGTCTTTCTGTCATTCTAATTTACTTTTACCTCTGAGAGATCCCGTGCTTACCTGGATGAACTACTCAGTTCAGTCTATCTGATCATGACTGCTCATGTGCATAGCAGTGATACCTGCAATTATTTTTCCTATTTCCTACCGAAAAGTACAGGAAATAAAATTCAAATCTGAAGCTTCTGCAGAGTAAGAGAGTGTCTGGATATGAGACTACTCATACAGTTTATGGTGGCTGTGGTGCTTGATAGAAGAAAACACGGAATCAGAAGACATTGCTATTTTGGGCATTGGAAAACAAAGATTATGGTTTATGTGTGGGAATTTTTCATAGGTTCTGATTTTACTCAGGTAAAAGCTGTTAAGTACCTTTGGTGCTAGGTACATAGGTTTCAAAATGCGTTAAACCTTTATGACAATTCTATTGAAAGGAAAAAGGTAGGATGTACATTCCCTTTCAGTTCTTTTTGATTTCACTTCTGCTTTGAAATCATGTCATGTACTGAGAGAGAATAAACTGTCTAAAATAATTTCCAGGTGACATATAGTAGGACCCCAGCAATGCTCCCAATGATGTCATTCCAAAAAATCTCAGTGGAAGCTGGGTAAAGACCTGGGGGAGTCAGTCCCATTCATTAGCCTCATGGACTGACAAATGTTTCTCTGTATTTTTGTTTGTCTGAATAATAGTAAACTCTTTGCTCCTTCAGACATTTCTAGATTGCTGAGTGTGTTACATTAAGCACAGACAACATCAGTGTGAGTTAGTGGGCTTGGATTTGTCACCTGCCAGGTTTGGTGCATGAACAGCAGTTTGTATGTAAAAGTATGTTGGCCTTTATACCCTGTATGTATACATTTCAGGCTGGCAGCGAACTGACTGGTCAGCTGTGTGGGGTCACTAATTTCTGCCTCAGCTTGTTGGGCTTTAAAGATGATGGTTTTGTTGCACAGGTGTTAGTTTTTCTAAAATTACTGGAACTGAGGAGGAGAAAGACTTGGGGTGCAATCCAGGAGGCTGGAAAACAAGAGCCACCTGTCACTGGAGAAGGTATGGTTTAAACTATTTGACTCTCATTGACATCAATAATGATGCTAAGAGTAATTGCATATAAATGGATTTTGTCTGTTTCTAATTTGGGGGCTATCTCCTTTATTTTCTGCTTCACAACTGTATGAAAACTGTATTGCTCAGGCAGAGGAAAAAGTTGTGTTCTTTGTTTTAATTTGGTCAGTGTAAAGTAGTCTAAAATAGATATTGGTTCTTGGATCCATTTTACTTTCCTATTTTGAAATGAGGCTGTTTATGCATCTCAACATTCATGTTAGTAAAATTTTGGCAGCGCTGCAAGACAAAGATCAGTGGATCACAAGTTATTAACTCTTTTTGTAAATTTATGTGCAGTTACTCTTGCAAATGGTCCTGCTAAAATAATTTTCAGTATTGATGTTAACAGCTGCGTGTCAGTCAAAGTAAGTAGCTTGAAATCCAGCTTTTAAGTAGCTCCACGGTTTTGATGGGAGCATCATATTCACAATATAGCTGAGGAACCGACAGGCTGTTGGTTTATCAGATGAAAGAATACAGATAAGATAGAAGTCACTGGAGAGTAGCTTCATTATTTAAATATAAAATTTATGTGTATTTTTTTTTTTTTAATGAGGAAGCTCAATTTAGTAAAGCAAGGACTTAGGAGGTTATAATTCAAGCCAACTTAGTTAAATTTCTTTTATAGAAGACATAAAACTCAATTCAAGTTGATGATTGAGGAAGGAAATAAGGTGAAGAGCACTTGGAAAAATTAAACACAGATTATTCTGTTCATGTACAAAGTCACTTAGATGGTGAACAGAAACCATATACCGTGAAACCCAGCAAATATTCTATAGTCATAAATAATTTAAACTCCTCGGGGTAAAATATTCAGTTCCAGTAGACACCTAATAAAACCAGAAGAAATAAAAAGGACATAAGACCGCTGGAGAATATCCAATACATGATAAGGGACTTAAGTGCAGCTGTATCAGATGCATCTAGGTTACCAAATTATGTGAAAGTGAAGCTGATGATCAGGAAAAATGAAATAATCAAGCTAGCTGAATAGACTGTATCTGTTAGAAGACCTTTATGCCAACTAATAAACCAGAAACTATGCATGATGGTAAATTAAAGGAGGTTTGAAAACTTAGTGTTCTCACTTAAACACCTAGAATTAGGTACACAGTATTTGGAATTCAAATATTGGTATTGGGAGATGAATGTTTTAAAAAGTGGTAAGTATAATAAAATATTTGAAAAAGAAAGGTACCCAGATATATTGTCCTACTGTTCTGTGAAATGTCTATCTCTAACGTGACTATTTGTAATTCCAAAGATACTTGTAATTATTACTAGTTCTTGTTCAAATAGTGAGGTAGAGTACTGTCTAAGGATGATATGAAAAGAGGAAAAAAATCCTTTTAGTCCTTTACTAGAAACTATATGCACCAAAATTGGAGATATGGACTTTTAAAATGAGTTCTTAACCCAGATATGTTGCTGCTGCTGGTTTTAGAAGAAGGTAAATGACGTGAATTTCATTTTTTCCATTGAAGATTCCTGGATTACTTTCATTATAAGCCACACCATAGATGGTGCAATCCCATCTGTTGTTAATGCAAAGGGGGCTAAAAAATGGCCAGCACCCAGGGCTTATACAGTGCCCAACTTTAACTGTCTCCTAGCTAGGGCACATGGGCCTCTGACAAGTTACAGTATGCTTAGTCCTGTGCTTTTCATCTTTGCTAAATATTTATATTTGCATAAATGGGTGAGAATAGCCATAAAGGCTGTAAAGATTAAGCTGATGCAGCAGACACATTTATGCTGTTACTATTGAAACCTAAAGCTGTAAGCAATCACTTTCAATCCCAATGAACTCGCTTTCACTGTGTTATTGAGCAGGTTATCATATTTCTGTTCTTCCCTAAACCAGCCTCACCAAAACAAATACAACCTGGGCTCATGAGTTTTTCTTTCTACAAATCAACCTTGAAGTTCTAGATAGGTTTAGGTCATGACAGACACTGTTGATAGGTTTTGGTTTCTGTTTTGCTTTTATTGATCCTGTGGCTTAGCTGCTAAACTGTATGATTCTCAGCTTTTTCACAAAGACAATTTAAAAAAAAACAACCAAATTTTGTGGGATTGTTTCACAATCTCAGAAAGATTTTTCAAAAGCCAGCTGTGGTATTGTTAAGTTTATTTCATGAAGAGAATAAGTTGCTTGTCGTTTTCTAGTCATGTGCATCAAACCAGCCCTTAAAAATGGGTCTGAGATCTTCATTAGCTCTACAGCTCTTGTGTGACTCAGAATCTGGCCTGGTCCTTTGGTATTCCAATTCAGATTCAAAGTTTTTTGTGCAAGGTCTAAAAATACTGAGGCCAAAGCCCATCAATAAGTCCCCTGTTGTCAGCAGCCACTGATGAGTATCCTGGTTGTGAGTTAGACATCAGCAGAGAAATGCATCTCTGCTCCTCAGTTGTCTCCACTCACAGAAGACAGAGAGCTGACCAGAAATGCTGCATGCAATTGAGTCATCGGGTGGAAAGATTGCAGCTTCAGTAGGAAAGAGAGAAGAGCTGCATTGCAAGAGAACAGTGTGTGAAATGCTTTGTACAGCCACTGGGAAGGTGAAGGAGCAAACAGTGAAATACAGAGCAGCCCTGCTGAGGGTGTGTGACTGCAGTATTGGCAGTGCTGGATTTTGATTTCATCCAGCTGGATGAAAGAGGGCTAAGGAGGGGAGAAAAAAAGCCAGCTGTGTTGGGGTGGGTAAGGGAAGGGTTTGGGTATGTGTGCTGGTGCTGGTGCTGGTGCTGGTGCTGGTGCTGGTGCTGGTGCTGGTGCTGGTGCTGGTGCTGGTGCTGGTGCTGGTGCTGCTGCTGCTGCTGCTGCTGCTGCTGCTGCTGCTGGAGGTTTCTGGGCCTGATTCAAGCAGTTCTTGCAGTTCTGATTTTCATGATTCTGTAGGCAAAAGTGGTAGCAGGACAGAAGTATCTTTGCTGCTTCAAGTCAACTCTTCTCCCAGGCGAGTACGTACCTTGGTGTCTTGGCCAGACCTACCTTTGCTTCCACCCTGAAAGAAAAGGGAGAGAAATTATGTCCTCCAGAAAATCATGAGAAGGAGTTACATTTTTCTTTTATTTGTTTGTGTGCTGCAGGAATAAGCATATCAGTTTGAAATATCCCCTTCCTATGCCATTATAGGTTTTGTTTCCTGTTGTGGAAAAAAATCTCATTTCAGTTAATCCAAACCATGGAAGACTTCCTATGGCTTGGAGAGTCTTTTCTGTGCAGCTGCTCATGGTCAGTGTCAGAAATGGGGTGCGGCGGCGGATGAGCCTTTGCTCTGGCTTATTACTGGTCTTGCACATTGATTTCGAATTTTGAGTTGAAGACACTAATTCTGAGTGTTACTGCCGTATGGCTTGCATGTATTGTAACCACAAACACAGAGAAGGAGGTTCATGCTCAATAATTGTTTTCACTTGTGGAATAGAAAGTCCAAAGTGTAGTACTACTTTGAAGTCTGTAGTTAAGTATTACACTTGATTAGAGCCAAGCTAAATATGTGCAAACCTTCATTTCTCAAACTAGCTTGCATTTTTTTACATGATTAATAGCCTCTCGTGAAAGATTTTGCACAAACTTTATATCACACAGTGCTGATGTATATTTGCTTTGGAGGCAGGTTTCTTATGTTACATCTCTCTGGTGAATCTTTCCTGTGCTGCCAATCAGTTGTTCACTACTTATTTATTGATGTAATTATTTCCCTTGATAATTCTCCATTACCTGTTTTTTGTTGTTACTTTCTTTCATAATGTGGTTCCTCAGCCCCCAAGAGAATGTGCATGTTCTCTAGTTTGAGGCTTTTTTTGAGTTTGATGTTTGGTTTTCGCTGATGTTTTTTTTTTTCTTTTTCTCCCTTCCTAGACTGCTTATCACTTTTCATCAATTAGAAAATGGATGTGATCAAGAGGTGTCAGCTCAAACAGACTGAAACACAAACTCCAGCTGCACTTATTTTGTATTTACAACACCCAGGAGAATTCAGATTACCATAGTCATGTTTGATAACTGCGAAAACAATGACCAAAGCTTTTGAAAACACAAGTTTTTAAAAATCATTATTTTGTGATTACACCAATATGTTGCGTTAAACACACTGTCTTGGGTGGTTTTGTGATGGAAGAAAGGCTTGTAGATAAATACACACACTAGATTTTTTTCTTTCCCTTTGGTATTTTCATTCAAACTAAGTGATATGGAACTGTGTTCCAGCTGAGTTAGACTTGAATTCTCTTCTGTACAGCACACTTTCTCTGCTCTTTTTTTCCCTAAAATTTACAGGATTTAACCTACCTACAAGATGTCTTGGAAAATGCAGTCTGCTTATGGCATTCCAAAATCAAAATGCAGCCTGACAGTATTAACTAGATGTCTAGCACTAGCTTTTTCTTGCAGTCATGTGCTAAATCACACTGGACTTGCGTTTCTGTTCATGCCACTGGCTTCTTATTTCTGCTTCTGTTCCACCTTGTTTGAAGCTGCATCACGCAGTCCTTTTTTATTTTGGCAATTAATTGTGGCTGGGTAGGAATTGCTGCTTTATAAATGAAATGAGGATGCTGCTGCTGAGAGAACTGGAAATTTTAATAATAATTTGTTGTTGAGGAGAAAACATTGATGAAGATTGAGGAGGATATGGAGGTCTCATCTTTCCCTGTGCTGTTCTCTGCTTTGGAGGGTGGCAGTGAACTGGTTAAGCAATGCATTTGGTAGAATTACCAGGTTTAATATATCCTCCATTACACAGTTCTGCTTCTTGACAGTTTTCCTTTTTTTTTTTTTTTTAATAGGAATTTCAGTCCTATACAGCTGTGGGAATGTCAAGCTCCCTGCTTTCTTGTCCTGAACTATATTCCTTTCTTGTATAAAAATGTATTCTTCATATTGCTTTTGGACAACGGAAGTGCATTTGGGAGAGCGCAGAACATAGCTTTCCTGATAGTTAAAATGGAGGATCATGTATCATATTGGCTTCTGATGGTCACCTTCCACACTGGCATAATTGTATCAAGCCGATAACCAAGCTGCTTTTGCAATAACCATTTTCATTCTTATAGAATCATAGAATAGTTAGGGTTGGAAAGGACCTTAAGATCATCTAGTTCCAACTCCTCTGCCATGGGCAGGGACACCTGCCACTAAACCATGTTGCCCAAGGATCTGACCAGCCTGGACTTGAACACTGCATGTTCAGATCCTCATAGACCAACACCCTGCTGGCTGCTCTGAATTTTCTTTAATTGTGGCTGTCAAATGCCTGTATTCCTGATGTTATTCAGAATTGTGCAAGTTAATATTGCCCGCACAAGGCAGAGTTTCAGACAAGATTTTGTGTTGAAAACTTATTCTATTTAAGGATACAGGAGCTACTTGTAAAATCTTGTAAAATCACCAGCAAGTTATGTAAGAGGAATGCCTTCAACATGGTGGTAATGTACTCACTGATTAGGCTTTAAAAGTCATTGAAAGAAATAAAAACTCATTTGTTAGCAAAAAGAAATGTTGATGAGAAATTACACTGAGACTGTCTGCAGCACTGATTGTTCTTGTTAATTTTTCATTTTTTTTGTGAAGCGTAGGTGCAGTAATGAGAAAGCGGGAGTTTACTCACATCCAGAGCACTGAGATCAACAGCAACGCATGGCTTGTTGGATGCAGCATTTCTCTCTGGGTATAGGATAGCTCTCCAGTCATCAGGGCTGTGACATTTTCCCAGCTTCTCACCTCTGGTTGGGCAACAAGTCCAATTCACTGGAGTGGGAACAAATCAGACACCTGGAAAAAGGAAGATAACACATATGTATGCCTAGGAATGCAGCATGCTGCTATACATAAGGGATCATAAAAATTGTATGTGGCAACTGCAGGAGTTTTATGGTGGGCTGCAGGTTGCTGATGCTGACAGGCTGCTGAAAACAGGGCCCTGTAGTTCAGCTGATCCTTGCAGGAAGCCATAGACATTTTTTAATTTTTTTTCCCTTGTAAACTGGAATAGCTCTAATGGTAGTATTGAGCGTAACAGCAGATAAAATCTATTTTGGAGCAGAAATATGTTTTGTGGACATTTTAGCACAAATATTGGAGAGTGCTTTAGGAATGCGTAATGAAGTATAATTTTGGATCCTAGTTGTTGGAGGGGTAGACCTCACCATTTGGCGATTTTTTTGTGCAGCAGTATGTCAGATTGCCTCCTTATTTGTCTGCTTGGTGTTTCCACAGTAAAACTTAGGTGAAGTTCTAGAGAGAGCAGGCTTCCCAGCTGGTGAGAAGAGAAGAAATTGGAGAAGTCATCTATGCTCAGGGTAGGTTCTACTTCCTTCAAGGGGTTGTTGCCTCCTGGTTAGATCCTGGAAGGTGCTTGGATTTGGAAGGATGTAGAAGTAATTAGAGTTCTTGACAGAGGTCCTACATAGACCTCTATGTGAAGTCCTAAATAAGCTTTTCCTGTGGCATTGTACAATAAGAACTGTAAAAAATCTTACTGGACAAGGCCTTGTTGCATATAGTGACTATAAGGTGGTGTTACACTGACTGTTCTCCATAGTAATAGGCTTAAATCTGAACCTGTAGTAAACTACGTAATTCCTGTCATTCTCATAGTTACAAAAAAAGAGATATTGAGATTTTGTATTATCTCAACTGCTTCCAAAATCCATTCAATTTTCTGCCTTACTTGCTTAAACAACATACCTCGATGGAGGAGAGGACAAAGTCCCATGGGACAACTGCTGTAGAATAAGCATTGCCATCTCCTGACTGAGTTTTCCAGATAGAAATACAGCGCAAACAGCACCTGCCCTCCTTCTGCTATTTCAGTAGATGCAATTTTGGTTCCTGTTGCTAGCTAGCAGGAGTCTATTGATCCCTATACCAAAATGTACAATTCCCTCAGTTTGCTTGTTCTGCTCTATCAGTTTTTTCCTTTGTACAAGTTTGAGGATGTGTAAGGCCCTTTCAATTCAGGATTTCTTTTTAGTCCCTGCAGTTAATTGCAGATGAATTAATTTTATTGCCTTCTAACTTCACAATATACAAGTCCAGTTAGGTGCACATGCTTTGGGTGCCATTAGAGCAGCACCCAGAAATCAGAGAGAAACAATTCACTGTCTGGTAATCATATATCTGTATTTCAATGACCAAAATATGACTACAGTGGACCTATGCTGATTTATTTTTTTTTTTTTTATCCCCCTCTTCTGATGGTTTTCACAGAGAAAAAGGAAAAGAAATTCACATTGCCAGTTCAGTTTCTTTATCTCCATTGTAACTGAGGGTAGTCTGGATTGGTAACAGAGGTAGTGTAACTGTTTTCTTTGGTGCTTGAATTTCTGAACTCCAATGTAAGGCATTAAAGAAACTGCAGGAACTTTAGTCCTAGTGTTATGCCAGAAAGTTGGGTTGTTTTTATTTTTTTTTTTTAAGTTTTACAAAGGCAAATAATACCAGTGGGATAATTGTTTTATTATGATGAGTGAGAAAATTGAGCTTTTTATCTTTTAAAATTCAATCTAAAAGCAGTATTTCATTCTCCTTTTATCCAATGGAATAACTGAAAATAGTTTTACTTGGAATACAGATAAGAAAATGCTAGTGATTAAAGATAATGTTGTGGAATGTCTGGCCAGGTTCAATGCTTCAATAACTCTGACATGTAATTAAAATACTTGAAAATGCCCCGCATGTGTTCTCTTACAGAAGGCAGTAAAAAGATCATTGAGGTACCAAAGCTCTTTCACAATACTAGATATATTTTAAAATCAATCTCTCTCCTTTTTATTTTTTTAATCTTGTATTTTAGTCCTTTAAATCTCTGTAAAGCTAAACCTGCATCAGTGCCTTTAGGTAGTCCTGTTGGAATAGAGTGGCTCATATTCCATTCATATCTAAGGTCAGCAAAAAAGATTGCATTTCAGCTGAGAATCAGGGCTAAGAGGCTCCTCAAACATGCCGGCACTGGGGTAGCGTCTCTCTCCCTTTCATAATCAGTTTTCTTCTTCACAATCCAGTCTTGAACACCACCTGTATACCCCGTTTTTTTTCTTTTTTTTTTTTTTTTTTTTTTTTTTTTAGCTAGGCATGCTCGTTCTCCTCTTTCCTTCTTGTGCTGTTGCCACAGCTGTCTGACATCAACCCTAAATTTGTTATTTTAAGTTTTGTAGGAGGGGAAGATAATTCTGATTTAGATTGCCTATTTCCAAGCAAAAATTAAGCTTCTTGGATCTCAGACTTCAATAACCCAGAACTCTGCACTGGTAAGAACTGAGAATATTTCAGTACCACTCTGATTTTAAAAGAAGGGACAAAACCATACAGGACTCTGTAAATGACTGTAAATGACTTCAGGGAGTGCACTGAGGAAAATATTTTACGTTAAAAAGCAGTAAGAAATATGGATTTGTTTTGCCTCAAGTTCAGGGTCTGTTAAGGGTTAAAATTCTTTTGGGATTTTCTTCATTGGAAAGCGGTGAGGGCATCTGGCCTTTAAAAAAGCTTGAAGTAAAATGTCAACTTTCTGCAGAAATGTGTTGTTTGAAATCACTCACTCTGAATGCCAGTGGTAGAATAGAACAGATTATGTCAATTGGAAGGGACCTGCAACAATCATATAGTCCAGCTGCCTGGTAACTGACAAAAAATTAGAGGCTTCCTCCTTCTGTCCCTCCCTTCTCTACTAGATTTTTTCCTCTAATACTTAACTGAATCCCCGTTTTCCTGCTAAGGACACAATGGAATAATAGGCTTTGCACTCCAGAGTTCCACATAATTATAAATACGTCCGTACTTAACCATGGCTCTATGCATGTAGTGAGCCCCAGATTTTTTTCAAATTGGAAATGTAACTCAATTGCTAGATGCTGAGCCAAAAATGCAGGCAGCCAGTTTGATTTTGCTACTCGTCTCTCTGATGGACAGTGCTGCATGATTGAAGTATCCTATGGTATTCTGTCATGGAAATTGAAGAACATGCTTGTAAAAATAGCTTCTTTAACTTAAGAAACTTTAAATGAAATACCTATTTTGCATGCATGTTTTTCAGGAGGAAGATGGATAGTGTTAATGGTGGTGTATTTTATTAAAATATTCTTACACAATAAATGCTAAATTATTCTTAGTTCTTGCACTGCAAAATGATCTTATGGTCTCCAGAGACTCAGTCTATACAAGTACTTACAAGTCAGCCTTCAGAGCAATTCCTATGGCTCTAGAAATGCATGAGGTGTAAGGCCTTAGAACTTTGACCCCTTTGATGGTTGGATGCAGCCACAACTCTTTGAAGATATTCTTGCTGGCAGTGTCACTAAACATTGGCTCAAAGGGCACAGATTTGGGATATTTCTGTACCCATCATTCTCTTCTGCAACTGAGCAGTAGTGGTCAATGTTTTATTCTTGCCTCAGGAGGAAACAATTAAGATTAGCCTGACTGGAAGTTCAACACAGGAATGAGGAAAATATGTTCTATACATAAAACACAATGTGTTTTCTCTTAATCAGTGCTTAGGGCAAACACAGGGAATAATCTGTGTTTCATTTAGTTTGGGAATGCATTTCTGAAAATGACTTGAGTTAAATTAGAACACAGGGCTAGAATGCATTACTGCAGCACTTGCTATTTGAGGATGAATGTACTCTAAGGTGTTAACCTTGAATGATTGCCAAAATAGGCAAGTCCTGAGATTCATTAAATCATCACTGCAGAGGTCAGGGGAACCTAGGTCATAATATATGCTTAAATAGATATATTTGGGTAGGAATAATATGAAACATGTAGGATAAATCTTAAAAAAGGTATTTAAGCTCCAAAGATACATCAAAGGATGTGACTTGGATATATAGTCTGCTAGGGTACCTAGTGGACAAGGGCAGTTCCTTGCATTTGTAAACATGTAAATACCTCAGAAAAGCATCCTGTAGTCGAAGTAGCAAGCTTGTGAGCGTTCTGCTTTTTTGCCCAGTTTGTTTTATCTTTCTAGTGAGCCTGTTATGAACTCATTAGTTTATCAGTGAAGAATAAGCCCAGGACAACGCAGATCCTTGTCTGTCTGAAGTACACCAGATGGGCAGAATACTAACTGTCAAGAAGACTGAGAGACAAGATAATAAAAAAGCTGGGTTAGACACTAAAATTGTATTTATATTTGGATTTTTCTTTTATTGGTAGTTTCATTTTTCAGTTACCAACATTAGTGTACTACATGGCTTGATTACATGCTCCTGGAGGAGGAGTACAGGAACTGTACTCATGCATATAATACAACAGTGTCATTTCCAGCCAAATTATAACACAGAAAAGTTAACAGTATTACAATAGTTCTGCAGCATGTTTGCATCTGTACATTTGCAACATGGGTAGTGAGATTGAGTGCGCCCTCTGCAATTGTGGTACTGAGTTGTGTGGTGCAGTCAACACACCGGAGGGAAGGGATGCCACCCAAAGGGACCTAGACAGGCTTGAGCTGGGCTCACGCAAACCTGATGAAGTTCAACAAGGCCAAGTGCAAGGTCCTGCATGTGGGTCAGGTACAGGCTAGGCAGTGACTAGATTGAGAACAGCCCTGGGGAGAAGGACTTGGAGATGCTGACTGATGAGAAGCTCAGCATGACACAGCAATGTGTGCTTGCAACCCAGAAAGCTAACCGTATGCTTGGCTGCATCAAAAGGAGTGTGGCCAATATGTCAAGGGAGGTGATTCTCCCCCTGCACTTCACTCTTGTGAGATCCCCCTTGGAATACTGTGTCCAGCTCTGGTATCCCCAACATAAGGAAGACTTGGAACTGTTGGAGTCCTCTGAGTCCAGGGGAAGCCATGGAGATGATCAGAGGGCTGGAGCACCTCTCCTAAGACCACAGGCTTAGACAGTTGGGCTTGTTCAACATGGAGAAGGCTCCAGGGAGACCTTTTAACAGCCTTCAAGGGGCTGACAAGAAAGCAGGAGAGGGACGTTTTATAAGAGCAAGTAGTGATAGGACAAGGGATAATAACTTTAGAATGAAAGAGGGTAGAGTTAGATTAGATATAAGGGAGAAGTCATTTACCATGAAGGTGGTGAGACACTGGAACAGGTTGTCCAGAGAAGTTGGGGCTGCCCTATGCCTTGAAGTGTTCAAGGCCAGGTTGGACAGGGCTTTGAGCAACCTGGTCTTGTGAAAGGTGCCCCTGTGGCAGGGGGTTGGAACTAGGTGATCTTTAAGGTCTCTTCCAACCTAAACCATTCTGTAATTAAACCCCTGATAGTTTGGTGTCAGATCATATTGTATGTGCTCTAATGACCTTTTTATTTGCCTTCTCTCGTCTGTCTCTTCTTTCATAACAGAATTGTGGATATCATAAAAGCTGAGCTAGGGGGAGTGAGAAAGTTGGGCAGACAGACAGGCTGCATCACCCATCCATCACTCATCCACAACCATTGTTTTGTCTTGTCTGTTCTTGGAGATACCTCAGCACCTTTAACTAGTCTTTTCCAGTGCTTTACTCTCCATATTGTGAGTTTGTTGTATTTTCCTGACTAAAATTTCCTTTGTCCTACTTCAGAGATATTACTTTTTGTCCTACCTATAGTAGAGTTTATTCTTTTGTGTTCAGCACCTACATTTCCTACATGATATCTTACCTTGGTGTTCTTTTCTGTAGCCCAGACAACCCCAGCTCCTTCAACTTTTTTCAGATTGTATTTTTCCACATCTCAGATTTTGCTGCTGTCTGCATTCCTCCTCTTTAATTTAAAACCTTCTTAATGATTTGCTTCAGCATTGTAGCTTGCTTAAAACAGCTAAAAGCACCTTAGAGAAAAATGCAGGGTTACTAAAACACGTCAGTTGGCATATTCCTGACCTTTATGCATAGTATGGATCATAATAATTTTGTTGTTGGCAGACACAAAGTCTTGAGAGACTCTGCGTGGACATTGTGTGGATGCCGTGTCAGAACAGAGTTGCAGGATAAGTCTTGCTAGACAGCTGGCACCCAGCCAAGAGACTGTGCCTTCCTTTGTGTCCGTATCATATCTCCTTATCATTGGAGTGCGACTGGAGTTTAAATAGTTTGTGGCCATCATAACCAATGCAGAAAAATAATCTGATTAGAGCCAAAGCCTCTTTGCCAGGAGGCGGAGAAAACGTGATTCAGATGTAAAAAAATTTTACTTTTGGCACCTGGGGGCATGTCAGTGAAACATGAAGTTCACTTCCAGTCTTTAATGCGTGAAAACAGGACTCTGTGGACTCAGGGTCTATATAGTTCATTAGTGTATGTCTCCCTTCCCAAACAAGGACTCAGAAGCCCTGTCCATGCCATAGCTGGTGCAGATCCACAGACACCAATGGTTCCTGACCAGTTGTTCCCTGGCAGCTATGGTGATAGTCAAAATAAACCTGCAACGGACTGTTATGCAGCAGGGTAATTGGATATTTTGGAAAGCTATGAACAGCACTGTGATAATTGTGTGTCGTGTGGTTCTGGTGTCAGTCTTCACCTTGCAAATTTTATTTGAAAACAGTCATCCTAAGGTGAAATACCAGTAAATGGAGTTATAAGTGTAGAGAATCTCTCTCTGACTGCATAAAAGAAAAAGGGGTGGAGAAGTGGTGGAAGGTGGAAATTTCTGCAAGACAAAATGTTTGAAAGAATTGCATAGCAAGAAGCTAATTGGATATTTTTTATTTTTTTTTTTTTCCTCAAAGAGTGTTATGATGGATGCCAGAGAAAGCTATAAGAAATCTGGTGTCCAGATGCATTTCTTACTTATGGCTAAATGTAAAATTCCTATTTACAGCTTGTGTCTGCAAATGATCCCAGGAAACAGATGATAGCAATGAACTACCACTGAGGAAATCAGCATGATAGCTAGATAGCGTAACTGTTTTACACAGAGCTTCATCCCTGCCCCACAGCTTCCAAACTTACTGTCACAACAGAAATCAGTGCATTTCAAGAAGATGATAGCTTCCCTGAATTAACAATAAATACTTGGGCAAATTTTCGTCTGGGAAAATTCCAGTTGGCTTTAGTAGCTGGGAGCGCGGCCCAGTTAGGAACTGTGGGATTTAGCAAGTTGCTCTATGTGGGTGTGAGCTGTGGATTTATTGAAGAACAGAAGCTGGACATTTTTATCATGAACGATAAATCTGTATGTGTGGGCATGAGGGAAGGAAGAGTGCAAGCCTCAAGGAAAGAAAATATCATTTTTCCAAAGAGATGAAAAGGGAGTTAAACAGGCTTTATCCCTAGTACCATCTAGTTTTCTATTAACAACAGCGAGAATAATAAGTTGCACTGGGAAAATTAGACCATAGAGAGACTAATAGGAAAAAAAGAATGAGTGACTGGGACATCAGACTTCGACACCAGTAGAATGATCAGACCATTAGATAAAATGTCAAGTGTCCTAATGAGGGCATGTTTTCTGTATTTCTTTCTTATAGGGTAAAGAGTAATAAGCTAAAAATTTTCTTTAGGCAAGAAAAAAAGTATGTATGAATTAGACAAACCAGGTGATGTGCTCTCTATCAGTATATAATAAAAACAATGCAAAGGAAAAGTGTTTGGGGCCTTCAGATTTCTCTTTAAGAATTTTCAAGCCAATGTTGACTTTTCTGGACTGCTGTGGTGTTTTTGGGTTTTTTTTTGATTTTTTTTTTTTTTTCTTGTGTTACGTTGCCTATGGTCCTCCTTTGCTACTTCAGGATGCTCTGAAGGCACCTTCAGTTACAAGCTTCGACCAACTTGCATTGCTAAGTCCAGCCTCCACAATCTGCAGATGAAGATTTCTGGGGCAAACAGGCAACCAGCTCCCTGTCAAGGTGCTGCCTTTTCACCTTGTCTTCTCCAGACTCAGTTGCCAGAGCTAGGGCCTCCCAGTCCCACAGAGATGCTCCTCCTGCTTTTCCTTCAGGATCAGGAGGAGGGTGAGGCTGTCACTAGCCTGACCTATGCTTGTTCTGTGATTACCCCCAGCAAGGCACATGCAGCCTGCTTCCAAAAATTACTTTATTTGCCCCTTTTGATCTTGGGAACTGCATTTTGCCTCTTTCATCTTTCATCCCAAACCTTAAATGAATACAACTGCCTCCTGTTAAGACAGTTCACTGACAGCATGGATGGTGAATATCTCTGCAATAAGAACACCAGTTTCTCCTGTTGTCCTTGTGATTCTGTAGTGCCAGGAAGGTATCCTCCAGATGAATGTTCTCTCTGAATTGATCTCGGCTTTTACGCAATTACTCTTGCTGCTTTGTGCCATTCTCCAGTGCCTCAGTTCTAGATATTTGGGAATATTTCCCATACTTGAAGAATGTGGGATTTTTTTCCTTGCTCTGAGGAAGTCCAGTACAGCTGCTATTTGTGCCTGCTGTCATCTGGTTCTTCTGTTTTCTCCCCTCTGTTTCCCATTCTTCACCATATGCAGTTCATTTATGACTACTTAGGGAGCTGAAAGAACTTCCCTTTAACCCCTAGGTACTTTCCCACTTATCTTTTCTATAAAGCTGATGTTACTTATTGTTGTTAGCACTAGATAGCACGCATTTCTTGAAGCATCAAAAAAGCTGACACAGCCTATAATCCACCAGACTACCAGGCATGTAGACCAATGTATATGGTTATAGCCCACATGCCTTTTTTTATAAGGTATGCAGCGCGCAGAGAGTGAGGAAAGAGGAGTGGCTGTACCTGGTGTTATCTGTTATACTCGTGTATACTCAATTAACAGTGATAACTATTCAGTAGAACCGCTAAAAGTGATTTCTTGGTAATAAAATACTCTTTCATGAGCAAAATTTTTGTGAAATTCATTTTTGGCTTCTGCAGTGATTGGATTTAAGTTAACACTGTTTAGTTTTTTTGATCTGTAGACTGTTGAATAACTTTGGGTATATATTATATTATGTTTTACTGTATTTTACAAATGGTATCCTTTAAGTTATTCAAACAGTGGTTAATTCTACTTGAAAGTGATAGGAATTTCACTATTATCCTTTACATGTGGCAATAAGGTACTGTAAAGCACTTTTTGCACTCAATTACTTGAGCTAAATGTCCAATAAATAACTTTGACTTCCAGGCTAAGCATGTTACATTTCAGTTAATGTAACAACTCACCCATCTTTCTGAAGAAGAAATAGCAATGTGAATGTGATTTGAAGTATCATGGGTGGAAACCATAGAATGAATTATCAGTAATAATACATATAGCAACTTTTAAAAGATTTATGGTTTGAAGAGTTTTTTAACTACATATTCAGGATCATTTCAGCTGCAGATGAAGTTCTGATGGGAGTGGGAGGGAGCCAAGGCTCTCTTCTTGTGTGAAATCCAATGTGCTGGTTTCACAGGGTGAACTGGGAGGCAGGCTGGGTATTTGGGAAAGCGTGTTCTTCCGTGCAAACTCTTCACTGTTCCTTACAACTTTTTGAAAAAGAAAAAAAAAAAAAAAAGAAAGTGCCGGGAAAAAGAGGTTTTCCAGTGTGTTGAGAAAAGGAAAAGGTGATGGTGGGGTTTAGGATTAAATTTTCTTCAAGCTTCTTCCCTTCTATGAGCACTTCATATTAAAATGAAAATGAACAGTGTTTTTGAGGACATTATCAACGCATAGACCATAAATGATCTGAAAGCTAAATTATGTGGTTGAATGGCTACTGCATAGAATTTAGGTATTTTTGCATTAAGCAAATATTTCATTATTGTACTGTACAGTGCAGAATAAACTTTATTATGTGTTGTGCTTTACAATAAAGTGGACCAATAATTTGAACTTCTGTACTGCAAAAAACCTGAGATTAAGACGCAATCAACTAAGACAAAATTAATATAATGATTAAGATGCTTAGATCTGTACAAGCTATGCATAACTCAGGCTAAAATAGGAATAGCTTGACCATAATGCTAAAGATTAGAAGTGTATGTTTTCCCTTCCTAATAGGGAAAAAAATACAGCAGAATAGTAGAAGCCAGTAGAATTAGGCTCTAGGAAACAGGCTGAAGGAAATATCACATATGAGAAGCCACAGAAGCAGACTAAAGGAGCCAGATGGAAAGAGTCATGGCAAAAAGTTAAACGTTTACTTTTGAGGTACTTTATAGATGATAAGTAACCACTGTGTGTTGATGTGGTAGTTTATAAAGAGTTGCAGGGTAAAGAGGGGCTCAGTTTTCTTCAGAGTGGGCATGCAAAGTCCCTCTAAAAGTATGACAATCTGAGCAAATGTAAAATGAAATCCCAAGGAGGATTCCTAATGGGGCATAAGTCTTACATTTGCAGCCATGTGTTTGCAAGTCTACTATATAATATCTGTGTGTATGTCTATAATGTGTGTGTGGTTTGGTTTTTTTGTTGTTGTTGTTGTTTTTTTAAAGAAAGAGAGAATGTACTCTTTAAAAGTTAAGTTAGTTTCAGGTGTTGGTGTTTATTGCAAAAGCAAATTGGTAATGGAGTTGTATATATATCTTTGATGTAGTGGGTTTCTCAAGAATGCTCTATGAGCAGAACAGCCATACTAATTTAGAAATTCCTGGTTTGGTCAGAATCTTCAGACCCTGCACCAGCAGTGAGATCTCTTGATTCCCTTTCTTCACTTTTACTCCAGATCTTTTTATTTTTCTCCATACTTCTGCTTATTATTTTGCAGAAGCCTTAGCCAAAGTCCATCAAACGAAGTCCAAGGGAATTAATTCCTCTACTGTTAGTCTTGTGCTCTCGTTGTTTTGTATTAGTCCAGCTACCTCCACAGAAGAGGTCACTTTCTCCTTCTATGCATACTGAATGGAGATCAGTTGTTCGCTTCTCCTCTACCGACCCTTTCAATGAGGATAATGGACATAAAAAAGGATTTCATTGAAATATTGTAGAGATTAGATTAGAATAGAGGAACTGCCAAATTTGCTTGTTGAGGCAAGAAAGAAATCTCATCAAAAGACTCCCTGCAGTAGTGCAGAATGCAAAGGGATGAGTCTAGGATGAGATGGAAACATGAAATTTTTCATTTGCAGCCTGTGGAAGTTCTTTGCCAGTTTGGAGGGACTGAGGTTACCATTCTAAACATGAAGCTGCAGAGTGGGATTGACTTTAGTTGTTTACCTGTGATAAATAACATCCAATTTTGCTTGAGGAACCTCACTGATGTCCCATTTGCAGAAAGTATCCCTTTGACCTTTGAAGTGATACTTTGCTGCCAGGACTGCTATACAGGGAAAAGTGTTGTCTTCCTACAATGAAACTGGTTAACAAAAAAGTTTGAAAAAGCAATAATCTCATTATCAATAAACTGATAATTTTACCTCAATAAAAAATTTAGTCTTTGTTGTGTAAGGACTAAAAAAGTTTCAGTCTTTCTGGGAGAGAGAATGGGGGAAGATAGTAGTAGAACAGCATAGTCAGAAGATGGATGAGGAGATTGTACCATGATATTGATCTCTGTCTGTGAATTAGATAGGCACTGTCTGATAAAACATCCCTATGTCTCTAGGTGTCATCGCATATTTCCAAAATATCCTAATTACCCACTGGCTGCTTAACCTTGTGAGTGAGGCCTGTTCTGCCTTTAAGTGAGGCCTATTTATCGGAAGAGTAGAATGGAGATGTTAAACTAGCAAATGCAGTAGCGTACAGACAATTAAAACATTGTTTGACATATCAAGTATGAGTTTCCATTTCAGGGAAATGTGCCTTTTCACATTACATTAGCTCAGCTTTAAATATCACAGGTGTAAATGATGCAGAAACCTCATGTTCAGGAGGAGTCCTAGTGGTATCCAAAATGAAGCAGTCTCCTACATTTATTCTGGACAAATTGGCACAACACCTGAATGTAAATGCAGCTCCTGGGCCAGGGGAGGGAGGGATGTCAGAGAAAGCAGTGGTGCCCCCTCCCCCTGGCTTGCTGGCATTCCTCATACAAATTCTTTCCCAGCAGTGAGATCCTGGTGTGCCTGTCTGCGCCTGACAGGGCTAAGCCTAAGATCTGGCATCGTAGCCCTGGAGCAGGGCAAGAGGCTGCAGAGCCTCTGCACATCAATCAGGACACCAACAGTCAGGAGCAAGAGAAATTCAGGAAACCATGTCTGAAAGATCTTCAGTTATAATGTTGTCTAAGTAACACAGCAAGTAGGTTAGCAACATTGCCATAAGAAATGTGTCATGGTTTAAGCTGTAAATCACACAGTTTGCTCACTGACTCCCCCCTCTTTCCCCCCCCCAGCTCCCAGAGGGATGGGGAGGAGAATCGAAAGAACGCAACTCCCACAGGTTGAGATAAGAACAGTTTAGTAACTAAGGTATAACACAAACCACTGCTGCTACCACCAATAATGATAATGACAAGAGAAATACAAGGAAAGAGAATACAATTGCTCACCACCTGATACCAAACCCGATGCAGCCGTGAACTGAACTCTTCTGGGTTCCTGCCCCCAGTTTTTTCCATCCTGGGCATGATGTGCTGTGGTATGGAATACCTCTTTGGCCAGTTTGGGTCAGGTGTCCTGTTTCTGCTTCCTCCCGGCTTCCCCTCCTCCCTGGCAAAGCATGAGACTCAGATTGTCCTTGGTCAAACCAAACATTCTAAGCCGTAACTATAAACATCGGTGTTATCAGCACTGTTCCCAGGCTGAAAGTCAAAAACACAGCGCTGCACCAGCTACTAAGAAGGAGAAAAATGACTGCTACTGCTGAACCCAGGACAAATGTATGAGGAAGAAAACCTATTAAATAATATCCTACTTATGATTCTAATATTAACAAAAAGAAGATTTAATCTTTAGGAGGTCTGTCTCTTGGACAGCATTTATCTGTGTTTGATCTCACCTCCCCCAGGTATGATTTTGCATCTGCAGATAGGAATTTAAGCATGAACAAGAGCTCTGAACAAGTGGATCACTGTTCAGCCGATCCTTCATCTTACTATTTTGCCACTAAGGTAACATTGCCTTAATTTATAGATGTCTTTTTATAGTGCTGCTAATTTTAGTCGGCCATAGCAAGGGAAAGTCTTTATTGTCTCTTATTTCTCATCTCTTTGGCTTTTTAAGAAAAGCTGTGTACTGTTAGCATGACTTATGTCAATGAAGTTAGTAACTAGATTAATTTCTGTGGTTGCAAGGCTCTTAGAAGTATAGGACCGCCATGAATTATAAACCCAGTTATCATCTACATTCAGAATATCCTTTATATTTAATAACACAACAAATAGGTAATGAAGGCCTGCAATCTTTGCATGCTTATTCAGAAAATAGATTTTCTCTGATACAGATGATCTCTATTTTAAATGTATTTTAAACATACACTTATGCACTGAAATAATCTTTTAAAATGAGAGGGTGCTATTCAGTGCCATGGCATTGCTTCCTTAGTGTAGTGTGTTGTAAGGAACTTCCATGAGATGAATAGAGGGTAGCTAACTGTCAGTGACAGCAAATCACTGCAAGGAGGTTGCCAGGCATTTAACTAAAAAAAAAATTAGATCTTACTTTGATGCCCAAAATGCTCATAACATGAGTATATTGGTAGTTAAGTATTGTTATATATTCTCAGACAGGAACAGTAGGTAGAATGTGTCAAATTTGGTGAGCTTATTTTAATGCATTTTCATAGAATTAACTAGGTTGGAAAAGATCTTTAAGATCATCAAGTCCAACCATTACCCCAGGACTGCCAAATCCACCACTAAACCATGTCACTAAGGGCCTTATCTACCTACACAGTTTTTAAACACTTCCAGGGATGGTGATTCCACTACTGCCCTGGACAGCCTGTTCTAATACCTGACAACCCTTTTAGTGAAGAAATTTTTTCCGAAGTTCCATTCTAAACTTTGTCTGGTACAGCTTGAGGCTGATATCTCTTGTCCTTTCTAGACTAAACCACTACAGTTCCCCCAGCCGTTCCTCATGTAAGGCTTATTCTCCAGGTCCTTCATCAGTTTTGTTGCCCTTTCCTGAACCCCCTCCAGCAACTCAATGTCTATCTTGCAGTGAGGGGCCCAGAACTGAATGCAGTATTTGAAGTGCAGCCTCACCAGAGCCAAGTACAGGGAGATGATCACTTCCCTAGTCCTGCTGGCTACACTATTTCTGATACAGGCTAGGATGCCGTTGGCTTTCTTGGCTACATGGGCACACTTCAATGGTTTTAAATGCTAAGTATTGACTAATTTTGTTTGCTATAAGCCTATGCAGAACTAAGGCTTATTGGTAACCTCATATTTTCTTTCAAATTTTTTTGTATTTTAAAGGGGTTTTAATGCTCCCTGTGTCTTACTTCTAAAGGTTTATTCACAGTAGCATTTATACTGTTGTCATTTTTCATTATTTATCACCAGATAGGTATTGCTTATCCAAGTAAGAAATTAAGGTGAGTTCTAAGCACAGCAGTTTGGTTTCTTCTTTTTCTTTTGTTTGCAAAGTCATTCTCTGGTAACCTTTTTAATGACAATTGCACAGTCTGTGCTTAGATGAAAGTTTGGTGGGGGTGGTGTTCTATATCAGTATTGAACAGGATCCTTTTCCTGGGAGATTTATGATCTCCCCAGAAAACAGAACAATATATACATTTCTGTCCTTTTCTTACATCACTAGGTTATGCTAAGGCTGAAAATTACTTCAGAAAATAAACACAAATATGCAGCTTTATATTTTATACATGGAAATTGAGGTTCCTGCCGCTTTTAGACAGTTACATTACTAAATGACCTCTCGCTTTTGCTTTTACTGCTCTTTCTTCTACTTATACTGCATATGAATGTTTGGTCTCCTTTATTTCTTGAATTACCCCCGGTGACACGTTAAAGAAGATGAATATTCTCTCCAGGAGAAATAATTTATTTTAATTTACTTAGCAAAAACATGCATCAGGAAACTGACTAGGAAAGCTGCTTTTCTTTTCCTTCCAGTTTACTATCTGTTTGCATGACCAGATTTCTTTTTCTGTGCAGGAAATTTCTCAGTGGCACTTAGATTCTACTGTCCTACCAAGTACCAGTTAGAAGTTACAGAGTTTTAATTCTTCTAGAATAATTTGCAATAGCACATGCATTGCAGTTTGTTAGAAATGGCTCTAGTGGGGCCATGACTTTGCCCTGCTCCGTAAGCATTTACTCTTTCTGCAGAAGTTGCATTCCGTAAGTAACATAGCCCAGGAGTTTTGTGTGGTTTTTAAAACAATCCTATCTTATTTTTTCTTTGAAAGAACAAGCCATTCACTTACACTGTTTGCCTAGTTACCACTTCCAGTGGATGTTAGGCTTTTACCACCAGTCACATTGTAATTAAAACCTAGATATTTATGAAGGATGGGGGGTTTAGTCAGAGAAATTATTAAAATTATTGATGGTGATTATTTATGAAACCTCCTTAGAATTAATCTGACTCTTAGCATTGAAAAGTGTGCTGGTAATGAAAAATATTAACTGATGCTCATATAAATAAAAAAAAGACACTTCTTATTTTTAAATCTGTCACGTAGGAGGAAATGTTCTTATATTAAGTATTTGCTGATAAGTAGGTATGTACTCCTCTCCTGATAACAGGTTTTCCTCAAACGCTGATTCAGGTTTGCAGTCTTTAACACACCACTGCAGGCTATGAAATTACTTTGTCTTATAACAAATTATTCAGAAACTTTGTATTAGATGGAGGACAGCCAAGTCTCTACTCTGGGCTACAAATAATCCAGACAGGAACAGTACTCATGTGAGCCTCTGGTACATTAAAGCTGCCAGGAAATAAAATCCCTTTCCTTAGAATTAACTTCTAACTACACTGAACTTCTCGGTATGACTCCACAGATGCATTTTGCTAGTGGGAACACTCATGCCTACATTGGACAGGAGATCACCTTCCTGCAAAATCTGTTGAAGGTGTTGTCTCTTCTCCTCCTTCTCCTGGTGAGGATGCGGCAAGTGGCACAGCACATTGACTTTTGTTCAGGCAACAGTATTCCCATTCTATAGTTGTTTCAATTAAATAAACATTTTAACCATATGCTGCTCACAGTGGTCATATTTAATCTTTAGACTGCTATTCCTCATGCTTACAGTACTTTGGAGAGGACCATGTACACAAGATTGTGTGCAGTGGTGTCCTGGGTTCAGCTCAGCTGTAGCAGTCATTTTTCTCTTTCTTAGTAGCCGGTGCAGTGCTGTGGTTTTGACTTTCAGACTGGGAACAGCACTGATAACACTGCTGGTTTTAGTTGCTGCTCAGTAGTGTTTACTCTGACCAAGGACTTTCTGAGTCTCATGCTCTGCCAGGGAGGAGGGAGGGGACAAAAGGAGGGGAGTGAGCGCGCGAACTGCGTGGCTGATTTACAGCTGGGCTTAAACCTCGACAAGTGGTTTGCCAGTGTTTGATGCCTTCATGCTGCAGGCTTGCTTGAGAGTTCAGCAAATGCCTGTGCAGGCCGTCCAGCTAGCAGCCTTCTGCATTGTACTCTGGTCCAGTTCAGCCCCATGGCACCAGCCTAAGCAGCTCTGACAGCTCTGATACAGCTTCTAACTGCCTTGGAGACTGCTGGTCCAGCCAACTTGCTGGTGTAGCCAACAGTTGTTTGTTTGTTTGTTTGTTTGTTTCATTTTTGTTTGTTTGTTTGTTTTGGAGGATGTCTTTTTGTTTGATTGTTTTTTTTTGGGGGGAGGGGCTTTTTGGAGTTTCTTTTTCTTTTTCTTTATTTGTTTAATTATTGGCTTGGGTGTGTTTTTTCCCTTTTTCTGTCTTCAGACTAAGCCAAATGCAAAACTACTTGGATTTGTTCAGTTGCAGCAGAATCTTGCTCAGTGAATGGAGCTTGCTTGTGGCAAAGCTTCTTCAGTTTTGGTCCAGTTAGCTAAGCTGAAGGCAAGACAACATTTCTGAGTGTTTTATGGTGCTTTGTCATGGATTAATAGAGACTGCCCTAATACATTTAAAGATTTGGGGTCAGGTTACCACCATCCTGACGTAGTATTCTATTTTGGGAATGAATATGGCTTGTGTCTCTGAACCCGCATGATACTTACACTGATCACAACTATCATGATCTTCTCTGACTCAGTGTTTGCTGGTAAGCTCATGAATTCTGAGTAATTCTACTTGGCCAACTAGGATATGGTGAGCTGAATGCCATCTGAGACCTACTTTCTGTGCAGAGCTCTCCTTATTTTCTTATTGTGACTGCCTGCTAAAGGGACTGTCACGGAACAGTATTTTCTTGTCTCCATTTGACACTCTCTGCCTTTGATCTAGGGCTTGTGTTGAGTATTCTTACCTGATCTGCATTCAATCTTCTGTTTTTATTGGGATGAGATAGGGGGTCAACAATTCTTCAGCACAAAGATTTTTCTTCCCCCTGGATAGGTAAGCAGAACTGCCAGTTCAGTGAAGCATGTGTTATCATGGCCACTAGCCATGCTGTGGGACTGTCATTTTCTTCTTGGCCATGACATGTACATGCGATGACCCGCATTACTTCTCTTGACTTCTGAGCGTGGTTCAGTCCTGTCTGTAGGCCAGCATTACACCCACCATCCCTCCAATCCATGAATGATTCGTCAGTGGCAGGACTGCACATTTGAGTGCCAGGATATCCCCTCTCATTTCCTCTGTCAGTTTTAATAGCTGGAGAACCCACTGAGAGAGTCACCTGATGCCAGTTTGACTGAAACACATGCCATCTTCAGGCTTCAGATGTGCAATTATTGCTGAACAGTAGCTGTTCTGAGTTATGTAAACAAGTGACACAGACTTCTTTGGATTTGGTGACTTGTCCAGCTCCCTGATCTAGAGGTCAGCAAAGGCTGCGAGTCTAGATTAGAAATGTGAGATCATATACAGTAAGCTGGTTGAGGTCATTGACAAGTGACACCAACCTACAGCTTGTCTTGCACCAAAACACCAGGAAATTGGACTGGTTTTCTTAAGAAAGGAGCACTGTTAAGGATTTCTTTTACATGCATTTCTGTTTGTGGTCAGACTTCAATACATCTTTGCCTCAGCTCCCTTCCTTCCAAGGTCTTGATCAAGGAAAGTCAGGACAAGACCTTTGGTACTCCAGAGACCTCTATTTGGTGATGCTTCTGGTTCTGGTATCTCCTCTGCTTGGCTCTGAGAGCCTCAAAGTTGCAGTTTATCCTCTTCTTGCTGTTTCATGGTTTAGGACATGTTTTTTACGTTTGAAAATGTCTGGGTCTCAGGTACAGGTCCCACATGTAATTGAATCTCTTCCACATGCATTACCCTGCTTCCTGGACATGCCCAGAAGGTATATAGAATCACAGAATCATAGGATAGTTAGGGTTGGAAATGACCTCAAGGTCATCTAGTAGAACCCAGGGTGTAAAATTGCAGAGTACTGTGGTGGTACAGCTGTACTGCTGCTGCTTTCAGCTGAGCTGAACTGTCACAATCCTTCACTGCAGAACAGAAACATCATTTGAAGTTTCAAATCCACACATAGGCATGAAAATACGTGACTAGATTTTTTTTTTTCCAAAAAAAGTGCTGAGACCCTGTTCTTAGTCCTTGTAAGAACAAGAGTTGTACATCATCTGGAAAACTGGGTCAGTTCTGTAGGGTTTGGAATACTGATGTGAACAATAACTTTTGGATTTTTTATTGTTTTTTAACCTTGAATTATGTTTTTTTTCTTTGACTTTTCTCTGTCATTTTTCCATAAGTGGTGGGATTTGACTAGCGTTGTCTCTGGCTTCCCTGATGTCCTTCAGTATCACAATTCAGTCAAATAGGGGAATATTTTAAAGATGAGAAAAGCAGAAACTGCTTTACTTTTTTCATTTACTAATTGACATCACAGGAAACTGGGAAATGAGATACTGGGGGTCAGCAATGCAGTGAGAAAGTGAAAATACCAATAGAAAAAAAAACCAGCTATTATTACATTAATTAATTATCATTCATTCCAGCACTTTCAAAGTGAATTAAAAATAAATTGATCCTTGAAATCTAATCAGTATTGCTGTATAGCCAGTTTGTCATATTATTAAAAATACTGCTAGCTGCAAACTGGCATTGGGCTTTCCCCAGAGAGAGGGTTAATGCTTAATCCAAGCTTGCCACATTAGAGAAGTCCTCTGTTAATCAGAAGTGAAATTGTTTATAAAGTTGATTACTTGGTTTTAACACAGTGAAATTTGTTTATTATATGGAAATATTAGTTATTGTTGTTCTTACACTAATTCATTGCAATTCTGTAGAGTTAGCTATGGTGCGGTAAAATTGAGAGAGATCAGAAATGCTGTGTCTGGAATCAGAAAATGCAGTGATGCAGCTGGTTACTGCTGCTTGAGAAGGCAAGACATTGCTACTTGCTAGTTCTAGTCATGTATAAATTCTGTAATGCAGGGAGTGGCATCCAAAGGAATCTCTCTGTGTCAATCGTCTTAAATTGCATTTCCTTTCCCAGAAAGCTCTCAGAATTCACAGGTTGACAGACAATTTGGTACTAAAACACCCTCCAGCCTTCAAATCTACCAGTGTTCCTTAGCAGCACTGAAATGAGTAGGAAACCTTTCAAAAGTTTAATCTCAGTGTAAGGCTAAATGAAAATCTGTAGCCATCTAGCCATGCAGCTAGAGGTACCCAGGTGCCTCTGGAAGATAGCAAGGGTGTAAGGTGGCTACACAGGTGGGACAAAAGTGATGTTTTAGAATTGCCCTCAGAGTATAAGGCACAATAGGGGAGAACTGTGCCTAATGAGCTTCCTGGGACTTGACAGGCTTTTGTAGCATTTCTGTTGACCCATGCTAGCGGCTGGCCTGAAAACCCAAAAGACTGTCTGGTTCCTGCTATGGTTTTGATTCACTGGCTCTGTCTTTAGATACAAAATAATTGGGAATAGGTATTTGTTTGTGAGGCCGTCAAGCAGAGCTGGGATTTAGCAATCCTATAAAATCCTATAAAAAGGGTATCTTTGGGCAAAGAGTCGTAGGTTTTGTTCTACTCCCGCAGGTGAAGCTGAGGGACTTCTGCAATATATTGAAGTGTAAGTGAAAATAGAATCAAGTCATAACTGCATAGATTATGTTCAGATCCCAGTGTGAATTACACTTAAAATAGAGCAAATTTAATGAAGAAACATTAACCATCATGCGAACCCAGGAGTAGGACGGAACTGTAGTCAATGGGAAAGCTGGAGGAACTGGCAGGCCAGTAGCTGCAATAAATAACAATGAACCAAGAACTGGAGGAGGAGAAAACCCTAATCTTAAAAAGCTCCTGGGGAAAGCACAAAGCTGTGCAGAATCTATTTACTATCCCCCAGGAGTTACCCAAGAGTTGGGGTGTCCCAACAGTTGGATGTCTCTGTGGTTTTGTGTTTACAAACTCTGATCTTGCAGTTCAGATCTTAGAAAAAAATTAAAATTTCAGTTACATCTCGAAAGCGTGGCATTTCATGGCTTCGCTACTCCCCT
Source organism: Amazona ochrocephala (assembly GCA_039720435.1). Taxonomy (NCBI): domain Eukaryota; kingdom Metazoa; phylum Chordata; class Aves; order Psittaciformes; family Psittacidae; genus Amazona; species Amazona ochrocephala. The sequence continues at coordinate 45,825,222 of CM077881.1, read as the reverse complement.
AAGTGTAATGAAACTCATGGCACATCATTATGTCTAGCTCTCTGTGATTGTCAGAAAGAAAGAGAAGATATAATCCAAAAGAAATGCAAAAAAAAAAAAAGAAGTTAGTTTGAACATACAGTAATTGCAGGGAAATTAAGTGTTTGCAGAGTATGTGCCTGCACAGATACATGTGCCTGTGCAGGTGGACGTGTATGTAAAATATGTGCCTATGTGTCTGTACAAATTTGATTTCATCATTTTAATCAGATTTTATTGTGATTAGAATTTTGTTTTATTTTCCTTTGCAGTAAAGATCCAAGCTGTTATTTGTTTGGACATACAGAGCTTTCAACAAACTGGCTGGCAGCACCCTTGTGTACTTTGCACAAATGTGTCTCTGTTTCTGTGAATGATGCAGATTGTCAAGCTTGATAATGTTTTTTGGAAGTCTCTGCACTTAGCTGTATCTTGTAACCATCTTTTGAGAAAATCATAGATATGAAAAAGTGTTTCATAACTACCTCTCTGCAATAAAAAGCCTAGTTTCGCCCTATTGCTTACTGCTGTTACAAGTGTCTTACGTACCTATGAAGCAGGTCTGGGGGACACTACCAAGGTCTTGTCAGCATAAACATAGGACACATAAGCTGAGAGCTTCTTAGTGCGTTTTCAAGGCAGAAATATTGGCTAGAAATGTTTTGCACTCCTCAGGAATACCAAAAAGCCTTCCTTCCCAAAATACAGTCAGCACATGGCTCAGCTCCCTGCATTTAGTTAATCAGAGAGAAATGTGATTATCTTTTATCTTTTTTCTTTCCTTGCTGTAAGGTAGTCCTTACCTCTATGCAGAAATCGGCTTTTCTGTAAAATCTAGGCGCTCTTTACAGGACTAATTATTCCTTCCTTAGATGCTCATTAAGAAGTAAATCTTAAGTCAGCTACAAGGAAAAAAAAAAAGTGATGAGCTTAGCATTAAAGCAGAAGTGATTGGGTAGCTATGCTGCTGAATGTCTGGAGAAGTCCAAATAAGCTCACTTGAAAATATGCCATTGGTGCTTTTTAGAAAAACTGAAGAAAAGTGGAAAAGAAAAGCTTTCATGAGATATATTTCCTAACTAGCTTTTCTGCTATTTCTGTACTTACAGAAGCAACTTGAATTTGGCTTACCAGAGGGAATGAGTAAGTTTGCCATTGCATGCAATAGTTTGCTTTAATGCTTCTGCACCTTCTAGGACTGGAGTGGTGGTGGGGATTTTGCTGCCAATGCGTTCCCAATGCATAGCTGAAAATGGTTTGTAATGCTTTTTTTCTTTTTGCCATTTCTGGTGAGATGGATTTTTTATACTGTTTGGAAGTAGCAATATGGAATTTCAGAAATACTGTGAATGCATACACAGATGATGGTCCATGATGCAAATGAAACTGGGCTGTCAATGTTGCTGAGCGAAGAGCTCTTCTTTTCCAAGTGTTGTTTTCCAGGATACATGCCCAGACATAGCTGCCATGGCATAAAACAAGTCTAGTAAAGGAAAAAGAAGTTGCACTAAGGAAAAAAAAAAAAAAGAACAGGAGGAAAAAAAAATCATTACTGAAGAGAATCTGAAAGGCCCAGGTCATAAGAAAATATAATCTGAACTTCACACACAAATTCTTTGGGAAGAGTGATTAGCAGAGTCAGTCTGATACTGAGTGAGCCATATCGACTTTCTTATATGATAAAGATTTCAGCAGATAACCTGAATTTCAGCATAGACAAAATTTGTATAAACATGAATTTCTAGCAGATCTGGGCCTTGTTTGAAAACGTGTAAATTTAATCATGGTTTTAATGTAATTTGGAATGAGGTGCTTTTGGAGCAAGGAATGACCTTTCTATAGATGAAGGCTTCTATAGATGCTCCAAAAAAAGTAAGAATCCAAAGCCTACTTAGTGCTACTCTGAGGTTTCTTTATTTGAGAAATGCCATTCAGAATTAGATCAGATATGTATATTGCTTCCAGTTCACCCAAAGCCTATTTATATTTTAGAAGTCCCATTCCATATCCAGTTTCCTCAGCTTATTTTGTTGTTTTTTTCCTGTTGTAGAATGAGGTGGTGGTGGATATTCAGAGAAACTAAATAAGTGAAGCATACTGAAAGCTCATACATGATATGTTGAATATAATGTGGAATAAGTTTTCCTGTGTTTGCTGGGAACTCATTGTAATTTAGAAGACATAAGTACATTTGGGCTTCAGTGTAGATAAACTACATGTTATGGTTATCAACCCATGATTTTGTTGTTGTATATTTTGGCATGGCTCTCAATGACTACACGTGCTGGTGATGGCTGGTATAGATTTAGGTGAATGAATAAAACATTTCCTTTCCCCGTCTTGCAAGCATTGAAATAAGTTTAATAAAACTCCAGTATCCATATTTCCATCTTGCATTTTCAAGTCCATAAAGGTAACAGATTTACTGCTCCTTTGATGAACCAAAAGTCCATTGTGGAGTGAGGAAATTCCTCCAAGACAGCCAGCTCTTTCTCCATATTACAGCCTTTCTTGGAATGACTAACACTCTGAATTGGGGTGAGCGCAGAAGTGTTATATGTGCATGTATGTATGACAGGAATGCCACATCAGTCTTCCCTAAAGATAGCCTGGATGTGCTAGGGAACACAGAGTGTGAGAATAAGAAGGTATTTGCAATTGCATTAGCACCATGCAACAGTAGTTGTGCTCCGTCCAGAGACGGCGTGTGTGGTCCTTGCCTGTTTAAGAGCTGATGTTGCTGTTGTACAGGTAACACACACCACTGGCCAGGCATGCTCTGTGAGTGTCTTGAACATATTTGGCACATTAATGCATTGCTTGATTTGTCAAATCAGACACTTTGAAGGGTGGAAGCATGGGTGCTCTCTCTGAGTGACACTGCTTTAGCTCCCCTGTGTGAAAGGCTAAAGGGACTCATGGGAGAGTTATTGAGCAGCTCTAGGCAGTCAGCACCACCAGTGCGAAGAATCAACTCTGAAAAGTAGTCACTTTTCAGAATCTTCCTAAACGTTTCATCAGATTCAGGAAACAGCTAAAGCACTGGATAAGCGTTAAAGCTTTGGTGTTAACTCTCTCCTTTACTGCTTTATAAAAGGCATTGCTGCATAGGAAGAGAATCCTGCCTACTCCTCTTTAGATGACAGGAGAGGTTGTAATAGTTAAGGAAAATGGAAAAGTTGGCTGAGGTGGACTGGAGCTTTTTCTGTTGCTCTCCATTGTACTTGTGGAATAAAAATAGTGACAAACACCCGCAAAAGGGAGAATTAAAAAAGGAATGGCAAAATAAGAAATGGAGCAGCTTCTGGCTCCAGCTTTTCCTTGCAATCTTGCTGTCAGAGGGGGTGACACATGGCATATTACCTGCATGGTCAGTCTGAAACCTAGTGCCTTCTGCCAGCATGCTGCTCTGAGGCATTGCCTGTGGCTGCCTTGCTGGTCATGGTAGTTTTGGAAAAGATGGAGACTTGTCCAGCTGAGCCAGGCCCTGGGTGCCAGCTCCCAGAGTCTCTCCTGTGTAAGCTGTGTTAGCATTTGGAATGTCAGCACAGAATGAAAAGTAGCTAGCAGAGACTCTGGGGAATCTGAAATGGGAAAAGTTGAAAGAGGACAATAGGTATGAATAAACTGTCTCCCTGTACCAGTTCACCAACTCTCTCAGACTTCTTTCCCACTTGGCTCCCAGACTTGCATGTCTGCCCCTTGCAGGAACCCACTTCTCCCCGCTGTGATTCAGTTAGTTGAGCTAAAACCAGTATTAAGTCACCAGTGTTAAGTTGGCTCCGGAAGCTACGTAAGTAGTTCTGATATTTGTGAATAAAAGCATGTAAATGCAGCTGCTTTGCAGACTCTTGAGAGTCAAGAACTGTTCCTTTTTATTCTCATGTGGCATGATAATGTCTCATTTTTGATCAAGGCTTGTGCCAATGTAAGAAACTGTATTCAAGATTTGTGGAGGACAAGGTGGAAATGCATTAAAATTACTACTTAAGAAAGGAAAGCAAAAATCCTGCTTTTGAAAAGAATTCATATTCCTCCCTCAGCTGAATTTTAACATAAATGAAATAGTTTTGTTTGAGCCAGCAAAGAAAAGCAACCTGACACCAGATTTCTACATATATTGTCTGCAATGATACATGTGAAAACTGCTGATTGTCGTATTTGTTCCAAGCAGGGACATGCCACAGTTGCCTTAAATTTTCTTGCAAACAATGAATTGCTCCTGATAGCACTGGTAGTACTTCTAAAACTATTACCATATATTTAGACAAGCTCATTATCAACATTATGGATGTTAACACTCTGTAAGAGCTATCAACCTATACAAGGAACAAAAGAAAATAGGCAAGTACAGAGAAGTTATTTTTATGGTGGGTGATTTTAAAACGCATTCATGCATATTACACTGTTTGCATGCAGGTCCTGAGTCAATGTGATGAATCTACATGCTGAAAATTGGTTTTTCGTACATAGAATAGTTGCAGGTAAAAAAAAAAAAAGTCTGTCAAAGAAAATGGTTCATTGCAGTGTCTTATCTCTTATCTTTTGGGGATTCATTTATTTTAATGTGTCTTCTATTGAACTTTTCCACTTTGTAAAATGTACCCCTTTTTCATTAGAGGTAAATTTGAGATATTGGGCAGTATATTGGGCATCTTTCTGAGTTCTTCAGCATTTTTTGGGTTCTGTAACATTGTTTGGAGACATCCAGCCCCAAATACCAGGGACTGGTAATACTATTCCAGGTCCCTGCTTCAGTTTGGAGAGAAAAAAATTTGAATCTGTTCCTCCAGTGAGTGATGTAGCCTCTTTTGCTTCTGTAGCACCTCTCTTGCTCCCCATCTGCATTGCTATTACTGCATGACTACTATACAGAGAGAGCCCTGCTTCTGGCACCCTGGGCTCTAGCATTGCTGGAGGAGCTGAATTGCCCTGTGCAGAACTGCCACAGGTTGAAGGGGACTCCCAGGGCTGGATTCAGCTCTTGGCAGTACAGAGCAACTCAGCCCCCGGTTTCTTTAGTGGTGCTGAGCCTCTTTTAACAAAGGTTAAACATGTTTGAAGCCTCCTTGATAAGTAACACAAAAATTCAGAGATCTGAAACTCCAGTTTGGCACTTCTTTGAAAAACTTAGCTTTGAAAGGAGTGTTCCAAATCCTGAAGATCTTGTAGATATCTTATGTTCACTTGTTCGCATCTTTTTTTGCCTCCTTGCTTTATTCAATTTAGGGGAAACTGTACAGTTCAATTAAGCAAGACACCACTATGGGAATTCATTCACTGCTGCAGACCTTCTAAACTGCCATCAGCCAAGTGAGATTTCTAGACTGGTGAAATCTGCAGTGAACATTATGAAATTTTCATATGACAGAACAAATATGAATTTCAGGGAGCAAAATGGTCAGAAGAAATATGCAGCTGTATAAACGCATCTTTGAGGGCAATTTCACACTGCTGCAATTTCAATTTTGCCTGGAATTCTTCTGGAATAGCTTTCAACATCAAAAGCCTAGGAAAACACGTGGTTATTTCTTTCAATGGGAAGCCTCCACCCCTTAAAAAGAAGTTGAGTTTCAGTAATATGAGTCCAAATAAGCATGTAATTATTTATTTCAATACTAAATTCTTTCACAAAAGCACAATTCTCTCTGAGGCCTGCAAATCTGGGCTGCATCAGTGGCTTAATGACTGTAGGACAACTATAACTTTCAAGTAACCCCACACGTTTCAGCAGAACTGGTTTCCAAAATTATTCCTGGGCAAGCTATGCCAGGTTTATCTGAATAACTTAAATTTATCTAAGAAACTTAAGTAGTATCTCAAAAACAGTAGAACAGATTTGTTTGCCTTAATAAAGACATTTGAAAACAAAATCTTCATTGGAGAGATTTGTTTCCTCTCTGATTCAGAAGCAACATCAGCTTTATTGGAGAATTTAAAGTATTACCTACATAAAAGGAGGCAGAGTAAATGCCATGTTATCAGGCTGCGATTTTTGTACACCCTACCTGAAATGAAGGCAGAAAGTTGCCTTTTATTTTTTTAACTCTCCACCTCTTGTCCTGCACCTGATGCTGACTAGTCTCACTTCTAGGGGATCCATCACAGAAGCTGTTATAATGAAACACAGGCCAGGAGGTTCTATTGAGCAGAGATTAATTGCAGTGTGTTCATGTTTTACTCATGTTTTACTTGTCCTATGCTGCACCCTGCTCACCTGCATCTGAGGGGTACACCAAAAATAGCAGGCTATCTTAAAAGCACAAGCTACACCCCTTAGGATAAATTGCTTCTAAATTTGGTCAGATTCAGTGCATGTCAAGTGTTTCATAACTGAATGTTGCATTTTTGCAGAAGCAGGAAAAAGTGTGAGGAAAATCATTAAATGTCGTAAGTTTTTGTATTTTGATGAAAAGTGATACAGAGTTCAATATCTTGAGCAGATTTGCATTTTCATGTGTGCTGTATTTCTATTTTAATTATCCTAATGAAATCTTGCCCTGCTTTTGTTTTGCTTTTATCCATTAAAAAGACAGGGCAGGTATTCAGCTCATGAAATGGTGCATGGTGATTTACACTACTGGAATATTTTGTGCAAGTGTAGCTAGTTGTTGTTCTTTTGAATAGTTTTGGAAACTATTTTAGAAAGAAGCCCAGGGGGAGGGAAGTGGGTGGAAGGAAGGCAAAGTAAGCCTGGAAGGACATGAAGGTCATCAAGATCCGATTAAAGAAAACTGGAGGGAGAGACAAAACAAAACCAGAAGGATAACCACTGTGATAAACTCTCAATCCATCTGTAATGTCTTTACTTCCAAGCCCATCCCGGCAGAAGCACCCACATAACTTCCTCTGAAGTTTGGAGTCTGTGGTGCAGAACACAGCTCGAAGCAAGAAATCTCTGGTCTAGCTTTTTAGGGGAAAACCAGAAGCAGCATAAGATGGCACTAGAGAATTGTACTCACAGCTTTCATGGAGTTTGGCTATGGGCTTACATTACAGCTTCTGCTAAGTCTGTGATAGGGGATCACAGGCAGCAGAACAAAAAACCTCAAAATACTGTGTAGGAAGCATGGGAAGCTTGTCGGGACAGCTACAGGAAGCATGTGAAGCTTGGCCAGACAGCTATCTGCTCCATCCATCACAGAGCTTGCACCAGTAATCATGCCTAGCTGCAGCCACTGGACCTGTTATGGATTTGCTTCACCAATGTCAGTTGTCTGTGGCAGCAAATAAGGTTACACCTTATGGTATCCTCATGCATGTAGCATTGCCTGTTTTGGTGGGGGAAAATTCTTTGAATTAAAAAGTTCTGATATTCAACACTGAGAGGAATACAGTGGTGTAAACTTATGCCAGCATCTTCTATCCTGAGTAGATTTCTCTGTCCTGAGCTCTTTTGCCACACCTCTGATTTTGTACTAGTCATGTCAGGGGATTACTATCAGGATCAAGCATTTGGAAGGATGCACAGGTTATCTGAGATACAGGATAGGTATGTGGAAGCAGTCATTGCATTTTCCACACGTCTTGCACCTTGCAAGTGAAACCCATGGTAAACTGTGTCTCATGCAAGTACATGGGAGCTGCAGTGGCACAGAGCTGCATCACCTATGAAACAAGCGGCTCAGAAACCAAGAGCACTGTGAAGGAGAGCAAGAGGTCTTGTCCTCACATGCTACTTGAGTGCAGCTTCTCCCATGGTAGTCATGCAGACAGAAAGCAATCTTTTATCCTCCTTCACTTGCTGGAGCCCTCGATATTTCAGTAAATGTTTCAGGTAATGCCCCTCTCATCTCTAAGCAAACACCGCCTATTTTGGTAAAATAGATTTATATGGGCCAAACTGTGTTAACTATTATTGCATGCAGAGTGGTTGCTGCATTTGCCTGCCCAGTTATTTTGTGGTGTGGAAAACGCTTGTCAAGTGCTTTTGATTATCCTGAATCTGAAAAAAAGGTATAGCAATTAGAAGTTTATTCTGTTTTACAGAAAGCTTAGAGCTAGATGGAAATAGGAAGCCATGCATTTGCTTCACATGGACCAAAACTAACTTCCCTGAATTTTTTCTTTCCTCCTTGGCTCTTGTCCTCCCCCAGGAAACCCCAAATAAAATGCAACATGATTTCAATGTTGCACTGTAAGCAATTGACCTTTTCCCCCAGAAATAACAGGTGTAAATCAACTAGACAAGGCATTAAGACCAGTTGGCAATTCCTTGGATGTTTATGTATTGTTTTGAAATTAGTCTAAACCTTGATTAATGTTACAGTCCTAAATAACAAGTCTAAATATATTAGGTTTACCTTAACTGATTCAATTTACAAATGTTAAGATATTTAAAAGAATCAACAGGTAGAATATACACTAGTGGCAAAAAAAAGTAATTTTAGTTATTCTCTAAAAGCTATTGCTGCATCATCTGTGTTTAGATGAGGAGATGACAGTGCTCCTTTCTCCTCTCTGATATTTTTGTTTGCTCGGTAGTAGTTCTAATCAATGTGCCTTTTGAAGCTTTATGGTGGATGGAGCAGCACTATTTCAACCTAGCTTCATATGGACAAAACATGGGAAAAGATGTTGTATTTAATACATGAAAGACAGCCCAGAAGCACTCTATAGATAGATAGGAATAGCCTCACACTCGCAGGCACTTGTTCTCATGGGAGACTTCAACCACCCTGATATCTGTTGGAGGGATGGTATGGCCCAGCACAAGCAATCCAGGAAGTTCCTCGATTGTGTGGAAGACAATTTCCTTCTGCAAGTAATAGAGGAACCAACAAGGAGAGGTGACATGCTTGACCTCGTCCTCACCAACAGGGAAGGGCTGGTTGGAAACGTGACACTCCAGGGCAGCCTTGATTGCAACGATGGTCGAATTTGAGATCCTCAGGACAGTGAGAAGAGCGTGCAGCAAGCTCACTGCCCTGGACTTCAAGAGAGCAGACTTTGGCCTCTTCAGGAGCCTGCTCAGTAAGGTTCCATGGGATACAGCCCTAGAGGGCAGGGGGGCCCAAGACTGTTGGTTGATATTCAAGGCTCACCTGCTGTAAGCTCAGGAGCGATGCATCCCAACTAGAAGGAAGTGCAGCAGGAGGGCAGGAGACCTCCTTGGATGGATAAGGAGCTGCTGAGGAAAATTTGAAGGAAAAAAGAGGCTTATAAAAGGTGGAAACAAGGACAGGAGGCCTGGGAAGAATACATGGATGTTGCTCGGGAAGCTAGGGACCAGGTTAGGAAAGCTAAGGCCAACTTAGAATTAGATTTGGCTAGGGATGTTAAGGATAACAGAAAGGGATTTTATAGGTACAATGCAAATAAAAGACAGGCTAGGGACAATGTGGGCCCCCTCCGGAAGCTATTGGGAGAACTGGCTACCCTGGATTTGGAGAAGGCTGAGGTTCTTAATGACTTCTTTGCCTTAGCTTTCACTAGCAAATGCTCTGACCACATCACCCAAGTCTTGAAAGGCAGACGCAGGAACTGTGAGAATGAAGACCCTGGGCCCACTGTAGGAGAGGATCTGGTTTGAGACCGTCTTAGGAACCTGAATGTATACAAGTCCATGGGACCAGATGAAATCCATCCGGGGGTCCTGAAGGAGCTGGCAAATGAAGTTGCTAAGCCACTGCCCATCATATTTGAAAAATCATGGCAGTCAGGTGAAGTTCCCGATGACTGGAAAAAGGGAAATATAACCCCCATTTTCAAGAAGGGGAAAATGGATGAGCTGGGGAACTACAGACCATTCAGCCTCACCTCTGTGCCTGGCAAAATCTTGGAGCAGATTCTCCTGGCAGGCATGCTGAGGCACATGAAAACCAGCAAGGTGCTTGGTGACAGCCAGCATGGCTTCACTAAGAGGAAATCCTGCCTGACCAACCTGGTGGCCTTCTATGATGGGGCTATGGAACTGATGGACAGGGGCAGAGTAGTTGATGTCATCTACCTGGACTTGTGCAAAGCATTTGACACTGTCCCACACGACATCCTTCTCCCTAAGTTGGAGAGACATCAATTTGATAGGTGGACCACTCAGTGGATAAAGAACTGGCTGGATGTCCGTATGCCACTAGTAGTTCTCAATGGCTCAACGTCCAGCTGGAGACCAGTAACAAGTGGTGTCCCTCAGGAATCGGTGTTGAGACTGGTCTTGTTCAACACCTTTATCGGTGACATGGACACTTGGGCTTGAGTGTGCCCTCAGCAAGTTTGCCGATGACACCAAGCTCTGTGGTTCAGTTGATACGTTGGAGGGAAGGAATGCCATCCAGAGGGACCTTGACATGCTTGTGAAGTGGGCAGGTGCCAACGTGATGAAGTTTAACCATGCCAAGTGCAAGGTCCTACACCTGGGTTGGAGCAATCCCAGGCACAGCTACAGGCTGGGCAGAGAAGAGATTCAGAGCAGCCCTGTGGAGAAGGACTTGGGGGTGTTAGTCAATGAGAAACTGAACATGAGCCGGCAGTGTGTGCTTGCAGCAGAAAGCCAACCGTATCCTGGGCTGCATCAAAAGGAGCATGACCAGCGGGTCGAAGGAGGTGATCCTGCCCCTCTACTCTGCTCTCGTGAGACCTCACTTGGAGTATTGTGTGCAGTTCTGGTGTCCTCAACATAAAAAGGACATGGAACTGTTGGAACAAGTCCAGGGGAGGGCCACGAGGATGATCAGGGGACTGGAGCACCTCCCATATAAAGACAGGCTGAGAAAGCTGAGGCTGTTCAGCCTGGAGAAGAGAAGGCCGCTTGGAGACCTCATAGCAGCCTTACAGTATCTGAAGGGGTCCTACAGGGATGCTGGGGAGGGACTCTTCATTAGGGACTGTAGTGATAGGACAAGGGGTAACGGGTTCAAACTTAAACAGGGGAAGTTTAGATTGGATCTGAGGAAGAAATTCTTTACTGTAAGGGTGGTGAGGCACTGGAATGGGTTGCCCAGGGAAGTTGTGAATGCTCCATCACTGACGATGTTCAAGGCCAGTTTGGACAGAGCCTTGGGTGACATGGTTTAGTGTGAGGTGTCCCTGCCCGTGGCAGGGCTTTGGAACTCAATGATCTTAAGGTCTTTCCCAATCCTAACTACTCTATGATTTTATGATTCTATGACTTGTCTTCTTCGAAGGAGGCAACTGGGTCTTCTTCCTCTGACCCTTCATTCTATGTGTGAAAAAAGTGATTTATTCTACTCCTAAAGCTTTCCTCTTTTGAACAAGAAAATTATAATTTATTTTATAAACTCAGATGGAATTCCTCAGTCAACTGATGTGTTTGCAGCCTGATTTCTGGAAGAATTTGAGGAAGCACTTCAGCTGTGGCTGAGGCAGGATGCTTCTCTCAAAGTTGAATTAAGCATGTTTACTATAGGGATCCAGCAGTCCCCAGCAGTTCAGTGTGCAGTGAATGGGGTTCCTCAGGCAATCTTGGTACTGAATCATACTGAAGTCTATCTGCTGTTTCCAGGAACCAAGCATTTAAGGTATTTTCGTGGTTTAGCTGCTGAACCCATGACAGGTATTGTTCTTCATTGACAGTAAAACAGAGTATTATTGCTGTTCTCATTTTTCTTATTTAACATTTCTAGGTGATCTACTGTTGAGATTCATGGCTTTATAATTCTTGTTATTGTTGGTAGACCACTTTGAGAGGGGTTTTGATGGAAACATCTGAAGTTGGATGGTGCTAGAGGTGAAACTACATGTAAGCAGAGAAAGAAGAAAACAGATGAGGGGTTAGATGGTTTCTTAGTGAAGAGAGTTGCCCTTGATGGTGACTGAGTCTCAGGCCATACAGCAGATAGGCTGATATCCTTACAATAATACACAGGACATCAGTGAGGACTTCAGGAATATCATCCCAGTCTATGCTGTTTGCTTTGGTAAGGTTCCTGCATGTGTTCTAAGCCTTCAGAAAACATGAGGATAAGTTCATTGGTTAGTGCATCCATGGCAAGTGCTACTGCAGGACTCTGTTCTGTGAAACGGATGCTAGCATTCAAGAAGTGATGTGGTGCAAAACTGGATACCCTTGTAGAAGAGAGAGGAGGGAATGGCAGGAAGGAATGATTTGAACAGTGAGTGGTCAAAACACCAGGACGGGATATTCTTGGTGGCCTTCCAAAAGTCATGTTGACATAACATTAATAATGGTGTATTTTTATGCAGTACTACTATTCTGAATGCTGTACTTGCTGCAATGATTTATTTGTTACAAGTCGTATCAATGACCCATCTTTCATAATTAAGTTGACCTGCTCTTCAGTGCCCTTGGCAAGTGTTACTCAAAATAACGCAACCTAAAACGGCATATCTCAATCTCTGGGGCTGAAAATTCCTCAGTTAATGCTCTCCTAGTGATTGTCTCCTTTTTTTTTTTTTTTTTTCCAGATATAATAGTGACTGGAGGTAATATACTGTGGGAAGAAATGGCAGTGACTCTGCATTTCTGTATTTAGAGTCCCAGGGCATAACCATACAGCAAGTTTTGTTTCTTCACTTTCAAGCCAAAAGTTGCAACAGATTGTTGGAGCTAAAATAAGGACAGGATAGTAAAATCCCAGCAAAATAATTGGTGAGGGATAGCTCATCGTTAACAAATAGTGTTTTAGTATACAGATACAAACCTCCTCATGTACAGCAGGGAGAAATAAAAAGTACAGCACTGAGAGTAAAAGGGATCATTAAGTGAGTGAGAAAAACAAAGTGTTCACAAACACTACGGGAGAAGGAATGAATAGAAAGTTAAGGAAAGGAGAATAATTACATGAGAAATTAATGGAAATAGATAGTTTTGGATTGCTTCTGGCAAGTCCTGGTTCTATTCAGGTTTGCTGAAGAAAACCCAATCCCATCTTGAGAGAAATGTGCATATAGAGCTGTTCTTAACACCCCTTTGAAGAGAAAAGATGTGTTTTTTATGAAGCTGCTCTTCTAGTACCCAAAGGAGCTGGTCTGTTTCTGACCTCTGAAAATTTCCTGGGTCGTGTTGCACAAAGCCTTGAATCCCTCTTTTCTCAAGGTTTAATGACAAACCACCTTGCAGGAAAAGCTGTGAGCTAATCAATGGTGAGGGCTGTCTGGGAAGTTTTCAGTTGTATGATTTTGTTAAGAAGTTGCTCTGTTATCAGAACCCGAAGTTTTAATGGGAATGTACCCATTTGAGTAAAATCTATGGTAAGCCTTGTTTGGGTGTTCAGGAGGGATGCGGTGAGCAAAATGAGAGAGCTCATCCAGAATCGCCATGGGCCTTCCCTGAGCTGTGAGGAGCTGGTGACTCTCAGGTTTCAGACTCATTCTAATGTATGAGTTTCTCTAACACTTGTTTTAGCACTCTGACCCAAGATACTTCTCTTACCCAGTGAACACGATGTTTGTGGGGCCATGAGCCTTGGCCTCCCCAGGTGCTGGATGCTCTCGGCTGGTAGCGTCAGTGCATCGCTGCTGTCAATTTTCTTCCCCTGCCAGACCTATTAAATAAATAGTGATCACTCAAGCTACTAATTAGGAGAGGATTCACTGCCTGAGTTGGGCTGATGACAGAGAACTCACCTGAAGGCTTGTTCCCATTGAGAGAGGAGAGCTCTGTCTTGCCCTTTGCCCTGCACCCCTCCCCTCTACTCCCTGTTTTCCCCTGCTTTGCAATGGCCCCCCACTGTACCAGCCCCCCACTGCACCTTGCCATGTTCCAGTTCAATGAAATGCCAGAAAATCTTCTGCCCTCCTACCCCTGTTTTTTTTTTTCTCTTTTGCTTGATTGCAGTTTTCCATTATGTTATTGAATTCAGGCAGGGCTTTGCTACAAGCTACAGCCAGCAGAAGCTAGCAGCAGCAGTGATCAGGCAGGAGGAGGGGGATCCCTTATGGAAACAGCTGATGCATCATCTCATTATGTCCTGTGGAGCCACACTCTGCCTATCACCCAATTAAGTGGTTATAGTAGGATGGGCATGGATGAAGGGCAGAAGAATAACACTGTAAGACAAAGGAAAAATCATATCCTAGAGCAAGTCCAGCTCTGTGCTGTAGAGACTTCCTGCTTTGCAACCCTGGCATCACCTTCTCATTGCATGAATAATGAATAGCTTGCCATTTTGACAGTCTGTCCCAGATTTGGCTCACCTCACAGTAGCTAACTCAAAGTCAAGCCTCTAGTGCCAAGGTCATTCTCTTGGCTCCCTTTAGAGATGGAAGAAAGTGGCAGGCACACCCAGGAAGTGATTTATGCAGCCTGGTTGGAGATGTGATTTGTAACTGTCTGGAGGTGCCAGAGCAGCCCACTTGATTGCAGGAGGAGCATGGGCCATTACCCTTGTCCAGGGGCAAGGCTCCTCTGATTTAATGCACTTCTGTATGCAGCTTTCGTTTATCATTAACTGGGCTCTCTTGCTTAGAGAGATAGCATGAGAGGCATGCTGCTCATCTTCATCCATACTCCCTGATGAAGGAAGGCTGCAGTGTCTCTCCTGTTCCCAGGGAGGACTGCAGCTCCTGCACCAGGGCTCTGAGTTGTTCAGAAACTTAAGCATCAGTCTTGGCAAATACAAGTAGTCCTCCCACAAGGGCCTGAATGTAGTCAGATGAATCAGAACTCGGGGGAGTGATGATGGGTAAGCACCACGTCTGGTGTTATTCTGGATGCTGCAGGAGTGTGGGTGTCCTGGGGCACCTGTGTCAAGAATTCCAGCCTTATGTGGGTGTCTTGGCAATCTGTAGGGCATAAACCCCAGCCTTTGATGCCTGTGCTTAGACTGGGTAGGCATCTGCGTCACTACTCTAGTGGACAGTTTTTAGACAGTTACAGTCCGATGAAATGAATTGCCTCCCCTTGCTGGGATTTTTTTGACATATGGGGTGGTGATGGTGCTTCTCCATTCTGTGGGGCAGGGCTTTTCTGACTGTTGGTCTTTCTGCTTTGGGACACCACTCTACCCACACACACTTTCCCAGTGTCCCCAAAAGGGAAGATGCTCAGGAGATGGGTGTGTCCTGCTGGTAAGAGCAGGGAGCATGTGTCCATAGCACAGAAAGTTGCCCTCCGTTAGGGGCCAGTGGTGTCTGTGGCAAAAACAAGTGTCCTGGAGTTTGGCACATATCTGAAAGGATAATGTTTGGTCATCAAAAGATTAAAACTTGGGTTATAAGTTTTCCTTCCATGCCCTTTGAAATTGCAAATGTATTTGTCTGTGATGATTCTTTCAGGATAGCCCTGCAGTTGCAGGGATCTCCTAATTCTTGGAGTATATTTTTACAGAATGGTTAGGGTTGGAAGGGACCTTAAAGATCATTAGTTCCAATCTCCTTGCCATGGGCAGGAACACCTTCCACTAGACCAGGTTGTTCAAAGCCTGGTCCAAATTGACCTTGAACACTTCCAGGGATGGGGCAGGCACAGCTTCTCTGGACAACTTGTTCCAGTGTCTCACCACCCTCCTGGTAAATGACTTCTTCCTTATATCTAATCTAACTCTATCCTCTTTCATTTTAAAGCTATTACCCCTTGTTCTGTCACTACTTGCTCTTATAAAAAGTGCCTTCTCCAGCTTTCTTGTAGGTCCTTGTAGGTACTGGAAGGCTGTTATCAGGTCCTCCAGAGCCTTTACTTCTCCAGGCTGGACAACCCGAACTATCCAAATCTATCCCCATGATAGCTGGTGCAAGTGTTCTCAATGGAACAGGTAATCATAATGTAAATGGAGAGTTGAAATATCTGTATGAGAAATCCAGATGCAGTGGAGTTCTCAACAGTATTTGAGGTTGTATTTTTATTCTACCATGTGAGCAAGGACTTGATCTACTCTAGGATTAAGTCCTAAAATAAAATACGTTACCAGAAAACTCTAAGGGCTTAGTGCTGATAGCACATAGATAATATAGATAAGTTCCTGTGAGTAGGAGGTATTGCCAAATGTAAAGGGGAAACAAAAAAAAAAGAATATGGATAAAATCAGGATCTTCAGAGCAATAAAACCCAACTCTTTCATTACAGGACAGTGCATTTTCTGCGATACCCCATAGGACACACTTCTTCTGGGCCATTACAAGATATATCAATTGAAATATCAGTTAAGTTTTTTAAAGCTTTTTATTTGGGCTGTGGATGTGATAATAAAATGTTTTAGAGTTTAAATGATATTTAAGATTTTAATGTTTAGAAGACTTATAACACAACAAATGGTAAATAATCCTTCTCTGTACCATGCTTCTCATTTCAAGGCTGCAAAGTATTTGGAAAATGAATCTTCTCAGTTTATTTTTCCTGAAACAAAAGAGTGAATCTGGCAGGGTTTGTTAAAGGAAAACAAAAAATTGCCAAGAATGTATTAGTGAGTAAATAAATAAATAAATAAATAATTGGGTTTGTAGTTTCAGGATATAATATTTTTGATTGAACTATCGTCAGCTTGAGATATTCAGCCCTTTCATGTATATATTTGCCTGTGTCACTCTGTTGTCGCATATAAACAAGCATGGAGTTCTTTGCATGTGTAATAATTTTATTATCAGTTCTGTGATAAGACCAAATGAAAGCACATTCTTTTCCTCTTGATGCAGTTTGGCAGCAAAAAAACATCCTTTGGTTTAGCAAACCTGAAAATAGTTTCCTGCAATTTTGTGCAAAGAAGGAGAGATGAAGGTTAAATGATAAAATGATTTTCCTGGTGTGAGGGCAGCTAGCAAAACACCCAGGTCCAGCTGTGGAGGAGGAGAAGAGGAATATGTTGGCAAGTGTTGGCAATTGATGCACAAATTCTGTCAGAAACGGCAATCTGCATGTGTTTGCTACGTGCTATGCTGGTACAGAGGCCTTTTAAGGATTCAGCTGAAATTTCTTTGCACTGCAGTATAGAACTGTTGACATGAAAAAGCAGTCAGAGTTTCCAGTGTTTGATGCTTTATCATTAATAGGTGTGATAAAGCTCAGATCTTTAGGATTCGGACAAGTGCAGATACCACTGATAACACTTATATTAAATATAATTATATTAATTATAATTAAATTTTAATTATATTAATTATAATTATAAAAACAATCTAATAAGGACTGTCCCCACACAAGAAGTCAGGTATTAACAAGAACATTAACAGATAAGACACTTTTTCAGCACCTATGAGATGTTGCTAAGTAAGCCAACATCTTTGCTAATCCCTTTGCTCCTAATTCTGGCTGTACTGCAACTTCCATAGGCCTCTTTACTTTTACTCTGGTTTAGACAAAGATTGAGATTTAGGGAAAATCTGACTTCATATGGTGTCCTGCTAACATGTAAGAGTTTAGTGCTGCAACAGTGAGACTTTCTTGCTTTCATTTCCTCTGTGAATAATGACTAGATAACCTGCAAAACTCTCATGATGCTTAAGAAAGAAACAGTAGCGAAGCCTTTATTCCTGTTTTATTCTGTGCGCCACTGTGAGTTGAGCTTGTGGCTGGAACCCTGTTAGATAGCAGGCGAGAAAACAGAAAGACAGTATCTCTCTGTCTCTAGCACTAGGGAAAATAGTTCTCAGTGAATGGAATCTTCAATGGAAAAGTAGTGAGCAGGTTGGGTGACGGTCATGTTTGAAATCCTAAGCACTGAAATGAGAACCTGCAAACAAGGAAAAGTAAACTGAGCCAAGGAGCAGTGTTACTTAAACAGATGCTGATTTCACCTAGGTGAGCATCAAGTTTATTGATCTGAGAGATAAATAGTGACTGAAACATCCCCATGTGCTCCCTAACCCTGTGCCATTTTTTTTCCTTTGGAACAGTTTTCCTCATTTCCCTTGTCCCTTCCCAGAAAATAATGTCTTAGCTTCAGCTGCTCTATGCTTCTGCTGGTTTTGCAAAGCCAGCGTTGTTTTCCAGCTAGCTGTTGTAAACGTCAGAGACAGGAAAAATGGATGTGACTTTATAAATCAATAAAACCCTATACCCAACAGCTATTAACAAACTAAAAAGATGCTTGGAGATCCAAACAACCTCTTACAAAACAATAACAAAAGGCTCCACGGCACAATCAAGTTCTTGGCTCCTCTTGCACAAAAAAATCTTCACAAAAAACGTGAAATCACATTTTACGAAAGTCATGACTTTTGAATCTTTTGGGGCCAAATCTTTACCGCATTCCCAATACTGTCTAAAATCCTAATGCTGTCTAAATTCCTAATGCAATCACTGTGATACTTTCTGTTGGAATGATCCTTTATTACTTTCATGTAAATACTAGTTTAAAAGGGCACAGAAACTTTGCAAACAGTAGAGGAGTGATTGGAGGAAAAGAGCGAAGTAGATGGTATGGGATAGATAAAATAATTAAACAATTACTCTTGAACTATACAGGTGGATATATCTCTGTATTAATGTGATGAAAATTTAAACATTTCAAACTTCAAAAAGCAGTTATGCGATTGCATGTTCATCTGGGCAAGTGCAAGCTATATATGAGGAAAGAGTACTTTTACTATGGATTTTGTGTATAATTTCAGTTGCAATATTCTGAAATAGTTTTCAGAATTTTGAAGTGCTTAACTTTCTGCATGCTGCATGTGGAAGACTGTCCAGGAAGGCAAATTAGTGAGGATTATATGGTAACACAGAAAGGAGACAGAGACAAATGGCTACAATTCTTTCCAGGCAAATAGTTCCTACCTGAAGCACCAGATAATTTTGTTTCCTACTGAAAATACTTTCACATTGGATTTTAAGGTAAAATCTTCGGGTGGTGAGACACACCAACTTTCATTCTGTTCCTTGAATGCCTGAAATTGTCAGGTTAGCCAGGTAATGAGAAACCTAACTGTTATGTTTCTGTGTTATGATAGTTTACAGAGGTTTCACATTGGCCTAGTTATTAAATCGCTTATTGGTTTAGTCCACCATGAGAAAGTGTAAAAAAATGGCCAAGATGGAAAACAGTGGTTCATAGCAAGCTCCCAGTCAGCAGAAACTTTATCACTCAAAGAGCCATTTTGGGGTTCATTGGGTATGTGAGCTTGAAGTACAGGTTTTGAGTAGAAAACCCAGAACAGCAGAACAACTCAAATGTAGGGTAAAAGAGCCTGGTACCAAGAGAAATTAAATTTAAAGATGGAATGACCTAGTGGAGAGCTTGGAGAAGTTTAGTCTGTCTAGGCAATAGGAATTAGGTGCATTTTTAATGGTTGTAGCCATAAGCAACCATCTGTACGGACTGTTAATTTTTAAAGCTTCTCTTTCTAAAAGACAAAACAAATAAACAATAGTCAGTTACTGTTTAAAATAAGCAAGCAGGATAAGATGCTGTCCCTTGACTCTGAGGTATCCGTTTTAGTGAGTAGAGGCAGAGAGAGTGACCGCACAGGTCTCCTCTGGGCTTGGACACAGCTCTGCAAGAGTGGGGAGATGCCCTACACTAATCCTGAGTTAGTTCTCAACTTACATCCCTCTGGCCTCATTTTACTCTTTCAAGCACTTAATTTGTCACTTCAGTTCTGTTTTTGTTGGATGGTACCAGAACTAAAACCCTACATGATACATGTTACATATGACCTGTTAAGGCTAATCACTCAGACATTGCACCTGCTTGTTCCTTAGGAGATGCCATCTTCTACTCACATCTCTAGACTGGTCATTGTTTGGGAAGAGAAATTTTGGCAAATGTGAACCTTCAGCTTTCAAATTTTACATCAGATATCCTTCATGGTTTTCTCATCTGAAAACCCCCAATAACTAATTGCTGCCTTTCAGCACTGTAGTCGTCTGGCATGAAAGTTCCAGAGCAGCTTTTCTTTTAATAACATTTTTTTTCAGCAATGTTTTCTTTATGTCGGTAGGGGGTGAGGGAAAGATTCTATTTTCCCAGATAACATCCATTTAGTTCCTGTGTTCACCACTTTCAGTTTTTGTGGCATAATTATTGTTTAGGAGTGATGGTGCACTGCTATATGTGTTCTTGTGGAAAAGGTTCTTCAGAAAATACTATTTAAACAATGGGAAGGGATCCAATTTGAAGAACTCATTGACATTTTCCATGCAGCTTTTCTGTTTGATTGGCATATTTAATGTCCCCAAAAATAATGGCATTAGCTTTGTAAACAAGAAGACTGCCTTAACAGAAATGACCTAACAAATTAGGGGCTGAGGAATGTGTCAGGCTCGCAATAAATGTGGTAAAAAGGGCTACAGTTTTAGAAGAATCATGATGTCCTAAAGCTACTAAATTCCTGAAACAAATGGGCACCCCTGAGCGTGGTCACAAAGTGATGAGCTGGAAGTAATTCCCATCACCTTCTGCTTTAAATTCCTTTGCCTGAGGTAAAATGACATGAATTCTTTGGGTCTAGCAGAACTAAACCAACATTTTTTCCTATCACCAGATACTACTAGTGTATTTTCCCCTTAGACTTCACACAAATAGTCCTGAAAGTGAAATTTTTGTTTCTCAAAATGACTCTGGGAGGCAGATGTCTTCTCAACTCCTGAAGAAAAAAAACAAGCTTGGGTTTTTATTCACTCTTCTGTCACAGCCACTTAAAATTTCACCTGCTGAAAAGCATGGTTTCACTATCAAAATATGTGGCAGTGCCAACAGGCAGTGCTATGCTTCTGCAGCTTTCCTCTTAAGGGTGTAGAATTGAAGCAGGTTGAATGTCACTGCTGGTGATGAGTGGCAGAAATTTTTCTTTCTGATTACTGAAAAATGTGTGATAACTTGAGACCCTTAATGCATGCAGGATTTCTCTCCTTACTGAAATATGTGTCCATGTATTTGTGCACACAACTGCATTGGGAAGAGGAATACTGGAGGTATGCCTACACAGAAGCTATGGAGATGTAATCTGAGATGCACACAATCATTACACCTCTTTCCTCCTCCTGACTTTGTCCTTGGTACATATTTTTTCTATTCTCATAGCTTTCTGCTTTCTGTGGAGGTAAACACAGGGCCTCACACAAGGTGGCCTTGCAGTCAACTTGAGAGCTGTGCAGGGATAGAAAGACTGCAGGAACAGATTGGATGCTCAGGTGATCTCAAAAATTGTAGGATTAATGTTGATTCATGATGGCTGGGGGTTTGTAAGTGTAATGTTCAGAAAATGTAAGTGCTCCCAGGAATTTTATTTCATAGCTTTTTATTTTGGTCTCATTCTTCAACTGTCTAAAGCTTCCTTGTTTTAGCAGGGACATGGCATTTCCTACACATTCCTACTTCTTCCTTTCAGTACCCTTATTGATAGAAAAAGGAGTTATAACATGTATGCAGAGTAAGAATGTTTTAGAGGAAGATGTGCCTAAAACAAAATATCGGCCCTGGTGGGGAGGAGGGGGAGGGAGGGGGGTTGGAATAAAAAATGTTTATGGATGTGGTTCTTGAGGAAAGACAAAATAGAAACTGTTATGCGCAGACTGGAGTTTCTCAGCAGATCAATAGACATTTGTAAGTCATTATTTAGTGATTAAGTAATTTTAAAGCAGAAGGCAAATTGAATTGGTTTCTTTGCAGCATAGCAAAATTTAGAAGATGAAATACTTTTAAATTAGGCATTAATGCTACAAAGGTAGCACTGGTTCTGACCATTGCCTTGGGATCTTAGATATTGGATTCTGTTTTTTTTTTTTTTTTTTTGTAAACTGCTAGGTTGTGTGTCAGATACAATTTTGGCTCTGTTTTGATGTAGGACACCTCAGATGCTTTGAATACACAGTCATAAATGGGAGTAATGGAGGGACTCGTTCATAGCTTGAAATCATGAGGGAATACCTCATGTTAGCAAGTCAAACAAGATTCGACTCATGAAAGTTAGTGGTGTAAATCCGTACAGAAAAATTCAAATAAACCCTGACTTTGAAAGTTTGAAATATCATATCTATTTCTTATTTATTTCTGTTATTACTTATTATCTCATACCATCCTGAGACCAGGAAAACAGAAAAGACAGTAAGAATCATTAAAAAAAAATCTTGTTCCTATGAGGATTTGAATATATTTTGCAGAAATAGAAATAGTGAGGTATGTCATAAAAGGATTCAACAAGCATCTAGCCTAGCCAAATAACCACCTTCTGATTAACAGCTCTATTGTGATTGATCTCTGTGAAATTTTCTAGCAGTACAGACGTAATGATACTTATTTCAGGAAATGCGTCTCTTTATAATTCTGGCTCCTTAAGTGATCCCAGCAAAGTCTGCCAGTTAGGATATTATTGGAAGGATAAGACATGGTGGTTGCACAGCATGACATGCATTTTAACACATTTTATCAACATCTGCACAAACAATACCCACAGCCAAAATCAATATCTGAATTTATAAGCAGCGATCTACCTGCATCCCTAGTTAATTGCTTCATATAAGAAGGAGTAGGTCCTGTAATTTTTTTTTAATTTTATTTTATTATTTTTTTCAGTCAATTGGACCAGTCATGCTATAGGTTTTGTTGACTGTTCTTCCTGTATTTCTCCCTTAGCAAGTTTCCTTGTGTGCTTATCTATTAAAACTAGTCAGTGAATTTGGAGGGTGAGGATATAACCTTGCACCATGTTTTCTTCCTGTTGTGCCCCCAACCCTCCCCTTTGACCTTACCATCCCACTTCTGTCTTCCTTTCCTCTGCAGCAACTCCTTAGCTCACCTCCCTTGCCTGTGTACCCCTGCTGACAAGGTTGAGGTGAAAGCATTCTGCGCGCCTGGATTTACTGATTGCATTTGTGAGCTGGTGAGCTGTATCACAATGGCTGTGTGTGGGATTGGCTCAGCTTTCAAGAGTACAGGGACAGAGTTGTATTTTTCTGCTTTGTATTGCAACTCCTGTGGTTATGGACAGTGAAAGGAAAAAGGGAATTGTGGCACTTGTCTAGAAGAAGTGGCTCAGCTAAGTCTATGATGTGCCCTTATGCTAAAAAAATTTAATTAGATCTGTCTTGAATTAAGGGTTGGTGTGAACACACACTAGAATTTTAATGTATTTTCTGATAACGTACCATAGAAATTATATTTTGAAGCTACCAAGTCACCAACATGCAGTTATTTCTATACTGTAGTAGTTTTCAGGTGAAATGCCTAGAAAGAACAAACTCTATTTGAAGCTAATGGCTCTTTTTATCACTGTAAGTCACATACAGCTGAACATTAAGTGCTTGGATAAGACCACATGGATCACATATCTGTTCTTATAAATTGAAGAAATAAAGAACAATCTCATCTCTCATTCTTTGAACCTAAGAAAACTAGTAAGTTGAAACCTCTTGTAGTGTACCTATTATTTTTAATATTTTAAACCACTATTTCTATTCTATTCTATGCTATTTCTCTTCATCTTCTCTTCTTCCACAGGAAATGCTCTTTGCAGGAGACACTGCAGTGTTAATTGTCAACATGCAGCCTATCCAAAATGATTTCTTGCGCTTGAAAACAATACTGAAAGTCCAAGTTAAATGAGTCAGAGTTAATATGAGGTCAAGTGTTAAAAGGCACCATCATATCTTCACAATGGTGCAAACTTAAATGTATGTATTGCAGTCTTTATATTGCTTTTGGAATACTGGCATGCATAAAAACTGTAACAATTAAAATATGTATAAGGTCCAGTGAATTTGCAACATTGATACTGCCTGGAAGAAAGCATTGTTGATCTCTCTGGAACAGTGAAAGTTGTTTTATCTAAGGGTTATAAATTGACCAGGCTTAGATTTCCTTTAAATATCAGCGAAGTACTGCTTAGACATAGTTTTTAATCTGCTAATGTTTTCATGGTAGCAATATTTGAGATTATCTCATTCTTGAGTATGTGTGAATATAGAGTCATTCAAATCTCCACCAATATCAGAAACAAAATGTTTCAGAGGTGCAAGCATGAATCATTAACAATGTGTAGTCATTGTTAAAAGGTATTTTGAAATTTTTATTCTAGCTTTATTATTGATTGCTGTCAACTCCATTTAGTATGTATTTCTGTGAAGCTCATTTGTGTGAAACTTATGAAGAAAAGGGGTAAAACCCCCAAACTTTAGGTGACCTGAAGGTAGCGTTTTCTAAATTTGTTTGGTTTTTGTTGTTTTTTTTTTTTTTTTAAATAGTGGGTACTTGGTGTCTTTCTAAGATATAATTCCTTGCTGCTGTGATGCCGAAGTCAGAGGCATCTGACTGTAGTCAGACTATAGGAATTTACAGGTGAGTCCTTTTGTCTCCATGATGCAGATCCTTATAATACTTTCAAACTACCAAGCTACCAAATAAATTTTAAAGTGTGGACTGAATTCAAACTTCTTACGTTAGTGTTACAACATCTGTCTTGACAAACTTGGATATCTAGTTAAGGAGCCTACTGCCTGCTTGGTTTTGAGTTAAACAGCCTTACACTTTAGAATTCTTTGCAATTTTCCTGGGCTCAGTTTCAAGCTTTTATGGCTTCTTGCTTTCAACTTCTGTTTCCCTCATTTCTTGATGATGGAATTGCGCCACATCATTAACTTAAGATGTATGGTTGTAAATGTTCAAAGAATGATAGATCTTATTATGCCGCCGACACAGCCATGTTGAGGAGGCTGTCTTTAATCTATTATTGATGCTCTAAACTGTTTTTATTAATAGCATTGTGCACTGGGAAAAGAATGCCAGTGGAATGGAAGCATAGATAAAGATGACTTCTGGAGCAATAATCAGTAGGAAGTCAGTGTCTCTGGTTGAGTATGTGTGCTCGTTTACTTTGAGCCAATAACTATGGAGGAAGGATTTACTGCTGGAAACGGAGGATAATTTGACACCTATTAATTAATTCTCATATCTGAAGATATTACATGGGTAGAATTTGACATGATTAATGTTTGGTTTTTTTGTCAGACTTACCTAAATTAATTCCTTGTGGCTGTCAAGCATTGAACATTGTAAGCACATGACTCTGTTTGAAGTGGTTCATGCATTGTTTACTCCTTTGCCTGCGTTTTTGGTTTGCCTTTTTGGTGGTTTTATTTTATTTTTTTCCCCTCTAAAATGTCAAAAATAGTGTTTTTTCCAGCTCCTACTTTCTCTAGGCAATTTCAAAGCCGGAGGTACGTTATGCCACCAAATATCTAAACTTGATCTCCTAGAAATGAAGACTTTTCTTTCCAGTTTTCAGTTCTCATAAATACAAATGTCCAAGAATCTTACTTGCCAGCACGAAGGTTCAAGTGGGTCTGCCCTGTCTCCAAGGGTTAGCACACATGACGTGCCACTTTCACAGGGAAATCTCGAAGCCTGGGAGAGGACCAAAGGTGATCCAGGTAATAACCCTGGGTTTGGACAGTGAAAATGTCCTGAAAGAGACATACTGGAAAAAATAGTTTTGTACCCAAATTAACACTTCTACGGTCTTATTTAGTTCACCTCTTGAAAAGTGAAAACAGGGTCGAACATTGTTACTTACATGCATGTGTTTGTAAATGGGGACGAAGAAACTGCAGCCTGGCATTACCCAGAGGAAATTAATCTGTTTCTCTCATTTTGTGTTTTTTAAAGAGGAATTCAGAGCTCTGCCTTGAGCTGTTCCCTTCAGAGAAGATATCTCCCAAAGGGCCGATAGCTGTCTAAGGCTCTGTATCTGTACATGAAAGGCAAAGAGAATGGGATATTACAGACTCTGCTTCTTGAGCTAAAAAGAAAAAATCCAACACATTTCAGCAGTAAGAGTGCTTGCAAGCTCTATTGTTGGCCAGACGGCTGGATTAAAAAGGGGGCAGGAGGCCCAGGCTGGGAAATTTCACATGCTGAGATCTGATCATATCTTCTGGCTGGTAAATTTAAAAGGCTAATGCATTACACAGATTTTAACACATGTTCTGATCCCAGTAAAGTATAGGGTAACTCACTTTAACAATGATGCCAGGATTTTGCACTGTGCATTCCCACACTTTTACAATATTAATACAGGTCCTGGGATTGGAAAACATCTCTGTAAATACAATGCTTAAGGAAGTGATGAATTCTATTACTCCTACAAACATACCAGAGAGTGAATTCTTGAAAGAACATGATAAAATAAGCACTATTAATGTTGCTTTTCTGTAAAATCTGCAAAGCATAAAGGCCGCCATTAGCACAGGGTTGGAGTATCAGCTCAAGTTCAACATACATTTTCTTCAAGCTTTTTTGTCTTTGTTTATAGGGCTGTGTTAAAACATAACACTGTGACTCTTCACAAAGTCGAAGTGTAAAACTGTGCTGCTTCCCACAGCATTTCTCTGTCATAGCACATATTTGTGCCAGCTCCCCCTCCAGACAGGGAGGTGTCAGCACTGCTCCCTGATTACATCCCACCTTTCTCCATTAGTATTAATGGTTTGTTCAAGCCTCAGGATTTTTCCTCCCTTGGTACAGATCAACACCTTAGTATAGAACTGACTAGATTTCATTGATAAAGAGATAAATATTTTCTCTAGTGGTCCCATGTGCTGTCAGGTGAAAGGCTAATTTAAGATTTACAAATCTTAACAATCACCTGTTAATCTGTTGTGATCCTTTTGGCTCTGCTGCTACTAGTATTTATAATATACGTTGTACAGTCTATTTGCAATTTCTTTTTCCTGTCCTTCAGAAAAAAACAACAGGAAAATATTTTGTAGGTGAAGATACTCTTTATTTCATTTTCCACACTTGTCACTAAACACCGTATTTGTAACTCTTATTTTATTTCCCATTCCGAAACTCTGTTGCAGCAGCTTTGTGGTTAGATTGAGAACTAGTGAAGTTAAAGCAAAGTTCTTGGTGGCTCAAAAGGAAAAGAAAAGCGCGTAAATAATAGCTTCTCATTTACTGAAGTCAAAAGGCAGTTTCAAGAGTCTTTCATGCTTCTAATTAGCTTGTATCCTTTAAAAAGCTACCCTAGCGAGGCTAAAACCAAACCACATAAAAAGAACCTTATGAATCTTAAATCCTTAAAAAGAAAGCTGCCTTCACTTAATCAAAATGGCAAACCCTGACTCACTGCTCTTGCTTCCTTTGTGCTTCTGTATATAATTATGAAACATTAATTTTAGCTTTTACCCACCAATAGTGTAGCTTGCTCAAAAGTAATGAGATAAACCATACTTATTGCAAACAAGCAAAGCATTTCCCACTGATTGATCTGCTGTTTTAAATTTAGTGCTCTGTAAAAATGTCAAGAGTGTATTTCAGGGTGAGCCAAAACAAATCTGGAAATTACAGACTTTTTCATGGAATGGAAATTCCCTCTTATGACAAGCTCTTGTCCTGAGATACAGAATGAATCCTTAACAAGAAAACAGCTGAGAAAAAAAAAGAAAGCACTGAAAGAAAACCATGGATTATATTACATTTCTTGTAGGGTCTCAGGGTTTTCTTAATGTACCAAATCTAGTCAATTATTAGGGAAATTAAGCTTTTGGTAGGGTTGTTTTCTATATGTTGCATGTATTCCTTGCATGAAAGATGTTATGCAAATATATAATCAACTTTGGTTTTACATCATCTTTACTCTTGTTTAAAAATAAAATATTCTTTAATAATTAGGTTAGATATAATGAAGAAGTTCTTTACCATGAGGGTGGTGCGGCACTGGACCAGGTTGCCCAAAGAAGTGATAAATGCTCCATCTCTGGCAGTGTTCAAGGCCAGATTGGAAGGAGTCTTGGGTGACATGGTCTAGTGTGAGGTGTCCCTGCCCATGGCAGGGGGGTTGGAACTAGATGATCTTAAGGTCCCTTCCATTCCTACCTATTCTATGATTCTATGTTGGGATATATGGACAGAAAAATGCATTTGCCAGCATGTTTCTGGGAACGGTTCTCAAAATGGAGCATACAACTTGTATGAGATTCTCCATAAACACCTAACTGATTATTACCCAAATACATGTGGGTAACACTTCCCCTTCTCTTATCTGTTAATTCATTAGTGTACTGGAGGATGATTCAGCACCATCATGCACACAAGCACTCTATTCATACAGGCAAACCTTTTCAAATTATCCCACTTAATGAGGATGACGGAGCTGAAGCTCAAGGAATTACCTAGCAGAAGAATAAAAAATCAACAAGGGAAACTAAATCTTTTCTAATGCTTGGGGCAAACTGCTCACAGTTACAGCACTGTGGTTTTTCTGTATTTGTATGGTCCACTGATCTTCTTCCAGGGGAATGACATTTTAATTGCTGTGCATTATTTTTTTTTCCCCATTACTTCTCCAAAGGAAGCTGCTGCAGCTTTACCGAAGGAGTTTAAGCCATCTTTGTCAGAAGAGGCTCTTTTTTTCGTTATTACAGTTCTTTAACTGTCTGGTATTTGATACTATCTCTCCTGCTATTAGTTGATGAGTGCCTCTGATTTACATTATGAGCTGAGGTGCCAGTGTGCTGAAGCAAATAAGCTTTGAGGGATCTTAGCTCAGCTGCAAGAAACCACCTCAAGCATTTGCATCTGTATCATGGTTAATCTGCAAATATTAATTTGGCTAATAAGGGTAATGCATGCATGGAGAATAGGACATCAGCTGTCACTTGAAGTTTATTGGTAAAATGTCAATGTAGGGCAGTATTTTTTTTTTTTATTTGAAAAATGAGTCATATCTTTGAGTGAGGGTCTCCCTTCCAGTGTTACCATCTTCTCCATTACCCTGGGAAAGCCAACATGGAATTTTTCATAGATGAGCAAGAAAATCTTAGCAAAAATAATGTTAGAAATTTTTCTGGTAGGAAGATTAATTTCATTGAAAGTATCAGCCAAGTTTCAGGGATATGAGCAGGTGACATTAGTTCTGAAACTTCCCCTGTACATATTTGTAATTCTGAAATGTCAGTTTTTTCCAGTTACCCTTCTCTGGTTTTTGACAAACCCCCCTCCCAATATTTTTTATTTCTATGGTTGTGGTTTAAGCCCAGCTGTAACTCAGAACCATGTAGCCACTCGCTCACTCCCCCCCCTTTCTCCCCCCCTCTTCCAGAGGGATGGGGAAGAGAATCGAAAGAATGTAACTCCCACGGGTTGAGATAAGAACAGTCCAGTGACTAAGGTATAACGCAAACCACTGCTGCTGCCACCAATAATAATAATGACCAGCGAAATAACAAGGGAAGAGAACACAACCGCTCACCTCCCGCCAACAGATACCCAGCCCAACCCAGCAGTGATCTCAGCCTTCTGGGTAACTGCCCTGAGTTTAAATAGTGGGCATGACGTGCTGTGGTATGGAATACCTCTTTGTTTAGTTTGGGTCAGGTGTCCTGTCTCTGCTTCCTCCTGGCTTCCCCTCCTCCCTGGAAGAACATGAGACTCAGAAAGTCTTTGGTCAGAGTAAACATTACTGAGCAGTAACTAAAATCATCGGTGTTACCAATGCTGTTCCCAGGCCGAAAGTCAAAAACACAGCACTGCACCAGCTACCAAGAAGGAGAAAAATGACTGCTACTGTTGAACCCAGGACATCTATACATAGCATGAAGTTTTATTGTTAGTCTTTCACTTGTAAGCTGTACTAGTACAGAGACATGCATTGAAGTTTAGGTGCAAGACTGTTGGATTTATACTCAGTCCCTTGCTTAGCTACCTGAGTCAGTAAGAATCAGCTTGAGAGAAAATTCATTATTTCTGGGTTTTCTGTTCAGAAAAAAAAAAAAAAAAAAAAAAAAGAGTAAAAAGGTATGTATGAGTTTTTTGAGGTTTTTTTGTTTAGGTTTTTTTTAGACCAGGCATTTCCTTGGAAAAACAGTTGCCTTCAATTTTGGGAGGGGAAATTCGCTTTCCACATATTTTCAGTGGCAGTGGTGTGCCTTATTGTATATGGAGAGAATCCACAAGCCTAGAGACACTTCCTACAGTGCATGTGTAGCTCAGCCCCTGAGAATTTCTATAAAATGTATGTAATGGTCAGTTACTAATACCAGTCAACATGGCTTGTGACCCAGGAGACAGGTACTCACCAAAGATGAAATGTGACAGGAAATGAAAGTTAACCTCTGCATTAGCAAATACCTTATAAAGAATAAGCTAACTATTATTCATATTTTAATCTGATGATAACTTCAGCCTTTTAAATTAGTATTCAAAGGTAGAATTTAAAGGCTAGGAATAAAGTTCTGGCTTATCTCAAAATTTTCACAGCTTTTCAATAGACAGTGTTTACACACATGCTCTGGGTGGTGAGCATTTCTTCAGGAGACAGTGTGGTGCTAAAAAACAGAATATCAACTTCACTTAAGATAACATTTTTCCATCCCACTAGTTGCCAAGTTATTGTAGATGACATTTACATTCCTCCAAGTCCTTCCAGGGACTGCTCTGAACCTTGCTGGCAGAGGGTTTGTGGTGGTGTGGTCTTGAAGTGTCTTCCTTGATTCAAACGTGGAGCTAGCAACAAATGCAGTCTGAATATTACTGTTTTTCCATTTAAAAAGGACATAATTTTTTAAAAAGTACTTTCATTATTAGTAGTTGAGTAAAGCTGCTTCTCCTTACCTAAGTATTTTGTCATGTGCAAGACAATAAATTGATATAATATAGAACTTAGGCCTTTTCTGCTTGATTAGTATTATATTGTTTGTCATTTCCCGGGCAAGTTTGCTTAGTAGTTCCTATATAGCTCTTACTCAAATTCATATAATTTAAGGATTATATGAAAATATAGGGAATATCACCTTTGTTTGACTACATGAAAGATATTTAAAAGCTGCTTAAAAGCCAATAGTCTTTTGATAGCAAGACAGAACATTAAAGAACATCTCTCTTGGAAAAAAACACCCTTATTAATCACACAGAAAACAGTAGGCTGTGAGAAACTAATGAAAAATGCTTTGGAGATGCTGTACGAAAAAAATGAGAAGTTTTGCGTGATAACATTTTTACATGGAGATAGAGCTATTTTCATAAAACATCTCACTGTCCGAATAAATAGTCATGAATCAGCTGTGGTAGTGAGCAAAGACATTAACCAGACAAAATTTTCTGATTAGATCAGATATTTTACTGACAACTGCCTGCTAGTTTCTTGTTTGACTGTTTGAATTTTAAAATATGTAATAAATTTGTACAGTCATAGAAAAATATGTATGGCAAGGACCACCAAGTGTCTAGTCAGTGAACTTGGGGCTTTTAAAAGTAATTTTAAAAGTAGTAACAAAACCAAAATTGAATAAGTGAGAAGCTGGGATGTGGTGGCTGAGGTACAGGGCCTTTCAAATCTAAAGAAGAGAGGAGGAAAAGCTACCAGTAAGCTAAGCACAAAGTGCGAAGTGTGGTAGACAGAAAAAAAAAAAGGAGATAAAAATCAAGGACCACGTCAGTTATTCTTTCCCACACCTGGCATTTGGGGAAATTGTTTTGCTGCTCTTAATGTTAGAAAGTTTGTGGTCTTTTTATTTTTTTCTCATTATGCCTAACTTCAGTATTTTGCAGCTACAGTTTTGGCCCTTTCCTGTTTGCGTCCGATCCATCATGGGCATGGAAACCTGGTTATTCTTTTCCTCTTTTCAACTGCCTCTTATCGAGTAGAAAGCTGCTGCAATTTTCTCTCCTTGCTCTTCTCTTCAGGCTAAGCAGACCCTGTTCTTTCATCTTTCTGATCTTCCAAGCACTCTGTGCATGTACTGAATGTGGAAGTTTCATTCCAACCAGAAGTAATCCTATGACTGCATATACAGCATATATTAAGGCTGTAGAGTTTTATGCAATGGTTTTTATAGCAAACAATAACAGATTCACATCTCCTGTGTTTGTGTTTGACGCAGTTATATAAGGGACAACTTGACATTGTACTGTTTATCCAAACACAAGCATATCTACAGGCCTTCTTTTCTTCTTACAGTCCGTGCGCGCACCCACCTGCGTACTTAATGAATTTCTACTGGAAGAAATGCCATTAATCTACAATGGAGTTAGAACAGTGCCCCTAATAGCATCAGTACTAGCACAGCATTCTGGAACTTAAATTTGATATTGCCTCTGTGATATGTAAGAACATTACTCTGAAATACCATGATGCTTTTATATAAAGTCACCCTGATTTCTGGTCAGTGAAGTTCTATGGAGAGCTGCCTCTGAAGGAAACAGGGATTTTTCAGAAGTAGACAAAAGTCTGGTTGTTTCACTCAAGCAACACAGCTTACCTTATACAGTTTTAATTTCTGTTCTGAGGATGTAAATTGCATTTTGAGCTGTGTCCAACATTGAGTTGTTATGTGTTCATAAATATTCTGGAAATGCCAATGTAGCTGAGATGCTGCTGGAACCTTTTCAAGAATATCCACCTAATAACAACTTCCTTGGAAAGAAGTGTTTACAGAAACCTGCCAGGGTCTGTTTAACAGGAAAGATTTAATAATGTGGAGCAATTGGTGAGGCAGACAAATTAACAACGTGCATGAATTTGTATCTGCATGCTAAGTATGTGCCAACACTAAAATCCCTTAACAATAAGCTTGTTTTTCCACTTCTATAAAGGCAATTTTCACACCTATGATGCTTTACCGAACTCTCAGTTCCCAGTTAATTTTACACTAAATGCTGAAATTATTCAAAGATCTGAAAATTAATGATAATTTTCTGCCAGAAAAAAAAAAAGGCATCAACAACCAGAAAATATGTGTTGATATACAAAACATTTAAGCTTGTGGTATAGCAACATTGTGTAATACACGAAAAAAGTATCTCATAAATCCAAACAAGAAAGGTGAAACAATGTCAATGTGATCTTAACTATAAGCAAAATTTCATCTATTCTGGTCTTGTCACAGCAACAAATTATCTTAGAAAAAGGTGGAGCAAGTTCAGTGTTGTAGATTTAATTGTGTGTGTTTAAACTTGTTTGACTACTAAATTTTGGTATTAGGGTTGAAAGGACAACAGATAGAGCATTGCAAGAAGTAAACTCCTTTGATCTGTTTGCCATGAGATTAGAAGAGAGATCATGAAACTAGGAAAAGTAAGCATACAGAGTAGTTCTGTGTTCCCTTGTAAAACTGATGGTTTCAAAACCTGGTAAATCAAGCAGTTGTTTCCACCTGCATGTATATGAGATTCTAATTAAAAAAAAAAAATTGCTTATAGCTTCTAGGCATCATCTACAGAAGTTTTGAATATCTAAGAAAGCTCTTGATTTTAAGGGTTTTCTTCCTAGTGATCTATTTGTTATTTCCAGAAGAAAAAGTGATTTAGCAGCATATCTTCAGGGTAAGTAAATAGGCAGAGCCATCAGGCACTGTGACGTTTTGCAGAAAGATGGAAAAAAAACTTCACTGGCATTTTTGTGGCTCATGGTTTCTACTCAAATTTGGACTCTAGCAGGGTGTGCTGCACTTGCTTGCTAAGTGCAACTTGGGGCATTGACACACCTCTCATTTCCGAGCATCACTGGCGATTTCCCTGGTGCCCTGCAACAGAGCACTCCCTGTAGAGTCAGATTTTACAGACACTCTTTTGACAGGGCTGCCCTTGAAAGACCACTGGAAACCCTGTGCTGCCCTATCTCTGCATATGTACTTGAGGATGCTGTGGCTGATGGGCTTTTGAGATTGTTCCTGACATGAATAAACAGAGTTAGAACGTGTTTCCCTGAGGGCTGACTTGGCTCCCTTATTCTGTCATGGTCATAATGGGAATAAAGTTCAGCTTTTTGCTTTTGAATATTACATGAAATGTTGTGCCTCGTGGTGTCCATAGCATTTCAGTTGCCTCCTTCCTTATGTGCCAAGTGCTTTATTGGTGTCAGAGCGTTGTGGCTAACTCTGAATATGTGCAGTGGGGCTAGATTGGTGCCTGAGCGAGCCTCAGATAAAGAAGTGCTTCACCTGACCTAGCTAAGGTGCATCCCATGATTTAAAAGGATTCGCCCATCTGGAGTGCCTGTGTTTCCCTGTGGAATGTGGCCATGTAGTGGTAAAGGTATTCTCAGTCATGAAGGCGAACACAACCCCTGCTACCTGACATGGAGGGTTTTGTTTAAACATTCTGCTCCAGATAATCCAGCAGTTGATATAATTACAAAATAAGAATGGCAACTGATATCCAACTCGTCAGCTGTGACAAGTTCAGGAGCCCACTGATGTGCACAAAGCACTGAGTCTAGGGGTTTTTTTACTGTTGTAACATCAAACTGTCACTATTTCTGTTATTTTCAGGAACCCTTCCTTTCTGTTATGGCTACAAGTGCTGGTGTGGTTTTTACCTACCCCTAATTCAAATGCTTTTAGAAGGATATAGTCCCTGAAGTCCACTTTCCCTGTCTATGCTATAACTAGATTAAAAACCTGGGTAAAGCAGCCTTCCTCTACCTTTTTTTCCCAATTGAAGCAAAGCTTCCCTAGTGATGATTTTACAGCTTAGAGCAAAGTTTTTTTCATATATATCTATGGGTTTGTCTAGAATACTAACTTCGTGTTTTTCCTTCCGCAGGCACTTCTGGGTATACATTTGAACTCCACAGATCTTGTAAGTAACATTCACCGTATGGAAATATGTTCAGCCCTACTGTTAAGAATAATGTGTGCTTGGGTTTTTGTTGCTCACCAGGTGTTTTCACTTTTTTTGGACAGCCTATTGGTTGTTTCAGAAACATCAGTGGCATATATCCTATTGCTTCACATTGGAAGTAAAAAGGAAACATTACACTTACAAAAGGATTTGCAGGGATATTTTTTTAAAGGAAGTTTGGTATGTCCTCAGCCATTTTATTCAATGTATTTTATTAATTGAAATAAGGAGTTTCATGCCAACTCTGGTAAGCCAAACTGAATGAGAACTTTAGTGTTCAGAGTGAGAGTGGCATTTTCAGTGGTAATGCAATGGGAGGAAATCATAAAGAATGATATGAATTTTGTGGTACTGAATGTGCAGCCAAAATCTATCATGGTCTTCTAAACATGTGAATCATCAGTAGATATATGCAAAGTGGAAGATTACTAAGTTGATGAGTCACATTTGAAACTGAAATAAGGCACATCAGTTCCTTTATGCACATCTACCCATCTTCACGCAGACGAACATGCTTTGAGTCTGAAGAACACCCAGGTCTCTGCTCCTGTTTCCACAGAAATGTCTTTTGCATCTGATCTGTGTTCTGGTAAGCTCTTGAACCAAAGACCATACTTGATAATTTTCACAGTTGATCATTTCTATTACTCCTGCAACCCTTGATATATATTTCTTCTTTTATCTTTCTATAATACTAATAATGACAGTACATCTTCTATTATACCCTAAACCCAAAAATTGTCCTTGTCTGTCTGACTTTGCAAACTGATTTTCCACTTCTGCTTCAAGGGTTCTTGAAACTCAAAGCTGGGGAGGTTTGCTTTCAGGCAATTTTAATGTGGGATCATAGATGGCAAAACACTGTCAGGTTTTACAGCCCTTAAGTTGCAGCAGACAAATTTAACCCTTAGTTCATCTCTCTCACTAGCTTTCATAAACATTGGAAAGATATCTTAAGTATTTATTCAAATAGAACACAAAAGGCAGATGTCCAGCTGAAGTAAATTGACACACTTATTGAAATGGGTAGATTTTCCCCATATGACTGTTCAGATCCAGTAATTGGCTTAAACGGTGCTTAAACCCTTGGATTCAGTTTCCTGAGGGGAAAACTGAATTTCTGTTAGATAAAATGCTAGTGGCAGAAGTGTTCCAAAGAGTATGAATATGAATTTCAGTCTGCTTATATAGACATTTCATTAATTCCTTATGCAAATTACATGCATCTGCTAAGGGAATAGAAAAGATGCTGTGTGACCCTGAAGACTCTGCAGATGGTTTATTATAAACAGCAAGTATTTGAAGTATTAGTTCTGGTCAAAAATAAATTCAGCCAGAACATATGCTGAGTTGTGTTCATGTAAAATTCTGACTAACAAGCCTAATGAGAAAGTGTGCAGGTAGCCAGTGGACATAGTATATCCCCAAGAAGGATTTTCTTAGTAGCTGGTGCAGTGCTGTGCTTCAGCTTTAGTCTGAGAATAATCTTGATGACACAATGTTTTAGTTGTTTCCATTTTCCCATGCTTTGCCAATGAAGAGGTGACCAATAGCTGGGAGGGAGCGCAGCCAGTACAGCAGACGTGAACTAGCCAAAGGGGTATTCTGCACCACAGAACATCATGCTCAGTATAGAAACTGAAGAGAGTTGGCCAGAAAGGTCTGATTGCTGCTTGGGGACAGCTGGGAATTGTACAGGTGGTGAGCAATTGTACTGTGCATAACTTGTCTTTCATGGGTTTTATTCCTCTCTCTCATTTTTCTAGTATTATTGTTATTCTTATATTTTATTTCCCTTATTAAACTGTTCTTATGTTAACCCATTGGGTTCACCTCCTTTCAATTCTCCTCTCCATCCCAGTGGTGGGGTGTGAGTGAGCAGCTCTGTGGTACTTAGTCGCCAGCTGGGGTTAAACCAATACAAGCTTAAGCAATTTAGATATAATATCCTCTTTATTAGTCTAAGAACTAATAAATCTACAGCGTGTCATAGCATCTTCTCAAACTTTGAATGTCTACAAGGAGATATTTTCTGATGTTCTATCATCCCCTTGCAGCAGCAACCTGAAAATCAAAGCATTCACTCAAACATTAGCTATTAAAATTGGACTCTAGAGTGATACAGGTTAAGATACTAGAAAAACACCAGTCATACTAAGAATTTCAGAAACAGGTTATACAAAACACTAGAAAATGTAGCGCTAATTCAGAGTAGGAAAGGATGAGTGGATATTGTCCATCTGATTTGGTTTTCCCCAGTGTTCCCAGGAAAAGTGGCAGAGGATGTTAATTAGGTCAGGTACTTTCATTTTAGCTACTGCTAAACTAAACACATAGCTTCTGTGTTAAAACAGCATCTCATAATACAGACATTTGATCCTGTTTTGAAACCTCTAAGTAATAAAGAATAAAATCATCACAAGAGGTGGTTTGTCTACTGTTTACTTCTAATCCTCATTAAAAAAATGTTCCTCCTGGTTGCAATTTCAGCCTCCATCAGTTGAAAATTTTTCTGCTATCTTTGACCAGAAGGATACTTAAAATCTGAAGTTATTTTCCCATGGAATCTGTCATAATGTGTTGTAAGCTGTTGTAAACCATAATCAAGTAATCTGTTTGACCTTTCTTGAATAAGCTGAAACAGACTGAGCTTCCCAAGAGTTTCACTGTGAAAAAAGCTTTTAATTCATGTATCTTTTTTTTTTCACTTCTGAAGTACACTCTGAAAAATGGTACAGTGCTTCATTAATACTTTTGCAGAAGTAATACACCTCCTTATACCAATCTGATGTCCCTCTGGTTATATTTTAAATAATCTTAGCTCTAGCATTATTCTGCAAGGTGATTACCGATTCATACCTGGCAAGACTTCTAAGTATTCACTGGGGTATGGATTCTGTTTTACCACCACTGTCATAGGGCTTATTATATTTCTTTTATTAGCACTCAATAAAGTTAATCAATTCCTAATACTCATGTGTTGAAATTTGTCCACTCAGTTTACCTCATGATTGATTTCTGTTTTGTAGGGCTTCCCTCTTCAGAGAGTTATGGGGCAGATTAATGATGACAGCAGCAAAATTAGGAATTTTCCTATTTTCCCCGGACAGAAATAGTCTAAAAACTTCTTTTTTCTGACTTTTGGCTGACTGGAAGAATTTCCATCTTGCATTTGCAGTTATATCCCCCTGGAGCAAGCTGGGGCAATGTATCTATCCTTCACCTTCAGTGTTTACAACCTTCAGCTATCTGCAGTTATCACAGCCTCTTTTGTTGTTGTTTAGTTAAGCTATACACACTTGCTTTTTAAAGTAATTTCCCATTAGTCTGTCTCTCTAGCCCTTTATATTTCTTTCTTGCTGTTCTCTGAATTCCATCCAGCTTTTCTTTTTTAATTCCTTCTAATGAGCTGCCAAGAAGTAGTTATTACATCTTCTAAGGGATGGTAGAGAACCCAGAAGGTAAATTGCAGTATTAAAGTAAGAAAGAAACAAGGAAACAGTTTTAAATGTTGAGTTTTTCATGTGTATTTCAAACCAGCATTTATAAATTAGAAACAGATAGAAAGTATTCTACAAATATCTGTGAAGAGGAAGCTCTAACCCTAGAGATAATTTGCTGAAAAAAAGTTTAACGTTACTAGTTCTCACGTAATGTCTTCCCAAGCTGTTAAGTTGCTAAATTATCACATCTTAGAGGACCAAATCCTGCGTTAATATAAGCAAGCAAGGCTAAGAATGAAATCCATGGAAAAATGTTTAGTTAGGCTGACCAGAAAGGAAAGCCAGGGAACATTGGTCAGAGGAGTGGGTATATGAATTGCAATGAAAGCATCTGCCCAGTGTCCTAAGGGCACACTGAGAAGGTGCTCGTGGAGACTGAAATAGCCAGTACTTCAGGGAACTTGCAGCATTACTTTTGCTACTGTTGCCTTTTCCTGTGCCCACACTTTTCCTACCTTTCATCTCAGCATAGAAAATCACAATTTCCCTGTAAATTATACCCAAATTTTAATGAAAAGAAGTATTTATAGAGTATATATCTAGAATATAGAATTATACCTAAAATTAAAAGGTCTTTGGTGTCCTTTTGCACCATCCAGGTTATCTAGCTTTAAGCAGCTTAAATTGTAAGCTCCTCATGATGCACACTGCAGGGGTTTTTCTGGTTCTGTGTGTGAAATACCAAATATAGTTGTGTTAGCCTGGTGAACCTAGGTGGGGAGACTAGATGCAGTCTGTCACTCTTGCACCCTATCTTCGCAGAATCATAGAATGGTTTGGGTTGGAAGAGACCTTAAACATCATCTAGTTCCAGCCCCCTTGCACAGGCAGGGTCGCCTTCCACTAGACCGGGTTGCTGTAAGCCCCATCCAACCTGGCCTTGAATGCTTCCAGTAGCGGATCATCCACAACTTCTCTGGGCAACCTGTTCCAGTGCCACACCACCATAGTGAGGAATTTCTTCCAAATAGCTAGTTTGAATCTACCTTCTTTCAGTTCTGAATCTTCTGAAGAGCTTTTTTGGTACAGCTGCATTTATATATCTTTCTAGACAAGATACTGTCTAGACAAGATACTCTTTAGACAAGACACTGCTAGTATTTCTGCAGAAGGAGATGCAGGAGATAGGTAACAACAGGGATTGTGAGATGGGTGAAAGGAAAAGGCTTAGGTAACAGGATCTAAGTGTGGCTGGTGTTGGTTTTGTGGAGCTCTTTGCCGTAAAACACAGAGCTGAACATCACAGAATCTCATAAAGGAAGCAAAACAATATTGGGAGCTGTGAATCAGAGAAGTACATCAACTAGAGTGAGGAAGTGACGGGGGGTTTTAGCTGGGTGAAGAAAAGAAATGATTATGGCAATGAAGGTTTTTCTCAAATTGTTTGAATAATCTCATGTTAGCAATGGAAAAGTTGTTAAGTGAGCTCATGTGCAACAGTCTCTTTCTGTAGAAAAGGACCCATTTACTCACAAGTTACAGACACAGACACAAAGATATTTATGTTCTTCTGTTAAAAAAATAAAACAGATTTGTATTTTATGAGGTTTATGTTTTGGTTATGAGCATTTCTTTCACCAATTAAATTAGTATTTGAAAGTAAAGGTAAGCTAAGAAATTTCAGTTAAAAATAATTTAGGAAATATTTTCTTGGAATACTAAATAACTCTTTCACATCATCATTGGCCTCTCAGAGCGAAGGTATTAAGTAGTACAAAAGGCTTGTAGAAAATTAACTTTTTCACTACTTACTGGAATTGCTTGGTAGCAAAAGAGTCCCTAGAATCACCAGCTTCTCTGCACTGCAGCATATTACAAAGAATTCAGCAGGATTAGACTCACTGGTCCAGAAAAGCTATTAGGTAAAGAAGATGGCTTGATTATGTTTTTTGGCTTCAGTACACTTCTGAAAAATGTTGAAAATGGAAGAAAATGGGATGTTTGGATTCTTTACATACATACCTTAAAGGATGTCAGTAGCTGTTGCAAGGTTTTATCAAAAGAGACAACTGGGAAAGAATGTCGGAAAAAGAATGTTTTGGACCGCTTTCTGTAGCACCATTTATTAACAAAAGGATGTTGCAATTTGATGACTCTTGGGTGTCCCATCCAAAATAAATTGGAGGGGTAAGTGCCATACCTAGAGGGTAGGTGTCCATGCCATGAAAAGCCTTTGTCAGCATTCATTTGAATGTGTGCAAGCAACCGCAGGCAGGGTGAGCTTTGAGAGTATCAGTGCCCCAGGCAATGATATTGTTGCAAAGAGTTTGGACATAAAAAATAGAAGCCATATTCTCTATGTGCTAGTGCATGCATATTCAGAAGGAATACATGATACTGCAACGTAGTATCAAGGTTTTTTGGCTGTCAATCACAGATTGGGTCTTTTTACATTCATAAAACAGGAAAAGCAGGAAAGCAGGTTGAGGGAAAGGGATGAGGGGATGAAGTCACCTTGTGACCTGTCTTCAAACAAGGAACGAGCAATGTATGCCTATGCCAGGTTCCCTGTGGATATCTCAACCCAGGCATTTTTTTCTTGCCCAGAGCTCAGTTATCTTACTGCCTCTATGAAATGCCTATGCAGCTATTGAATGAGTGTTCATTGTTGTCCCTAAACCCATTTTTGCTTCTAACTCCTCCAGCTCTCAGTAACTGGTCATTGGTGAGCTGCTCTTAACCCTGGTGCCTCCTGCATTATCTCGCGTTCCACTTTTAAGGCCACATCTGTCAGCTATTATGTCTATTCTACATCTTTGGTTCCTGTTTTCATGGCCTTAGGGATATTCCATACTCTCTTTTCTCTGACCTGCATCGTTAGGCTGGTACAACCAATGGTTCATTCTTCACAGAGTATCTGCTTACTGCTATTATCCATATCAAAATTATGGTTGCACCTCATGATTATACAAAGCTAAGCAGGAAAAAAAAAAAAAAAGCCATCTAGAAAATTGCTGTCACAGCTAAGCAAACTAAAACAGTGCTTCAAGCAGGCCAGAAAAAAGGGAAAGCAATCTTTAGTCTTCAGGCTTTGCAGAGCTACCCTGTGGCTGGGTACTACCAATGGCAATACTATATTTAGTGAGGTAAGTGGCTGCAAGTGGCTTAATTCCCAGTACTTCCTTGCCTTTGGGCATCTCTGTCCAGAACCATTCCCATGGCTGTTAGCATTTAAAAAAGAGAAGCTCTTTCTATTTCAGTAATTTCCTTCTCTATGAGTGTTGAGGAATGTTGTGTGTCTCAAGCTTTGCAACAAGAAATCTGAGGTTTTTAACTTCATATACAACAAGGACTCTTACAATGGTTTTGATAAGGAAAGATCTGATCTTCTGCTACTGATCCATTTTATGTTCAAAATGGGGAGGTTCACTGCAGTGAAACCTTACTAAACACAATAAACTGCTACAAGATGCCTGTTACATGCTAAGTGCATTGCAAAAACAAAATATTGCTTCCTTCAGCTCCTTCACTCTTTTCTTCTAGGTCATAGAATCATAGAATTCCAGGTTGGAAGGGGACTTAAGCATTATCTGGTCCAATTGTTCATGGCAAAGCATGACTGAGACTAGATGTCCCAGCACCCTGTCCAAACAAATCTTGAAAGTGTCCAGTGTTTGGGAATGCACCAATTCCCTGAGGAGATTATTCCAATGATTGATTGCTCTCATTCTGAATTATTTTTTTCTCTTGTGTCATTTAGAATCTCAAGTGTAACTTGTACCTATTACCCCTTGTCTTTTCCATGTGACCCCTTGTCAAAAGAGAGCCTCCATCATTTTGTAGCCATCCTTTAAATACTGGAACATGGTGACAAGGTCTCCCCTGAGCCTTCTTTTCTTTAGGCTGAACAAAACCAGTTCTCTCAGCCCTTCCTCATAGGACCCGCTTCTCAGTCCCATGTTTGATCATCTTTGTGGCCCTTCACTGGACCTTCTCCAGCCTATCCACATCTTTTCTGTAGAGTATAAAACCGAGCATAGTAATTACATCATTGCTACTTTTCCTCCAGCGCTGGGACTATGATAGACTCTTAGCTTGCTGCAAAAGTGTTTTACAGACACTAGGACAGTGCATACATACATTGCATGTCTATGCTTACAGTTCACATCCACTAAAATAGTAATTTTTAATCACTGTTTCTTTTAGAAGGTAGTGCTTGTAAATGATATGGGCCTATGAGATTTTCCTGGACAGAGGTGTTGAGAGCAGCAAGTGGTATGTGGAAAGTAACCTCGCATGGAAGTTCGGTGTACTGAACAAAGTAAACAGTTTTGGATTCTGTCCTGGTTTCAGCAGTAGCAGTCATTTTTCTCCTTCTTGGTAGCTGGTGCAGTGCTGTGTTTTTGACTTTCAGCCTGGGAACAGCGTTGGTAACACCGATGATTTTAGTTACTGCTGAAATGTTTAATCTGACCAAGGACTTTCTGAATCTCATGCTCTGCCAGGGAGGAGTGGAAGCCGGGATGAAGCAGAGGCAGGACACCTGACCCAAACTAGCCAAAGAGGTATTCCATGCCATAGCACGTCATGCCCAGGATGTAAAAACTGGGGGCAGGAACCCAGAAGAGTTAGTTCATGGCTTGGTCGTTGGGTGGTGAGAGGTTGTATTCTCTTTCCTTGTATTTCCCTTATAATTATTATTATTGGTGGTAGCAGTAGTGGTTTGTGTTATACCTTAGTTACTGGACTGTTCTTATCTCAACCCGTGGGAGTTACATTCTTTCGATTCTCCTCTCCATCCCTCCAAGAGCAGGGGGGGAGGAAGAGGAGACTCCAGAGACTGTGTGGTTTTTCTGAGTTACAGCTGGGCTTAAACCACAATAGATTCAAAACATGATCAATCTTTCATTAGCTCCTGCCTATCCTTAGAACATGAATATCTAGTTAAATGTACATGGAATCACGGAATCATAGAATAGTTAAGGCTGGAAAGGATTATCTAGTTCCAACCCCCCTGCCATGGGCACAGACACCTCTCACGGGCAGGGACACCTCCCACTAAACCATGTCACCCAAGGCTCTGTCCAACCCAGCCTTGGACACTGCCAGGGACAGAGCATTCACAACTTCCTTGGGCAACCCATTCCAGTGCCTCGCCACCCTCACACTAAAGAACTTCTTCCTTATATCCAATCTAAACTTACCCTGTTTAAGTTTGAACCCATTACCCCTTCTCCTACCACTATAGTCCTCAATGAAGAGTCCGTCCCCAGCATCCTTATAGACCTCCTTCAGATACTGGAAGGCTGCTATGAGATCTCCACGCAGCCTTCTTTTCTCCAGGCTAAACAGCCCCAACTTTCTCAGCCTGTATAACATACCCTCCTGGCCTGAATTAGATCAGAAATTAGGTCTCTAAAAAGATGCACAGGTGCAGAAATTATGAATAACATACAAACATTTTGTCAATCCGGAATGAGTCACAATTTATTTGCAAATTCTTTGTTTTGCAAAATATGTTAATTTTACCTCAGCAGAAAAAA
Source organism: Amazona ochrocephala (assembly GCA_039720435.1). NCBI lineage: Eukaryota > Metazoa > Chordata > Aves > Psittaciformes > Psittacidae > Amazona > Amazona ochrocephala. Next base: position 45,781,812 of record CM077881.1, on the reverse strand, counting down.
ATGTCTTCATAAATGTGATATTTTAATTCTCTCTCTGAGTCTAACTGTAAATTTGTTTTCAAGATCTTCCTTAAAATGCGAGGTAGTTGTAGACAGCTTTAATTGCAAATAGTTATCACGTAGGAAATTATGAACTTGAATGCCAGTATAATAAAGCAGACAAAAATAGGATTTTTTTTTTTTTCTAAAATGAAAGACAGTGTTATGGTATTGGCTAGCTCTTTTTACATGCGTAATAATCTGAACTCTCACACATAATAGTACAGTAGAGGTTCTCTTGTTTTAACTTAAAACTTCCCAGTCCCTAACACAAGGGTTAAGATTTAAGGCCATTGTCTTCATATAAGAAAGAAATATGGGCCTTTTTCTTAATAGTTTGTGTTTTTTTTTTTTTTTTCCTAAAGTTTGTTTCTAGTTTTAATGGAATTTATAACTTTATATGTTATGGGAATAAATGCGGCTACCTTGCTTGCTTAATCTCGTCTGAGAATGAAAGTGATCCCATTGTGATTTAACAAGTAGTAGGCACTCAGTCCTTGAGGAGGTGTTGACTCAGTTAAAACAGTGTATAAAACTGCATTGTGCCTAGCCTGTGGTTTTGAGTTGTTAGACTTGTACTGAATCAAGAAATTTCAAATTTGGTCACCTGAGCTTTATCCTTTTTTTTTTTTTTTTTTTTTCTACAAAGTACAGATTTTACTAAAAGTGCTGCTATGTAGGTATCATTCTGTATACACAGGCATAAGCCTGAGCGTGAACGCACCTATATCAATATGGAAGTGCTTTATACTGAGTTTATCTTGCATACTACACATGAGAATTTACCTCAATATGCTCAGTTTCAATATACATGAAATCCTTACCTTTGTGATGGGCAGAGGGTGGTTCTGCATGTTTGATTATATGTAAAGTACAGCTTGACAGCATAGGTAAGCCATTTGTTGTGAAAAGCCAGAGTGACTTTTTGCCTTCATGGTACTGCGCTTACTCTAAAAATATTCATCTAGACTGCTTCATAAGCTGTATGTGGATAAATGAATTGCTTCATTTAACACTGCAACAAGGTCTGCTCCCTTCTGGGGTGAAATACGGAAACAGATACTTACTGATTCTTCATTCAGCACAAATCCATCGTGCCATAACACCATTCAAAGAATCATAGGATAGTTAGGGTTGGAAAAGACCTTAAGATCATCTAGTTCCAACCCCCCTGCCATGGGCAGGGACATGCCCCTAGCAGAAAAGACAGCATTTGCAGTTAAGCTCTTCTGTGAGACCATGGCAGTGGCAAGGTCAGATGCTTACAACTGAACAAATATTCATGTAACTTCAGTTTAATGTGCTTTTATTTCTATACAGTTAAACACAACACAGAGTTGTACCTAGAGCATTTTTTCCACAATTCTTTAGAAGACACTAAGAAACAGAGTGATACGGTAATGGAAATAGCCCCCTACATATAGAGAAAACCAAGAATACAAAAAAAAATCCAGAAGAATTTTATATCAAAGTGTTTTGGGTTTTTCGTTTATTTGTTTGTTTTTGTTTAGTTTGTTTTTTTTGTTTGTTTGTTTGGGGTTTGTGTTTTAAGTAATCAAATATTTAGGTAGACCTTAATTGTCTGACTGTTATAAAAATCTCAATGTTCTGCTTTCACTGGGCTTAAACTGAATTTTCTTGTTTTTATGATTGCCCACAAATATCAGTTTTGCCCAGCACTGATTTTACCTCTGTCCATCTGTATGATTTCTTTAAGCTGTAAGACAAATTGAGGCCAACACAAGTAAACAGCAATGGCTTTAATTCTGTTATTTATTTTCCTTCATTTTTATGTATTTGTAGTCTTCTGAAAGCATTCTATTTTCTATATATCTCAGAGAAAATATTATAAATCTGTCATGGACCACTTGCAGAAAACAAGCCTTTGTAAAGTAGTAACATCAAAGGAGATATATCTAAAAGAGATAATATTGTAGCAGTAATTAATGGCCAAAGCCTGGTAACAACTATGAGGAATTTATTTTTTTCACTTAAACAATGGATGAGAGTATAATCAAGTAAATCCAATCTCAATAAACAAGAAGCCAGTTAAAAGCCTCATAAACAATGCATGAATGAAGAAAAGATTGTTGTAGAGCAAATAATTAACCAGAGACCTAGCTGAAAAGTAGTTAATGACATAGGGATAATAATCATGACTTCTAATGACAATAAAATCTGGAAGACAGTACTGCATTCTCATGAATATGAGTCATTTTGTCATGAAAATATTTAAAATGAATAATATTTTAATACAGAATTTTAAGAATGGAACTATACTGAGAGTCTAGCCTTGCAAGCATAATTCTCTGCTGTTATGATAGCCAACAAAATGATATTAAAAATTTCAAAAGCTGCAAAAGGAACTACTAATTTGCCAGAAGTGAGTACCTTTTTCCTGACCTCTCTTCTGTTTATAGTGAACTGAGTTTCTTATGTATCCCCTTAGTGTATAACTTATAAAATATGTCTTATTTTCCCCCCAAATGGTTCCATCATATGGAGACAACTTTAATATTAAAATAAATTTGGAAACCTAGCTGAGAGGTGTTTCATGAGGTGGGAATACCAGTAGCACCTTCCAATGGTGTTGGGCTTGGAATGTTGTATAGAAATTTCATGCATATCCTTCAAAAGGAAATGCTAAGGGATAATAATAATAATAATCTCATGTAGTTTGGTGGGTTTTTTTTTTTTTGAGAGGTGGGGGTGGGGAGGGGAAGGAATGCAGTTATCCTGGCACCCAGAGAGATGCTCCTGCAGAGGTGGCATAAACCAACAAATCTTCTGTCTCAAGCGTAGAGCTAGAAGTCACTGTGATGCCAACTCAGTCTTACAGCCTGGATGCTGGAAGAGTCTCAGTTCAACATGGGCACCTCATGGGTTCTTCAACCCTGAGCTGAGATCGAGAAATGCTGGTGATCTTCTTTCTGAAATACTGGAAGACCTCAGGGCTGCTGTGGTGGCAGGGAGGGCAGGGAACTCAAGTCTCAGGTGTTTACTTTGAATGGGATTTAGGCTCTATTTACATTGAAAGAGTATCTGGAAACCCAGGAGAACATAGTTGAATCTTGAGCTTTATCTTTGGATCAAGACTACGGCTTTCTTATTTTCTGCTGTACATCAGTGAGCAGAAATAGGGAGTAAAATTGATTTCCAGGGCTTTTGCAGCCTCCTGATTCTTGGCATTTTCTTCCTATGTAATCAAGTAACCTGGCAGAAAATCTGACAGGTCAATCATGGAAATTTAAGAAGTCAGGATCCATCCTCACTACTGCATTTTGAGAATGTGAAAATTAAGTAAAATTCAGCAGTCCACCAAGTTGCCACAAAATGTTTTTGCTCAAGGTAAAAGTTATTTCTGAAGAAACTAACTTTATTAGAAGGTGTTCTGTTTTGCTTCTCCTTTGATGTGACCCAAATTCCTGATTGTTTTTTTTTTCTTTTTGAGAATGAGATAACTGGTTATTACTGATTGCTAATACATACCATCTGAAGAAGGTTGGTTTCTTTTTTTCACAATTTAAATTTTTCTTGTTCTCTTTCCTCCTTATGCAGCCCCCTCACCCATTCATCTTTATTCTCCCTTTTATAAAGCACAGAGTGCTCAAAATAAAGCTGTGGTTTGAATGAGTGCTTTTGAGTGCTTTTGAGTTCTTCAGAAACTCCTTAAAATAATGATAAGATGAGAAATACAAAATAAGATTTAAGATTAAGATTTTAGAAGAGATCAAAATACCTACTAAAAAAGAGTCCAGTGATGTTGGAGCCCCAGGGACTGTTTTTTTGGCATGTGAAGAAAAATGTCCTGCAACTGTTCTGACTTGAAGTTTCATGTATTCCAGAGAGTAAAGTTAATGTACCAAACCAGTAAAATATTAGACTCTAGTGTCAAACCTGTAACGATGATTAACAGCATCAAACTGTAGATGTAGCACCATTTCATGTGTTTTTTCCCAGCCTCTGAGCTGAGAGCCAAAACAGATCTTCTTATTCTGTGAATTGGGATGGGTCTAAGGAAATAGATCTTATGCTGAAATGTGCTGACTTTGAAGTATGGCTTCTGTTGGCAATCTGTGTGGCCATGTGCCATGAAATATTGGAGAGACAGTTAATTTGCTCATAACTGTTAGATTACATTTTCCTCTTAATCTGAAGCTGTTTCTCAATCTTGCTTTTACTAAAAATCTGGTCAAGTTATAAATTCACATATATATTAAAAAAAAGATACCTCACAATACTTCAGAAAACTGCTTAAAGCTGAATAGTTCTCAGGGATGAAAAATGAGATGGGAAAGTACACCCATCAGGATGTTGACCTACTTGGATAGGTTTTTGTGTTTCTTGCCACTTGTAGAGGTCCCAGAATTTAATGAAATTATTTCCCCCCCTCCAGACTGCTACCTCTAAATGTCACTTGGGAGTTAGTATCCAGCAAGCAATCCAGCTTAACTTTCTCTAAAATTCTGGCCTGATTGTAACTCATCTGCTTTCACTTGCATTGCAGGGATTGTGATGGTTTGGTTTTTTTTGGTCTGTAACTGTCATTTTTCACTGAAATCTTCTACTGCACTTGTACTTCATCTACAGCAGAGAAAATAAAATGTGGAAAGATTTATTTTTTTAATTATTTTGGACTAAACTATTTGGATATAACACTCAATATCTCCAAAGGTCCCTTCCAACCCTAATGATTCTGTGACATATGAGCTAATGAAATGATAGCACTGAAACCACTTTCACATAGCTCCAGCTCAAGAGAATTTTATTGCAAAATGTAGTAAATAATTGTCTAGATGAAATAGAGCACAATATTCATATTAGGTCATTTCCAGATTTTATTGCTTTCAGGAAACTAAATATATTTAAGATACAGTCAGTTTTGTTGCTTTTCATTGTGCTATCCTCTCAGTCCCCTACTTTTAGGAGAGCTTTCCACATCTGTACCTCTGAGTGGATAAGGATCATGGAAAATTGTGGAAATTGCCATGTCGAGTTAATGGTCTTGCCTTTGGTGTGTGTTTTTTGCTTCTCATAACAGTGGTTTCTACAACAATAGGGTATCAATAGTTTATATTGCCAGTATCACTTTCTTAAAGGCGTTAACTAATTTTTTACAAATCCTTTTAGAGAACTAATAAAAAAACCTGTGTTGTTAGACCTGCTACCAAGAAAGTCTTATCTATTTAAACCGAGTCTGGGGCTTTTCAGATTTATGGTCCACTGAAAAACCACTTCAGCTGCCTGTCTATCTATTATTGAAATATCTCCATTAATTCATGCCTTAAATTATCAGTGCTTTCAACGTGAATTGGCTTGCTGCTTTCCTTAAAAGCCAGTCCTGTTCAATTTTTGCTAGTTGAGTTGCCAAGTGTGTTGGACATGGCAGCAGTCTGTGTCTTGTGTTTTTTTATTGATTGTTCATATAATACAACGTGTCCTGGTCACAGGAGGTGGTAATGCCGAGCAGATGACTCTTGTCATCCTTCATTTTCCCCTCCCAAGGCCTTTCCTAGTGGCTTTGCTGGAACCAGGTTTTGCATTTCATATCCCAGTGGAAGTTTTCTGTTTTGTTAATCAAATGCAAGAAGATCAAATCCTTGTCCATTTTTTAAATTTAGATTTTTTTCTCCTTAGAAAAGTGATGAAAAAATTGCTGAATTCATGCTAAGTTTCTGTGACACTAGCAATCTAATCTATTAAAAAGATAAAAAAACCCAGCCCTGTTCCCCTTATGTTTAGGCAAAGCCAAGTTCTTCTGTAGGCATTTCCTGCTAGAATATGGATTTGGACCACTGCAGCTCTGAGTGCAGGCAGAGAATTAGAAGGATTGCATCTAAAAAGACTGTATAACAGGTTCATTGGAAATGAATTTGTCTAATTTATTCCTAATTGAATCTGTCTTTTGACTCCCCCTAAGTTTTTCTAGTAGCTGTTAGATCCTTCTGAAGCCTTGTATTTTTAGTTCAGACCTTCTGAAGCTTGTTACAAACAGCTAGCAATCCTGGCCAAGACCTTTTGAATAAATGAGTTAGAAAATCATTTACTGTGCTCCCAGCAATGTTGAATTACTGCTTAAATAGAGAAAATTAGATCCAAGACTTAATCTGTCATCAATATCCTCTCATGTGACATTGTCAGCACAGGACTGGTTTAGTCATTGCAATTTCAGTAACACTTGTGTTTGGCAAGCAGGGCTCATGTCTCTTTTACAGACTATTTCAGAGCCTTGGATTGCATTTATTAGTTGTTCTATTTAAATAGTAACTTGGTGCTCTCAGTAATTCTACGGCCTGAGATAGGTTGGTTTGGCTGCAAGGTCAGCTCTGGTGATAGATAAAATGGTTTGTTGATGCAACAAAATAAGTGATCCTTTAGCAAAAGTGCGTTGAGTTTTGTTTACCTAAAGAACTACTGTCATAAAACAAAGTATAAGAATCATTTCAAATGTTTTTTTGTTTTGGTTTGTTTGTTGTTTTTTTTTTTTTTTTTTTTGCTTTGTTTGTTTTTGTTTGTTTGTTTGTTTGTTTTTCATTGGGTGCACTTCAGGTTTCTCCCAACCTTTAAATAGCAACATGACTGTTGTGCCTTTGATTCAGTCTTTATGGTAGTGTGTCGGTCTTTGCTGGAGCCAGAGGATCCAAGAAAGGAGACAGGTTGTATGCCCTGTTACGTTTTTTAAGAAATGCTCCTGTATTCTAGGAGTGCTGCAGGTCAGGGAAAGTCTGGAAAACAGAGGCAGATGCAATCACTTTGATGCCTCCTTTACTGTGCTTGTTACCAGTTCTTTACCAGCATTTTGGGGAGAATTTCAGATAAATGCTTTAAATGCCAGGAATATATTGTTTGTGTATGGGAGTAGAGAGTATACCACCTTAAAGGAAGCCTGTATTAAAAGCATAGATTTTGGCAAATCAGGGAGATGGTAAGCCTGTAGGCAGAACTGAAAGCAGCTCCCTTTGGGTCCTTTCTTCCATCATATAATTGTAAGGAACCACATAAGAGAAATAAAAGTCCAACAGGATAGACAGATGCTTCATCTTGAAAAACTTCTGTTGCAAACCTCCTCATTCCTGTATAAAATCTGTTGTGCAAGAGCAAAAACCGCATTTGGATGTCTATGCCCTGCATGGGAAGCAAAGGAGATCAAGGAAATCAGTTATGTCTTGGGCAGCTGCACAAGTAGAGGAATGCTTGAGGCAGAATTCCTGGATGATGCTCAGTGGCTTGTGCGACAGAGGCAAAAAAATCCTTTCATTGTGTCTTCCAGTTTTTAGTTCCACACCCAGAGAACAAACTTATTCTTGCGAGCGTAGGCAAGAGAAACTAACCGAACACCTGAGGACTTTGCCTAGATTGTGGAGCAGAAGCATATGTCACTCAGCCATCAAGAGAAAATCAAAACAGCCCAAAGAAAAAATCAAACAGCCCAAACCAACATGGCAATTAAATTATGTAGCACAAAGAGCAGATGTGGAGGGGAAATGATGAGAATGTTTTTAGCCCATATTTGGCTAAGGATTTTTTTCTTACTGATAGGAAAATGTATTTGGCTTTGATGAGGATTGTTTCTTGCTGTTTCTGCCCCTCTTCTACTCCACTTTCAGTTGCAAGTTTGTGCCAGTTTTGTGTTGTCTTTTTATGATACTCTGACAGCAACTAGCTGTCATATAAATAATCTGTTTCTGAAATGAGTTCACTTTCTGAAGGGGGCAAAATCATACAGGAAGCAGATTTGCTTGAACCAAACTAGCTGTCGCTAAAAGACTAAGCAAAAGCTAGTGAGAACTGGCAGGAAGTGTAAACATCTTTCAAGCAGTGGCAAAAAGCAGTGTTTCTATCTTTTTTGACTTACTTTGGTGTCTGGATTTCCTGTTTCTTCTTCTTTGTGTCCTCCTTTAGTCCAGGCCTTTATGTCTGCTGCCTCTAATGTGCAATGTATTCCTTCCCTGGGTCTGTGGCAAAAGCACTTGTCAAGGCAAGACCTGCTACTGAAGTTTGTTTGCTGTTGGTCTCCTGTGCTGGTGAAAAAGTAGTAGTTTTATTCCTTCATTGCTCTGATAAAATGAGGTTGATGCTTTCTGTGTGGTCAAGCGGTGCAGTATGATATTCTTACTATGCTACCAGATTATAAACTAGTCCTTTTTAGACACTATTTAGTCCCTATGAAGTTGTTTGGTTTTATTTTCTCTTTTCAATGGAAACAAAAAAACTGAGATCCACTGGCAAGACCAGTGATATAGAAGGCAGGTATTCTGATAATGGCGTATACTGTGGCTTACTGGTGTCTTGCTAGATGATTACACATAGGGCTAATGGATTTTCAAAGCACTACATTAAGTTGTGTCTTTTGGCTGTTCTACATAGGTGGGATCAGTTTTTTCATCCAGAATTAGAGAAATATTTCTATTAATTTACTAACCAATATAGTATGAATTTTATGTATCTAAAACCAGGTGACTGTAAATGAACTGTGTTGGACTCAAGCTGAAAAAAATTAATGCATTTCAAATATTCTAGAATCGGAAAACTTCATAGTCACCTTAAAAACAATTTGTTAACAAAAAGACCCTGTCAAGGGAAAATTCGCTTACTAATTATTCACCAAGCTCTAGTATAATGATGCCTCTGTGGAAAAAGTGTGGCAAATCAGTTTATCATGTAAGGCTTTTTGCCTTGATATATGGGTTTCGCCTTCAAGTTCTTGCACTCAAGGACTGATAAAAGCAATAATGCTGGTGCTGAAATTTATAAACCAATTTAAACTGTGGAAGGAATAACAGATTTTTATTGAGTTAATGTTTAATTATCTGAGATCTTCTGTTCTTTATTTCTTGTAACTGAATTGGTTTGTCACTTCTCTTAATTAATTAGACAAAAGAAAAAATCGTCAAGCACACTGTTGTTCAAATTAGTGTCAGTTGTGGGATTAGTGCATGGTTTATTGCCCTCACAAACATGCTACTTCTGCTTTGCCACCACAAAGACCTATGTGGGCTCAAAAGCTGAACCACTTCCAGCTTGGAGGAAAGAGGGGAAAATAGGCTCTTCAGGCTTGGTAGGTTTAGAAATATCTAGCAGTCCCTAGCTAGCTAAGGCTGATTCCTTTAGTACAATGATCTTAAATATGCCAACATTGGGAAATACCTTAGCAGCCATTATGCTTGACTTTAAAGGAACTAATTTTGAGATTGCCATGGCTGCCAGCCAGAGCTGTGATATGAAGGTTGCTAAGGTTACGAGGAGGCCTTCAGTGGTGTGCAGTGACATTCAGATAGGAGGAGAAAGCAACAAATTGAGTGAAGAAAACAATTTTTTAAATTGGACTTTCAGATACATTTGGATTATTATTTGCTCACCTTTCTTCCCTGACACAGGCTCTTTAGAGCTCCACATCAGCTATTTAGTAAATTATTTGCCAAGGACAGAGTAGACTCTTTCCCCCCTGCCCTGCCCTGCCTTATTGTTTAGGAGGGATATTTTACTGGGCAAAACATGGTAGAGTGCAGGTGATACTTTGCTATACTTTAATGTGTTCTAGAGGAAACATGCTTTATCTGATGATTTTATTTGTTTGTTTGTTTGTTTTACCTTACTCTGCTTGAGTCATGAGGAGCATGAGGTGGAGATTGGGAAGCTGTCTCCACCTCCTGTCTCCACTTTATCCAGCCCCAGCATATTCCTTCTTTCCCTCCAAACTCCTGCTGGGAGGTGCCCCAAGAGGCAGTGAGGGGTGATGGTCCTGTCTAGGCTCCACTTCATTCTCATTTGGTCTATAAAACAGTGAATTCACTATTTTCTGGAAAGGAGGAAGAGCTGAGCTTGCTTCATGATAGTGAAGTGACTGTTTTGTACAGCTGTGATGAAAAGCCTCAAGAGGGATGGCAGCACTCCTTTGTATCAAAGAAAATGGCAACATTGCTGTTCCCAGATCCTCATAAACTACCTAATGTCTGCTAATATTATAGGAGGTTAATGCCACAGAAGGAGGCAGACACTTGCAGTCTCCTTTTTCATAGCCAACACAGTGTTCCTAACCCCACTCATAAATGGTAATGGTAGCATCCTTTTTATGTATGGAAATATCAGATGGAAGGCAACATGGAAAAGTCTGCTGGAAAGGCTTCTGCACAAACAGTATCTTGGTGTTTTGGGAAGCTTTTATAAACCCCTGATTTTCAGCTTCAATTCATCATCTGTCAGTTTCTCTAATGCTTATGGTAAATAGCACTTGATTTACACTTTTTTATTTGAAAATGTGAATGTTACAAAAAACTAATAGGGTGCATCAGGATTTTTTTTTTTTGTGGCTTAATGTATGGGAGCATAAAATATAAGCACAGATACTATTCTCAGTAAATAAGTAAAACCATGGTATGAATAGTATAGTGTAGTCAGGCACTGTATCCAAAATATAGAGAAATTATGAAAAATATGGAAATTTGAAATGTTAAATAAAACATGTGAATACATCGCAGTGTTTAAGAAAGAAGATAGTAAAGCACAAAAGGAGAATCCCCCTGAATCAAATAACCGTTCTGAATGAGTACTCTGAAAGGAGCACTTTGCTGCTGAGTTCAGAGATTTTCTTAAAATTGTCTTTAAAAGCCCTGTTCCAACTCAGAATTGGGATTAATTTAGGTTTCTGAATAACCCTTGGTTACCTTCCTAGGTACATAATTTATTAGGGTATTTCACATTTAAGAATTCTGAGGTTAAGAAACCTCAGAATATGCTAGTGCTACTCATCAAGCAACCATGGCCTTAAATTCATGCAGGTGAAGAAATAACTCCTGGGTTTTGTTTGTTTGATTTTCTTTTTATTTCTTTAAATCGGTGATTTGGTTTTGCACGCTGGTGCTCCTGAAAACCACAGACGATGCAGCTCCTGTGCCCTTGCAGAAGGCAGAGCTTCATGCCCAGGAGCAAGCTGTGGCCTTTGGCCTTGCCTGCTTCTCTGCTGAGCAATGAGGTCCTCCCATGCCAGACAGAGGCAGGCCCTGCAGTGAAGAGTTCTAGGTTTACCTTAGCTCTGACACCTTTTCCATCTTGTGGCTGGGTGGGATCTGCAGTGAGTGGGTAGCAAAGCTACTAAACTGAGGGAGACAGTTTGGCTGTTTTACTTGTGCATATATTACATTGCAGGTGGAAATACATGAGGTGTTCTCATTCCTACTAAAATATTGTTTGCAGCCTCAGGGAGAAGATAGCCAAAGCATATCTACTTTCTAAGACAGCCTAGTAGACAGGGAGACTAATTTCTGGGAATGGGTTTCACCTTGCCCCAGTTTGATCAGGTGCTACCTGTTTTCTACTGCCTACTCTTTCTGCAGTAGCAGGAAGTTAGTAGAGAGAATAAGCTTAGTAATTTTGAAGAAAAGTGCTGTGGAGTTAGAATTCATTAAGCAGAATGTTGAGAGTTCTGAAAATTTATGTTTACCTTTACCAGGTCTTTATCAGAATAAATCCCAGCTGCCTACAAGGATTTTTGTTTGTGTGACACATTTGTTGTGGTGAGATCCTGTGGAAAGCTTTGTGCATGCCTGCAGGTAAGCAAGCTGTAATTTTAGTCTTTCCTCTAAGCCCTCCATGCTTGGGGGAATAGTTTTCACCTCACTTACTGTACTGGTTTCACACAAGTGTAATTTCTCTGACTTCAGTGGGTTTTCTTGTGATGTGCTAGTGTCAAGTCAGATTTGGATCTTGTAAGTTTTGCAAAACGAAACTGAAAATAAAGTGGGGAAAAAGTTCTCCAGCAATACTTACAGTTTTTCATTTCCATCTTAGGAGTTAATACACCAGGAAACCTTTTATTTTGTGGAGGTTTTTTTAGTAGTACTCTGACTCTGCTGCTCCTGTAGTGTAAAAGCAAGGTGAATTACGCAGAAATAAAAAATCCCAAGAAGAAAAAAATATAGCTTCCATATTCTTTTGGGGAACTTTAGAGAGATGTTACTTTTTCAGTGGGTCATGATGTGGGACTGTGTTCATGTCTTGGTGTCAGCTGTGCTACTGTAATTGGCTTCAAATGTGATTTAGGACCCTTCAGAGGTTATAGAAATGTAAAATGTTACTATTAAGTTGGTGGCAAGTTGCATTCAAAATGGTATCTTACATACAGAAAGGATTCTTGAGCTTGCATGTGCTTTTGAGATGTAAGAATTTACAACAACAGTGGCTGGTAAAATGAGTCTAGAGTTCACATATGCTGATAGTATCAGATTTCCATTTTTATGAATTATCCTGACAACAAAAGTACCATTTTGCATTGTAATTGAAATGCATGTGTATTTCTAGGCACACACTAGCTGCCTATAGAACGGCTTTTCTGTCTCACCCTGCTTAGATGTCGAATGCTTTGGGGCATTTCAGGTTCTGCTGGATGTCTTACGACAACTGGTGGTTGCCACAACATCTATTCAGCTAGAGCAACAGGGTGTATATGTCCTGGAGGTAACCATGCATGGCTGGCATTCCTGCAGCTTTTCCCCTTTCTACCAGTGCATGTCAGTGTCCTCCATTCTGCAAAACCAAACCTGGGATTGCCCGTTGTATGTCGTTCAAAGATGTAAGGAGAGGCGCTGTTGTGTGCAGAGAGTGACAGATGGGTTACGTAGGGCCTGCAAATAGAGGAACAAGAGTTTGGGAATGGGCTGATATGAAACAAGTAAATATCTACCATAACTCTGAGATTATAAGTTACTTTCCATTTGTACATGCTCTTCTCATCTTCTAAAACGTACCTGCTTCTGCTGTGAAGGAGTGCTCCCCTTTGAGGCAATTTTTGCTTTTAACGAATATCTCGCCATTTGCCAGTTGGGTCTTGGCTGCGATCATTGTTACAATATTTGTCAGCAGCAAAAACAATGCCGTGCCTGCCTTTTCAGGGCACACCTCATCCAAAGTTCAATTGCTTGTCTCTCCAGCTCTCAGCTTGAATTTTTAGAATCAGCAGTCAGAGAAGTCATCCTCTTTTAGGTAATTAGAGAAAATGCTACGATGTCCGTAAGGTGAGCAAACAAGTAACTCTGAGGTTGTTTTAGATTTTTTAATTGCCTCTAACACGTTGCACCTTTCAGCAGCAGTTGTCATAAGATGCTATTTCTTGATAAGCAAAAGGTGTTTGCCTCTGACAGAATATTTTGTTTGAGGCTTCAGTAACACAATGCAGCTTCTGGTTGCATTAGAATATGTGCATGGGAGTTCAAGTCTTCCTGCAAAAAGGTGATGTTGGCGTACCATAGAGTGGATTTTCTACTGGGAGATATTTCACTCTTGGTACTCCTGCAAGTGGGAATTGGTAATATCATGAATTATTGGTAGCATAGTGTTAATATATTAGGAATAGTAGTTGAGTTATTATTAATATCATAGTGTTACTATGCAAAGAATGATACTTGAGACCCTAATAAGAATCTATTCAAGCATGCCAGTACTATCACTGCTTCCAAAGGCTTCCAGTCTAAGCCAGTAAGCAATATATGGTGGACAAGTGAAGGAGCTGAGCCAGTAGGTAAAGGGAATACATACAGTTAAGGCTGCAGCTATGTGAGCAAAGGAGAGAGTTCTGAAGGGTCTCTGAGTTCCAGAAAAAATGTGGGGATAGGTAAGGCAACAGCAAGCAAGAGCACTGCAGGGTTTCAGAGAGGATGCTGAAATAGCAAGGAGATGGGAAAACTGAACTGTAGCTGTCTTGAGAACACAAGGGTTTTGATGATTTAGGAATGCTGATGTGATATGAATAGCATGTACATAGATTTACTGGCCATTATAATCCCGTTGTGAGACTCTTCAGACCTCTGATTCATGTGACATAAATTACACTGCTCAAAAGGGCAACTACATGTTTGCTAGGACCTGATACTTAGCTCTGTCAATTAAGTTGTAATCCAAACTGACAAACTCCACTGGCTAAAGGTATTGGCTTCTTCACTTCGTCTGCCAGAGAAGCCCAAAATGCCATATGCAGAAGCTTGCTTGTCTCTTAAGCAGACAGATCTTTGAGAGCTAACACTAAAATGCTTTGTTTCAAGAGCAAAATCAAAGATTCACCTCTGGGGTTAATACACAAAATGGAAAAATGAGATTCTGTTTTGTATCACCAGGGAGATTTTATACAGTGCAGACTTCTTCAGGGAAACATCTTCTGTGGTGGTCTAAATTATGCACTATGGATGATGATTATTTTGCACTGCACATACAGATCATTCAACCATGAGATTAGAATCATGTTAGTAATAATTAAAAGTATGCACCTGCTTTTGTGCTTGAATATACTGTTCTGGCCTGTGATTAAACTGTGTAGTATTAGGACATGAATTTTGACTCATTCCAGCAATCATTTATAAGTAAAATCCTGCCTCTGGAAGGTGTGTACCCAGTTACTCATTACCTTGTGTAATGAACCAAGTCCATAACCTTTTTGGTAGTGTATGAAAATAATAAAATATGATTGAAGGTTTTTATTTATGCTCTCATTCATTTTCTGTGACTGGGTGAAATTTGCAGAAGCATTGAGACAGTCATCTTGGAAATTTCAAGAAAGGAACTTTTCTGCCTATTGTGAAATACTTACTGGGTGGAAATAATGTACATCAAAACAGTTTTAGAATGAGGGTGGTCATGCACAGGAACAGGACCCCAGAGACATTGAGGAGTCTCCCACCTTGGAGAATCCCGGAAAAACTGATACTGCTTTAAAGCAAGAGGCTGGACTAGATGACCTCCTGATTTGAAAATGTGATTGAAAATGTATAATACTATGGTATTTGAAAATAAATTAAAAATCCCCTAGGAAATAATGTCACAGTGGATTTTAGGAATAAGTTACAGAAGATGGAATATGGCACAGTGAATTGTGATTTGCTGCAGGTCACAAGTTCTAGCTGGCTCCACCAAGTTGGTCTGTGACCTTGAGAGTTACTACATCATTCAGCACCAGAAAATGCAGGAATGGGGGATCCTACCCTTATTTCCATTCTTAGATTGTGTCTGTGTTGTTTTGTGTGGTTTTTTTTTTTTTTGTGTGGTTTTTTGTTTGGTTGGTTTGTCTCTTTTGTGGTGCTTTTTGTTTGCTTGTTTTTGGGTTGGGGGGGAATTTGGTGCTTTTTTTTTTTTTGTTTGTTTGCTTGTTTGTGTTTTTCTTCAGGAAAAGCATTAGAGGGACAGCCTCTTTTCAAATTCTCAGCATCTATGGTAGCAGCGTCTAAGGAAGGCTGAGCCAGAGGGCAAAGTAATCACTTTCAGGAAAACACTAAGTAGAATGTTACATTTCAGGGCATGTACCCTGCATTATTTACATCTATCTCTCCAAACCTAATAAAATGCATGGCAGAACTCAGAGTCTTTCTGAAAATCAGAATGTAATTGCCAACTGAAATTGAGACTAGGTCATATTAGCGTGGAGATGGTGACATACATTGACGTATCAAATGTATATCATATTCTTGAGAACATGTAACCTCAAAATTTTTTCAGCTTTTCTCAGAAAAATGTATCTCTGTACAGGGTGTTGGTTTATGATCATTTCTCTTGATTCTCTGCTGTTTGTGAAATGCTTAGCCTGAGTGAGTGCCAAATAGAGTTTTGCTGTTAATAAATTCAGACAGAAAGGTTGGGCCTGTGTAGTATCTCACAAGGAGTGATCCTGGACTTTCACACCCTGGGACAGGGTGAAGAAAGGTCTGAATCATGGGCCTCTGGCTACTTGCTAGGTTTTGGCAGGTTGATGTGCCTTCTATTCCTATCTTCTCTTTGGTGCTTGGGCTGGAGAACTGACCTTATTTAATGAAATCTAGAAATGAGGACATCTTGAGAAACAGTGCCTGGCTGAGATGAGCCTGCACTTTCTGTAAAGCATTGCACTTTAACAAGTAGGATATCATAGAATCATAGAATAGTTAGGGTTGGAAAGGACCTTCAGGTCATATGGTTCCAAGCCCACTGCCATGGGCAGGGACACCTCCCACTAAACCATGCCACCCAAGGCTCTGCCCAACCCAGCCTTGAACACCGCCAGTGATGGAGCATTCACAACTTCCCTGGGCAACCCATTCCAGTGCCTCACCAACCTTACAGTAAAGAACTTCTTCCTCGTATCCAGTCCAAGTTTTACTGTTTAAGTTTGAACCCGTTACCCCTTGTCCTCTCACTACAGCCCCAAGTGAAGAGTCCCTCCCCAGCATCCCTATAGGCTCCCTTCAGATATTGGAAGGCTGCTATGAGGTCTCCATGCAGCCTTCTCTTCTCCGTGCTGAACAGACCCAACTTTCTCAGCCTGTCTTCATATGGGAGGTGCTCCAGTCCCCTGATCATCCTTGTGGCCCTCCTCTGGACTTGTTCCAACAGTTCCATGTCCTTTTTATGTTGAGGACACCAGAATTGCACACAATACTCCAAGTGAGGTCTCACGAGAGCAGAGTAGAGGGGCAGGATCACCTCCTTCTACATGTTGGTCACTCTCCTTTTGATGCAGCCCAGGCTACAGTTGGCTTTCTGGGCTGCAAGCGCACACTGCAGCTGGCTCATGCGCATTTTTTCATCGACCAACACCCCCAAGTCCTTCTCCACAGGGCTGCTCTGAATCTCTTCTCTGCCCAACCTGTAGCTGTGCCTGGGATTCCTCCCACCCAGGTGTAGGACCTTGCACTTGGCATGGCTAAACTTCATAAGGTTGGCACCTGCCCACCTCACAAGCGTGTCAAGGTCCCTCTGGATGACATTCCTTCCCTCCAGCTTATCAACTGAACCACACAGCTTGGTGTCATTGTCAAACTTGCTGAGGGCGCACTCAATCCCACTGTCCATGTCACCCACAAAGATGTTGAACAAGACCGGTCCCAACACCGATCCCTGAGGGACACCGCTCGTTACTGGTCTCCAGCTGGACATTGACCACAACTCTTTGCGTGTGGCTATCCAGCCAGTTCTACATCCACTGAGTGGTCCACCTATCAAATTGATGTCTCTCCAACTTAGAGACAAGGGTGTCATGTGAGACAGTCTTAAACACTTTGCACAAGTCCAGGTAGATGACATCCACTGCCCTACCCCTGTCCATCAGTTCTGTAGCCCCATCATAGAAGGCCACCAGGTTGGTCAGGCAGGATTTCCCCTTAGTGAAGCCATGCTGGCTATCGCCAACCACCTTGTTGTTTTTCATGTGCCTCAGCATGCCTTCCAGGAGAATCCGCTCCAAGATTTTGCCAGGCACAGAGGTGAGGCTGACTACTGGTCTGTAGCCTTTTTACCATGTTTATTAAAAAAAATAAATATCACCCTCAGTGTTGTGACTGCTAATAATCCCATTGCACCACATTCTCTGGCCTCTTTCCTCTGCTTCCAAGCAGCTGGTTTGCTTCTGCTACTAATTGTGTGTGCTCTTAACACTACCAGCTATCTGATTCTTATATTCCAGCACAGTTTCTTGACTGAGGGTCTGCTACATCTGTGCATGACTACAAATCTCATTTATATGATCTTCCTTTTTTTCAATTTTGTTTATCTTTGTGCAGTGTACACTGCATTATTTTGGCAGTGTGGTCTGACACTTCTCTGCCTCAGCTGTAAATCTTATGGTATTGCTGTGTTCAGAATTCCCCCAAAAAGGAATTGGAGGTGAACATGCGCTCACTGCATCCTATTACTAGGGCCACCAGCTTGATAAAGATACAGCTAGTCAATAGTGTACAGGGCTTCATGGATCATCTTTCTAAAGAAGCTATGATTATCTTTCCTGAAGAAAAGCATATTTCCACTGGTAATCTGGAAGCCTAAATATTAGCTTCATAGCAAAGTTTTATTTCTTAAAAACTAAGGAAGGACTGTAAAGACTACCTGTAAACTTACAGGGATTGAACTTTAATGTTCAGAAGCAAGGGTTTTTTTTTGTTTTGTTTTTTTTTTTTTTTTTTTGGTTTTGGTTTGGTTTGGTTTGTTTTTTTTCAGGTGACTTATAATTCCTGAATTTCTCTATGGTTATGAAAATACGGCACGAATTATTTTAAGATTCAACTAAGTCTGAACTCAACTTGGTTGAACCAAGTTGAATCCAAGTTTAGACCTGCAAAAATTCAGGGCTTTATTATGTTATTGATTTTTTTTTTTTTTTAAATTAATACGTTCCCCTTCACCCCCAAACTCTTGGCTGATTATGTTCTATTTGAAAATTGACGATATAGTAGCATCTGGAGTTCCTAAATCCCCAGGATGAGACACTTGATTGTTCAAATATGCTATCGTTGATCTGTGTAGCAGTAGGTTTTCTTATATGGTTTTTGGCAATACTGGATAAACCACAGACAAGAATGGATGGTGTGAGCAGGGGCAAAAGCTAAATGCTTTCTATTTATAAATAGTTGTTAGTTTTTCTACTTCTACACAATTAAAGTAGTTGCCTTCATCCACAAAGAGATGTCTACCTGTAGAATGAAACCGAAAGTATTCATTAAAGCACAGAAATAATTATGAGGCTAAAAGAAAATTCAAAACATATGTTAGGCTATTGTTTGCCTTAGCTTGTGGAGTGAAATCTTTGCAATGTGTCCTTGGTTGTTAATAGGAATAAGGTCTGTAATTCTGTTGGGATTACACTCATTAGTCACCCAGGCATGGTCTCCTTGGTGCTTTATGTGAACACCTTACTTTTTATTGCTATACTTCTTGGGTGCAGAGTTACCTTTGTTTTCCCCCTGCTTTTTTCAGGCAGGGGTTTTATGGGGTGTTTTGGAGCGTCATTTATACTGATATGTACTGAAATGTAATCAACTATCATGTCACATTGCATTATAAATCTGTCTTAGATTCCAGTACAGTTAGTTCATTGAAATTACTGATGCCTACACTCTGAATTAGATGATAAAGTAGAATAAATGTGTCATTACACTATAGCATCCTGGTCAGAATTACCTCTCTTACAGAGAAATCCAAGATAACTATCTCTGTAATTTAATGTGTTCCTGCTTGCTTAATAGCTATAAAATTAGCCATTTTCCTGGTGTAATTGCTTAGCAGTATTTAAGAATGCTCTGTGCTATGACCTGGTGTGGGTCTTTGGGAGAGTTACAGTAGGAAGAAAAACAAAAAGCAAGTTGTTGTTTAAGCATGATAAATACAAGTATGTAATATTTAATATGCGGGTTTCAGTCTTAAAACTGCTAAAGCAAAGCTCCAGAAATATTAATGCCAAATACACAGTGCTGTAAAGAAGCATGGACTTTCTCTTCTTCTCATTTTTCTCCTTTCTGTAATCACTGCCTCTTGCTCTGCATTTTGCTTTTTGAGCACGGAGTTCTATGGTAACCTTTGATTGACATGGAGGATATATACTTGTTTGTGGACAGGTTTGAATGTGTTTGTTAGGGTTTTTTGTTTGTTTGGGTTGTTTTTTTTTGTTTTGTTTTAATAAAAAAGGTATTATTATAAATTGCTAAAAAAGATATATTTTGAATTGTTTGCAGTCCTGCCAGGAATTTTAATTGATTGCTTTTGTCAGGCATCCTCAGGTAAGACGACATGTTCAGCAATGTTTACAATCACGTATGGAGTTGTTAGCTTATGTTTCACAATACTGTAGAGCCATACTATGATTTTCTTGGAAGCTAGATTGATTATTTCTTTTTATTGAAACACTGTCCTGGGCTTCAGTAAAATAACAGAAAATAACTAATGGAGAGTTGAGTATTTTATCTGTGCCCACCTTGAGCTCCCCGCCCACCTTGAGCTCCCCACCCACCAAATCCTGATTCTTGGTGTTAGCTGCTGGGATTCAGGGTCCATTCCTGTGCAGGAACTGGAGAGACACTAAAATGCCCTAGAAATTAAATTGAGACAGAGCAGGGTTGGTGTTTGCTTTGGAAGTGCAGTGAGGACAAATGGTGGTCTTCCTATTTGCCTTAGACATTTATTGTTCATCTAAAGTACAGGGATTGGTGCTGCGGTACTTCCTTAAGCAGGCACAAAACTGGCCCTTTCTACGGGGCTTGAGCTTAGTGTGTAGCTGTCAGAGCTTGTGTCTGGAATGAAGTAATTATGGTGCTTTTGGTTTGTGTAAGGAGCGCAGCTTTTGAGTGCTGCATCAATGTGAATTTCTGCTTTGCAGCTATCGAGAGCTCACTATAATCAATATATATATGTACTTTTTTTTTAAAGCGTGAAAAACTCTATTGCTTTCTAGGATAATTATGATAGTTTGCTAATGCGACCTTTTTTGTGAGGGGTTTTCAAGAGTGGATTTTATCGCATTGGCTGGTCTTGATTCCCAAGTGAAAGCAAAGATGCTGTCGCTTGTTGAATGTGGGTTGTCATATTGAAGGTCGCTTTATGCTACAACACATTTAATTGTATACTACAGTGAAGTGTTTATCTCTCCTTACATAGTCATTTTAGGCAGTAAATATTCCTTCTAGTCTGATAAATGCTGCTACTTCTGCATGATTTGTGTATCCTTGCAAGATTCTCTGTCTCTGTCTTCAGTGACTGAATAGCAACACTTTGCTGATAATTTTGTCATTTTTATCCTGGTTCTTTCAATTTTGAGTCACAATAATCTCTGTTAATACACTTGTAGGTTATTTTCTCAGCAGGCTGAATCTTTTTTTTTCCTTTTTGGATGTAAAATATATTATGTTTTCCCATAAATAAGACTCTTATTCCTTGGTATTTTGTTAACCACTTTGAGGTAGACTCTCAATTATTTTGTTTGTTTGTTTTTAATAGTTACGTATATTAAAGGTCTAATCCTGCTCCCAGTGATGCTTAAATACATTTTTTCCTTTCACTGTAACGGTAGTATAAACCTTAAGTCTTCAGTATTCATACTGCTAGAATGTGTGGTATTTTCACATAGTCCTAAATGCACGTAATATTTAAGAGGAGGATTACTTATTTGCTATAGTTGTCTAAGGCATTAGGGCGTAACATCAAGAGGAAGAGGAAATGTGTCAGGGAAACCAGAGGGGGACTGCAGTGTGAGAAGAGAACCAAGACAACAAAAGGCAAGACCACCCCCTCAATGATTTCTGCTCTTTTGCTCACTGTGGAGGAGTTCGAAGACAGTTGCTGTTCCAGAACCTTTTTCTGTGAATTAATCCTTAAACAGTGTGGAAATAAACGGTAAATCTTCTCATAGAGATGTCACTGGTAGGCAGAGTACCCCGTGGCCTATGGTGGGATGCATGTTGTTAAAGATGTCCTCAGGTGATCCAAAAAGGAGCAGGAAGATGACAGGTTTCACCAGAGATACTGTTTTTCAGCAGACTAAAGGTGAGGACTGATTATGTAGAGCTGCATCAAAAAATCCAGTGCTCAGGGCCCAAGTGATAAAAAAAATGTAGGTGAAATACAGATAAATGCAACATGAGGTCTGGGGAGGGGAGGGGGTGGGGGGGTGGGGATAATGCTATATTGCTGTTCGAAGATTAGCATTACAACTCAAGAACAAGGTTTGAGGGTAAGAAAGATCAGCCAAATTCTCCGTAGTCTTCAAGAAAACAACCTACCCTGCTAGGGTTTACAAAGAAGAATGAAAATAAAACAGAAAACTGCATTATGATGCTGCATGATGGTGCTTCTGCATCTAGAAAATTACATGTAGCTCTGGCCCTTTCTGCATAAAGGTATAATAGAATTGGAAAAGGCTCACGAAAGAGCAGCATGAATGAACAAGTGTACTGAATAGGCTACATAAAAGGAGCAAATGGGACTCTCTTGCCTGGAAAACAAAATGTGCCTGAAGAGATCTAGGAAGATGGGAGGCTAATATATCTTTCTGGTCACAATCTAGAGCAGGAACCGAATGAAACTCAAGGCCTCTGGATCAAAACAGAGAGGAGATGGTTCTTCACAAAGTTGTTAGTAAAACTCTGGAATACCACAAGATGTAGGTGCCAGCAGTTTCGAAATGGAAAAAGAACTAGTGGGATATACTGGTGGAAGAAATTTCCTGAAATATTAAACACAAACAGACTGTATCTGGTTCAGGAAGTCCCTATCAATCCTTCTGGTCCCACTGGAGGAGCTTCAGGGAAACAAATCATTCATCTGAAGGGGGCCTATAGGGATGCTGGGGAAGGACTCTTCATTGGGGACTGTAGTGATAGGACAAGGGGTAACGGGTTCAAGCTTAAACAGGGGAAGTTTAGATTGGATATAAGGAAGAAATTCTTTACTGTAAGGGTGGTGAGGCACTGGAATGGGTTGCCCAGGGAAGTTGTGAATGCTCCATCCCTGGCAGTGTTCAAGGCCAGGTTGGACAGAGGCTTGGGTGGCATGGTTTAGTGGGAGGTGTCCCTGCCCATGGCAGGGGCGTTGGGACTAGATGATTTTAAGGTCCTTTCCAACTCTAACTGTTCTATGATCCTGCTATTGTCCTATTTCTACATTCTTCCTTAAGCAGTTGCTATCAGACTTTGTAGTTACAGGCTGTTGGGCTAGATAGAATTTGATCCACCCTGGTGTAGTCTTCCTTATGCTCGTTTTGGTCCCCTGTATTTCACAATGTACACTGTGAGAGAGTGTGTTTATTAAGTGGTCTTTTGCCATATTATGTAAGTGAATACTGACTATATTTTAATGGCTTGAAATCTGTGTGTCTCAAAAGACAGGGCAAGTATACTGAAGTTCAAACAGCTGAGCCACCTTCCACAAGTGGTATGGTAACTGAAACTGGTCAAATACTGAGTTAACTCTCCTTAAGGCAAAAATTATTGTAAGATTACCTCGCAGGAAAGATTCGATTCCTGGTTTCTGTGAGCGTGTACAAAAAAATACAGATGGTAGAATTGTTTTTACAAGAGGAGTATGTAGTGATGGTAAATGACAAAAAAAAAAAAAGGGGGGGGGGGCCCTAAAGTGTGTGCATGTATGTGGTTGCTGTTGTGGCATGGAGCACACATCAGAGTAGCAAGCACTGAGGTCCTTGCATTGCTGAATTGAACTCAAACATACCTTTTCAGGTTCAAAACCTGTGTTTCATCTTTCTGATTTCAATCATCTCTTCTTTGCTTCTTAATAAGGACTGCTGAAGTATAAATAGGCAGTAGTTTTTGTCCTTGGAGAGAAATGTGCTGGAAATGCAACTTTGAAGCATTAAAGCAGGCCATAGCTTAGATCTTAGTAATTACTGGAATACGTATCACAGAATGGATGCAATACCTGCTCTACTACGATTCAGATGATACAATGTACATACATTTTTTTCTATAAGTAATAGAAGAAGTAAGGTACAATTTTTTTTTCCTTTGGATACACTGTTAGCTTACAATTTACAGATAAGTTTATTTACAGACTGTAGTGCTTGATGTCTGCAGAGCAGTTATCGCCTATGCAATTAAGTTCTGCTGATCTGAAATAGTCTCATATAGTCCTGGCTTAATGGAGTGACATTAAGAAAAATTCTTGCTTTTTCTGTTTTTGAAGCATGTTGTGTAATTTATATTTAGAGATGCTGAAAGTCTTGATTTCACTCCTTTTGCTGGAGGACTTTGAGAAGCTCTTCATTAGTTAACCTTTTAAGTGGCCTAACCTGACTGAACAAACACGATCACTATCTGGTGCAAATAAATCTTGCATCACTAAAATCATTGGAGCTGCACTGATGTTCACCAGCAGATGATCTAAGTCAGTATTTACAACCTAGCTGTTGTTGGTGAGGATTATTGATACTGCAGCTTTGCTCAGCTGCAAGGGAAAACATGTAGAGGATTTAAGATGCAACTCTCAGTAGTTTTGTTTTCGTATATTTTGTGACTTCTTTTCATTAGCTTACTTTAATGTTAAAAGAAGAGTTAATCGAAATGCCAACATTTACCTTCATAAGATACTCTGATGTAGGGACAGCCAGACCTGTTCACCTGCCAGCTTATAGGCATTTCCTGTTAATAGTGGATCTTAGCTGCTGGAAGGTAGGTTGGCTTCGTGAAGAGGAGCCCAAAGAACAGAAATGAAAACCCTACCCATTAAATGTTTTTTTTTTTTTTGTTTTTTTTTTGAAAATTCCTGGAAAGATATAATTGGATGCACAGGTTATTAGGCTATAAACTTGAGGATGAGATTTCAGACAGAATGTGTATTAAATCTCTACTTCAGTTGCAAAAGGGAATATGGTTTTGTTCTTGGTGTCATGTGCTATTACTAAAGGCTGGGGATACTTAGAATCATGGTTTGGCTTGGAAGGGACCTTTAAAGGTCATCTAGTCCAATCCTTCTGCAATGGTAAGGGACATCTTCAATTTGCCTGTACACAGCTTTCTGTGGTGGCTGTGAAAGCCAGAACTGCAATACAATCTGTAAGAATTCTTTTGATGTGAAACTAGACAGTGTGTCTCCTTGGCCCAGTGGCCACATCACAGACACCAGATCAATTCTAAAATGAGCAGTTAACCTCTTAAAGGAAAAACCAGGCAATCAACGATGAATTACAGCTTGGAAGACACTGTCTATAAAACAGCTTGGCATTTATAAATCAACTGGATTGCAGAAGGTAGAGTTCTTCGGCTAGGATACATTTTTAGCTAAGTCCTTCTCAATCGGTGAGCTCGCTAATTAAATATATTTGGTTTTTAAATACAGAGCCTCTGTTAGGCTCTGTCTTTTCCAGCAGGTTATTAGAATATCTGTCTTCTCATGCGCTGTTTAGAAAGAGGGCCTGTACAGCTTGGTCTGCAGGGGATCCTTGATAAAAGTAACATCTGGAAGATGACATTGTTTCTTCCAATGTGTGCTCCAACATCTTTCTTGGGTGCAGAGAGCATCTTCAGCATCTGATGGCACTGACTTACTACCCAAACAGATATGCAAGTAAATATTAACATTAACCTTTTCTTTACTCTTTAAAGTGTCTAGGAAGGAAGGGAAACTGAGTCACATACAGTGGATCTGTGATATCCAAGTTTTTTAGGACCACTGTTAGCATCCTGATGGCTTAACTATGACAGTCCCAATTCTCTTTACTTAGGTTTTGTACATAGAAAATCATAAGTGCTATGATGTATTAGAACAGCTTTATTTAGTTTTCTGTATGCTGCTTTATTTTATGACAAGAACAAGTATCTAGATTTTTATGCTCCATGTTACATTTCAGAATTTTCCTAAGCAGTAGTTCACCTGAGGAACAACCAAGAGATATGTACGTATTTTGCACTTTCTCTCTTCCAGACACACTCTATTTCTTCTACAGAATTTTAGTAGTGGCTGTAGTTCACCCGGGCTGTATTGTTACACTTGTCAAAGGCTCGGTTTCTGATACAAGTAGATTAGGTGGAAGCCTGTGCAACCCCTCATCTCTTACAAAGCTTGGAAAAGAGACAACTTCAATGTGTGACAGTTATCGCTAACATCACAAGACAGCAGCTATCACAGCAGTGGAAGCATCAGACTTTCTATGAAGTCAAACCCTGGAGGCATATTTTGTCAGGTTGCTTTGTAACTGTTGCATGGGGAAAGCTGGAGTTTTCACAGAAGTAAAGAAATAAAGCAAATGAGTAATAGGGTAAGTGGAGAGAGCTGATTATTAATTCCATTGAATTTGGTCTGATTCTAGATTTTGAGGGAAAAAAACCTCTCAAACCTCTTGTATGCAGCTTTTTCATTGCAGCAATTTATAATAATTTGGAGAAAGGATCTAAGTATTGGAATCTGATGCTATGATAAAGACTTTTCATGAGAGCAAAGAAGTACTTTCGGAATTATGCATGTTTCCAAGTAGTAACTGTCATCACAGTTAGCTCCTTTGTGTTGGCAGTGTGTGAGAGGGAGAGTTACACAGATTGTCAGCAGGCTTTCAGTGCCTTAGCCTGGGACTCTGCCTCTCATTGTTATCCAAATAGATCCAACATACCTGCATTTGTTTATCCTGGGGTTTTATTCTGGTGTGTGCAGAATTTATTTATTTATATATTTATTTTGCATCTACAGACTCCTAGGACGTGGGGAGATGAGGCAATGTGTGTGTTTTCTTCTATTTGTCTTTATTTGTCCTGAAGATTTTTGTTGTTTCAGGGTTAAAAAAAACCCAAACCTTTGCCTGGCATCTCAGAATTCTTCTGCAGAAAACCCAGAACACAACTTATCAATAGTGGTTCATCCCTTGCATAAGTGCAATATGAGAGGGTATATTCAATTATGTCTGTTTTCCCTTATAGTTTCAGCACAACTTTTATGCTTTTGTTATATGCTTGCATACACAAAAACTGCAGCCTCCTCTGATCTTCTTTTAGGTGATTCCTTGGTCTCTGTGGTGTTTGTAAAATGTGCTGTGTGCCCAATGGCTTCAGTATTGAAGAAGAAAAATTATTATCACAGTTCTTTCACAAACTGGAGAGCTTTGTCACCTAACTCAAACCTGGGGATTCTTACTGTTAGTACCATACCAATGTTTCAGTTTCTACTTAGTCTATTCCAGAATGTTTTTGATATGAAACATTTTTCCTGTGTTAAGAATTCCATTTTTGGTTGTTGTCACCATATGCATAAACAGTCTCCTGATGTCAGCAAAACACACTCTGCAGGTGTCATGGTATCCCATAAACCTAATATGTATAGCCTCATACACAACTTGCTTGCCATCGAGTTCCACCTAAAACTTTTTTAGAAAGAATAACCATCCTATTCAAACAGGTTGCTTGATGACAAAATGCATGTTCTGCAGGATTTGGTATCAAAAATGGCAGCAATGTTTCACCTCCACATTTATCTCTTCTCAAGTAGGATGGCAGCATGTTTAATGGTGTGGTCTGCCTGTAGCATTGAAATCTAAACAGAAGTTTCCCATGCTTTATCTTTCATTTCACATTTATTCACATTATTATTTCTCCTTAACCTGCCACCTGCCTAGCTCAGCCAGCAGACTGAATGCCCAAAAGACTAGCTTCCCTTAAGAGTTCTGTTTCAGTTTGAAAAGAGGCTACTCAAATTCATTCTTCTTTTATAAAAATCCTTAGAGAAAAGTTGCAGTCTCAGCATGAGAATTGCTGATTTCTAGCTCTAAATCTCACATTGACTCAGTGATCTTAATTCTCTTCCCTCTTTTTCCACATTTAATGACTTAAACATTTGGCCCCCAAGGAAGAAATTTCTCTGACTTTTCTCTTCTTATGATACAGCACAAAAGTGAGGTGGCACCCTGGCCTTAATTCACCACTGCTGCTGTTGTAGATTTCAATAAACTTTCAACACAAAAAAGCTGAAAAAGTTAAATAGATGGATTTCACTCTGTGTTGTAATAGAAAATGGAGCTGTATTTTTTATTAAACAGGCCAAAAGGAAATTTTATCACCAAAAAGAATAAGTAATTTTAAGTAAAGTACAGTTTATCTCATTCCTTCTTTTCTATTTTAGACCAACTCTTTAATTATTTGTAAACCTACAGCATCAGGCTTAGAGTATCATCAGGCTTAGTAAAGGACATGAAGTTTTTTTAAATTGTGCAATGATAACTGCCAGTTTCACCTTCTGTCCTCTGGTTTAGTGATTCAACAGGTTGGCATATTCCTACTTTAAAGTGAAATACTGTTGACAGAAATCTAATGTGGAGGCAGTGTTTTACCAAGAATGCCCTTGGAAAATGCAGACAACAGAACCAAAACTACTGATAATGGCTTCTTCTACAGATAGTAGATTTCTTGTACAGGTAGGGAAGAGTTGATTTGGTAGGAGGCTTGTCAGACTGGTCAAGGATGCTTTAAACTAGATGTGTTGGAGGAGGGGGGCATCATTCCATCCCAACATACCCAATCATTAGCCAGCACCTATAATAAATGTACAGAACAATGTAGAGATATTCCAGCTGCTCCAGCCAATGAGCTGGCTTCACTTGGAGCTTGGCTCCGATGCCCCTATACAAATGCCCGCAGCATGGGGAACAAACAAGAGGAATTAGAGATGTGTGCACATCTACGGGGGTATGATAAAATAGGCATTGCAGAAACATGGTGGGATGGCTCCTATGATTGGTGTGCTGGAATGGAAGGTTACCAGCTCTTTAGGAAAGACAGGCCCGGCAGGCAGGGAGGGGGAGTTGCTATTTATGTTAGGGATAGGCTGGAGAGTATGGAACTCTGTCTGGGCACAGGTGAGCAGTCGACAGAGAGTTTGTGGGTCAGGGTTAAAGGGAGAACAGCGATGGGAGACATTATTGTGGGGATCTGTTACAGACCACCTGACCAAGAGGACTCGGTGGATGAAGCTCTCTATAGACAGATAGGAACAGCCTCACACTCACAGCCCTTGTTCTCATGGGGGACTTCAACCACCCTGATATCTGTTGGAGGGATGGTACGGCCCGGCACAAGCAATCCAGAAGGTTCCTCAACTGTGTGGAAGACAACTTCCTTCTGCAAGTGATAGAGGAGCTGGCAAGGAGAGGTGCCATGCTTGACCTCATCCTCACCAACAGGGAAGGGCTGGTTGGAAACGTGACACTCCAGGGCAGCCTTGATTGCTGCGATCATGAGATGGTCGAATTTGAGATCCTCAGGACAGTGAGAAGAGCGTGCAGCAAGCTCACTGCCCTGGACTTCAAGAGAGCAGACTTTGGCCTCTTCAGGAGCCTGCTCAGTAAGGTTCCATGGGAAATAGCCCTAGAGGGCAGGGGGGGCCCAAGACTGCTGGTTGATATTCAAGGATCACCTGCTGCAAGCTCAAGAGTAATACATCCCAACTAGAAGGAAATGCTGCAGGAGGGCCAGGAGACCTCCGTGGATGGATAAGGAGCTGCTGAGGAAAATTTGAAGGAAAAAAGAGGCTTATAAGAGGTGGAAGCAAGGTCAGGCGGCCTGGGAAGAATACAGAGATGTTGCTCGGGAAGCTAGGGACCAGGTTAGGAAAGCTAAGGCCCACTTAGAATTAAACTTGGCTAGGGATGTTAAGGATAACAGGAAGGGATTCTATAGGTACAATGCAAATAAAAGGCTAGGGACAATGTGGGCCCCCTCCAGAAGCTATCAGGAGAACTGGCTACCCTGCATTTGGAGAAGACTGAGGTTCTTAATGACTTCTTTGCCTTAGCTTTCACTAGCAAATGCTCTGACCACACCACCCAAGTCTTAGAAGGCAGATGCAGGAAGTGTGAGAATGAAGACCCTGGGCCCACTCTCCACCAGGAGAGAATCTGGTTCGAGACCATCTTAGGAACCTGAATGTGCACAGGTCCATGGGACCGGATGAAATCCATCCGCGGGTCCTGAAGTAGTTGGCAAATGAAGTTGCTAAGCCACTGTCCATCAAATCTGAAAAATCATGGCAGTCAGGTGAAGTTCCTGATGACTGGAAAAAGGGAAATATAACCCCCATTTTCAAGAAGTGGAAAATGCATGAGCTGCGGAACTACAGTCTGTGCCTGGCAAAATCTTGGAGCAGATTCTCCTGGAAGGCATGCTAAGGCACATGAGAAACAACCAGGGGTAGAGCAGTTGATGTCATCTACCTGGACTTGTGCAAAACGCTCAACAGTGTCCCAAATGACATCCTTGTCTAAGTTGGAGAGACATCAATTTGATAGGTGGACCACTTGGTGGATAAAGAACTGGCTGGATGGCCATGCGCAGACTAGTGCTCTATGGCTCAATGTCCAGCTGGAGACCAGTAATGAGTGGTGTCCCTCAGGGGTCGGTGTTGGGACCTGTGTTGTTCAATGTCTTTGTCAGTGACATGGACAGTGGGATTGAGTGCACCCTCAGCAAGTTTGACAATGACACCAAACTGTGTGGTTTGGTTGATACATTGGAGGGAAGGAATGCCATCCAGAGGGACCTTGACACGCTTTTGAGGTGGGCTGATGCCAATCTGATGAAGTTTAACCATGACAAGTGCAAGGTCCTCCACCTGGGTGGGAGGAATCCCAGGCACAGCTACAGGTTGGGCAGAGAAGAAATCCAGAGTAGCCCTGTGGAGAAGGACTTGGGGGTGTTGGTTGATGAGAAAATGAGCATGAGCCAGTAGTGTGCACTTGCTGCTCAGAAAGCCAACCATATCCTGGGCTGTATCAAAAGGAGCGTGACCAGCAGGTCGAGGGAGGTGATCCTGCCCCTCTACTCTGCTCTTGTGAGACCTCACTTGGAGTATTGTGTGCAGTTTTGGTGTCCTCAACATAAAAAGGACATGGAAGTGTTGGAACAAGTCCAAAGGAGGGTCACGAAGATGATCAGGGGACTGGAGCACCTCCCGTATGAAGATAGGCTGAGAATGTTGTGTCTGTTCAGCCTGGAGAAGAGAAGGCTGCATGGAGACCTCATAGCAGCCTTCCAATATCTGAAGGGGCCTATAGGGATGCTGGGAAGGGACTTTTCACTTAGGACTGTAGTTGAGAGGACAAGGGGTAACGGGTTCAAACTTAAACAGGGGAAGTTTAGATTGGATATAAGGAAGGAATTCTTTACTGTAAGGGTGATGAGGCCCTGGTATGGGTTGCCCAGGGAAGTTGTGAATGCTCCACCCCTGACATTGTTCAAGGACAGGTTGGACAGAACCTTGGGTGATATAGATTAGTGTGATGTGTCCCTGCCCATGGCAAGGGGATTGGAACTAGATGATCTTAAGGTCTTTTCCAACCCTAACTGTTCTATGATTCTATGATCCTTACTGTTTAAGAGTTTCTGAAGGTGCAAGCTAAGGGAAGGCACTTGCATATATTGGCACAAAATATTCTGTTATTAAACCATCCTTTGTCATCCTAAGTTGTCCAACTACATTTTCATCAGAGAAGCTTTATGCCCTGCTAGCTCAAAACATAAAGAGCAGAAGGGTGTCAGTTTTAGCAGTGACCTCAAAGCTGTCAGAGTCCTGAAGGAGCTAGCTGTTGTCTTAAAGGAACAAGCTGGCAAAGCTTATGAGCTCCATTATTTTCTGTAGTGTGTGTTTTTAAATGCCGGAGCCCTTATGATTCCCATTTTACTCATTCCTCTGTTGATTTGATCAGATGCTGACTCCAATGCACATTATTGTTAACTCATTAGTTGGTTATGGCTTCAGTTAAAAATTTGATTTGATCAATTGTGTTCCATTTTAGTTAGTCTAGCATAACAGTAACTTGATTTAGTTTCTTTTTATGCACTTGCTTATTAACTTTCAGCAAAATTACAAAGTAAAATGCAAAAACTTGTTTTCTGTCAGAATCACAGGATTGCCTTGCATCACCTGGTTTAATGGGAGGTGTCCCTGCCCATGGCAGGGGGGTTGGAACTAGATGATCTTAAGGTCTTTTCCAACCCTAAGTAGTCTATGATTCTGTTCTATATGACAACTGAACTAGTGCCTCTTTATACAAACCCTCTGTTAGAGGAAGACTGTTGTGTTGACATTGAAACTACTGTTATGACACATGAGTAATGTCTATACCATGGACACATGTAATTTTTCCATGTACCTTTCCATCCTGATAGGGACAAGACCATGGTGCAAGGCATTTCCCTTGCACTCCCTGGTTCCAATCAGAGGCCAGCATGACAGGGGAGAGCCCTGAGACCACTGCAACAGTTACACAGGTTTGGATAGCTGGGATCCTGGGTGGAAGGTATCCGCTTTAGTGCAAATCCCCAAGAGTGTAGATGGAGCCTATAAATTCTTTCTCCTCCTGTTTATTATGTGGAAACTCACTGCTGATGATGCCAAAAGTCACAACTTTTGTCACTTACAATTTGAAGCTGCAGTGGAAGCCCATACAAATTACCTGGGGAAAATAAAAACAGCAGAAGGGAGAATATTGTGAACTAAGATCTAAATGTTATAATACTTCGCTCCTTGTGCTTGAGATGGCTGTGGTCAGAAGGTGGTTGATGCTGCTATCTTATCAGGTGGTGGAGCAGCAGTTTGGAGTCCTTTGGAGCCCAGCAAGTTAAGACTTTATTGAAAATGTAAGATTTGTATAATATTTGAAAATGAAAAGAATAGTCTGACTTATGGAGCAAAAGCCAAAAAGGTTATAGAATTCTTCCTATTAAGAAATTGTCATTTCTTATCTGCAATATAATACCTCTATTAGAACTATGATGGTAAGAGAAAAGATGTATAAGGACAAATAAAGTTAAAAATAATCTAAGTTATCATATAGATTATGAACTTGAGTGACTCCACTGATGAGGAAGATGACCCAGAACATGATTTGGTTCTTCCACATGCTGCCAGGGCGAGCACCTGAACCCAGAAGTAAAGATCTTTGATCTACATGTATGTAATATGAAAAGATGGATTTAGAAAATTGAACCCAGTGGACCTGCATGGGTTTTTACTGGCTTTTGAAGGACGTTTAAGTCATTGTAAGAATATTCACACCCCCTACCAGCTTAAGCTAAAGGTCTGTGTAGCCTGTTACCCTCTCTTCAACACTGGAAGTGTAGAAATAGGGAAGCCATGTAGTGATGATTACTTAAAATCCTGGATTATCTTCTGACAGTTTGTGTTTTGGGCACTTGTAAACCAAAGATTGTGTCTCTCTACTTGAAGGACCTCAGTGGGTTTTCCTTCCTTTAATTTGCAGGATACCTTTTTGAAGTTCTGTTAGTTTTTGACAGCCACAACAGCCTGTGGCATAGAGTTTTGCAGATTCCTTAATCAGAGTATAAAGAAGTATTTCCTGTGCTTTAAATATGAGGTTGAGAAATGTACTTTTATTGTGTAGTGTCTTATTCCTTAAAAAGACAGTGAATGCTACTGTTGGCAATTTTAAAATTGCTAGCATGCAACATGTTGGTTAGCTTTTTCTCCATATGGAAAAGCTTGTCTATTCAATTATTCCTCATACAAAATCTATTCCTTGCCTTTGATCAGACTTGTTGCTTGCTTCTTATTCTTTCAAAATCGATGGTACATTTTATCAGATAGCTGGTTTGGAATTGCAAACAGCATTCGAGGTGCAGGTGCACTGCAGATTGCAATGAGGAATCATAATGTTTTCTGTGTTCTCTGTTCCTTTCCTAATAACTGAGAGCACTCAATTTCCTTTCATGACCTTTACAGAGCACTGTGCTCAAGTTCTCATGGACTTACGTATCCTAACCTCATACCTCAGTCAGCTCAGAACCTGCCATTGTGTATGTATATTTGGGATTACATTTCTTCATATGCATGATATCACATTTATCCACAATGAATTTCATCTACTATTTCTTCCCACAGTCATTCAATTTCGCAGGGCTATGATGCTCCTCTTAATCAACATCATCCTACTAGCTGATATGCTAGTGTTATCAGCAGACTGTGTTACTCACGTTAGTATTCATCCTCTTTTCAGATATGTTCCAAAACAACTGTTGCACAGTGTGTGGTAACCTTCCACCATGTACTTCCCACCTCCTAGTTCTTATTTTCCAAACAATTCTTTATCTAGTTGAAAAACACAGTTCCGTGCAACTCTTATTCTGTGAGGTTGGGGGGTAAAACCATTGTTGTGATATTTCCCACTTCATGTGGTTACTTTTATTTAGGGGAAGTCTTTTAGTTTCGTTCTTTACCCAGATACCATATAGTTCACCTTAAACATTCTATTAATTACAACTTAAGCATTCCCTTTGCTTCACCCAACCCCCTGCTTCCAGGCAGTGCCTGTGCCTTCTAGGAAGTGTGCAGGTAAAATATGGATCCCAGCACCATGGAAGGGTCCTGCCTTACACAGGCATTTTGCAATAGTTGTGGGTAATTGTGGTCTGCTTTTCTGGCGTCTGTATTATCATGACATAAAATACTTGCACGTTTGATAAAGGTCACTACAAAATTAAAAACTCAAATAAAAAGGACATGAGCTATCAAACTAGGGGGGTGTTTGAGATACATATTAGATCTCTGTCTTTAATTTTTTTTTTTTTTTTTTTTTCCTTTTTCCCTCCCTTCATGGAATCCTGGAATTTATTGTTGCTTTTAACTGACATATTAGAGACCTTCAGATAGCATCATTATTCAATGTAGTAAACAACTTTCTTGTGGCAGTTTCCAGTACAGATTCACAGAAGTGGACTGCATACTGGAAAATTGGATGAACATGAACAGCTATGAACATATAGTGATAACGGTCCCACTGTAAGTATCTGTGTTTACATTTTAGTATGCAGCAGAGGTCAGTTCTACTCTATGAATTATATTGAAATGTTCATAGTTGGAATTGAGCCTGCAGGTGAGTGAGGGCTGCATATAAAACTTCTACCTATGCACTAAAACATAACTTTCTCTTATCACCAATGGCACTGTTACCAGACCTGGAATTCATGGTCTGTTTGCCCTTGGAATAACTGTGTATTAAAGAAGGAGATGGAGGAGGGAATCAATGACCAAGGCTTCCTTTGCAGCAGGGTATTCTGAAGAGGTGACAGTAGCAGATAATGCCAGATTCTTGTGATCTGTAGTGAAGGACTTGGCAGGTGTTTTCAAACTACATAGTTTACAGCTCAGTGAAATGTGGAAGCTGTTATTGTTCATAGCTTTCAATTTTGGAAGAAATGAAGGCAGTGATGGAAAAGTCACATTGCAGTTTATCACATGAACTGCTAAGCTGCCCAGGTAGAAATGGATCGCTTCAACTTTCCTCACTGGAATAGACTGGGGAGTTGGGGGTGGGAGCGAGGATATGTAGCAGGGACAGAACTGTAAAACAGAATCATTTTTAAAAATCAGGCATATGCTGTTTCAAAGAAAATGGAAGAGCCACTGTGTGGAAACACACACATGAGACCTGTGCTTCAGGAGCTTAGGACCAGCAGCTGGAGCGGCAGGAGAATTGCCTGCCCCAGCCTCTGTGTCTCTAAAGTGAGCTGGGTTGAGCACTATGAACTGGGCTTCAGAGTTGAGTTACTTGAAACAAAGGACAATTTCATTTCTCCTTTCCCCAGGTCTGTAAACTAACAAATGTACAGCAATAAGGAAGCAGCACCAGGTTCAGGCAGTGACTGTGAAGTACCAAGTGATTATTGTTATACCAAAAAAGAACATTTCATTTCGGGGTCACTGAGTGTTGGAAATAAATATCTCTATACCTATCTGCTTGCATTGCCCTATGTACTTTGGCAGTATCAACTCACATGCAAATCACTGGCTTCTCTAAAGAGATTTTTCTGAGCAGGGAGCTGATCCTGCAAGTTTATTTTCAGATAAACTTCAAGTGGTATGGATAAGTAAATTGTTTTTGTTTTGTTTTGTGGTGGTTTTTTTTTTTTTTTTTTTTTTGTAACAGCATTTTTTCATGTCCCATGTTAAAGGGAGAAAGAAATTGTCAGAGGAAATGTATCCCTTTACAATGAATATTTAATATAGGAATGCATCTATCGTGCTAAGAAGTAGCACTAAGAATTCCTACACTATCTTTACTTCTTAGAGTTATAGAACAGTTTTTCTGGCCATTTACAGCTGGAACTCTGAAACTTATCAGGGAAGTTTTTTTTGTCTGGTCATGATGTTTACCAAATATTAAGTAGTTGGTTGTACCCTATGATTTCTTTGCTCTAAATTACTCTAACTGTAAATATTTTCATAAGCAAGTACCCTGCCCTGTGCTTAACTCTTTATTTTTTTTTTAAAGACCTAATGGCTTCTAATTAGGAATTATGTTGAAATTCTGGATGCTTGCTCGCACAAGATGTTGATTTGAATAATTGTACTAGTATCAGATAAATTTCCTTTGAAATATCAAGATTTCAAAAAGATGCTAATAAAACCAGAATTGAAAACCTGGAAAAGTCAGTGCTGGGGAAGTGAGAAACAAATGGAAGACAGCCGAATAAACTGAAAACTTCATTATTGCCCACTTTTATTGTTTTAGTAGAGGTCTTACACTATTTAGAGCTTTCTCTTAATGCTTCACTTCCTGGAATCCTGTGATTATCAGAAAAGTAGACTTTCATTAAAAGAATTTCAGTACCTTATTGATTGAAAAATGAAATATATCATAGAATCATAGTATGGTGTGGGGTTAGGAGGAACCTTAAATATCAGCTAGTTCCAAATTTCCTGCCACAGGAAGGGACACCTTCCACTAGACCAGGTTGCTCAAAGCCCTGCATGATTTGCCGTTAGTGAAGCCATGTTGGTTGTCATCAATCACCTCCTTATTTTCATGTGCTTTAGCATAGTTTCCTGCTCCATGATCTTTCCAGACACTGAGGTGAGACTCACTGGCCTGTAGTTCCCTGGGTCTTCCTATTTTTCTTTTAAAAATTAAGGTTATGTTTCCCTTTTCCCAGTCAGCAGGAACTTCACCAGGCTGCCACGACTTCTCAAATATGATGGATATTGGCCATTTCATCCACTAGATTGCCTCAATACCTGCAGATGCATCTCTTCAGGTCCCATGGACTTGTGCACCTTCAGGTTCCTCAGACTGACTCAAACTTGACCTTCTACAGCAGGTAGTTGTTTGATTTCCCAGTCTCTGCCTTTGCCTTGTGTGACTTGGGCAGTGTAGCTGGAGCTGGTGAAAACCAAGGCAAAAAAAGTCATACCTCGGCCTTCTCCTGGATAAGCAGGTCTCCCGTTTCCTTCCAGAGAAGGCCCACCTTTTCCCCTTTTAACTCCAATGTACCTATAGCTTTCCTTTTTGCTCTTGATGTCTCTGGCCAGCTTTAATTCTGACAAGGCTTTAGGTTTTCTAACGTGGACCCTGGCTGCTCAGATAGTTTCTCTGCATCACTCCCAGGCTGCCTGTTCTTGCTTCCACTTTGGTTTCCTTTTTGTGCTGGAGTTTGTCCAGGAGCTCTTTGTTCATACACACAGGCCTCCAGGTTTTGCTGCCCAACTTCCTCTTTGTCAGCATGTATTGCTCCTGAGCTTGGAGAAAGGTGATCCTTGAATATTAACCAACTTTCTTGGTACCCTCTTCCCTTCAGAGCTTTATCCCATGGTTCTCTACTAAGCAGGTCCCTTGAGAGGCCAAAGTCTGATCTCCTCAAGTCCAGGACAGTGAGCTTGCTGCACACCCTCCTGGCCTCCCCAAGGATCCTGCACTCCACCATTTCATGGTCACTGTAGCTAAGGCTGCCCTTGAGCTTCACATTCCCCACCAGTCCCTCCCTGTTGGTGAGAACAAGGTCAAATACTAGGAAAAAATACTTGAATAATTCACAGCTAAATATTGAGAACCAAATATATTGCTTTTCAAAATATGACTTGAAAGGTGTCAGTGCTTACTTTTAAGTATATTTCAGACTTGTTTTGATGGAAAATTTTTGCTTAAAATTGTAGTTTTCTTTAAGATGCTCTTCCTTTCTTTAATTGAAGGCTTACATTAGCATTAGCACTATAAATAGCTGAATATTCAGGAAAAGCCTATGAAACATATGTCTACAGGTGGAAAGCATAAACAAATAAGAAGGACTCATATTATCACTGAATATGTCCAAAGCACATGCACAGGATGTGGGGAATTTAATTATCAGCTCCGCGTTAGCTTATTACAGGAAGGATGTTGATGCTGTATCTCCAAAGTCCTCTGTTTTGTGCTTTTCCATGTTTGGAAACTATGTCTGGTCCTAACCTAGGGAAGGAGGTCTTCATAAACTCCTTTTATTTCTAATGAAAATGGTAATTTAAAGAAGTAGCAAAATGAATCATTCCCTGGAGCAACTGCAACTCTCTCTGATGTCAAGAGGGGCATTAGTTTCTCTTAGCGCAAATTACACAGCTGCACAGTCCTGATTATCTGAGTGGTGATGAGGTTCATTAGGATGAAGGTGTTTATCTACACTGGTTACCTGAGCTGCACTTCTGACTGACAATGAAAATGATGCAAGACTAAGAGTTAGTCTGTTTTTCCATATTACCTTCTACTGTCCTTTTCATAGTTCCTCATGTAGATCATCAGGAGAACTGGCTACCCTGGATTTGGAGAAGGCTGAGGTTCTTAATGAGATCTTTGTCACAGTCTCAACTGGCAAAGGCCCTGACCTCACCGTCCAGGTCTTGGAAGGCAGATGCAGGGACTGTGAGAATGAAGACCTTGGGCCCACTGTAGGAGAGGATCTGTTTGAGACCATCTTAAGAATCTAAATGTACACAAGTCCATGGGAACGGATGAAGTCCATCCAAGGGTCCTGAAGGAGCTGGCAAATGAAGTTGCTAAGCCAATGTCCATCAAATATGAAAAACCATGGCAGTTAGGTTGGGTCTATTCAGCCTGGAGAAGAGAAGGCTGCACGGCGACCTCATAGCAGCCTTCCAATATCTGAAGGGGGCCTATAGGGATGCTGGGGAGGGACTCTTCACTTGGGACTGTAGTTGAGAGGACAAGGGGTAACTGGTTCAAACTTAGACGGGGGAAGTTTAGTTTGGATATAAGGAAGATGTTCTTTACTGTAAGGGTGGTGAGGCACTGGCGTGGGTTGCCCAGGGAAGTTGTGAATGCTCCACCCCTGACATTGTTCAAGGACAGGTTGGACAGAGCCTTGGGTGATATAGATTAGTGTGATGTGTCCCTGCCCATGGCAAGGGGATTGGAACTAGATGATCTTAAGGTCCTTTTCAGCCTTAACAATTCTGTGATTCTATGATTCTATGATTCTTACTATTTAAGATTTTCTGAAGGTGCAAGCTAAGGGAAGGCACTTGCATATATTGGCACAAAATATTCTGTTATTAAGCTATCCTTTGTCATCCTAAGTTGTCCAACTACATTTTCATCAGAGAAGCTTTATGCCCTGCTGGCTCAAAATGTAAAGAGCAGAAGGGTGTCAGTTTTAGCAGTGACCTCAAAGCTGTCAGAGTCCTGAAGGAGCTAGCTGTTGTCTTAAAGGAACAAGCTGGCAAAGCTTATGAGCTCCATTATTTTCTGTAGTGTGTGTTTTTAAATGCCAGAGCCCTTATGATTCCCATTTTACTCATTCCTCTGTTGATTTGATCAGATGCTGACTCCAGTGCACATTATTGTTAACTCATTAGTTGGTTATGGCTTCAGTTAAAAATTTGATTTGATCAATTGTGTTCCATTTTAGTTAGTCTAGCATAACAGTAACTTGATTTAGTTTCTTTTTATGCACTTGCTTATTAACTTTCAGCAAAATTACAAAGTAAAATGCAAAAACTTGTTTTCTGTCAGAGTCACAAGAGCTAACTATGCTGTGGTCATAGGGAATCCAAGTGAGACATCTGAGAGCTTCTGGCTTGTAATTTCTTTCCCTGTCATATGGACCACTTAATCTCTGACTCAGAAAACCAGCAAATAATGTGGACAAAACACATAGAGGTGTAATATTTGAAATACAAATACATCGTAACGGTTTCAGTATATACAGATGTATCTTGTATGAGAATAAATGAACATAATCCAAATGCTGGGAAGGAAAGGAAGACAATCTTGGGCAAATCTATTCCTTCATTCAACAGCATCTTAACATCTCTGAGGAGCTTGAATGAGTGAGTTTATTTTCCTCTGAGCACTCCTCCCCATGCTGTTTCTTCCCTGTGTGACAATTGCATCAATTACCACTGCAGCACAGGTGAAATAAACAGACTAGTACAAGCAAGTCAAGATGTGCTGCAGACAGAAAGGAGATCTGAAGTCGCAGATGCTGTGCATGAAGTTGTTTCCTGTTTTAAGAAGTGGGAATTTTTGATTAAATGAATGAGGTCAGGTGCTAACTCTGCAAATCTATACCTGCTTAACTTCTCAAACTCCCATCTGTTCAGAAAACTGCTATATAATTTTTCTAGAAACAAATGACTGCTCAGTAGTATTCCAAGCTCTCCGTGAGTGGAATACAGCATTGTGTAGTGTATAGCAGTAGGAATGGTTGGGGGAAATTCTGCCATGCTGTTATTTCACAGTTGAATCTGTGGATTGCTAGTGAGCTTTACAGAAAGCATCTGAGAGCATTTATATGTACAGAGCTTTAAGGAGCTTCATCCAGGTTACTTCACCCTGTCCAGAGAATATGCATTTGCCTTAGTGTTCTTAATTAAAGCAGAATGGTTTTATGTAACAATTTAAGAGCCTGCCTGCTTCTTCCTGGTTTTTTCTAAACCTTGCGTAAGGGGCCTAGAGCCACAGGTGGGAAGAAAGACAAAAGGTTTCTCAGAATAAGCCTCTATGTTATTTACTTACATTGTTGGTTTTATACTAGAGCCTATAACAGGCTGACACAGAAGTCAGTGTTATGGAAGTGAGGTATTATGGAGGAGAGGAAGGACCAGGCTGAAATTCAGAAGGGAAGGCTCTTGAATGCACCTCTGAGGAGTGGCACAATAAAAGGGAGCAGGAGCTCTAAATGGTAGCAGGAGGAACACAGATGTGATCTCCATGTGTGTCTTGGGGGGCGGGGGGGGGTGGTGGTTTATGAGGAGTACATCTGGCTGCTGTAAGGGGAGCTGAGGGTGAAGACACCTTTGTGGAAATGAAAAGTCTGAGGGGAGAATCATGTTACTATTTCATTTCTTACTATTACAATGGTAAAGCTGAAAAGGCTGCCTGACCACAGAACAAAACTACTGTCTCATGCAGATTTATGCTGATGGATGGTAACATTAACATATCCAGCTCTGAATAGACAAAGCGGTGCTTGATCCCTTTGCTTTGAATCAGGGCTTTCAATGAGGCAGCAACCAAGATAAAATGAAAACAAAACTTGCATTAAGCTATTAATCAATCTGCGAAAAAGCAGGCAATCCTGGAGTTTGTATGCTACTCAGAAAGACTTTATATAAAGTCTAACGCATTTAGAAAAACTGAGGGAAATCTTTCTGGGACAGGGCAGGCTGTGTTCATGTGCTGCTGGAACCCTAGATGATGCTAAGTGCTATATGAAAACTCACTGCATACTAAGCATGCAGCATTGCTAAAGCAAACGTTAACAGTACTATGCAGCAATTATAGTGCCTGAAACTTTAATGGCATAATGGTATTCCAGTGTTAAATATGACATTTTCCTTTGTCTTCACTGGCACAGTGTGTCTGACAGGTGAGAAATTGGAAGATAGCCAAAAAGGGGAAGTAATATCTATTTAGGTACCAATTGCAAAGGTTTTTCTTCTTTTTATTCTCAGTATCTCTATAGAGCAAAATATGAGCTTTATATACATGCATATATGTGCGTGTATATATATGTGTCAGTGGGTTTTTTCCAGGATCAATATTATTTATGCTATATTTCTTACATCACAAGTCAACTTGTTTCTTGATTAATGCTAATCAAAAACTTTACAGTGGATAAGGTCTTTATCTTGTCATTTTATACTGTGAAACACTGCTTAGAGGAAACAAGAATGCAGATGAGGACATTACAGGTCAGAAGGGAGATACAGTTAATGTTCTTTTCAAATGGTTGAGGTACTAAATAGTAATTTGAGATATGTATGTTTTACACCGCTGTTTACCATAAAAGAAACAAAATTGGGAAAACAGAGGGAACTATAAAACACTGGGGAAAATAAAATGTGAAAACAGAATCATAGAATCACAGAATAGTTAAGATTGGAAAGGACCTTAATATCATCTCACAGCCAGGGATGAAGCATTCTCTTACGGGAAGTGCTCCCGTCCCCTGATCACCCTAATGACACTCCTTTGGACCTGTTCCAACAGTTCCATGTCCTTTTTATGTTGAGGACACCAGAACTGCACGCAATACTCCAAGCGAGGTCTCATGAGAGCAGAGTAGAGGGGCAGGAGCACCTCCTTCTACATGTTGGTCACTCTCCTTTTGATGCAGCCCAGGCTACAGTTGGCTTTCTGGGCTGCAAGCGCACACTGCAGCTGGCTCACGCTCATTTTTTCATCGACTAACACCCCCAAGTCCTTCTCCTCAGGGCTGCTCTGAATCTGTTCTCTGCCCAACCTGTAGCTGTGCCTGGGATTGCTCCGACCCAGGTGTAGGACCTTGCACTTGGCATGGCTAAACTTCATAAGGTTGGCACCTGCCCACCTCACAAGCATGTCAAGCTCCCTCTGGATGACATTCCTTCCCTCCAGCTTATCAACTGAACCACACAGCTTGGTGTCATTGTCAAACTTGCTGAGGGTGCACTCAATCCCACTGTCCATGTCACCCACAAAGATGTTGAACAAGACCGGTCCCAACACCGATCCCTGGGGGACGCTACTCGTTACTGGTCTCCAGCTGGACGTTGAGCCATTGAGCACAACTCTTTGCGTGCAGCCATCCAGCGAGTTCTTTATCCACCAAGTGGTCCACCTATCAAATTGATGTCTCTCCAACCTAGAGACAAGGATGTCATGTGAGACAGTGCCAAAGGCTTTGCACAAGTCCAGGTAGATGACATCCACTGCCCTACCCCTGTCCATCAGTTCCGTAGCCCCATCATAGAAGGCCACCAGGTTGGTCAGGCAAGATTTCCCCTTAGTGAAGCCATGCTGGCTGTCGCCAAGCACCTTGTTGGTTTTCATGTGCCTCAGCATGCCTTCCAGGAGAATCTGCTCCAAGATTTTGCCAGGCACAGAGGTGAGGCTGACTGGTCTGTAGTTCCTCAGCTCATCCATTTTCCACTTCTTGAAAATGGGGGTTATATTTCCCTTTTTCCAGTCATCGGGAACTTCACCTGACTGCCATGATTTTTCAAATATGATGGACAGTGGCTTAGCAACTTCATTTGCCAGCTCCTTCAGGACCCGCGGATGGATTTCATCCGGTCCCATGGACTTGTGCACATTCAGGTTCCTAAGATGGTCTCAAACCAGATCCTCTCCTACAGTGGGCCCAGGGTCTTCACTCTCACAGTTCCTGTGTCTGCCTTCTAAGACTTGGGTGGTGTGGTCAGAGCATTTGCAAGTGAAGACTGAGGCAAAGAAGTCATTAAGAACCTCAATCTTCTATAAATCCGAGGTAGCCAGCTCTCCTGATAGCTTCTGGAGGGGGCCCATGTTGTCCCTAGCCTTTTATTTGCATTGTACCTATAGAATCCCTTCCTGTTATCCTTAACATCCCTAGCCAAGTTTAATTCTAAGTGGGCCTTAGCTTCCCGAGCAACATCTCTGTATTCTTCCCAGGCCGCCTGACCTTGCTTCTACCTTTTATAAGCCTCTTTTTTTCCTTCAAATTTTCCTCAGCAGCTCCTTATCCATCCACGGAGGTCTCCTGGCCCTCCTGCAGCATTTCCTTCTAGTTGGGATGTATTACTCTTGAGCTTGCAGCAGGTGATCCTTGAATATCAACCAACAGTCTTGGGCCCCCCTGCCCTCTAGGGCTATTTCCCATGGAACCTTATTGAGCAAGCTCCTGAAGAGGCCAAAGTCTGCTCTCTTGAAGTCCAGGGCAGTGAGCTTGCTGCACGCTCTTCTCACTGTCCTGAGGATCTCGAATTTGACCATCTCATGATCAGTGCAACCAAGGCTGCCCTGGAGTGTCACGTTTCCAACCAGCCCTTCCCTGTTGGTGAGCATGAGGTCAAGTATGGCACCTCTCCTTGTCAGCTCCTCAATTACTTGCAGAAGGAAGTTGTCTTCCACACAGTTGAGGAACCTTCTGGATTGCTTGTGCCGGGCTGTACCATCCCTCCAACAGATATCAGGGTGGTTGAAGTCCCCCATGAGAACAAGGGCTGTGAGTGTGAGGCTGTTCCTATCTGTCTATAGAGCGCTTCATCCACCGAGTCCTCTTGGTCAGGTGGTCTTTAACAGATCCCCACAATAATGTCTCCCGTTGCTGTTCTCCCTGCAACCATGACCCACAAACTCTCTGTCGACTGCTCAGCTGTCCTCAGACAGAGTTCCATACTCTCCAGCCTATCCCTAACATAAATAGCAACTCCCCCTCCCTGCCTACCGGGCCTGTCTTTCCTAAAGAGCCAGTAACCTTCTATTCCAACACACCAGTCATAGCAGCCATCCCACCATGTTTCTGTGATGCCTATGATATCATACCCCCATAGATGTGCACACATCTCTAATTCCTCTTGTTTGTTCCCCTTGCTACGGGTGTTTATATAGAGGCATCTGACCTGAGCTCCAAGTGAAGCCAGCTCATTGGCTGGAGCAGCTGGAATATCTCTACATTGTTCTGAACATTTATTATATGTGCTGGCTAATGATTGGTTGTATTGGGATGGAATGATGCCCCCCTCCCCCAACACATCTAGTTTAAAGCATTCTTGACCAGCCTGGCAAGCCTCCTACCAAATCCACTCCTCCCTTTCATTGTCAGACCAGCTCCACCAGCCCCCAGTAGACCTGGCCTACTAA
The DNA here is from genome assembly GCA_039720435.1 of Amazona ochrocephala. Taxonomy (NCBI): domain Eukaryota; kingdom Metazoa; phylum Chordata; class Aves; order Psittaciformes; family Psittacidae; genus Amazona; species Amazona ochrocephala. The sequence goes on along the minus strand of CM077881.1, from coordinate 45,737,678 downwards.
ACTGTGTCCCATGTTCAAGGTACCCAAACCCCTGACTATAGCACCACCCTTCCAACCATTTATTAACCTGCGCAATCCTCCTAGCCTTTTTAAGGTCCTGCCCTGTATCCTGGAGAATTGATGAAAAGACAATCTGAGCTCCAGAGCCCCTAACCACCTCTCCCAGAGATCTGTAGTCCTTCTTTATGTCCTCTGGGCTACTGCTATCTATATCAGTAGCACCCACATGGATCACTAGAAGTGGGTAATAGTCAGTGGGACCAACTAGAGCCAGCAGCTTCTCTGGAACATCCCTGATCCGAGCCCCTGGTAGGCAACACACCTTCCTTGAGCCTGGGTCAGGCCAACAGATGGGTGCCTCTGTGCCTTTCAGAGTAGAGACCCCTACTACTATGACCCACCGCTTTTTCCTGGCAGCACCAGTAGTGACCTTCTTTACCAGCGCATCAGCTGGTTGTTTCTGGTGGGAGCGCGGTTCCTCATCAACCCCCTGCAGGACAGCAATGTGGTTCTCATCGGGGACAACAGATTTAGGAGGAAGCCCCTTGCTTTTAATTGTCTTCTTCCTCCCCTTTTTTTTTTTCTTTTTTTCTTTTTTTTTTTTTTTTTCTGTTACCGTTTCCCAGCTTCCTGGGCTAGTGGCCTCCTTTCCTACATGAGTAACAGTAGATGCTTGAGGCCCCTGCACAGTCTGGTCCTGGAGCAAGCAGTGCTGTTTCCTCTCAGCTTCCCTGACACCTTTCAGCCTAGTAATAGCTTCCTGTAGCTAAGCCCCTGCTGCAAGAGGACATCCACCAGGGCGCACTGAGTGCAGCCCTGCCCATTGCGCACCCTCCTCTCAGGAAAGCAGTGCAGGCACACTCTACACCCTCATCCTCCCCTCTCATCGGCTCTGTCTGGGTGCTTACACTGGCCACCACCTGGGCAGCCAGAGCAGAGCTCCCAGACAGAGCCCTGGTCATACAGCGAGTGCTCACCGTCCTGCTCGCCTGCCTGCCGGCGCGAACTGCCTCGAACCGGCCCTGTTCCCCGCGCTCCTGGAGGCTCGCGCTCCCTGGGGCAGGTTTTTAACCACTCGGGGCCGGTGCCGCTCCTCCTGGCACCGCACCCTGTGAGTCAGCTCCTCTCGTCAGCAGAGCTGCTGGTCCCTGAGCAAGCCCTGTCGAGGAGTTGAGCCCCCTCGGTGCCCGTTGCTGCTCCGAGGTGACGCTCCTGGACGCCGAGCCTCCCCCTGATCAGGAGCTGCAGGCGTCCCCTCCTGGGACAGTCACCTTAGCAATGGGCCGGAAATGGCCGATGAAATACTTGAAAGACTTAGAAATACATAAATTTACTGATGAGAACAGAATTACAGATGAACACTAATAAATGAAGTAGATAGTCTATCTGATGTACTGTTGATCATCACCTCTAAGAAATATTGTAAAACTTGAAGTTCTGACAGACCGATGAAAGGCAAGTACTATATTAGCTTACAACAAAAATTTAAAAAGAAAACAGAACAATCTCAGGAAGGAAATGAACCCTGATAGTTGCTTACATGACTGTGATTACTCTTTTTAATTAAAAAGTTTTTAGGGTATAAGAAAAGTGTCTTGAACGTTTCAAAGACCAAACTAGCATAAATTAGATCATTGATTGTAAAAAATAAACAGCTGGAATTAGTGTACATGTTTTTAGTAACGGAATTACCAAAATGTTTTTGAGAGAATATGTGTATGAATTTGCATCATATGGAATCAACATGGTTTTATTAGCTGTACAAGAAACTCTGCTTTTAGAAACTTTAACAAGTAAAAACCGACAGGAATAAAACTAGCTACAAGGACATGAACTTGCTGACTTTTTCAACATCTTTCAATTACTGTGTGACGCCAAGATGCAATTAAATGGAATGATTGGTGTGGAGCGATGTTGTTCATCTGTTTGATTTTTCTGTTTCAGATAAGGTGGGAAAGGCACTAAAAAAAGACCCAACTGGATTTGGACACTTTCTTGTTCGCTAGCACTGAATTGCACTTATGGAGCTAGAAGTGTTCCATATATGTTCAGGCTAACCTGTCTATTTTCTTGTTTTATGGAACAATTATTCTGATTTAATGATGTATGAGGGTTTATTTTTGTGTATGGCTTGTTTTTGTTTTTGTTTGTTTTTTTTTTTTTTTTTTTTTTTTTTTAAAGCAACAGCCCTAGCTATTACAAACAGAGCTCCTTGCATTTGTTGCATTTGCTGTTAGCTGGCATTTTTCTGCTGTGAGAAGTCAACATGACTTGGTTCGTAGGCTTTCATGCCTGTATACAACTCTATGCCACATGATTGAAGGTTTTCGTCATATATCCCTGCAATGTTTCGATGGTTGGCCTCTAAATTACGAGCCGTGTTTTAACAAGCTGTGGAAAAGTACTTTGACCTGTTATCAAAATACTCATGAAGTGTGCATATGACAGGATATCCAGTATGGCTTTTTATGTAGTAAACTCTGTGATATGACATAAGGAGCATTATCTGAGACTGATCATATGTTGGAAGAAATATTGCTAGCTATATCAAAGAATTATGGAAACCAAAAAGGATTAAAGCAGTGCAGTAAAGTCTGTTTACTTGGAATTAGAAATTCCATCACTTTATACATAACAAACACCCACTTTTAAATTTACTGCTATGAGACTGAATTATAATAAAAAATATTTCCAAAAATTTCATTTTTTTCTGAATTCTTGTATTTCGCAATATACCAGATATCTCTTCTTGTTCTGATATAGCAAACACTTCTGATGAGCTATTAAACATCTCATTTCCCTTTCCCCTTTTTTCTATCCGCTGCCTGGTCAAAGTTGAGCTCAGTCATTAAGTGAGAGTCAATTTTCTTCACAGTAATGGTCAGCAATATTCTTTGGGTCTCTTGTCCTTTATCAGTTGTGAATTTTATAATCTTGCCCTCTCATAAAGAAAACTGGTGTAGGGTTTCAATGTAACACTAATAAACAAATGCTCAAGCCGCAGCTAATTGTCTGTGACTACCACCGTTATAAGCATGGCCAGTGGAATAAAACTGGTACCCCCCAAATGGAAAGTCTTCCTTCAAGATTCAGATGAAATACCCTGTTTGTTAGCTTTGGGAGTGGACCTGCAGAGGAAGGAAAATCCTTGATCTTACTAAAGGCTTCCCTCTGCTCATCAGGTAGCATTAGGTTTCCATTGCCACCACATTGTGCCCTATGATGCTAATTTTATTCCCTTCTCCCTCCTTCCCTTCTCCTCCCGCTGTGAAAGTACTTTATCAGGATATACTTTGCTGCTTAGAATAACAGGAGAAGTGCTTTTCATATTTGTGTGCTCTGCAGTAGTTCTTAAATGGCAATATAAACAGAGCACCTTTTTCTTTTTTTTTTTTTTTTTTTGTTTTTTTTTTTTTTTTGTTAACTAAGAGCAATCAGATGATTTTGTTATTCATTTGGAAATGCTTGTAAAAGGCTGTTAATCATTACGTTTTCTGTACTGGGTAACACAGCTGACAATGACAACTGTTGCTTCATGGAATATTTGATTTTTAGTTTAATTACATATTCTTTTCCTGTGTTCCAGAAAACAGACTTTACAGACTTCCTTCCTTGTTGTAATTCCTTGCTCGTGAAGAGCCACCACTATAAATGAAGGCTCAGTTTTGCAAATATCCATGTTTGGGTTCGGTGTAGTTGCTCAAATCCCTTATAATTTGGAAGAGCCAGATCTTCATGTATAAAGTGAGAATAGATAACTTATTTTTATCTCAGCAAAAGCACACTAGTCATCATTGTCTATGAAAACCACAGCCATGATTAAGTATTAATTATTCCACTAGAGGTAACTGCAGGTGATAGGCTTAAAGTATTGGCTCTTCAACAAAAGCAATGTTTTATATATGACATATTTATTATAAAAAAGATTCTTCTAGAGCAAGATCTTCAGAGAGAAACTACTGTGAAAGAAGGTTTCTTTACTTTGGCATTTGTAAAGGAAATGGCCCTTTTTTTCTTTCTTTTTCATTTGTATGCTGATATGCTGTTTCAGAAAGTGGTATTTTTATGATTCAGAAATCAGGTTGAATCAACTCTTCAGTAACAGCATGTAACCATAGGTGAACTCTGATTACTATATTGTAAAACTTCTCTTTTTATTTCAAATAGTTATTGAGTGGAAACACCTGCAGAATGTTGGAATCTGATAAGGTTATTGGAATTTACTGTGAAGTCATGCAGGATGTGATGAGTACAAATGCTTTTGTTTGGTTGCGAGTGCTCCTGAACTTTTTTTAGTGGGATTATAACACACGGTGCATAACACTATGAAGCCACGTAGGCATGTTGTCATGTGTGGGTGTGCAGCTCTCCTGCTCCACTGGTTTCCTGAGTCCACCTGGGATTCTGTGTTTGTAGCTCCCAGTCAGGAAACACTCAGCCATCACTCATGTATGGTACTGCCAGACCTCTGTAAAGCACAGCTTGCCTAGCAAGCAGTGGAAACGATGCTGTAGGAACTATCAAGAACTGTTTTCTCCGTGCCTGATGAGGCCCTGTCACACACACAGTAGTCGGGCTTCCCGGGAGATGAACGCCATTCTGTCAGGAGTAAAGCTTGTGTTGGGGTGGCCCTGGGAGCAAGCTCCCCTGAGGCAACAATTCCTTGTTGTGCCGCTGGAAACAATCCTGGAGCGGAAATGAAAGTTCTGTCCTTGCCTTCAAAACCAAAGGTGCGTTGATATGGAGGACCTGGACCGCTGTTGCTGTGTCTCTGGGTTTTGTGATGCTTGTGTTAGATGAAACCCAGGCTGGGCTTAGAGGAGAAAGGCATGAAGGTTGCCAGGGAATGTCAGGCATGCACCCATTTATTTTTGAAAATAGGAGCTAATGCTTAAAGCTATTTGGAAACATTGACTATTCCTAAAAGCCCGGTTCTAAGGAGGCAAAATAGCGCTTAAACAGTACTTTGTGGTCAAATTGGTGATTATTGGGAGTTTATATACATTACAAAAGAAAGTGTGATTTAACACAGTTTGTGAATCCTCTAGGCATGCTCACTATTGATGCTCAGTGATACAGTCACTTTTTGGTAGTATTTGGATCAACCTGTAAAGGGTGAAAAAGTGAATGGCAAAATGAAGACAATGCCAAATCTGCTTAGTTTCTGATCAGTAATTTTAAAGGGCTACTTTTTTTTCTAGGAGGTCATAATGGGTAGGTAAGTGATTTCAGGGAGAGGGAAGATGCTTGGATCTCACAGAGGAGATCTGAGGAGACCAAACTGCTGTAAATCCAGGCTAAATTTAATCCATTGTTAGGATGCACAGTATTTGAAGAAAACCAATGAACAAATTTCTGAGGGATTTGGTAGGTTTGCAGTTGAAAATCTTCAGTTTAATATTTTGCTTGATTTACTAATGGACTGCTTTAGTTGAACCACAAGTTACAAGCTTGTATGTGTTCATGGGGGATTGGTGTGAGTTTTGCTTAAATGTTTTCTTAGCTTTTCTGTGACCAATATTTGGTATCCTGGGAAGCTCTTAATGAAATGGATCCGGGTGACTTTTGTATGACCAAGACTTCATTTGAAATTTAAAATATTGGTTAAGCCAACAGGTTTGAAAGCACAGTGTTTTAAGAAGGGGGCCTAATATATATGCTACCTCTAGGTAACCACAGAAGTTGCTCTTAGCGTTATTAATTTAGTTTTGAAGAATTCCCACTTTTATTGATAGCTGCTTGCAAGGTAAAATTTTTTTTTCTTTTTTTCTTTCTTTTTTTTTTTTTTTTTTTTCCATAAAGGACTGAACATTATGTTTAATGTTGGCATTTGTGAGGATTTTCATGATCTCAAACCATGCGGTGTTGTTCAATTAACTTTGATTATACTCATGTATAATTTATCATTGACAATAACTGGAAAATTAGTTTTCATCCAGGAAACAATTGGAGCTCACCATGTATTGACCTCCTATACACCCATGTAATTTTAATGAAGACTGAGCTGAATTTTATTAGGGATGAGGCCAGGGCACCTGAGAACAGAAACTCTATCTTTTCTACCCCAAACTGTCAGTAAGAATGATGGTGAGGAAACTTGAAAATGATGATGGAAAATAACTATTTTCATTATTGTAGGGTTTTATGTAAGAGTGGACATGCAGATGTTAATAGCAGTAGAAATGTTTGGAGGCAGTCAGGATGTTAAACCACTGTGCAGGAAATAACATAGGTTGCAGGTGTTTTGTTTTTTTTTTTTTGTTTTTTTTTTTTAATCGGGTTTGTTCTTTCAGCCTTGTGGCTGTCTTGTAATTTTACTTCAAATTGGAGGAGGCAGTAAAATCCATTGAAGAAAAGTTAGATTACTTGCAGGATTAAAGTGAACAGTAGCTGTGTACCAGAAAAGGTCTAAAGTGTATCTTTGAAGACTGAGATAATTTCATATATTGTATTTTCAAAGTATTTTTTGCAGTCTGAGCTTTGAGTATGACAACATAGCAATTTTGCTCTCTGAAATATCTGTGACTGTTTTCTTTCTCATATGAAGCTGTGTATATGGGGAGTTTGGTGCTCTGGCTATCATCCTGCCATGAGTTCCCATGGGCATCAGAACTGAGATGTCTGCACCCATTTTGCTTTGCATCTTCTTTCCCTTGAAGTTCCAGAGTATTCTGAGGACAATTCTTGATTAGCAAAGTGCATCTACCCTGTGTTATAAGAACATTTGTATAATAATGCCTAGCAGAGAGCATTAGTTTCTGTGCTGATGAGGAAGGACAGCTGAAATGGCAAATGAAATAAAAAGGGATGGCATTTTCAAGGATAGCGTTTTCTCAGGGTCTTGATAGTGCAGCACATTTGCTGTCATTGAGGTGATTCACTATCAACACACTTTATGCAGAGATATGCCTAATAGAAGTCTATAAACAATTGCTTTTAGTTATTCTTTGCATTCACTATTTTATTGCAGTTATTGTTACTTTTGTTCTTTTACTTAGTGGAACTTAGGACTCTTCTTTGAGTTCCACCTTAGTTTCTCTGGTTTTGTTAGCACTGTAGGGACTGATGTTCATCACACTCTAATGCTGGCATACTCAGGGGAGGAAGTCTTTCTTATGCATCTTGTTGTAAAAGTACAAACTGGTGTAGTTGTGCTGGGCTTTATTTATTAAAACCCAGAAAAAGGGAGGTCATCAAGCTTAAACCTTGAATGTTAATATAGTGCTCCAGGCGTACTTCTGTGCAGTGGGCAGGCAGCAGGTTGTTCTTGGACTAACTTTAGGTGAAGTACTGCAAAGGGTGGTGACAGTTCCTGGATCAGGTGCAGTGGCACAATATTTATTTCTCTCTGCTGACTCTGGAAAAAAATGTAAAGTCAAATGTAGCAATAAAGGACTTGCAGGGGGGGGTTTAGAAAGTGGCGTGGTGCAAAGCTGTGCTACATGTTATCCTTAATTTCACGGAGTGATTGTGAATTTCAGACTATGGATGCTTGCGTCCTTATTGAATTAAAATGTATAAAATTTTGTGGTGGTATTCTTTCTAAGGAAAAATATGGGTGCTTTCAGTATATACTCTATCTGATGCGCATTTACAGGAGAAGCACTTACATTTTCTTACTACCGCATTACAAAGGCAGATTTCCAATGTGCAGCAATTCCTTTCAAAACCATATTGCAAAAATAATTTTCTTTGGATGCTAGACTGCATTTCTTTAACAACAGTGCAAATTCAGTGGCTTTTAAGTATCTCAAAGTATTGATTTCCTAGGTTGGAAATCCTTTGGGTTTTTTGCACAAATGCAGATGCCTCAGGAACTTGCCTGTAGTGTATCAGGTAAGTTACCAGAAGTCTACAAGAGGAAGCTTGGCCAGATGTAAGATTTGTTTCCATCTTTGCAGTGCCATTTGAGGGAGAATCCAATGGAGGATTGACAGGGTATTGAGGAGCTTTCTGATTTCAGATGTCATGGATTTGGTGCAACTTCTGCAGCATGTAGATGCCACAAACACCTGCAAAACAATGGGTTATGTCTGGGGCTCACTTATTTCACCAGCCTGCTGCTGCATTTAAAAACTGTGTGGTCTTTGTGGACAGCTGATTTCAGCTGTTGAAAATATATTGGCTTAATTAGGTGTCTTGTGTCAGCTTGCAAATGTCTTCGTCCACTAACTTTCAAGAAAACAGTGATTATTATAGCACTTATTTTAGACAGCATCTTACCTTGTTATCGGTTAATCTAACATGTGTTTTCTCACTCCTTATCAATGTAAACACAAATGCGGCTCAGGATCCTTTTCCTTGTGTTTCAGAATGTCTCAATAGAAAGACCTGAATTAGAGGGCAATGATCAATGCAAGATCAGCATTTTCCCCTCCTTCTTGAAGAAACCTATTTCCTGTCAGTGTTCAAGAGGATTTTAGGCAATGCCATTAATGACATGCTTTAAGTTGGTCAGCTCCGAATTGGTCAGGCTGGATCAGGTTAGACTAAATGATCATTGTAGTTCCTTTCCAACTGCAGTAGCAGTAGCTTCCTTTCCTCTCAGTATCACTGTGATTGTTTTCTACTCCTATTGCAAGCACTGTGGGGTTGCTGGGGTTTTTTTGGGTTGGTTTGTTTGTTTAATTAAAGTTACATGAATGAGCATACACCCCAGTAACAACTGTAACCAAAATCTGGATTTGTCCAGTGATGGGAACATGGTTTGTTCTTATCTACACTCCATTCCTTCTACCTGGCATTTTGAAACACTGCTGTTAGGCCTGATGGTTTCTTAGATCCAACTTTCTTTGGCTAGTGCAAAGAATTCTTGCCTTTTTGGTTTCCCCCTTTGGCTTCAATTTCTTGTTGGGTTTTTGTTTGGGTTTTTTGAGGTTTTTTCTTGGTGGCAGAACACAACTCAGTAGAGGATTTAGTTTCTGAAGCTGTTTTCTCTCTCACACTGTCTACTAACTTAGCTTTGAATTTCTGAACCTGAGCTTATTGTTGGAAAGGCCATGCAAGTGCTAAGTTAATTGTAGTAGCTGCATTGGAAGAGAAACTTATTGATACAGAGTAATCTGTATGTGGTCTCTCCTTTACCTAGGATGTCCTTTGCAGGGGGAGAATGTGTAAGGTGCTCTATGGGCAAACACAAATATGCAAAACCATAAGCAGGATTAAGCATTAAACAATAGATGTATTAAATGAAGTATTTGTTTTGTATGTATATGATCCGGTTTCATTACAAGTCATTAATACCTTTCAATATTAACTTGGTTGTATTGTGTATGGTTGTGCTGCTTATTGTCACACAGTTGTGTGATGAAAAATGGTGTTGTGTCTCCTTTGTAAGATTGGTTAAGATTACTACTGGAGTCTTTTCTCTGAATTCCTTTACCCTGGGGATTTATATCTCAGTATTTTGGTCACTTTGGTTTTATATCAAATCTTCCCAGAGGATAGGAATGCATCAATATTCTTTACAGGATACAGCCAAGGGCAAAGTGTAGGGCTATGTGATTTAATGCAACCTTTGAGAGCTGGAGCTGTGGACTTGAGGTTAACCTATCTTTTCTGCTGGCTCTTTCAAATCTGTGTGAAACTGGTAGGCATTTAATCATAGAATCTCTGTACTATATTAACAGAAGATTTCTTTATGTAAAACAGGATGTCTCTTGTGCTGGACAGTGCAAAACCCTGCTTTTTAAGATGTCTTCATACTTATCAACAAGGTTCTTTGCCATCAGGTTCTTGAGTGCATGATTTTAAGTTCAGCTGCAATTGTCTTACATGTTCTTACAATGTGAGACTCTTCTTCATAGCATGCTTCTTCAACTGGGCTTTTAGAGCAGATATAACTTTATATTTGAATTAGGGGTTGGAGTTAATCCTCTGTTGGAGTCCACTTCCCATGACACAATTGTACTTTTAAGGCATTCAGAATTTTTGCAACTATGCAGCTGTTGGAATTATTTTCTTTATGTTTGTAATGGAAGGCTCCAGCTGAGAGCAGTCGGTGTGGCTTTTATTTTTCCTTTTTTTTTCCTAACAGCAGCAATGAAAAAGACTCTCTCCAACCTATTGAAAATTCAGCAGTATTTCAAAATTTCAAGGTTTTCTAAGCCTGTGCATGCACAGGATTTTCTGGGAGAAAAAATAAAAAATCTTTGTAGAATGATTTCATTACACATCTACAAAGACCTTCCACTTTGTTTCCCTTCTCTGAGTCTTCTAGTCAGTCTCAAAGTTTTAATTCTTCATTTCAGTGTAAGAAGCTATTTCTAAAAGCTTTGATTTCATCTTGTGTGCCAGATCACTTCTTTTACCCTAAGGCAGACAGTTTTAAACAACGTAAGACACAGCTTGTCATGTGTGTGGCCTTTACTGTGTTTTGAGAATTTAAAGTTTTGTAGACTTTTAAGAATTAACAGAACTAGGCTCTAGGTAAATACAATCCCAAATAGAAATGTGATAAAGGAAATAAACTATTTGAGTGGAATTATATTGTGCACTGTTTACAGATGGTTTGTTACAAAGAAAAAAGTAAGTAACTTAAAATTACAGCCTCCAGGTTTTCCTACTCCTCTTGAAAGGCGCATGTAGTTGTGGTTCACTCAGCTGCAGATAGTTTTTTATTTGGTTAATAAACTGAAGCATATCCAAAACTGTAGTTCAAAAAAACAAGCAAGCAAAAAAAATAAATCCCCAAAAAAAAAACAATATATTCATGAAAACTTGCCAGGAAAACATGTTTAATCTTATTTTTATTTCTATTATGATTTCTGCAAATATTTTGATTATCGCAGTGCTTGAATGCTAGATTTCTGAATGTAAATTTTGTGCATTAATTAGTCACCATCAAACATTTCTCCCAAAACACAGATTATGCATTTCGATGTGCTTTCCTAATTACATTAAAAAATAAAATCAATGTAAAGTAATGTAAATATAAAAAAAAATGTAAAGATGCCTGCAGTCAGTTCTGTGCATGCACATGCATTCAGCTGTTATTCATGTCAGAGAGTTAAATGGAGAGGGAGAGAAAAATTAGACCTGGGATATACCATATTAAAATGCGTGTAGGTGTTTAAGCATATCTGTATCGGTTAGTGGAGAAATGCCTGAAGAATAGGGTCTGGTCTAGATCCAAGCCACATTAATAAGAACTCAACTTGTGTGAGTTTCATCCTATGTCACTTCAAGCATCTTCACCAGAGTCTGAGTTAGTGGCTTTCGTTTCCTGTTATTGTAGTGGAGAGAAATAGATACTTGTTGATTTTTATAACTGCGAATTAAAATACTTCAGGTTATCCAAACTCTAAAACTACTCATTGCTCTGCCTTGACTATAAAGTAAGCCTGTACAGTGATCTCAAATGAAAAAACCCTCGTGTTTCTTATTACTCCCTTGGTCTCTTGGAGATTGGCTGTAGTGTGCTACCCTTGTTTCCAGCTCTGAGGGGAGCAGAGTTTGAGCTCACAGGTGATTTCCTCTTGAGTAGACCTTGTTAGAAATTAACAATTTGGACCTTGAAGGAGGCTAGTTGAACAGCTGTAACCTAGTGTGATGGGTAGTTTATCTGCTGCTTAGGTATCTTGATGTTACAGTGAAAAAGATGATTGCAAAGCCACTGATTAATCATTAGTGGTATGACTTTCTTGGTTTTTGCATAAGTGTGGGTATAGGTGGGAAGTTATATGGGGTGAAGTTGGCCCATGCATTTATGTATTGCTGCACTTGAATGTTTTGGTTCTAGAGTGTAATGTGGAAGTCTCAGGTATGTATGCATTAGTATTTTCCAGGTTTTGCTTATCATTTAGCAACAGTAATCCCTATTCCCAGCACCACAGGTACAGGAGAAACAAGAGTGGCTTCATGGCGCTTGCAACTCTGGGCAGGAGAACTTGCTTGCTTCCCAGTCAAATCCGTTATTGACTACTGAAACTGTGGCTAGGTTTACCTGAATATTGTTCAAGGTCTTCAAATTTGTAATCAGGTGAAGTGCTGACTGTGAATTTCGGTAGGCAAAAGAAATCATCTGATTTCGTTTGGAAGCTGCAATGCCGACCCTCAGAGGCAAAGTGGTGCTTCATGTCTGTCTTCAGTGAGATCTGAGAACCTGAAATCGTTGCTGGATCTGTGCTGGTGGTATAATCTTGTGAATACAGTTGGGCACACACTGTGTTTTCTGTAATATGTCTTCAAGTGAGGCTTCTGAATTCTCACTAAGTTCTTTGTAATAACAAGTAATAAAGCTTATTAGTCAGAATTAGGTTTTCAAATTCAAAATCAGGGATGCTTTTTATCAGAGTGAGGCTTACTGCAGACACTAATCTGAGTGGGCTAACTGAAGTTCCAGAAGAAGCCTGTAAAACCATTGAGACCTGGGACAAGGATTTTGGTGTTGGAAGAAAAAGAATTATCCCTCACCAAAGGATTTAGAATTTGTCAAGGAAGAACGTGACCAGCTCAGAAATTAATGAAAGGTAGATTTTGACAAAAAATCCAGAATACTATCTTCCTCAGGCTTGTTTGTGTAAGTGAAGATATGAGTCCATGGAAAATGGCACACAAAGCTCTTAAGCAAACAAATGCAGCATCTTGGAAAAGGTATGAAGAGTGCAAAGGACCATGTAAAATACCTTACAACATTTTTTTTATTAGAAATTGCAGAAGTATAGGCAAAGAGAATCAGCAGAAGGCTGGAAGGAAGAGACTATGAGTTGGATGCTTTGGGATATTTTTTGTTATTATTGTTATTATTAAGATGGACACTGCTGCCATCTATTAGGCTTCTGCAGCAATGGCAGTATTAACACGGGGAAGGAGTATTGTGGGTAGAAGACAAGTATGTGGAACTTGTGGCTGATGAGTTTAACTTCGGGTAAAGTAGGGAAATTTTCAACAGACCAGAAGACAGGGGTTGAAAAGTCTGAGTTCCTTCAAGAAAGCCTTCCTATGTGAAGAATAAGACTAACAGTTGTGTGTGTTAAGTTTGTCTGTTTCATGAATAAAGAAGGAGAACCAGCCAATGGATTCATTCATGTTAGAGGGAGGGAAATAAAGGATATTTTGCTTACATATAGAGCCCAAAAAAAGGGGGTGAGGGGAAGAGGGGGAAAAAAAGAAACCATATACAGGGAAGAAATCTTGAAGGGCATTGCTGAGAGCAGAAGCTTTTTCATCAAGAAATCTGGCAAATGGTCTTAGGAAGGTAAAACAAATATTAGTTTGTGTTCACTATCTCAACACAAGCTTGTGCTCAGTAGCTAAGTTGGAGTGTTAACAGTGTTTTGTTCAGCACTTGTGTGTGTCTCCAAATCATGTCAGTTGTTATGATGGAAATTTAGCAAATGCTAGTATCTGAACAGATTAAGCTTTGATTTGGGGACAAGAACAATAATGAAGAAAATGATGGATGACTCCAGTTTTTACAGGGAAGAACTGGAAACAGGAACTGTAAACTTAGCAGGAGAGGTTAATGTAGTAGAGGCAATTGCAGATAGTTTCAGGTGATTAAGCTTATTCAGTAGCCAGGAAGGTGGTTAAAAAATAACTGGCTTCATAATTTGACTAGCACTTGTCTAGTATCACTTTGAGTCTTGCTGTGTGATAATACCTGTCAATGTGGAATACTATGATAGGGTTTTCTAAGAAATCAGGAATCTTCATTCAGGAAACCTCAGTCCTGAGGTCAAAAGAATCTAAAAACTGCCCAAAGCGCAGTTTGTCAGATGCTGTGATACATTTACTGAAGGTATTACCTATGCTTCATATATCACGAAGTATCCAGAGGCAGGGTCAGCGGGATGCCTTTGATCTAACTTGGCTCTACATTCATCCCAGCAGAATATTGGTATAACCTGGAATAATGTGCCACTAACAGTAATAATTGTGTCTCAGTGCAGAATGTTCTAGAGAAACAGAGATTTAATGCAGCTTTGCTACCTAGTTCAGCTGGTGTATCATAGAATCATCATAGAATCATAGAATAGTAAGGGTTGGAAAGGACCTCAAGATCATCGAGTTCCAACCCCCCCGCCATGGGCAGGGACACCTTTTGCATGCTATGTTAGGAATGGTGATGGCTGTGGCTCATCTAAAAGAGAATGTGAAAAATAGTACCTGGAAATCCGTATACATAGCTGTCACTTCGAATGATACCAGAATGATGTCTAATGGTATAAAACAATTACACTATTTAAAAAATACACTCAGTAGTATTCTAAGACTGTAAGAGGCTGGTCTGTGCATTGGAGACTCTGGGACTGGTCTGCTCTGTCCGCTGTTTAGGTTTGGGGTAGGAGGTAGTAGGCGGTTTTAATAATTAGCTCAGTGAAGAGAGGTTCTGAATCACATGACTGGATTTTGAAATGCAGGGGCTGAAAACCTTCAAAAAGCAGTTCTATTGTTTAATCAAATAAAGCTGTGCCCCCAAAAACTGTAAGTGTAATTGTTAGTCATTTTCTATCTTGGAAAAACAAATTAGAGCTATTTACAATAGACAGTGTTATTTCAGGAAGCTATAGTCAGGATCTTTCGTTAAAGAAAATGTTAAGAAAAAGAAAATAGCATCATGTAAGAACTATGACCTCCCTTCTTCCTGTATTACTTGTGCTTGTTTTGAGCTGCGTTTTAATCTGACTCAGAAGATAGAGAATCAAGGAAGATTAAAATATACTGTCATAGAACAGTGTGAATTTCACACTCTTATTAAATGGAGCCGGCACAAAATCTGGGTATTTCCAGTTTGATGTTAAAATATATTTTGAAATGTTGAATGAATATAAATAGCATCTAATTCTTTGTGTTAGCTCTTCCTGGTGCCCTCTCCATTCTTTACTTTTCAGAAATAGAAGGTAATATAAATGATGGAATTAGCAACCTGTTAAATTGCTGCCTCTGAAATTTATTTATTCAGTTTTGTTTTTTTAGTGTTTCATGCTGATGTGTTAAATAGTAGTAGACACATTTTGTATTGTTTCCCATAACTCATTAACATTTAGTCTCACTGAAATTATATCTAGAACTGACGTTTATTTGCCATGACCAGTTATCTGTAGCCCCACTGCTGCTTTTACATTAACAAAGAAGTAAAATAATATTAAAAATTTAGCTAAACCAGTGAAATTTACTGTTGGCAAAATCTGGCGTGATCTTTGACTAGGATATTATTTATGAAGCAAAGAAACACATCAAATCTTTTTTTTTTTTATTTTTTGCTTCAGTTTAAAGTGCAGTTAAGTAGTGCAGTATATATTAAATCCATTGATGTATGCTTTATGTTTTCATCATGTTCAAAGTGAACCATGCTCAATTAGGTTTGTTTGAATTAAAGTCAAGAATTAGAAACTCATTTAAATGCAACACTGTCTATTAGGAAAAAAGAAAAAAAAACTGGGGACAACCTAATGTTTTCTCATTCTTTTATGTAGTTAATTTAATGCCTAATAAAATTATATGTTTTTCTAATTTTTATAAGTAGCATTTTATGACTTAGGCTCTATGCTTGTTCACTGAGTTGAGGCGAGCCCTGAAATGAATCCTGGAAGTAAATTATGAGTTTTTCTATAATTTTAAAATGCTTTAAAACACCAACTATTTGTTTATTTTCTGAGGAATTACTTCAGTTTGCTGAGGCAGCTTTTGATAAAATGACTCAGTAAAATGACTTCCCGTGATGTGATGTGCTCATTTTAGTGAAAGTGGGGTAAGTAATTTGGGAAGGTTGAAAGTATTCAGAAAACACAATTTTTCACTTTGTGTTTCCAAGCCTCTGTCACATAGCTCTGGGGAAAGTGTCAAATTTGTGATGCCCGATTTCACAGTGAAAATAAAACTCAGATACTTGAGTTATGAGGTCAAACTTCTAGTGTGTGACAGGTTTCAGTGATCTCCATGTAGTGTTAAACAACTCCTCCCCCCCCCCAAACAAACAAACAAACAAAACAAACCCAGCTGAACTGGCAGTTGTTTATTTAGCCAAATGGCAATTCTTTGGAAAGCAAACTATTCTGAATCATATGCCTTTTGGATCCTGGGTCAAGGGCTGCAGTAATGTCAATGTAATCTTTTGGTTTTAGGTGCTGAAGGTTAGAGTAACTGTAACAGCTATGCCAGTGGAATAGGAAAAATTTTTTTCTATGGAAAGAGGGAAGGCATTCTGGTGTCCTCAACATGAAAAGAACATGGAACTGCTAGAACAAGTGCAGAGGAGGGCCACGAGGATGATCAGGGGACTGGAGCACCTCCCATATGAAGATAGGCTGAGAAAATTTGGGCTGTTCAGCCTGGAGAAGAGAAGGCTGCGTGGAGACCTCATAGCAGCCTTCCAATACCTGAAGGGGGCCTATAGGGATGCTGGGGAGGGACTCTTCATTAGGGATTGTGGTGAGAGGACAAGGGGTATCGGGTTCAAACTTAAACAGGGGAAGTTTAGATTGGATATGAGGAAGAAATTCTTTACTGTAAGGGTGGTGAGGCACTGGAATGGGTTGCCCAGGGAAGTTGTGAATACTTCATCCCTGGCTGCATTCAAGTTGGGGTTGGACATAGCCTTGGATGGCGTGGTTTAGTGGGATGTGTCCCTGCCCATGGCAGGGGGGTTGGAACTAGGTGATCTTGAGGTCCTTTCCAACCCTAACTATTCTATGATTCTATGATTCTCTCAAGTGAAGTACACCATCACTGTTCTTTGTATGCATAATTTGTGATATCACTTCAGCCAGGCAAAAGATATATCAAACAGACATTGTTAGCCAAGCTTGTTTATGAACACTGTGTTTTGCTGTGTTGAAAAGGATCTGAGGATCTGTCCTGGGTTTCAGCAAAACAGACTAAAAGATGGACCAGGAGTTGCTAGTGTAATGGTTGACAGATACCAGGGATGAATGAAAACCTCTGTTTAGCCTGCTCTAAGTGATTGAATTTAAAAAAATGAACCACTGTCTAGGTACAAACTGGGACTCATGAGGGAGTGTCATGAACATTCTGCAAATTAATCAAATGTGCGGTGGGTAATGGCCAGACTGGCTTTGGTAAAGGCATGGTTCCCTGTACAAATGATTCAAATTACTATGAATGTCTTAGTCCATGATACGTATGTTTTCCAGAACACTACAAATATGATAATAGAGTGATGATTTGAGCATAGTTCTGTAGGTCTTGGGGGGGATATGTAGGTACATAAAGGCTTTTTTTTTTTTTTTTTAATTCCTCTCTGTCTGGATTGGTCACCAATTCTGTTTCCTCCTCAGTTATTTAAGAACCAGTGTGAAATTGGAAAGGCCAGAGACACTGCTGTGGGATCAAGGAATGTCCACACTATGTATACCAGTTTCAGGAATATTTTTAAGCAGAGTAACATGCTGCTTTATCCAGCGCTGTTTTCAAGTCCTTTTGCCTATTGTCTTAGCAGGAGCTACTTTAATTTCTGAGAATGGAATTAAGAAGTATTTGGCAAAAATGTAGCAAGTATCTCTCTTTGCCCCTCCTTTTGAATTTTAGTTTCCTGAGAAACTTTCCTCGTAACCATTGATCAAGAGAGTATGATTTGCACTTAATAAGAAACAACAAAAGACACATTGCTCAGTTCTGTTTGCATCTCTTCTACTGGTTTAATTTACTTTTTTTCCTACAGAAACAAAAGAAGCTCTTTTTTTCTGCTAAAGCAAACAGACAAAATAGTTTGCCATAAATATAAGAGGCATTTAAAGCTCTTCATTTAAACTTATGCAGCAAGAGAGAGATGAATCCATTTAATCTTTCAGCAAGTAAAAATGAATGTTAAATTAGTTAGGAACATTTCTGAAATGAATTACTGTGAAATGGAAATAATGATCTATCCTAAAGTATTCTTTCTAAAATTTATGTCTCTTTGATTACTTAATATTAATGTATTTTTAATAGACTGCTTTCTAAAGAAAAAAAAAAAGGCACATTATTTCTGGAAGAGTTGAAACATTACATTAAGAAACATTCCTTTTTTTATAATTCACTGGCTTCATCACCTGTATGCGCTAGAAGCAGTCTTGGCATAGTGCTCTGAACTGTGACTGTGTACGGTATTTCCCAAGGAGCATATTTTGAACTCGAACAAAAGAATAAATGTTTGATGAATTCTGATCTAAAAATCATTATTTCACCTCCTATTTAACAAGCTATTTACCCAAGTGCCTGACTTTAGATACGGAAATTCCAATATAGGAAGGTAATTTTGTATTTTAAGGATTATCCTGAATAGGAATTAACTGAATGCAGTTGTCTCTGCTTATGTTCATGATGTTTCTAGCTTCAGTGTCATGCACTGAAGCACATGCCTTAACAAGGAATGCTTTCTTGACTGAAAGGTACAACTCTTCCATGGCTTTTCTGTTGAATTCTCTTGGATTATTTAAATAACTGAACTTCCTGAAATGTAGCTGCAGGTTGTCTCAGTGGAAGTTCTATTGATTTTGACAAGAGTGAGACTGTATTGAAAGACTCAGGATTGTGTCTTTTCTGTTCCATTGCACTGAAATGTGTGCACATCCGTTCCCTGTTTGCTGAATAACGTAGCTTGAATGTATTATGCACAAGGCTGAAATGTGAAAATGAATTACTTGACACTCCAGCAGGTATCTATAGGAGGTAGCAGCTGTTATATTCATTTCATAAGAGTTCTAGGAGTATGCATGCTATAAGGAAGTCTGTGAAATGGGCAGGTAATTTCACTTAATCTAATACCGTGAGGGTCTTGGTATCCATTAATTTCAACTCGATATGGAAATAATCTGTTTGAATGAATCTCTTGTCTAAATCCTTTATTAAGAAAATGCATGATAAAAATAATATAACATGAAAATTGGGAACTTCTGCACGTGTTTCAGAAGATGAGAAATATATCGATTTAATATATCGTGACCTTTAAAAAGTACAAAATACGACTTGAAGCAGCACTAGTGTTCTCCACAACTTTTTATTCAACCCCTTTCTTTTTTTTTTTTTTTTTTTTGTTTAATTTATGGAAGAATGCCTTGTGAAAGGATACGCCAAAGATCACTTCTTCCAGTGTGTCTCTTTGAGTGGTCCATAGTGGGTGTTCAGGGAAGGAGGCTGAGAGAGGTCAGGTGAAGAGTGGTAGGCTGTGCTAAGGTTCTGGCAGTTAATGCCCTCAGTATTTCAGCTGTCATGACTAATAGCTGTGGATGGATCTCTTCAGTGTCCAATCTCTTGTGAACCCATCTGCGTTTTTGGCCTCGCAGACATCCTATGACAAAGGCTTTTATGATTTTAATTGTGTGGTGTTCACTTTATCTTTACTTGCAGCAATTACACTGGGTGTCTCAGAGCTCTTGTATCTTGAGAAACAGTGAATAATGATTTCCTGTTCCTACCAAAAGGTAGTGGACCTTTTGTCCACTACCATAATTTTATTGACCTTTGTAATATTCCACACTGTCTTCCTTCATGCGCTTGGTCACAGTTTATGTAGTTGCTCTTTGACTAGCAATTTTTCCGCATATGTAGCAATCCATTTTGGTCTTCTCTACCTTTTATAATAATATCTGCAATCTTTCATGTTAAGAAGACTAGAAAGCAGCAATACTGACTTCATATCTCTTACTGCAGCTTCAAAAGGGATGTTTTTTTTCAAAGGTTTCCTTACTGGAACTGGGCCAATTCTGTTCAGGCAAACAGCAAGCTGGCTGTAAAAGGACCTTTCCCTTTTACAAAAAACAACTTGTGAGTTCAGATCAGTATTACTGAATGGCTTTGGCTGGCAAGAATAGTCTTTCCTAGGCTAAATGAAATCTAATTTGGTTTTAAGTATTTGATTTTCTTTTGTTTGTGAGCCAAACTGGGGTGGAAAGGAGGAACCAATAGACTTGTAAAGAGATACCTAGTATTCAGAGGAAAAATAGTTTTATGTGAATTATTTTGGAGGAGGGTCTCATGTTCAGGGCCAGAATTGCAAAACTGCATTAAATTGAAATGAGGCCTAATTTTCTGCTTTGAAGGAAATGTCTGAACTAGTAGGATGTCCTCTTTAATGCTGGGGAGCGAAAATTGGAGTGATTTAACTTCCAATTCTTGGTAGTATTTGGAGAAGATTTTCTGACCTGATTTTTTTTTTTTTTTATCTAAAAAAAATTGAGTTGTGGTTTTTTGGTTTGTCTCTTTTTTTTTTTTTTTTTTTTTTTTTTTTCCCCCCCACTTTCATACTCAATAACACTACTATCTGCTTGGAAAGGCAGCTCTTAGTTAGTAAGACCCTATGAATGTGAAAAGCATAATATTAAGAGGGTATATTCACTTATTGTTCCACTTCTTTTCACCCATATGAATTCTTTCTAAGATTTTCCATGATGGCAATAACAGCTGCAGGTGGGATACCATTCAATGTGTGACTGATATAGACAATGCAGGACACCTGCAGAATGCTGCTCATCAATTGGCAGCATTGCTATTTATGGCAGTTTTAAGTTTATTGGAATAATGGGTTCATTTTGCACAGCAATGCCTTTAACATGATACTTCAGGAACAATATCCTAATGGTGAACATTACTTTCTCTTTAGAAAATTCCACTGAGATGAATCTATTAAGGTTCCATTCTATTCTTTGTTAACTTCTTTTTAACCCAATCCCTATATTAACGTAAAGTAATTTAAGGATTGACTTTTTTAGGGGGTTACCCTGTTTGACTTCTGATAATTCCATCTTAAGGCGCAAAGTGCAGTGCAGCAAATGCTTGTAGGAAAGTGGCATGGAAAAAATTACACTTGATGTCTGTGATTATGTGCAATATGCTTGTAGGGTATGGTTGTTAAAATGTGAAGCCTTTAATGTTGAACAGCTCTAGTAAAAACAGTTTACAGTTCTGAAATTAGATTTTCTAGAAAATAACCATATAAAAGTTTATTTCAAAATCAGCCTTCCCCCAAAAAGAGAAGGAGAAGAAAGGCAGTTTCTCCCCCTTCTGTATTTTAAATCATATTATGTCACAAAGAACTTAATTAGCAGCAGTACATGTGAGGTGTGGACCATAGTCTTATTTCCATAATTTCCAGACAGCAGTAGTCATACGTAAAGGTAACATCATACTGTTTAGTGAAGCTGGATCAGAAAAAAGACAAGCTTTTTTCTCCTTTTTTCCAGCCTTAAGGCCCAGTGATCTCTCTAAACCCTAATTTAAAAAAAAAAAACAAACCCAAAAAACAAAACAATACCAAAAGCTTACTCATTTTCTCTGTTATCTACAGAAAGAATTGATATAATAAAACAAATAAAAAACATTAATTGTTAATTTCATTGGAATTCTTGGTGCTGCTCAGTGTCCGGAAGTAGTGCAAGGCAATTGTCAAGCTGGGACAACTACTTGTGCAATGCATGGGCATGTGCATGGTCATGCAAATTGTTCAAGAAGTCATATGTGACTTGATTTTTTTTTGACTCTTGGTACATACGTAAGCTTTTTGTGTTAAACCAGTTGAGCCTTGAGATTTGCACAGAGTATGCAATTAGTTCAGATTGCTTGGGCTACTATGTAGACTCATTAGGACCTTTAAAGTCTCCCTATTTAGGTTAAAAACATTTCAAGATTTCAGTAATCTTATATTGCTATAAATTCACTAACAACGGCTGTAATATTTCATTCCAGTGACACAAAATCAATTTTTGCTCTAACACAGAACTAC
The DNA here is from genome assembly GCA_039720435.1 of Amazona ochrocephala. NCBI lineage: Eukaryota > Metazoa > Chordata > Aves > Psittaciformes > Psittacidae > Amazona > Amazona ochrocephala. The sequence goes on along the minus strand of CM077881.1, from coordinate 45,716,017 downwards.
AGAATTATCAAGGTGTAAATGCCTGTTATTTATAAACAGCTCAATACCATGACAAACTTATATGTATTCCTGCTTATTTATCACACTTTTTCACTTCACTGACTGCTGATTTCTCAACATTTTCTTATCCTACTGTCTTCTGATGGCGATTTTGGAAAGAAAATATAATCAAGAGCCATATTTCCTTTGTTTAGTGTTCTCTAAACGTGCATTATGTCAGCTAGTATTTCTGTCCTGATAGTCTTTTATCCCTGTAATCTTTGTCTGTAACTTTGCTGTGTCTTTGATACATTCCAATAATAATTATGAATGCCTAATAAGCATTTCATGCTGAACTTATCCTTGTTTTCAGTAAATGGACATTTTTCTTCTTGTTGATGATTTGTGATTCTTAAACTAATTTTTGCAGGTGTTTCATATGATTGCTGACCATATCAGGACTTAAGGCATGTAGGGATACAACAAGGGTAATGGCTTTAAACTGAGAGATGTTAAATTTGAATTAGATGTTTAGGAAGAAGTTCTTTACTGTGAGGGTGGTGAGACACTGGCACAGGTTGCCTAGAGAAATTATGAATGCCCCACCCCTGGCAGTATTCAAGGCCAGGTTGGTCGGGGCTTGAGCAACCTAGTGTAGTGGAAGGTGTCCCTGCCCATGGTTGGAGTTCGATGATCTTTAAGGTCTCTTCCAATTCAAACCATTCTATGATATAGGATTTTCTGAAGTGTCAGACTCCAATAATTTGTGACCCAGAGACTTTTTGCGCTAGAGGCAGCAATTCCAATACTAGTCATCTGTGGATTTTATTGCATAACTTTCACCACTGGCCTTTTAAGTGAGCATGAACATTGTTGAATTTACCTCATTTCCAAGAGTTTAATAAAGACCTGTTCTATAACTTCTGTATTATGTGAAATCAAAGTATTACATATGCTTCAAAGAAAAGCAACTGTGTATCTTGAAGTAGGAAACATAGTCATGTTTTGTGGTGTTTCAGAAATAAGTAGTCAGTATTTTCATAAAATTCATAAGAAAACTTCATGAGCTAAGTACTGTAATGCAATTCATGAATCAGTGTGCATTCCTCTTTAATTACATTGTTACTATATGAATTTCTGCTTGCTTAGTATTAGTTTTTATAATGATTATACTCTCTATCTGAACTTCAGATAAAATGAGAAAATGCTATTTAGGTAAGAGTTTTGGCCTCACAAGTTGGTGACATATGAAATATTTTCTATTAAGTAAGCAGTCTTTTGTCGAGTGAGCCATATAGCATATTTTCACTTCAAAATTTGCATTCTACTCCCTAGTTATTACACTTGAGGCTGATGTTTGTGCTTTCTACATTCTTAAGTAGTTTCTAGGTAACTACGCTGTTCTGATTACCAGCTTTTTGTCATGCATTCAAACCCAAAAGAGAAAAAAGGGGAGGTCAGGAAAGAGCTGACTAGTTCACAGCTGTGTTTCAGAAACCTTTGCTCTGTTTACTTTTCCATTGTTTATTCACTGAAGAAGAAATAAGTGAGATAAAAGTGTAATCTTTTAATGGGTATCAGTTTATCTGATACTGCTTTGTGTCTTATCTCCTTAATATATTTTACATATGGCTCTTTTCCCACCTCTTTTTGCAGGCTTCTGCTGTGTTTTTAACTTTAAATTCACTTTCTCGTACAAATTTTCTGTCTTCTCCAGCACAATGTTAGGCAAAAAAGGGACATTATGGCTTTTCAAAATTGTAAAAACTTTACAATCCAAAGTGTGTGCCAAGTGAGCTGAACAATATTTTGCTCTTAAAGAAAAAGGAGTGTTTCTCTAAATTTTTTTAGTATTTCCATTTTCTAAAGTATGACTTACTTAGAAGTATTACCAACTCTCAGAGGAAATAACAAAAAAACATCATGACGTGACCTATTGTTCACACTTGTGTTTCTTCTTACCTTTGTTGTATGGCTACATGACGGCAGCAAGAAGGGCACATTTCAAGCAAGAGTTGAGTTGCCTGAGCAGGTCATAGAAGATTTGTAGGGAGAAATTTTTTGAGAGATAAAGTGGACTATCCGTTTGGAAATACCCAAGAGCTTGGAATGGGAAAGGCCTGTGTAAGGATTTGGAGTGGCAAGAAAAGCAGAAAGATGCATTAACTGTAGGATCCTTTGAAATTAACTTTGAACTGTTTTGATGTGTGTCAGACCCTGGTGGGATGATGTTGCTCACACCCCTTCAGTGTTGCAGCATTTAGTAGAGCCACCGGCAGTGGCAATTTTGTACAATCAGTAGCAGACAGTGAAAAAAGGCCTAAAGGTAGGTGACTGTAGGGTTGATCCCTGTAGGAAGCACACCCTATGTAATCATGTATTTGAGTGGAATAATTTGACATAAGCAACTTGGACGCTCCTTACAGTTGCCCAGCCACAGCTTTATCTTTTTTTAATTTGAAGTGGAATATATCTTGGTTTACAAGTTCCTTCTTCATGAAGGACACCTTCTTCTTTGGTATATCCCTGATTTAAAAAACATAATTCAGGAACACCATAGTGCAAAACTGTAAGGCAGAAACACGAGTTTCCCTGAGTCTTCTAGGAAAAAACAGCCCTTTAACTGTAATTCAAATAACCCATCCTCATCAGTTGTGTATGCAGAGTCTGTCATCACACATCAAAGCAGTAATTATGAGTGCTCTGTGGAGTGAACGTGAGTATTGAGATGGTTTAATACTGAGATTGGCACTTTCTCTGTGAATTAACTCATCATGGTGTTTCTGTAGCATCTTGTACTTGATATCATAATGTATGGATTACATTATGCCAAATATAAGGACTGTTATTTTGTTTCTTGATAAAATAAATTGAGCTATACATGGTCTAGAAGTTGCAGAAACTTCCAGTAGTAAACATTTAAAAGTCAGAGCACACTGATTTTAAATAATTAATTTTTGAAAAATTTTTTCCTTTAACTGTCCAACCAATGTGTCCTGGTTTTAGCTATAACACTTATTTTTCTTCCCAGGAGCTGGTGCAATGTTGTGTTTCAGTTTTAGTATGCGAACAATGCTGATAATGCACTGATGTTTTAGTTGTTGCTAGGTAGCACTTCCTCTGATCAAAGACTTTTCAGTCTCTCATGCTCTGCCAGTAAAGAGGGGCACAAGAAGCTGGGAGGAAGCAGAGACAGGACGCCTGACCCAAACTAGCCAAGGGGGTATTCCATACCTCAGCACATCATGCCCAATATATAAACTGCGGGGAGTTACCTGGAAAGGACAGATCGCTGCTCAGGTTGGGATGGATGTTGGTCAGTGAGTAGTGAGCAAATGTATTGTGGATCACTTGTGTTTTCTGAGCTTTCTTTGTTGTTGTTTCTGATCACTATCATTATTGTTATTCTTGGTATTATGTCTATTACCACTATATTTTATTTTAGTTATTAAACTGTTCTTATTTCAATTTGTGGGTTTTATATTCTTTCGATTATCATCCCCATCCCACCTGGGCAGGGGGGAAGGTGAAAGTGAGCAAGTGGATCTATGGTACTGAGCTATCAGCTGGGTTTAAACCACAACACGATGGAAAAATCGTTGTACAAAAGAGAGTTAAGTTTTTTGTGTAATAAAATGAGTTTAAATTCTGGGATTTAAAAACTGGCTGTTGCAATACTGATTATAAAATAGTGGTGTCTGGGAGCAGTGGTGAAAACTTAGATAAGATACTCCTGACAGATAGCCAATAACCAAGCCTGCACTCTGCTCCAGAGGGATGCTGAGAATAGCTGTCAATGCACTCAAACTGAATAGGATTCAAGACTAGCACTGAACTGGAAGTCAGGAGCAGCCCTAAGTTTTGCTGCTTCAAGATTTAAGCAGTAGCTGTCAGCATCATTCTATTCTTTACTCTTTGAACATGGAGGAAATGAATTGGTTATCTGCTTGTGAATGTAGTCATGAAGAATTACCTGTTACAATGCTAAATGACTTCCTTTACCCAATGAGTGTGCCTTTAGTGGCTACCTGTTTTACTTCGGGAATGGCAAAATACTCTGAGGATGGCTGCAGATGCTAGCATGTGTTCATGTTTATATTTGTCTGCTAAGAAAAATATCCACATTTTCAGTTTTTACTTTTGGGTATCTTTGCTTGGATTTGACTACTAAATTCCTATTCAGAATTTGTCTGCAAAGAGCCAACGTAATCTGCAGTGCCATTGCTCTAGTGTGTGCTTGTTCCAAAGTCTTATTGTGGATTCCTAAATAAAACTAAGTTAATGTTGGAATGTATGAGATTCCACATTGTTACCTTACCTTTATAATATTTTTTTTAGCTAGTGTTTAATCCACAGTAAAATCAAACCCAATTTGCATAAAATGTCTAAGCATTGCATAGCATCTTGCTTCACGTTAAATCTGCTCTGGTCCCCACACCAATGTATTTTTTTAATAAATAATGTATTGAGATTTATTTATTTGCTTTTAAGTCTTTTTTCTTTTTTTTTTTTTTTTTTTTAATCCTACTGTTGGGGAGTTGTACAGCACTTTCTTCCTTAAATTTCTCATATCTTCTTTGTTTTATTAGGGAAAAAGCTCCAGACTTATTTTTCCTCCATCATCTAAATACTCAAAGTGCACCTCCTTCAGCATCTTAAGACCTTCAGTAAAATTCTGTGATTTTGGAATGTAGTTCAACTTGCTTAAAATGAAGCATTGAATAATAAAGTTAGAAAATATATGTGGTGCTTAAAAAAATGATGTGACATTGTAAACTGGTTTATGTCCTGCTCCTGCAGTAATTTACATATATTCTGTCTAATCTGCAACGATAATTTTTTACAAAACCTGGCAGTAAGATGATTACTTTGCTGAAAAATCACCCGGAATAGGTTTATGTCTCTTAATGTTTCTTAAAAAAGAATAAAAAAAAAATTAAGATCTTAATCTAAAAGGCCAATCAGCATTGCTAATTTAAAAATATTTCCATTTTTCACAGAGTACCTGTGTGCTACCAGTTTGCTCAGGGTAGTTGAATCTCCAGTAAGGTAGCTGAAAATACTTTTTAATTTGAAGTCATATTCAAGTATTATCCTCTGCCATGAGCTATTTCTCATAATAATTTTATTAACTTCAGATACTGAAATAAGGTAAGAAGTTGAGATAATGAAGTTAAAATATAAAATTCATTATAAAACTAGCCCATTTCCCATTCTTTTGATAACAGGGTTTTCTGTCACAGGGGTACTCTGGGCTTCCAAACACTTCACTTAAGGATTGCTTTACTCCAGTATGCAAAATTATATGCAAGAGACACATACTTTGACCAGTGTTGTAAGTTGGGAGTTCTAGTAATTTTCAGATTTACTTTTAAATCTCCGATTTGTGTTTGGTTACTATCTCTTCTCTTGTGTTTTGCTTGAGCTGTATGTGGCTTTAAAAGTGTAAGAAGGTAAACGGTGGCAGGAAAAAACCACTACTTTTTACTTTTTTTTTTAAGAAAGCAAGTAAGTCAATGAAGGTAAAAGTCAATATTTGTTTTTCTTATTACAGAATCTCCAAGATGTATAGTTGATGGTAAGTATTATAAAGTGGTAGCGATTGTCTTTAACATGCTCTAGAATATGCTGCCAAAGTTCGACACAGAAAACACCTGTAGTTCAGCAACAGAGAAACTACATTTTGCTGTATGAGAAACAGAATTAAACAGCTATTGTAACAAAGAGAGAAGTACAGAGAAAACAAATGCATTATAAGATCTAGAAATTTCATTTTCAGGAAAGCGCTTTTAAGTTCATAAGCCAATGTTTACATCTCTAAAATGGTGTATGAAAAGGCACCAATACCCAACTTTAATGGCTTCTCAACATTTACTGCAGTTCTTGCAAGCTCCCACCTTTTGTGGTGTTTATTGTTTAGTTACAGTTTCTGAAAGTCTGAGTTTCACCTCCGGGAAGAAAGACTCACATGGCAGTTTGGGAAATAGCTGACAGACTTCTTTCATACTGATTTAGGCAGAATGTTGCAGGCTCTGAATAAGCTTGAAAAAAGGCTAATTTATTTTTTTATTTTCCACTTGATGAATTTGCATTTTTACTGTTTATGTGTGTGTTTTGATTTGGTTTTGTTTGGTTGTGCGGTTTTTTTTTTGTTTTTGTTTTTTTTTATTATTTTTTTAAAGATTATATGTATGGTACTGGTGCTTGCAAAATCAGGTCAGGTTGGGACCTCATTCTGCTAGGACATGTAAAAACATCTAATTAGAAATCATTCTATGTAAATCTCAAAGTTTTCAGAATTGATGCTGTGAAACTTTGCTTAGTATCATCCTTCAAAATAAGAAGCACAATTTCGACATGATTTCAAAGAGTTCACCTGTTACATTAAAATTTTGCTCTTCATTAGATTGGATGAATAATGAATTACAATAAAATGGTAAGAAGCAATAAAGTGGCGGTTTTAACTACACTGGTGCAGTCCATTATTATATGAGACATGATGTATTGGAACAAGTTTTACAGAGCTCTGTGCCTGTTTTTAGCAGCAGGACACAGTGACACCCAGTTCAAGTGGCTTTCAGCCTGTCTTGTTGCAGGAGGTATGGAGTCTACGTGTGCATCTGTGTGCACATGGAGGGAAGAAGGTAGCAGAATGGTTCATGGTACAGTGTTCTGTCTCTTCATTCTTTCCTCTCAGGATTCAGTAGGAGACTCCTGTCTCAACACTGAGTTCTTCGTGAGCTGGAAACAGTATGATTTCCACACCCTTTGCTTTGCCAGTGAGTCTAACTCCCTGGTGTTCGTTCCCAGTCGTGAAGCTGCCAACTGGGAAGGATTTGTTTTAATTTCCTTGCAGAGCTTTCTTACAAGGAACTTTTTCTTGCTCCCTTTGCCTTCCAAAGGTATTAATTTGACTTCAAAGTAATGTGAGTCTTCTGCATCTTTTTGAAAGATGATCTTTAGTAAACTCATGGGTGTAAATGAAACTGAACATGGTCAGTTTCATTGGGCAGATAATTCAGGATTTTGTTTGTGGTGCTGTGGTTAATTGAAGTTTGGGTGTACTGTTAATTAGCATTCTAGAATTATTTGGAAAGAGACATTTCAAAGTTCAGAATTTTTGTTGCACTGGGATTCTGTACAGGCAGTGCCAGTTGTCAGACAGGTGAGCTTTTTGAGTACGTCAACTTGAAACAGAAAGCTTGAGAAATCTCAAACCATACCCGGCGCGCAGTGTGTGCCAATGCAGTATGAAGACAAATGAAGACAATGATGACTGTTCCAAGACTTCTGGCTTCATAAGATTCATTGCATATTTATACTTCAAATACGGTGCTAGTATAAAAAGGATTGCTTCCTGTGAAAAGCAGCACTGTGTGCACTTGGAAATAGCTTGATGTTTACAAGGTGGAATTAGGGAATATCTGAAATCATTTGTAGTGTCTGGTTTTCAGTTTTGTGGTTGGTTGGTTTTAACATAGTATTATAGAGCAGACAAGACCAAGTATAGACTTACTAGTCACATATGTTGTAATAATGAGAGGCAACCTTGAAGGCTGAATTCAGCAAAGTGGATCCCCCAATAAGATGTCATATACTTCTGCTTATGTGCTGTACTGAAGGTGAGGAGTGTGTACACAACATTCATGATTAAAACCATGGTGTTTTCAACTGTGTAATTGAGCAGCACTACCTGCTTTTTCCATCTTCAAAGTCCTGTTAATTTTCTGCTGTCTGTGTTTTAAGAGTTACTGATAGGGAAAACGATAAATGGTGCAGTGATACAAGTGAAAGATTTTTCATAGCAAATTAATTGAAATGTCAGAAAGAACTTTAGCAGAGGTTTTTACATCTATTTGTCTTTCATTTGGTTATTTTATTATCTAAGATTATAGACAGGTCAGCCAAGAGCTTAGCATTTGTCAGAGATGAAACTGAGGTAAGAATATTTAACCACAGTGAGAAAAGACAAGATGTTATTTCTGTTGGAATGGTTACCACTCAGCAGCACAGCTGCTTGACGCACAAGTCAACAAAATTAAGTGGTATGTGGAGCAAGTTGCTGTTTAGTAGTCTGATCAAATATGTCAGTGGTGAAGAGATGAGGCCATTAACTACTATTCAGCTGGTGATACCAAGACTGAAAATATATTGATGACAGATAAGTAGTGATAAAACAGCAGAATTTTAAGGAGTACCATCAAGTATTCCTTGCACTTAGAGTTGTAATTCATAGTATCAGATGGCTTCAGTATGCAATAATGTACTATAATCAGGATATCATAGAATCATGGCATGGTTTGGGTTGGAAGGAATCTTAAAGATCATCTAGTTCCAGCTCCCCTTCCACAGGCAGAGTCACCTTCCACTAGACCAGATTGTTGAAAACCCCACGCAACCTGTCTTTGAGCACTCCCAGGGATGGGGCATCCACAACTTCTCCGGGCAACCTCTTCCAGTGCACTACATTCACAGTGAAGAACTTTTTCTTTATATCTAATGTAACCCAACCCTCTTTCAGTTTAAAGACATTCCCCCTTGTCCAGTCACTGCATGCCCTCTCCAGCTTTCTTGTAAAGGTCCGCTGTAGGCACTAAAAGGCTCTTGTAAGGTCTCCCTGGAGTCTTCTCTTCACCAGGCTGAGCAACACTGAGTCTCTCAGCCTGTCTTCATAGGAGAGGTGCTTCAGCCCTCTGATCATCTTCATGGTCCTACTCTGGACTCACTTCAACAGATCCATGTCCTTCTTATGTCAGTGGCCCCAGTGCTGGACACAGGATGAAAACAGAGTAGAAGGGGACAATCCTCTCCCTCGACCTGCTGGCCATGCCGCTGGTGATGCGGTTCAGCACATGGTTGGCTTCCTGGGCTGCAAGCACACATTGATGGGGCATGTTTAGTCCTTTTCCTCAGGTCTGATCTCAATCCAGTCTCTGCCCAGCCTGTATCAGGGCTTGGGACTGCCCTGACCCATGTGCAGGACCTTGCACTTAGCCTTGTTAAACTTCGAGTTTTGCATAGGCCCACCTCTGGAGTCCGTCAGGGTTCCTCTAGTTTGCATTCCTTCCCTGCAGCGTGTCAAGCGCACCACACATCTTGGTGTCATTGGCAAACTTGCTGAGGGTGCTCTCAATCCTGCTGTCCGTGTTGGTGACAAAGATGTTTTATGTGATTTGTATTCTGCATATGGCCAAGTCTCAAACTATTTATTTGAATGTCAGTTTAGCTAATCTCATCTAAGTGATGTTGTGTTTTTTTCTGCAATTTCTGACATTTTCCAAACACAGAATTACAAATTCTGTGTCTATTCTGATCAGAGCCTGAGTTAGTGATTTCTGTTTCAAATTCAAATTAGGATTTCCTGCAATGATTTGGCTTGCAACTCCTTTTTTTCATATGAGCACCTGCAGTTCTGGTTTGAGTTTTTTTTGCTTTGTTCAACCAAAACACTGTGAAATAGCCATTCTGTTTATTAATGTGGTACAAAACCTGACTGATCTTAGTGCTGGCTGTTTAACAATATTTTTTGACATTTCATTGCAGTTTTGCTACATAAGGTGTCCTGAGCTATGGAGAAAATAAATGTTTAAAAGCTACTTAATACCAAATTGTGAAGAAGAGAACTTTGGAGTAAAAGTAATAGCAATAAATTCTTTTACCTGCACAGTTTTTTTTAAAGCTACAAATGTTATTTTATGTTCTGAATCTAGGAGAGAGATGGGATACAATCGGTCCTTTATAGTGTTGTTTTGATTTTACAGTATCTGCCAGTTGAACTGTGGTTTGTTTTTGCAGCAATTATTTTCTATTAAAAATATTCCTTTGGGGGTGGCTGTCTTGCCTGGAACTAAACCAAAGCATGCATTTACTGTTGAACACAGTGGTGATGGTAGGGTTTTTTGTTTGTTTACGCAGACATAACCAGCTATTTTCTGGATTTTGAGTTGTGTTTTGCTAACTGTTTCAGAACTTCAGATTAATGCTGATAACTCCCCAGTAAGGAAAGTGATTTGTGCCAAATTTTAGTATAGGTCCAAATAGAAAATAATTTTAGGAATAGATCCAACAAATAACGAATGGAACAAAAAGAAATGCTGTTCTCTTTGTATATTCTTTTTTTCTAATTCCTTGGAGGTTGGCATAAATATTTCCCATTGATACTGGTAATTAGTTCAAAGCTTTCTGTGCTTGGATGAGTAATATTAAAGTAATATCTGGCTTGTATTTGGGAACAGCCAAACTAAAGAAGTCCTCTGCAGACAGTGTGAAAGTTCTGACTGGTATATCCCATGCACTTCAGATTTTAATGTGTCGTCATTAAGTCATCTCTTGATTCTGGGTCTGCATGACTTTCTAATCCAGGGCTAAGCCTGCCAGGAAATTCTTCACATGAAGAAAGTCATGTCATAAAACTCAGTAGCCGGGTAAGTTTGGTCAAGTGGAGCCTGACCCTGCACTTCAATAGAAAAAGTAGCAATGAAAATGACTGTGATGTCATGTCTTTCCTCTTTCAGTTCTTCCACATATGACCTGTCATGCTGTGGCCCTAAGAAACATGTTTTCCCAGCTGTGGATGTCCCATTACACTGTATGATGCCTCTCCATCATTCAAGGATTTAAGCACAGGGATATGAGGACATAAAAGAAAGGCAAATTGAGTTGAGTGCCAAAAGTTACCCCATATATGCATTTCTATAACAAGCAGGGTGTACAGTAAAGGACCTAGCTTCTGATTGTCTTTGCCATCTTTTACTTCTTGAGATCATCTATTTTTCTTGCTGCTGTCCCCAGGAAAGCCATCTCCTATTGCAAAGTAATTCAGCTTTTCAGTTATCAAGATATTTGGCCTGTACCCACTGTGGAACTACATGGCTTAGTGTTAATCTCAACATTTTCCTGACCCATCCTACCTGTTCAGAGCAGTGATGGTGGGAGGACAGATTATTGTGCTCTATGTAAGAGTGCAACTAGCATTTCTCTTACAACCTCAGGATGAGAAGGACAATATTTAAACCTTGCACGCGGAGGTAGCAATAGCTGCCAACAACATATCTTCATTCCTCATGTATCAGGAATCAAATTGGATGAACACATTTACTGGCAGCTTAGATTTTCTACTGAGGAAATGATTCATACTGGCTGCATGTGTGAGCTAAATACAAAGCAAAATGATTTTATGAAAAAATAAGGCTGCAATTTTCAGGGAACAGAGATCCTCTTTGTGCTTTGAAAATGTGTTGGATATCATGCCTTCTTGAATCAACTGATGATTATAGATGCATGAAACTACAGGAAAAATATGTGAAAAACAAAAGAAAATAGAAATAAATAGGAGCATAGGAATAGCAAAGGAAAGTGAAATGTCTATCAAATACAAATACTGTGAATGTTTTTAAGGTAAATACTGCTTTTCAACAAAATGAGGTAAATAAAAGGAGAGACAAAAATTGGACTGTTATATTATTTGTGTAAATTTGTTTGATTGGACTTCTAAAATAGCATGTATATTTTTTTTCTGTCTAGGTGGGGCTACAGATCACAGAACTGTATGGAGAAATAGTACAGAAATTGAAACTGCCAGATGTGATTTTATAACTGAGAGCAATATATACCTGTGGCATATGAAATGTCATATCAGATGGTGTAACATCATTATAATTTTTAAACATGTTTTAGAGAGACATAAGTATTTTGGCCTCTTGGGAGATAATTACAAAATTATCAAAGAGATTCTCTGGCAAGCTTAAACAGGTCAAGTTCACACTCCTGTTTCATACTGTTTGATTATAATGGAACTTTGAAAAGGTTTCGTACAAGACTGATTTCATAGCACTCTTACTAAAGTCAATCAAATTTTGAATTCTTCCAAAGAAAAGAGAAGCTTTAACACAGAAGAGTTGATGCAGTTATCACTGTATTTGCAGTGTCAATAGAAATGGCTAGTGGGAATTCAAATTTCTCAGTCTCAGTGTTCTGTCATGAAGTCATGTTATAGTCTTGTGAGATGATTTCTGGTCAAAGATGTTACGCTAGATAGAACAGAAAATACCTTAGAATTCTCCCCAAAATAGTTAAATGTGGATTCTGTTTCAGAGTTGTGGAACAAAATAGGCTGTTCTGGAGCCAGAGGATTGAATAGCATCAGAGAAAAGGGCTGACAGAAAACAACAATTATGGCCTGTTTAGAGCACTCACACTCACTGTCTGGGAGCAGCTGAGTTTCTCTATGGTGTTATTGCCTTAATAATCTGGAATAAACATCAGTGAAGTATGAGAAGTAAGGCCCGTCTGGGAAAAAGACATTGTGGCATGAACCAAATTAACTAGGTATTAGTTTGGTGGTATCCTGACAGAGTGAGGCAAGGAATTTCCTCTTCCTTATTCATTTGCATGTTAGATATATCTTGAAATGGTAAAAACTGCCTCTTCATTATAAACTCTTACTCATATTTTTTTTTTGTTTAATTAATACTCAAGAGTACTTTAACCATTTGTTTCCAGATACAGACTTTACTGACCTGTTGGGAACATAGCAGTGTGAATGGTCTAGCAGCACATGCTGTGTGAATCCCACATGTTGTGATATAATGTGTTAATGAGGGAGAGAAGGGCTTCCCTATACTGATTTTTGTGAGGCATCACTAAAAGCCCAAACAGGAATTTGATCTTTAATCATGTGGGTAGTTTTCTTACATTCATAAATACAAAGATGAAAGGTCAATTATTGAACAAATCTCTGCTGAAGTGGGAGAAGCAACCTTTAATTATTATGTTTACACTTCCTCAAATTGCCTGCTTCAATACCATATATATTTTAAACTCATTTTAACTTATTTCCCATGGAGAACCTGAGCAAAATATCTCAGTTACAAAGCTACATACTGCTTCTCCAGGATGGAGCAAACCAATCTAAACCACCTCTGAAAAACAAACATTTTGGTGAAGGATGCATGTGTTTTATTATTCTGACTGTGATAATTCTTTTTTAAGGCATTGAACATCAAAACTTCAAATGAGCCCAGTATCAGAGAGACTTTTATTCCAAAAAATAGTAATATTTGTCAGCATTGTAGTTTTAGTAATAAAAGAAGTAATAAACCCAGTTGGCTTTTGATGGAAGTTGCAGAATTCAATACATGAAAAAGAACATTCAGTTGTAAGCCAAACTGTTTCTTAGTGTTTAGGAGAGAAACCATTTCTCAATGTTTGGGAGAGAAATAGAGAATCATCGAATCATAGACTACTTAGGGTTGGAAAGGACCTTAAGACAATTAAGTCTCAACCCCCCTGTCATGGGCAGGGACACCTCACACTAAACCATGTCACCCAAGGTTCTGTCCAACCCAGCCTTGAACACCGCCAGTGATGGAGCATTCACAACTTCCCTGGGCAACCCATTCCAGTGCCTCACCACCCTTACAGTAAAGAACTTTCTCCTTATGTCCATAATAAACTTCCCTTGTTTAAGTTTGAACCCGTAACCCCTTGTCCTCTCACTACAGTCCCTAATGAACAGTCCCTCCTCAGCATCCTTATAGGCCCTCTTCAGATACAGGAACGCTGTTCTGAGGTCTCCACGCAGCCTTCTCTTCTCCAGGCAGAACAGCCCCATCTTTCTCAGCCTGTCTTCTTACGGGAGGTGCTCCAGTCCCCTGATCATCCTCGTGGCCCTCCTCTGCGCTTGTTCTAACAGTTCCATGTCCTTTTTATGTTGAGGACACCAGAACTGCACACAATACTCCAAGTGAGATCTCACGAGAGCAGAGTAGAGGGGCAGGATCACCTCCCTCGACCTGCTGGTCACACTCCTTTTGATGCAGCCCAGGATACGGTTGGCTTTCTGGGCTGTGAGTGCACAGTACCGGCTCATGTTCATTTTCTTATCAACCAACACCCCCAAGTCCTTCTCCTCAGGGCTGCTCTGAATCTCTTCTCTGCCCAACCTGTAGCTGTGCCTGGGATTGCTCCGACCCAGCTGTAGGACCTTGCACTTGTCATGCTTAAACTTCATCACGTTGGCATCAGCCCACCTCACAAGCATGTCAAGCTCCCTCTGGATGACATTCCTTCCCTCCAGCTTATCAACCGAGCCACACAGCTTGGTGTCATCAGCAAACTTGCTGAGGGTGCACTCTATCCCGCTGTCCATGTCACCGACAAAGATGTTGAACAAGACTGGTCCCAACACCGATCCCTGAGGGACACCACTCGTTACTGGTCTCCAGCTAGGCACTGAGCCGTTGAGCACAACCCTTTGTGTGCGGCAATCCAGCCAGTTCTTTATCCACTGAGTGGTCGACCTATCAAATTGATGTCTCTCCAACTCAGGGAGAAGGATGTCATGTGGGACAGTGTCAAACGTTTTGCACAAGTCCAGGTAGATGACATCAACTACTCTGCCCCTGTCCATCAGTTCCGTAGCCCCATCGTAGAAGGCCACCAGATTGGTCAGGCAGGATTTCCCCTTAGTGAAGCCATGCTGGCTGTCATTAAGCACCTTGTTGATTTTCATATGCCTTAGCATGCCTTCCAGGAGAATCTGCTCCAAGATTTTGCCAGGCACAGAGGTGAGACTGACTGGTCTGTAATTCCCCAGCTCATCTATTTTCCCTTTCTTGAAAATTGGGGTTATATTTCTCTTTATATGGAATCTGTAAGACTTTTGTTTGAAAAGTCACTCTTTAATGCACTTTAAATATGGATGAACGCCTGGTCATAATCTAATTATTACATAAATCAAAACATTTCCTCTCTTGCCTACTCAACTGAGAAGCCATCAGCAGTCAATAAGCTATGTGCAGTGGTAAATTAGTAATGCAATTCAAATTAAATTGTATTCCTTTCATTTTTAATAAGCAATGTCATATTATGGAGTAATCACGTTTTCTACATTGTCAATCGAAAACATCAGATTGAACATGCTGTAAAATAATATTGAAACTAAGTGTTCTTATTAAATATAGTGGTGGGGAGGTGGCTTAAGGACTAAAACACACTGTAAGATAATGTCTAAGTTAAATCTTAAAAAAAAATGAGAACACAAGTCCATTTCTTCACACATTTCAATATTTTATGAGAGCTTAATGTGCAAGTCTGCACTGCAGATGTGAAAGCATCAAGAAGACTCCAGCTCCAATTAGGTTGAATTACGCATTCGTTTTCAGTATTTCAGACAGATAAAATTAATGTTTTACTGAACTAGAGCTGGTTGAATGTGAGAAAAATTTGTCAAATATATTATGGATTTATTCCATTATTTATAGTATTATTTGAATAGTGTGAAATAAACAATTGAATACATTATCAGTTGTCATCAGTAAACAGTGATGTTTGGCTACTGCTGTACATCTGTGGGAGTATTTTCCAAGTTGTAATTTTAGCCCCAGTTGGAGTCTCTTGATATAAATAATGAATAATTACTAATAAGTAATATTAGAAATCCCAGCTTGATTCTATTGGTTCTTATGCAGCTGGTCAGGAGAATAATTAAAGGGAATCATGCCCTCCTTTGTCCCCTTTTGAGTTCCATTTTAGTTTCACTTGGGTTATGTCAGGTTGCTGAAGGCTTTCAGCAGCACCAGCCTGCCTTGGCTACAAGCAGAAAAACCTTGCAGATACACAGTATAACTTTAATGTCCAAAGCACCAGAGAGTGTCATGTAGTTGTCTTTATCTAAATGGTAGATGTGACTCAGACCTGAATCCAGTTGATTTGAAAAGAGAGTAAATTACTCCAAATTTGTTGAAATAACACTTTCCTTTTCTGTGCTACCTACTGTCTCCTGCTTACAAAAAAGCACACTCATTGTCTTACATGTACTTCCTACATACTTTGGCATGATCCAGTCTTGTTAGAATAAGCTTCAGTTTTGCAATTCTCTTTTTACTCTATGGGCTTGGTGTATGTGGTAGTAGGGCTGCATGATACAGAGCTCTGCAGATGCGTGTCATGTCCCTTGAATGATTGCCGTCTGGTTCCCACTCTTTCCATCCCATCACGCACAGGTAATTGCAATAGTTCAGCTATTAGATATTAGATCACTTGTAGATGCAGGAAAAGGGCCCTAGTTGTTTGTGTAGAAACTACATTCTGTATGTACAGAGGAAGAAAAGTAATGAAGTAAATGCAGTTAGGATGGGTTCTGCCACCAGGAAAACAGTGCACAATTAAATTGGATTACAGTTGTATTTAATTATTCTGTGCTAAGCTATGGAGAGACCAAGGGTTCAGGAAGTATGAGTTAATCACTCAGAGTCTCAAAACACAGTTTTGAGGGAGCATATTTGCTTTAACCAGAGAGGCAAGTTAAGGAGAAGACCCTCTGCCAGCTGCAAAGGTAGGACTGAATGAAGCTCATTAGTCACAGCAGGTAGTAACCTGAAAGCCTATCCAGGCCTCTCAGCCCTGCAGATCTAAGGTGTGAAGGCTTTTGAAGGGAACTAGGAGGAAATCACACACAATCTGTGAAGAATTATTTAGGAAATTTAGTTGTTGTAATGATCCGACTATGCATGCATTGCTGCCTCTGCAGTGGGAATAATCAGGGTGGGGGGGGTGATGGTTTTAGGTTTTTTTTTGTTGTCGTTGAAGTGAAGGTTAAAGGCTGTGCTGATTGCTTGGTGATTTGGGAGCCTTTGGATTCTCAGTGGTTCCCAGAGTTTCTATAAGATCTTGAGGGTTGTGTGACGTGTATATTCTAAACAAATGATCCAGTGCTGCTAAATATAGTCTGAAAAACTTCTGGTCTTAGATTGTCCTTCAGATATTTCTTCTTGAAAGCCACACAGCTCCAGTTATGAAACCGCAGTAAGGTGTTGAGGTCACACAGGCTTATATGTGGGACACATCCATCGATCTCATATGAAGAATTCCTATGTGTTAATAGAGATTGAGTTATTACAAAAGACTAAGTGAGGAATTCTTGCTCAATGAAGACTTGATCTCTTCATGAACAAACACATCATTGCAAGCAACAGGTTAATTGCAGTACTTATTGCAGGCATTTTGTGTTGTTTTGTAACTAAGCCATTGTTTTAGGTAAAGAGTAGATGGTACATCTACAATTCAGGTTTTTTGACATTGAATTTCCAGCTCTGAAATTATGACTGGCTTTAGTGAGGGGGACATTCCCTTGAGTGAGGTTTCACTTTAGGATATTAGGGCATTTGAGTAGCTTTTCTGCAGATTTAGTTGCTGTTCCTTGTTCTTCTGTTCTTGAGTGTGGGAAGGTTATTGATATGCTCCGGAGCACAGGAAGCTTTAGATGTCCTGGTTTTATAGTTTTAACTTTCAAGATTCATTGAGAAAGTTCTTGGAATCTGAATCTCTGATTTTCTAGTTCATTTTTCCTGCTTCTTTTTCCTTTACAGGGTGAGGGAGAGGACAACAGTATAATTGGAGATTAAGGACAGTGAAGGTGGCTTTGTTTGAAACAGAAGAGTGTACAATATTGCTGTCATTGATGCATATGCAAGCGCATTAAGTCTAAGATCTGTGTCACAGTGCATCTCCTTAACATGTTTGATTCATACACCTAGTGAAGCAAGGCCTTATTTTCAAGTCTTACTTCTTTTTGCTGTGGCAGCTGAGTTCCATTTGTGTGCTGTGTGAGTTGAAGGAACCCAAACTCTCTTGTTCTCAGATTTAATCAATGACATTCAATTTGTTGGGTTTTTTTATTCCCTTGTTGACAGACTTGCCAGTCTGTTGATTTTAATGTGTGAAGTCATAAGAGTGATCTCAGAATTGAAGACCCAGACCAGTGATACACAGTGTATTATAATGTATGAAATAATTTAGAAAACGCAAGTAGAAGCATGAATTCCTATTTCTCATTTTAAATACCTCATTAACTCAGAGTCCTCTTTCTTTTTTTTTTTTTTTTTTTTTTCCCTTTACTTCTTCAGGCAAATGTGTTCTGTTGAAGAGCGTTTACAAGGATTTTATGGATGATAAATACTTAGCTTCTGATTTAGCTTCTAAAATTAAAGCAGTATTAATAACCTTCAGTGGTAAATAATCTTACCACAGCTATGGAAATCTTACGTTTTTGCTGAGGTTTGAGACTTCAAAGTATCCTCTTGAATTTAAGACAGTTGTATCATGCGTAAGTTTTAGAATGGTTTATCCTTTAAGCACAGCTTACTGATGTTTCTTCTCTTTAAATCATCAGAACACTGACCATTTAGAGAGATAGATCCTTTTGCAGCGGCTTAAGTGTTTGCCTATAACTTGGCTCAGTGAATAACGTTACACTGTGTTTTATACCAGTATGTATTCCAGTTGAATTGCTCAACTTATTTTGAACAAAAAAATGCATATTTTCAAGTAAGATCATGGCACAGAACTTGACATTGCACTGGGGGTACTTGGTCCCACATGGGAGATTCTATAAAATTAAGCTGCCATATTTTCCAATAAATTATTTTCACCCGTGCTTACTCTATAGAATTATTTACCACAAGCTGACCATGGCATTTTTTTAATCTTTGTTTTAACCAGAAATACTTCCTGAAAATATTGTAAAGCCTTTCAGATGATTATGAAGCTACTTTGGTCTTGTAATCACCCATTGTACTTTCAGGATCTGCATTTAGAAGAGATGATTTTCAAGAAATAGTACAGATTATATTGAGCTTCTGTGATAGGAAAGCCCCCACTCAGAAGGAGGGTTTTAGCACAGTGGTAACTTCCATTTGAGAAACACTCCTCCTTTGGATTGTAGAACAGCAGAAGATATAGTAAATTACTGAATTGCTCATCTCACTGTGGTATTAATCTCCTTGCAGAAAATGGGTGTGAAATATGCAGGGTTTTTTTCTCCCCTCATTACAAAGAATTACAGCAGAGTCAGACTAAAATACAGCTGTGGGTTAGGGAGACATGCTGACAATTTAGTTAAAGAAAAAAGGTGAATTGCTCTAAAGAACTATTTTATTAATTTTTATTACCGGTGTCTAAATATTTATGCACGAATTGGTAATCTGCAGTTCCCTTATAGTTAGTGGACAGAAATAGATACTTCTGGGACCCAATGTGTTATCCCATGCTTTCCATCTAAACACGTAAAATGTATTGGACTTAAATGTCATTGTTGATAGATTGTAAATTCAGACGTATGTGTCTAAATTGTAGGCTTCTAAAATCAGGTAAGATTAATCTCTAAATCTGAATAGGGGCCTGTTGTACAGTCACTTTCCCTTCAAGTCTGTGTTGAAAGTTGTGTTGGTTGTTACCAGGTGCAATGTGGCACGTACTAAAGTTATGGTAGCACAAATACTATTCTTCTTATTAGCTGTACTGAAATCATGGGGGTAATGCTGTGGGTTGTTTGTTTAGGTTTTTACCAGTTTTTGTTTATCCTTAGTGAATGAGAAGCATTTAGTTTGTATAACTGGATGACAAAATCTTTCTTGATATGCAAATATCTGTGTTTGGAACCTTAAAGCATACTTTGTAGCAGAGCCATAAGTAATAGATTTGTAATGTGATGCAACTTCTTTATGTGTTATTTTTATACAATTATTTTAATAGTTCAAGAAAAACAGATGTTAATGCTTC
Organism: Amazona ochrocephala; assembly: GCA_039720435.1. Lineage (NCBI taxonomy): Eukaryota > Metazoa > Chordata > Aves > Psittaciformes > Psittacidae > Amazona > Amazona ochrocephala. The sequence goes on along the minus strand of CM077881.1, from coordinate 45,696,478 downwards.
CCTTCATGCATTTTCAAGTCTCTCATTAATTAAAAAAACTAATTACTTTTTCCGTTACAGTAATGGTGATATTTTTAAATCAAAGGGCATTGCATTTAACACAATTATAATTATGCGACTCAAGACCAGAGAGGTTAAAGATTAGCTTCACATGGTTGTTATGACTTCTATTGCATTTAAAATTTCTGTTGGCTGTGGAATTTTTTTTCATGTTAAGAGGATAAATATTACACACAGTATATTGTAACATTATGAATTTTCTTAGTTCTGTCATCTTAGACCTTGCCAAGGTGTTACTCAGCTTGTTATATTTTTCTTTAAGTATCAGACACTCCTTTGACCTAGTTGCTTGGGTACCAATATCCATGCTTGTTACTATGAAGTTGGGGTATCAGTACTTGGGATTTTTTTCTGATTGCAGCTAGGGTGACTGACAAGACTGAAGCTCCATTGTTGTTATTTTACTAAGAGGAGGGAAGTCTCGTTTCTCTTTCCCAGTCGCTCTGGTGGAGTATATTTCTTGTGAGGAAAATAATAAAGGCTAATACTTCACAGCTCATAATTTAGTACAGGCAAATAGATGAGATCTCACCTCTTTCTGTCAGGGTAAACCAGGGAAATAAGGGCAGCATTTGAATGGTCATCTTCCTTATAAAAAGTGGCAAGATTCTGGAAAGAGAATGACTTTGAAGCCTGGAAACAAAGATATGGCTATCTGTGTGTGTCCATACTGTCATTTAAGAGGGTACTGCAGGATTATATCTGTTTGTTAAGCAGTTGGTGCTGAGGACCCAACTTGCACAGTGTTTTGGGGAGGTCTACTTTGGGCTACCACTGCTGCCCTTGGACTGAAACAGCGCTGTCAGCAGATGAAGCATGTCTGGTTTAAGTATCTCCAAAATAAGGCTCAGTTCATGTACTCTGAGACCTCTCCCTTGGGTGAATTGAATGTGGTAAGTGGGGTACTGTGGCTTATCAAAGACGGACTCCAGTTCTGTTGAAATCTGAAGACCTTTATTTTGCATCTCGCATCCCTTTTATAGTGTACTAAGTGCTAAGCAGTAATTTTTCACTCTCTTGCTTCCTTGTCATCCTGACTTAGCGAAACTACTAAAGGGTAACGAATATTAATATAGATTGGTCTGTTTCTGAGATGCACGTCCTGCTTTATCTTGCAAACCACCTGCTTTGTTTTGCTAACCGATCCTTACACTTCACTGTTCTCTTTAGGGTTACCAAGGCTTAGGCCCTACAAGGGCCTTAACACCTGGTGTTTACCATTCCCAAGGCTCAAGCCAGACCAGGGTGATAACGCCTGGATCCATTTCGTTAACTATTTCTGTCCTGTCACCCACAGGGTACTTAGTGGGTTCTCCTCAAATCACAGTCCTATCTGAACTAAAATGGTAATACACATGCACTATATATATGCAGACAAAGGAGAAGTTTTGAAACTCTGAATTATTACCAGAAATTTTATGGCAGAAAGATCGCCTCTGAATTGCTTCCAAAGTTTCTTCTGAAGTTTTCTGTGTTTAAGCAGCTGTGCTTAAGCTGAGCTGGATGGAAGCAAGTTAAATGGCCTAGTGGGAAAAGCAGCGTAGAACTGCAGCCTGGAACAACAACCACGGGAAAACCTGTATCAAATGAGATCACAGAAGTGACAGCTTTGTTTGCAAGATGTCTTAGTGTACAACAGACCTTAAAAACTGGACAAAAGAGAGATAAAGACAGAGTAATATATCAATTACTGATTCTGTAACAGTCAGTAGCTACAAGGGTATAGTGTATGCTTAATCAGAGCTTAAACTCTCTTCTTGAGCTGAAACTTATCAAATAAATGAGTGATGTGATTGCACGGGGAAGCACTGCTTTCTAAGATTTTGTGGTTTTGGTTTTTTTGCTTGTGTTTTGTGTTTTGGGGTAGTTTTTTGGTGTTTTTTGTTTTTTGTTGGTAAAAGGGTTCAGGTCTATTTAAAAAACAAGCATGATCTGAACTGTGCCCCTCTCTTGGTGAGTAAAACAAGAACTTTCCACCCATAGTGCTGCAGGTATAGGAACTTTTCTGTAATCTGTATTGGTTGGCTACTGAATACTCAGCAGCATTTTCAGTATCTGATATTTATGACATGTTTTATGATTTTCTTGCGTGAAAACTTGCTGTACACTATTATTAGAAGTTGCAGAGCTTGTCTAATGACTGCTGATTTCTTGGAGTTGTTCTTTGCTGTTATTCCTTCAGTGCTTCTGTGGGGATGCGGTATGCAAATTGAAAAGCATTGCTTCTTCCTGTTTTCCTGCCTTTCTGTGAAGCAAAGTACTGTAACATGTGAGTAATACCAGCCTGCATTTTCACTGGTACAGAAAAAACAGGCTGGAAAAGAGACTTGTGGTCTTCTGTCCCACGGCTAATTATTGAGACTAGTCAGGGCTAGTTAGTCATTGCAGTGATGCTGCTCACTACTAAGCTGTAGCTTATTTGGTATGATAAGAATATGTTAGTATTTTAGCTCTAAGAAATGAAACAATTGCAGTAAGAGTGTTTGCTGGGTGAATGTGGGTGTGTGACCTATGCAGGCATCGTAACAGTTGCCAAGAGAAAGCTTGATGCTTTGGTGCCTTGATTACGAAGTGTGTTTGGTTCACTTTGCATTATATGAATATAGATTAATTAGGAGGGGAAAAGTAGTAGATTTTAATGAGTCTAGAAGAAGAAATATCGCCAGTCTGCATATGAATTCACCTTATTTTTTAAATGATTTTGTATCTCTTCTTTCCTTGACTGCCACGCAGCTTTAATACTCCGTTAAGTGAAAGCTTGTCTATTGTGAAGAGCAATAGTGTTTACTGGTTAAGGTACAGTACTGGAGATTCAAAAATCGTGGTGTTTTTTTGCCATAGTCTCATATGCAGCTTTACTTGCTGTCAGAATCCATTCCCTTTAAGTTAATAGCAGTGGGTCTCGCTTAACTGCAGCAGTCTTAAAAGTTGGATACCTGACCCAAACTACCCTTCTGGGTCCTCTTTATAATCAACAGGGAGAGATTGGTGCATGCTAGGAGTAATGAGTCATACTCGAAGACAGAATTGTGTTTAATTGTGTAGGCCACTGCAACCACCTTAGACCAGACAACTTTTAAATCAGTGTGGTTAGGAGAGATGAATGTTGCCCGTGGTCTTTCTGTGGTGTTCAAAGTAGTCAAATCAGCCACATGCCCTTTATGTTTTGCCAAGTTTCCATATCTGGGAAGATATACTTCTTTTTATCACAGGAGGGTATTGAGAGTAAATCAAAGAATAAATACAAATTGTTCCAAAAGACTTGTTTTTGTCTTATAAAACATACTAAATCAGAAAATGTGGGAAGCGGCCAGCCTTATGCATGTACTGTTTCTTGCTGAAGTATTATAATGTATGTCAGAGCACAAGAAAGTAAGAAAGCAGCTGGTTAAGGCTAATAAATACATGGGTTCATGACATAGATCCTATGAAGCACCTTTTGTACATAGCATGCCTGAGGCAGACATGAGGATCTCAGAATGTGTAGCCAAGCTTTGTTGGTTTTTTTTGTTCTTTTTTTGCTCAGTTCACTATCAGTTTTCAGCACCAGGCTTTGTTCCCATGAGCCTGCATTTGAAAATGTAATCATTTCACTCACATGCCCCTTTTCAGGTGCAAAGTGGATTAAAGTCTCTATGGAGCTTATGCACTAGAATAGCAGTTCTGCCAGGAGATCTGCAGATCATCCAAACGAAGTTTTTCAGTTTAGTGTTTAACTGTTGTTCATTTTGTGATTTTTCACAAAGTCACACTCATTAAATAAAACCTACTTCTTATTGTTGGCTTTTCCAGCTTCTCTTCAAGTCAGTTATTCCATTTTAAATAGAGTTACAAATGTTAGATAGCCCTAACTCTTAGTTCTGAAAATAGTGGCTCAGTTAGAGACTATAATTACACTTTGCCTTAACCTGCCTGGTAATGGCTTTATTCCATATAGCACTGAATTTGAAGTCTGTTGGTTTTTTTTTTGTTTTTTTTTTTAAATTGATTGTTGAAGAGGTTGGTCCCGTTTCTCATTCTTGTTCTATTGGTCTTTACTGCTTTAGGCTGAAGACAGACAAAATTATATAGCTTGCACCCTTTAAGAAATAAAGGTGCTTAGGGGCACTTTCCATAATTTTAAACAGTGCCCTCATATTTTATTCTGTATTTTATTATTTTTTCCTACAATTATTACTAAACATATTAGCTCAGCTTTCTAAAGTCCACTTTGTGGCAACAATTAGGTATTTAATAGGTAGGCATGGAAAACCTGTTTGGAAACATTTTCTTTCCATGAAGGTTAGCTCTGTAATAGCAGTGTGTTATGTACAGTATAGCGTATTCACTTGAGTTGTGTATTCATGCGTGTGCAAAGAGGTAGTAGTGAAGTGAAACAAGTCACATGGTACAATTTCAACGGCAAATGAAAATGCCGTGCTAGTCTAATTCAGAAGGGAATGCTCAAAGTTTTTAACAATATTTTTAGACAAAATAAGATAACTTTGCATTTAATTAGATTAACATCCCATATAAATTGTGCTTGTATGATGGGACATACCATAATATCATATAGATGCCCAGAAACCTATTGGCCCTAACTGGAAGAGAAGGTACAACTCTAAGCAAACCATGTGTTAGATTTGCAATGAACAGAAAGAAGGTTGTGGTTAAATACTTTACTTGTACATGGATAGATAAGCCATAAATACTGCAAAATTATTTTTCTGCAAATCTGTAGTCATATTTTACATCAAATCTTTAGTCAATAAAGATTGCACTGGAATAGTGTGGGGCAAAAAGGAGTATTTTTGCTTAATAACAATAAGGAACTAGTGTAAAAATATATTGATTTGAATCTTACAATTGCTGTATTACCATTTCCTTTGGGGATGTTGTTGGAAATCCAATGGGCTTTTTTAAGAAAATTGAAAATCAGGATTTTGCAGTGGAGAAAATGAGGTCACAACACAAATTTTAGACCATAAGGCACCACTCAAGGAAAACTCAGAGAAAACTGAGAGTTTTAAAACTGTTCTAGACTTCTTCATCTTTTTTTTCCAAGTGAGACAGGAAATAAAATAGATAGATTATTAGCTTACAGGCTGATAATAAAACAGCCAAGCAGATGGTAAGAATGATAAAGAGAAGGTTTATACATAGCTCATTAACCACAGTTTGTAATTCGTTTGCAGATTTTTATGAGAAACTCTGCAGCAAATAAAAGTCCAAGTTAAAAAATTAGACAAAATTTAAGAAGGCAAAAATTAGCCCAATTAAGACCAATAAGTAATACACAGTAGAGTCAGAAAACTTAATTTTTGCAGTAAAAGTAAATGTTTGCAGCTTTCCTGCGAGCCTCAAATGTAGTGATAAAATTTTTATTGCATGCTTTTTAACATATAAAATAAAACCTACTGGTTCTTTTAAAAAAATACCATGACAAAAATAAATGTGTGAACTTACGGGAAAGTGACTTTATTTTACAAAATTTCCAAACAGATTCCTTTTTCCCATTATCATTCATTCTCACATCTATATAATTTCCTAAACATCACAAGCATTTGTGCACATGTGCCTGAGGGGCCTGCTTGGACTGCGTGTGACATTGAGAAAGAGATGCTGAGGACTGTGTCCTTGTTGTCTCTGGGGTCTTCTGGTCTGGCAGCAATGGCCTTTTATATAGCTTGTGAGTTGCGAGTCAGTAGGTGAAAGGAGGTGGTGCTTTGCTTCAGGATTTAAGGATCTCCTTCAGCCATAGATTTCTTATTTGAAATGTGTGTTTTCCTTTGTTGTTTGTTTTTTGTTTGGCAGGTTGGTTGGTTGGTGTTTTTTTTTTGTTAGTTTGTTTTGGGTTTTGCTGTTTTGTTTTGTTTTTTTTTTTTTTTCCCTTATTGGAAAAGGAATGGTGTATGTGATGTGCTTGCATAGGCTTCCTCTCATCCTTCTGCTGTTATGATACAGAGGGGGCCTTCCACTGGTGTGTTGTCAGTGCTATGCTTTGTCAGTTCATCTGCTAAATAGAGAAGCTTGAAGGAAAGTTAACTGTTTTAAGGAACCCATCAGAAGCCAGCATCTGCTACCCTTCAAAAAGCTGAGGTCTTAACTGGGAGGTAACTGTTGATACCTTGTGCTGTTTTGGAGCATAGGGTCCAGCTTTTGCTGTCTTTCTGGAGCACTGTGCTTCCCTCCCAGCTCCTGGTGCCTCTCCAGTATTGTGCACTGGCTCCACAGTGTGCAGTTCCAAATCTGCTCTTGGGCTATTCTAAGAATCTGTCATGAGGTCTTAGGCTATAAAATGCAATGGATAAAAGTGACACTGCTGTATTTTGTACTTAGCTCTGATTATTTGTTCCCTCTCAGCTGCAATTATTCACCGTGTTTGAGCTCAAAGAATTTACAGTTTGGGAATGACCAAAACTGTATTTTGCTTCACAGACACGTTTGCCCCTTTAACTTGCCACATATAATTATACCCGATATGTCTGCTAGAGAGTAGGAGTCTTCTTTCTGTATTCAAATTTGAAGAAAACATTTGCATCTCAGTTTAAAGGTGGAATTCTGCTTTTGTTCTTGTCTGAGTAGTGTTGTGCTTGATTTTCCCTCCATGCATACATACAAGTATGTAAAAGTATCAAAGCCTTTATGCTGGTGCCAAAAATAAAAGCTAGTGGTGCCAGCTTATGTGATAAGCTATTCAGCTTTGTCTTAATTTAGAAAAAAATACTGGGGCAAGATGTGCTATGATATGCACTTTATATGGAAGAGGGTTATTTTATGTGTTTTTATGGAATAAGAAGGTGATGGGCACACTTCTGGCTTCCATGTCCAGTACCTCTAGTTACTCTTAGAGTCCAAAGTAAGGAGTTGCAAAGATTAGTTTGAATTAGGCACTTGATTGAAATGGAATGAAAACATTACAGGAAAATAGGAATGCATAGGAACTGCTGTCCAAATTGGATTGGTTTGAGGCTCTCAAACTCATAAGTAATTTTAAAAAAGTAATGTAAAAAGTAAGCTGAATAGGGGCAGAAATCAGGTGTGTTGCAGGACTTGCCACACATTCAGAATATGTCTTGCTTATTGTTCTGCAGTCTACTAAGTAGAAAATCTGTCTTGGATGTTTTCAGCGAGCCTATGCTTGTTCTGCCAGTAGGTAATATGCTTAGAAGACTGTATCTGATAGAGCATGATTATAGTTATCTTTCAGCTGTCACCTTTTTATATTTACCAGCAAAACCACAGGTTATTTAGTACCGTAAGTAGTTATCGTTGGTATTTTTAGCTGCTCCATTGTTTCTTAAAAACAGATCAGTGTGCAAGATTTGTAGTACTTTGGATAAGAGTTTTACTGATATAAAAAAATCAAATATTGCTATAATCCTTAAGTTCAGTGAGGAGAATTCCCTCTAATGCTCTTAATTTTGTAGGACAGAAAAAGCCTTTGCTCTTGATGAAGCTTGTCAACAGTCTGCAACTAGTTGTTTAATCAGGATGACACAGAATCACCTTCACAATTACCTTTGATTATAAGAGTTATCATTGTTCACCAATAATGTTGTTTTTTTTCTCAAAACCATTTTTAAATGTTGAGTACTACAGGATTTGTATCCCATAGCATAAATTCTGTGACACATATGAACTCAATTCACTAGACTATTGCTGCAATGGTGTATTTCTTAAATGAGTATATTGTTCCGCAGCTATTAAAATAAAATTGGTCTTCTGAAATTATCCCCTTTCTAGGCTGCTATAATGTTTTTTTTTTTTTTTTCTTTCTCCTTCATCACACCTATAAATATCTTCCCATTTCTAACTGCCAGGAGGTTTAGGTCCTGTGACGACTCATTCTCTGTCTTGCATTTTATTCTTTTTTCCTGAAGTTATATTAAGCCTCCAGCTCTTGAAGCTGGCTTCAATTTACACTTTGGTTCCTGAAACTGTTTGATAAATTATTGTCCACAGATGTTGTCTGCTTTAATTGCTCAATTTTCTAACTAATGGTTCAAAACTTGAACAGACATACTGATTTCTAACTGGGAGAGGGGTTTGGGAGGTGGCTGTGAGGCAAAAATAGACGCAGCACAGCTGAAGTCAGCTGTGGAAGGATTGAGAGAGCTCACCTTTTCTTTCTAATTAGTTTTTACAGTTCACTCAAGGTTGAGGACTTAAGAGGTATTTAAAAAGGCAAAATGTGAACAGCAAAAACTGAGGGGCAGGAAACAAGCAAAAGATGCTGAGTTCTAAAATACAGTGAAAGTTACCGAACTGAAACTGATGTGCATACATATCTGTGGGCAGTCAGTCAGCAACCTAATAAGACAGTCTGCATCATCACAGTAGTGAGGTCCTGTTCTGCATTAAGGGGGCATGTTTGCCTGCTCAAGATAAAAAGAGGTGCTGCAGGAGCTTGACAAGGCATGAGAAAGCCCTGCATTTCTAAACACAGTTGCATCCTCAGAGACCTCAAGGCAAAATGTGAGCTACCAACGCAGGCACTGGCCTTTGCCTTTGAGACTGTTTTTAACAGTGAGGGCATTGCAGTGAATTCCTTGCAATGAAGTAGTGGGACTTGTATCCCGTCTTACATTGTTCTTCCTCTTGGTCTTTGTCCAGTGAGAAAGCACAAACATCCTTCTGTGGCTAATATATACTGGTATTCAGGTAAGAACAAGTCTGCTGTCTGGGTCCTTAAAAGGTGATTTTCCTCTGCAGCCTAGATATGGAAATGCCAGCATGGGTAAAGTTTTGGAGAAAAATCAAGCATTTTCAAGACCATCATGCATGTGAAACCCAAGAGAGCTCTGGACTTGGAATCCTAAGTGTTGTCACCCCAAGTCCACGGGAGGGGGAGGGATAAAAAAAAATCCTAAGGGAGGGGGATTTCTAAATGGAGTGGTTCGCTCCTGGTGGTGGCCCTAGTATGCATTCACTGTGACCTCAGGGGGGTTAAACCCAGACTTTTCTGACTAATTAGCCTGTACTCTTCATTCTGTCTCCTAACTTAGATGCCTAAAGTCAAAAACCCTTGAACCTTTCCTGAACATACTGAAGTCCTCTCAGGATCCTGGGTATGTAGAGGTGCTCGGAGCCCCTCTGCATTGACTTACAGTGGTTGCAGCTTCCTCTCCTGGCTTTATTTGTGGACACAAAGGCTAAATATCCTGTTAGGTGTAATTTTCAGGTGAGGAAATGGTCATTCAGCCTGAGCTACATTAAAGCTTGTTGTCTTACATTTTCTTTGGATTTCTGGGTATTCATCAGCAATTTCTTTTGCTTTCTGTTTCTTTTTTCCTACTCTGTATCAGTCTCTAAGTCTACATTATCAATTCACATTGGTAGTTTAGCAGATGCTTGTCTGTTTCCTTGCTCAACAAAGGGGAAATTTAGTTGCAAAGAACCAGGAATGCCTTTTAAATAAATATGGCAAGGATCAGCTTCTGATAATAAGCCTTTGCTACAGGGAGGCAACCCGTATTGAGGTAAGGAAGAGCATAATGTATTCTTAGGGATGATTTCAAGTACAAAAAAAGCTTGCCATGATAACATAGTGAAAAATATCCAGGCAGCAGGGTCTTTTTCTAAAATTTTTCTTGTTTTGTTTTGTTTCTCAAGAGGTCAAATGTTTTTAATTATCTGACAAAACTTCTGCCAAAAAAAACCCCAAACTTAAACCAAATTCATAGTATTCTGATAGTATGCAATTTATTGCTGAATTCTTTGTAGTAATTTTTGTTCAAGTGATTGCATGTTAAGGTATTTTCTAAGGTTACCAAACCTGAAACATAAACCTCTCATAGCTTTTTTAGTGTATGGCTTACAGGAGAACTGAACTCTTTCACATTGCTGTCTGCTTTCCACTTGTCAAGTCTCTTTGGAAACCATCTATTAACATGTATTTGCTTACAGCTATTTTGAAGAGATTTGCATTTATCAGTGTAATCTAATTAGGTCCTCTTATTAGGGTTGAGCATTTAAATGTTTGCAGAAATGGGGATTAACAGTTATCTCTTTCTATTGTAACATATTGTAATAGATGCAATCTATTATCTAAAACTTTCCAAGTCATATGTGTACTTGATATCCTGAAGCACTGACTGATGTGATTGCTGTTCTTTTCCTCTTATGATTTGAACTGCTAAACAGCTCTTTACTTGACCTGTTTTGTCCTGTTTTTTTTCTTTTCTGATGAGAAATTTTGCATGAACAATTCAATCTTATTGACTTTTTCCATTACAGAAAGTAATTCCCCAGTGATTTCTGGGAACAATACTTAGCTTCTAATTATTTCATAAACAGTTCAGTGATTCCAATAGTATTTTTATCATGTGCTGCCAGATAGCACACCAGTATGCCAGAGGGCTCATAAAGTTAATTCTTCACTTGAACTACGTTTAGCAAAGTGCAACTTGTGTTTCAATATTAAAATCTTTGCAGCAAGACTGGAGGAAGGAGATTTTGAGTTCCTAAAATGTACTAATTTCCTAAAATGTGTGAATTTTGAAATTTTGACTGTGTAAGTAAAAAAAACGCAAACAGCTAATTAGATATTATTTAAAACAAATACTGTTTAAAGTTTGCATTTGTAGCCAGAACATGATCCATAGGACATCAGGTCGAAAAGGATAGTTATTAAAATTAGATAAAAAGCAGAAGAGAAGAAACTCTGAAGGTAAACAAGACAACTGTCATAATGGTTTACCTCTACTCTCCTCTTTCTTTTGAATTACATTCTCTTTTAAATTACATTCAGTTGAGCCTTTGCATAATTTCAGTTTAATATTACATTTTTAATAAGAAAAAAAAGAGATCTTTCAAAATACCTTTAATAGATTAAAGTAATTTTCCTAATTGTTGAAACTTCATTCTTATCCATAACCTCTTAAGAAAGCAACAGTACTTCTAACTGTGATATCACAAAAAAGAAATAAGTCCTTCAGAAACAACGTATTGTTTGTCATCTGAGCATATATGCAGCTATGTTGCATCAGCTGCAAAATACTTTTGCATGTTATTTTATCATTTTTAAAACAAAAAGCTTGTAAGAATTAGGATGTTAAGCCACTGAAATGAGAACAGCAGCGGACAAATACCGGCTCTGTATAGCATTTAGCTTACTTGTAAAGGTTTACATTACTTTCCAAGTATAACTATACAAGGTTCTTTTCTGCATAAAGAATATTGCAGTACCTATGTGACCAGATAGTTAAAAAATAAAGGATTATAATAAAGAAGATTATTAGTAATTCAGCTGAAACACCACTAAAATTGAGTTCATCAGGGTATGCTCTTTGTTCATAAGTAACGCTGTCAAACAGACCAAAGTAACTGTTATTTTTGGGAGGAAATTAAATTGAGGGCTGGATGAATAATGACTAAAGTGAGAACTTTATAATATTTTATTTCTTAAAGAGCATACCTTTTACAATTTTGTCATTTTTTAAAATAAGGCTTGTACTTAAATTGGGTGTTATGCAGGGCTCTGAGATTATTCAGTTCCCAGTTTCAGTATTAACTTCTTTTGTGAATAGATATACATAAGGACATTTAAAAGTAATTTTTTATGATTTTGAAACAATTGGAAAGAAATAAATATTTACTGTCAGTTTACTGAAGTCTGAGTCCCCTTTTGTGTTCACAATTGATGAACTCTCATTTTTTTGAAAGAATTTATCATTCTGTTCTCCTGAGGACTTTATTTATTACTACTACATTTCATTACATCTCCTAATGAAATACAGCTAAGATTTCCAGTTCCTCCAAAGTATTCCTTAGGATGCTAGGGATGACCTCTAGGTTTGTATCACAGCAGATTAAGTAGCCTCCTCTTAAGCGATGGTAATTAAGGGAAATACTTAATAGAAGTACAAGAACTCATTGGGAAACTCCTCTGCTAAGCTTCTACCTATGTGACAGTTCTAATTTTGGTTTTTTTGTTTGTGACAGTTCACAATTTTGGGTTTTTTTTCTATCATTTTAGCATGGTTTTATGTTGCTGTGGTAAAACTCATATGTCCAGTTTCAACAAAAATCAGGTTTGTTGATTGGGGTTTTTTTGTATGTATGTTTTTTGGTTTTTTTTGTTTGGTTGTTTTTTTTGTTTGGTTGGTTTTTTTTTTTTTTTTGAAAGAAACTGTTACACTAATGTAACATAAATAGGATTTACCTACAATAATTTTATATTTATCTCTGTAACTACAAACCTTTCTTTAAAAACATGTATTTTAAGTCTTCCGTAAGGTTGGCTTAGATTAATGGTTCATACTTTCACTCACCGTATGTTTTGCCCCTTCCTAGTGTAGTTTCAGAAAGCCTAATGCATGACGTAGGCATGTTTTAAGTACTGATATGTAGAATGCTGATCCACATGTTCACCACTCATCGGGTTCTTCACTGAATTATTCCCTAGGTAAATGAAATTGTAGTTTATCTGGCAGTTCTTGCCTTAATCTGTTAAGATTACTGAAGAAGAGAAAGGGGGAGCCAACTAAAAGTGCTGCAGCAATGAGCATGTTTCATTTTCTTTGAGTTTTACTAATTTGATACTATACGTGTTATACCACTGAGCATGTTTGAACATTGTTTAAAGCCTTAAGATGGTTTCTTAGGCCATATATCTAAGGAAAAAAAAGAAAAGGTTTTTTTCAATGTAGAGGACTGTTTAGAAATTAGCTAAAGAGCTCATGGGGTTTTAACTGAACATAACAGCATGTTACAACACCTAACTTGAACAGATGAGATCCTTGAACACTAGAAATAGCATGTAGAAACAGCAAGGTGGTGTTATTTTTGTGAGTTCATGATGCTGTTGGTGAAATACAGTTCTATTTTAAAATAGCTGCTTTGAAAAGAACTGCCAGAATGAGTAGATACTTGGAAAGCTCGAGCTATGAAATTCACAAAAAGCGAATATTGGGACCTACAAGGATACCAGAGAGGGACTCCTCATCAGGGGCTGTAGAGATAGAATAAGGAGTAATGGGTTAAAATTTACACACGGGAAGTTTAGATTAGATATAAGGAGGAAGTTCTTTACTGTGAGGGTGCTGAGGCACTGGAACAGGTTGCCCAAAAAAGTGGTAAATGCTCCATCCCTAGCAGTGTTTAAGGCCAGGTTGGATGGGGCTTGGATGACACAGTCTAGTGTGAGGTGTCCCTGCCCATGGCAGGGAGTCGGAACCAAATGATCTTAAGGTCCTTTCCAACCCTAACTATTCTATGATTCTATGAAAGCAATTCAATCACTACTCTTCCCATACATGAGGAACATTTCTGATGACAGAGGCTTGTTAGAAAATGGCATATGGTGATCTGGAATTCTGGAAGCCAAGGCCAGACAAATGGCCTAGCTGTAAGATACACTTTTTTATTGATGAGAGTAATAACAGTTGCAGGTTACCCTAGGAAATGTGTTTGGTTCTCCATTACTTGGAGTCTTTGAATCAAGCCTGGATTTCTCTCTAGAGAGGGGCTTTTTTGAATAGTAAGTTGTGGTTTAGTTGCAGAATTTAATGGTGAAATTGGTCTTAGACAGGAAGTGAGACCTAGTTATTAAAATGATCTGTTTTGGAGACCATATAAAAGTTTGAATTTTAAAAATTCAGACTTGTTTGGACAGAGAGAATGTTTCTTCAAAGGCTTATATGACCTTTTGCAGTGCTGTTTTTTACTGAAAAGAAAATTTTTAAAGAATCTGTAATGAATATTCTCTTCTATAGACACATAATTCCCCTCTACTGTATTTGCAGCTGGTTTATTTTATTGCCTGGGGTTCTAGCTTCATTTTGCATTGATTATTTAGCTTCATCCCAAGGTTTCCTGCTGTAAATATTTCTCTTAGCAGTTCTTGGAAAGTAGAGTTTATTATGGAATGTTCTCTTCCTTGTCTGCACATTGAGACAGCACCTATAAAAAGCTTGGGTGTATTTCTGACAATTAGATTAGAATTTTTTTCTTACACCAGTATTTCAGCCTCTGGATGATTAGAAGTCCTTCTACCAAATGATTTTAACAGTAGAAAGGAGGAGTATCAAATCATGAGGATCCTTCTTCACAGTAGTGCACCTACACATCATTGAGTCAAGCAGCCATGTAGACTTTTGGATATAACCTGCTCCTCACTAAGCAGCACCACGCCACTGTAGGAAACAATGGCAACTTAACTAAGAGAAGAATAAACAACATATATATATTTGGGAGGAAGTTCAGGTATTTTTAGCAGATTTCTTTTTTTCTGTGTTTTTTGTTTGTGGGGTGTTTTTTTGTGAGTTTTTTGTTTGGTTTGGGTTTTTTATTTTTTTTTTTATTTTAAATCAGCTCTGTGACACTTAGTACACTTAGTGTGGTGTAATAGCTAACTAAGCCAATGAGATATTTGAATGCTAGTAAGAAGCATGTAAAAACAGCGAGGTGGTAAGTTAGCTGCTGGCACAATCAACCTGTTGTCAAATGTCTCATTTTTATTTTTTGTTACTAGTAATCTCAGTCCTGCCTTGGCTTCAATAAGTAGCACAATACCTTGTCAACTTGCACTTTGACAACTTTATTCCACTTTTAAGGAAGAATAATGTTGGACGTTATTACCTCTCTGAATTCCACCGTCAACATTTGCAGTTTCAGAAAAATCATTCTAACAGTACAGCAACCCTAGCTGAGGTAGAATGGTTTTACATTGTCCCTATCGGGGCTCAGATGGTATTCTTAGAAGATGGAAAAATCATTTTCCCTCTACCACCCTACTCAGTCCTGCTGAAAAGGAATTCTCTGTATCCAGTTAATGGAACCTTCCAAAGTATCACCAGGAAAACCATGGAGAAGATAAAATCTCTTGACCTCTGTATTTCTGTATCAGCAGCAGCATTTGGGAGGGAGAAGTCATTCTCCTTATCCAGTTTAAATATTGAAGCAGCTTCCTGGCTCAGTTTAGCATTACTAGTGATAGAAAGCTACAAACCACTAGGTTCATAAGTAGTGTAGTTTATGTGGGGACTGCAGACAGCTATGTTACACAGGCCTTGGGGCCTTTTTCCTTTATGTAAACACTTGGGTACCTATCGTATCATAGTTGCATGCCTGTCATACGATATAACATGTGCTTGTGCAGTAGTCACTTGACACAAAAATTAGGTGTTGATCATGTAATGGATTGATGTTCAAATATATGCTGAGTATGTATGCGAGGCTCTGAAGTACCCTTAAGAGGCCAGTTGAGTAGAATACCTTTTGTGTTATGTTTCAAGATTCCAACCTCCTTTGCATACTAAAAAAAGGATTCAAATATAATTGTATTAATAAATGACGACAGTAGCTTCCTGGAGCGCTTAAGGAAGTTGCTGTTTCTGGTTATGCCTGCTGAGATGGAAGGCTGAATAGTAATGAAGGAAATGGATTCAAAAGCCTTTCTGATAGCAAATGTCTGTGAGCAAAATTCTGACAGCAAACACATGCATCTAGTTTTGCCTGACGTTAATGAAGTTGCAGGCATGCATCTAAGGCCAAAGTTGAGTCCATATTTCTCATCCTATTGTCTGTGTGAACTTGTCACTATTTATTACGTTAACCCTTTGGCCAGATTATTGCAAAAATACTGCATACTGTTGATGCTTGACAGCATGCAGTCTTTGAATCATATATACAGAGTTAGCTTTTGAACTTGTAGCCTCTTTGATTTATTTGCTGCTGCCTCAGGAGTTTCTGTCTGTTTTAAAATCATGTCTCAGTTGTATTACCACTAGAAGTTATTCTGTGACTTAGCTGTTCTGGGGCCCCATGTTTCCTTTTGCTTAGCGCTTATCTTAGTGCTTATCTTAGTGCTTATTAGCTTCACTAATGTAGAAGTCTCGCAAGGGGAGGCCTGCAGTGCCTGATCGGGGGGGGGGGGAGGCTCGGCGTCTGCGAGCTTCACCTTGGAGCAGCAACTTGCACCGAGGGAGGCTCAAGTCCTCGACAAGGCCTGCCCAGGAGCCTGCAGCTCCGCGGAGGCGAGCGGCTGACTCAGAGGGGGCGGCGCCAGGAGGACCGGCGGCAGACCTGAGTGGTTAAAATCCTGTCCCAGGGAGCACGAGCGACCCAGAGCATGCCGAACAGGGTGGGCAAACAGGGCGGGCTCGAGGCAGTTCGTGCGGGCAGGCGAGCGGGGTGGTGAGCGGGATGGTGAACACTCGCCGTACGGGCAAGGCTCAGTCTGGGAGATCCGCTCTGGCTGCGCCGGTGGTGGCCAGTGTAGGCACCCAGATGGAGCCAATGGGAAGGGAGGCTGTAGTGCAGAGCTCGGGGTGTAGAGAGCGCCTGCATTGCTATCCTAAGGGAAGGGTGAGCAATGGGCAGGGCTGCACTCTGCGCTCCCAGGTAGAGGTCCTCCTGCAGCAGGTGACTGAACTGCAGGAAGCTGTTAACAGGCTGAAAGGTGTCAGGGAAGCTGAGTGGGAGCAGCACTGCTTGCTCCAGGACCAGACTGTTCCAGGGCCTCAAGTGTCTACTGTTGCCCATGCAGGAGAGGAGGCTGCTAACCCAGGAAGCTGGGAAAAGGTAACAGAAAAAAACAACAAAAAAAGGAGGAAGAGGGCAATTAAAAGCAAGGGGCTTCCTCCTACATCTGTTGTCCGCACCCAGAACCGCTTTGCTGTCCTGCAGGGGGCTGATGAGCAACAGCGCTCCCACCAGGAACAACCGGCTGGTGCACTGGTAAAGAAGATCACTACTGGTGCTGCCAGGAAAAAGCAGTGGGTCATAGTAGCAGGGGCTCTACTCTGAAAGTAGCAGAGGCACCCATCTGTCGGCCTGACCCAGGCTCAAGGGAGGTGTGTTGCCTACCAGGGGCTCAGATCAGGGATGTTCCAGAGAAGCTGCTGGCTCTAGTCGGTCCCACTGACTATTACCCACTTCGAGTGATCCATGTGGGTGCTACTGATATAGATAGCAGTAGCCCAGAGGACATAAAGAAGAACTACAGAGCCCTGGGAGAGGTGGTTAGGGGCTCTGGAGCTCAGATCGTCTTTTCGTCAATTCTCCAGGATATAGGGCAGGGCCTTGAAAAGGCTAGGAGATTGGCCAGGTTAATAAATGGTTAGAAGGGTGGTGCTATAGTCAGGGGTTTGGGTACCTTGAACATGGGACACAGTTTAGTAGGCCAGGTCTACTGGGGCCTGGCAGAACTGGTATGACAAAGAAGGGGAAGAGTGGATTTGGTAGGAGGCTTGCCAGACTGGTCAAGGATGCTTTAAACTAGATGTGTTGGAGGAGGGGGGCATCATTCCATCCCAACACACCCAGTCGGTTGGCAGCACCTACAGTAAACGTTCGGAGCAATGTAGAGATATTCCAGCTGCTCCAGCCAATGAGCCGGCTTCAAATGGATCTCGGCTCAAATGCCTCTACACAAATGCCCGTAGTATGGGGAACAAACAAGAGGAATTAGAGATGTGTGCACGTCTACGGGGGTATGATATCATAGGCATCACAGAAACATGGTGGGATGGCACCTATGACTGGTGTGTTGGAATGGAAGGTTACCAGCTCTTTAGGAAAGACAGGCCCGGCAGACGGGGAGGGGGAGTTGCTATTTATGTTAGGGATAGGCTAGAGAGTATGGAACTCTGTCTGGGGACAGGCCAGCAGTCGACAGAGAGTTTGTGGGTCAGGGTTAAAGGGAGAACAGCGATGGGAGACATTATTATGGAGATCTGTTACAGACCGCCTGACCAAGGGGACTTGCTGGACGAAGCGCTCCATAGGCAGATAGGAACAGCCTCACACTCACAGCCCTTGTTCTCATGGGAGACTTCAACCACCCTGATATCTGTTGGAGGGATGGTACAGCCCGGCACAAGCAATCCAGAAGGTTCCTCGATTGCGTGGAAGACAACTTCCTTCTGCAAGTAAAAGAGGAGCCGACAAAGAGAGGTGCCATGCTTGACCTTGTCCTCACCAACAAGGAAGGGCTGGTTGGAAATGTGACGCTCCAGGGCAGCCTTGGTTGCAGTGATCATGAGATGGTCGAGTTTGAGATCCTCAGGACAGTGAGAAGAGCGTGCAGCAAGCTCACTGCCCTGGACTTCAAGAGAGCAGACTTTGGCCTCTTCAGGAGCCTGCTCAATAAGGTTCCATGGGAAATAGCCCTAGAGGGCAGGGGGGCCCAAGACTGTTGGTTGATATTCAAGGATCACCTGCTGCAAGCTCAGGAGCGATGCATCCCAACTAGAAGGAAGTTTAGCAGGAGGGCCAGGAGACCTCCTTGGATGGATAGGGACCTGCTGAGGAAAATTCGAAGGAAACAAGAGGCTTATAAAAGGTGGAAGCAAGGTCAGGCGGTCTGGGAAGAATACAGGGATGTTGTCCGGGAAGCTAGGGACCAGGTTAGGAAAGCTAAGGCCCACTTAGAATTAAAATTAGCTAGGGATGTTAAGGATAACAGAAAGGGATTTTATAGGTACATTGCCAGTAAAAGACAGGTTAGGGACACCATGGGCCTTCTCCAGAAGCTATCAAGAGAACTGGCTACCCTGGATTTGGAGAAGGCTGAGGTTCTTAATGACTTCTTTTCCTCAGTCTTTACCGGCAAATGCTCTGACCACACCACCCAAGTCCTGGAAGGCAGACGCGGGAACGGTGAGGGTGGGGACCCTGGGCCCACTGTGGGGGGGGATCTTGTTCGGGACCACCTTAGGAACCTGAATGTATACAAGTCCGTGGGACCGGATGAAATCCATCCACGGGTCCTGAAGGAGCTGGCAAATGAAGTTGCTAAGCCACTGTCCATCATATTTGAAAAATCATGGCAGTCAGGTGAAGTTCCCGATGACTGGAAAAAGGGAAATATAACCCCCATTTTTAAGAAGGGGAAAATGGATGACCCAGGGAATTACAGACCAGTCAGTCTCACCTCTGTGCCTGGCAAAATCTTGGAGTGGATTCTCCTGGAAGGCATGCTAGGGCACATGAAAACCAACAAGGTGCTTGGTGACAGCCAGCATGGCTTCACTAAGGGGAAATCCTGCCTGACCAATCTGGTGACCTTCTATGATGGGGCTACGGAACTGATGGACAGGGGCAGAGCAGTTGATGTCATCTACCTGGACTTGTGTAAAGCCTTTGACACTGTCTCCCATGACATCCTTCTCTCTAAGTTGGAGAGACGTCAATTTGATAGGTGGACCACTCGGTGGATAAAGAACTGGCTGGATGGCCGCATGCAAAGAGTAGTGCTCAGTGGCTCACTGTCCAGCTGGAGACCAGTAACGAGTGGTGTCCCTCAGGGATCGGTGTTGGGACCGGTCTTGTTCAACATCTTTGTGGGTGACATGGACAGTGGGATTGAGTGCTCCCTCAGCAGGTTTGCCGATGCCACCAAGCTGTGTGGTTCGGTTGATAAGTTGGAGGGAAGGAATGCCATCCAGAGGGACCTTGACACGCTTGTGAGGTGGGCTGATGCCAACCTGATGAAGTTTAACCATGCCAAGTGCAAGGTCCTCCACCTGGGTCGGAGCAATCCCAGGCACAGCTGCAGGTTGGGCAGGGAAGAGATTCAGGGCAGCCCTGTGGAGAAGGACTTGGGGGTGTTAGTTAATGAGAAACTGAACATGAGCCGGCAGTGTGTGCTTGCAGCAGAAAGCCAACCGTATCCTGGGCTGCATCAAAAGGAGTGTGACCAGCAGGTCGAGGGAGGTGCTCCTGCCCCTTTACTCTGCTCTCGTGAGACCTCACTTGGAGTATTGTGTGCAGTTCTGGTGTCCTCAACATCAAAAGGACATGGAACTGTTGGAACAAGTGCAGAGGAGGGCCACGAGGATGATCAGGGGACTGGAGCACCTCCCGTATGAAGATAGGCTGAGAAAATTGGGGCTGTTCAGCCTGGAGAAGAGAAGGCTGCATGGAGACCTCATAGCCGCCTTCCAATACCTGAAGGGGCCTGTAGGGATGCTGGGGAGGGACTCTTCATTAGGGACTGTGGTGAGAGGACAAGGGGTAATGGGTTTAAACTTAAACAGGGAAAGTTTAGATTGGATCTGAGGAAGAAATTCTTTACTGTGAGGGTGGTGAGGCCCTGGAATGGGTTGCCCAGGGAAGTTGTGAATGGTCCATTGCTGGCGGTGTTCAAGGTGGGATTGGACATAGCCTTGGATGGCATGGTTTAGTGTGAGGTGTCCCTGGCCATGGCAGGGGGTTGGAACTCGATGATCTTGAGGTCCTTACCAGCCCTGACTATTCTATGATTCTATGATTCTAAGTCACGATTTTTAATTCATTTTCATTAAACTTGTTCGTGAGTAATAAAACAAATTTTAAAAAGTGGAAATTTTCTCGTAAGCCAGATGTTAAACAGTCAGCTGTACTTATTTTGAATGAAACTTAAGCCTCATTTAAATCATAACATTCATTTACATGCTGCAACTTTGACATGCTATAAAGAATATATCATCCACTCCTTTTCAACCACAGCTTTTGTATGGCTTGTTTGTAAGTGCACATGTGAAGTTAGAGAGCAAATGAACCTCAATGAGCTCTTAGTGGAGCTATGTAATACATCTGTTAACTACTCAGGCTCCATGATGCTTTCACAAGCCAAATGTGATCACCTGGTTTTCGTTTTCATGTGGAGCAGCCTGGGCACTCAAATTGTTTCAAGCTTGAGGAGATAAATAGTCAAATAAAGATAAGTGTGGGTGAAGTTAATCATTTCCTAATTGGAGTTGGTATTTTTAGTGCAGAAATACATACAATTAATAAATCTCCATGAAATACTTTCTTTTGAGTGCTAAAGTCTAGAGCCTGATAGATTAGATGTTCTGGTTTTCATCCTATTTCTTGAATGCTGGAAGTATTCAGTCCCTCTTGTAATGTTGCTCTGCACCCTTCCAAAGGAGAACAGCCTTGGGATGTAGTGATTCTAACTTCCTAGGTTTTGAGACATTGAAAACGTCTATTGCTGGACTGCATTATTTTGGCAAAGATAAATTGAGATTCAAGTACATAGCTTATAACTGCGACCATGGATGAAATGAGAGAGGTTTCTGTACTGCAGGGAGCCTTCTGAATACAGGACATAGGGAAGACTCTGTACTCTGCTCAATGGGCTTTCTGTACCTGAAAAACAAAACTCTACTTTCCATCAAATATAGCAAAATTTGGATGTTCCCTCACCTTTCATGGTACAGCTGTAATCAATACCTGCTAATTCTGTGTATGTATATCAATGATTTGAACCTAATATTTTAGCTGTGGCACTTTCATAGCAGGGATCAAAATTAGGCAATTCATGGAGCTGCTGTGACACTGAGTTGGAGGATACAGAATTTGTATGTCTGAGCATTTTCCTGTGAGAACAGAAGCATATTGCATACTTATCCTTTTTTTTAGCCTTTTTATTTTTTTTCTACCAACAGAGCTACTCACAGAAATGTGAATCTCACAATAAAAAAGAAAGCAGTTGCAGATAGGGAGCATAAGGGAAAGGGGACTGGCAACAGTGTTTTCCACATCAAAGCCATGAATCAGGAATATCGGGCAGTTTCTGTTATGTAAAGCTACTATATGTGTTCTGAGGTTTTTTATATATTACAAGAATAAGCAGGTGAAAAAGTACTGAAAGAAAGGAGAAGGTGGGTATGGTGTTGCTTGACTAGTCACAATTCGGTTAGGAAGATGTGGCAGCCTGGGGCCAGAAGGTATATTATCAGGGCACACAATTTTCCTCTGATCCTATGTCCGTCGTGAATAAGCAGTTTTCTTTTGTCTTTGTTATCCATATTTTTTCTTCATTATTTGAAAGGTAGGACTTTGTCAAAGGAAAGAGCCTTTGGGAGAAACCAAACAAGATAAATGAAATCCATAAGGAATAAAAGGATTCATCTTTTTGCTATCATCTCTAGATTCTGCATGGTTTCTGTGGAAAATTTAAGTTGCTGATACAAATTCATGTAGTTAAAATCATTCTTTAGTCTTTCTACTCACTTTGCAAAGTAAGAGGCTGAAGCATTTGCGTATGACTGTCTTCTGTTTCTGGTTTCTTGTGGTGCTTATGTTTACCAGCACAGTGCTGCTAAGAAAGTAAGCATGTTATTAGTTCTTCATTTTTCCAGTATCTCCTCCCCATTAGTTCTGTGTTGTGTTTTGCTGAACAGCTTTGCATTAAATATCTTGTCTGATTGGAGGCCGTATCTAACAAGGACGCTTATTTGGTGTATGGAATATATTGTTTTGTTTCCAAGCAAAGCAGCAAAAGGTTGATTACATCTAGTATACTTTAAAACCCCTAAATGCCTAGCAAGTGGATGGTGGTTATTTTTTCTTGAAAGCTACCATTGTAATGAGTTAAGGTATTGAGTCCTGCAAATGTGGGTTTGCATTCCATGTGTCACTATAGAATTCTGTGGTGTGCATGTAGAGTTCTGGTTAGCCAGGTCACAGGGCAGAAATAGGAAAGATGCAGAAAAGCCTAATAAGAACATTTAACAGCTTATATACAGGGCAGGAGAAGATGCTAACAGACTGGATTGTCACATGGAAAAAAGGTGAGTAAGAGGAGAGAGGAAAGTAGTCTAAGAAATTATGATGGAGGAGGGGGAGAATATAATTAGAAGATGGTTTTATCAGTCCTTGGAATTAAAGCATCAGGGTAACCTGGTAAATATTATCAGCCATGTAAAACAAAGAAAAAACAACTGTCTTTTGACATGCCATCATCACATTATGTGGTTCAGGTCCATGGGATGTTTTGGAGGCCTAAAATACAAACATAACAAGTGGTCAAACATGCTCATGGAGGGTAAGTATTGGTGGAAGAGATGTTTGTAGAGTGTGAGCAGTTGAATATTAAGCACTGTGGTCTGCACTTCCTCCATATTCAGCGATTCCCAAGTTACAGATTACTTGCAACAGGGAACAGTAATTCTATATATGCACTTGTGTTCTGTTTTGGGTGTTTGCTGCTGGACAGTGTCAGAGGTAACCCAGGGCTATGGATACCTGTGGCTTTACACAGCGTGACAGTTCTTATTGTACCAGTGTGGAAATAAACTGCTGCTTAAGGAGCTTTCCATCTAAACAGACAAATAAAAGATGAGGAAGTAAAGCAGATACTTATAGAGGTAAGGTACTATGGTCATGGCTTTACAAGAAACAGGCTACATGTACATTGGGAGAAATATCCATGAGTCAGTAAGATTTGTTTTCACTTTGCAGATAGGAATCGATCTAATAAAAAGAAGTTATTTCTCAGAAACTTGTGAGGTTTTATATCTGCAGATAAAATTAGAATAATTTGGGTCAATTTCTCTAGTGAGAAATGACTCAATAAAGCCACTCTTTCTTTCAGTATTGAGTTTTAAGTTTAGATGAGTCCAAACAGCCATTTTGAGATTAAAATGGATGCTCTTTAATAAAATCAAGTCCTGCTTCTCAAGCTGATTGTTACACTTGACTTCAGAATATAGCCTCTTTGGGTGTTTTAGTTTTAATGATATGCACCTAACTAGGTGCTCACCACTAGATCACAGTAGTTGCCAGAGGAGTTCTGGATAGCTCTGCTGTGCTGGACATTTTTTATTTTTTTTTTCTCCTTTCAGAGAGATAGTTCAATGTCTTGATTTCAATGGTTTAGTGATGTGAATTGCCCACAGCTGGTGATGAAACAGTTTTCATTCTCATTTTAAAGATCAAATAAACAATTTTTTTTGAGCACTATGGACACCTCTCATCCTGTTGCAATTCTTTCCTCAACTTGATTACTTCTTAATCGTTCATATGAAAAATTGTAAATTACGGAAGACATAATTATGAGTCAGTAGGATGATTCATAATAATTCTGCTACAGTTTTATGCCTACCAAAGCCAAGGGATTGCTTCTCAGATATTACGAAACCAGAAAAGAACTGAGCTACCTAGGCCAGTGAATGAATTTCCCTGTGTGAAAAAAATCCGGGCATTCATTTGTGGTATGTATGAGCTAGTCTAAGAAGGTCTGCCTGAGATATGATCGCAGCAAGTGCTGGAACATGTAAGCACTGAAAGAATGTTTTGTTGCACAAGCTATTGGGTATGTATTGGTTGTGTTGCTGTCCAAAATATTCAAGATAATGCATGTCACATTAAATTTCTTAGGAATTTAGAAATTTTAGATCCAAAAATGAGTGTTAATATTGTAATGGAAATGGCTTAATGGCCATTCACCTGCTCTTCACATTTCCAGGAGTAAGCACACATTCTTTTCCCCATCATTTTGAAGAAGGCAGGAATCTCTTCTGTTGCAAACTCTTTGAAATTACCTATTCAGTGTAAGACCCCTCCAAAATTTTACCACTTCAAAGCACGGAGAGTGTTAATAGGACAAAATAGAAATTATTTACGCTACTAGCCTGAGCTGATGTCTTGCAAAGCTGAGTATCGTAAAATATCATCAAGTATCACAAGAACCAAAAGCTTCTGACCATTTGCTGGACAGCCTCTCCTTGCTAAGTACCTGATATTAATATGCATAGTTAGCCTTATCAAACTCTTCTAAATTCAGTCTGATCTAGCTGAAAGCTTCTCCTCCCTAATTCCCAGCTGTGCATTCCCACTCTCTTTCAGATACAGCAATGTATAGTGGGGAGTACAAGGTACCGACAGTAGGTTGATGCCATTGATCTGGCAGAAAGGTAAACAACTCACTAAGAAATCCTCTGTTTTTTCCCCCTTCAGTCAGTGAGCTGTTCCAATATTCTGCTGCTGTCTGGTCATTTGACCATGGAAGGCAGTTTGGGGTAGGGAGGGGAAATGTGAATGTCTATTTTGGCACCAGACAACAGCAGAAATGGCAGAGTTGCATCTTTTGTATTTTCACGTTTGTGATATCATCAGATAGAAGATGGTAATGTTTCCTCAGACATAATGGTTGCAGCTACATTTATGATGCATTTAGTCTCATCAAGCTTCAAATACCTGCACTGTAGACATGTATCTGATCTCTTAGTTTTATTATCACTGGAAAGAACAGTGTATTTCAGTATTGCAGGTCATTTCTTCCTAGGATTAATATCAAGAATACTTACATTTATCAATAATAGAGAGTGTACAGCCGTCAGATGTTCAGTGAGTTGAGGCACAAACTTTGTCTGGAAACATTTGAAATCTTTCATATCAGGAAGATTAAGTATTTCTTGATATCTCATTTTCACTTTTTGTTCAATCAAAGGAAAAAAAAAAGGGAAAGGTGAAGCCCCTCAGCTTCTGATACAGCACGGAGAAAGATTTAAATTTAAGCTATCAACACTGTAAATACTAAGTATTCAAAAACAATCTTTTTTTGTCAATATTAATAACATTTCACTGGTTTTGTTTGAATGAAAGTTCATCTTTTTGTAACTAAAGTTCTGCTGTAACTGTTCATATTGGTGGTATCATTTTCTCTTTTCAAATAACTCTAGAGATAACATAGGTTACTTTCCCCTGTCCTTCCCCCCCCCCCTATTTAGGAAATAGAAATTGTTACCCTCCAGGCGCACTTTCACGGTTTCAGTACAGGTTACATAATATATTCAAATTTTCAGTTATTATTTAACTTGATGTTTAAAAGTAGGCAGTTTCTGAAAACTCAAAGAAAATGTGCCAAAGAGAAGTGCATGATAAAAAACCATGCTGCAGTTTTAATGTCGTAAGTCGGCATGAAATATCATACATATTAGAGGTTTGCACTATTTTGCCTTTCTAGAAACAAGAATGTCTTTTCACCAATTTAGCTTTAAAATAGCAAGGGAAACTTTGTCACTTTTTTATCAATGCAAATCTAGCCTTGTGTTACATAGTGTTAGAGACAAATTATTGCTTTATTTCCCTTCTTCGGCAAGACAACATGCACACTGGTCTGAGTATTCTAGAAGAGATCAGCAAGGTAATTTTGAAAGGTATGTATCTGGGCTCATTTTGTGTAAGACATGCCAGGTTTTCTTTATAGGAATGCTCAGTCAAGAATGAGTTAGCCCACCTAAAAATGAGAGATTCCGTAGTCCCCATAACAAAGCAAAGTACATTTGGACAGTTGTGTAATACTGTATGGGGGACACTGCAGTTTTTATACACATTTTCATTGTGTTGTTGATCCATCCCACTCCAAAAAGTTTAGCAAATTCACTTATTTAATAGATAATCCTAAGTGTAGTTTAAGTAATTGCCATATGACTATTGAAAACTCAGAGTGAGACAGCCAACACAGTGTGTGAACTGTGTTGGTCAGCGAGTATTGTTTGAAGCAAGAGTATTTGAAGTAAGAGGCTTCTTTGTAGCAGTACAAATTCTGAAGACTTATATATGATGTAAATGGAGTACTTATTTTCAAATGTGGTTCAAGGCATATTTCATGATGGCAATTAGATATATGTTGAGTGAATTAATGATTTTGATGACTTGAGCTTTCCGAAAACATCAGAAACCAAAATATTGGATTTAGGGGCTCTATGTTTAAAGTAATTTTTTTACAGAATATCTTACTTTAATTTTGGTCAATTATATATTTCTGGGATGTATCTTCTCTGGCACGTTTACATAGTTACAATTAATATGTTTGTTTGAAAACTGCAGATTTAACTGGGATTGTGTATACGCATGTCCTGGTTACAACTGTAACAGTTATTTTTCTTTCTAGTAGCTGATGCAGCTCTGACTTTCAGCTTTAGCCCAAGAATGATGCTGATAACACATCACTGTTTTAGTCATTGCTAACTAGTGCTTATCCTGATCAAGAACTTTTCAGTCTCTTATGCTCTGCCAGAGAGGAGGGGCACGAGAAACCAGGAAGAAATAGAGATGGGACACCTGACCCAAACTAGCCAAAGGGGTATTCCATACCAACAGCATGTTGTGCCCACTGTATAAACTGGGGGGAGTCACCCAGAAGGGCAAGTAGCTGCTGGGGTCGGGCTTGATATCATTTGGCAGATGGTGAGCAGTTGTACTGTGCATCACTAGTGTTTATTGTTTTGTTTTTCTGTTTTAGTTTTGTATTCCCCCCCCCCCCCTTGTTACTTCCCTTATCATTATTGTTATTAGTGGAAGTAGTAGTTTTATATTATACTTCAGTTTTTGGACTGTTCTTACCTCAGCCCAAGGGGTTTACATTCTTTCAATTCTCCTCCCCATCCCACCCAGAGCATGGGGAAGAAGGGGAAATGAGCAAGTGGCTGTATGGTTCTGAGTTACCAGCTGGACTTAAACCATGACAATGTGATTGAGACAGGTTTACTGAAGATACTGGATTTTTGCTCTCCTTTCTCATACTAGGCAGGTGCAGTTTGACTGCAGACGTTACACTCATAATTTTTTTTTGTTCTCGTAAGTACAACTGTACTCACATGCCTCATTCAGTCCCGTAAATATTTTCTACTCCAGCCAGGGTAGGGTTTTTTTTGGCTTCTCCTTTAGAGTAAACTCGCTCAGATCTGTAGCAAAGTTTTTCTAGCAACCGAATTTGGAAACAGGTAGCAGAGCCTTCTTCAGGTGCTTTGGGGGTGTACGGTGTTCCAGTGTTTTTAATGTTAAGGCCAGTGCAGAGCACTTTAGTCTTTCCCTCTCAAGAGAAGACAACTGGCAAACAGTTACAGAAGAGAGGAGCCAGGTAATAATATTTACTGCTTCCCCTGTATGAGCTTTGGCTGCTTAGAAAAAACTTCAGACTTCTAGTACTGTACTTCCTAGAGTATTTTGCAGTAGGGTGGTCTGTACAGCCAGCAAAAATAATCCTGAAATGATTTACTTTCTTCCAGCGTTCTTGTTTTCTAGAAGCAAAGGTCTGTTCCGTAATGTTCCCTGTGGCTTAGAGTGCTGGTATATTGTCTCAGAAGAGATAATTCAATCTACTCCCCTGAAACAAAACCAAACACATTACAGTAGACATTTTTATTTGGTTGGTTTTTTTTCACGTATTTTGTTTTGAGGCACTGTACTTGCAGTCCTATTCACCATGTCACATTTAACCTTCTTTAAAGTGCTTTTTCAAAGCATGCAGTTACGTGAATAGCTCTCAGATCACTAGGTTGTTTCTTTATCTTGTTCTGAATGTGCTTTTAGCTATGTGGGGAAAAATTAACATTGTCCTTGGCTTCCAGTTCAAAGCTGGCAAAATAGGAGTTTCAGTTCTTCCTCATGAGCCTAATACAGCAAGCTTTACAGGTGACACAACAACTACTTTTATGCATAAGCCTAGAGGGTCTTGTTCACTGCAGCTGAAATTTCTGGTGAACGGATTTCTACAAGATGAATTATAATGTCATAGCAGCTTTACATTGAGTGCTTTAATTTCATGCCAGCTTTAGATAGGAATTTTGGTTTTGTTTTGCTGCTGTGGTTATTCGGTACACTATTGTAAAAAGTCAGCACTCAGGTATGCCTGTTGGAACCTGAAAGAAGCAGAAAACAATCCAGTGGTGCTACAGCAATGAGAAAGTTACCTTAATCTGACTGATACAATACATAAGCACAATATTTGATGTGGACTCTGGTTATCTTTTTATATCCTCCCAACATTTGCTCTTTGCTGCAACAGGAATATATATATGAGACTTAGAACCAGAAAATGGTACTTAACTTCACAGTAATCCTTTCTAGAATCATACTCATTGAGAGGAGAGTTAAGATTTTTACAGTTTCTCTTTCCTTCATTGATGGTATTAAGTTTCCATCAAACTAAAATAGTTTAACTGTAGCTATGGCGATACCTTTCAAGAACATATAGCTTTTTCTATTCAATCAGTCTTTACTGTCTGAGCTCTTTAATTACAAATTAAGACTATTTAATTATAAAGAAAACTTATATTTTGCTACCAAGCATATAAATAGGTGAATATTTACAAACATAATTTGTCCATGAAAGAATCTTATACATCTTTCTCATGCATGGAAAGTGTAGCCTTGTTTGTTTTCTGAAGATAAGCACAAAAAAAGTTAGCTCCTTTCCCTAAATGTGCCTGCAAAACATGAGAGAAATGGGAGGCTGCATCTTGGGGCTCAGGGACTGTGGTGTGCAAAACCATGAACTAATCAGTTGGGGTGCAAAGCCATGAGCTAATCAATTGCTCAGCCACATCCTCAAATCCAGCTTTGGATTCAGAATCTTTTTGTGGATATTAGAGAATGTCGATGAAGGAGGTTTACTTCAGGTTTACTTCTTTTTCTGAATCAAAATGCTTTGCATTAACACAGCACAACTCCTGAAGAGAATTAGTTGGTCAGTTTTAGACTTGTCTACAATCCCCTTGTAAAGTGTATTTAGTTTCCTTTTGCAATGAGTTAGTGTGGAACAAAGTGTACGTGAGTGCTTCTCATTGTCTCTGTAACCTGGCCGTTGTGTTTTGCCTTGCACAATGGCCATTCTGTGTCCCCTCCTCTGTGCTTGTGTTGATGGGATGTCATTTCATCTACAAAACAGCAAGTGCAGCTGCACCAATGTGCTTCGTCTGTTGCTATTATAACCCTGGTATCACTTCAGCTTTCTAATACCTTTTAATATCTTTACTACCATTTTTTTTAAATGTGGGACTCTTTATGCAACAGACTTTGTTGTTTACATATATATGTATCAGCAAAGGCAGGAGGCTCAGGAATCTAAGGCACAAAATAGGACATTCCCTGACCTGATCATCTGAGACACGGTAGGGAAGTAAGACATTTGTCCTTAAGATCTAAAATCTCTTCCCCTGTGTCATAAGAACCTGAGTAAATCTTTAAAAGAATTGAAGAGAGAGTCCTGATAAATGGAGCTGGAACAGTGAGTTGGGAGGAGGAGATTAGTCAAAGCTGACTTTGCTTCGCTTGCTGAGTGACAAATAGTTGCTTAGTCCTCAGTTCCTTCCTAATCCACAGGGAGCCAGAGCACACATTCTTGTTAGGGACAAACAGAGCCCAGTCCAGACATTGAAATCAAATTGTCTGATGAGGACTGACTAATGGAGGAAAAGAATGGAAGAGCTATGAGCCCTGCCATAGAATCCTGCGTATCTTACCACCCCCGGTCACTATCATCCTTCTGGTATTCCTGGCTAACATCACTTACTATTTACTTGTAACTATGCCAACAGAAAATAACTTGAAATTCCTTATAGTATAATAAATTTGGGGGGATAACCTAAAACACAGTGCAGTAGTTATCTGCTCCTTGCACAGTTGTTTCAAGCCATTTCAAAGAGCAAGCTTAACCTTAATTTTCATCTTGTCTGGAAGGTAAGATGGCCAGAACACCCAAAAGTGGTGGATACAAAGTGCATTTGTAATGAATACATTTACTGAATGCTCGTATTAAAGACTGTGGCTGTGCCCTTTGCCTAGTGTAAGTGACTTTTTGGGAAATGTGTAAATTCTAAAGAGTTTAGCTGGCATTTAATCCTGCAAACTTTTGTCATGTGAGAAAATAGCATGTTGGATTTATGGCGGGGTTTGGGGTCTTTCCTTTAACAGTGTGTTAGTGTTTTCATTTAAGTTAGTTTTAACTGGATGCTCTAGTGAACTGTCAAGTTGCTCATTAGCAGCAGTTGTAGTGGTGTAAGTTGTCCAGCTGCATTATTTTCCATGCTTAATTTATTTTCCATAGAAGTTTCAGTTTATTTATATAACTTTTGCTATAATTTTTTGTTTCTTTGGAAACAGTCCCTTTAAATATCCGTCACCCTTCCTTGCATCATGATTTTGAGGTTACAAATCCAGTTACTGTTGTAAGATGCAGCAAACAGGAAATGGGATCACAAATTATTTCTTTTATTCTTTCTTTACTAATAAGTCACTGCACATTCATTTGGTTTCTGTCTTTCTGAATTGTCACGAAGTGTAATTCAAGTTAGCATAGAATAGAGTGCTGTTCTTTATACCTCACATTTAACCTGATAATACGGCACTTTATGTGGTAAGAAATTCAAATGATGTTCCTTCACCCAGCTCAAAACTAAACTGAAACACTCTAAGCTTTAAGCGAAGTTATGTGAGAAATTGACCTTTAAAGTGCAAACTGCAGTGAACCTCTGTTTCTAAATAGGTCTTACAGTAGATGGTAAGAGATTAAAGAACTCCAGTTGAGATCATTAATTTTCCTCACATCCTGCACAGCAGAAGACTTTTTCCATGTTCAAGGGCCTCAGCTGGCCATTTGAAGTGATGTAATCTGTCTTGTTTGCAGTTTCCCATCCTTCATGTGTCCAGGGTCAGACACTGGAAAATAGTGAGTTTGATTTGTCAGGCACATACCCAAAGAAAATGTGGTTGAGTGTTGTGATTTGAGAATAGAGGCACTTCTGTGGCAGATATTGTGGCATTTGCAGAAAATTTCTTCAAGATTTCTCTTCTTCTGGACCCAGTGGTTTATTCCAGATAGCCCAAAAGCTGCAGATAGCTTTAGTTTCAGAAGACTAGTACTTGGATTAAGAAATTTTTAATTAAAGTTTTCTTCTGAACCCTCAGTGCACTTACGTCTCAGCTTGTGAGATTAACATGGTCAATGAGAAAGCCCTTTAGAAGTTAAACTGCTGGGAGTAACTCAGGTTTTGTTAGGAAATCCAATGTCAAAGGCTGACTGTACCAGGTAGTTAAAGATCTGGCTTTGGATACCTGATACCTAGTATTACTGAAACTGACATCTTTGCGTTCTAGCAGACATTGCATCTGTTAAGGGTGGAGAGCTTCACTGGCCGTGGAGATGGTGTTATTGTACTCCTGTGTAATATCCATCCCCAAGAAAATCACTGACCCAGACTGAGTGCTTTGGATAGGATGCTCAGTGCAGCTAACAGTATTCTAATAAGGTTTGCTAATTGTATTCCATCTACTAAAAGCTACATATAATTTCTTATGCATTTGGATACTTATACCTGAAAATTATATTTGAGAGTTAAACTTTGGGATAATTTTCATTACCATGCTGGAGGCATGTAATCTACCATCAAGCTGCTCAGATTTAACAATTGTGAAATTTGTATTACAGTCTGAAAAAATAAAGACAAATTCCCAGGAATCTAATTTATTTGCATCTTCTGCTTATCTTCTTTCTTTTTCAGCTAAATGCCTATTAGAAACGGGTGCCATAGTAAAGTTATTGACAGTTGTCACTACAGGAAAGGAAGGAGAGTTCTTGAGGATTATCACATACTATGGGGCAATTTTAATTAAGGTATACAGGAAGTTTACTGTCTAGATTCCATTAACGTAACATTGGAGATGTGATGATGATCTTCAGTTTATTAACTCATCCTGCTGGAATTTTTCAGACAATTTAATCAGGAATGGCATCTACTGGTTTACTCTAGTATTCTCCAAATCACATGGAAAGAGCTAGGATCTGGCAAAAAAATCACAGTAGCAACGTCTGTATTCACCATATTCAGACGTATGTGAAAGTTTCTGCAGTGTTAGTTTGTCCAAAGAAAGTAATTGCTTACATTTCAGCAAAAGGCTGCTGCTTTGCACCTTAGGTCTGTACCTGTAAAGAGTCTATGGACCCTATTCTGTACTACAAGATTTTTAATGGAAAATCTGCAGGACCCCATCAAAGCTGGGGTGTCGAAAGAAGACAGAACAGAACAAAACCCATGTGGAGTTAAATAAACTATTAGGAAATGCTGGAGGAAATAAATGTTGATGCCTGGCAACAAAATCTCAGTGAACAGCTTTCTATAAATTATTTCCAAAAAGCAAGCTGAGCAGAATAAAACTATTTGGTAGCTGACAGCAATACGGACAGCCTAGAGGTAATTGGATACCGAAGAGGTAATTTGGATGCTGGATACAGACTCTTCATCAGGGACTGTAGCAATACGACAAGGGATAATAGGTTCAAACTTAAGCAGGGGAAGTTCACGTTACATATAAGGAAGAAGTTCTCTACTGTGAGGGTGGTGAGGCCCTAGAATAGGTTGCCCAAAGAAGTGGTAGTTGCTCCATCCCTGGCAGTGTTCAAGGCCAGGTAGGACAGAGCCTTGGGTGATATGGTCTAGCATGAGAAGGCACTGCCCATGGCAGGGGGATTGGAACTGGATGATCTTAAGGTCTTTCCCAATCCACACCATTCTATGATTCCATGATTCTATGTTACATTTCCTGTTAGTAACTGCAAATTGTGTTTTGCTATCTAAAATGGTCTAGGCAGTAATCCTTGTTGTTTTGTTCTGCTTTGTTAACAGTAGAACTGGACCAGTGGGAGCTCAGCAAAAGATTGAAACAACAGAGAAGAGCATTGCCCACAGCTTAAAATCTGTTCAGGAGAAGTAATGTCCAAATAAAACCCATAAAAATCCTTTGTATTGCTTAGCTCCTTTAGGGTCAATTAGCAGCAGTGAATGATAAAATTTTGGAAAACTCATGTTAGCCAATAGCTAACATTTGACAGATGGCAGTATGCACAAGACATCTAACAGTAGCTGTTAACCCTTTCTGTAAGGGGTGGAAGTCAATAAAGTTGAGGTGTATAGTAAGCAAGTACATTAATTCTTGGCTGCTTGCTCTTGTAATATCTTGGGATTATTGAATCTTTGAGAATATCATTGACAAATTAAGATTGTCTGACAGTTGTAATTTTCCTGTTTAAAGCTAACCCCAATAAACAAATGCTTGGAACTGTGAATTTTTAATCTTAATTTTCCTATAGAGTGGACTTTCTGGTCCAGTGTTTACTGGAAATCTTTGAGCAGATAAGTTCAGCAGGGCTTGAGGATTTTTATCTTCCTGTGTACATACCAAATGTAAACTAAAATAAAAGCAATCTTTGTCACGCTA
Source organism: Amazona ochrocephala (assembly GCA_039720435.1). NCBI lineage: Eukaryota > Metazoa > Chordata > Aves > Psittaciformes > Psittacidae > Amazona > Amazona ochrocephala. The sequence goes on along the minus strand of CM077881.1, from coordinate 45,662,722 downwards.
AAATTTGTGTTAGTTTCACTTTATAATTTACACCTATAGTTTTGTGCTAGTTGATGGGTTATGTACCATTTTACTTTGTGTTTTTTCAGTGTATCCATTCACTTCATGAATGTGGTTTACAAAAATTAAACAGGTCATTTATATGTGAAGAAAAATCTACTTATAGCATAGATTTTGACTAGTTACAAGGCATGACAACAACAAATAACTCATCTTTCTTGGGGCATAGAATTTCCTACTCTTTTGGCCAGAGTATGTCAGCTGTGTATTTGGAGAGAAAAGCAGAAGTTATTGTTATAACTCTCATAAAATAGTAAAAAAAATTGTTGAATGCACAGTGACTGATATCAGTCACTGCCATCCAGGATCTCCTCTGTGATAGTAAGTAAGTGTCAGGTGTATTAAAGATATTTAAATAAATAAAATTTCAATTAAGCAGTATCTGACTTTTGATGAAATTTTACTTCTCCTGGTTGTTTTTTGTATTGCATAACTTCTGGCATAGAATTTTACAGCTGAGTCATGCACCCTATAAAGAAGATTTTATTTCTTCTTTTTTTTTTTTGGTCAGCTGCATGTGCTGTTACATCTGAATTTCATTGGTCAAATTACTGCTTTTGTTTGAAGGCTAAGAGGGGCTAATCAATTTTGCTAACTCACTATTTGAATTTAAAAATTCAAAATTGATCAGGTGCAGTTGTGTGGAAGAGCTCAAAGCATCTTTGGCATTTTTGTTACCCTTCTGTGAACCTCTTCTTTTTCTCCAGGGTGTCAGGAAACACTGATCTAGATAGGTTGTCAGCTTCTCTAATAGCATAATATTTCTAGTGACACCTGCAGAAAACTGCATTTCTTTCTTGGGTTTATTTCTTTTCTATTTGGATTGCCCTTTAGAGATAATAGTTTAAGATTATTTTTTCCTTCATATTTCCTCCAGAGAACATGAAGCTTCTTGGTTACTTTTCTAATTTCAAACTGATTGCTGTTAGTAGTAGTGAATGTCTTGAGTACCAGGGGTGTTTGAAGGTGGAAGGACAGGGTGTTTAAGTGGCAGCCTAGTGTGCCTCTGACATTGAGTGCCGTGGTGGTTGCAGCAGAGGCCTTTTGAGATCAAGAAATCTCCCCAGTTAATGAAGTCCCCACAGGTGAGACCTACAAGTCCAGTAGTGTGACAGCATGTCCATCTCACTGGGTGACAGGAGTGCTTGCTGCGTCAGGCTACTTCTGTAAGATATTACCTTAGCTAGGAAATGTTCCCTCTCTAATGTGTTGGGAAATAGTCACTTCGTCAATGCCTTGAGACAGAGCACTGCAGTTCAATTGCCGGCGATGTTGCAAGGGAATGTGAGGTATATAACAGCGGGGCATGTTCGGCGCTTGAAATTTGGATGTGTTTACTCAGCCGCACTGTAAAAGGCATACTCAACAGCTGCAGTTTATAAATATCTTTTATATATAGACATAGGTTATCATTATAGGTAACCACAAGAGTGAAGACACATTGGCATAAGCTTGCAGCTAGACATTCAGGAAGAGAGAAAGAGTCTGTACTTGGAACACTGTGTTGAAGACTACAGTACTGTTCTAAACTTGGTTATAGTCTCACAACTATTGTTCTTCTGTGAAGATAAAATGTAAAACTGGTGGTATCTGCTTTTATTATTCTGTGTTCTACATAAAAAGGGATATAATGATATAAATTAAAAGATTCTCATCTGAAGAACATAGGGAATTCTTCAACAAAGGTAAAGTGTCAAACTCACCTGGCTTTTCTGAGAGCCTCTTGTAACTGTAGTCCTGCAAACAGGATGTTGATGTGGAAAGAGAGTGGTAGGAACTGCATGGACCCACACAGACTTGCCTGTGTGCTACATGACCACAGTGCAAGTACTGCTCACACAAGTTGCCTCTCAACAGTAGTTGCTTTTCTGTAATTATGCAGTCCATGTATTGTGAAGCTTCATTGAGCAAACATAAAAGGCAATGTGTGCCCCATCACTGAGAGCAGTTCCTGGAGGTATCTGGTCCTATAGTTACCATTTGAATAAGGTAACACAAATACCACTGGGTGACACATTGCTTTATGCAGTGAGAATTTGAACATAATAGCTGCAGAGATTTTGGGAAAGGCTGTTGATTTGATATAGAATCAGGCAAAACAAAATGTGGTGAATAAACAGTGCACAAGTTGCCCAGGATTTTTGAGCTATGTGGAATTTGCAACAATATCTCTTATGGGAAAAAAAAAAAAAAAAAGGACAACAAGATTTCCAGATTGCAATGCAAATGTTCTAATTTGACACATCCTTTCCTTTGGCTGGATATCTGACCTTAGATGCCCCTGCAGAGAGCTTTGAAAGTAAAACAGTAACACTACTCCGAGGGTGGTGACAGGCCACCTGAAATGTTTTGGAAGACCTTTGACCTGCAGATTAGCAGCAATCTCAGAACAAGAACAACTCTTTGTTTTCCCAGTACACTACAGCACCCAGCCATGTAATGACTGTCTCCCAGTCACAGAATCATAGAACAGCCCAGGTTGGAAGGTGCCCTGAAAGGTCATCTGGTCCAAACTTTAACCATTGGGTCATCATAGAAAAAGGAGTATTTTGATGGGGCTGTGGATGTGTTAGAACTACCAGTAGTGTAGAAGATGCCACATTTACTTCCAGTTTCTCTTTGGTTCTTGTTCTGGCCCTTTGCCTGCACCCTGGGTATGTATACACGAGACAGTTACTGTATATATATATATATATACTGCAATATATGTGCTTACAGCTTACCGCTTGCTTATATATCCAGATTTAGGAACTTTAGGTGGTAGCATAGAAGGTCAGTGACAAAGTTTTTCCTTGGTTACTGAGTCAGCCCAGAGGTCCCTCAGAGCAAAATTATATAGGTCTGCTAAATGAGATCTTAAAATGAGACTACAGTAACAACGTTACAGCTTCCAAGTCTTTCTGATTGAAAGCCCTAACTCTGCATGTCCAGAGGGTGAATTATATTGTTTTCACACTAACAAGCTTTTAGGACCCATTCAAAATCTAGTTGAAAAAGGGCCTGAATGATACCATCTCTACCTGTTCTCTACAGGAACGAAGGAAATGCTGAAGTCATAGAAAAGTCACTGTGAGAAGCAAAATTTGGGCTGGCAGGCCGTATAAGTGGAGGTTCATTATGGTTCCTTCTACTCTGTACAACAGAGCCAGCCACAGACTTGACTGAAAGTTTTCTGCTTGTTCTTTAAAGCAGCAGTCCCTGTGCAAGCTATAGTGCTTCTCAGTTCTTGAGCACTCACCTTGCTCTGCGAGGCACCTGCTCATTTGAAGAGCAGAGTGACTGCAAATGAATATCATGAAGCCTACTGTGGTTTCTGGGCATTGGCTTTTTGCTTCTTACAGAGTTGATATGGTACCACTGGAAGATAAGAGTTTTAAGATCATCAGCAGAAAGCAGTGGTTCAGCATTTTATTTAGATGCCAGCTGATACCTGAAAGTACCAGGGAGACTAAGAACAAACTATTTTGACTTTTCTTAAAATTGGGATCCTAACATGTCTTTTAACAACAGGTGCAATGACAGTATTTAAGAGCAGGGATTATTAATTGTGTGTATCCTTTACCAATCTACTCCAATTATGCATTATTTATATACAGAGACTCCGTCCTACTCACTACCATGCCTATGTAAGAAGTCTCATCTCAGGAAGTGATATTTTAATCACTGAAGTATTTCGTCAAGTGAATTACTATAACAGGTGACATCAAATAACATAAACACAAAGTCTGAACAAGAAGCATCATCATATTCCATGACTCTGACACAGCCATTTAGTGAGTCTGTGGTTTTATTTATGTACGTCAGCATTGACCAGGCCAGTCAAATACAGGGTTTGTATTTTTCTTGCATTTGCAAGAGTTATGGTTGTGCAAGGTGTACAATTCATAAATCTGTAAATCACATAATTCCTAGAAATATTAGAGGAATAATACAGCATGTGTAACTCACAGCTTTTAAAGGTGAGTTCAAATCAGACATGATTTCTGTAACAGCATTTTTATTACAGTGATCTAGGTGGTGGTAAATACTGAAAACTCAGGGCAGGAGAATATCTTGTGCACTTTTTTTTTTTTCCATAGAATCATAGAATCATTTAGGTTGGAAAAGACCTTTAAGATCATCTTTTTCAGCTGACTCACAGGGCTTTTCATGGTGCTTCAGATGACTGAGCACAAAACCAACTGAAAGCCCCTTTCTAAATGACAGATGTATGGATGAAAGTCAAGTGTTGTGCCTGTTGTTACCTCAGAGACCAGTAACGGTAGAAGATCAAAATCCTTTTCAATATTGCTTGTACTCCTTCTATGTTAGTATCAATGTGAGGGAGAGGGAGAATCAAGCCTTAGTGTACTTGCATGGGAGAGCAATGCTTGCTCAAAAGGGGGAAAAGAACTTTTTTTTGAAGGGTGATTGGGACTCCAGAATCTGTATGGAGTTGATCTTCAAGATACATATCATCTTCCTGTCCCATTTGGGGCAGGAAAGACTTGTGTCTGTCATGACATATATTCAGCTGTTACCAACACTGTTCAGGTTTCTTCATCTAGCTGAAGATCTCTGTGTGGTAAAAATGAGGAGATGAATAGAAGGGAAAGACAGCAAGGACCACATTTTCAGTCCTCCTAAATTACGAGGTTACAAGGGAAGGTTATCTGCTGAGATTACTTCTGTCATGCTCTGGAAAGACTGATATTTCCAGGCAAGGAGATTATGCTTAAGGTTACATTATTAGTGTATTAAACAGCAAGTGGAACTGCTCTGTCACTGTAAATAAAACAAATATTTTGTAACACATATAATACAGATGGAGAGGAATTTGTAAAGTCAAGTTTATAGTGTACAATACAGAAGCCTCTGTTTTCATGACTCTCCTTTTCAAACATTCACCCGTATTATCTTTCATTCACTGTTACCTTTCATTATAAATTTGCTTTCTTTATAATATTAATTTTTTCCAGTTGTGTTTTGATAGCTCAGCCTCTTAATTTAATAGACTCAAAAAACAGACTTTTGGTTACTGTTTATTGCAGTCTCTTTATGCTTCAGTTCACATTAGCTCTTTATGTTTCATCCTCCTTGTTCTCAGTATTTTTCTTTCCCTGCTTGCCACATTTTATTCCATGGGAAATAAAGTACATTTTTGTTACAAATGTGCCCATTCAGGAATTTTTAGGCTATCTTAAAATAACTTTTAATTTGTGTCAGATAGAAAGTTTATACAAAAAATATTCAGCTTGGGTGCATTTTGCTAGCATTTTTCCTTCCTTCTTAAATGGTTTAAATCCATTAAATGTACTAGAACTTTAAAGATTAAAATATCTTAATATAGATGAGAGACGTAAGAGCTTAGAGCAAATCCTCTCCAAGTTTATGAGCCTACGAAGAAGTTAATTAAAGTAATCCAAGAAAATACAAGTGCTAGGAAAAACAGACATAAGGAAAAAATACAAATTCAGAATCTGTAACTGTAAGTCTCCTTGAAAGATGGTGGGACAGATCCAAGTAAAAGCTTCTACCTTATGCTTCAAAGTGAGTATTTTGTGATTACAGAAATCATGTGCCATTCTGGCATATCACAACCCCTCTTTCTCTATATAACCCTTTCAACTTCAACCTTACTCAGAAGTTTTTAGTGCACGTACAGTACATGACACTGTAAATTAGTTTTAAGAAGCTCAAGGTAGATAGGGCAGAGAGCTTTTGTTCAAGCAGTAGTATTCTGGCAGACCTGTTTTGGTGTTCCTTTATTTCTGTACATTTATGTATATTATGCGTGTTTAATGTCTTCTGCCTGTGCAGACAGTTTTATTTCACTCTTGATGCCTTCAGAAAAAAGAGTACTCTGAATTCCCAGAAAAGATGTGTGAGAATGTGTAAAGCTGTATGTAATTCATCCCCAGTGAGATATATCCAGTTTCGTCTTTATTTTTGTGATTAAATGCAATTTTTAAAAGAACAAACCTGGAAGTTCTAACAGTAAATGTAAATATCAATTTTTACTGTCTCTGTTTAATCACTTCGGTGAAGTTATTAGTGCTAATTAACCATACCTAGGTGAATAAGGAGTCTTTTGAGGCCACTTGGCATCCCAGATTGGAGCCTAAGCAGTTTGCAGAACCAGCACCTGGATGTTCAACTGAGTAGCGTACAAAGCTTACAGAGTTTCCATTTGCTGTATGTTGCGTGGGGATCATAGCTGCTGAAAAAATGCTGACTCCTTGCACACATCACAAAGAATCAAAATGTGACTAAGGCATTTGTCCTAGTCTTAACTATAAATGTACTGACGCCAAAATCTAGTACCCATGATTGTATACAATCATCTAGGAACTGTTGATCTTCATGATGAATCTCTAGAGAAGACTTTCATAGCTAATGCAGAGGACAAGCATACTAAAAATTGTTTAGCTCTTTTTAGTGTAGGGTATAGTAGCATAATTACATTTTTGTCCCTAAACTGCTTTTAGGGACAAAAATGTAATGTTCAGTTCAGAAATCTCCTCCCAGTTTTGCAAGGTATCTCAAAGTACTATTTCTACCTTTTTTATTCCTTTTAGGACCCGTGATAACATGTAGAAATGTCTCTAAATAGGTACATAGTTTGAAAAAGGAATTACAAATGACAGTTAAGTCTAGACCAATATTTAGTACAACTTCAAACCAGTTGTGGCATGTATCTAGAGACACTTGAGTGTGTGTGAACTGGCCCAGCAGATGGAGTGCATTGAGTTCGCATGCCTCATGCCATATAGGTTTGAAAGGAAGACAGATTCTGTTTGAAATCTTCACAAACAGAGATTACCAAACTTTATCCCATTTGTGAGCAGTTATAGTCTGTATGAATGCTCTTACGCCACTTAAATGCAGAGTCAAAGTGGTGAATGCAAAATGCTGGTTTCAGGTTGCATGTTTGACTGCAGTGGAGCTGGCTTGAAAGGTACTCAAGCTGTTAGAGGCAGGAAGCTTTTAGAAAAGTCCTTTTATCACTTCTCACCTTGTTAATGTCTTGAACTGAAGTGGGCCAAAAGCAAATAACCAAGCTTAACATGGCTTCTTCCCCTCCACAGCCCCCAAACTTGTCTTTACACTGAAACAAAACAGCAGCTCTTAAACATTCAGGACCTGCCAAAGGCAGTTCAAGAAGGTACAGTCCCTTTACTGATATTTACATCTCCCAGCTGAGATACAGCAACATTGGCATCTTCCTGCAAAATGACAGAGGAAAGTATGAGTCACAAAGGTTGTCCCAGTGTTGCAGCAGGCTGATTTATAAAATTTATAAAGGATTAGAATATTTTCTACAGAATTGCTATCTACACAGTTGTTCTTGTCCCTTGTGACTTATTCCTGTCCCAAGAATACTTCTTTTCCCTTATCCTTGCTTGAGTCTTTTTTTTTTTAAGGATCGCTTCCTTAAATGTTTCATAGTATAGATCACACCCAGCATTGCAGTGGTCTGCTGAGCCACTGTTGCCATTGAATTAGTTCTACTATGCGAATGCATGTTATAATATATACAAATGCAGAGATACAAAGAAACTTGCTTCAGAATTTGTCCTCTTGGATGAAGACAGGCTGAGAAAGTTGGGGCTGTTCAGCCTGGAGAAGAGAAGGCTGCGTGGAGACCTCATAGCAGCCTTCCAATATCTGAAGGGAGCCTAAAAGGATGCTGGAGAGGGACATTTCATTAGGGACTATAGCAACAGAACAAGTTATAATGGGTTAAAACTTAAACAGGGGAGATTCAAGTTAGATATAAGGAAGAAGTTCTTTACCATGAGGGTGGTGAGGCACTGGAATGGGTTGCCCAGGGAGGTGGTAAATGCTCCATCCCTGGCAGTGTTCAAGGCCAGGCTGGATGAAGCCTTGGGTGACATGGTTTAGTGTGAGGTATTCCTGCCCATGGCAGAGGGGTTGAAACTGGATCATCTTAAGGTCCTTTCCAACCCTCATCATTCTATGAAGTTATAGAAGTTGTCCTACAATTTCAAAATCTTGGAATTATGCCAGACAACAAACAATTAGGAGTTGTTACATTATCCAGAAAGGCCTTTTGTGTATCGCCAGTTTTTACTTGCTTACTGGGATTTTCTATAGAACAGTGAAGGTTAGGGTAACATAGATATCACCGAGATTAATAATAAAAAGCACTGTAACAGTGCAGTGTTCTGGTACTTTGAGAGTGACTGTCTTGGAAAACAGACGGTTCTCCGTGCACTCATTAAAATTCTTCTAAATTAAGTTTTAAACTAAGCAGTGGCTTGTCAATGTCAATTTCCCATCTTTAATTTTCTGTCAATACTAAAAAGTTACTGCTTTTGGTTAGTTGCAATGAATACAAGCCGATGCTTAACTTTATACTATGACCAATTTTACTGTCTTGGAAGCTATTATTTTCCTGACCTTTAAAAATTCAGGTTCTGCACATGTGATTTTATAAGCCACAAATGTATCTTGCAAGTGAGTTTAAAATTTATTGAAACAATATTGGAAGATGGAGGAGGAGGAAAAGTGATGTCAAGAGGTTACGTGGAAAGAATGGTATGGCTTTTAGATAGAAAGAATAGGGTATGTGCATGTGTGTAAAAAAGCCTTGAAATCCTTGTTCATATACCATCTCAGAGAGCATAGTTTTGGATGAAGAGATATGAAAAATTCAGGATTACATTTCTAATCATAAAAAAGAATGCAACTATTCTCATTGTCCTTCTCAATTAAAAAGGTACCTAAGACTTCCAATGAAATCTCAAGATTTCTAAATTAAATGGAATATAGGAGTACATGACATGGTTAGTTTTTCTCTATTTTTCCAGTATAATGTTGATTCTGAAGTTATCTTTAAACATATGCTTCCTGGGACACTAGAAATACCTGTGTCTTCCAGTCAGTCTGGATATCCTGTATATGTAAAACATAAATTATGATGAAGGGATAAAATCAGTTCTGATACAAAATATGAATCACTTGGCAGAAGGCAACACCTCTCAATACAATTGCAAGAAAACCTGGAGAGGCAGCAGAGACTAAATCCTTGGCATTTCAATAAAGTACGGCTGCAGTTTGGATGTAAGGGAAGATTGATATTTGAAATGGTTACACTACTGAGCCCATCTTCATGCAGCATAGGAAAAATATCTTTCAAAGCAGGCACAAAATATGCCAGGATTTCCAGTGATGATGTAGAAATAGTTTATATACTTGACAGATCTTCAGAAAGCAGCTCTGCTAAAATTGATGGGAGGAGAAGGTATTCAACACTGTTTAGTCCTGAGCCTTTATTTTTTTCCTGTAAAATATAAAAGGCATATTTACAGTGCATACTACCATCACATCGGATTCATGGATTCCAGCCTGCATCCTAAAACCTCACGGACTTACTGCGTCAGCCTGGCAAACCAAGCCTTGTCTTGGATATCTGTGCAGTTATAAAAGTGTTTGATGGGCTGATCTAAGGCTGTTTCATGTAACTTTGTTTTTAGATTATTATAGGCTTCTTTGCGCTTTATATGATTCCTCACCGCAGCCACAGGATTTTTGGAAGTGCTTTGTTCCTGCTTCTTAAGTTGTCAAACTGACTACACTGGCAGCCAAAAAAAGCGTACACTCTTGACAATTTTTTAAACTATTTATTGTTAACCTCTCACTGAAAATTAGCTTCCTTGTGACTATGTGGAAGAGAATGAAAATTAACACTTTACTGATTGCTAAAGAAGGTCTGAAATACTAATGAGGAATTGTTTACTGTTATTTATGTACAAAATAAGATGATACAATATAAGCTTAATATTCTTTTTCTGCTTCTTAACTTTAATAATGTTTCCCTGGTTACCAGTCTCTTCTCCCCATAGTTGCATAATGTCTGACCCTAACATAGTACTGCTTCACTGCTACCAATGTGCTTCTTTTGGAATCTTCTACTTGAAAGGCTTGAAGATTGCTCTTCTTACTCAACACTGGCAAGGTACTTGTGTGACCAAACATTGGCTTTTTGTGTCAGCAGGTTTTAAAAGATATCTCTATTTGCATAAGATCTTCCAGCAGCCTTCGAGTACCTAAAGAGGCCTACAAGAAATCTGGAGAGGGACTTTTTATGAGAACAAGCAATGACAGGAAGAGAGGGAATGGCTTTAAATTCAAAGAGGCCAGATTTAAATTCAGTATTAGGAAGAAATTTACTGGTGAGACATTGGCACAGGCTGCCCAGAGAAGTTGTGGCTGCCCCATCCCTGGAAGTGTTCACAGCCAGGTTGGACAGGGCTTTGAGCAGCCTGATCTATTGAAAGGTACCCCTGCCCATGGCAGGGTGATTGGAGCTGGGTGATCTTTAAGGTCCCTTCCAACTCGAACCATTCCATGATTCACAAACATTGCTTTGCTTTTGAGGCCAGCAGACTGTTGGTAATATTTTCGAGAACATCAAATCTGAAAAACACAATTGTAACAGAAGACCAATAGCACTTCTTCAGTTATCTAGAAGTTCTTCGTAAATGCCTACAGTAGTTTGTTATATGTCATCTTATTTTTGATGAGGAGGACTCTAATTTGTAGGGCTGTTTTAAATAGGAAGTATTGGCAGCCAGTATGGGCCCTTTAGGTGTGGTTTGATTATATAATTTAGAGAGGTTTAAACCCAGATACATGTTTCTACCCCTCCCTTTCACTTGAGATTACAGCAATGAAAGCCTGACTCAGCACTCAGTTGCTGCAGGTTGCTGCAGTGAAACTATCTGTTGGTTTTGGAGCAGAAAAGCTTTTAGTTTAGATCCATGAACTGTCTCAGCATGGTCCAGGTGTTTGACAGTGTTGGTGCAAGGGAGGCAGAGGAAGCCCTTGGTGTGAGCTGGGTAGTGAGACCTCCTTCTTTTGCACCTCTTAGTCAAAAAACTACATAAGAATGCTTAGATTCATATCAGATACATAGCATAACCATATTTGTAACATACAGTCATGGTAATGGAAATTCTCTGCATGAAGAAGAAGGTAATAATACAGGAAAAGGCTTGCCTGCCATTTAAAGAATAAATTTGAAAGGAAAATTTCACTGTAGTACCTCAGAAGATATTTAGAATGAAGGAAGAGATTTAAAATCTCATTTTAAATCAAATGGAATTAGATTGTTTCTTTTATTGAAATTGGTGGCATGAAGCATATATCAATATCAGTTATATATATGTGTTGAATTTCTTAGGCTGTAATAACATACCACAAGCACAAAGAGGTGGACATGCATGCCACAGAATGCTGAGGATATTTAGGAAACCGCCTTTTGTCTCAGTACTGCTGTATGAATAGATGTTGGTTTATTCTTCTGCGATAGTAATACATGCACATGTGAAAATGAAATGACCGGTTTTTATAAGGAATACATTAAGTATATAAATTCATGTACTTATTTAAATCTGATTTGCTTTAGGTGTGCAAGTCATACAATTTGTAAATCACCATACAGAAACCAGTAAAATAACAGGCAGAAAATAGTGCACATAAGGAATGCATATTTAATCTCTTAGAATTTATGCATGTTGTGGCTGTACCTGTGCTCTGTGGGCTCAGAGTGAAGACTAAGTACTTGCATTTAATGCCAATTTATTGCCAAGGGTAGACTCTGTTATTTGTTCTGGAATGTGATTGCTGCCTACGTACTGTTCGAGGCCTGTCAATGACTCTTTTATTTCTAGGAAACAAATAATTCAAAACTGAAATGGAAATACTGCAGTGGTCTGGATACTCCAAAAGTATGTCTAGAAGCTAGGCCATACATTTTTTTATTTTTTTAAGTTTGGTAAATGGTGGAGTGTAAGAAGAGATGATATAAGATCTGAAAACTGAATGCTAGTAACTCTAAGAAATCACTTTAACTTCATCTGTCTGTTGAGATTTAACTTGCCTTGAACTGAGCCCTGGTTGTACTTCAGCTTCTGTTAAAGAGTTGAATCCTCTAGAGGCCCCCAGAAGCAGTAAGTCTGTCTGGGCAGCAGCTGTGGTGAAAAAAGTCTTTCTTCCAAGAGTTCATTGTGTCCCAAGTGAACTATTCTATTGGGAGAAATCGTGTTGAAAGTTCCTGGGCTCATGAAGCTTCTGAATTGCAGGTTGCCATGTAATACACCTTCCTTCAGTATTCTGTCACAATTATTATCCTTTGTATGTGAGATACTAACAAAACTAAAGAGCAAATTAAGGTTGTTCTCACATACGTCTTGGGTGCTGAGGTCCAGAAGAACCATTTTTCTTATCCTAGGTGATTTTCCCTTGAGAAGTTTCTGATCTCCATGATCATTGATTCGGATCTGTGCACTGGCAGGGCCCCCAACAAAATAGATCTGATCAGAAGCAGGGATGCACATGTGGTAGCCGTTCTCTTGGATTACCCAAACTACTTGAGAGGGAGTTTCTGCTGGCTTTGTTTCTTTACACTGACTACATGTGGACAGGTGATATTTAATTCTTCATAAAACCTGTTAGTGCTAACTTGACCATTCATCATTTTTTGAACAGATCTGGACTCTCAGTGTGAATTTGTACCCAATCAGCAGGGTCAGCTTATTCCAGATCAGTACTTCTATACAGCCATGGCACTTTCTGAAGAAGTACAAGGAGTCCTAAAGCTGGGTTTATGGTATTGCTGAGTCATAGCCTGAGTTCAAAGGCTGGATTAGAAAGCTATATAATTTGACATCCTTTGGCCAGTTTTTCTGACTTCAACCTTGAGCTATTGAAAAAAGTGCTTCCAGTGGACCTAAGGGATAATTCAGAATGGCTGAGTGGGGAAGATTTTGTCACAGGGCTGCAAGTGCAAGACTAAGTGTTGTGTAAAGTCCAAAAGATTTAATAAAGATGACTCCTGCCAGGAGCTTAGAATGGCAGACGGGAGAACAAGAGTAAGTTGTGAGGCAGACTGCTGCTTTTCTTCCCAAGATGTTCGTTCTAGTGTATAGCTAGTTTTATATTTTCTATTTAATACAGATGAATATTTCAGCCTCTGTCAAGCTCCCTATTAAAATAAATTATATAGATTTTTCTATTCATTCCTTTGTGAAATTCAAGATCTTATGACATTGTCATAAAATTATGACAATGTCATAAGATAACCTCTTATTTTAAAAGTCTGCTTTTGTTTGATACAGAAAGAAAGTGATTTTCTCAGTCACAAGGTCAATGAAAGTCCTGAATAAGACATGTGTGGGAGCATTAGTATTTCTCAAAGGGGTGGCCTAAAAAGAGATGTTTTCAATAAGTACAGTCAGAGGATTTAAGATACTGAAAAAAGAAAATGAATTGCAGAGTACATTCTGTGTTAAATATTTTTAAATTCAATTTAATAAGTATAGAGTAAAAAAATCTGCATTCATCTCATAATGAGTGTGTGCGTATCTTCATACTGCTGGAAGGTTAAAGGTGATCTTTATCTACAACACTGGATCTAGCGTGCCCTTAAACTGACAGACTGACAGGAAGATTAAATTTGTTTGTTTGTTTGTTTGTTTTTTATGCTAGGCTGTCCAGAAGTTATAGTTCATTCCTGTGCAGCACTCTTCCTGTGAAGGAAGTTGAGGTAATTCCTTGGCAGCTCATGATAATAGGAGTAGAGTAACCTAAGGAAATCTCCAAGTGAAAGAATGATAAAAACAAAAATCTTGTGAAAATTCCCATGTGAATGTGGGAGAATGCGTGAGAATTGTGCGAACAGCATTTTATTATGGATTAAAAAATAATAGCTTAAAAAGAAATAATTTGGAATTAGTTTATTTTCTTCCTTTGGCTGATTTTTCTTATCTTTTTAGTAATTTTCAGCTGAGGAAGGCGGAAGCAACTAAGAAATGGTAATGTAGCTAGATCTAAGGAACACAGCATTCTAAAAAAATTAAACTGATACTATTGGAGAGTACAATTATAAAGATGAAAATATAGATAATGTCAGAGAATATTGGGTCTGTTCAGCTTGGAGAAGAGAAGGCTGCGTGGAGACCTCATAGCAGCCTTTCAATACCTGAAGGGGACCTATAGGGATGCTGGGGAGGGACTCTTCATTAGGGATTGTAGTGATAGGACAAGGGGTAACGGATTCAAACTTAAACAGGGGAAGTTTAGATTGGATCTGAGGAAGAAATTCTTTACTGTGAGGGTGGTGAGGCACTGGAATGGGTTGCCCAAGGAAGTTGTGAATGCTCCATCGCTGGCGGTGTTCAGGGCCATGCTGAACAGAGGCTTGGGTGGCATGGTTTAGTGGGAGGTGTCCCTGCTCATGGCAGGGGGGTTGGAACTGGGTGATCTTGAGGTCCTTTCCAACTAACTATTCTATGATTCTGTGATCTAAGACTGAGCAGACATTATTGGGATGTGTAATTGGTTATGGAGGAGTACTTGGTAGCTTGCAATTGACGTCAACAATGAAACCCCAGCGAATATGGAAAGAATCACAATTAACCTTTCTCAAAGTAATTTGAATTTGCAAGCCAAAAGAAGTTATCTGGTCCAGACTGAAGCTACAAGAACTTCAGAAGCCTTTTTGCCTTCAGTTCTTTTTCCTCCAGGTCTTTTTTTTTTCTGTAGTCTAGAGATTATGTTTATTCTCCCCACTTCACTTTTTTCTTTTCCTAAAATAAAGATACATGCTGTTTCGCCAGCCAAGGAAGAGCAAAATTACACTTGGAGAGTGTTGCAAATGTATAGTTCATCTGATTGTTTTGCCCACAAATGTTTGCATTTGTGTGAACAAAATACAGCAATATTATCTCTAACCTACAAAAAAATCTTCAGGAATATATCTGTGGCAGGCAATGGGACACAAGTTAAAGGCATGCATTTAATTCATCTTTAACATGCAAGTTGAGACAAGATTGAATTCTTTCTGTTTTTTGACAGCAGCTTCCTGGAAGCCGCTTGATTTGTCATTTCCTATGCCACTTAATCAAGATTTACTCCCCTAGGAAAAGTTACAGTAGTCCTGCACCCTTGGGAATGCCTGTAACCTTTAAATCCTGTGACCTAAAAATGAGCTCGCCCATGCAAACTACCCATATTGATCTTATGTAGACTAATAGAATCATCGAATCATAGAATAGTTAGGGTTGGAAAGGACCTTAAGATCATCGAGTTCCAACCCCCCTGCCGTGGCCAGGGACACCTCACACTAAACCGTGCCATCCAAGGCTATGTCCAACCCCACCTTGAACGCCACCAGGGATGGAGCATTCACAACTTCCTTGGGCAACCCATTCCAGTGCCTCACCACCCTTACAGTAATGAATTTCTTCCTCATATCCAATCTAAACTTCCCCTGTTTAAGTTTGAACCTGTTACCCCTTGTCTTATCACTACAGTCCCTTATGAAGAGTCCCTCCCCAGCATCCCTATAGGCCCCCTTCAGGTATTGAAAGGCTGCTATGAGATCTCCACGCAGCCTTCTCTTCTCCAAGCTGAACAGCCCCAACTTTCTCATCCTGTCTTCATATGGGAGGTGCTCCAGTCCCCTGATCATCCTCGTGGCCCTCCTCTGCACTTGTTCTAACAGTTCCATGTCCTTTTTACGTTGAGGACACCAGAGCTGCACACAATACTCCAAGTGAGGTCTCACGAGAGCAGAGTAGAGGGGCAGGATCACCTCCCTTGACCTCCTGGTCACACTCCTTTTGATGCAGCCCAGGATACGGTTGGCTTTCTGGGCTGCAAGCACGCACTGCCGGCTCATGTTAATTTTTTCATTGACCAACACCCCCAAGTCCTTCTCCTCAGGGCTACTCTGAATCTCTTCTCTGCCCAACCTGCAGCTGTGCCTGGGATTTCTTCCACCCAGGTGTAGGACCTTGCACTTGTCATGGTTAAACTTCATCAGGTTGGCAATTAGTGCAGTAATGTGAATTTTAGAATCTTCAGTAAATCTATACTGACTGTTTTCCTCTGAAGTAAGGGAGTACAGGTTTCATGTTAGAGCTGGAACAGAGACACAGGGTTAGCAGTAGTCCCAGGGTCACACAAGTCTGATGGAGCAGGACCCGTAACATGTAGATATCTTAGGCAATTGTCTTAACTAATGGAGCCTTCATGGTTTTATCTTCCAAGTCTCTAGTGATTTTCGAAATCAGAGAATTATCTGTTGTTCAACATAAAATAGTAAAAATCAGAAAGGATTATTTTTTCCTAAATTTCTCAATTGTTTTTTTTTAATCAAAGAATACTCAGAGATCATGCAGCTGTCTACTGTAAATTGGACATAGTATAAACACATTCAGGAAAGTCTAAACAAACATAATGTAGCATTTTTACAGATCTTGGCTTAGAGAGAGACAGCATAGTTCCATTTGTATCTGAGAACAGTAATGCTGAAGCCAGAATGTTTAATGACATGACTATATCACCAGCTCTATTAACTTAAAATAAATGCAATCTAGCATTATCCTTTCTATGTCTGGTATGTGTATTTACTAATACCAAGTTGCAGTTTCCAAAACAATTATAAAACATAAATGAGAATTGCAGGAAGTTTATATTGCTTCATGGAGTGTTTTAATCATATGTTAAAAATCAAAGATGTATCCAAAAGTGATAGGAACTTTTCTGAATGGGCATTGTAAGCTTGCAAGAGAGTGGCTCTTTGGCTGCACTTTTCAAAGTATGGTTTGGGGGACTCATTCTTTCTGACCCTCCCTTATTTGCCCCATCTGCAAGACATGAGAAAAGCAAACAGAAAGTAGGGTCTGTTACCTGCTAATATCTTTTGAATCAGAAATCAGAGTGCAGGAGAGCCAGATCCTCCTCTTTTGTTCCAAGTGGCTGCAGATGTGTTCAGAGGGGGAGAGAGAAGTTCTGAACTGTACCAGGTAGAGGAAATGAACATGGGATAATATTGTCTAGCATAAGATCTAAAGAGAAAGATTGTGCTATGCAGCAGTCAATCTGAGAGCTGCTTTCTAAGAGAATAATCAAATTCTCCAGTGCTTTGACAAAGGTGGATGTGTTAATAAGATTCCTACCTTTCAGTTCTTCTCTCAGAACCATACATGATAAACCAGATTAGCTTCAGTTCTCTTAATCACTGTGATTTGGTTTGTTTAAGTATCAAGTTATGTTGTAGGTCTGTGTTCTTACTGGCCACCTGCTGGATATTTGCATTGGTTATTTTGCTACAGAATTATGCAACAATTTTGTACTGGATTTAACCTTTTATAGCCATTTTAGACAGCAGAGAATCAGATTGTATGTTTTTACAACTGTTTTTTATTACAGTCATGTCACCTGCTATCATTATCTTCAATATTACCCAGTATTATTGTTGAAAGCTATTCTTCAGGTACTCAACATTAATAACTAATAACAAAGCTGTTCAAGATAATAGGATCTTTTAGCAAAATCTGTGATTTGATATTTAATTGTTGGTCCCCATTCTCCATTTATCTAAGTCCATGTTTCATGTGCTTATTATTATCTCATTAAAATGAAAAGGAAAATGATGACATTTTGAAGAAGGATAATATTTTACTTGTAATCCTGCTATACTACACCCCCTACAATTTTCCTTCTGGGTTTTTTTTCCTGCATTGCCAATTTATCACCTGTATGATTTATTCTTTTGAAAGCAAATTTTTAGCCCAGTTAAGCTACCAGCAAAAGACACTTTCCGTGATTGATATGCTGAACAAATTTCAGGACATAATATATTATTGCTGAAGTAGATTTGGGTTTTGTTTGTTTCACTGCAGGTCTGAAATAGTCATTTTGTTAGCAAAATACAAATCCCTCTCATAAAACAGAAGCTTTATCTGTGTACTTTAATGTATTTAATAAATAGTTGAAAGTTAGATACAGATGCTTACTTGTATTTTATGTGACAGTATTCCAACAGTTGATAAATATGCTGTTTTGTGAGAGCAGCCTTCTGCTCAAATGTATCATCCTAACCTGTGATTTTGTTTTAGTTGAGTTTATGCTGCATTTCACTGTAGATGGAGCTGTATCACACATAAAACCAACCAAAAAAAAAAAAAAATTAAAGTTGCCGTCTGCAGTTAAGGTATCTAAAACATACTAAAAAAAATAAAATCATAGAAGTAGTTGTCATCTTCCAGGCAGACTAATGGCAAACGCAAAGCCAAGAAATCATATGAGAGGTGCCAGTGCTGAACACTGGTTGCTCAAGGTTGTGTCTTCAGATCCAGGGGGCCTAAAGAACAGCCAGTACAGGCTATGTTCATGACCATCATGGATGTATATGTAGAAGAATCTATACATAAGCTGTGGCACTTCAAGGCCTGCTCCCTCATCTTCCTTAGTCAGTGAATGTTCTCACATCTGTCACTGTGTGGGGGATCTGTAGTACCATACATTGCAAATAGCTGCCCTCTGGTCAATATCCCCCAGCCAGCACAGGGGTGATAGTACTTTCATCACAGAGACTGAAACATGGCCGTATGGCTCAGTTTATTGAGGAAGCTGCAGTTGCAGATAGAGCACACTCACCTTATGAGAAAAATGCTTGTCCTGTTGGTATGCCCTCCCTTCTGCTGACACTGGGTAGGAGTGCAACAATTTCTGTGTGTAGTCAAAAGGCAGCTGGAGCTGGTGGCAGCTCTCATCTGCTTGCAGGTTCCTCAGCAAACATAAGCAAGTGGCCCCATGATGCTCCTCTCTGAAAGAATCTGTTGGTATTGGGAATACTCAGTAAGCAGCTGTTAGACTGCAAATGCCGCTGTCTGCCTTCCTACTAGGAAACAAAAGAAATTGTGAAGCATTCGCTAAAAGGAATGAGCCTGTGCTGTTGGAAGAGCAGAAAGATGCTGTGAATTACAGGCTGTCAAACCTTATGTTCTTTTAAAACCACTGGTAGATTTTCCTCTTTGCCTTTTGGATAATACGGGAAGTTCAGGTGCTGAAAGAGAAATGATTGCATTTTCCATTTCTTTATTCCTTTCAAGCTGCTACTTACACAGGCACAAAGTGTAGTGTTAAACATCTACTCTTTTGATTTTGTATTAAATTAATACTCCCTTTGCAGAAGAGCAAAATCCCTTTTGAATTAGTGACATCAGATCAATCAGGAGAAAAGTTGGTTATGCTTCCAAGCAGTGAGGAGTGAGAAAGAGGGAGCATGTAAACTATGAATGGCCAGTTAGGTGTTCTTTGATGCTGACAGTGTTGACTGCTTCTCTCCCATTTATCATAAGAATGGTAGTGATTTCCTGTTTATATGGTGTAATTGAGGCGTTTTTCTCATTCTGTTCCCTCTTAATCTCCAGGGTTTCCAAAAAGCCTACAGGTTTAGAGGAAACATTTGAAACAAGAAAATCTGGCAATTTGGACATTGAGGAGAGAGAAGGTCTGATACAGAGGATAGCAGTGAGGTAAGAAACAGCTAACACTTGAAGAATGTTTGTTGCTGTAAGACATAATATGTGTTACAGTGTTGAGAAGAAATCCTTTGTGGGTATAAATTAAAACAGTATTATGTATTGAGAGATCTAATGAATCTACTGTCATCTCTCCCACTTGATATATATCTGCTTACCCATTTTTCAGTCAGACAAGACCTTTCCTCAACTTGACCCCTACTCTTCCATTTTATGCATGGAGTGTGCCTTCACAAATATCATGTTCCCATTAAGAGAAGATTAATATTATAAAAAAACTCCTAGTTTGCATTCAGTTTTCAAAAGTCCTGTAGCTTAAGCTTTTTTAAAATTTCAGATGTGGAAAATTCCTCAGGTGGAAAAGCTGAGCTTTTGTTTGCAATTCCATCATAATGGGCCATCTGTCTGTCTCTGCCATTTCCCTGTAGAAAGTAGCATGTTAAAGTTCCTGTGTCTATACTGATACAGAAGACAAATAAGATTTTACTTTCTGAGACTTGGTGTTTTCTAAAGATATTAAAGGGTTGGGATAAAAGTGGAGGGTATTTCAGTAATAAAAGTGGTGAGTTTCCAAATTAAGCCATTTAGAAATAGTTTGAGAAGAAACATGTTCTAAGCCTTGTGTTGTTGAGAGAAGATACATGGGCATTAAGAAAAAGAGGGCTTTAATATCCTCTTCCACTAAAATTATACAAAGGTCTCGGCTTGCTTGATGCTGATGCACAGTTGTATAATAGTTGTAGAATAGCTGTAAAATGGCTAAATCATCTGACTCAGGAGTGTTCACGGACCCAGAAGCATCTGGGATTCTTTCCCTGAATTTAGATTTGCTCTTTTTTTTTTTTTGTTTGTTTTTTTTTATTTTTATAAGAAGTGGAAATACAACCCTAGGAAACGAGCTACCCCATGGGTTTCCAGGTATTCTGCTGTTTCCAACTACCAGATATTTTCTTGTTACAGAAATGTGTTCCATTGTAGTGAATTCATTGCTTACAGGCTTGACTGTCTTGAATACTACCCATAGACACCTTAAAAATGTGTGTAGATGCCAGGACTTTGTAAACTGGTGATTGAGAAGCAATGTCTTAGATTTTTTTGTACAAAGATATTTATGTATCTCTAGTAAAAAATCTTGCAGCAAAGGAAGTCCCTCCATCTTTCTGGATTGAGAAATTCACCACTTGGGAAGATTAACAAGATTCTCCATGCCCATATACAAATATATTGAGACTTTTTCTCTGTCCTTAGCATAGTTATTACAGAGGATTATTGGTTACCAGTGTCCTGTAACCCAAGTATTTTAAGAGGGTTGTCGTCATCTTTTGTTTTAAAATCCTAATTTGCTGTTATTAATCATGCTTTCTAATCACCTTGTATTTCTAGATGGTGCCTTTGGACTTCCTCCAGTTGGTTTATAACATTATGGCAGTCTGGTGCTTTAAAATGGCTTCTTGAGGCCCTAGTAGACCAAGTGAATAGGTACCTAGCCTTTCTGTTAGTGCATTACAGTCTGAGAATTGTCTTTATCAATTCATGTTGTTCCTTTTCATTTTTTTGTTAGTGGTATAATGACTGTATCTTATTTTGAGATCCACAGTCTAGCCCTTAGCATATTTGAGCACTGTTCCAAATGTCTGTCTGCCCCCCCCCCCCCCCCCCCCCCCCCCCGTATTCCCTTGAGAGGTTTGGGGTTTTAGTTTGGTTTGGTTGTTTTAAATTGAATTTAATCTCTGTGATTTCGGAACGCTTCCCTGATCTATGATTTTGAATTCCGTTCTTGTACTCTAAAGTGTTTACAGTCTGTCCTGGCTTGCAGCCATCCATAGATTTTATGAGTATATTCTGTGTTCTAGTATCTAAGCCGTTGGCAAAAGTTAGAATGGAAGTAGGGCCAATATGAAACTCTGCAGGACCCTATTTGAAATGTGTTTCGTCCATTAAGCTAGCTTAAGTGGCATTGCTTGTCTTGGGACAGACCACTCTGTGGGGAGTAGATGTAACTTTTGGTGGAGGATTGATTGAAAAATATTGACTTTGTACTTAAATAAAGTTGGACAAGTTAATTAGCTTGACTTGTGATGTAGCATCTATTTTACCCCTTTTCACTAATGTAGTTGGAGAGTAAGTTTCCTCCCTAGGTATTTGAGATTTTTGGCAAGACCAGTGTAACACACACTATGCTGGTGAGGGTGACTTTCAACAAGAATGAGTGACCAGCCAGCTTTTCTGTCAAAGCTGTGCACAGTGCTAAGCATCAAGTAGTCATGCTCCTAGCTGGAATCAGCATTTCAAACTTGTGGTACATTTAATTATTTTTTTTTCTTATGTGCTGTTGGTGAATAGTCAGGAATGTGTATTTTTTGTTTTAAATATATCAGCTTATACCTAAGATGTTACAAATGTTGAAGATAATGGCACTGCATTAATTTACATCAGCCGGCATTCACTGTCAAAATTTTTACTTCTATAGTGATTCACAGAATGGATTTTACCCCACCAGATCAAGCTTTAATTTGTTGATTTAAACACAGAGTAAATTATACTTCCAATATTTTTCATGGTTTGGCTTTATCTCTGCCATCTAAATTTACTTTTGCTCAGTCAGGCATAACATGGCAATCCAGAGCTCTGAAATGATTTTAATGGCACAAATTCAGCGCTGCTGTTTGCACACAACGCTTGCAATGAAGAAAGCTGTAGGAGAGTGGCGTGTCTGTGAATTTAGTGTGCAGGTGCTGTTTGTTTGCACCTGTGTGTGAGGACTAATGTGTTTATTATGTCTTGTGTACAGATCTTCCTGTATGGCATACTCAGTGAGTGTGAGGCACATAATGAGAACTTATTTTTACAAAGCCAGAGAATTGAACTCTCATGCAATGACCCAATAGAAAGTTTTTGTGGAAGAGAAAATTACTTGGGAATAATTGAGTAGTTCTTGCAGCTATATATAATGAGATTGTAGAACTTTATATAATGCTATGGTCAAAAATTCACTGCAAATATATGTATTTATATCTATTTCTTTTAGTCCTAATATGTTATACTGTTGTTTCCTTCAACTCTGTCTTCACACAGATGGTTTTTGTCTTTAATTAAAATACTGTTGTGTTTTGATAACAGTTTCAAGTAAACACCCATCATTTTGCTTTTACTTCTATTTATAGTGAGCAGTTGCGAAATGCTTAATTATACATTTTGTATGGCTTCCCCAGTTCTAATAGATTTTTTTCTGTCTTGTCTCTCTTTCAATACAAGGATGCAACTAAGAGTATTCAAATAACCCTATTCACTAGGATGACTACGATTAGCAATGAGATGAGAATCTAATTGTAAGAAAATAGCTAACGTTTAATTTGTTTTTACTGAACCAATTTTGAGGGTATAAAAGGCAATTTAAATGCATTAGTAATAGTAATGATGAATTTATGTTATATATGTGTTCAAAAGTCCTCTTCAGCAGTGGAGGTGAATTGTGCTTGGAGCTGTATGAAGGCACATGCTGCATTCCTGTAGGCGTTGATGCCAGTTACTGAGTAAACATAATGAAGCCTCAGTTTTGAAAAATACCTCTGTTCCTACTTTAGACACCTTGTTGTGAGAGTGATTTCTCAAAACTGCTATAAACCAGTGGCTTCCATTTTGAGTATTAGCAGTTATGAGTTCAGGTCTTGATGTAGAGGTGGAGGAGCAGGAAGTGAGGAGAGGAAAGATCTGAAGAGCTGTGGTTGGGATCTCACACTGAGGAGGCAGAGCCATATCTTAAGAGAATAGGAGAAGACATGGAACCCGGAGCACAAGTTTGGTGTGCACAGTGGAAAGGAAGATTGAGTTGTGATGCTAGGGTCCCCTGTTTGGGAAGGGAAGGATGAAAGCATGAACTGCTGCTGCTTCTGCAGCCTCCATCATTAGTAATATGTATCAATGACATTCCTGGAGGCAGCAGTATGAGCTTTGTGTTGTACCAGAAGGTATTTTTACTGTCAGTCACTATTGTATAGCATCAACAGAAGTTTGTTTACTAAGAAAGTTGCAATAGTTGAAGTTAGTCTGAATAAGAATTACTTGTCTCATAAATTCTCAAAACTACTTCCTCCACTCTCAATTTTTCTGTTTTAATCTCTCTGTCTAATCCTATGCTATTCATTCAGATGGCACCTTACAAACTTTATCTTGCTTGTAAATACAGAAATAAATTACTAGTATGAGTTTGTTTTCTTGGTTAATTCCTTCATAAATGTCTCCTACAATGAGTGATAGGCGAGATGTAAAGATTTATCAAAGTAAACAGAACAGCTACAGCGTTTCAGATGTTTTCAGCCCACTATTGCTTGAAGGTCAGAACCTTTATATTTTTATGTTAAAAGTATATTTTAGGGTATATGAATTGGTGCAGCTCTTTTTGGTGGCTTTGGGAGAAGCTGTTAACACTTCTCCCCATCTTGTTTAGCATGTGCACTCACACACATGCACATCTGCTTCTGAATTAGTTTACATTCTGTTTGTAAAATGTTCTGTCCTCTTCTTGTCTGGATGCTGGCTCTCTGCTTGCTGAAGTTATTGGTCTCTGCTGATTAACTCCTTTCACAAAAGCTGTGCTGTTGAAAATTCCCATCTTACCTCTTGATTACTGGTAAAGAAAGTCATTCCACATGTGGATGCAAATTGTGAAGGAGTTCAGGAATGAACTCAGAGGATATTTGGTCCTCTGGGTTTTTGGCAGCAGCAGCTGGGGGAAAATGATGGCAACACTTCTTGATATCAGCAGATCTAGAGAGCAAAAGGAGAAGGCAGAAGGCTGGCCAAGGGAAATCTCTTAGCAGCAGACACCAAATGCCAGACCATGGAGTTGCTTCCTGGCTGGGGGCTTAGTGAAAGTGGATTAACTGGATGACCTACATTTGACTTTCAAAAAGAGAGCCTAGCAGATGGTCTCTGAGATATTTTGCAGACAAAGCTGCATGTGAAACCTAGGAGGTGGGGGTATATCCAAGTTGTGTTGGTTTTGTTTATCTTCAGATCACAGGGATATATGGGTTCACTGTGAGCTGGGTGTGCTAGAGAGGAGTTGACATGGTGGCCTTTTTTTCAGTCTTTTTTTCAAAGCAGATCCTGATGGGTTTTGAAGCTTTTGTATGAGGATTGCCATGCATCCAGTGGAACTGAGCAATCAGCCTTTGACTTTCAGACTCATTTTCTCCATACCGAGTGTGAAAATAGTATGAAGTTTCTGGTCATATGTTGGATTATTGGGGTGTCCCTGTTGGAATTGTACTGAACTGGTAGGAATAAGCTGTTTCTTGTAAAACAAGGAAAATAAAAGCAGTAGAAAAGATAACTCCAGTTGTGAAGGAACACATCTCATAGTGTAAGATAGTCTCGGATGTGTTGTTTCCTTTGGGTATACCTTGAGGAACCACTACAGTTGCTGTTGAGCAGGCTGTCCAGACTTCATCCTAGACATGTTTCTCAATATTTTAGCTTGCACTGGCCCTTGCCTGACTTTCCAGAGAGCTGACCAAGGTAATTTTTGGCATAGTTGCATTTCTGTTGAATTGGATTACAGAAGCTGGTCTCTGGGAAAACATGGAAGTGGCTGCTCAGATGAATATGCAGGAGGGTACATTTGGAGCTGCTGGAAAGGAGGTAGTAGCGGGGATGTTTCTTCACCAGCAGTTAGCCATTAGATAGGCTTGAAAGTACTGTTGAATTGTGTATTCATGAACTTCCCATGCTACCTGGTGTCTTTTTTTTCTTCACACATTGATTTATTTGAAAGCAGAATGTCGTGCACTGCAGTCCTGCTGGAAGGACTGTGTTGAGTTTCTCAGTTTACTTGCACAGTAGCAGAATATAAATACTGTCACCTGTCAGAGCTGGTGCTTATCATCTTTGTGTTCTTGGGATATTTTTGTGTCTGTTGGTCTGGCCTGTTTTATGACTTTTTTTTTGTATCTTGCTCTCAACTCTTCTAATCTAAGTGCTTGAAAAAACTTTATTTGTTTATAAGAAGTGAAATTTTAATATATATCTAGGCAGAAATGCCTGGTTAGTTCAGTGAGCAAAGATTACAAATATGGTATGTCTTGTGCAGAAGAAAGTAGACAACTATTTCATTGCTGGGATTCTGACCATTCATTCACAAGATGGTTCAAGAGAAAGACAAGCATAAACATTCATACTGTGATTGGTGACTAAACTCAAGAAAGTAAGAGGGCAGAAGCAGACGTAGGTATTCATCACTATTTAAGTCATATTGCACTTGCCAAATTACTATGTCTTGTGAAATTCACCCTTATTTCCACTTCCTGGTTCTGTCCCTCATGTTTGTTGACAGATGATGGGTTAGCAGATTGCTGGCATTTTTCACATGTTTGTGCTAGTGGGCCTGAGACCTGTCTGAAAACTTTTTTTTTTTTTTTTGATTGATAGTCAGAATCTCTTGAGAGTTTTTTGCAATTTTTAATGTTTTCAAGAACTGCTTCTTTTTCCTTGCACTGGTTGTTGGGCCTGCCTTGCCTCTCAATTGCCTGACATAAAAGAGTCAGCTCAGGATTTTAATACTGGCTGTCAGTGAGAACTCTGGAGAGCTGTATGTCCAGAGCACCCAGAATTGTTGATTCTTCAAATGTCTTTTCATTAGAAATTCTTCAAATGGAGTCGCTGACCTTCAGGGAAAAAATGTTCCAGGGCAACAAAGGGTCAGCTGCTATTACAGTAATCTCACAGGTACAAAAACCTTCCAAAGGACCAGTAAGAAATAGCACTTGTGGAAACCAGGACATGTAACTGGCAGTGACAACTGTAGGCAGAACACACATATAGAGCCGGTGCTCAGAGTCAACAACTTTCTGCGATATTTTCATATCTTTAAGGTAATGTTGAGACAGAAACACACAACAGAAAAAATACACACTTCTTTTAAATATGTGTAGAACTGAAATGTAAGCATAATTTTATCTGAGTTAATTAGTGTCCTATTAGAACTGAAGTGGCTGAAGTTCAGCTTTTAAGATATCTGTACATGTTATACGATCTCCAGAAGGCTAAAAGCTGTTAAAGATGTTTTTTTTTTTTATTGATTTTGTGACTTTGTGTAGCTCCTGGTGGCTAAACCTGACCATGGTTCGAGCCATGTCTCTAAAGCATTAAATTTCTGGCTTCATATTTTTATTTTAAAATATGGGAGTTTTAGTTGATGAGGGATTGTAAAGTATTTGGTGTTCTTGAACAAATGGTATCAAATTAATTCAGTTATAACCTTTTTGAAAATAAGTGGCAGAGGTATGTGATTTCATATGTAAGCAGACAAAATCCTTCTGTATGTCTATTTATAAAGACAATCTGGAGAGAAGTTTAGGTTTGTAACAGATAACACCAGGCATTTGCATGATAAAAAATTTTAAAGCCAACCTCCATCCAGAACAAAAGAATGCAATATGAATGGGAAAAAACATGCCTTTTAAAGTTCTACCCTACAGTCATCTAGGTGAAGGGCTGTCACACAGATTTTCCAATATGTTTGGCAGCTGTGAATCCTTTTGTGGCTAATGCAACTTGTATGCATGAATTCCTGTAAACTGTTGTTAGATTACAGGTGGTAGGACGACTTAGTCTACCTCTGTGCTGGGTCTAGTCTGGCATAGGCCCAAGTGAAAATGGGCAACTATCATGTATTGACAGCATGATATGAAAGCTGTTCTAAAGCTTCACAGGGGCTATGAATGACTATCATGGAAGCTGACTTCAATAAACGTTGGTTTTAAAACAGCAAACAGAATACCCAGCTAATTTGTGATGCTAATTGTTGTATGAATATTTACATGAGCCATGTTGGCAGAATTTGTTTCTCCTGCTGCTGAGGTTGAGAGCTGTACACCAAATACCTTTCCGCTGATGTTTCACACTAATTCATGACCAGAGCGATGATACTGTGCTAATGTGATACACAGCCTAACACTAACAGAGTACTAGCGAGAGAGGTTCCACACTTGTGTTTAGTAGCCCTATATATCATCAAAGTGTCACTAGCTGATGCTTACTATCATGACCTTTAGCAGGGAATGACAGAAGGAATGTTTAAAACAAGACAAAGGTGAGATTAAAAGATAAAGAAAATGAGTTGAAATTTTCTATGGGTCTCCCAGCTCTGTGAGCTGTTCCTTGATAATGTGTTTTCGTCCTTGAACAGATCCTACTATTCTTGCTTGTGGCTTAAAATTCTCTTTTAGGGTTGGAATAAGGTGGTAACCAGTATGTTTTATTGTTACTGTGGAAGAGGGCAGAGAACATTTTTTGTATGCCAATAGAGCATGTTCAGCGACTTAACAAAGGTCTCAATTCAGACATTAGGCTGCCTCTCTAGGGAGCCTGTGCAGTCCCTCCTAGCAAAGGGTAATACATCAATAACACGAGATTCTAAAAGTAAAGCCAAGCAACAAAATCCCCAGTAACAACAACAACAAAATCCCCAAAGTCATGAGGCACCAAAGTTAGTATCTCAGAACTTGTTTTGTGCCCTCTGTCTGCAGCTGCCCCTGGCCCTTTTCCACAGCGCAGTACATTCTTACTGTGTCCCAGCTTTCGTTTGCAACTGTGTGTTCCTCAGAAGCAAATTTCTGGCAAACTTGTTCCAGCCTGGCAGGCGGAGGGTGGGCAGTAGCCCATATTCATCATTCCGTTTCCCCAGCCAAAGCTTTTGTTTCTCTCCCAACAGTGCACAGTGATTTAGCAGGAGAGAGCTATGTAATTCCTGGAGGGGCAGCAGGGCAGTGGAAGTGTTTGTGTGAGAGTAAAGAGGAGGGAGCACCCCTTTGTCTGAGATGTTTGAAGTAGAAAAGTGGCGCCCGTTCTGCACTCTGTGTTGTAGCCTCCACAGAGAATGATTTTCTCTTTTGTGGAGCAGGAGATCACTGAGGGGACTGAGAGTCCATCTAAATTTAAAGAAATTGTATGACCCTTTCCAAAAGGCATTTGGCCTTTTGATACATGGTGATTTCAACACCCTTTTGTGTGCTTATGCATGCATATACTACTCAAGTAGTGTGTACAGATACAGGACCTTGATTCCTGCTGTTCATTTGGTTTCCAAATAAGAATCATGCCTTGTTGCAGCAAAGCTGTGCTGTGACAGGTTCTTTTCCCACCACCTCACTCTTACCTCACCCACATAATGAACCAGGATTTGGGCTAAGTGTTTATGTAATCAGCTATCCATATGGATTGACTGTCTGTGGGAGCATGAATGTTAAATCAGACATTTGTTAGCAAGCTAAAGAGGCAACATTATGTCAAGCACTGTGCTGTCACTCACAAGTAGCTCCTTGCCTACTATCACTATGGAAACTGCCAACAAATACCTGCTTACTTTTGTGTTAGCATCTGAGCTGAAGAAAAACCTCCAAGCAGTAAATTCTGAACATCTAGTGGATGGGTTGAAAGGGCAGGGCACCAACCAAAGAGGGTACTACCATTTTCTAAACATGTTTGTCTGATTGACAAGTTTCTTCTGAAACTACTTCTGTCAGTCAGCAAGGAGCAGAAATGGATGGTGTGTCATCTAACCAGCCACACAGACAGAATTTTAATTGCAATTCTGGATAAAAATATTCAGCATTTCTTGAAGGTTGGCCCAAGTATATTAATTAAAATCTTAATTAAGCATACATGTATTTCAAATAGCAAAATACCATGCACTAAGTGCTTTGAGGAATATGTTGTTTCCAATATTAATTTGACTGGCTTTGCTAAAGGGGATAATCATCTGGCTAGCCAGTTAGAAGCTATTCAGTAAACCAAAATAGCAAATCTGTTTTCTGCTGGCCCATTTGAAAATTCCTTCATGTTTAAGAGTGCCGTGTTTCATGGCATGTCCAAACAGGGATGGATACAGGCTTGTGCTAGATATTCCTCAAGCAGAGCCCTAATCTCTTTAAAGGAGTATTTCTCCATCTAAGTCACCTCCCAGGTTAAAATCACTCAGTTTATTTCGTGTCTTGAACGTTGCACTTCTGCATTTCAAGTCAATGTCTGTATTCTTTGTGTCAGTGTCTTTTTCCTTTCTCTCTAATCCTCTGACTTCTGTGAAACAGAGTAACTCTCTAAAAGAAGCTTAGCAGGGTGTTTCAGAAGAGGAATTAACTGAGGAAGATAATTCCCAGTTGCTTACCTGTCCTCTTTCCTCACAAAAGATCTGTGCTATATAAGAAGCTGAGGCATGATGAATGTTTCCATCTCTTCCTGTCACCCCAGTCTGCCTTTATGCTTTGTCCTTAGCAAGATTCTAGCAAAGTAGCCTTTGGAGCCTTATCTCACTGGCATCAGGGACAAGATGAAGGATTAGAGCCAACTGGATAAACCCTGCTGGATCTAGAGCAAAACTGGTAGGTGAATCAGAGTTATCTGGCCCACCAAGCAAACACTGATGGAGGGCTATATCTTTGGGAGCTGCTGTGGTTTTTAGACTAGAGGTTTTGGATTTGGAAAAAACTGTCTCTTGCAACCAGGCTGCTGCCTCACAAATACACTGTGGCTTGTGATGCTTGACCTAATTCACATTGGCTGTAGCACAGACAATTGTAGCAACTGTCAGAGGAACTTTGTTTCCAAATGTATATGGTCTCCAAATTAATGAAACTAAGTTGTCTTGTTGTGATACCCAAATCTTTTAAATACTTGGTCTTAAACAGCTTTTTTTTTTATTATTCCTCTTGTCATACCTTAATACATGGTATTTTATCTCTAGAAGGAATATAATGGGTAGTATTTTATTGGTAGATTGTATTGTTTTGAACAGTTCTATGTCATAGTCTGTCCTGTCAGGATTCTGAAAGTAAGGTGCTAGTTTACGTGTTATGAGTAGGTTATGTCGACACAGTTTTGATCTTTCAATACTGCAATGTCAGAGAAAAGATGATCCACTGTCAGAGAAAGTTGTGAAGACATTCAATAGAGATACTTCTAGTGTCATGCATGTTTTATGTTTGCTGTCTTGTACCTTTTATTTAATTCAGTGTTAGTTATTTTCTTGGACTATGCCTTACTGCAACCCTCATCCTTTTAACAAAATCCCTCAATATATTTGGACAGTATTGAACGTTTGAAAATCCATTTAAAAGGCAGAAGATGAATTTAAATGGAAGTGGTTTTGCACAGGCAATTTACCAAGCCCGTTTCAAAATCTCCATAATTTATTGCCAAGGTCCTGTGTTGCTGAGACAATATCATATGCATACCATGATGTTTACAGGTTATATGCAC
The DNA here is from genome assembly GCA_039720435.1 of Amazona ochrocephala. Lineage (NCBI taxonomy): Eukaryota > Metazoa > Chordata > Aves > Psittaciformes > Psittacidae > Amazona > Amazona ochrocephala. The sequence continues at coordinate 45,632,066 of CM077881.1, read as the reverse complement.
TTTTATAATCTTATATTTTTTTTTGTCGTTAAAAGGCAGTTGTGGTCCTTGTTTGATATTAGGCTACTGCAGTAGGACTTGAGGAAGTAAATGTATAAGAAGTGAGCTGGAATGACTGTGCTTCAATGTGATCACTGTTTGGGGAAGAGGTATGTCAAGACCATGACTCAATGTGGAGGTCACTTTAATTGATACAAGCAAACTGCAAAATATATACTCCATCTGTAAAGACAAGGCAAACTGCCCTTTTAAGTAATTTAAAACTAAACGTCCACACTTGTGGAGTACAAATTGGGTAGGTAACACACCTGGAAATGACAGCTTGCTCTTTAAAATGCCTGTTGAAAAAATACCTTTTCTGGAAAATAAATTTAATAGAGCTTCAAATAGGTCTCTGGTTTTTGTTTGTGATAGGTTTTTTTGCTTGTTTTGTGTCTCCCTCTTCCTCCCCACCACCCAAAAAAAACCAAAAGAACCCCAAACAAAACCATAACATAAGAACATTCAGTAACAGATACCTAAATAAAAAGCTGTTCTATTTCCATGGTTGTAAACTGGCATATTTTTTTTTTTATCTGACCTGAAATTCCCACATTTTTCAAAAGTAGCTTAAGTAACTTCAAAATGAGTTGTCTGTACATAGCCTTCTGAAAAATCAGGTTGATTACTTGATTGCCTAAATTTTGACATCCCATATTGAACACCTCTGCTATATTATTCTGTTAAAGACAATCTGGCAATCCTTGAGGCTGTAGAAGAAATTCAAAACTGGTCCACAGGACAAACCATTTTATTGTTATTTTCATTAAAAACTTAATGATGATAGCAAGTGGTTCCTTAAAAGTGGTCATGGGAAAGAGTTCACAGCGTTCTCTCAAAAAAATTCGGGAACTACTGACCTATGGCAAGTTTATCAAGTTTCTACCTCATTTTGATGTGGCAGCATGAATTGTGAGGCAAGCTTCCTGTGTGCGAAGAGAAATTCTTGTATCTGTATATTTGCATTATTTTATTGTACATATTCAAAAAAGGTGAAAATAAAATCACTAAAATGTCATTTTTGGAATGCATACCTGATGATTATTTTGTACTTCTCAAGTGAACAAGTCTGGCAATGTGCTGGCAAGTGTGCAGGGCTGAACAATGTGCTGGCATTGCTCTGTTTCCTCCTTTGTTTGGATTCAGTCTAACACAGTGGTTTGATTCTGAAAGAAAAGTTCTTTGGTATTTTTAAAATCGATCTGTCTGTCTTGAGAGATTTGGAAACTCTTAGACAGACTTGTGACATGCTGGGCAAAAGGCTGCCATACTCATTGTCATGTCAAAGGAGAGGACCATCTAGCGTTACAGTCACTGTGCATATCATTCTGAATTCAAGGTTAATGAACAAGGAACCTTCTCAGCCATTACAAAGAACTCAGTGTAAAGAATCCAGTTTTTAACAAAGTACCTGTAACTGTGGGTTGGCCATCCTGGCAGTCAGAAAGCATATTTTAGGAGGAAAATGGAGTGAAATCAAATCTGACAGAAGGCACTGTATATCTGATGGCATTAGAAAGCTGATCCTTGCAGAAGGGCAGAGAAGTTTATTCCTGCTACACAGGTGCATAGTGCTGGACAGGCACAACAATAATTGATGCTATTGCATAACCTCAGAAGAACTTTTGTACTTAGAGGAAACATAAGAAAAGAGAAAAACTGTGAATACATAATTTGTGGACCTACACTTTTTGTAAACCTGTGAGATTTTCATAGAAAATACGTTCATCTGTTGGACTGGAAACATGAGGCTTGCTATTCTACTCACACAACTTGAAGTACAAGTCAGTTATATCTTACAATGCGCTGATGGTGTCTGTGACTGTGTTAAAATTGAAGGTGAGAAGACTCATCTCATGTTGGGTTTTGTTTGTTTATTTGTTTGTTGGGTTTTTTTTTGTTTGTTTGTTGGACTTTTTTTTAACTCCATTCCATGCATTGAATAAGCCCCCCCCCCCCCCCCCCCCCCCCCCAGAAAAAAAAAAAAAAAATTGTATATCATTTCCCTGCAGTGAAGTTCTGTTCTATTTCGCTTGGTAACTCTGTATCCTGTGGTCCACCTTGGCTTCCCCTCCTGGACATGACATGTTGCTGAACTGTGGTACTTACTGGCTTACTCTTAGGTATTGTCTGCCTTACCCCTAATCCTACAACATTGTGATTCCTTTGCTTGTGACTTGGTGTTTAGTCTTCTCAATGAAAACCTGTTTGAGAGACAAAATCATGAGATGTTAGAGAGAAAAGGGAGAGTACACTAGGAGAAGAGGCAAAAGACAGAGAAGAGCAACATGCCTGTGGAGCACCGTGTAGTACAGTTACTAGGGAGCTATAAAACTCTTGTAGAAAAAATTCAGCATAAAAACTACAGGGGGAGGCAACAGCCTAATAACAATTTTCCTCAGGAATATAACTTCCAAGACCACACGTGTTACATCCCTACACTTCTGAGATTAAATGCAGTTGTAAATGGAAAACAGGTTAATTGTGTAACTTTAATTAACACATAGTTATTTAGGTTTAGGGCCCTTGCATTTTATAATGTTGCAGATTCCCAGTGTGATATAACGTATAAGTTATTACTTCTACTTTATAACAAAAGTTACACATCATCACAGCAGACTGTTGAAGTAGATATTGAACATGCTTTTTACATGCTATATTTGTCATACTTTGCATACTTTGCAATTCCAAATTACTTTTTTGTAATACCTAGTGTAGAGTTTGCATTTTCATTAAGCTTTAATTACTGCCAGTGTATTGCTGTTGACTGGTCTGTTTTATGTCTTGCTGCACAGCTCATAGTGGTGATGGAAGAACATTTGCAGCCTTTTGTATTTCATCATATTGTTAATCGATTCTATTCAGATGGCTGACCGCTGTGTCACGGTAAAATGATGGCTTTTTCTAAAACCTACTTTAGGTTAAATAGGATTTATTACTGACAAGGCAAAATGTAAATGGCTATTACTGGGTTTTTTTTAAGTGTCTAGTACAGTGTCTGCCTGACTGGAATAAGAGCAAAACTTATGGCCATGATTATTGTTTTTTTTAAAAATGAGAGCAGGAATTCCAACTGTGAACTGTCACCTCCTGGTGGAATTAATCTGGACTTTCACTCAAATGTAGCCTTTACGCTTGGGTGCATATTTAAACTATCTGACACATCTGAAGCTCATTCATTTAGGCCTTCAAGTTACTCCATTTGTAAAAAAAAACCATGGTAAAATAAAGTCACCCAGTTGCCAAAAGTCCTTAATGTCCCAAAATGCTCCCAGGAGAGCGGACAATCAAGCACTTGATTAGGAAGGATTGTAGACTCATTTAAGTTAGGAACAGCATTAGGAAAATGAAGGGGACAGACATGGGAGTGTGTGTGCAGCCCACTGTGTGTGTTTGCATTGGGGCTTGCAGCTGGGCTGTGCTGAAGAGGCGAGAGGGAAGCTTGGGGCAACTGCTGGACCCATCTGAGGCACCAGTGCAGAGTTATCTCTGCAGCAGAGCTCTGCCTTTGTCCAGGGTTGAACAGAACAGTGCCTGGCTAAGACATAAATGAAACCCATAACTCCTGCTGCTTCCAGAATCAACTTGTGTCAGTTATCCCCTTCTTTTTTTTTTGATCTCTCTTTTTATACTTTTTACGTATGTGTTTTCAAACTATTCTTTTTCTACTGTCTTCCTCCTAGTAAATATTTTTATTTCCAAACATCTGTTCTGTTACATCTTTTTTTAGAGACAGTTATGTTGGGGCAGCCAATGAATCAATCTATCCTGCAGGGAAGATAAGTGCAGAAATTCTGGTGGATGGTGGAACAAGGTGTTGCAGTTTCTTTCTCATAGCTGAAGATGTTTCATTGAAGATATTTGTGGGACAGATTCTTTAAGGTAAAAAGAGTAAGAGCTTCTGTGTAAAAGCCCATGACTTGTTTGTAGGGATCAAATATTCTATTATTTTTTTTTTCGTTTCCCTAATGCGGTTGCTTTATATGCATGCGAAGCTGTTTTATTAACTTTCTTGTTTTCCTTTATACCCCTGAACACTATCTGATTTATGTTTATATTTCCTACAATTTGTTAGGTGCTTGTTACTCAGTGTGCTTTCTTCACCGTCCTTGAGCCTTCTTCTCTACTGGGGTAGTTGTTGGCATCAGGGATTGCCATGTATTTACACCCTTCTACATAAAGAAAGAAGTCCAGCTGATGATGTTTTGTTTATTTTACTCTCCTTTTTGTACCGCTTTGCTTGGAGCTTCTCAAAACTACTTCTTTTGATCTGCCGTGCCTGTTAAATTCTGTCCTCAGATACATATATATAGCTTCAGCTAAGAGTCAGTGAAAATCACCTCTGTGTATCAAATAATAAGAATACTAAGATACGTCTTTTTGAAATTATTTCCCTGCTACATTTTTTTCATAGTGTTCGACCATGATGGAACATGATGCCCCTGAATAGACATTCTAGGGTGTGCTGCACTGCCTTTGTGAGTCACAGTGTTACTGGTGCCAACATATTAGTGGTTGAGAACAAATATTTCTCATTCATAAGAAGTAGTTAAATGTCATTTGTTTGTATCTTCTTTAGATGCTTGAAACACTGGAAAAGATTTAAATTTTCGGAAGAGTGAATTCTCCTTGTCCCTCCCCTTAGTGTCATACAGAGTGACACTTGATTCAGAAATGCTAGGAAAGCTGCTTATTTTGATAGTTTTCCAATAACAAGGATTATTATTAAGTGTTACACTGTAATCAGCATTTCAATCCAGAAGCCAAAATTTCCCTGTTTTCATTCTTCGTCTAACATATGTACATTGTGACATGCAGATTATCTTTCTCCTTTACACCCTTTCCCAGGGGTTTTATGATGTGACTATGACTTCATCCAAAATGTTCAATACTCTGAAGAAGGTTGATGTGTACAAAAACCTCCTTTCCACAAGTGTACAACATGAGGAAAAACAGGGAATCATGGAATTAATGACTGCACTACCCATGGGCAGGCTTTCGTTGAGATAGATAGTATTTTGCCTGCCTGAGCAACTGTTGGATTGTGCTGTTATGCTTCTACATCAGGACTTAAGTATGGGCTTCATTTACGTGGTTACTTCTCATAGCCCGTATCTGAGTGGGTTTTCTATCAATTCAAGTTAAGATTGAATTGTAAGACTTCTTCTGGGAAAGTAAACCCCTAGTCATCCCAAGGATTGGTCCTTGGAGGAATGAGGTCAGATATGGGCTATTGTAAAGCTGTCCCCATCTCTAGATGTGAAGTGATCCAGCATATGACCTATAATAAATTTTAAAAGATACTTGCAGTTATTTGACTAAACTCAGATTTCTGTTATCGGATTCTACCTCTAGTCATACAGTGGAAAATTTAACCTCAACGAATAGCTGCACAGGATTCCTCTCACATGGAAAAGAAAATGGGAAATGTGTATTTTGAGGGCACCCTCATTGTGATCCTGGGGACCCTAAACAGAAGTTCAATATCATTATGTCAGGGACATCTACAAGCAATATTCCTATATATTTTTGATAAAGTATGTAGGTGGATTTATCCTGCTAGTGCTGATTTCAAATACCAATGAGGAAAGGTCAAGGTTCAGGATCAGATTATTTTATTCAATAATATGTCTTAAAATGCTTGGACAGGTTGAGACCATTCTAAGTATGAGTATACAATGATGGATCCCTAGGGCATGAGAGGATTAAAGGTTTCTTTTCATGGCTAAAAGTCAGAATACTAATGCAACACAATGAAAACATGTTTAGCTCTTGGAAAGATTACAGAGACTTCCAGAGATTTTAATCCATAGAGGATTCCTAATTACTAAAATGATTTTTTTTTCTTGCAATAGTTCATAAATTATTGCTGAACAAAAAGGGAAAGTGTCTTTTGTGCAAGGGAATTAAAAGGATTTAGGTTTAAGTTACTTTGCATTTTACCCACAACTGATCATATAGTTGATAGTAGGCCTGCTGCGTTATAGAGATAGTATTTCACAGTCAGTAATGGTAGTGGAAGAAATTATGTAGTTTTCAAAAGTCAGTGTTTGGGTGGTTTTGTTTTAGTGCAGCCAATCTAACAAGGCAGCGACTGAGGATAAATTCTGAATTAAGCTGAAGGTGGAGTAGTGCAGTGACTGCATTATTTATATCAATCTTCTCTACTTTCGTGCTAATACTATTTAAAGGTACAACTTATAATTGACTTTAAATGATAGTGATCTACTCCCACATTCTGCAGTTCTTATTCATTCATGAAAAAATCCCAGTCTCTAGAGTATACTATGAGTCAACTTACAAGGTTGATGTTGGGTTTTGTTGTTTGGTTGTGTGATTTTTTTTGTGTTTTGATTCTGGGAGTGTAGGAGGGGTGGTCTTTTTTTCTTTTTTGTTTTATTTTTAGGTGTCCCTCTTCATAGTTATCCTCCCCATCCCCCCCCCCCCAAAAAAAAAATATTGTCTGTACCCACTGACTGTAAAATTAATCCAGAAGACTGATTCACATGTAGACAACCATACTAAATTAATCTAAAATTAAATGAGATGAACCCCACCACAAGTAGTCTGTTTTTCTGCTTCTCTGGGTAGAACCTGTCTTTTACCACTTTTAGCCAGTTCAGCATCTTGTGTATCTTGTATTATACTGTAGATCTTCCCATATATTTTTTTGATACTACTTATTGTATGATGAAAAAGAACTAAAATAATAGAAATATATAATATTATGCATTTTGGTAAGTGGTGGGATGTAAGATGAGCACTATTTCACGTTTCTGAAGATTAGCCAACCTTTAATTATTTGAGCTTAAGAAGAAGCATCTTTAGGAAGCAGGCCATTTCAAAACTGCATGATTTCCAGTATGTTTTGATACTGCATTTTGAGACAAGATAGGTGAACTGCATTAAAAGTTTCTATGCAACTTGTTTTTAAGCACTATTGTAACTTTGGAATACTATTTCAACTCAAGATTTAGTCCATGCAGTTATTTGCAGAAAGAAAGTATCAGGCCTATGATAGATTTTTATTTTTTTTTTTTTATTTTATTTTTTTAGTGAAATATTTTTGATGTGATTTCAATATACATGCCAGTGTTTTCATTTATATTTCTAAGCAAGCTTACAGGTAAAAGATTGTTGTAGGTCTTGGAATCAATGGAAAAATTGAGTTTTATATCTATTTCCACAAATTCCCCTTAAAAAGTCTTTAGACAGTTTTGATTGCTCTGAATATATTTCCATCTTTTGCATATGTTCAGGTATAAATAATATGCACATGAAGTTTGACACTTTGATGTCTTAAAAGGATGTATTTATACTGCATTGCAGCATGGCTCAAATTTTAGGTTCAAATCTGTGCAGTCTTCTGTCCAAATTGTTAAAGCCAAGCTGGAATGTATCCTTGCTCAGGCCTTGTAAGCACCAGCCCTGCTGAGGTTAACACCATGATTCCCTGACCTTGCTTGAGCTATAAATGGTTTTATGGGATCCACTAGTTGAAATTTTATCTATTAGTATGAAAGGACAATAAGAATTAGTCTTAGTTATTGCTGAAAGGCACCTTCAGCTTTTAGGGAGTTGTCACTAATAGTGGTGGGGAGTAATGGAATATATTTTCAGCGACATCCATTTTCTTCCATTGCTGACCTAAACAGCATTGGCTTGTTGCCCAGTTCTGTCCTTTCTCTCTCTACTGACAAGTCATTGGCCGTTTGAATTCAGCCAGCAATGTGTGTTGAAGAGCCTCAGGCACCAGCCGTAACATAAAGTGAATTTGCAGCAAAATGCTAGCAGTGTTTATCAGATACTTTGTCAACTTCTCTGTAAATAGCCACAGTGGATTTGCTGTACATCTCCTCTGCTTCAGTACAGGGGTCTGAACACAGAGTAGGCTTCTTCTGTCCAAAGAGATAAGCAGACATACTTCAGCAGAACTTCAATCCAGGCCACATGCACAACATAATCATGCTATAAGGATTTTTTTCATGATGTATTCTCATACATCACTGCTGAGATGTGTAGATTGATGGACTAACTCTTCACTTACATTGTTTTACTCTCCAAAGTGAATCTGGAAGGGATATTGCCGATGTCCATTCTTGATTTGTTTGTTCATGAAGGTTATTTTTTGCTTGGCTGGATAACATATTTTCTGTATATTTTAAATTGTAACTTGGAAGCCACATCAAAGTGTCACAAGGGTTTCTCCCCAGCCCATCCTCAGCCTTTCTTAGAATGGACCAGAGGGCTTCTCAGCCCTTCTTGTGGGTGGTGAACGTGTAGAGCGACGGACTGTGCCAGAATAGCTGGGACCCTGAACAATTACCATTTAGGTGAAAACTGCTCAGATCCAAGCACGGCATCTGCGCATGCTCTGTCATGCTGAATGATTAATCAGCCTTTCTCTCCATGCACATACATTTCAGCCTAATTCCATCTAAGGAATTCCATGTGATTGTATAGATATGTTTCATGAAGCAGTATATTTCCTTAGTAAGAGAAGATATAATGTCACTGTTCTGACTTAAAAAAAACCAAGCTTTTTTTTGCCATGGCTTTTTTTCCAGTTGTTTTCTCTTAGTAAATTTGCCCAGCCTTTGTGCTGAAGTTTTCATACTGTTAGGCAGATGCAGGTCTAGGGAATGTTATGAGTGGTCTTGGAGGTCAAAAGAATGAGCTTTATACTCTGCCTTGTACAACTTTGTATGGAAGTTACTTTTCTTTTTTTTTTTTTTTTTTTTTCTCTGTAAGAATGCCAATTTGGTGGAATTTGCTGCTAATTGTGGAAAATGTATTCACTACTTTTATTGGTGACCTGAAAACATTGCATTATTGTTTCATTTGAGTGATAAATGCCCATCTCCTTGTGTTACAACATCATTTTCATTTTCCTTTTTTGTCAGCTTCTAGATGTCCTTAATGTACTCCAAGGTTTTCAAAGATTATGTTAATTCATTTTACCCACAGTGTGTCTTTTGTCAGTTTATTACTCTGGAAAGCCACTTACGCTGTCTCTTAGTTTGAATGCCCTCATTAAAACAACATAGTCTGCTATTTTGGTGCCCTTGCTAAGAAGGTTTCCATACTACTCTTGTAACTTCTCCTTCTTTAAAACAAGTTCAGAAAGAATTTTTCAATCACAAATTTTTATTTTCACTTTCCTCTAGCTTAGTCCACTCAATCATTTGGATAAATTACATGTGCTTTTCCCATTTGGTTGCCATTGGTATAACTTGCAACATCAGTGATGCTCATAAGCCATCTTGCACCTCATCAAAGTACGACTCCCAGACAAGAAGCAAACTTCAGTGACAGCAGAAATGCAATATGTTTCAGTGGTGAAACTAGGGTAAAAACCTGGGCCATCTAGTCCAATATCTGTGGTGCTCACTGTGATCGTATTCCTTCTTAATCCTTGGCAGCAAGTGACCATGTCATGCCTGTAATATAAGGTTTAATATTCTTTATAAATGCCTAACGTTATCAGAAGTAACTGTGGAAATTCTTAGTGCCTATATAAATGTCTAATCCTCCTTTTAAGTCTTACTGAGCTGTTGACCTTACTCATCCTTAGGTCAGTAAGCATCTCAAGTTAATTATGTGTAGTGTAAAAAAGCATGTTTTCTTCTATGATATTTCAGTTTTCAACTTCTGTCTTTAATATCATGTCTCTTTTCTTCTCTAATATGCCTAGAAGGAGAGTTTCCTTGTTTTAGTCTCAGTCTGTCTTCAGAACAAACTGATGATAATCACATATAGTTTATACATTGGAAAATCCTTTACATTTTTTGCTTGCTTATAACAGTCTTATAGGACCTGTAGATTTTTCTTGAAATCTTGAACATCAAGTAAGAAAGTGAGGGAGAAGGAAGGATGCCACTAAGTTAGTAAGATTACCTTGTTTTGTCCCTTAAAATATCATTCAGAATTTTCCTGATATATAGTTACATAGCATTTTATTTCAGTCTCAACTTCGTGCATCTGTAAAATTTTGGGGGCTTGTCAAAGAGTTACTACAAGCATGGGCATTCGAAGGGTTGTAGTTCCACTGAAATTGCTACAGCAGTTTCAACAGCAACTGCAAATGGAAGCGAGGATGATGGCAGCCAATTTGGAGTGACACATGCGTGAGAACTGGGTACCTCTTAGATGATAGCAGTCAACTAATGGTTCAGAGTCTAGTTTTCAGTTCATTTGGTAATCAAATAATCTTTAGAGTGAGACTTGCATTGGTTGTATGTTTAGGATGTTTCCTATCCTTTATTTCTGTTACAGTCTCATTTTATTTTTTTTTTTAATTTTTACTGCCTGTTAAAAGATTGTAATTGATCCAACATAAAAATAATTGGTTATTTTTGCTGACTCCTTTGCAAGAAGTGAAACAGCAGCAGCAGAATATATAGTTTCTGTCCTTCAGTCATTGGTTTACTTCATTCAATGACCTTTTGCATTTTGACTAATCAACACATGTATACTGCTATTCATTGCAAAAACATTTCTTTCTGCTAGAGAGACAAAGAGTCATCCATTGGAATGATATTTCTTCCCCTGAACAGAAAGACATCTAGATCTTGAGAGGCAAATTCATTTCCTTATTATGGGCATGAGAGACAGCAAGAGAGGGGGAGAAGCAGAGAAAGACAGGAAGAGAGAGGAGATGTATAAACTTTATGCTGATTCAGAAAGCATCATTTAGTTTGTTCTGAAGACAGGAGTTTGTTCCCTCTAATGCAACTTGTATGCAGCAAGTTACATCCTGGGTCTAGTAACACCCTCAGGAGTGTCACAAAGTTTAAGGTTTAAGCGATCTCTGAAGGCCATGAGGTCCAGTCTCTTGCTCAGAGCAGGGCTAATTTCAAAGGTTGACTGGGTTGGTCTGGGCTTTGTGCAGATGAGTATTGAATATTTCCATGGTTAGATACTCCTCTACTCCCCTGGGCAAAGTAGTTCCAGTGCCCTCACTTGGGTCTTTGTTCTTCCCCTTATACTTAAGCCACAATTTAACTTTCTACAATTTGTCTGGTATTGCCCTTTGAGAAGAGTCCAACTCTTTCTTCTTCACTGGCTAGCTAGAGACAGCAATTATATCTGCATCAGTTTTCTCCTCACAGTCTTTCACTTATTCCAAGTGTTTCAAGATTATATTAATTCATTTCTTTCACCCAAAATTTAGTGTTGCCTTGTGATTGCTTTCAGCAAGGCAATGCTATCTGCTATTTTGGTGTGCTTGCAAAAATGAGCACAAGAAGAAAACATATTCCTCCAGTTTTGTTGAGCCTCAGAAGCAGCACTACCTGCAATGAGCGAAATGAGATTTTGTAGGGACATTTTCCATCTAAAACATCATTAGAAGGGCCTATCTACAAGCATTCTATCTTTGGGATATCCTACAAATCCAGATGCATTTTATAGCTTGTTGCATAAATCCCTTATGATGAAATTTCTGTAAATTGAGAAATTAATTCAGTGACTCTAGCAAGAGCAAAGCAGAACATATTCGTATTTATGAGCTCGTGCTTTATGTGGAGTCATTTCATCTCCAGTTTCATTGGAGATGAAAAAGCAAATCTGAAGCTTTACTGTACCAAAAGTTGGTGTGCAAAGAAGGCTGTTTAAATATTTATTTATAAGTATCCACATTTAGACAAACATTGCTGTAATAATAATGTTCAAAAATGCATTTTCTTGGTACCTGGAGTAATTACAGCCAAACTGCATGCAGTTTATTTCTATTTATTTTCTCATAAACTCACCAGCTTCTTCCATCAAAATCCCATGTCAGTGTTTTGGATCTAATGTTCTGTGGTTTTAGAATTATCCTCCTCATGTATACTCCAGAATTGCATCCCTACCATAAAGTCATCCTGCAGGGAGCTCTTGAGGCTGTCATGACCTCATTTACATAGCGATAAATTCCCAAATCTCATTCAGCCAATGTTTTCTCTGTGACTAAACATTTCAGTCACTCACCATAAGAGATAATTTTACAAAGCTGAAGTGATATGGGAAAAAGTATTATAATTAAAGGTATAATAAACTGTGAAACTTGAACAAATGAACTCTGGTGGAAAAAAGACAATAAGTTTTAAAACCTATTGTTCCTAATTACAGTAATGGGTGTTTCTCAGGCTTGGTCTGTGTGGCTGTTCTGCACAGTCCTCATTACTGTGACTAATCTTGGAATGGCATCTTCCTTCTTTTTAATTTATGGATTGCATTAAAGGCAGCTATAGTCTATATATGTAGTTTGCTAAAGCTTAATTTTCTTGCATAGTGAAAAAGTATTTTTTCACCAAAAGAAATACTGAACAACAACAAAAAAACCCCAACAACCAACAAAACTGCTAAACAAATACAAAAAACCTAACAAACCACATCAGCCTTCATTTAAAAAGAATTACACTGAAGGCATTATCACTGCATGTCCTCTAAAACATGCACTGTATGTAGGTGCAAGTTAATTTCATTTTAATTTACAGGAAGTGCTGAAGGCAGATTTTGGTTCTGTCATGATCCCAAGTTTTCTAGAAAAGCTTCCTGTTTGAAGAGGATAAGGAGATTGCATGGTTGTTGCTAACAGGACTTCCTCATTGGAGTTACTACCAATGAGGGTACTGCCAGTGCAGACATTTTAATGACAATTGATGACTACTTTAGAAAACACCCTTGAAAAAGTGAAAAGGTTTTTTCTTTTTCTAAAATACATTAAGCCAATTGTAGTGGCTTTAGTTTCTAAAACAATAATAAAAAATAATGAAAGCACATTTCAAAAACTTATGGTTGTTTCAATTGAGAAACCTGTCTTGTTAGCTATTCAGTAAATACTTTTTCTTTCAAGGCAGACAGACCATAGGTATTCCTGTCAAGTTCATGTTTGATGCCTTTTTTCTTGGTAACATATGGATGTGCCTTTGGACCTAGGCTATCTAGTATTCAGAAAAGGGAGAAAATACTTGGGCTGGAAAATGAAAGACGTTTACTTTGTTTTTGGAAATCAAACTTCCCTTTTATCTTCATGTAAGCCTAAAGGATATGTTTATATGGCTTCTAATATTGAATTGTCTTTGACAAATTTAGGGTTTAAAGTCTGCAGGAAAATATGCTAAATCTCTCAAATCCATTCTCATGTTCTCATGGTGTAAATTTCTTTTGTCTGTTCATTTTTTTTTAACTATTAATTTATTCTCCTCAATCCTGTTCTTTCAAGTTCGTTAATGCCATGACTTGAATATCAGTATTGTGAACACTGAATAAAAAAAGGAAGGAAGAATAATGATTAGTTAATGATACTGTCTTCATCATGTATGCATTAAATTTTGTTTAGATAATTAAGCTGGGGGTTAAAAATCAGCAATGCTACAAAAACTGTATTCATTATCAACACCCAGGTTATGATAAAATACGGTACCTGGACCTTGTGCCTTATCCTTCATGGAAATATTTAGCCAGATTACTCTCATCTTTAGCATCTTCACAGGCAGAGAAGATGAGAACACTGAACTGCTGTTCTGAATATAAGGTTAATACCTAAGAGGTTTTTCAGAGCTCTAATTAAGAGGGCAGCTCTTAGGCCTTAAGTGACTCCTACAAAGTTGTATGAAGAACTCCTTTCCCCACATTGACCAGTGAAGAGTGGGTCAGGACACTCAGTCATGTCCCAACCCTTTCATTTTTCAAGTGCTGTACCTGTCATATAAACTCAGGATTTAAGAAATATGAAGTTAATGGAATCTGGATTTGCTGTCTGTATTTTGTCTCCATAGCATATCTTAAAACTTTCTGCTTTCAGTACCTGGCAGCTTTGTGCTAACATAGTTATGTCTACAATATAAAAAGTATTGTTGGCAGGCAAAAAATGTTACTGTTGGGTAGCATTGATTCAGCACTGAATGCTGACAGAAGGGGAATAGGTAAGATACTGCTTTAGACTTCAAAAAGTTACTGCTTTAGATTTTAAAAAATGTCACAAAAATCAAATAGAGGCAAGGAAAATGAGCAGGAAGGTGAGAGATGATGATGATGGAAACAATGCCATTATGCATCCTTTATATTATGCTTTGTACATAACAAATAAGCTTCTTAATGTGCTAGAGGCAGAGGCCATGTGGCAATTTTCATTTTAATTACCCTTTCCAGTTTCTTGTAATCTGCAGAACCTTTCTGGGTTGACTTCTTGACGGGTGGCCTATTTTACTGTGGAATCTGAGCATACTGGATGGAGGTGGTTTTTCTTCATCAAATGAAAAGTCTCTGCAACTACTTTCTAGTAGTTTAACGGATGAAAGAGTGTTTATTAAGGAAGAGAGATAAAATTCAGCATGAGAACTCCCCATTCTGAAAACTAATGTAGAATCATGTCATTATTATTGGAGGCCTTCAGGATTTCGATGTGTATATGAATAGGTTTTCATTTTCTGCCAAAGTTAGAAGTGGAAGAAACTAATGCCTGGGTCAGATCATTGGTCACCATCCTAGATCAAAATTTCTTTGGTCACCAGTAAAGCAGTAAAGCATCTTGCTGGCTCAAGTATCCCCACAGATCTTGAGTGTGTATTATCATTTCTTCAGTAGTCCTTTGCTATTCACTTTCTCCTATATTACTAAACTATAGGAAAGAAATAAAGTTCTGAAGTAATATTTTTTTGAGCCTTTCAGTTTGTCTCCTCTGAAGCTCATTGGTTTGCTAGGATCCTAACAATACTTGATAGACCAGTCAAATTGCTCTGAAATACAAATCTTGGTGTGGTTTGTTGCCATGGTAAATGTCTTGGTACATGACTTCTAACTCCTTTTTAGTTTATACATTGATGTTAGATGATATTTTACAGGCATCTCAAGCTGCAGGTAGTTTCATCATTCTCCAACATTCAGCAGTGATCAGGATCTATTGACTGTCACTTAGACGTTGCCACTTAGTTTTTGACTGGCATTTTACTAAGCCCCTAATAAATTCCACGCTTGATTCTGTCAGAGCAGCATAGTTTGTGCACAGTGAGGCACAGTTCAAATTGTTATTAGAATAACTGTACAGAGGAACTAATCTTTCACTACAGCACTTCGCTTTGTTCCCCATAAGCTAAACAAATTCTTTGCACAGCTGTAAAGCTTGTTTTGGTTTACAGAGATTGTGGTAGAAAATGACTTGCTATGCATCTCTCTGCTTATATTTTTCACCTGTAACATGTTAGTCTTTAAACTCATTTAATAGAATATTTTACATTGTTTCGTGTCTTAGAATGACTTCTTTCATTAAAAATAAATAAATAAATAAATAAAGCAGTTGGATACTTTGAAGTCTTTCCTCCCAGCGCTTAGAGAAAATTTTAGACATTGCCATAAGCAGCAGTCTAGACAACTGCAAGAGTGTACAGGGTACTTGAAAACAGGGAAATACAGTGTTCACTTTTTCCTTGTGGCTAACTCCCTACTTACAGTGTAGCTGTTTTCATACTTCTTGACTTAAACTCCAGTTTAAATAGCTTTCTGAGAGTTGTATAGGCTAGTAACTGTCAGGAAACATCCATTATAAAAACCCCAACAACATGATTTTTTTTTTCTGTCTTCTTTACAAGTTATTTTTAAACACTGTGATTTAAACATGTTCAGTTATGATGATGCACTCATCAGTGTAAATATATGAATTGATTTAAAGCTGTAAAACACCCTACAGGAAGCAGTAATTTTGCAATTCAATCATTTGTAACAAAAGGCCATTCTTCTCTGCTTTCAATCTCTCTATTCCTATAGCTGTCTGGTACTGTCACTTTAATGCAAACAATGGAGGTAGAAAAGTCTTTGACTATCTGTGTATATAAATGTGTATTTCAACTGACTTCAGGGGTCTTGAAACCAAATCATTGCTGCTAATGATAAATCTCTTCTAATGACACTTCAGCTCTTTTCCTGATCAAGCTGACTCTAAGATCATAGGATGTAAAATGCTATTTGGGTTAAAAGTAGGATTTAGTATGGCTGATGCTTAAGTTTGATATGTCATTGTCAGAAAGTCTTTTAGCTGTGATATGTGTTCAGGGAGGAGTAATAGATTATAAAATGCTGTATTTATGTTTGTTGTGTATAATTGGAGTTAATGGCATGTTGCTGTCTATGATGGATGTTGACATAAATGCAGAAAGAAATGCATCTTCCCTCATAAGAAGATGATATCTTGGAGAAGTGCTATCCTGCAGTTTAATGTAGTTTAAATATTAATCCAGATGGCTTGCATAGTAGGCCCTTTACAAGGGGTGCTTGCTGACATACGCTTTAAAAAAGAATTGTTTGGAGAAAATGGAGTTAGCTGGAATTTGCAGCTGTTTTTAGGTTTTGTTATTTTGCTTTTGTTGATTTTTGTTGCCGAATTTTAGAATTAAGCTCTTAAGAAAGAAGAATGTCAGCATGAACTCTACCACAGAAAAAGGCGAAAAAAAAAAAAATTGACACCCCCCTCCCCCCACCCCAGCCCTCTCCTCCAGTGGAGACAATCAGAAGTGAGGTCAACATGGTTTAATAGGGAAAGCAAA
This sequence comes from Amazona ochrocephala, assembly GCA_039720435.1. Lineage (NCBI taxonomy): Eukaryota > Metazoa > Chordata > Aves > Psittaciformes > Psittacidae > Amazona > Amazona ochrocephala. Next base: position 45,615,504 of record CM077881.1, on the reverse strand, counting down.
AGCCACACACACAAGCAAAGCAAATAAAGAATACAGTCCCTACTTCCAATGGGCAGGCAGATGTTCATTCATTTCCAGGAAAGCAGGAATCCATCATGCATAATGGTTACATGGTAAGACAAATATCATCACTCCAGATGTCCCTCCTTCCTTCTTGTTTCCCCAGTTTTATACACTGAGCATGATGACATGGTCTGAAGCATCCCTTGGGTCAGATGGGGTTAGTTGTCCCAGCTTTGTCCCCTCCTAACTTCTTATGCACCCCCAGCCTACTCACTGGTAAAGTGGGATGAGAACCAGAACAGGCCTTGACTCTGTTTAAGCACTGTTCAGCAGTAATTAAACCATCCCTGAACTATCAACAATTTTCAGCACAAATCAAAAGCATAGCCCCCCACCAGCTATTATGAAAATTAACTCTATCCATGCCAAAACCAGGACAACAGGACAGAGTAGCCACCCTGACTTGCATTTGAAAAATACTGGAACAAATGTTAAGCCTTGCAAGCACTAAAAAATAATGCAGTGGTAAGTAGCAGCCAACGTGGATTTGTCAAAAAAAGATCTTGTCAAACTGACAGTGACAGGTTAATAGACCTTATGGCTGCGGAAGAAACAGTAGATTAAAGATGCTGTAGCTTCACTTTAATGAAAGCTCTGACACTTGTTTCCTGGTGCTTTCTCATAAGCAAGCTAAGGAAATGCAGCATCTGTAAAAGCAGTGTGGGACAGAGTGGAAATCGTGTAGTAGCTGTACGTAAATGGTTGGAAGTAGAGCAGCAAGATGGACTTAGAGAATAGGTACTTTCTAGTAATAAGATTACTGAAGCATGGGAATAGGTTTCTGGTGACATTTGCTGTATTTCTGTTCCCCAAGGCCTGTGAGAAGAGGTTAGATAAATGTACATCACTAGCAGTTTCACTGGAGAGGTTCCAGCCCTCCTTCTGATATTGGGAGATAAACTTGATCTCTTGAGCTCATTTTAGAACCTGTTTTGTATCATATTATCTCAGAGAAGACCGGGTCACTCTGCTCAGCTTTTCTTGACAACCAGTGAGTCCATGTGTGCACACGTTTTCATAGCTTTAACTGGTAGTTTTAAGTAATGTTGGCTGTAAAGAACAGAACTCCAATATATTGGTTATATCTTCCTGCTCTTTTCTGTAGCAAACAAGAAAAAAAATTAGGATTATGAAAATTTTTATTAAGTATCTTGTTTCAACTTCATTGTGCAAAAGTACCCTAAAACAAAATTGAGCAAGAAAAAGACCTTCAGTGTGGCTATGGTTAATTGCATGTGACTTCAAAAAAGTAGCCTTTGTTTAGTGATTAGATGTGTGCATTTCCCTGATGTGATGTTTGCATGGTTTATTCTCTGATTTATTTATGCTCCTTTCATTCTCTTGCTTTTTGTTGACGAGGTAATGAAACAAATGAGTGAAGTCTCCTGGATATATACAGAATTTTTACTGAGTGTTGTACCTAGTAGTTTAGTTTTGATTGAAGCCCTGACCATGTCAGATATACTATTCACATATAACTACAGCTCATTCCCTTTCAACACCATCGAATATGACACATACTAAATTTTAAAGATTTCCTTTGTGAAGGCAAGTGCAAGTATTAAGGAACAAATTGCAATTACTCCACTCTTCTCTCTCCTTGAGGGTATCTCCATAATATTATTTCCTGCCATCCTGTTCTACACAAACCTTTCTATTCCATCCACTACAGGATTATGGGGAAGTCTGTGCAGTCTTTGTATCAGACAGTAACAGCTATAGCCAGTAAGTTTTGTTAGCATATGCTGAGTAACAAGGAAGAGTGCAGTAGTTACTCAGTACTTTTTATATGTCTAATACTGTACTTTTAATTTTCACCTTGCACGGTTTTGCACTATGAAGTTTTAGTGCTTTGGAATTAATGCATGTGAGGATAGTCTCAAAATGTTAAATGTAATTAAAAATAATTCTGTAGCAAAGAATATTAATAATCTTTATTTCTGTAAGAATTCAGGAGAATTGAGGATGATTTACTTTCATATGCTTTAGTTCCCTGGATGTTAATGCTTGAACAAAGATCAATATATTGTCTATTTCTGAATGCAGCCTATTCATTTTTTATTTTAACATCTCAAGGTAGTGGTCTCTCTGAGTTATCCTTGTTACTGTTCTCATAACTAGAGAAGCTCTAGAAAGAATGTGCTTTTAAGTTCCCTGAAGGGATATTTTTCTGCATTAAAATAGTTTCAAGATAATGATCTGAAGTGAATTAATGATTAGTTCTATCAGTAAAAGTTAGTGAATTAGATGAGGCAGGAACAATGAAGATGGAAAAGTTAAATTACTATTGCCACTGGGTGTAAGAAACTACTTTCCAAACCATACATACTGCCTTCTTACTCTGGCTGGGACTCCCTGAAAAAATTCTTTCTCCAAAGAGCTGCTGAGGTGAGTAGCTCGAGAGGGGATGCCTTCAAAACCTAAGCAGGGGGAATCTCAGCCTTCAGGAGCCTCGACTCAGAGCACCAAGAGCCACAGAGAGAGCCTCAAGTCCTCGACAGGGCTTGCTCAGGAGCCGGCAGCTCATCGGACACGAACAGCTGACTCACAGGAGGAGCGGCACCAGCCCTGGCTGGTAAAAAACCAGGTTCCAGGGAGCGTGGCGAACAGGGTGGGTCGAGGCAGTTTGCACAGGCAGGAGTGCGGAATGGTGAGTACTCGCCGTATGATCAGGGCCCGGCCTGGGAGCTCTGCTCTGGCTGCCCAGGCAGTGGCCAGCGTAGGAACCCAGGCAAAGCCGATGAGACAGGAGGCTGCAGTGCAGAGCTCGGGGTGTAGAGAGCGCCTGCCCTGCTCTTCTGAGGGGACGGTGCACAATGGGCAGGGCTGCACTTGGTGCTCCCTGGTGGAGGTTCTCCTGCAGCAGGGGCTAAGCTGCGGGACACTGTTACTAGCCTGAAAGATGTCAGAGAAGCTGAGGGAAACAGCACTGCTTGCCCCAGGACCAAACTGTGCAGGGGCCTCAAGCATCCACTGCAGTTCATGGAGGAAGGGAGGCCGCTAACCCAGGAAGCTGGGAAACAGCAAACGAACAGGCTTGCCAGACTGGTCAAGGATGCTTTAAACTAGATGTGTTGGGGGTGGGGGGCATCATTCCATCCCAACACACCCAGTCAGTTGCCAGCAGCTATAATAAATGCTCAGAGCAATGTAGAGATATTCCAGCTGCTCCAGCAAATGAGCTGGCCTCATTTGGAGCTCGACTCAGATGCTTCTATACAAACGCCCATAGCATGGGGAACAAAAAAGGAATTAGAGATGTGTGCACGTCTATGGGAGTATGATATAATAGGCATCACAGAAACATGGTGGGATGGCTCCTATGACTGGTGTGTTGGAATGAAAGGTTACTGGCTCTTTAGGAAAGACAGGCCCGGCAGGCGGGCAGGGGGAGTTGCTATTTATGTTAGGGAAAGGCTGGAGAGTATGGAACTCTGTCTGGGGGACAGGTGAGCAGTCAATAGAGAGTTTGTGGGTCAGGGTTAAAGGGAGAACAGTGATGGGAGACATTATTGTGGGGATCTGTTACAAACCGCCTGACCAAGAGGACTCGGTGGATGAAGTGCTCTATAGACAGATAGGAGCAGCTTCACACTCACATGCCCTTGTTCTCATGGGAGACTTTAACCACCCTGATATCTGTTGGAGGGATGGTAGGGCCCAGCACAAGCAATACAGGAGGTTTCTCAATTGTGTGGAAGACAACTTCCTTCTGCATGTAATTGAGGAGCCGTCAAGGAGAGGTGCCATGCTTGACCTCATCCTCACCAACAGAGAAGGGCTGGTTGGGAATGTGATGCTTCAGGGCAGCCTTGGTTGCAGCGATCATGAGATGGTCAAATTTGAGATCCTCAGGACAGTGAGAAGAGCATGCAGCAAGCTCACTGCCCTGGACTTCAAGAGAGCAGACTCTGGCCTCTTCAGGTGCCTGCTCAGTAAGGTTCCATGGGATACAGCCCTAGAGGGCAGGGGGGCCCAAGACTGTTGGTTGATATTCAAGCATCACCTGCTGCAAGCTCAGGAGCGATACATCCCAACTAGAAGGATGTGCTGCAGGAGGGCCAGGAGACCTCCTTGGATGAATAAAGAGCTGCTGAGGAAAATTCAAAGGAAAAAAGAGGCTTATAAAAAGTGGAAGCAAGGACAGGCAGGCTGGGAAGAATACAGGGATGTTGTCCAGGAAGCTAGGGACCAGGTTAGGAAAGCTAAGGCCCACTTAGAATTAAACTTGGCTAGGGATGTGAAGGATAACAGGAAGGGATCCTATATGTGCATTGCAAATAAAAGACGGACTAGGGACAACTTGGGCCCCCTCCGGAAGCTATCAGGAGAACTGGCTACCCTGGATTTGGAAAAGGCTGAGGTTCTTAATGACTTCTTTGCTTCAGTCTTCACCGGCAAATGCTCTGACCACACCACCCATGTCTTGGAAGGCAGACACAGGGACTGTGAGAATGAAGACCCTGGGCCCACTGTAGGAGAGGATCTGATTCGAGACCATCTTAGGAACCTGAATGTGCACAAGTCCATGGGACCTGATGAAATCCATCCGCGGGTCCTGAAGGAGCTGGCAAATGAAGTTGCTAAGCCACTGCCCATCATATTTGAAAAATCATGGCAGTCAGGTGAAGTTCCCAATGACCGGAAAAAGGGAAATTTAACTCTCATTTTCAAGAAGGGGAAAAAGGATGAGCTGAGGAACTACAGACCAGTCAGTCTCACCTCTGTGCCTGGCAAAATCTTGGAGCGGATTCTCCTGGAAGGCATGCTGAGGCACATGAAAAACAACAAGGTGCTTGGCGACAGCCAGCATGGCTTCACTAACGGGAAATCCTGCCTGACCAATTTGGTGGCCTTCTATGATGGGGCTACGGAACTGATGGACAGCGGTAGAGCAGTGGATGTCATCTACCTGGACTTGTGCAAAGCATTCAACACTGTCTCACATGACATCTTTGTCTCTAAATTGGAGAGACATCAATTTGATAGGTGGACCACTCGGTGCATAGAGAACTGGATGGATGGCCACACACAAAGACTTGTGCTCAGTGGCTCAGTGTCCAGCTGGAGACCAGTAATGAGTGGTGTCCCTCAGGGACCGATCTTTTTCGACATCTTTGTCAATGACGTGGACAGTGGGATTGAATGCATCCTCAGCAAGTTTGCCAATGACACCAAGCTCTGTAGTTCGGTTGATACATTGGAGGGAAGAAATGCCATCCAGAGGGACCTTGACACGCTTGTGAGGTGGGCTGATGCCAACCTGATGAAGTTTAACCATGCCAAGTGCAAGGTCCTACACTTGGGTGGAAGCAATCCCAGGCACAGCTGCAGGTTGGGAAGAGAAGAGATTCAGAGCAGCCCTGCGGAGAAGGACTTGGGGGTGTTGGTTGATGAGAAAATGAACATGACCTGGCTTCAGTGTGCACTTGCAGCCCAGAAAGCCAACCGTATCCTGGGCTGTAACAAAAGGAGCGTGACCAGCAGGTCGAGGGAGGTGCTCCTGCCCCTTTACTCTGCTCTCGTGAGACCTCACTTGGAGTATTGTGTGCAGTTCTGGTGTCCTCAACATAAAAAGGACATGGAAATGTTGGAACAGGTCCAGAGGAGGACAACAAGGATGATCAGGGGACTGGAGCACCTCCCGTATGAAGATAGGCTGAGAAAGTTGTGTCTGTTCAGCCTGGAGAAGAGAAGGCTGCATGGAGACCTCATAGCAGCCTTCCAGTATCTGAAGGGGGCTATAGGGATGCTGGGGAGGGCCTCCTCATTAGGGACTGCAGTGATAGGACAAGGGGTAATGGGTTCAAAGTTAAACAGGGGAAGTTTAGATTGGATATGAGGAAGAAATTCTTTACTGTAAGGCTGGTGAGGCACTGGAATGGGTTACCCAGGGAAGCTGTGAATGCTCCATTGCTGGCGGTGTTCAAGGCCAGGTTGGACAGGGCCTTGGGTGGCATGGTTTAGTGGGAGGTGTCCCTGCCCATGGCAGGGGGGTTGGAACTAGATGATCTTAAAGTCCTTTCCAACTCTAACTATTCTATGAGTCGAAGAAAGATTTTTCTGTAATATTTTGTAATGGTAGTTTGTTTTTCTAAATGAAATACTTGCTACATAATCTTGAGATGATGGGCAATGGTTACAGTTGGGGTTTGCCCTGAGGAGCCTTGTGCGGTATTGAGGTTGTTGTGGGTTTTTTTTTTTCCCTGCTTGGTTGGCAGTTGCATGAGAATTCTTCAAGGGATAGAACGAAGTCTTAGCTTTGCTTAGTGAGTTCACCAACTACTAATCCTGCTGAAAGGGAAGAGGTAGCAGGTAAAGGAAACCCCAGCTCCATGCTGGCAGCCTGCAGCTCATGTGGCGGCCAACAGAGTTTGGCCCCATCAGTAGGAGGAAGAAATTTCTTGGGACTGAAGGCCATCAGGCAGATCTTGCAAGTCACTCATTTGGCTTCTATCAGGGACACATTAAGCAGGTAGAGTTGTGTTCAGATCATTAGTTTTACTTTTCCGTTTCTCATGGTCACTTTGTTTCTGTGTTTAAAGATGAAATACCAGAACTGTTATAATGAAGTTTGGTTTTCTGTGTTAAATGATCTTCCAGTCCTCTTTCAGAAACTTGTATACATAAATATTTGGGAAGCTCCATCTCAAATCTATGGCAAACTTGGGATGCTCTCACACTGTCTGAATCTTAAAAGTAGAGATCACAATGCTATTAGGATTGGGTAATCCTAAATTTGGTTTTGTCAAAGATTTTGCTGTCATGTTATTTAGTACTTTGCTTTTACAAAAGGATGTCTCTGAGCACCCTGGTTGTATTTGGTTGCGGAAGGAAAGACTGAAGGAAAAAGGGAAGAATTTTGTTCAGAACCACCTGTCCAGTTCTCTGAGATAGTCCATAATGGCTATCATGTGTTTTGTGTGCTCCAAATCAGCACTTGATCACTTGTCTTCACAGCAGTAAGGAAATTTCACCTACCTCTGTGCTTGTGTTTTGCCGTGTCACCTGAATGTATCTGAAAGGTAACCTAAAAACAGAACTACTGTGCTCCAAGTATTGAAATCATTCAATTGCACAGTGAACATTAAATAGCATTTGCTGTATGTATTATCAGCAGTCAGAGGGGGGCAGAACAGTAACAACTCTGGGATGGGGAAGAAATTTCACAATGCTGCAGATGGACCTGGGGCATAAAGAAGATTTACATTCTCTAATTGAGGCCTAACTGTGACTTTGTTGTGCTTGGGTCATCTTTCATTTTTCAGTAGAGCAAATTATTGCATGTTTTATTGCTAGATTAATCACTTTCAGTTGCATCACACTGAGAATTTGCTGATGACAGTTATTGATCAGAGATCTTAGTGTTCCCTCATCCTTCTGGATACAGCAACACTGAGCTTAAAATAATGAAGAATCCAGTGCTCCCAAGTCATATAAAGTAGTATTCTGCCTTTATACAACAATACCTTTCCCAAAGCCAGAGACACAAGAATTTTCCTCCCTTTTTGTCATTCTTAAAAGTATCTATCTTAAAGTCTTCCATCAGTTCATTAGGTATTTGCGTGCTACTTGTAGTACTATCCCTTCATTGACTTCTATTAAAAAAAAAAAAAATCTTAGAAGAGCACTTGTAAAAATAATGCTGCACAGTTTCTTTACTAAGTTATGCAAGCCACTGTGAAAGGTTTTGCAGAATCATACTATAAATCCTTTGAATAGGTGTAACTGATTTCTGAAGAGGTCTTGCTGGAAATGGAATGTGCTGCTCATGTCTCCAGAGGTGTTACAAAACTCACTAAAAAGACGATAGCATTGAAGAAGCAACAGCAGGAGAAAATCAATTCCATGGATACTCTGTTTGTTTGTTCTCAGCTAGATTATACATGGTACTGTATATGGATTAAGCTATACTATTTCAATTGGGGCTGAAAGTTGCTTTCTTTTTATATTGAGAGTTATATCATGTGCCTGTAACACGGGTGAGCTGAGGCCTATTGCTGAGTAGATGGGGCAGACAGACTGGCATACTTTACTTGAAGTGTGTGAACAGTGATTCTTTACACAGCAAGTAAACATTACCTTTACGAGAAGCGTAATCCAGTCAGGGTGTCAGAGTTACTTTAATGAGGAAGGTGTTTGTTTTATTCTGCCACCAGCTCTTGTCAGGACCATATGGTCTGTCAGCTCATTCGTTTGCTGTTAGATACTGATCTTTTTCTTTTTTTCTAATTTTTTAATGAAGGTATAGGAAAGGCATCATATTTGTAGAAAGGAACTGCATCATTTATATTTTCATCATACCTGCAAGTAATATTTAATGCTTGTATTCATTCTAGTCTACTGAAAAATGAGAAGAGGAGAGGGAAAAGAAGAAATTACTTGAAGAGAAAATGGAGGAAGGTCCCAGGAAAACTAAGCTAAAAATCCCCTATACTTTTAATCTTTATTTTAGAGAGATCTCTCATGGGCTGTTGACTGGAGCTAAATCTTCATTATGTTGTTTTGAGAACGTGTGAGTCCTTATTTGTCCATGCCAGAAATAGCAAAGATAGAGCACTGATTTTTAAATGAAGCTGAAGCTACCTTCTCTTTTCATTTACTTTTTCCAGTCATTCCCCAGGTCAGCAGGTATTGTATTTCTCCCTTCGTCTTTGGAAAGACAGTGTTATCCTCAAGGAATATATTTTATCAGAGGTGGGTTTTAGTTTTTTTCCTTTGTACTGTGTTCTTTACAGCATGTATTTGGTTTTGTGTCTATAGCAGGATATTTTTGAGTGTTTTGAGAGTTTTGAGTATATATTTGGGACTAGCAAGAAAATATTAGATGGAACAATACTAATGTAAGCTTTGGCTTGTAATTTATGTTAGGGTTCATGAACCACAAGAATCCTTAGACTCACATCCCCTTAAATAATGCTTTCCTCCCAGATGACAATGCACTATAAAATTTAATGATTTTAGCAGCAACTATAGAAATGTTTATCAGCTGAAACATAAACAAGGCTCTGCAGAGAGGTCTAGACCTATTTCTGGGTGGTAGCTTTTGGACTAAAAAAGACTTATCGACTTTCACTATATTTATATTTCTTATTGTTGTCATTGTTAAATTTGGGAAATTTTAGCTCTTTTTTCAAATCAGCTATCTTTTTTAAAATACCATCCAAGTATGAACAGTAGTGCTAGAAGTATTACTTTTCTGTCTTTCAGGAGCACCTAACATATTTCTAAAAGATGTACATGATTTTGGATCCCATTTTGGAAGAATAGGGCTTTTAAAATCTTGAGCAGCACTTTTCTACTCATAGGCAATTGTTGATGTTTCAAGGCTGGTCTTTAGAAAGGCTTGATCAGGACAACAGTGTTCTAATTCACACTGAAAATCCAGTTTAAAATGTTGGTGTTTCTCAGACACTTTTGCCAATCTCTCATACCCGTCTATGGTCGTATAAGAGGAAGACTAATTTTTTTCATGTATGAAAACTAATCCAAAAAGGCTTTCTTTTTTATTATCAGTGATCATATAACTGTTTTCTGTATACTACCAATCTGCTCTCATCAGATTACTGCCAGATTTTCTTTCTCCAAGACACTTTTTTTTTTCCCATTTCTGTCCACTGACTTCACTTCAGTAGGAGCTGCAGTTTGTGTAAGCAGTCTTAATTCAGTGCTACGTTGTTCTGTCCCTTTTATCCACTCATTCTCACATATGTACATTTTATAAAAGTATTTGGGGTAGAAAATAGTTTTGCAACTTAAACCTACTATAGAAGAAAGTAATCCATTTCTATGGAGTAGTTTCAGGTTCTTACTGGGAAGAGGTAATAAAGGAATCAGTGTATTCTTTCTCCATATTCCTATTCCCAACCATGTTCAGAATCATAGTATGGAAGAATAATCGAGGTTGAAAGAAACTTCTGAGGGTCCCTAGTCCAACACGTTGTTCAAAGCAGTTCAACTAGATCAGGTTGCTCAAGACCTTGTCCAGATGAGCTTTGAATATATGCAAGGATGGAGATTCCTCGGCTGCTCTGAACCCCTACTTCAATGTTTGATCATGCTCTGGTGAACAAAAATAATAATTCCCTTGTTATACCTTGTACTGGTTGATCCCTGTCTTTTAGGTGCACACCTATGAGACAACTGACTCTACAGTCTTACCTACACTGGGAGGACACTACTTGTAACAAGGCAAGCATAATAATTTTTATGAGTTTGCCTTAATTAGAACTTCTCACTGTTTTGCTGAAATTCCCCAACAGTTTATTCTTTACATTTGTTTCAAATTCTGTTGCAAGCAGCAAATGTTTGCTTTATAATTAAAGCTCGGTGTCTTACAGAAGGAATGAAAATGCATACAAACCACTATTTAAACAGACAACCCATTAAATGTGATTCCTCTCAAGGTACATTTAATATTGTACTAACACTTAGACAAGTATTTAGTAATAGTTCAAGGAAAGCCTTTCTCCTTAGTATTACTGTATAAGTCAATTACCACAGCCACACAGTGATCTGAAAAAGATGTTGCTGAATGGTAACCAGTTGCATTTTCAGGTCCAGTACAGCATGATTTTTGCATAATACAGTTGAAAAGGGGAACTCTATGAAACTATTATAATTGACAAATTATATACATAATAAAACATCCATCTTTGAGGCTTAAAAAAATGATAATGTTGCCAACGGCTAAGAAGTTTGATAGCTCAGACTTAAGGTATACGTAATACGTCCAAAAATCCCACATTTTCCTGGTCTTTACCCTGGTATGTCACAGTAATCACTCACACACTGCCTTACAGGTTGTCACATGTCATCTTACATGTTGACTGGCTAGCTATGTGCAGGATTATACAAGATGCAAAGCCTAAATTTGGCTGACAAACATAACCATTTTGTCGATATCAGTAGTTTTTTACTCATCGGAAGTTGTCTGGCCTTGCTAATACCTTTGCAATTATTCTAACTGGCGTTGCTTATGCTGCTTTAAAACTGAAGTTTCTCAGCAATGTAATGACAGCCATAATCAAGCACGAGGAACATGTGCATTTCAGATTGTTTTAACTTTTGAGCTTGTCAGACTTCAAACCTGTTAGAAACAGGTATGTGAAGTGTGCAGAGGTAAACTTCAGCTCCCCTGCATAAGGTCCAGTGAGTGTGAGAAATTACTTAGCTGGAGATTCCTGTATGTATGGACTCCGTTGATATTATCAGTGTAGATGGATTTTGCCATTTATGCATTTTTCAGGTTTGGATGGCAAGCTGCTATTGTAGTGTTCAGGTGCAGTATGTAATGCAGCTTTGACTATGGGTTTATACTGGGTTTGTGAACAGTTTCACTGAGTTTGTCCTCTGTCTGCTGTTGCTTGTTGTGTGTGTGATTTGGAAAGCTTACTGGAATTTGCCCATATTGCCTATTTTGATTGCAGGCTGGTGTGTGGTAGGAATGTGCTTGTCTTGGCAAATCAAATCTTATGATGTCATTACATTTGACAGCATTAAAAGCATTGATTGCATCCAAAATTATTTGAATCATCCTCATAGTCAGTGACAGAGGAGGCATGATCAGTATTTGAAGGGGGTGGGAGGTTTTTTCCAGTTTTGGTCATTGGCATAAAGCTGTCACTCAGGAAAGCAGAGTCAGACAACACTACATTTACTTTTTAGTGGGCTTGCTTATCTGCAAGACAATACAATTGAAATTATATGAAAAAGTGTGATGGAGGTTTGTACTAAAAGTAGTTATAGTTTTCTGGCCCATGTAGCTTCTGGGAAAAAATAATGTTGCTGTTGGATGTCGTTAAATTGCAGCTTGTATTCAAATGACAGTCTTTAATCCAGTCACACCTATTTGGTACCAGCTTTATTATGGAGAGTAAAATAATTGATTTAGTTTCAAAAAAGCTAATTTTCATTTGTGGTGGAAAGTGTATGTGTAGCTCTTGAGAAATATTTATTAAAAAACAAACCAAAACAACAATACACAGAGAAGTGCTTTTGTGCCCTATGTTAAGGTTTGAAATTATGCCTTTTTTTTTTTTTTTTGGCTGTTTCTCTACACACAGCTTCCAGTATACGCCACAGTTATACAAAAGCTGCTTCTGACAACGTCCGACCTGACAACATTGTAGTAGGAAATATCTTCATGCTGTATTTCTTTGACAGAAATGAGGAAGGAGATCTTTGCTTCTCTATTGGCCTATGGCAGTAAACTTATTGACCATGTTATGCCTGAACTATAAACTGGATCAGATCTGAAAACTTGCTGTTGATTCTTGATATGGTTGAGTGAATCTGGAAGAAAGCCACATGGAATCACTGAAGTTGGAGGGAATAGCATTTTGGGGAATAGGATTTGGCAACAACTCCAAGCTACAGCTCGTGACTGTACTGAACATTCTTTTCCAGGCTAGGGATTAATTTAACTCTGTATGGCTTTATAATATCAAACTGCTGAATTGCTGGTAGCTATGTACTGTAATAATCCCGAATTGATCTCACTCTGAATGACTGCCACACTGCTTTACAATGGGTTAAGAATATGCCTCCTTCTCAAAGGAAAAAGCAATAGCGGAATAAATATATATAACTCAATGTAGAATATATACAAGTCATTAAGAATATGTAAATATAATATTTTTATATATATAGTTGTTGCTTATAGCTCCTACCTTTACATAAATTGTGAAAAAAAAATGAGGTCATGGAATCAGTCAGTAATTATTGACCTTTTTTGCTTCATGCCAACCCTTCCATACCTTCTCCCCAGACATTACATGCTTTCCTCAGTGATCATTTGCAGGTTTTGTGAATCCCTTGAAAACAGCTAGGTGAACCCTGGGGTTTTGCAAACAGAAGGTTGGAAACCACGTCAATGGCAAAGCTGACCTCTTGTATTCCATAAACTCAGTGGATTTTTGCTTCTGTCAAGGCTGCATTTGAACCAGAGCATTTCTTAAGACACTCCAAATCCTCCACATGGTAGCTTGTATTCAGGAGACACAGAGCAAAAACAAAGTTTGATCTTCTATGTTTAATGGGTTTGATTCTGATTATACATCTCTATTACTTCAGTGACTTCAGTAAAGAGGGCTTCTCTGTATTTCTCTGATTTCAGTATTGGGCCTCAAATTGATAGTGCTATCACAAAAAAAGAAAATACTGTTAGGAATATACAGTCAAGAAAAATGACACGACCTGCCTTTGAAAATGGACCTAATTTACCCACCAGATCCCTTAGTGGTGAAGCAGAAATGAGCGGAAAGGATGAGAAGTGATAACAGTGATTAAAGCTGTGGCATCCTTCTGTAGGCAGGCCGTAAGGTTTCTTTTAAAAACGTGCAGTGAGGATTGTGATGCCATGTCACCATCTTCTGAGAAATGTCTGTTTCAAAAGTTAGGTTTAAGACTCAAAGAAAAACAGTAAGTATAATCATCTTTCCTCTCTCTCAGTCTTGTCTTTCATATTCTGATGCTCAGCATTGGCTATTAAAATTACTCAGTTCCACTGGAAACAGGCAAAATAACAATGGTGGCTGGGGGCTCTGAAAGTACTTACAAAGGGTGGCCTTTCTGCTAGCTCTCAGTGTGCAGCAACTGAAGCCTGTTTCAGATTGAGTGTCACCATTGTGAGCGCATTAGCTGAGCTCTTTCAAGAAACTTGAGGGAAATTAACCACACTTTCTGATGACAATGAGTTAATCTTCCATGCTTTCATGCTTAAATTAGCTCAGTAAACAAGATTTATACTGAAGGGCAACAGTACAATTGTAACATGGTGGGTAGAGTAGCTTGAGTTGCTGCATTCCTTGGCTATGATGCTTTCAGTGCTCTTTCATCTGCTGAAACAAGTGTTAAACTGGCTGGTTTCTTTCCCCTCTGTTGTAATGCTTGACTCCAGTTTGGGATTGTTAAAGCTTGCTAGGTAGCTCAGTCTGATTTAAGCTGCAGGGTTTTGCATGGTGACCAGCTTTTTTTCAGAGATACCTTGGTGTTTGTTCCCTGCCTCCTGCAGCAATAGCTAACTATAACCTTACTGACAGCATTTCTTATTTCAGGTCTTAGCAAGAGGGCATGTAGCACTGAGAGCTAAGACAGTCTCCTAACATATCAGTGACCCTGTAACAGCTTCTCCCAGCTTGTACATTGGCGCATGCATCTTCAGTTTTCTGCTTTTGTACCCCAATGCTGGAAGCTATTGTCTTTGACTAGGCTGAGCCTTCACCCAGGCATGTGTTGGTTGTTTGTCATAATTTCATACATTATCATAAATGCAAGCTCTTTTCTGCTGTATGATAATTGTATCACTGTCTATAAAAAATATCTCTAGCTTAGCAAAATAACTCACGAAAACAAGCATGTTAATGCCTGACATTGTCCTTTTTGTTTATCATTCCTCCTTTTAGCTGGATGCTAGCAGACTGCTCCTCTGTTTTTTGTCTTCCCTGTCCTCTGAAACTTTAAGTTAAAAGCTGCTGAATGGATTTTGCTTTATGCACTACGCTTATGCACACAATATATAAATGTGCTCAAATAAACGAAACTTTGCCAGAATGGAAAGGGAGAGAAAGCATAGATTATGTCAGCTGAAAACCTGAGCATACCGTGTGAGGAGATCCTTATAAGACCCTGACAGAATGGCAGACCCTTGGCTCTCTGTATCTTCTTTCTGTAGGCTGTGTGTGATTGCAGCAGCAGCCAGCTTCTGCATGCTTCTTTTGTCCTTCATTGTATATTCTTCATAGCATGGCAGTCAGGCTCAGAGTAGTCCAATCTATGGCTAGATTGATCTATTTCAAGAAGGGCTATGGGGTTTTCTACCAGGTTTAGAGCATTTCTGTTCAGGGACAAGTGAGGATTCTCATGTCACTGAATGAAATCTTAATGTTTCACAAACCAGTGGAGCTACCACTGCAAACTGCAGCAAGACCATGATTACAAATATAAGTTTCATTACAAAACATTTTATTTATCCTGTCTTTGTAGTCAGATCCCCAGAAGGTAAAAGTATTTTATCTTCTCCCAGAAACATGAAGAACAAAAGAGCATGTTTCCTTAGAGCTTGTAAACAATAGTTTCAATTAAGGAAGATTCACTTTCCTTCAGTTTCACTACTGGCATTACTTCCAGAGTAATGGTATAATTCTTTCTCTCTAGTTCCTATTTATGGAGAATCTATTTCAATGTCCTTCTGTATCTGTTTCCTGCTCCATTCTGTTTAGCTTTTAATCTTTTGTGGATCCAGCAACCATTGGGATACTCAGAATTGTTGAACATTTTCAATTCGAGTAGTAGGGTTTCCCCATCTCTGTTGACAACTAATATGGCTTCATTGCCAGGGTAGTTCTTTTACTTGCATGCTAAATGCTTATGCAGTGACTACATTTGCACTTTCTGTTTGTACTACTGTGACATTCAAAGATACCAGTAAAGATCTAGGCCTCCTTGAGCCAGCACTCTGCAAAACTTAAGTAAATGAGAAAATGTGGTATGTATCCCAGAAAGCTTAAATTCTTATGCGGTGATTAGACTTTAAGAACTTTATATATAAGGCATTCTATAAGGATGTGAATAAGAAGTTGTCTGCTTTGACTGAAAAGAGCTAAAAAGACAGTCTACTTAGCTATGGTTTATGTCATGACCAGTGTGATCAGCCTCCTGCCTCTCTCTTCTTCTCCCATTCAACCTCAGCATTTTTAAGCAAATAACAAGAGTTTCCTGCAAACTCAGAGCGCCACCTGTACACACAAATCCTGTTAATTAATGATATAGACAACCTCTGTTTATGATTTAGAGGATCAGTGCACTGCAGAACTCCTCAGTTATACATGCAACAGGTGTTTTTCAGGGCTATTTCTTTTTTTCTGTAATAGCTCTAGCATCTTGTTGAGTCCACAGTGCAGGAAAAGTGACCAGCATTACACTAATCTGTAACTGTTGTTAGCTGAAAGTGGTCTCTTACTAAAATATTCAAACACTATTTGCTATATTCTGAGATTAGAATGCTTTCCATAGATGTTTGCAGATTACTAAATTAGGATGCTAAGCAATTATGAAATGGAAGTGCGTAATGAATTTAATTTTCTGATATGCAAAGCACAAGGGAAAAATACTAATATTAATACAGTAGAGTTTCCAAGATAATTTAGTGAAAGTTACTGTTAAACCTTTTGAATAAACTCTGCAGGAGCAAAGTATCACTTGTGCAGCAGCCCACTTAGCATTTCAGCACCTGTATCACTAACCACTCTGTGGTCTTAAGTAAAAAGTTTCATTTGTAAAAGGACCCTTGAATCCTTCTTCTGCCCCTGCTGTTTTCCTCATTCAGCAACTGCCTTCACAGAAAGACACCATTTTCCTTCTTGGCCTCATCCTACTCATTCAATACCTACCTGTAACAAGCCAGGCAAGTTTTCTACAGACATAGAGTGTCATTTGAAGTAGACTTCTCTCAAAGCAGGATCTCTTCCCTGCCTTTGCAGACACAGTCTTAGAAAACCAAAGATCTGATTTGGGAAAAAAAAATATGTGTGTATATTTATCTATATCTAATCTATATGTATATATCTATACCCTCTATCTTTATGTCTATATCTAGACGTCTTTTTTCTGTGACATTGTCTTATGTAAAAATGATCTCCTATAAGACCTTCTTAATTAGAATTTACGTAGGTAATGGAAAAAATAGAGGCCAGTGTACATACATGCTGCATCAAAGAATGAAATAAAATGTATGTACTTACTAGACACTGATATGTCAAGGCATGAAATGCGTATACTGAGTAAAAAGTACCTAACATTTGGAAAAAAGTGAGTCCCTGCTAATAACAATGACAATTGTGGATAAATGATTGCCATTTTCTGTAGTGTCCAAATGTTTAGTTTGTGAACATGCTGAAGGGGTGACCAGTTTACAGTTCCAAACCAGAGGAAATTCCAAAAGTGTGCTCAGATGAATCCATCCTTTTAGAGAGGGTTGTTATGTGAATGCTCTGTCCTAGCTTAAAGACTCTCTCATTACTATGGGTCTTAGTAAATGGAACTATTTTGAGTGTTTGATGAATCACACTAGTCTTACAGTTCAAGGATATTACTAATGGCAGCTGAAACAGTAAAATTTTTCCTTTTGTTTTCTTCCATCGAGGTTTATAATTTCATTCGCTTTCATGCAGAAAATAAATTCCATGAAAGGGAAACTCTTAATAAATAGCCTGTAGTAAATAGTATGGTGTAACTGGTGTAACTCCTTCAGTTTCAGAAGTATTAAGATTGCATCACTGAAGATTGTGCCTTTCAGTAAATTAAATAAAATATAAACCAAGTTCAGGAAATTAAATTCATTATGAAGATAATGAAAAATTCTTATTTTCCTTGCTGCTGTAGTCATGCACACTTTAAGTGTTGCCTGGAACAGTCGATACCTTGAACATTAACATCCTCTTCTTTTAAGACACTTGGTTTTCTAGGGATACATGGTGGTCTGTTTTACTGCTAGCCTGGATTTATTCGTTTAATGCCTGAGCCTGTGTGAGTCAGGGAATATCTGCTCTGAAGAGTTCATTTGCAGGTATCATTACCATTGGCTCACCCTGTAATGGCTATGCTAAAGAATCATACATAACCCTTCTGAAGCACCTGGGGTTACACAAATAAAAAATAATCCTGTGATTTAACTCCACTGAACTGAACGAGTATGTGAGCTGTATTTCAACCTGGTGCTTTAAAGTATTTTGCTTTGTTTGGTGGTATTACATTATGTTTATCTTTCTTTAAAATGGGTCAACATCGTTGAAATGCTTGTAGCAGGAGGATGAGGCATCTGTGCACTTCAGTACTGGAAATGCCAGACTTCAATACAACAGGACAAGAAACTAGGAACAGATAATTTTGCCCAGCTTCATTTATTAATCAGTTTGATTATTTCACTTTCTCCAGTTTTGCAAATCAGACATAATCAGATTCACTTTCAGGAAAGGCTGATAAAAGTGTTACATAGCAGGCAACAGCATACAATTGAGTTCATTGGCTGTTTTCCCCTAAAATCAAATCCCCTTGAAGGATACATCGGGCTTCCCCCTCTTCCCTCATTACCCACCAAGTATATCTGAGTCCCTGAGAAAAAGCAATCCCATGAGTGGGTTTGCCTTTGCCTGAAGCAGGAATAACCCAGACTGTCTTCCCCAGCAAATTCTTCATGTGCACCACAGAAACTGTGTCTCCTTCTACAGTATGTAAGAGTTCTGATTGGGCTGGACCAGTCCTGTTGGCCAATCCTCTGGTGTTGACCAACCAGGTAGCTTCTGGTGAATGTGTATCCCAGTGTTTGAAAGTCCCACCACCCATTGCTCTCAGCGTAGTTTTTAACAGCCCATTATACCATTCGATTTTCCCAGAGGCTGATACACGGTAGGATATGTGATATATCCACTCAATGCCATGCTATTTGGCCCAAATGTCTATAAGGCTGTTTCAGAAATGAGTCCCATTGTCTGACTCCATTCCCACTGGGGTGCTGTGTCTCCACAAAATCTGTTTTTCAAGGCCCAGGATAGTGTTCCGGGAGTGGCGTGGGGCACAGCGTATGTTTCCAGCCGTCCGGTGGTTGCTTCCACCATGGTAAGCACATGGCGCTTGCTTTGGCAGGTTGGTGGGAGTGTAATATAATCAATCTGCCAGGCCTCCCCATATTTGTACTTCAGCCATCATCCTCCATACCAAAGAGGCTTTGACTGTTTAGCTTTCTTAATTACAGAACGTTTCACAGTCATGAATAACCTGGGCAATAGTGTCCATTGTTAAGTCCACCCTTCGATCACGAGCCCATCTGTATGTTGCATCTCTGCCCTGATGGCCTGAAGTGCCATGGGCCTACCTGGCCAAAAATAATTCACCCTTGTGTTGCCAATCTAAGTCCATCTGAGCCACTTCAATCTTAGCAGCTTTATCCACTTGTTTGTTGTTCTGGTGCTCCTCAGTGGCCCGACTCTTGAGTACATGAGCATCTACATGGCGTACCTTGACCACCAGGTTCCGCACCTGGGCAGCAATATCTTGCCACAGTGCAGCAGCCCAGATGGGTTTACCTCTGCGTTGCAGTTGCTCTGCTTCCATTGCTGCAATCACCCCCACAGGGCATTTGCCACCATCCATGAGTCTGTACAGAGATAAAGTACTGGCCACTTTTCTCGTTCAGCAATGTCCAAGGCCAGCTGGATGGCTTTCACCTTGGCAAACTGACTCGATTCATCCTCTCCTGCAGCAGTTTCTGCAACTTGTCATCGAGGACTCCATACAGCTGCCTTCCATCTCTGATGCTTTCCCACAATACAGCAGGACCCATCAGTAAACAAGGCATATTGCTTTTCACTCTCTGACAGTTTATTATATGGTGGGCCCTCTTCAGCACACATCACCTCCTCCTCAAGTGACATTCCAAAATATTTTCCCTCTGGCCAGTCCATGATGACTTCTAGAATTCCTGGATGACTGGGATTTCCTATTTGAGCTTGTTGTGTAGTTAGTGCAGCCCACTTACTCCATGTAGCATCAGTTGCATGATGTGTAGAAGAGACCCTGCCTTTAAACATCCAGCCCAGCACGGGCAACTGAGATGCCAGGAGGAACTGTCCTTCAGTGTCCATCACTTCTGAAGCAGCTCAAGCCCCTTCATAGGCTGCCCGTATCTCTTTTTCAGTTGGGGTATAGCTGGCCTCAGATCTTCTGTATCCCCGACTCCAAAAGCTGAGGGGTCGCCCTCGAGTCTCCCCTGGAGCTTTCTGCCAGAGGCTCCAGGTAGGACCATTCTCCCTGGCTGCGGTGTAGAGTACATCTTTTACATCTGGCCCTGTCTGGGCTGGTCCGAGGGCTACTGCATGAACTATCTCTCGTTTCATTTGCTCAAAGGCTTTTTGTTGCTCAGGGCCCCATTTAAAATCAATTTTCTTCTGGGTCACATGATTGAGAGGGCTTACAATCAAACTGTGATTTGGGATGTGCATTCTCCAGAACCCCACAGCACCCAAGAAAGCTTGTGTTTCTTAATAAGTAATGCACTTGGATGATGATAAATTTCCTGCTGAAGTCCAAGTGACTCAACATCTGCCTCCTTTCACCCAGTGGTAGCAAAGGGGTGGGATCAAAAAACCAAACAGGTATCTGGAAAAAGGCAGGATATGACTTGAGCATGACTGTACCTTCTTCCAGTTCTGTGAATTGGGTTTGGTTCTTTAAACATAAGGAACTGTGTTGATAGAGCCAATGTGGAATATTTTTACTGATAAATACAGTGTATTACATGGATATTTCTAAGTGGATATTTTGAGAACTTTATTTTTTACTTATGCAATCTTCAGTCCCTGTCAATGGTAGCAAATATTTTGTGCAGCATTTAGGCACACACACAAATCTGTCGCTACTCAGTAAAGCAATTCATATGTTCTTAAGCCCCTCTATTTCAGCTCTTGGTTTTATCAGGAGGAGGTTTTTCAAAGGCAAGAGGCTATCCTTATCTCACAAATGGGCTAAACTGCTTTATGGCAAAATAGTCCTGGAAAACTCTCAGGTATACAAAATGTTGATTTTCTTCTCCCTCTTCTGCTGCAATGGTCAATGACATTAGAACCATTCCTTTCTTACCTGTGCATTCCTCATACTAGCACTGAAAATCCTCTGTGTTTTCCCCAGATTGAGGAATTTGCAGGTCGATGCATCTGTGCCAGTCATTTCCTCTGTGGATTTTTGTGTTTATGCATCAGCTTGTTTAGGACAGTTCTTCTGGATGTGCACAAACGAAGCAGGGAAGATCAAACAGATTTTAAAGCATGAGAACTGACTCTTATAGATTCATAAGATTTTTGTCCAGAAAGACACCACATTGAGACTTGGATTATTTATTTATTTATGTATAGCACCTTTTTGCACTGAATAGGTAGGCAAATTTTGGGGCGGAGGCAAAGTATACATAGCTAGGTTTCCCTGCTGACTGCTTTAGATTGAAGATACTGACAGATTTTTGACATTCAGCCATCATTAGAGCAATCTTCTCTGATAACCTTTATAACTCTGCCTAAAGTGCCTTATCTAGTAACGCTGAACATAATTATCTCTAAAAAATACCCATTTGTGATGCAGAAACTAAAGCACATAGTATATCCCTCTGTAAGCTGGGCAAGTGTCTGCTGTCATAGTATAAAAATGTGTACTCCTAAGGTATTTCATCTAGGTTTGGATCCGATAATGAGGTTTTCTTCCACATCAAAGCACAGTGACCAGGGAGGGATAACAAGCAGATTAGGGATGTGGAAAAACTTTTTTATGAAAGAGTGAAAAGATAGATACTGTTCACTATGGAGAAGCAGTAAATAAGAACAGATATGAGAAGGTCTCTCTCATTTGTTATTGTGAAGCTAAGAGGAGGCCCTTGCATTTGCTCCTTCTCCCATGACAACAGGAAGGAGAGATATTCATTTAAACAAGGGAGCTAACGTTTGTTCAAAAGGAAATTGCTTATTTTTGCCCAGCACATACTTTTAGCTGTTTCAAGATTTCACTGAGACTAAGAAGTTAGTGAGATTTTATTTTTAAGTCTGCTTATTCATAAAGATAGACAGAATATCTCATTATATATCCAGTGTGACAACACTACAAATAAAAAGTGAAGCCTAAAATGATCAAAATATTTGGAAGAATCTTAGTGTTTCAGTGCCATGGTTTGTAAGGAAACCTCCTGTTTTCAGACATTTGCTCCTCATAATATAGAATGTTGAGAAGACTCAGGAGGATCAGAAACATAGAAGATGTTATGAAAATATCACTTCTGGATAATGTTCTGCTTGTACTACCTTCATAAATATCTAAGCAATTTATGTGAGCATGTACTATATGTATTATACTGTATAATATAAAATAGTAAAGGAAGTTTTGTGTAATCACTGGAATGCATGCCTGAAAATATTTTTTAATTCAGAAGCTTTTGAAAGTGGATTTTATTGCATTGTTTATTATTTCACTGCTTTGTGGAAATGCTTTGAGGCTCTTTTGAAGTGTCCAGTTCCTCTGAAGTGTTTGGTGCTGGCCATGCAGCCAGTATCCTGTTTAAGATGATAATGAACTTTGGTAAAGCAAATAATAACATCTAACTGTAAATGAGAAGTGTGCTTAGGAAGATGGCTCCAAAAAATGCCAGTCCACTTCATAAAAAAACCACAACAAAAAAGTTCTCTAGAAGCTACTGGTCGAAAAGCCTTGACAGATCTGAAAAAAAATTGCAGCAGACATGTCAGTACGTGTTTTGCAAGGAGGACTACAGGTACTCTCTGGTAACTTAATTGTCCAGCTGGGCTATGGTATTTTGGTCCTACTGTTAAGATCCTTGCTCTAGTAGGAGTTGTGCTCATTTGGTGTTATTTAATTTAGCGGTCATCTTCATGAGTACAGTTCTGTAATGTAAAGGGTTTGGTATGCCATAACTGAATCCACTGCCTGTAGGTGCTTCAGCTCTGCAATTTGGTTTTCCCATCTAATATTTGCACAGCATTCCTAATAGTACTGGGGGGTGAGGTGCGGTAGGAAGAATAAGAGCTAGCAAGACCAATGGAGAAGACTGAGAAGGAAAGCACAAGAGGTTATGCACTGTCCTTCACCCTCCCCAAAACCCTCCTCCTGAATAACTGAGGTTTTCAAGTGAATCCTTTGAACCGATGCAGCAGCTGGCCCTGCTGCATGATCCCAGGGCTGTTCCCTGTGAGGCAGTGTGCCTGTAGCCAGGTAATTTATTTCAATAAGGACAGTTAGGAGGCAAGACCAGGCAGGACCGCTAGCAGCTTACTTGTTTCACAGTCAGCAGTACCCATGTTCACAGGCACTGGCTGTGGTGCTGGCCCTGGCCTACAGCTTCAGACACATTTCTTCACATCTGTCCATTATAAGTTTTGTTTGAAGCAACTGTATGTAAGTATAAGAAGGGTATTTCTAGAAAACATTTTCTACCCTTCAGTGAACTTCATAAAATTTTCAGACTGTAGGCTTCAGTGGCTGTATAAAATATATGACTGAAAAAAATGAATGTTTTGAGCAGGCTTTTTTTTCTGAAAGGCAAATAACAAAGCCAAAGAATATAATTTTATGTGTCTGACCCTGCATTATTTTTTTCTGTTTGAAATAGCAAATAGATTTTGGTTTTGTTTTGTTACTGTCATGTTTCAAAGCTTAACATATTTTGTATTCTCTGAGTTGAAATTTAGTCTGTAGCAAAAGTTGCATCAAGTTAACTGGGTCCTGGTTCTTCAATAAAATGATGTTGCTACATTTATTGGGTTCCTTTATCTATAGAGCACTGGCTTAAAATTTGTCACTTAAGGCTTTTAATTAGAAAGTGTAATTGGAGTTTTCAAACACAGAACACAAATCTCTGTAACTAACACACACTTATCTTTCAAAACTTCTCATAAAATAAACTGTAAATGTTGAAACAAAATGCAAGTTGAAAAAGATTAATTTCCTTATAGAAATGAATGTAAACCAATATCAATTAATGTTATGGCTTCTCCTTGGGTGACAGAAAATAAATTTTCTTTAAAATATCCTAAGCATTTCAATTATTAAAACAAGCAACTTAAGCACATATGCTCTAATTGTCATGCACATGATGAAACTCGGAAGAAACAGCAAGATCACAATAAAGTCATAATTTCCTAAGAATTACTTTTGCCTCAGTAGTGAGAGTTTTTCTCTACAGCCTGCTGTACTGTGCTTTCATTCAATCAGTATCTTCATTTAGACTTGGTTTAGGTACAAAGCAGGTAAACCAGGAGTCCTAACTTAGTTTCTGGTTGTAGTAAGACTTGTAAGCCTTTGGTGATGGAGACATAAGAGTCATGCTGAATTGTTACCAAGTTTTTAGCAGCATTAGAAACAATCACATATGACATGAATCTCATGAGAGGGGCTTTTTTCTCAAAAAGCATACCGATATCATAGGGGAGAGCTCTAGAGCAGCATGGTTGTTACAGGGAGTGCAGCAGGAATGGAGAGAGGAGAAAAAGAACAGCTTTTTGCATTTGTAAGTTAGCCTCTTTGGAGGAGGAAGGCTCACTTACACATAGAGCCTTGCCCATGCTTATCCCATCCCTACTAGCCACTTTATTTCTACTCTCCAGAGGTAGACAGTACAATTGTGAATCATATGCCTGTGAATTTTGCACACTGAGTCATAACAAAGTGTGAAGCTCCTCAGGGAAAGAACTGCGTTATAATGAATGAGCCAGGGGATCTGGGAGAAAAGAAAGGCAAATTTGCTGTCTTGTTACCCCCAATTAGGAACTCAGGAGTGACTTGCTCAGCTTTGTGGGAGAGCAGGCTATGGTTCATCTTTGAAAGAGGGAGCTTATTTAACAGAACATGCATGACATTTCTTCAGCTAATACATAATTACCTAGACAATTGCTTTTCAAGGGCAGTTACATTGCTTTCTTGTCCTCTCTGCACTGGGTGATAGCTGATGTCAGGATTCCTGTCTTTCACATTCCTTTTTGCCACATTTTGGGTGATTCCATAGCTTGTAACTTTAGTTAATAGCTGCTAACATGTAGCTAGATTATGCATGACAGTTCACTTAGCAGTCTAATTGCTGACCTTATGTGCTAATGTTGCTAAATATATGATTACCTATAAGCAGCAGCAGCCTACCCACTAAACTCCAGCAATGAATAGAAATGAGAGCAAAGCTTCCCCAGTTTCACTGTTATACATTTCTGGAATCTTTTTTCAAATGTTGATTCTA
Organism: Amazona ochrocephala; assembly: GCA_039720435.1. Taxonomy (NCBI): domain Eukaryota; kingdom Metazoa; phylum Chordata; class Aves; order Psittaciformes; family Psittacidae; genus Amazona; species Amazona ochrocephala. The sequence goes on along the minus strand of CM077881.1, from coordinate 45,590,663 downwards.
AGCCATCCAAAATACATTTTAGTTTAATAGGTTGCATAAAATTCTACTAAATAAAAAAATATCTGGACATACTTATCTGGCAAAAATTCACTAGAATTTCAGGGATCAGTTTATTTTCATACATTTTGGCTTCATGAGTCTGCTAAAGTGTAAACATCCTTTTGCTTTATTTTATACTTATACTGAGCAGGTATCCAATAAATCATAAAGCTGAAGTATATAACAACATATCCTGTTCATTTCCCTATAAAATATCTCTGCACCATGTTTTATATATATGTGTAGAATTGTTGACAAATTACCACTTCATCTCTATTAATTTGTAGTAAAGTTGTATAGACATTGCCATCTTTCAGTTTCAAAGGCCGTTGATATTTAGAAAGATATTCCACTCAGAATGAGGCCAGTGTTTAAATCTGTCCAGTAGTAGTTATTTTTACTTTTAATAATCTTCTTCGATGGGAGCATAGATAAGATTAAAACTGAACTTGATGATTAATACTTTGTTCAGGGAAGCATGCTATGAAACTAAAATATCACTTGTGTTTTTAGATGCAGAAGACATAATAGTTAGGTGAAAGCTAGTCTCCTTTTTCTGTTTAAAGAATATTAGTAAGAATATTGCTGTGGCTTTGCTTTTACTCACAAGGTTTTTTACCTGTTTGTGGATTGAATACAATATGGGAAATTTGCAGATGTGCTAGATGTTTGTCATTGCTTCAGTAATTTCCTGCTAGGATAATTGAGTGCAATTTCTACATTCAAAATCTGTTTCAGATGTGTAATTTCTTTTAAAAATTCCAGTGACCATTCATCCAGTGACCATAGAATAAAATAGTTCATTAGGAAGGGACCTGCAATGATCATGTCCTCCAACTGCCTAAAACAACAATTTATAAAACCCCTTCAGTTATTCATAGAAAGATGTTGACCACCTTGGGTGGTGATGCACTGTTTGGTTTACACTTCTCCTCCCATATGCTAACTTACAAAGTTTTATGCTCTGTATAATTCAAACTTCTACATACATAGAGAATGTTGGCATTATTAGGAAATATAGCAGATATAAAACAAAAAATTTGGTCATCAAAGTTTGTAATTTGGTAAACTGTTTGGCTACTTTATTTGTTTATTTAAAGACATTTCACATTTTGAGCAAGCTAAATATTTTTATTTCAGGAAATAAAATTGGCAGTTCTTTTAAATGCTCTAAATGCAGTCCAGAAGTGTTTCCTGATTCTTGTAATGCACCATTGCTTTGGTATTTCAAATGAGATGCATGTGCAGTAACACTTACATGACTGAGAGTGACAGGGTGACTTGAGAGCCGCCTCTGAATCACATTTCTAACCTTAGCAGAGTATCAGAGAGCCTAAATAGAGAGTCCAGCATCATTAGTTGTTGTTTCATAACTGCATAATGTTACCATTCTACCGAAATCAATCAGAAAGCTTGATGATTAGTGTAGGCTTCAAAATAACTTGGAGAGTGGATACCACTTAACCTGTCTAGACTTAATCAGAGTTTTCTTCTGTTTATAGAAGGAAAACTGGCGAGGGGATGAGGTATATGTTCTTGTCCACTGGACTGAGTTCTACACCATTGATTAGAGGGGTGTATTTGGGTTTCTTTTGCCCTTAAAAGGCTTGGAGAGCTCTGATGGCAGAACAATGTACCCTTGGATAACAGGGAGCAGTTTTCAAAGGTCTTCTGAGGCTGACTGGGAATTTTTGGTTGAACAGTTTTCTCATGAAACAAGAACTTCCTGCAAAGCTGTAGTTTCTGTCAGGAAAATTGATTATTTTTTTTCCATAATGGTCTCTTTAATCACATGATAGATGAGTATTTTGGCATGGGTTTTTTAAAACACAATTCCAGTATTTTAGTTCTGAATCTGCTCTCGTGAGACCTCACTTGGAGTATTGTGTGCAGTTCTGGTGTCCTCAACATCAAAAGGACATGGAACTGTTGGAACAGGTCCAGAGGAGGACCACAAGGATGATCAGGGGACTGGAGCACCTCCCGTATGAAGATAGGATGAGAAAGTTGGGTCTGTTCAGCCTGGAGAAGAGAAGGCTGCATGGAGACCTCATAGCAGCCTTCCAATATCTCTAGGGGGCCTATAGGGATGCTGGGGAGGGACTCTTCGTTAGGGACTGTAGTGATAGGACAAGGGGTAATGGGTTCAAACTTAAACAGGGAAAGTTTAGATTGGATCTGAGGAAGAAATTCTTTACTGTAAGGGTGGTGAGACAATGGAACGGGTTGCCCAGGGAAGCTGTGAATGCTCCATTGCTGGTGGTGTTCAAGGCCGGGTTGGACGGAGCCTTGGGTGGCATGGTTTAATGTGAGGTGTCCCTGCCCATGGCAGGGGGGTTGGAACTAGATGATCTTGAGGTCCTTTCCAACCCTAACTATTCTATGATTCTATGATTTCCTTTCATATCAATCGTGCAGCATTTCTGTTAGTGCCAACCCTTAGAATTGTTACCAGTCCCTAAGTTCATGCTCCCCTATGCCAAGCTGTCTGCAAAATCCCTCTCTTCTCATGCTGTGTGTTTCCTCCCTTGAGCTGAACTTCACAGTGCATCCTGGGAAGTGATGCCTAGTTCAGACAGGAAAATTGAGGCTTCTGTTCATATGGTACCACTCTGGGGAGGTAGCACTAGCCCAGGGCAATGCAGTGCAGGACAGGGCTGACACAGGCTCTTCTGATCCACTTCAGTGAACCCAGAGGGAAGGCTGATGGAGAAAGGGCAGCCATTCTTTGGATAGAAAATGTTAAAAGAGAATATTTTTAATGCTGAGGTCCAAATAATGAGCTGTTCATCACAACAACATAAAACCGAAAATTAAATGGTATGAAAGTTCAGTATTTTACTAAACTCTGCTATGAAGACATAGCACTGCGAAGTGGAATGCCTGACACAGCTTTGTGGGCCAGGTACTGAAGTCCCATTACTTTGTAGCTTGGGTAGAGCCTTTCAGAGTCCTGGGGGTTGAATGTCTGAGAAACTCTGGTTTCAAATCCTTCCTTTCACATGACTTTTCTCTTTTGGTTTACTGCAAAGGAGAGGCAAGGGCCATGGGATGGAAACCTACCTTGCCTCACATGGCTGGGGCTGTGCCTACAGGGTGACTAGGAGTCAGTGAGGACTGCCTAGTGACCAGCCTGAATGGTGGGAGCATACTACTGGTTTAAATTATCAAGAAAAATTACCAGTAGATACAGTCTCTTCTGTAAAGGACATGATAAGTAAGAAATAAGTGAATTCAATGTAGTATTTACATTTGTGAAGCAAGATAAGGAAAAAACAATCTTTTTTTTTCCTACCTACCTAGGTATGCTTCTTGTTCCTATACCTAAAAATAGTACTGTTGATTCTGTAATATATTCACAAAGACTTTTCTTTGGGAATGATTCTTTCTTTGCAACCTTCCCAATGATTTTTTAACCCAGGCTTTTCTATTCTTCAAGTATGAACTCTTTTGGCCCCAAATCCTGTAATTCTTGTTAGTATTAAGACAGGCAATTATCTGTTCCACTTCATCACTTACTTTAACCACAGATAAAGCTTGTGGGGAATAGATCATACACAGTTCTATATTAATTTGCTGAGGAAAGCCTGCAATGTAGAAGAGCTCCATAGAGCTAATGCCAAGCAATTTTTGGCAGAAGTGATTGGAAAATGTCTTTATAAAATAATTCCATAAATCAGTTGCTAATCCAGACTCTTTCAGAAACACAGTCCTGGAGAACGTACACAGAGCTTTCTTTGAGGGTTGAATAGGGCAAGGAAAGCTCCTGCAAGAAAAGCATGTCCTCCAGAGGGTCTCTAAGCCACCTCACTGGCAGTCAGAAGCAATTACCTTGCAGCTCTTTTGCAATCCCATATGTACCTGAAGGAAGAACATTGTCCCTGTGCCTGCATAATCACAGAGGTGGGAGGTGGCTAAAGCAGTAGTGGCTCTTGCTCTCCAGGTTTTCAAGCACATTGGGGAGTTTGGTTTGCCTTTTTTGTAGCTGAGATTTATACTGTGTTAGCAGCAGGTATTTGGGATCATCCTGTATTGCCAACCAGCTAAATGTAGTTGCTGCATCCTTTTGGTCTTCCCACCTGTTCATTCCTGTTAAGAAAATGCTACCTTTTATAGAAGTGTTAGACTTTTCATTGTTGAGGGAAGGATTGTGCCGTCTGTTAGCACAATACTACTAGAAATCAGGACTGGAAAAAAGTAAGATGGCTAATAAAAAAAAAAAGAAATTCAAGTCAAAGTGGTGAAATTACTATAAAGGCTGCTTTTAAAAGTGCGCTGACTGATGGAAAAACTGCATGTCTTTAGTGCTTGACTGAACCTGGGAATGAGGGAGCAATGAACCTCTATGTAGTGGCATGAATATTATTATGAGAGAAATTAAGGAATGTCTATTATTCACAGAACTGAAAGATCTGATGAAGATATTGCCTGTGTTTAAATCAATCTTCTCAACGAATTTACTTCAATTCTTCAAATCTCAGCAGTAGTTGCTTCAAGAAGTTATTCAGGAGACTAATAGCTAGAGAAGAGTGATTAAGCACTTTGTGGATATCGAAAGCGCCAATAAGATAGAAATGGTAAAAGCTGTCAAGTTACAAGAAGTTGGGAGTGTCTTAAGGTACTTGACTTGGAGCTAATGATCTAGAGAAAAGTGATAATCAGTAAGTTGGTATTAGCTCATGAGAAAATGGTGTAGGTCAGTCAAGATCAGAGATGAAAGGGATGCACTGTTTGGTGACCTTAGAGTGCCCAGGAAATGAGCAACCTGTTGACTAGAAAACACTATGGTAAATGGGTGGCTGGTATAGAATACTGGAAGACGAAAAGCTCTGCCTTTCCTGAGATTGCAAAGAAGTGCGTCTGCTTGGGAAAAATATTTGGATGTTGTTTAAACTACTGCCTGTGTGTGCCTGTTACTGTTATTTTTGTATATAGATTTATTAAAAAAGAAGTAAAAACAAGTCCTAAAGTATGTGATAAAGGAGATTGAAATGTCATGGCAAAACTTTGTAAGCAAGTTTTTTTTCTTCTTCTGGAATTGATTCCATGTGGAATTTTAGGCTGAGTGCAGTCAGCCACTAAAAAGAAAAAATAGGGAAAAAATGAAGAGAAATGGAAATATAGGTTTTGCTAGCTTTTTTTTTTCTCTCTCTTAAGGTGTTCAACAACTTGGAAAAGAGACTAAGAACTTGGGCCATTCCAGTTCAGCTATGTTCTCAATATCCTGACATAAGCACACAAAGTAACAAAATCAGCAACAAACAGCATGCAAAATCAGGCATTTTCTATGTTCCCCTAAGGTGAAACAAGGAGAATTCTGATGAAATTAGAGGCAGAGCATTATAGCAACAAAGCAATTTAATAAACATGATTAATATTTGGAATTTCTGACCTAAGTGACTACTGCTGGAAGGAAGTACTCATGTCAGTTATGGCCCTTAAAATCAATAACTATATGAAAAGCATTTAAAAAAAAAAGTCTTTAAAAGTCTCTTTGTTTTGTAAAGTGAGAACATGAACAAATAGCGAGAGCATGGCTATACTGCAATGTTATGATTTTCTGCTCATGTGTTTACATATATGTCTCCTATAACTGGTGTGTTGGAATGGAAGGTTACTGGCTCTTTAGGAAAGACAGGCCCGGCAGACGGGGAGGGGGAGTTGCTATTTATGTTAGGGATAGGCTAGAGAGTATGGAACTCTGTCTGGGGACAGGCGAGCAGTCGACAGAGAGTTTGTGGGTCAGAGTTAAAGGGAGAACAGCGATGGGTGACATTATTGTTGAGTTTGAGATCCCCAGGACAGTGAGAAGAGCATGCAGCAAGCTCACTGCCCTGGACTTCAAGAGAGCAGACTTTGGCCTCTTCAGGAACCTGCTCAGTAAGGTTCCATGGGATACAGCCCTAGAGGGCAGGGGGGCCCAAGACTGTTGGTTGATATTCAAGGATCACCTGCTGCAAGCTCAGGAGCGATGCATCCCAACTAGAAGGAAGTTCAGCAGGAGGGCCAGGAGACCTCCTTGGATGGATAAGGAGCTGCTGAGCAAAATTCGAAGGAAAAAAGAGGCTTATAAAAGGTGGAAGCAAGGTCAGGCGGTCTGGGAAGAATACAGGGATGTTGTCTGGGAAGCTAGGGACCAGGTTAGGAAAGCTAAGGCCCACTTAGGATTAAACTTGGCTAGGGATGTTAAGGATAACAGGAAGGGATTTTATAGGTACATTGCCAATAAAAGACAGGTTAGGGACACCATGGGTCCTCTCCAGAAGCTATTGGGAGAACTGGCTACCCTGGATTTGGAGAAGGCTGAGCTTCTTAATGACTTCTTTGCCTCAGTCTTTACGGGCAAATGCTCTGACCACACTACCCAAGTCCTGGAAGGCAGACGCGGGGACGGTGAGGGTGGGGACCCTGGGCCCACTGTGGGGGAGGATCTTGTTCGGGACCACCTTAGGAACCTGAATGTATACAAGTCCATGGGACCCGATGAAATCCATCCACGGGTCCTGAAGGAGCTGGCAAATGAAGTTGCTAAGCCACTGTCCATCATATTTGAAAAATCATGGCAGTCAGGTGAAGTTCCCGATGACTGGAAAAAGGGAAATATAACCCCCATTTTTAAGAAGGGGAAAATGGATGACCCAGGGAATTACAGACCAGTCAGTCTCACCTCTGTGCCTGGCAAAATCTTGGAGCGGATTCTCCTGGAAGGCATGCTAAGGCACATGAAAACCAACAAGGTGGTTGGTGATAGCCAGCATGGCTTTACTAAGGGGAAATCCTGCCTGACCAATCTGGTGGCCTTCTATGAAGGGGCTACGGAACTGATGGACAGGGGCAGAGCGGTTGATGTCATCTACCTGGACTTGTGTAAAGCCTTTGACACTGTCTCACATGACATCCTTCTCTCTAAGTTGGAGAGACATCAATTTGATAGGTGGACCACTCGGTGGATAAAGAACTGGCTGGATGGCCGCACGCAAAGAGTAGTGCTCAGTGGCTCAGTGTCCAGCTGGAGACCAGTAACGAGTGGTGTCCCCCAGGGATCGGTGTTGGGACCGGTCTTGTTCAACATCTTTGTGGGTGACATGGACAGTGGGATTGAGTGCGCCCTCAGCAAGTTTGCCGATGACACCAAGCTGTGTGGTTCGGTTGATACATTGGAGGGAAGGAATGCCATCCAGAGGGACCTTGACACGCTTGTGAGGTGGGCTGATGCCAACCTGATGAAGTTTAACCATGTTAAATGCAAAGTCCTCCACCTGGGTCGGAGCAATGCCAGGCACAGCTACAGATTGGGCGGGGAGGAGATTGAGAGCAGCCCTGTGGAGAAGGACTTGGGGGTGTGGGTTGATGAAAAAATGAACATGAGCTGGCAGTGTGCACTTGCAGCCCAGAAGGCCAACCGTATCCTGGGCTGCATCAAAAGGAGTGTGACCAGCAGGTCGATGGAGGTGATCCTGCCCCTTTACTCTGCTCTCGTGAGACCTCACTTGGAGTATTGCGTGCAGTTCTGGTGTCCTCAACATAAAAAGGACATGGAACTGTTAGAACAAGTGCAGAGGAGGGCCACGAAGATAATCAGGGGACTGGAGCACCTCTCATATGAAGATAGGATGAGAAAATTGGGGCTGTTCTGCCTGGAGAAGAGAAGGCTGCGTGGAGACCTCATAGCAGCCTTCCAATACCTGAAGGGGGCTATAGGGATGCTGGGGAGGGACTCTTCATTAGGGACTGTGGTGAGAGGACAAGGGGTAATGGGTTTAAACTTAAACAGGGGAGGTTTAGATTGGATCTGAGGAAGAAATTCTTTACCGTGAGGGTGGTGGGGCCCTGGAATGGGTTGCCCAGGGAAGTTGTGAATGCTTCATCCCTGGCGGCGTTCAAGGTGGGGTTGGACATAGCCTTGGATGTCATGGTTTAGTGGGAGGTGTCCCTGCCCACGGCGGGGGGGTTGGAACTCGATGATCTTGAGGTCCTTTCCAACCCTTACTATTCTATGATTCTATGATTCTATGATTTTTAAAAAGGTGGCACTTTAGGTATTGAGGCATCATGCTGTTTCACATGACTATTAACTTGGAGGAGTTTATGCTGTGTTTTTTCTAGACTGAAGGCTTATTTGTTTGTCTTAATAGTTGTTATAAAAACAGTTTTTTATGATGAAACAAGGAAACCTTACCAAACAGCCCCAAAATAATTCAGGCAACTGACAGAAGGCAATGCATTCTTCTATGAAGACATTATGAATGCTTTTTTTTTTTTTTTCTCCTATCTCTGTCATCCTCTTTAAGTTAGATTTGGAGAGTGATTTTATCTTTAAATATGAATCAGATGATGTTGCCAAGACAACCTCTCCTCAAGCTTTTCATTTCACCCACAGTGTGTGCTGAACCTCCATCAAGGCTTCTTCCAGATTGATTGGTCACTTATTTTTCAAGTGGGATTTGACTTGATGAAGCAAAACACTCAAAGTACTTGATTTTCTTGCCTCCTCAGTGAATCACTCCAACTAGTTTAACTTGCTCTGTCATTAGAGCTGGAAGAAGCTAATCACACTGGCAGCTGGATTCCAGTGTATGAGACAGAACGTTTGACTAAGTTACAGCTCTGCAGTCATCACTGCTTTCCTAGTCAAGGCATAGACGTCCATGGGGGGAATGTAGAGACAGTGACAGAAAACCTCCTTTGCAGGGTGTTTTACAGTACCTCCTCCAGGATATTCATTCCCAATCTAGTGATGCTGTATATCAAGCTACTAGAGTTATGCCCACTTTTGTATTCTCTGCAGATGTCTTATTGTAAGACACCTTTTGTTAAACCAAAATCACTTTTGTTGCTTGGCAGGTTCTCAAGTAGCCTGTACAAATTGGCTGCCCTATTGCTGATGGGATGGGGAGCACGATGTTGGGTTTAGCTGCTTATCATCACTCTTCGTTGCCATGAGAGCTTTTTGAAGGTTATTGCTGTATAGGCTGTTCCTCATAAGGGGAGTGTCAGGCTTCAGTCATATTTGCATAAATGTAGACTTAGTTTGTCATAGAGTAATATTAAATTCCCTTTTTCTTTCTTATAATGTCAATGTATTTTATGCCCCTTTTACTCTCACTTCTCACTACTTTGTCAACAGATTCCCATGCATTACTCTGCACAGTAATTCTTTTAGCTTTAATAATGGCGATATCATTCTGTCTTAAACTTTCAACAAAGCAGGCTCTTGAAAAGTGATGTTTTAATAAAATATAACAGTAGCAACGGCTTAGCTTCTCATCCTAAAAAAAAAAATGAAGGAATCTTGCGTGAAAGGTTTCTTTGCCCTTTTACTGCCACCGCAAATTCATTTTCTCAAGAAACACAGTAAGGTTGGTGACAAGATGATGACTGAGAGACCATCAATAGTCAAGGCTGTAACAAAGCAACAGCAGATGGAAACATGTTGATGGGCATTGTCTACAGGGGTGAGGGCTCAGAAGGGATCTGCCCCTTGTCCCCCCTGCCTGGGCGTTCAGTGCTTGGAATTTCAAATTGTTTACCAAGAAGCAGCTGAAAGATGAGAAAGACAAGAATTCATCATCCTGACTGAGATGAGGATTTATCCAGTAACAGGCTTATATGATCACTAGTGCTCTGAACAGTTTGTGGTTTTCACTGACAGAAAAACAGTTTCATGACAGATTTTCTTTTAACAAATATGACCAATATTTAAATTTTTTTTTAGATGCTGCATCCCTTCTTTCCAGCAGAGAGGCACAGAGAGAGGTCTAAATTTCTGCTACATCAATCTCCTAAAAGTCCTTTCCATTTTTCAAACTGTTGGCAGCAGCTGATGTACTGTATTTACAGTTTGCAGGTCTAATGCAGCTTTCCTGTCATATTTACAAATGCAGGATCTGTTGCTACTTAATTTGATCTGTATTGAAATTGCAGCATAAGTATAAATATTTATTATTTTTTTTTATGCCAACTATGAGGGTTTTCAGTATTGGCTTTGTATCTTACGGTTATTTGTGCGTGAGGGAGAAGGTTGTGGAAAACTGATCAAAGTCGGCCTGTGTACTGAATAAAGAAAATGCAGATTATATTGTGGGCTGCAAGATACTACAGTGAAGGGATTGTTCTAAATGCAGCACATTAAAAGTTATTTCAAGCCAGGATGTAAATGACATTTCAGATTTTGAAAAGAATAATTATCTGAACTGTCACTTGAAAGGAAAATTCTTTATCTATTGGTTTTTTATGTTTCAACCTTTAAAAGACACCTGTGAGATTTATTTTTAGTATGTGAATAAACTTCATGGAATAAAGTAGAATGACTAATAACCTTGGTCTGTTAGACACAGCCATTAACTGTTTGTCCCGGAGTTACTCTGCCCATGCACTTTTTCTTGAGATAGTAAGCAAGCCTAGGTTTTGAATCTGGTTTATTTATTTTGAGGCATCTCCACGACTTACAAAATACTGCCTAAACAGTCACATAAGTGACTGCTATTTGAATCCCAGTACCCCCAGGAGGTAAGCCTGTGCTGCAATTTACTGCCACCATTATGTCTGTATTAGCACACAGTAGTTTTTGTACCTATAAGTGTGCACCTAAGTACCAGCAACTCAGGCGCTTAAAAACTTTTGGGCTGAGCTGTATCTTCCTGATGGTTTGCAAGAGGTAAATATGTATCTCATGGCTAAAGGCAACTGGCAGCTAACTAGCTCAAGTCAGATCAACATTTTTCCCATACCTTTTCCTTTGCTTCTTAACTAAACATGTAAAAGGAAATAAATATTAGTCATCCTTTGTGGGGAGTGAAGGCGATAGGATTTGCATGAGAAACACTCTGGGAACAAGCTCTGAAGCCTTGATACCAAACAAGCCTTGGGGCGATAAGCTGGAATGTTGAAAGACAGGAGATGTAAACAAGTAAGCCTTGGGTGGATAAGGCTGGATGTTGCTGTAACAAGGAATCTCAGTTGGAGGCCAAAGGGTGTGGGGGTCGTGAAAAGAACTGAAGCAAGAAGGTGAAACTGTCCAACTGTGACCAAGGTGTGATCAGCATTGTGATTGGACTATTTACCTGGGGATCTTTACAGGGACAAATGAGACTGACTGTGGCATGCTTGTGCAGGTTGGGAAGGTACTGAACAAAGGGATAAAAGGGCTTGATTGTTATAAGTTGGGTCTCAGTCTCAGTATCCCCACAGACCTGAGTTCGTGCCTCAGTATGCCACAAATGGTGCCCAGCTTGGGGCCCGAAAACAACTAGCTGTCGATCTGCTGGCGTGGTTCAGCCAAGACACGTGCTGAAAGGAAGCAACTCCACACGCTGAAAGGAAGTGTATCCAGCGCGCTCAGTTACCTATCGCAGGACGAGGGTAAGCAGCTGAGAACTATGGGGACTGCTTTAATAGAAGAGCAAAGAAATGTTTTACAAGTTTTTGCTAATATTCTTAAGAAGTATGGGATGAGCCTTTGGTGAATTATTTTTGAAACTTTAAGAGTTTATGTCGGCTCACAAGCAAAGGAAGCAGAAGCGGCACCCTCGGCTTCCTTACCGCCAATTTCTTTGCCTGACTGCCATGAGATCAAAAAATCAGTCCTGCGGTTCTGCCGCCCTGATAATTCTGATGATGACCTGGATGCTTCTTTTGACCCGGGGCCTATGGATCCAGAAAAGGAGCCTGATTTATATCCCCTAGACCCTCGTGATAAACGGGCAGCTGTAAAGGGAGAAGCGAGACGGGCGGAGGATGCAGATGTATTGTGTGCTTTCCTGGGGATGTATGTGGATCGAGACCTGCGGCAGGAAGGTCTCTCACGTGCTGTTATCAAAGATACCATGCAAACGGTGAGGGACCATGGACTCAAGGCCCCATATACAACCCATTTGATACAGTCTGTCTGTAATACTCATGTATTTATCCCAAATGATTTCAAAACGTTGTTTCCTTTGATTATGACGGACATGCAATACACTGTGTGGGAGTCGAAAATGAGGCAGCTCACAGGCGCCCAGGCTGCTGAAAACTTAGCACTGGGAGTGCGTGACCCATTGAGAACTATAACTGCTGATACATTACTGGGGCAAGCTGATTTTGGCGCCAATGCTGCACAAGCTATGATTTGCCAGGCAGGCTTGCAGCAAGTTAAACAGTTGGCACTTTGTGCTATGAAAACTGTCCCTGAAGCCGATAAACACAGACAGCCTTTTGTCCTAATCGAACAAGAGGCAAATGAGCCGTTTATGAAGTTTTTAGACCGACTTAATGAGGCTCTGGAAAAACAGATCGATAATGAGAAAGCACGTGAATATATTTTCAAGCAACTTGCTATTGAAAATGCCAACCCTGACTGTCAGAAAGTATTGTGACCCTTAAAAAAATCCTAGCATAGATGATATGTTAAATGCTTGTATGAATGTCAGGTCTAGACAACACAACCCGTCTCTGATTGTGGAAGCATTTGCAGCATTGTCGGTTAAGCTACAGCAATGCTTTTTGTGTGGTCAGTATGGCCATTTGAGAAAGGACTGGCCAAAAGTAAAAGCAAATAATAAAAGGAGAACACCTGGAATCTGCCCACGCTGTCATAAAGGCCGTCATTATGCAAATCAGCGTCGATTGAAATTTGACCGGGATGCCCCAAGCGGAGCGCGGGGAGGGGCCGCGCCATGACAACAAATCACCCCTCCAAATGGCCCCTTCGCGGAGCTGCCCCGTTTGCGCGCCAGCGAGTGGACCTGGCCACCTCAGGAGAGACAATAATTCAAAACACATCAGTTATGCTTACTCCAACCGGCACATATGGCCCACTCGGGCATGGGAAGGCAGCATTGTTAATTGCACAATCCTCTACAACAAAAAGAGGCCTTTTTGTGCTGCCAGGACTCTTAAGACCATGTTGCAGAAACAAATGGGGAGTTCAGGGTTAACCCCACAAGAACGTATAGCGAAAGCCTGTTATGTTTCGAATTTTTTAAATTGTTGGACGGAGGATGGACCTCCTATACAGCGCCATTTCAGGGGTTCTAAGGATTTTAAACGGGGAAGCTCATGTTAAAGTACGTAACCTTGAAACTTATGAATGGGAAGGCCCATTCCCTTTAAAAATGTGGGGACGAGGTTATGCTTGTGTTTCCACAGATAAAGGACCTCGTTGGGTCCGTGCATGACGGGTTCATTCATCCTTGTCTTCTGCCTCTTCATCACAGGAGGATTGACCCTACCGTGGCTTCCCACCCAGCCAAAAGAAAGCATCTGGGTAACATTAGCTAATGCAACAGCGTAAGACACCCTGTGCCTGTCAGTTGCCACACCTATGAATCCTTTCAGTACATGCCTGGTAGAACTGCCGTTGGACATCTGGACAGTGGCTGTCATACCCTCAGCACCCCAAGCAATGGCAGCCTCAAACCCTGTGGACACATGGGATGGCTGGGTGGTGCAACAACCAGTAGCCTTTTTAAAACCACAAGAAATTGATTTGTTAGGATCTGTAAAAATGGACGTGTTTGTATTTTCATTACACAGGATGAAACCAATCATTAGTGCAGAATGTTAACTCTTCCTTAGCTGTTTCTCGAAATGCTTCTGTGTGGTGTAATCATATTTCTGTCAACTTTTCTTATTCTTCTAATTCACTGATATCACTTCCTCGAGGTATCTTTTTAATCTGTGGAGATGAGCATGGCCTGGCATCCCTTCTCACCTATTAGGAGGCCCCTGTAGTCTCAGCAGATTAACAATGTTAACCCCAAATATTTCTATGATACTGAATTACACGAAGTTTCACCATCTCCACCGGATAAAAAGATTTGGTCATGCTTTTACTCATGATTGCAACGAGAGGGCTACATTCTGGAATATTACAGAGATAATCTCAGTGTCTCTTTTTGCACCAGGAGTAGCTGCTGCAAAAGCTCTTGCAACTTTAAACAAATTGGGATGTTGCCTTGCAAAGCAAACAAATGCTACATCTAATGCTCTTTACAGTCTCCTCCTTGATGTTGATTCTGTAAGACATGCAACCTTACAAAATCGGGCTCTCATAGATTTTCTTCTCTTTGCCCATGCTCATGGCTGTGAGGACTCTGAAAGCCTGTGTTACATGAACCTTTCAGACCACTCTGAATCAGTTCACAAAAGTATATGAACTCTCAAAGAACTTACAGGAAAACTTCAGGTTGAGGATGGCTGGAACCCTTTTTCAGATTTATTTGCTGGGCTAGGAGCATGGATGAAAAAATTGATTGTATTAGGAGTTTTTTGCTTTGCTAGTGTTCATTAGCTTGTTAATTTGTATTCCTTGTTTAATGAAACTTATACAGTCTCTTATTGATCGAGCCCATAAGCAGGTGTTGGTAGTAGATATACAAAATAAAGAAGGGGGTGATGTGGGGAGTGGAGGTGACAGGATTTGCATGAGAAACACTCTGGGAACAAGCTCTGAAGCCTTGATACCAAACAAGCCTTGGGGCGATAAACTGGAATGTTGAAAGACAGGAGATGTAAACAAGTAAGCCTTGGGTGGATAAGGCTGGATGTTGCTGTAACGAGGAATCTCAGTTGGAGGCCAAAGGGTGTGGGGGTCGTGAAAAGAACTGAAGTAAGTAGGTGAAACTGCCCAACTGTGGCCAAGGTGTGATCAGCATTGTGACTGGACTATTTACCTGGGGATCTTTACAGGGACCAATGAGATTGAATGTGGCATGCTCGTGCAGGTTGGGAAGGTACTGAACAAAGGGATAAAAGGGCTTGATTGTTATAAGTTGGGTCTCAGTCTCAGTATCCTCACGGACCTGAGTCCACCTCTCAATACATCACAATCCTTTGATTTCAAAAGGAATGAAGGTAATGAGGTAGTATGTGTCACCTGTCTGCATCATTTATTGCAATTGCATTTTGAAGCCACACTTAATTTAACTTAGTGTTGGCTTCCTTTCAGCTGACCTTCACCTTGCTAAAATGATGAGTGAACCAAGGAGTGAGCGCTGTAGATTTTTTTTTTTTTTTTTGGCTTACAGTACAGTATACTTTCAACACTGGCAGCCATAAAGCTACATAAAATAATATTCTAGGTCTCTGGCAGAAACTTCGTATCCCATTCATTCTCAATATTTATTGTCCACAGAACAAATGTACTCTTAAAAAAAATGTTTCTTGATATTTTGCTCTATTTTTACAGCATTGGCATTCCTTCAGACTAAGTGTGAACGTAGAGATAAATTCACGTGGTTTGAAAAAGAAAGTGTTTCATCTATTTCTGCTTGCTAGATCATAGAAAGTTTATATATCACTATGAAATCTGAAGGAGAGCAGAGGTTTTAGTAATATTGCTTGATGTTTTCTGCAAACAATCAACCCATTTTCAAGGCATTCTACAGCACTGATATTTTGTTAAATACATCTGTTTTCCGATGTAGGTGTTCAGTTTGTCCAGGGCACCTCAGCATTTGTTTCAGCCATGAACTACCACACCCATTTACCACACCACTGTGTTTACCCAGTTCAGTAGACACTCTTCCTTTTGTGATTCTTTACACTTTTGTACTTGCCACCTACTGTTTCATTGACAAGCAAGATTATTTCTTTTTTTTTTTTTCCTAGAAGCAATACTGTAGGCATAACAAGTGTCTCTGAACTGTCACAGTTCACATGTAAAATGTCCTTTTAAAGTTGTCTTTACGGCTGTTGTAAATCTGTTCATTCCAACTCATACTGCAGAACAGAGGGTTTCAGAATGTGACTTGTTTGCGGAGCTGAAGCATGGGAAATCTCGATTGCTCTATGGTTAACCCCCTGGAGTTTGGAAAATGATCCTAATCTAAATAATCACCAGTAGCTAAAAAATACATCATTAAATCTACTTGAAATGCTGCTCCTTTGAATATATGTTGCTGCAGATGACACTTGCCTTTCTAGTCACTCTTGCCTCCAGTGTGGTCATGATTTTTCACCTTTCTCATAGTTATGTACATAGGAGTATGTGGCACTACTATTGTGCTGGATTTGAACTTCTTTCTTTTATCAGAACCCAGGTTCTCAACATTTCATGCCTCAACTTCGGTAGGACTCAATACATTCCATTTCCTACTACATGAGCATCATCATCTTAACTTCAATGCCTGCATTAGCTTTTGTTTTCTCTCATCCCAGAGACATACACGTGAAGCTTAAGAGCAATTTGCCTTTACTCAAGTGTTCTCCTTGTAAAGCCCACTTTTCACTTAAGGTTCCCCCCTTGTTCACAGGATTTACTGTTCCTCAGCCGCCTCATTCATAAATATACTTTTACTTTTTTTTCCATGTCAATACTTGTGTATAAGGGAAAAATCATTCCAATAGAGCTGCACACCCATTTCTGTGTCCTTCCCCCAGTTCTCCCATATGACTTCTCTTTGCTCATTGGCTGCCTGTAGTCACTATTATGTCTGAGTGTGGAGAGGAGATGTGTTGTCCTTCCTTGCTTTGCTTCTCTTAGCTATTCCTTTCCTCTTAACTTTCCCCATTTCCACCATTTCTGGTAGAAAGTCATATAGGTAACTAAGCCCACAGCATGTCCAACAGCATTAACTGTCCTTGTCTTTTACATCGTAGACTTTCAAGAAATGTAGGGCTGGGACCTGCAATTAAAATGTTGCTGGTGTAGTGGAAAACGTCTATAATTCTGTGACTGTGGTTAGTGAAAGTGTATTTACTATCAATGTGCTGAGATCCTTATCTTCTGTGAGGGTTTATGATCCTGGACACCAGGCTGTTTGATGGGAAATGCTTTTGCATTACTTTCTTTTGAAGAATGAAGATGTCGACAGGAATAGCATTGTACTAGTTAAGTCTTTTATATTTGAGTAGCTTAGAAACTAAATTCTAATGAGATATTTGCATAAGTCATTCAGTACACAGAATTTTTTTTTTAAACTTTCAAGATATTAAAAATACCTTAAGCTGCAAAGTGCAGTAGATCAATAATGTATATTAATCCTGACTCCTAAGTAAATATGCACACTTCTTTTTCTTCAGAAAAAATCACAAATCAATTAGCTGGGTTCAGATCAAATCACACCAGCACATGCCAGAGAGCTCTCAACAGGAGATATACAGGAGAATTTGGAATAGATATTGGTCATTCTTTTCCATGCTCTGTAAATTTCTCTTAATGTAACACTTCTCTAAAATGCAGCTGCTAATGAAGGACTATAAAAATCTATTCCCATCTATTGTAAATGCAGAACAGTAAAATTTATAAAGGTAGTGAAGAAATCAAAGCCGAATAACTTAAAAATGGAAATGGGTTTGTCAGTGTTGTGTTCCATCTGTGATGAGCCTTGCACTGAGAAATTGCTTTCAGCTATGAGACATTTTGTCTTGTTAAGTAAATTTGATGCATCATATGCAGCAGCTTCAAATACCTGTCCATTTCTTTAGATCTTTTGAAATATTCCAGATTCACTTTTCCCAGGCAGTGATAAGCTTCTGTTAATGCCAAGGTATGTGTGGTGTAATTATTGGGTAAGTGGACATTATATTAGTGTAACAGCAAAATTACAGCCTAAACCTTACCCTACCCCCCCCACCCCCCCTTGAGATAGTTATTCACTTACAGAAGCGATAAAAACTGGGAACTTTTGGAATCCTGAAAAATGGTCTTCTAGAATCTCAATTTTTAATATTTCCCCCTGCCCACTTTAAAATGTTGCTGTTCTCCAGATAAGAAAATGGATGCTATGGATCTGTCCCCACATTGACTGATAATGAAAGTTTAAAATGGCTTGCTGCTTCACAGAGCTGTAGTTGTGGCATGTGGTCTGACTCCTTGGACATCACAGGTCATATGCCTGTGTGCTTTAGAACAGGCACAAGGACTTCAATTAAAGTTTTTTTTTTTTTTTTTTTTTTTTTGTGTGTGCGTTTTTGTTTGTTTGTTTGTTGTGTTTTTTTTTGTTTGTTTGTTTCTTTTTTTTTTTTTTTTTTTAAAGGTGGGGAGGATTGGGGCTGAGAGAAGAAAGAAAGAAAAAATCATTCCTCAAGTTAGAAACTGTCATGGGCCAAGAATAGGAGTAGTACCAGTGCCTGATGGTCCTTACATTGGCAAGGAACTGACATGGCAAGATATACCAGATCCTTTGAACAGGTAAATTACTTCTCGTTGTACAAAGAGAAGGCAAAAAAGCTCAGTGTTTTTTTCACTAAGTGTAGAATTCCTTCCTACCCCCGGATCAGAGTGGCTCTGAGCATGAGTCAACTGAATCAGTCTGGAAGCTGTGAGGATTTCTGTAATGTGATCCATATCATGCAGTTCTTCCACTGCTGAACTTAAATGCTATGGAAAAAGGCAGAAAAAACAGATTTTACATAGTGTAGAAAAGGCTTTTTGACTCACTTAAGTCCTATGCTCAATCTATAAAGTGCTCTCAGTATGTGTTGAGGATAACAGAAATTGCTGCCTTCTCCAAGGACTGAGGAAGAGGCTAAAAGGGTTTTACAGCTTTGTAGGTTGTCAGTTTGAAAGATCAGTCATCATGAAACTTAAACAGATATTTCCTCCTATAACTTAGACTTTCTTTTAAGCTGATTTGTAGGGCATGAGATGCCCTAGGGTATGAGACATCAGCATGCAACTTGCAGGTATGAGTCAGGACCAATGGGAAAATTATTTCTTCTTGAGTGGCAGGCGGATGTCGGGTGAGGAATACTCCAGGGATCAAAACCAGTGTTTGATCCTGTATTTAGGCACCCTTAAACCGTGGTGCGAACAGTGCTGAGACTCACATTTTTCTTAGTAAACCGTTCCAGTGCTTCCTTATTCTGTTTACTATCTAATTGAATATTAATTCATGGTTCAACTTGCCAAATTTTGACTTGCAGTTGTTCAATCCTCTGTTTTTATTAACCAGGTTGAGAGATTTCTCCTTTAGCATACATTTTGGCTTTGCGGTTGGTCTTCTCTTTAAAGCAGTAAAAGCAGTGGGGCCAGTCATGTGATATCCATGGCCTTTTGGCTTTGGGACTGCTTTATTCCAGCTGCTTCAAGAGTCTGTTCTGCTGTTTCTTTGCTTTCAACAGAACCTGACTTTTACCTGGCAGGCCCGTTGTCTGTCCAGACACTGTTATCTTTCTGGCACCACCCTTTTTGTGAGGACATTCTTGCTGAAATACCCTTGCAAATCACAAGAAAGGTTTGGTAACATTTAATTACACTGATCAGCAGATTGAGCGTGGGATTGGGGTGATCGGTCCCTTTGATACTCTAGTTCTCTTTAAAGGGATCAAGGTCTAGAGTGAATGTCTCTTACAGTGTGTATGTCAGATTTGGTTCTAGAGAGCATTAGTTTATGTAAGGCTTACCCTGCCTGCTGTATCCCCATGTAATCTCCTTACAGCAGTTATTGCACTGCAAGAGGAGGCTTGCTAGACAGACATTCCTGTCTTGTCCACCTTCCTTCAGCATCTGTGTGTTTCACTTCTTCATGTTTCATGGCAAAAATCACAGGCTTTCACTCATCCCCATTGATACATGGCTCCAGCCATTCTCTGACCTTGAAGAGTGCTTTGCAAGCCCTTACTGTCCAGCCCTGACAGATTGATGTCACTGCTACATGCCAGGAGGCTGCCCTAATATTCACTTTCATTCAAAGCTTTTGTTAGCCATCACTTCACCTCTCAGGGTCTCAAACTAAACATCAGTTTGAACCAGCTGCTTCACAGTACTGATGGCCTGGCCCACTGACCTCTTCCATCTGCATGTGTTTTTTATATTCCTTTTCCAGCCAGTGTCACTGCCCATGACCCTCTCTGCGAGACTGATGTTAATTCTACTTTAAGTCACCGTTTCTTTGATGATAGTTCTGAATTATCCACTGACTACAGCATTCCAGTTTTAAGACCTCCACTAAAGTTTGATTACAGCAGTACCATAGACACTAATGTAAAGATTTTGGGGTCTTCTGATATACTGTTTTCTTCTGTTTGTTTTCTTGTTTATTGTTCTTGCCTCATGCTTGCATTTATCATCTTCATGATTCTATAGCCACTTCAGAGAAGTCACAAAAATTAGCAGGTTATCCCTAATTAGGCACCAAAAAAATCTCTGCACTACATTTCGTTCTTTTTGATATTTCAGCAATGAAATAGAATTTGTATTGCTAGCAAAATCTGAATGTGAATCATAGAATCATAGAATAGTTAAGGTTGGAAAGGACCATAAGATCATCTAGTTCCAACCCCCCTGCCATGGACAGGGACACCTCCCACTAAACCATGCCACCCAAGGCTCTGTCCAACCTGGCCTTGAACACTGCCAGGGATGGAGCATTCATGAGAGAAAAGTCCCCTACTTACTCTTCAAAATTCTAGTGTTGGGCACCACTTCATGATATCTGGGACAAGTGGGATCAAGTACTATCAAGTCAAGTGTGCTGCTTTCACAAAAGAACCTGGTGCACGAAATATGCGTCACCAGAATCCTTTTCTTTCTCTAACAATTGCATAGCAGTGCTGCTTTTTCTTTAATCCTCAATTTTAACATGGTATTATCCAGACTTATTTTCTTTTTTCCTCCAGCCACAGAGCAAAGATAAGAAAAGAATTGCAGACTTTCTATTTTATTAGCTTTCTCTGAATACCTTTGCAAAACAGGCAGTTTTGTCTATAGTAATTCAGCTGCAAGAACTGCCAGCTTCCTGTATTTTCAGGAGTTTGGTATTAAGGACTGTATTAATAATGTTTTTGTTTTTGTGTTATTAGAATTTTCTTTATGGCTAAGCATAAGACATTCCCTGATCTGCGTTTTGTGTGAGGTAAACATTTTAACGAAGTAGCAGAAAATTCTTCATTGTGAGAAGTTATACACTCAGGAAGGAATAGATAAAGCTGCGCACTCTTTCCCGTCCTTCTAGGCAAGAGGTATGTCTACTTACTCTCATCAGAGAACTGAATCTGTCCTTTTCTGGGGGTAATCAGAGCATTTGCCTGATGCTATTCCACTGGTGATAAACACCCAAGGAAGTTCTCCTTGGCCTCCAGATGTCTTAAAGTCTAGCACTAGCACCATTGCTTGCTTCTCTAAATTGCTTTTGAATTTCTTTCTTGCTATTTACCCCTTGCATTTAACTCTCTTTCCTTCTTTTCTTTAGGGAATATAGTATAATAGAATTGTTTTTCTTTTCTGTAGCGGTCTCATGTTATGGATTGGACTTTTAAAATATACTATAATTGAACTACTGAAAATAAAATTGTCTGCACATTGGCAGTCCTCAGTAGAGCCCTTCTTTTTTCTTCAGGTTCAAAAAGCAACAGAAAACCTAACCTATAATTGTCTGCATTATCAGGATGAGATATCTACAACACCTTTCGAAAGGCAACTGGAGAAGTGGAGCACAACACAGCTGTTTCCACTGCTGCTGCCAGGCAAACAAGCTGCTGTATGTTTGGAAAAGGGCTGCTGAACCCTTGGAAATCCCACAAGACTTTTTCTTTCCTGTGACTCCCAAGGAACTGTGTCTATTTCTGGGAAAAGATTTTGAATCTGAAAGATCTGAATTGGGAGCAGAGATTCTTCTTGAATGCAATGGTCTGCCAATGGCACTTACCCACTACCCCTTTAAGGAACATATGAAATTGTCTGAATAGCAAACACCTCAATACCCCAGTTTGCGTTTGCTGTCTTGAAATGTTAAGGTTGGCCCATTAATTCATCTGTGAAGCTCTGGAAAGAGAAGACTAAGATGCTTTATTTCGGAAAAAAAATCTGCTTCTGAGGACAAAATGCTTATTTACTCTGGAAATACCCTCCACTGGCCAAGGGTGGACTACACACAAACCAAGCTGAATACTAACAGTCCAAATGAGGTGTTGAAGGAGAGTTATTTGTCCAGTGGAGGAGGTGGTTGTTAAAAAAAAAAAAGGAGGAAATTTCAGTTATGTCAGTCACAGTGTTGCCATCTGCTGCTGCTTTGGCATGTCTGTGGCATTCTTCTCATGGTGCTTAAAGGTTTTCCAGGGCTTTACAACCATGTATGTGAGATGTGTAGAGAATCTATAGCTTCCCCTGAATAGTGTTTAGTGCATTTGCATTGCTTGGCACTTGAGGGAAATAAAAGTTTTTTCTTTCTTCTTAGAGTGATAGGTAGGTGGCTCAGCGAAACTCCTGTTTAAAAGTAAATCTTTTTTCCATTTCTGTCTCTGACTTGTGTAGATTGCAGAAATCTATTCACACTTAGCAGTGAAATTTACACTTATAAACTTCTTTTCAGGAGTCTTAGGCTAATGTATGAGCAAACTCTGTGTCTTTCTTGTATGAGTTTCATCTTCCAGGATGACAGTTTCGTACTGCCTGAGGGGTGTACCTGTCCAGATCATCATCATCATCAGGAGGCAGGCAGCCTCTCGAGTAACTGTTGGAAGATTCATTGTGAACTGTGCTCTTTGTGCCCACATTGGGACTTTGGTACTTTGAATTTTTAATCCACGGCCTTTAAATGCCACAGTGAGCAGTAAACAGATAAACCTAATCTTGTTGAGGGACTAAGTGCGTATCACATTATATTAGTGATAACCTGATTCTTCAGAGTTGTGTAGACTTGACTACTTCTGGTGAAAAGCCCTGATTTATTCACTTTTTTCTTAAAGATGTAATCCCACACTGGTTACTTATCCACATTCTATTTGATTAATTCAGTTCACTTGAGATTCTGTGCATGTGTGTATATCTGTGTACACCCACACAGGTACATACAAATGACTGCAATACAACCATTACCTTGGTTTTTGGTGAAAGTAATTCTGTTTTCCGAAAGAAATTAAGATGCCACTTAGACATATAGTTTGTCATTCCACTAGATGAAGTATATGTATCTTTAGGTGATCTGACTTTAACTGATTGTTCTATCCTTGAGGAAATTCACTGGTGTCACATTGAAGCTATCTTCTCTTTTTGAAACTTTAATTTCTGTGCAGTATAGTTTGTCTAAATCCAGTCACAGCAAAAATTCTTACATTACCAGCAAGAAGTGTGAGGCACTTTGATTACCACCTGAGGTTATACATGTATGCATGAAATATAAGCAAATGTAATACATACTACATACAGTCTTTTTATTTGCCACCTGCCAAAAATATAAATGTGCCTGCATGTTAATGTTGGACAATTCTGAAACAACTGATTGGGGTCATTCGTTTGTTTAATTTAATTGTTGCTGATCTAGCTTACAGAAATGCATCTGGACTTTCTTTTCTTTGTAACAATGTGCTTCCAGCAATATTGGTTTTCTTTTAGCTAAAAATATTTCTAAACAAAATGTCACATCAATAATATCACAACCATTATTAACCTCTAAGGAAGCCTGAACTTTTGTACAAGAAATGAACTGGGTCACTGGAATAATTTTTTCTTTGTGTACCCTGTTGCACGTCAACTAGAAGGATTTCTAGCAGGACTGCTGTAGGCCAGCAATACATTCCCCAAAAGAACAAAGTTAGTGCATTAAAAGCACTTTGCCTCTTGCTGGCTTTGGCCAGCATTTCAAGGATTCCAGCTGGTGTCATCGTTTTTCATCCCAGTGCTTATCCCATCAAGGGATTTGACCTTTTTAGCATGACTTCTTTTCAACAAGCCCTGTTAGGCTGGGTATTTTTAATGACGTATTATTTGGTAGATGTTTGCCAATTAAGCTTCACTTATTTCCACCAAGGTGAGGCTGGCTGCTCTATGCTTTTATTCTCTGGAGGAGAACAAACAGAACCTCTGGGCACTTAATTTCCTGTTGCTTGGAGCTGTGAAATAAAATCTACCAGTACAGAAATTGGCTGGGGTCTCATGATGAGGGAGTACTTTTGCTTTTAAACTGTAACCTAAGTTTTGTGGATATGTTTATAAACAGAGATTCTTGTTTGGTTTTTTTTTTTCTATCTGTCTGCTGGGATACAAAGCTGGAAGAATCAATGTAGTTTTTGTCTTTCACTATTCTATTGTAAATGTGTTTTTTTTTTCTTTATTTTGGTAGAAGGAAAGAGCAGTGAAAAAGCTAGAAATTGATTTGGTTTAAAGTAAGGCTGGGATTTTTTTCAAATACAGCTTCACAGTGAGTGAATACATTCTGCTCATTAACATGACCTGGAGCCCAAGTAAAGATTTTATGCTGTAATATAGGCAGCAGAACACTATGTATTTTATAATTTCATGGTCATTAAAAATAGGAATTTACTGCAGAACATTGGTAGTTTGCATTTTTTGGGGGTTTTGGGGTGGTTTTTTTTGATGGGGGGTTGGGTTTTTTGTTGGGTTGTTTTGGGTTTTTTTAATTATTACTGGTGTCTATTATGTTATAATGTATTTTAGAACACTCTTCAGTTACTTTCAAGGTGCCAAACTGGAAGCCTATACTTCTTTCCTGATTTTGTACTTCTGATTGAGAAATTTCGGTGTGTAGTTTCACCAGTGGAAAGTAATTTGCAGTGTCATGTAATTTGCACATCATTGGTTTAGGATGCAATTTTTAGTGCATACTTTTTAGTTTCAACTTGGGATCACTAATTTTCATGGACCTTTAGCCCCTATAGATCTAGCAAAATAATTTATGATTTCATACTTAATAATTAATTTGCAATAATTTCAGTGTAATTTGGTAATAAGATTGAGTTGGGTTTTTTTTCCTGTAGTAGTGTGATAGTTAAATGAAAAATTTTTCATAATTTTCTCTATATACAGTGTACAAAGCAACTGTATTGTTCTCAGATGCACTGTTTCAATGCGTACGAGATGAAACAAAAGTTGTCCCATGTTCATTTTCAGAAGACAAATCCCTGCATTTTTCTATGCCAGTGATAGTGTCCTCTGTGCAAGGTTTCATACACTACAGGAGAAAGTGTGAAAGAACAAGGTCTAAAATACTCCCTGGGACTTGCAGATGTCACAGGACTATCCCTTGTAGAATAAAAAAGCTTTTGCCTTGGTTGTCATTGCTGTAAATTCAGTGGAGATGCGTGGTTGTATTTGATACCAGTTCAGGAAGGCCTTTGAATTCTGCCTCAGAGTAATTAACTCACTAGTGTAGTATGCAATCTGTTCATTCTAGTTTCAGTGGGGATAGGCATGTGTTTCTGATGACATCCATGGAATTAGTGCTCTGTCAAGATAAGTCTATTCTAAAGGCCATCCAGTCTATGTTTGATGAAAATTAATAAAGAATTGTTCTGTACATAGTCATTCTCATGGACTTCAAGAGGAAGAAAAAGGGCTGTCTTATCCCAGGCTGTGTTTAGCCACAACAGAGGAAAGCACAATTGGATGGGTGAGGCTTATTGACAAATTACAAGAAGTCACAGGGCTGAACGTAATTAAAAAATAGTTGAAGTGAAAGAATGAGCTACTAATTGAAAGTAGGAAACTTATTTTCTTGTATTTTTTCCCTTCTGCCTTTCTTCTTTTTGTTTCTGCTAGGAGTCTTACCTTGTCCAGTTTCTTTTCTTTTTTAAGGAAGTCAGCTGAGCTTTACTGGCAATTAAACAAGAAAGACAGAGACTGGTAGCTTCATGATTGATTGTACATAGCCCGAGTGGAGAGAAGGGCAGGCAGGAGTGAGCAAATCACAGCAGGTCATGAAAAGGAAACTGCTAATTTAGGAATCCCAATACTTACACTATTGATTTGCTTTTTTTTTTTTTTAAAAAATTTTCTCACTTATAATTTAAAAAAAAAAAGAAAGCCTGAGTTAGAATTGGGCACGCCTCCTTCTGTAAAAGTGCAATAATAGTGCTGCTAAAGACAGTAAGAAGAAAGACTTCATTAAAATCTGAGATATACAAGTATTATTGCCAGGTACTTACTCTTTCAATTTTGCAGATACTCATATACTACTTGCATTTGACTGATAAGTAAGAGTAGATATTGTTGCTCACCTTTATTCCTTCCTGGTATGAAAGAAAGGAAGCTTTGTAGTTACATATGATACATGTATCTCTGTCCAGTATTTATCCTACTTTACATTAGGTGTGAGAGACATATAATTAACAACTATGTTTTGCTCTGAAGTGGGTCAGGAAGCACCAAATGGCAAGTTTGATATGAAGTGGTCTGGATTCCTGTCTTAATGTGCTTATCTTGCCCTTGACGGTAGGAAAAGAGGTTAGCAGGCTCAGCCTAAGCCCCCAAAAAAATAGAGATCTGGGCTTTTCTATACTTAGCCCTTATCAAACTACAAAGCAAGATTATTCTCTCCACATTCCTGTTTTGAAAAGGAATTTGAAACTTTTCCCTCCATTTGTGTGAACAATAAAGAATGGAACAAGAAGCAAGGGGTTTAACAGCTTGTTATACTTGTTCTTTCAAGTTAGAGGGTACGCAGGACCAACTCAGATGGATATGTGAGACTTGACTATACATATATATGTATGTATATACACACACAGTACTTCAGTAATGAAGAAAGCCACTGATAACTTTGATTTAAAAGCGTATGATGATAACATTTGACATTAAAGTAGCTATTGGAAAAAAACCCTTTCTATTTATTTATAATCTTAATGCTTAATCATTAATAGGTTTCTTCGAACTGATCAGGGTCTTTTAGTCACTTTAATGATCCCACTATAGTTAAAATATAAACAGCTGAACTTGACATGAACTCACAAGAAATAAAACCAAGATCATGATAATCTTGCTGTATATAATTCTCTGCCATACACAGTGGTGTATATATTACCTCAAGGTAATGCTCACTTACTTCGTTAGCAGCCTGATATTTCAGATAGATATTTAAACATAGTAACCAAAGAATCAGTCATCCTTGTAATTCTCCTTCTTTGGCATTTAAGAGCTAGCAGAGAAAGGATTATCACTATCATAGGCAGAGCACTAGTTCTGCTATGTTAAGGTTGTGAACTCTTTTCTTTTTAAAGGTTGACTGTGTTCTTCGTGCTTTAAAATACATATGCTTATACAGATTGCCTTCCAATTGAATGTGTCTCACAGCTATATTGAAGCAAGTTATTCAGTTTTGAGGGCCATTAGAAACAAGGGTTTTCTTCTTTTTTTTCTTTTTTTTTTTTTTTTTTCCCCACTTGAAAAGGCTACTGAGGAAGCTGTTTCTATTACAGAAAGAACATCATCTCATTTTTCTTACTGAAAGTCTCCAGCACTTCATCTCCAGCACTCTACCTCTATTTGGTCTTCTTTTGTCTACAAAATTGTGCTGATTGTAAAGCCGGCATCAGATGAATGTTTTTTTTTTACTGGCAGTGTATGCATATCAAAAGATTTTGCTGTAGAGAAGATCCCAGAGGCCTCATGCTGATCCAAAGTAGGCTGAAAACCGAGCATATTTTCCTTGGAGAGTAAAAGTCTCTGCCTAAGTAAAGTTAACAGGAGTTCTTCTGGTGGGATTGCCATGGGCTTCATTCACATAAAAACATTGTTTGTAAAGAAAAGTTAACGTATATCACAAATGTTGAAAAAGGAGCTGTAAGGCTCAAGTTTTGCTAGAAAGATTGGGACAGTTTGACTCCTGCTAGCACCTGGTGTTCAAAAGTCTGCTGCATTTCAGAATTTTAGAAATTCCAGTGGAACAGTTACTAAACATAACCAACTCTCAGTGAGGTAGCAGTCAAAAAGTACAGGAAGAATCCTCTCAATCCTGTGACAGTTGCCCCCAGAAAACAGACGTGCACTTCCCTTCTAAGGAGAACAACTTTCCAATTCATATTTGTGAGGTTTCTGTTGCTTTTTTTCTGCAACAACCTATCCTACGGCAACAGATTCCTTATTTCATTCTCATTGCTTTCTCTACCAGTACATTAGTGTGTGTATGATCACTAGATAAATGTTTCAAGTCCCCTGCTGTTTTTAGGAAATAGAACTTGAAGCCTCAAATCTGATTATTTATTGAACGGGCTGTGTTGGAGGTGATGCTTTGGAAAAGCTTTTTCAGGTGTCTTTGGTTTTCCTGGCGATAATCACATTGAACAACAAACATGACATTTTCCTGGGTATTCTACATTTTCCAAGTAACTGGTTTGTTTTTCCAGGTATCAAAATTATTCAGGTACCTTTGGATAATACTTTTCGCTTTGTGACAGATAGATGTCTTTTACCTTTTTGTCCTCTGCACCCAGTTCAGCAAGCCTCGACAATACATCCCACAGCCCAGGATGTCTTCACTTAGGTTCCACGTGGCCTAAAAAGGACCAGACACATCTCCTGTGTACCTAATGATGCCAGTGAGTTTACAGAGAGAATAAATTTGATTGAAAAGGGAAAAGTTTGATAAAGAAACAATAAATATTACAATCTAGAAGTGTGACATTACTTCATGAATGAAAGTGGAAGGAGCTGAAACCTCTGAAGCAGTTATCCCCTGCTCCAAAAGAACTTCAAGGAGAAGAGTTAAAAGAAATATATTTCTTCTGTCAAACAGGAGTTGAGGTTATGGGTATTTGTAAAACCATCCATACATTTCAAAAACAATAAATCAAACAAAAAGAATTCAGTGGCTAAGAGTAATAGAAGCATTACAGACCAAAATCATGTGTGTCTATATACACAGGTGTTGGAAATGTGTAAGAATACTTGGAACAAAGTACACTGCACAGATGCTTCATTGCATTGCAGTCTGAATATATCATATTCAGTGCCCTACCAATGTTTGTAGTCTTTTAACAAACTTATATGTCAACAATTATATTGGAAAGCAGATGTCATGAACTTGTCTGCCATCATATCAGTCTGTCTATATTTGGAAATTTATTAGGAAATATTGGTGATGGAAAAATACTCAAAGACTTGAAAATAGATTAGAAGTTCTGACTACCATAGCATAGTACACAAGGCAGCTCAGAGGCTGCTCAGTTTATTGTTGTTGAAGAAGGCAAAAGCAAATAACATGCAGATACAATTTTTCATCATTTGTTCAAGCACTAGACAGATTGATTTCTTCTAGAAAATACAAGAAAGAATGTCTCTTGCATCTATCCTACCTTCATCTATAAATGAATTTTAATCTTTGATCTTGCAGAGGAATTCAGATGGTAAAATGTTTCCTCAAAGTGTTTTTGGGAACACAGAATTTTGCTCAAAGGTTATTAATATTTCTACTTAAGTGTTTCATAGGTGACTTTAAAAATATCCTCAGGATATCTAATGCTGCTATAGGAATAATAAGGAAGAGGTGATATTCTTGCATGTGGATTGCAAGTTGGTAAGAGCGGTTAAGTACATTTAAGCTACTTAGACGTTCTTTGGCTCACTTTTTCAGGGCAATGTAGGTCAAAATGGAGTGTCTGTAGCTGAATTAAGTCTTGTCACAATAAGAAAATAATTTTTTTTTTCTGGAAGATTTGATAAAAACTTAATGGTGAATTTGTTCCTTCTTGCAATCACAGTGAAATATAGTGGTAATTTTTAGCTTTTTAAAAAAGTTTTTCCAGGTACAGCAATGGAAAAATGTATGCTGAATAGAAATTCTACACAACTGTTGTTACTTTTTAGAGAAATATTCAAAATAATAATGGAGCTTGCCAAAGAGCAACTTGGGAGGTGATTTTAAATTTTTGTGGAGCTAATTATGTACAGAAAAGAAGTGATAGTGCCAGGGTTTTCCACACGGCTGACAAACATAGAAAAATTCAGCTGCTGAAATTTAACATAAAGGCAAATTCAATAATGAAAAAGTAATATGCTGCAGTGATGATGAATAAAGACTGAATTTCCAGAGGTGGTGACCTTATTGCCATTTGGGCCTTTAAAGTAAGGTTAATTATTATGAAATGCCTCTTGTGCCCTAGATTTTAGAGGCTTTCTGCAGTCCTACTTTGCAGGTGTTCACAGTGGTTTCTGCTAAGCTTGGAGTTCCTTAGTTAATGCATGTTGCTATTGTAATGCTCTTCCTTTAAGAGCTTTGGGGAGAGGAGGATTGCTTCTCTGGGCCTCTGGAAACTCCTACCTGCCTCGAGGCAATTATGGTATTCCAGCTTTGTGCATAGTGGGTTTCACTGTGCTCTTACAGGGTCTGGGATGTTTATTTTTCCTATTTGTGCCTAATTAGCAAAGTGTGTTGGGCATAGGGAGATGTCAGTTTTTAACTGACAGGTTTAGCATATTTTGATTTCACTCAAACATTAGTAGTTTCCTTAAGCTGGTGAAAAAAACAATTTGGTGGGCTGAGAAACTGGAAGTGATACAGAAAATCTTCAGTACTTGGCAGAAAGCTACTGATAAGAGCTACAATAATACTTTGAAAGTGCAGGAATGGTATGAAGAAATGTAAAATCCTCTGCTGGGTCCACTTGTTAACAAAGCTCCTAGTAGCAACTAATAAATTGAAAGGGTGAAGAGCAAAACAAAGCTCCTGTTCTCACCTCTCAGTTTAGATTTAGTCTTATACATTGACTGAGATTTCCACAAAATAAACATTATAGTAGAGCATTACACTTTTCTGAATTTTATGTCAAAACAGCAGAAATCTTATTTCTTGTGGACTTATCACATGTAAATTGGAGCATTTGAACAGAGATTGAATCAGGCATAGCATACTCATAAGGAACCTTGTCTGTGTTGATTTAATAGTGTGTTCCCAAGTAAGGCAAGTAGCACTATCCAGGTTTCAGAATCTAATTTCACATGGCTTTTCAAATAATACTGGAGAAATTTACTCTGTTATTGGCTAGAAGTTATAAATGGCTATGATTCTCCTGCCTCCCTCCTTTGGGTAAATTAATTCCAGAGAAAATACATATAGTGATCATAATTATTAGTTCATTGACAGCTTGGTCATGGTCAGTATCATAATGATTCTGCAATATTAGAAAGGAAATCTTATTTTAGGAACTAATGACTTCATTCATACTTTTTTTCTTTTTTTCCTATGGAAGTGAGATTTGGAAGAACATTCATCAACTGTGAGTCATGGCATAATGGCATCATTTCAGACTCTGTGGAATCCCTAAACAGTTATTGAACAGAATTGCTAAAGTAACTAATGCACAACTGCAAATTTGAGGGGTGACAAAGCAGTGTCAGCTACTATTGAATCTATTTCCATAAATTAGATACCACTTCTTTTCACTTGTCTTTTAAAAATATTTAAGTAAAAATATGGTTCTATACGTCATAATATTTACCAAAGCTTGCATTTTTACTCTGTATAATTCACATGAGTAAGTGGAATTTCCTTTTCCCTAGCTTTATAAAATATATGAGAAAAAGAAATTACTTGGTAAATGCTATGTTAGAGCAAGAAAACACAGCTGAAATTTTAAATTCATATGTCCTATAAAAATAGAGGGAATATATATTTTATGCGCGTGTCAAAAAAAACCCAAACAAAGCAAGGGAAGATTCAGTGCTGCTTCTTTAATTCAAACTAAAGATAATGAAATGACAGCAAAAAACTACAGTAGGGAGAGAGGAAAATTTATCATGTTTATTGATGGCTTATGATCTGTAAAATATAATTGGAGAGGACAGGGGAATATAAAAAATCAAAGAAAGCTCTTAAAGAGGCCTAAACAATGCTTGGCAGGTAAAAGAACACGGTTATCTGACAAAAGATGTTAAGTTATGAAGCTAGTAATAAATGATCCTCCAGTAGGTGGGGACGGACACACATTTCCTTGATGTGCATGATATTTTTGTGAACTTGGACGGAAACTGACATAATGATACGATATTGTAATCAAGGTAAAAGAAGGAAGGGGAAGGGGGAGGAAGTTATCGTAAAATATTTTTCTCTGGAGTGAGAGGTATTTGAAAAAGGTGGTGTTTATAGGGACAAGCGCCATAATTTTTTCAGCCATAGTTTTAACATGACAAGTTTTATCTGCAGGAATTAAGGTATTCAGGGCCTGTTCTAATGCCTGCTCAAGTCAACAGAAGGATGCTTATCAACTCTAGAGTACTCTGGAGATTTCCAAGCATTTGGCTTCACTTATGTTGTCCTGCTTAGGTCAGGTTGACCTCATTTTGCTTGAAACACAGTCAGGCTTATGGAGGATGGAGAATGGTGGCTATTGGGAATAATCTAGTGAACACTCATCTGGGAAATTAAGGCCTTTGAGGTAGCTATGAAAGCCAGCCTTTGACAGAACTGAAAAATGCAATTTCTTTTTCTAGCACACACCGAACAAGTGCCAAAATGAGTGATTCACTCTCTTAAATTTTAAATTAATAGAATGTATCTGTTTTGGAAAGCAGCTTATCAAGCAGGCAGTTTTGTAACAGGATTCTACAGTGTCCTCCAAGCTTTTGTGATCTTGGTAAATACTGATGGTAAAAATACAGTATATAATTAATACCTAGAGCCAGCTGTTTCATCCAGAATGTAAGTATGAATAAAATTCCAATTTTTAAAACATATTCTTTGCATAAAAGGTTCTATTTTCCATGCTGGATCCCCTCCTTGCTCTGTCTTTAGAAATTTATAACCAGAAATCAGAAAAAATACAGCTACATTTTTCTAGTTCAACTCATTACAGCATAAAGAGATCGGATTCGACCATCTCATGATCGCTGCAATCGAGGCTGCCCTGGAGCATCACATGTCCAATCAGCCCTTCCCTGTTGGTGAGGACAAGGTCAAGCATGGCACCTCTCCTTGTCGGCTCCTCTTTTACTTGCAGAAGGAAGTTGTCTTCCACATAATCGAGGAACCTCCTGGACTGCTTGTGCCGGGCCGTACCATCCCTCCAACAGATATCAGGGTGGTTGAAGTCCCCCATGAGAACAAGGGCCTGCGTTCGTGAGGCTGCTCCTATCTGCCTATGGAGCGCTTCGTCCAGCAAGTCCCCTTGGTCAGGCGGTCTGTAACAGATCCCCATAATAATGTCTCCCATTCCTGTTCTTCTTTTAACCCTGACCCACAAACTCTCTGTCAACTGCTCACCTGTCCCCAGACAGAGTTCCATACTCTCCAGCCTATCCCTAACATAAATAGCAACTCCCCCTCCCCATCAGGCCTGTCTTTCCTAAAGAGCCTGTAACCTTCCATTCCAACACACCAGTCATAGCAGCCATCCCACCATGTTTCTGTGATGCCTATGATATCATACCCCTGTAGACGTGCACACATCTCTAATTCCTCTTGTTTGTTCCCCTTGCTATGGGCGTTTGTATAGAAGCATCTGACCTGAGCTCCAAGTGAAGCCAGCTCATTGGCTGGAGCAGCTGGAATATCTCTACATTGTTCTGAACATTTATTATATGTGCTGGCCACTGATTGGTTGTATTGGGATGGAATGATGCCCCCCTCCTCCAACACATCTAGTTTAAAGTACCCTTGACCAGTCTGGCAAGCCTCCTACCAAATCCACTCCTCCCTTTCCTTGTCAGATCAGCTCCACCAGCCTCCAGTAGACCTGGCCTACTAAACTGTGTCCCATGTTCAAGGTACCCAAACCCCTGACTATAGCACCACCCTTCTAACCATTTATTAACCTGCCCAATCCTCCTAGCCTTTTCAAGGTCCTGACCTGTATCCTGGAGAATTGACGAAAAGACAATCTGAGCTCCAGAGCCCCTAACCACCTCTCCCAGAGATCTGTAGTCCTTCTTTATGTCCTCTGGGCTACTGCTATCTATATCAGTAGCACCCACATGGATCACTAGAAGTGGGTAATAGTGGGACCGACTAGAGCAGGCAGCTTCTCGGCCACATCCCTGATCCGAGCCCCTGGTAGGCAACACACCTCCCTTGAGCCTGGGTCAGGCCGACAGATGGGTGCCTCTGCTACTTTCAGAGTACAGCCCCTACTACTATGACCCACCGCTTTTTCCTGGCAGCACCAGTAGTGATCTTCTTTACCAGTGCATCAGCCGGTTGTTCTTGGTGGGAGTGTGGTTCCTTATCAGCCCCCTGCAGGACAGCAAAGCGGTTCTGGCTGGGGACACAACAGATTTAGGAGGAAGCCCCTTGCTTTTAATTGTCCTCTCCCTCCTTTTTTTATTTCTTTTTTTATATTTTTTTTTTCTGTTACTGTTTCCCAGCTTCCTGGGCTAGCGGCCTCCTTTCCTGCATGAGCAACAGTGGATGCTTGAGGCCCCTGCACAGTCTGGTCCCGGAGCAAGCAGTGCTGTTTCCCCTCAGCTTCCCTGTCACCTTTCAGCCTAGTAACAGCTTCCTGCAGCTCAGCCACCTGCTGCAGGAGGACCTCCACCAGGGAGCCGAGTGCAGCTCTGCCCATTGTGCACCCTCCCCTCAGGAGAGCAGGGCAGGCACTCTCTACACCCCGACCTCCGCACTGCATCCTCCCCTCTCATCAGCTCTGTCTGGCTTCCTACGCTGGCCACCGGCTGGGCAGCCAGAGCAACGCTCCCAGACCGAGCCTGGGTCACACAGTGAGCGCTCACCATCCCGCGCGAACTGCCTCGAACCCGCCCTGTTCTCCGCACTGCCTGGGGCAGTTTTTTAACCAGTCAGGTCTGCCGCCGCTCCTCCTGGCGCCGCCCCCTCTGAGTCAGCTGCTCGCGTCCGCTGAGCTGCCGGCTCCTGGGCAAGCCCTACCGAGGACTTAGATTGCAGGGATCATGAGATGGTCGAATTCGAGATCCTCAGGATAGTGAGAAGAGCATGCAGCAAGCTCACTGCAATGCAAATAAAAGACTAGGGACAACGCGGGCCCCCTCCGGAAGCTATCGGGAGAACTGGCTACCCTGGATTTGGAGAAGGCTGAGGTTCTTAATGACTTCTTTGCCTCAGTCTTTACCGGCAAATGCTCTGACCACACCACCCAAGTCTTGGAAGGCAGACACAGGAACTGTGAGAGTGAAGACCCTGGGCCCACTGTAGGAGAGGATCTGGTTTGAGACCATCTTATGAACCTGAATGTAGATAAGTCCATGGGACCTGATGTAATCCATCTGCGAGTCCTGAAGGAGCTGGCAAATGAAGTTGCTAAGCCACTGCCCATCATATTTGAAAAATCATGGCAGTCAGGTGAAGTTCCCAATGACTGGGAAAAGGGAAATATAACCCCCATTTTCAAGAAGGGGAAAATGGGTGAGCTGGGGAACCACAGACCAGTCAGTGTCACCTCTGTGCCTGGCAAAATCTTGGAGCGGATTCTCCTGGAAGGCATGCTGAGGCACATGAAAACCAACAAGGTTGGCTTGGTGACAGCCAGCATGGCTTTACTAAGGGGAAATCCTGCCTGACCAATCTGGTGACCTTCTATGATGGGGCCATGGAACTGATGGACAGGGGTAGAGCAGTTGATGTCATCTACCTGGACTTGTGCAAAACGCTTGACACTGTCTCGCATGACATCCTTCTCTCTAAGTTGGAGAGACATCAATTTGATAGGTGCACCACACGGTGGATAAAGAACTGGCTGGATGGCCGCATGCAAAGAGTAGTGCTCAATGGCTCAATATCCAGCTGGAGACCAGTAACGAGTGGTGTCCCTCAGGGATCGGTGTTGGGACCGGTCTTATTCAACATCTTTATTGGTGGGTGACATGGACAGTGGGATTGAGGGCGCCCTCAGCAAGTTTGCCGATGACACCAAGCTGTGTGGTTTGGTTGATACATTGGAGGGAAGGAATGCCATCCAGAGGGACCTTGACATGCTTGTGTGGTGGGCTGATGCCAGCCTGATGAAGTTTAACCATGCCAAGTGCAAGGTCCTACACCTGGGTGGAAGCAATCCCAGGCACAGCTGCAGGTTGGGCAGGGAAGAGATTCAGAGGAGCCCTGTGGAGAAGGACTCGGGGGTGTTAGTCAATGAGAAACTGAACATGAGCCGGCAGTGTGTGCTTGCAGCAGAAAGCCAACCGTATCCTGGGCTGCATCAAAAGGAGCATGACCAGTGGGTCGAAGGAGGTGATCCTGCCCCTCTACTCTGCTCTTGTGAGACCTCACTTGGAGTATTGTGTGCAGTTCTGATGTCCTCAACATAAAAAGGACATGGAACTGTTGAAACAAGTCCAGGGGAGGGCCACGAGGATGATCAGGGGACTGGAGCACCTCCCGTATGAAGATAGGACGAGTAAGTTGGGGCTGTTGAGCCTGGAGAAGAGAAGGCCGCTTGGAGACCTCATAGCAGCCTTCCAATATCTGAAGTGGGCCTATAGGGATGCTGGGGAGGGGCTCTTCATTAAGGGCTGTAGTGATAGGACAAGGGATAATGGGTTCAAAGTTAAACAGGGGAAGTTTAGGTTGGATATGAGGAAGAAATTCTTCACTGTAAGGGTGGTGAGGCACTGGAATGGGTTGCCCAGGGAAGTTGTGAATGCTCCATTGCTGGTGGTGTTCAAGGCTGGGTTGGACAGAGGCTTGGATGGCATGGTTTAGTGTGAGGTGTCCCTGCCCATGGCAGGGGGGTTGGAACTAGATGATCTTAATGTCCTTTCCAACCCTAACTATTCTATTATTCTGTGATATGAGTAAAGACATCTATAAGAACGGAATAGATAAGTCTGATTGCTATTCCACCCCGGTTTAGTGCAAGCCATCATATTTAACTTCATAAACCCTATTAAAATATATTAATAACAAACCAAGGAAAAGCTCTTGTTTCACATTGTGACTGTAAGGCTCTACCAGTTTAAACATCTTCTGATCGATGAAGCTGCCTTCATCTACTAGAGAAAATGCTAGAAGGATAGGGCCAAAGTTCATTTTAAATTTCTTCCCTAATAAAGCATGCAGGAGTGGGAACAGGAAAGACACTGGAGGTGGAAATGGCAGGGTGGGGAGATCAGAAGTACACTCCTTTAAATACTCACATCTCTTGCTGCTGTAGAAGTGCTTTAGAAACCAGTGCAAGAGGCATTCATATGGAATTCCTCCCCAAGGTCCCACATTATGCCAAGTGATGCACAGCAAGAGCAAGTGTCTTTACTGCACACTTTGGTCGATCATATTTTAAGCAGTGGTGTTCATTATTAGAAATGTGATTAAAGTGACAACCCAGGCAGTAAAACAGTACTGGTCTTTGTGTGCAAGAAGTAGTTGGCTGTCTGTTCCTGTAGATGCAAGAGAATTTGCAGGCTTGCTGTCAATTTCACTTCTCACAGTTATTCACAGGGACTGGAAAGGATTCAGCTAAAACTGGAATGGGAGGATTTCTAAGCTGCTTTGTGGTATGTAAGCACAGTGACATGATGAACAGTTACAAGTAAGACACTGCTGAAGAGAATCTGTTTATATGATACATTTAAATGAGGTGTTTTGGACAGAGTATCTAATCACATAAAAGAATGCCAGTTTATGTGAATTTCAGTATTTCTTGATAACAAATAGTAAGCAGTGAACTGTATTGTGTTTGAAAATAGATAAAGATATGGAAGCCATTATGGCAATCTTCATTATCTTTAATGCGATGAGAACATGGCAAGCTCCTATCTTATAGCATCACTTGCCTATTCTATTTTTCGTGTGTGAATGGTCTCATTTACAGTTTGATAGAAATGTATTTTGTCCAAGAAGATGGCCAAAACCCATTAATTTCTTAAGTAGATAAACAATTCAAAAACCTTGAAAGTGGTTGTGAAGTACAACCTAAAAGGAAACCCAAATCCTGTTATTAAATGTTCATATTATGTTCATAAGAAGGAGGGATTTTGAATTCTTGATAGCCACTTCTTTTCATACACTGCTCATGGCTGTAAATTAGATCACAGCTTATTTTGCAAAACTATTCTGATCCAGTGTCTGGCTTTAAAGAGTTAATATGCCACCTTTATATCAAAGGATAATTCTGTTGATTTATTCTTGTGCTTTTTCTATATACTCTGCTTGGGAGAAGAAAAAAAAGAAAAAGCTTGGTTGGGGTGCTGGGAGGTTGCTGTGGTTTTGTTTTACATATATTTGACTTTCTCAGCAATCCAAATATTTTATGTTTCTTCTGAAGCATTGTTGCACTTTTATCTGTAACAAGTGCTTATCGTTAATATTTTTAAAATTTCAATTTATAGCCAAGGTTTTGTAGAAACAAAAGCAGAACTGGCTGTACTGGGATGCATATGAAAAGTTACCCTAGAGGAATTTTGCAAAACAAAAAGTTGCTCAGTTACTTGAAGCTCTGTGTTTTATGAAAGAGTTACATAAGTATTCCATTTGAAAGAAGGTTTCTTTAAACTTATTTCTTGTGTTCTATCCTAGAAATATCAGAAAGGCCAGCCCTTACTCCTTTTAGTTTTTCTGGAAGCCTGCTGAGCTTCTCAGGTGTGCATTATGCTTCACATGACCAGCATGTTGAATGTACAACTAAGACATGCTTTCTGTAAATGTGTAGACACTGAATTTTGATAGTTATAAGAAAAGTAATTAAGTTCTGCACAGTAAATTTTTTCCTGCTTCTTCCTATTGTTCAGAATTTACTTTTTTTGCTCTTCTGTCATTACTTTTCAAGCTCCATGACTTCTCTGTTTTTGAGTATTACCAAAGCTAGATAGTCTTAGTCTAGATGCCTAAGGGTCTGCCTCTTTTACTGGCTTGTGATTTGCATGGATCTTGCAGAGATGTAACTGCATTAAAGATGTCACTCTGTCTTACAAATCTGATGGACAGACATCAGCTTGTTAAGAACCTACTGTGGCAAAACAAGGCTAAGAGTCTCTTCCTCGCTCTTCTCTTTCCTTCCCTTATATGGAGGTCACAGAAGTCTTGTTTCCATAGGAAGCCAGTCTAAAGTTGAGGGGCATCAATGCAGTTGATATAAGAATATGCTTTTCCATTGAGATGAATGTGTACATTAATGGCAACATTATTTAATCAATTCCTGTTGAGTGACATTCCATTGCAAGTGGAAACCTCTGCGTGTTATAAATGTGCATCGCTCTTCCGGTTGCAGATAACAAAGAGCTTGTAGCTTTTTCCACTCTCCATGTATCTTTTTATTACGGTCATTATAGTAAATTTGCACTGCCTGAGGCTATGGACAGCAGTCTGACTGCACTTCTAGAAGAAGTTGCATTAGCAATGAGGACTTAGATAAAATCAAAACAAATTTGGAAGAGCTAAAGCATTTCTGTTATTAGACATCTTTCCAGTGGAAGGCCAGGAATAGCTGTGAGTACTATTTCCAGTCAGGTCCTCATTTCTTAGCAAACTTACCTTCTGACAGCTTTAGGCACAGTGATGATATCCTGTTGATGCTGGCTTTGCATGGACATACAAGAGAAGAAATACCTCTATATTTGCTGGGAAGTTTCTGCCATTTGAGCAGAATGTAGGAATATTGTTGAATAACCTGTAGTTAAATAAAGCGCAGATATCATTAATTTCCGTAAAGTCTGGGCTCTAATTAAAGGCTTATAAAGAAGTAAACAAAATATAGCCCACAGTGTTTTATCAGGACTGTGCTTTAAACAGTGAGGGAAAGGTAAACTTCTGAATAGTACCGCTCCTGAAGTACTGAGAATCCTCGCTAAGTATAGTCCCAGATGAAGTGAGCTATCTTTTAGGTCTGTCAGGGAGGTATGTCCTATGAGATGGCTTTGAGTCATAAGGTTTCAATTTCCACCTACTGTTGGTGTCACAGTATCATTTTGCAATTTACAGAAACCTTAACAAAATCTTTGTCAGTAAAATGAGAAAATCTATATAAGATATAGAATTGTCATAAAATAAAAACTATAAAATATGTATTTGTTTTTCTATTGAAAATTGGCTTTCCATGGTAGAACATAAAGTTTCCAGTGAAATTCAATCACTCTTTTACACGAGTGCCTGATAGCAAATCTTCTCTTCATATAAAGAATGTTGATCATCACCTGTCTTAGGCATCTATAGCTGTTTTTCTAACAGGAAAGAAGATTCTTCCCACCACCCTCCCCCATTTAACCTTCTTGGAGAGAATCTATAGTTCTCAGCTTTTAATATTGATTGTTCTTTTGGCTATTTTACATTGAATCTTTCTCTCATTCCTGTGAAGAATTGTAGTTATGGCTTTTGGAAGATTAGTTTGACAATTTTTGCACTAGCCTTTGTGCATACCAGAGATATTACACTTGAGCAAAACACCAGTGGGTGTTTTGGAAAGGAGGAAAAGGAAGAATGCTCCTTTGGAAAGGAGTTCAGGGTTTTTTTGTTTCTTGTTGTTTGGTTTTTTTTTCTGTATGGCTACTGCTAGGTTTACTTGCTTGGTATTAGTAGAACTTGACCTCCCCTAGCCTCTGCAAAGAGATCTTTCTGTTTCGAGACCTTTCCTGTTCCAAACACAAGGAATTGCACAAGACTGTCAGTCTGTCTCTGCTAGTAATATGCTACATTTGTAGAAGATCAGATAAACTTCTCAATTTATTTTGTAGTTGTAACTGTACCCTCCATCAAATGGGCATATTTTGACTGTGTTCTTCGTAATCCAGTTCTTCATTGTCCAATTTGTGAAGATGTTATAAAAGAGGAAATAAATAAAAACTTTAGAAAAAGTGCTTTTCACCTCGGGAATTTATTCTTTAATTGTTTTCCCTGTGATAGAGTTTACATTCTGCTTGGTTTTCATCATATTGTGTAAAGAAAGCTTAGAAAACATGGCTCCTGCTTTTTGTCAATATCATTTGCGCACAGTTTTAAGCTTTCTAAAGTG
This sequence comes from Amazona ochrocephala, assembly GCA_039720435.1. Lineage (NCBI taxonomy): Eukaryota > Metazoa > Chordata > Aves > Psittaciformes > Psittacidae > Amazona > Amazona ochrocephala. The sequence goes on along the minus strand of CM077881.1, from coordinate 45,550,127 downwards.
TTGAGAAATAGGTCACTTCCCCAGAATTCAGCAGTTAGTTTTCATGTTTAGTGGAGCTGAAGGTTAGGGAAAATTTCAAAGCTTATTTTGTTTTTCTTTTTTAAGCCATTATTCAACCTTGAAATGAAAACTCAGTCACTAAACTATGCTAAATAGCTCATTTCATGAGTTTGCTGGTTGAGATAAATGACCGTTTGAGATATTTGTGAAGATTACTTACCTTTTTGTTATATATAACAGCCATGCTTCCTCATCCATTTAATAGAAACAAGAGAAAGTCAGGCCTAAGATTTTCACCTTATGAAATGGTTTAGCTATTTATTTTGAAATAAGTTTAGTTTTAGTTTCAGACCTGAGGTTTGCATTTTAGAATTAATATTAAGATACAATAATTTCCTAAGAATTTGACCTGTAAAAACAACACATACTCAGAGAAAGCTGGATTCCTATCAACATTTCAGCTGTATTACATTTATGTGACTTCTGTAGTTCTGTACATGAAGAAAGGGAAGAGAGGCTCTTCAAAGTTTCCTGTGTCTGTTGGAGGACAATGAAGTTAGTTAGGGGCTAATAGTTGAGCCACACTGATGATGGTGGTATGGTCAAAGTCTCTAAACTTCTTAAAGTAATGTTAAAATAAACTTCTGTATATAGAGAGACAGTGGTTTTCTTCTAAATGGGGCATAACTCATCAATTTATGTATTAAGTTCACACGCATACTTTCCACGCTCTTCTCTCCTCCAGTCCCCCCAAACTCTATAGGAATAGAGAAGCTGGAACTGAATGGAAACAAACAGTAATCCTGTCTTTTCACTTTTCAGTACTGTAGCTGGAAATTCGATAAGGCTCAAGAAACCATCGTAACCTTCATTTCCCTTCTCCCCGCGCAAAGCAGCGCCCTGCCGCCGGGGGGGGCGGCCGGGCGACTGGAGTGGCGGGCAGGCGCGCAGGGCCTCGCCTGCAGCCTGAGAGCAGCAGGGGGAGCTCCCGCCCCGGCTGTCCCCTCCCACCCGGCGCGGTGGCGGCGGGGACGCGCCGTGGGCTCCCGTGTTGGGAGTAGAACAGGGATTGAGCAAACCTGAGTCTATGGCGCGCTGACACCCGCCCTGAGGCGGGGATTCCTCGTTTGTGCACGAGCCCGTTAACAAAGTTTAACCCTACCTCTGCTTTTCGAAATCTGCCGATGGGGATTACATTAAAGACACCTTCAAGCATACAACGCGGAGCTAGGTGTTAGGAGAGGAAACCCTTAAAGCCTTGCAAAATTCGGGCTTTATTCCACAGTGTTCTGGTCTCCATGTTGCTCATATAAATACGCAGCTTGTCTGATTCACAGGTATAACTAAATGCATCACTTAGATAAAGTTTAACATTTAGATGCAATCCGTTTAGAAAGTAAGTTTGAAAAATGGCTTTTACCCATTACTATAATGTTTCTCTGTTTCTTTTTTTTCTTTTTTTTTTTTTTTCCATTTTATTCTCCCCTTGGCTGCAGAAAATCACTTCCTAATTCCTCCTGTGTGCACGAATTTAATTTCAGCCATGTAGAAAGCATTAGGAAACCTTTCTTCACTTTTGATATTCTATTCAAAGGTGATATTCTATTCAAGGTAATATTCAGCAACAAGACCATATTTGAATTTCATTTTATTTACAACTTCGAATATAGAAGGAGTAAAGCATAATAATGTCCATTTGAAGAATGAAGGTATTCTAAGGCATTTTGCAAAATGTGTTTTATTCTTTTATATACAAATGCACGGAAAGTGATTTGCCATTTTCAGAAGTCTCTTGGAAAATGGTTTGCAGGCAGTTAGTCCTAAAAGAAAGTTTGCATCTGACATGTATGTATTTAAATTCTAATGTTTCTACAGCTGGGTGAGAATACAACATTCTTTCACTGGAATCTATATGCTTCTTCCCTGCTGGGTTTGGTAGGCATTTGGTAAATGCTAAAGCCTGCTCCTCCCCATCTCAATAGCAGTGTTAACATGGGAAAGAGAAAAAAAAAAAAAAAAAAAAAGAAAATCTTCTTGAAGAAAACTAATAAAAAGCAGCCTTAAGCAAAAATCCAAAGGAGAACATCTTCACTGGAGGCTTCAAGTGAATTTGGCAAGAGTGGCTCAGTGTTGCAGATGGAGAACTATCCACCAGAACTCTCCTTGCAGTCCTCAGGAAATCAAATTAGCCTGACAAATGTCTGGCTGCACACTTCAGAGCTAGACTCATGAATGTTCTAGCAACATCTGCTGTTACTTATGTGAATGTGACAGAGGAATATTGAACATAACGTGCTAGTGAGCCGGCAAATCTGACTTTGATCTTTCTCACTTACTCAGGACAAAGGGAGGGAATGAAGTATAAGGTGGAAAACAATTTCTAAAATACAATTTTAAAATTCAAATGATGACTAAAAAGACCTCAAATATTCTTTTTCAACTCATACTATCAGTGGGCAGCAGGTCTTTTTTCCAGTAACTCCCCTTGTTCAGAACAGTTGGCCATTCAGTGTGGAACAGGAGTTGATTTTCTAGGCTGACATATTGTAATTTGCGAAAAGAGAGCTCTCCAGATATCAGAGCCTTTAAAGTCATTTAAATGAACCAGAGAAAGACAAATCCTAACATCAAATGTAGTCATGAAAGATACTTCTTAGCAAGAAGAATTAACAATTAAAGGCATACTTTCACAATTTGAAGGGAAAAATATATATAATATAAATTCTTCCTAATGAGTCACTTTGATCAAGGAAGTAAAATACTGCAGCTTTTACAGAAAAAAAATGCTTTGAACCCATAATGTTTGTAAAATAATGTATTTTGAAAATCCTTTAATTGTATTCAGGCTATCCTTATTATTAAGGCTGCCACCACAATTACATGCCACATGGCAGATTGTGACCTCCGTTGATTTTCAACTTCATTCCTTCCCGTGTGTGAAGTAATTGTTGACTCCAATTTTAAGAAGTGTACAGATGCATGCTCATCTCAGCCATGGGTATGTTATCCCCTGCATACCAAGCTCAGTATTGTTTATATTCTTGCTTTTTTCCTCAGTTAATAACAATTATGAGTAGAAGTATTTTACTTATGATGAAGTGGTAAAAGCAAGCATTTGGAATATTTGGTTCTAGCTCTGCTATTAAGTTACTATTAGATTAAGTTTTAAGCATGTCATAAAGGAACTGAAGAAACAGTCTTATTATCGACCTGTGTTTTTGCATGAAATACAAAGCAGCACAGGAAGCTGCACTTCTGCATGCAAAACAAGCTTGCGTATAGCTACCAGTTATTGCATTTAGGTGCAGACTCCTGTGTTCATAGCATTGTAGGTAGTCCAGAAGTACAGAAAGGTCTTCTCAAACAAGATGAACTCTCTTCTGTGGTCTAGCTTTTAACCTGCTATGCTCCAGAGCACTAACATAAACATCTTCTGTCACTGAGTTGCACCCTCCTCCCTAAAATGACTGTATAGCATTTCTCAAATCCTTTTGTGGGCTGAAGAAGAATTGGTGCGTGTGAAGCTCCCAAATTTTCCCTTGAAACTGGTGGAAAGCACAGAGATGTTTGATGTGAAGTTCAAGAATAAAATTATTTCTCTTGTATGCCAATAATGACAATCAGTTTAAGAGCACAGAGTGAGTCAGGAAAGTATAATTTTGTAGCTTCAGCTGTTTGTGTACACTTCTGTAACTTTCTAGTTTGAGTTTGCCAAAGTGGACTATGGTTTGGGCATGAAGAACTATCTATGAAGAACAGCTCTTTACTCCCCTTCACACATTGTTGTAATTATTGACAGATAAGTTTTGAATCTGTCTTTTTAGTAAGATAATGATGCGGCGAATGGTATTCTTGCTGTGCTTGAAATTTTCTTAGTTGAACAATCTTGTTTTGATTTGCTTATTGAAAAAGTTAAATACTGAAGTCTTCAATGAAAGAATAGTGGTATCTTTCTGTGGAATAGTATGCTGGACCATAGCCATACTTAAAATGTTATCATTTACAGTCGTCTATCAAATGATTAACGTAGTACTGATCTGTGTGTATGCACAGTGTATAGAGAGTACTCCTAAGCCATACACTAGTTTTGAATAAACCCACTCCACTTCAGAAGTGTGGGTAAATAACGTTTTTTCTGGAAAGTATAATAAAAGGAACAAAAATCTAAATGACAGGCCTGGTATGGGCCTTTTTACAGACATTTATATCTGGGTGAGTCAAGGTTTTTTTATGGCTGCCATGGAGGGTGTCTGGTTTTCTTTTTTTCCAGCCAGTGGTGGTGTTCCTTGGAACTTGTTCTTGTTGTCTTTGAGATTCTTTAAGCCTTCTCAACTTAGAAATGTATTATTTTGGCTGTCAGTCTACAGGGTGCTAGTATTCTCAGGAGGAGAGCATTAAGGGAAAACAGGTATTTATCTTGATATTGCCAGTTGAATAAAATTATTAAAGGAACAAATTGTTTAATGTGAAAATACATCCCCTGACTGCAATTCTTTCTTTCTTGGAGCTTCTCAACATCTTGTGGCTTGTTTTTATGTGAGATTTACTCTCTTCCTGAATAATATACTAAAAGGTTATACCATTAGCTTGAAATGGCTAAGAATTTATTAATATAAATATTTTCTTATTTCAAGAAGATTAGCAAAATCCAACACATTCTGCCTTTCCAGTTGTCTACAAATTGGGCTTAGCTAGTCATCAGCTCTGGCTGGACTCTTAACGGAGTGAGGGAGCCAGCTCTGTGGGGTGGTTCATCCCATCAATTAATCCAAATCAAGATGGTATCTTCTGCTGGACTTCTTTGCCCTGCGTTGTGATCTCGGGTAATATTTTTTCCTTCCCTGGCTAGCAATGAAGTGAGAGGCTCTCTATAGACCCTGTAAGGTTGGGCATTTTGTGGTATCAAATAAGGACATTAGAAATACATCTTTTCTTGTGTGTTTTCAAAGTATTTTAGTGACTTACATCTGGTGGGAGAAATAAGACTAGCCATTAATTTTCTCATTTAATGTAAACGCTTTGTTCCAGACTGGTTGGTAGAGAAAGAAGGCAACAGTGAAATAAGAAATACAGTCAGGAAAAATAAAGACAGATTAGAATGACTTCATTGAATGGATGGCCTGTGATGAGGTGAAATCAAATTCCTCAGTATTGAGGAATGAAAGTAATGCTCTGTGAAAGTACTTCATAGACAGCTCTGTCTCGGGAATATTCTCCACTCATGTTTCTCACTGTCCTATTTTTTGTTCTTGCATTCAATTTTCACTTGCTTGTGGTTTTACTCAACAAGCAGGAAAACAAATAGGAGAAGAAAAGTTTCTATTTAATGTAGTATCACTAGTTCTTGTTTATTTCAAAGAGAAAAATAGGAAATATTTTACCATGTGGTTAAGATTTTTCCACCTCAATTTCTGGAGGCCCTTGAAATCTCCAAATACCCTTTTTTTTTCCTTTTTTTTTTTTTTTTTTTTTACTTATGTTTTTGGAGGTGCAGAATCTGAGTTTATCCATAGCAAAGAAAAACCAAGCACAGCAAAGGAAACTTGTCAGCAGTAGGTACATTTAAAAAATCTATCAGTCCCTGGATTTCTTTGCTGCTTATTGGCCAACAAGGAAGTCAGACTCCTTTATCCCTGAGGGCATTCTGAATGTGACCGTTGCGCAGTGGGTTGCTTTTTCTGGCATCATATGGTTCAATAAGAGACTCACTGAGTACACACAAGAATAGAAAGGCTTGCTTCAGTGGGTACCAGCTGCAACAGATAGATGGGACTAATGTGCTAAGCATTAACATGCTTACAACACTTAATGAATTTCCACTGACCTGGCAGCTGTCAGACAGCTGGAGAAGTGTTTGTGTCCGTCAAGTCTTATAGCTGGCTGATCCTCGATGTTGCTGAGAATGCTGACTACCATTCCTTTTCTTCTCTTTTCTTTGTATACAACTTCATGTTGCTATGCTTTCTTCTGGAATTCTTGGTCTGCCAGCTATTTCTGTTACAATTATTGTTCTGCTGTCAGCATGATTACCTTTCTTATCTTACATTACTTTAGCTCATATACTTTCTCACGCCTTACCAACAATTTTCTTAGCAGAACTGAGCCAAGGTTGTAATGTACCTAACTAGACATTCATCCACAGACAGCCCCTTGTTCAATGGTCATGTGATTGTGTTCAAAATAAACTGAAGTAGGGAGGAAAAAAGCAGGCTCAGTGGCAGCAACACTGCTGCGAGACATAATGAAAAAAGATTTCATCATAATCAAATTGTGTTAGGCACTATGCATGTATAAGGAAATCCAGCATTCAATTCAGGACATGGGGAGCTGGAGACCCAGAGAGTTGAAGATTACATATACCCAGCTGATCACCAATATGTTTTGTCTTTGGAAAATACACACAAGTAGCATTCTTCAGTGAAATATTGCTTTTGAGAAGAAAAAAATGCAAATTTATGGTTTGTCAGCATGTAATGATATTTGTTATTTTCTTGAATTTGCTGAATTGTTCATAAAAGAAGAATAAGAAACCTGGAAACTGATGTTACATTTTAGTGTTGTGAATTGCAATACTTGCAAGCTAGTTTTTCATTTTAACTTTTCTTAGCTTTCATTTTATGAAATCAGAAACAAAACAAAAACAAAAACAAAAACAAAAAAACAAACAAACAAAAAAAAAAAAAACAAAACAAAACAAAAAAAAAAACAAAACAGAAAAGCTCAATATTCAAGAGGTTTTTTTCAAGTTATCCCTACTGCCAGCAACTTCAAAACTGAGCTCCTGCACAGGATGACTACAGCCTTCTGCCTCCGCATCTCATCAGCAACACCACCGTCTGAACCCAAGTGCACTACTACTCAGAGAGCATATGTCATTTCTGTACTATGAGGAAGTCTTTTTTTTTCACACCCTGTGTACTTTTGTTTGTATGCAAAATAAATCATTATCTTTTTAAGTAGATATATCATACACAACTGGAAACCAAAATGAATAAATACATCTGTTCCAGCAGCAACGCATGAAAGACAGTCTGCTGAGCAAGAAGCGCTTCAAATACATGCTGCTAAACTGCTAAATACCTCTCCAACATGTAGTTCAGAGTCTGGAACTGGGGCTGCCAGTCTCTGGAAAATATTGCAGGGTAGCCAGCCTCATGCACCCTCGTCAGGACGTTGAGGGATCCGTTGGCCTCTCTCACCTATGAACTACTCCCAAGGCAGGTAGTCTCTGGTTTGTGTATCTTGACCATACAAAAATTTTGCTGTTGTGATTCACAGCATCAAAGAGGCTTGAGATCTAGACTGATTTCTAGGGAGCATTTGTTACATAAGTTAACGTAAGATCTGTTGCAGATCATTTCATAATTAAGCCCCTTAGAAACTGGTAAGTATACAGCAAATGCAGAAAGCTGTACTACAATGCTAGATAGGCTGTATGCTTTATTTACCTGAGAAGTGGGGTGTTTTTTTTATTTATTCCTGTTCGCTGAAGTTCTGACTTCAGCTGAAGTTGAGTCTTTATAAAACAGGTCAAAATACATCTTTAAGCAATAATAATGGAGAATGAAAGTCTTGTGGCTCACCCATACATTGTGTGAAGAACTGACCATTTTTGGTTCTTCTGAACCTGTTACTTGCAGCTTTGCTGGGTGTTACCTGCTTCTAGTACTGGAAAGCACAGTAAAAAAACAAACAAACAAACAAACAGTAAAGCAAACAAAACCAACACCCTATTGCCCCTTCCCACGCCATTTATGACAGTATAGGAATTTGTTGTCTCTTCCTCAGTCATCTGTATCAGGCTGAAGAATCCTAACTTATTAATCATTGTTCACACAGAAGACTGCAAAACTTGATCACATTTTCAGTCTCCAGGTATTGAAACAGTTTTAGTTCATACTCTGTTTCCTATGTCACTGCCTACTCCTGCAGGACCTCTGTGTAGCGTTTGAGAAATTCCAGATAGGACTTCTGCATGTCCTGTTCATCCTTTCTTTTGGAATTAAGCTCTCATTACTTTTTAAAGTATGTTATTGCATGCAATATTGTCCACTATATATCAAATATATATCAAATATGCCAACTTTCTTCATTTTATTTTAATTTAATGACTGGAATTTACTGAGATGGATTCATTGCTCTAGAAATAGAATTAAATTTTGTCTTTCTCAGTCTCCTTTACACTAATTTAAAATTAATCATCCTGTGCCACAACAGCATGGGGTAGCTGCAAAGAATCACTGATCTTGATCCAAGCCAGAATTTACTTCAAAACAGAACCAACTTCTTTTATTGGTCTTTGTTTCTGTACCCCTAAAGAGTATTTCTACCTAGAAATTTCCACAGTGATAAACCACACAGACATCCCCATTTCTTCTACACACACCCCAGCAGACACCATGGATGGCCTAATGTTGCACAAAAAATAATGAAATGTGTGAGCTGTTAGCTGCAGAAGAGCTGTCTGGCAGCTACATTATTTCAGTATTTGGTCATCAAGGTAATTGATCCAACCTGGGCCGGAGCAATCCCAGGCAAAGCTACAGGTTGGGTAGAGAAGAGATTCAGAGCAGCCCTGCAGAGAAGAACTTGGGGGTGTTGGTCGATGGGAAAGTGAACATGAGCCGGCAGTGTGCTCTCGCAGCCCAGAAAGCCAATCCTGGGCTGCATCAAAAGGAGTGTGACCAGCAGGTCGAGAGAGGTGCTCCTGCCCCTTTACTCTGCTCTCGTGAGACCTCACTTGGAGTATTGTGTGCAGTTCTGGTGTCCTCAACATCAAAAGGACATGGAACTGTTGGAACAAGTGCAGAGGAGGGCCACGAGGATGATTAGGGGACTGGAGCACCTCCTGTATGAAGATAGGATGAGGAAGTTGGGGCTGTTCAGCCTGGAGAAGAGAAGGCTGTGTGGAGACCTCATAGCAGCCTTCCAATACCTGAAGGGGGCCTATAGGGATGCTGGGAGGGGCTCTTCATTAGGGACTGTAGTGATAGGACAAGGGGTAATGGGTTCAAAGTTAAACAGGGGAAGTTTAGATTGGATGTGAGGAAGAAATTCTTTACTGTGAGGGTGGAAGGGCACTGGAATGGGTTGCCCAAGGAAGTTGTGAATGCTCCATTGCTGGCGGTGTTCAAGGCTGGGTTGGACAGGGCCTTGGATGGCATGGTTTAGTGGGAGGTGTCGCTGCCCATGGCAGGGGGATTGGAACTAGATGATCTTAAGGTCCTTTCCAACCCTAACTATTCTATGTTTCTATGATTCTAATTGGAGAAGATAGACATTTGAGCTACTTTTTAGAGTGTCTCAGGTATATATACTCCAAAGTATGTTTGCTATTACACACTATCATCTACTCAGAACAAGATATAAGACAAATAAATATCACAGGCTAATTCTCCTGGCTTTTTGCCTTTCGTGTCTAAAAGCCTCTCTTCTTAATGTTTGGAAATGGCTGATTGTACACTCGTTGAATATGATTCTGCTCACAGAGAGACAATTCTTCAACTTTTGTGTACCTTCGTTTTTTTCAAGAAATGTAACTGCTCTTGAGGGATGGGATGCAAAGAGGAAATAGTTATGAATTCTTAAGGGCTAGAGAGTTGGGGAATTTTAATGAGAGCTTCAAGTCTTTTTGTCTTGAAACAAACACTGTCCAACTTGTGCAAGTCTTTTAGCTCCAGTTAGTATAATTAGTAATTCATCAAAGAATTTGTCAAAAGCAGTGGAAGAAATTGCTACTGCATAATAAAAGGCAAGAAATTGCTTGTGTCCTCCAACAATGCACATGCATTTTAGGATTATGGTGAACAGTTTTGGTCAGCCCTGCTGGTCTCACTAGCAATTACAGTTTTATAATTATTTTGGGGAAGATAAAGTATGATTTCTAGAGCTGTTCCAGCGTTGCACAGCATAAGGGTTGGTTGTGCCTTAGTAGTTTGACACCATTCCTGGAAGATATAGTCTAGACTTTGGAGATAATGTTCCTCCAAAGGATCACCACGTCTCCACATGCTCTGTACTGTAAAGCAGAGTCTGATAAAACATCCTAATCCAAGACAAATTCCACATCTATTAAACCAAGTCATGTGTTCAGTATCTGAAAATATAAAAAAAATGCTCATAGTAAAAGGAAATCAAGCTTCTGGGCATCAGGATGGGAAACTTCTGTTGTTTGTGTTTGTACTTGTCTGAGTGTTTGCTCTTAATTGACACTTGAGAGAAGAAATTGATTTGCAAAACAGAATTTCAGATGAAGTAATTAAACGAAATGCTAAAACAAGAATAAACAAAAGCAGTGGCTTATTTAAAGTACCAGTTGGATGAACAGGTAATATACAAGAATACAATTAACTAAAGTATTCATCAGAGAAATGCTTGATTCATTTTAGGATGAAAGTATATTTAACAGGGCTCCACTATAGCTAAAATATATTGACTGTTTCTGTGGGACTACTATACCTGTGCAAAAAGAATGAACAGTAATGCTCATGAGTTGAACTTAATCTCATCGTCTTGAAGTATATCTTGCTGTCAGGGTAAGTTTGCTTAATGCACATGTCACAGACAGAAACCATTACCCTCAAATGGGGTCAGGTCTACATCCAGTGTTTTAATGGAAATGAATTGATTCTGTGGTTCTTCAGGAGGCACTTGACATGCTATGAAGTAGTTTAGGGTGTTTGTTCATTTAAAGGAAAAAAAAAATCTTCTGTGAAATTAAATTTTTTTCATGACATCAATCTACCAAAATTACAGTTAGCTGCAAAATCCAACAAGTCTTTAGTGGTTTTTAAAAGATTAGTATTTGTGAAAATTACAAAGATTTTTTACAACTTGTTAACAGTGATTAGAATTAGTTCATGAAAACAGAAGAAGTTATTTGAACTATTGTACTCTTTTTTGTTGGGATTTTCTTCATATTAGCTAATTAGGTTCTGCTTTGGATTTGTGCTGAAAACAGTGCTGATAATTCAGGGATGTTTTAGATATTGCTGAGCAGTGCTTCCAAAGAGTCAAGGCCTTTTCTCCTCTTCACCACACCAGTGAGTAGGCTGGGAGTGCGCAAGAGGTGGACACAGCTGGGGCAGGTGACCCAACTGACCAAAGGGATATTCCATGCCATATGGTGTCATGCTAGCGCATAAAGCTGGGGGAAGAAGAAGGAAGAGGGGAGGACATTCAGAATGATGGTGTTTGTCTTCCCAAGTAACCATTACACATGATGGAAACATGCTGTCCTGGAGATGGCTGAACACCTGCTTGCTGATGGGAAGTAGTGAATGAATTTCTTGTTTTGCTTTTGTTATGTGTGTGGCTTTTGCTTTACCTGTTAAACTTAGTCTCAACCCACGTGTTTTCTCACTTTTACTCTTGTGATTCTCTCCTCCATCCCACTCAGGGGAAATGGGCAAGCTGCTGTGTGGTGCTTAGTTGATACTGATACAGTATATTTCTTCTTGTAGGTATAGTGCTGTTAAACTGCTTATGAACATTTAAATGAGTCTGTAAACACTCACATGCACACTCACAAATTGCCTGCTATGTTCAGCTTCGAAGTCTATATAGAGTAGGTATGATAACTTAATTTTATAGTATGCAATTCTAGGCCAAAAAAATTTCTGCTGTCCTGTGTTTGCTTAAATCTGCAAATTTTTAAATTATTCTTGTACTGGGTCAGATTGAATTTGTTCTTCAGAAAACCCACAAGGGAAAGGTAATATCAGTTCATTTGCAGAATATCTCTGCTGGATCTCAAGCATGGTTTAACCTCCTTGAACTTTTCTTCAAGGACTGCACACATTGATGTCCATCTTAAAGACCCATTTCCGTCATGCTGCCTACAGTGAATTGAATTAACTTACATCCTGCTTCTGTTCTCCTACCCTTAACCAATATCTCATTCCCTATTGCTTCAGATTTTTGAGCTTCTTGAAATGGGGACTATCTTTGAGGTTTCTGGAAGGCATGTGGGACAGCGTATGTGCGCAGGAATTAAAGTGTTTGTGTTTAACCAACTGAGCAGGTGCCAAGGATTTAGTAAAGTGAGGAGTTTTACGCAGTGTAACAAATCATTTTATTGCTGTCTCTTGAGTTGCATGGTGCCTGTACCTTCTGTTCTGCCATAGCATGAATTATTGTAAACATGAGAGAAAAGTGGGGCGAGCACTCCACAGCTTCTTGTTTTGTGCTTTGTGTGCTCAGTTGTTGGATCATAAGGCTAGAAAGGATTTGAAGAGACAATTTAGATCACTGCTCTTTCTAACAGATAGTTATCTAACCAATATATCTGTCTGTCCATCTGTCTATCCATCCAATGGAGGTTCAGCAGAATATTTGATCAGTTTGTTTTGGCCTGTGCCTATCTAAACCACCAGAAAGATGTCCTAATAATTAACTTAAAACCAAGCAGTTTGCAGCTGTTTCTTCTGTCCTGTTCATAAGAATAGGTCTAATTGTGATCCCATTAGAATCAAAGTCTGTACTCCAGAAAGACAGGAGTACTACCTTACAGTTTCTACTAACTCGCTTTCCCCTTGTTGTCTGTTCTGCGTTGTAGGGTATGTGCAGGCTGATATTGCAGGCCTTCTTGCTTTCTTGAAGGCAGCATACACCTAGCTTTGGTTACTGGCTTGTGTATCGCAAGCATATATGTAGAACAGGCTGGTAATGTAGACTATTTACTTTCTAGTCTGCATTTAGAGTTGAAAGTGGTGACTAGAATTAAACATTACATTTTGCCTGAACTCTTCTACTCAGTGGGGTTAAAACCATTCCAGATTTCAATCAATACTTTCTAAAACAGAGATGTCTGAGCTAAGCCAATTGTTTTTATTACTTATAATTATTTTCCGCTAAATTCGCTTTCATAGTTTGCTTGTGTTTTGGAGGGAGTGGCTTGATTGCTTTTTTTCCTTCCAGACAGATACGAGGAAAAACTTTATCCCAGTCAAATATTTCAAGCCATGGAACAGGTTGCGAAGGGAGGTGGTACAGTCTCCATTCTTGAAGCTTTTCAAGATGAGAGTCAATAAAGCTTTGAGTACCAGCATTTAAGCTCATGCAGCTGACCATGTCATTATCAGGAGGGTGGACTGGAAGCTTTCTGAAGTCCTTTCTGAGCTGAGTTATCCTCTGCTCCTATGACTCTTACAGGTCTTATCAGCTGAAAGGAGACATTTCCTCCCTCCGATGATAGAGAGAGAAAAGACATCCCCCTCCCAGTATGTAAAAACAGTGTGATGTGTGCTCTGGTTATCAAATTCACACACAGTGTCTTCAGTGCAAGACAAATTTCAGTATACTCAACATCAAGAGAGGCATTTATGATGAAACAACTATTGTGAACTGCTTATGAACAAAAAGCACAGGGGTGGAGGGGATCAACTATCACTACAAACCTTGCGTCCTGATAGTGTAAACCTCTCTGTCCTTTGCTAGCCCTGTGATTGAACTTCTTTCACCCTCTTACTGTGCATATTGAACACAGCTGTATTTCTTTGCACCTGGCAATTTGCTGGGCTAAACAAGAAATTCTATCAGTCTTTATTTTTCTCTTCTTGGGGGGCAGTCTCTAATCACCCTCCTGCCTGCTCTGGATCTGGTCCTCACTGAGATGTGGGAAGTAACTTTGCAGATGCGTTCTAGAGGAGGCCTCACCACTGTGTTTTGTTTTCTTTTAATTTCCTGGTGCCAAGACCCCAGCATTTCACAAGAATTCCTCTGATTAGTCAATGAATGTCTGACTTTGCATGTTATATTATTCTCTTTCTCCCTCACTCCTCTTGGCCATTTCCTTATGTGTTTTGCCAATTTACCTAATCTCCATATTATTTGGTTTAGGTATTTTTTCAATGGTATTATTTTGAATGCTTCGTACAGGTGCACATCAATTAGCTCTATCCCATTTCCTTTGCCTGAATTGCAAGCCAAAACAATACAGTTGCCACAGCACGGCAGGCTGCCTATTGAGTTTGGTACAACCTCTCACACTGAATCTCACTGTTCTCTTCATCTGCATATTTTCAGTTATGCTTTCCTACAGAATGTGTTCAAGAGCCTTGAGTATCATTGAGATAAAACTAATGAATCTGCTGTTGCTTGGCTCATCTTTTACTCTCTTTCTGAAGTGTAAGTAAGATTTCAGCTCCTTTTTGATCAGGCAGTGCCTCCCTTCCATTTGATAGAGGCCTGTCCTATTTCACTTACACTTCATCTCTGTATGCTTTCATATATTCTGGAATGGAGACTATCTGGTCCTCGCAGTGTAAGCACATTTAAATCCTTTGATCTGTTTCTTTTTTGACAGTGACAACCTCCATTTCAGTACTTTATTCCCATTAGACAGAGAGGGTTTTGCCTTAGACTCTTCATTTTTTTCCTTATTGAAAACCAAAGGAAGGTATTAATTTAAAAAAAAAATCTAAAAAAATAATCTTAATTCCATTCTTATAGCATCTTAATGTATTTTCTTCTTTTTATGTTCTCTATTACAGGACTGAAGACATTTTTACTATGTAGAAAACATTTGATTTAGGGTGGTTGTCAAATTATTCTCACACTTTTATCTCTGAGATGTAGCTTTCTCATGCTGCCTATATATCTTCTAGTGTGTATCTAATATCTCTTTAGGGATGATTATCAACCTCTTAGGGCTGGATGCCTTCTGAAGAAGTTGTTTCTTTAGAAAAGTTTTAGATTATTTTGAATTTCTGAGTAAGTTTAAGTTCTTAGGCTCTTCAGTTCATTTCAGGTACTAGTGCTCTTAATTTTTCAGGGTTTTTTGTTGTGTGATGGAGTTTTTTGTTCGATTGATTTTATTTTTTTTTAAAACCTTTCTTTACATTCTGTTTTTATTTATATTTCAACTATCCGTAAGTGGAACCAACTCATGGTCATTAGATATTTTCCATGGGAGCAACATTAATAACTGATAATTTAACCAAAATAGTATTCGTTATTATTGGCTTAATATACATTTCACTCTGTGTATATACTGCATGTATTATTTTGTTGGTCTATATATTGTGTAATATATATTTTGTTGTGTCAAAACCCCTGAATTATCTAAGGAAATAATGAGGCCCTATCAGTAATCCAGAAAATAACCAAACCGTACTGTTATTATGGACCTATTTCTCCAGTGTAAACCAGGGAAGCTACTGCCTTCTGTAGCAATGTAGGAGTCCATTGCTGGTGTTCAGTAAGACCTTACAAGATCAATAACTACTTCTCCCCCTGAGCAGTATGTCTGCAATATGCTTTATAATCCACTTGGTAAAAACAACAGGAGCAACACAGCAGCAGGCCACTGGTCTCTTGTTGCTTTAGATTGTCTGTTTTGGAATGTGTCTCCTGGGTAACATTAGTGACCTCAGCCTGTATCCCATGAGATTTATAGTGGTCTTGTAGGAGAGTGTCTCTTACCAGCCGGTGTTCTGTCTATTTTCATATTTATTTCTTCATAGTTTACCCAGTCATATATGTAAAATGCTACACACCACCATCATCTGTTTTCTCCTTTCTATTTTCAAATCCCATCATGGTAGCCATTATCTTTCAGTTATCTGTTTTCCCATCCTATACTTTATTTCTAATTCCTCTCTTCTATTCCTGAGGTGCACTGTGTTGGTTTACAAAAATTATGGGTTTTTTCAGCCTTGCCCAATGTATTAACTAAATTGAGCCTAAACCCTGAGGTAATCTCATTGTTCACCTTCTTTTTACTTTGATCTCTATTAATGCTTTCTCTCTCTTTCCACTTTTCCTTTGATGTTAATATTCTGTATATTCTTGCATTATTTGAGTATCTTATTCCATTTAAAGGAATTTAAAAAATCGCTCACATAATTTATAGATTAATGCTCTTCTTTTCCACTCTGCCAGCTTTGATTTCAGAGGGGTGAGACACTGGTTGCTGTGGAAAGAGTGCCAGCTGGAGTCCTCTTTTTTGCCTGGACATCTTGGAGAGGGACCTTGACATGCTTATGATGTGTGCTGATGCCAACCTGATGAAGTTTAACCATGACAAGTACAAGGTCCTACACCTAGGTCAGAGCAATCCCAGGCACAGCTACAGGTTGGGCAGGGAAGAGATTCAGAGCAGCCCTGCAGGGAAGGACTTGGGGGTGTTGGTTGATGAGAAAATGAACATGAGCCAGCAGTGTGCTCGTGCAGCCCAGAAAGCCAACCGTATCCTGGGCTGCATCAAGAGGAGCGTGACCAGCAGGTCGAGGGAGGTGATCCTGCCCTTCTACTCTGCTCTCGTGAGACCTCGCTTGGTGTATTGTGTGCAGTTCTGGTGTCCTCAACATCAAAAGGACATGGAACTGTTAGAACAAGTGCAGAGGAGGGCCACGAGGATGATCAGGGGACTGGAGCACCTCCCGTATGAAGACAGGCTGAGAAAGTTGGGTCTGTTGAGCCTGGAGAAGAGAAGGCTGCATGGAGACCTCATAGCAGCCTTCCAATATCTGAAGTGGGCCTATAGGGATGCTGGGGAGGGACTCTTCATTAGGGACTGTAGTGAGAGGACAAGGGGTAACGGGTTCAGAGTTAAACAGGGGAAGCTTAGATTGGATATGAGGAAGAAATTCTTTAAGTGTGATGAGGCCCTGGAATGGGTTGCCCAGAGAAGTTGTGAATGCTCCATCGCTGGCGGTGTTCAAGGCTGGGTTGGACAGAGCCTTGGGTGGCATGGTTTAATGGGAGGTGTTCCTGGCCATGGCAGGGGGGTTGGAACTAGATGATCTTGAGGTCCTTTCCAACCCTAACTATTCTATGATTCTATGATTCTATGATCCTTGCAGAAACAACTGTGTGCTACCTGTCGATCTGTGATAGCTCAAGGCCAAGTTTGTCACTTTCTAGGACTAGAGTAGTTTAACTGAAAATTATCTGATTCCTTTTTGTCTATGAGTTTATATTTCCCCTCCATTTTTTCTTGGTCAAAAAGGTGTTTCTAATTCTTGAATTACCTGCTGTCTTTCATGTTCTTTTGTATTTGGAGTATTTGGCTTCCAGCTCATCCAAACTCCTCTGATTCTTCTGTGAGCATAGTCAGGCCATATTTCACACAGTGATATATATCCACCTATCTTGAACTTTTGTAAAAAGAAAACGTGATGGGGCAGTACCTAAAAAGCTACTTAATATTAGCTACTTAATATTAGCCTGTGTATTTGTTTCAATATATTTATTTGAATATTTTACATTCATTTGTATCGCTCTATAAAATTCAGTGTTTGTGAGAGCTTCAAAGGAATAACAAGGTGGATAACACTCAATTAAAAGAGAAATAAACTCCCTTGGTAACAACTTGTAGCTATTTTTCAGCTATTTGTAAGTTTTGGGGTTTTGTAGGTGGGAAGATCACATTTCAATAAAGTACTAAAGTAGGGTTTTATAGGAGAAATGTTTCTGTACCCTCTTAATTTGCTTGTGATTAGATTATGACGTTTTAGATAAATACACAGACTAATATTAATTAGCATTTTCTATGACAATTAAGCAAAGTAGTTAATATTCTACCGTTAAATGTCATGCATGTGCTTAAATACTTTGTTGGATTGTGTCCTTGAGGAAGAATTTTCTACCCTTTACTTAGCCAAGGCTCAAAAACTTACTACCATGGAGGAGATTATCGCTATTGAGCACATAGTGGCTTCCCAACTAACAACAGAAATGAGATTGGAAGATGCAAGCCACTATACAAAGTCCCTTGTTGGGTTCCCTTTTGATGCAGGCTCTGCATCAAATGTCAGAAACCTTAAATCTTTGCACATCATGAATTTTCAAGATAAGAATGTGAGACAGAACAGTAATGTCTGTCACTCTATGTATGTGTTTGTTCCTTTAAGGTGAATAAGGAGTGGAGACAGGTTCCAGCAGGACTGCATTGCAACCAGAAAGGTGTGAGGAGAAAGACAGAGTGGTCAGTGACCAGGACAGCTTCCAAGCAAATGAGGAACCAGTCAAAGTGGGACTCCGCAGTGTTGCAAGTCTTGTTCACATCTTCTCTAGTCCTTCCCCAGGTTCATATCTTCAGATATTGAAAATCTAGACTTTAATTCAAGTATGTCTCTGGAGCTGTTGCCAACATAAAACACTTTAAAGACTGACCCAAAATGTTTACATTTATGGAAAACATTAAAATTAATATTAATTTGAAGAACTAATTTGAATACCAGAAAAGCGCTAATGATGTCATTTCCTTTCCTTTGATTGCAACAGCTAATGTATATTTCTCATAAAAAATAATATGTATGCAGGTATACTGCATAAGACAGAAATGAAACTGCAAGTGAAGCATTCACGGCCCAGGAAATTATCCTACAGTAGTGGTGCAGTACTCTCTGTTCTTCTTTATTCTGTCTGCACTGTACCTATTTTACACTGATTCTTTCGCTTTGATTATGTTGCCTCCAGTTTGAGACAAGAGAGGAACCACATGGTAGATCAATTGAAGAGTTTGTTCAAGAATTTTACATTTAAGAATAACTGTACTGCATCTTGTTTTCCCCACAGAGAACTTACTGGGTTATTCCATTTAAGTTTTTATTAAAACACCATTAATGCTCTGCAGTATAGTTTCTTATATTATCCCCATTATTGCAGACTCATGTCCCTTCCAGTATTCTATTAAGCAGCATGACAAACATCTGTCGCATGTTGACTCTTCCATCTTCTCTTCAGGAGGACTGTTTGCAAAGGAGTAGTTTATTTTGAATTTCTCTTGATCCATGTCTACACATATCTGCACAGAAAGAGACAGAAGCATGTATACCTTGCTAAGCATTTTTAAAGGACTTGGAATCAACTCAAATGAGCCTACTCTTTAGGTTGGAAAGTGGTGATGCTTGATATGTTCTGTAGTTTCTGCAGGAGGTTATGTTGTTACTTCACAAGAAATTTATGACAAGAATGCCCAAAAATGAAACAAAAATCTTTATGCCCCATCTGCTGTATGAGAGACAGTAGTCAGGCTCACTACTTTAACCTTTTAACAGTTGTTCATTTTATTCTGTTGGCCATTTCATCACTTTTTCATCAGTGCTGAAAATATAAAAGAAAGAATAAGAAGAACCATTCAGTAAAATTACAAAACTTTGAAAAGGTCAAGAGAATATTGTTTACTGTTATTTTTCAGAGAACATGTAAGTTTATAAAACTGCAGTGCCTCATTCTTATGACCAAGATTTTAACAAGGACAGAAAGGCCTGCATAAATTCAGTATTTTTGACAATGAATACAATAGTGGGATATAGTACAATTTAATCCGTTGTTGTTGCAGCTTTTGGATTATAATCTGTTGGTTAACACCCATGAAGTTTTAGATGATTTTTAGTTTCCTTCAAGTAAGTACCTGATAGTTTTTTGTGACTCTTTTAGGGCAAGTTGCAAGTGAGAAAGTGTAATGTTTTATTTATTTTAGTCTAGTCAAGAGTCCAGTGAATTTATGAAGCTGAAACTGCAGGATGTCCAAACTTGTCCAGGTCAGTTATTTACTCTTAGCTCACAGAATGAGCATTTCCCATACTTCATCTCCTATACCAACTGAAGGAGTCATATAGTGTGATTTTTTCAAGAGCCATCAAGCTCAGGCTATCTATTTTTATGGCCTTGTCGATATCCATCTCTGGATTCTTCACATGCTATGCCAGCAGAGGTTTAGGTTATTGTTAGGGACGAGCATTAGACTGCAAAATTTGAAACGAAAGCACAGCCAGGAAGGTATATAGGGAAGTGTTGCTTTCTGCTATCCCTGGTTCCCTTTCCAAGGTAACTACTCTTGATGAGTTTGGGGAATAGATTTAGATACTAGGTGGACATTTTTTCTAACTTAGTGAGGCTAATCTGAAGTTTGTATAGGATCCAACTTTTTCTGTCTAACTTAACTGTCTTATTCTCTTCAGTAGCTGTTTGGATTTCTTCTATGGCTGATGAACGCAAACAGGAACCTCTAAAGTGGCATGTCCCATGTCTGCAAGTCAGCCCCTGTGATTATATGGGAATGTTAAAAAGTAGATGCTTATCTTTTAGACGGCTACTTTTAGGTAAGATGAGCACTAGTGCAAAGGATGTAATTCATGTCCAACTTCTCAGCTTCGTGAGGATTTCAATTGAATATTGCCTGCTGTAAATTCCAAATTCAGTTTAGACTAAATCCATTTTTTTCTGATACCTATAAGAATGAATAAGACACTCCCTTTCTTAGAAAATCTCATTGTCCATAATGATAAAAATATCTTGTTATTGTAATAATCCATCTATGAATCCTGAACTCCTCAGAATTTCAGTTTGATATATAAGACGACTGTTAGACTGTGTTGTTTAGTAGTTAAAGTAGTACAATAAGAGCCAGCAGTCTGAGTCTTAGATGAAGATTCTGTTATAAAAACACTAAATTAAATGTTACTACTTACAGAGTTTCAGAACATGCGTAAAGTAGCAGTCAGATACAGACTGGCAGACTGGAGAGAGTAAGAATGCGATAATAACTTAGCATAACAGACAACAGTCAAATTGCCTGATGATTGCCCTGTGAGGTTTTTGCTTAGTGCTGAATAAAAAGCAATTTTAAAGACATTCATGGAGGAAGGGGAGAACTTGGCTTTGCAGGGGCTTATTTGGAAACTCTTCTTCTGTATCACAAAAGCACAGGGGGAACCCAAAGCTTGAAGTCATGACAAGTGAGCAGTGGAAGAATTGTGGGACATCCAGTGTGGGATATCCAGTGCAACCACTGACCTGATATAGAATCAGAAGTGAAAGATGGGAAGCTGGAAAGGGGTGGCTGCTCAGTGGGGAACCAGACAGCAGGGGTATTGGCAGTGAAGACAGCAGGCTTGTGCTAGATGTGATGCAGAAAGTGGTCGGGAGGGAAAGGATTGTGATGAGTTTTGACATGGTCCCAGTAGCAAGTGGAGAGCAGGGCTTCATAAAGATGTTCTAGACAGATATCAAGACATCCAGATTGCATTTACCAAGGTGAAAGGCTGCTGCAATCCCTGAGACATAGTATAATGAGAACTTTAACTGTGTGCATAGATAGGAATATAGTGGACTTTGTTCCTTTGGTGTTTTTTAGTTTGCCTCTACTTATCTTTCCAAATTTGTTGATCTGCTGTATCATCTGGCTTATTTATGTTTTCAGTGGCTTTTTGGATCTAGAATTTATAAATTAAGAGTAATTTTTCCTGCTGCTTTATTTTCTTAAACTACTTCTAATCCTCAGTTGCTCTGAAAAGATATTCACACATCTAAAATGCTGTCATCCATTAATAAAATTGAGCTTTTAATTAGGAAGATTTAAAATAAATGTTTTTAGAAGACAGTGAAATATTCTGAATTTCTTATTTAAATCTTGTCTTTCAGATTTTTATAAATGACAAATATTATGAATTTAATCAGTATGTACAGCCATTAGAAAACCAAGAAATCTTTTAAAATAACCATATATGTCTTTAGTATAATTCAGTATTTGCTTTAAAAATGAAATTCTAATAGCTGGTAATATAATAAAAAGGACTATACCATCTGCTAGCTGTGTATAATTACATTAAAAACATCAGTCTGTACTTGATTCAACAATTTTCAAGAGCTTGTTAACCTTTCAAATTAGAGTTGTACTATCAATTATACTCAACAAGGAACTTTTTATCCATGGTTTTTATATTTCCTTAATTAGTTCCATAACTCATTTTAGGCATTTTTCTAATACAGTAACGTCATTTAGTTATACTGCCTCAGCTGGATTTTCAGGGATGTCTTATTTTGTCTTCCCCTTTTCCCACTACCACACTGTAACACTTTTGTAAATGATGAATGTTATCACCTCCTCACTCAAATCAGCCCACAGTTGCTATATGGCTCACTTGAAATATTCATACTAAATATGTAAAGGGACAGACTTTCTGTCTCAGAGTACTGGTGTGAAAGGTTTCTGCAGTTACTCACTTTCAGACTGTCATCTGGAAAGAATGGATTACATGTGTTCCATAATTATCTCTTGGAGTATCCCTGCTGTTGTTAAAAAGGTGTGAGGAAGTCTTTTCTGCCTCTGAAAATTTCAGAGAATTCTCTTCAGCCAATTTTTCTCACCTTGACCCTTAAGAGGACAGATTTAAGCACACAGTGTGTGTTGTAATAGTTTCAGCAGCACTACCTTAAAATGGTGTGATGTGGCAGCAGTGAATAGCTCTGCCTCCCTAGTATTCATAGCAAGTCAGAGGTGTAATGGGATTGGTGTCCAGAGGGCCTTTCCTACAAAAAAAAACCCAACAAACAACATGAATTGGGCATGGAAATTCTGCATTTTAACAACATCTTCAATTATGAAAGTGGGAAGGATCCTA
Organism: Amazona ochrocephala; assembly: GCA_039720435.1. NCBI lineage: Eukaryota > Metazoa > Chordata > Aves > Psittaciformes > Psittacidae > Amazona > Amazona ochrocephala. The sequence continues at coordinate 45,527,775 of CM077881.1, read as the reverse complement.
CAATTGCTGTATAGATGGTGAATACTGTGTAGAAATTGCAGTCTGTTCAATAGAAGAGAATTAATTTTCACCCCAAATAAAGCATTATTCTTAAGAATAAATCTCCATAAAGTTTATAATCTTTAGGAGTGAGGTAAAAGCTCCTCTCAAGTCACTGTTACGATTTAGAAAAACAGAAAAATGACCTAGCATTAGAAAATGTTTTAAAAATCAAAATGTCAATCAATCAAAATAGAAAATGTAAGTAAGGCGTAGTTCATCTGGATCCAAATACTTGGATATTATGTATTGGTTTTTCATAATGGGAAAATTTTTATCTCTCTCCAGAAAATGTCTTTATCTAACCTTTCAGGTTTTCACCCTTCATTTTAATTTCTTGTCATGATATTTTTCATGATTGTTTCCAAAATACATTTTAGAAAATACACATTATGTGAGTACTATACTGCAACCAGCCAATGTTATTTTTCACTTATGTGCCTATCAAGTTCACAATAACAACATTGAGTTAGCTATATCATTTATCATATTTTAACCTTGGTCCTTAGCTCAGAGCTGTAGGATGAGAAAGGACAGGGAAGACAGCTTCCTAAAATAATCTTGACAGTTGTTTCTCTAGCCTGTCATTAAAGGTCCTCCCATAGGCCATGTGCTAAAGTCCAGCTTGAACCTTCTTTTCTGTACTTTCCATCCACAATCTCTTGTTGTATCAACTGTAAGTATGGAGATCAGATTATTTCTGTTGTCTTTGTAGTGGCCTTTCATGTATTTGAACATAGTGTTCCCCTTCCTAGTCTGTAGGCTTAAGCAGACCTGTTCCTTTCCACCTTTTTTTGTCTGTCATATTTTCTATGCTTCAGTTAACCTACATCTTTTTCAGAGGATAGTGTCCAGGCTGGATGCAGTGCTTTAGCTGAGATGTCCTTGGTGAGTGGAACAGAAAAGAACTACATGTGTTTAGCAGTCTGTGCTCTTGTTATGCTTCTTGCATGAGGTTCTTCTTTTTCAGTATGGCACTGCTAAGTCTTCCTCACTTTGGAACCCACAGTAATTCCCCAGAACCTGTACTCTAACTAGTTATTACTTGGCCTGTGAAGGTGAAGTCAGGAACAGCTGCCTATCCACAGAGCTCTATAATTCTGCTTTTTTGCAGCCTATTCAGTTAAAGTTGTCATCCAATTTACTAACATCCAAATTGCTAAGCATTGACTAGTGCTGGCCATAGGAAGGATTCTCAGAACTCTGTTAGAGCCATCTCTCCTCTTTTATAGGTTACCCTTGATAATGAACTCCCATGTTCATTTTTTCATCCAGCTTTCCATTTTTCAAGGGATTTTCATTCTGTGGGTGCTGTTTTCAGTCCCCTGGCATTCCATTCATCTCCCAAGACTTCTCTAGAAAGACTGGATTAGTCTAGCCAGCCTTTTAAGTATGTAGGAGAGAGCTTATCAGACCCTACTGTTTCGAAAACTTTAAACTAGGTATCCTATAACCCATTTCTTCCTCACAGAGGCTGTAAGCTTATCCTTTTGTCATGGGTCTTTATTGTGCTCAGCTATTTCTAATGCTTGACAATTGTAACAAAAGAATTTTTTTTTTCTTTTTCAAAAGGTGGTAAACACTTTGGCCTTTAAAATGTTGTGACCTTAAAACTGTTGAAAGACAGGTGATCCTGCCTAAGCCTGTGGCAATTCTGTGCAGTAGCCTAGAGATCATCCCATCCTGCAGAGTTAGATAACTCCTTTATGCCCACCAGCAATTCAGGGTAGCTGGAAGCGGGTTACAGAACTTATTCCTGCCATTCTCGCTATTCTCCATTCTGCTTCTGCCTACTTTTTTGTGCAAGGAAATTCTAGGAAAGCAGTCCCTGGTGCATCCTTCTGCATGAGCAACTCTTACTTGGTAGCTGCACATTTAAATAAAGTTTAGAAGAATATGCTCAAAGGAAGAGACGTGAAATATTTTGAAGACTTTTAAAGCTCTACAGTAAAGTGGGGGAAAAGAAAGAATCTCACTTCATCCCCAGAAAACAACCAACCAAACAAAAAAGGCTGTTAATTGTTCAGTGAATGTCACCCCTCCCTGTACTCTGATATTTCTCTTGCTATGTGGCTTTGGTTTTTTAAAAACCGATTAAATGCTTGAAGATGCAATAATACCCAGTGTGTTTAGTCATCCTTTTTTCACAGTATGGTTCCCAAAAAAGCTGCTTCAGTTTTGGATACATCAATAGCTGCAGTACATTGTAAGTACCGTTTTAAGCATTTTAAGTTCTGTGCCTTGCATATAGTCTTGGATAACCAACGCATTGCAGTAAAGTAGTAAGACAGGTTATCCTTAGCTATTTCCATGTATGAAATACAAGGAATGGCACCAAACTTGCAACATTAGCTGGTGCTGCTGATGTGTTGTATGCCACAAGAAAAAAAAACAACAAAACTCTGCCAGTTCTGTATACAGCTGTCCATAGTTGAGGTGGTTTCTGTGCTGTTATTCTGACACATATTCTAATATGGCAGCACTGTGGCACTGGAGTAGTGGAGACCTTCCTAGAGGAGCCATAGGTAAAGGCAAAGAGAGCACATCCCTTACAGAGGGTCTCAAGGATGACAAGGCAGATGTTTCAGCTTAGAGAAGTATGCATCTTCTTTATCTATTAGTACATTTCATAAAAAGCATATCCCAAAATTGGATTTTTGTTTAACTTCGTCTCCTTCACTTGAATTCTGTTGAATCATGTCTATAGTTAAATCAAGCATTTTTGCATGGCATTTCAGAACAAATTGATTATATTTTAATCAAAACATTTCAACGTTTATCAGCCCTAGTGATTCTGCCATATTATACTATTACAGAAAATCACAGTTCATCACTGCATTATTTAGTGAAGTATTTTAGTACATTTAATGAACAAAACCAGTCCTTGAAAGCTTGTTAAGCTTAATTCTTTCTTCATTTTTCTCCTGCATGACTTATATTCCTGTCATTTATATGGATTTACAACACCAATGCTAGTTTCATAAAAATCAAACATAAATGTATTTAAAATAATTTAGTTGAGTTCTGCCTTATACTGAGCATATATCTAAATGTAATAGAAAATGAAAAAAATATTTAGTAACTTCTAGTAGCTTGATATTTGTTGTTCTGTAAAAAACTTGAATTTCCTGATCTAGATATCTGTTTCTCAAAGAAAGAACTAAGGCACAAGATTTTGAACGAAACAAATGCATATATGCCAGGTTCAAAATGGAAGTGGGTATCTGGTTTTTGTGTAAGAACAGCTATCCAATTTTTTTTCAAATAATTAATGTTGTTAATGACTCAAATGCAGACTGTATATGCATTAAATCCAGGGCCTGTATGATTGCTGAATTTTTCAAATAGTCATTAAAATGGCACCAGAATTAGGTATATTTTTTTTCAGTCATGATTTAGTAACTTTTCTTCTATAGAAATGAACAGTATTAAAGACATTTTTTGCATGAATACTGGATATAATTTGCATAGAATTTTTCAGATTGGATGTTTGCAGCAGAGTGTAAATTCTTCCAGAAAACACTGTAAGAGTAACAACAGTATCTGTGATTCATATATATCATGTTCTGGACAGTTTTATACCTTAGTTGAAAAAAAAAAACCTAAACAGTTACATGTAGCTACTCGTGTGATGGGCTACTTGTAACTTCATTGTTGAAACTTCCCCTTTTGTATCTGATATCCCCTATTCAGGTTTCCTTGCTGAAAAGGCTTAGTGCCAGACCTTAATTACTTTAATTTATGAAGAGTGGAAGTGGTTCTGAGCCTTCAGGAGTCATCACCTGGAGAGTCAGAATTAATTATCCTGTTATAGTATAGAATCCCTTCTCCCAGGGTATGACCTTTAAAGCTGCGTGCTGGAGTACCATGCTTCCTTCTAGAAGGTCATATATGACCAGAGTAAGGTCTGAGCTGAAACAAGTGGTTGGTTGAGAGAGTCCATTTGTAGCTTTTTACCTGCAGAGGATGGTCTGAGCTCATGTTTGCCAGCATGCCCTTCAGATGCCAATGCAAGGTATTAAATCTCTTGTTTCTGAACCTAAATAGAAATAAATAAACTGGTCTAATGATAAATATGAAAAGTAGGATGCAAAGAACAGGGCAGAATATTTCCTAAACCGGGTATCTTAACCAATTTCAGTGAGTAACTGCAGAAATAAACTGTTATTCACTTTGAAGGCTAAGCTGTAATAATGCCTTTAAAACACTCAAGTAAAGCTTAAATGCATTCTACTGTTTATGATAAGTCATTCCAAATGTTAGACTCAACTCCTTCCCAAATTGATTATATTCTCTTTTGATCAGAAGTAAGTTTCAAGCACCTAATTCAAGAAGAGTCATCCATCTTCCTTTCTCCTAGTGAGACAGCTCGATATTCTAGTTTCTTCAGAAAATCTAACTTGCCAGCGGAATGGCATGTTAGACTTTCTTCAGCAATACAGGCTCCTTTTGAGTAATTCTGAGTCTGCTTTGTGTTTGTGTTGTTTGTGACAGGCATTCATTTTTCAAACTCATATAAATATCAAAAATGGAAATGAAGTATAATTAAGAAGAGAAATGCCAAATTATTTATAGGGGCATTTAAAAGATTTTTAAAAATTAGGAAATATTTTTTTAAAAGATTTGCACATATTTTACAGATGTTCTACAGGTAAAAAGTAATTACTGTAGCCTGGGAATGTATAGTGTGAATTCATATTATTTTAGTTTATTATTTATGGAGTTTGGTGTTTTAATCACTGATAAACATCTAGGCCATAAGTCTTGTTGGGAACACATCCAGCTAATTATTTAGAAAATGCTTTTATCTGAAGTTTTAAGAAACATTATTCTCCTGACCCTGGAATAATCATACTTCACACTGCAGAACAAATTCAGTACAAGAGTAAACAGGAGTCAAGTGAGTAACTTCATAACAGAAAATAAGTTTGCCTTACAATTGAATCTATTAGTGATGTTAATCATAAAACTGGTATAATTTGGGTTTTGCAATGAACTTGGCAATGGTACATAATTTTCTTTCCGAACACAATGGCCAAAGAATAAATGCTTTTTTTTTTTTTTTTTTGCAGATTCTTAAATGATTTAACACTGTGTTTTTCACAGCTAAACTTGAACATCTCAGTTGGCATTTAAATTCTATACTGTCTCTTGGTACAAACCAATTTATCCTTGCTGAAAAGCAAAATATGAACACTTACTTTAAGTGCATAATCACCTTTTTTGTTAACATTTTCATTGATAGAATTTATCAAAAGATAAATGAACTTGTCAACATTAAGTTCCTCCTATTTTATTTCAGGATGCCCCAAGTCCTAATGTGATCACTCTTTCCCCAGAGAAGTTGAAAAGATGACCTTTTAATTTTTGTTTCAAGTACAGAATGCTAAGCAAAAGTCATAAAACCTCTGAATGCTACAGGTGTAAAATCACCCTGTATAACTGAGTCTGGCATTGCTGCTACTAAGACTTAAAACATAGCTTTGTGACACTACCCAACCAAGTGTAACATCAAAGTAATAATGTAATTAAAGCAGAGGTGGCACTTTGAACATGTATTTTTAATTGCTAATACCACTCTTCCAAAAGTTCCAAAAGCTCCCTTCAGGTTTAAAATTCCTCATGTTGTGTGAATAAAAACCCAATTCTGAGGAATTTGCAATTGCATTTGATTGTGACTTAGATCACAACCTAAATCACTGTTTGGGGGAGTCTTAAAAACTCAGAGATACACAGAAACTGAAACAGAAGACAACACAGATTTAAATTCTGGTTAACCAGCTTTGTATTGTAGTTTAATGAATAACTGTGATGGGGAGTAAGATTGTGCTGCTAACCTTTTCTGAGAAGAAAATTAGTAAAATTGAATGACTGCAATAATTGGAATAGGAAGTAGCTCAGTAGAATACAATTCAAAGTTGTTCATTCAGAGTATAAAAATAATTTTATGTGGAATTTAGATGTGATGAAGGAGGAGGAGCGGAATTCAAATGAACAAGTCCTAGTGCATGATGACTGTGAGTCACTAATGAGATACAAACCCAAAAAATGTAAATGAATCCTAGGAGCTCTGTCAAACATGACCAAGTATGTGGTAATGTGTGGTTAGACCTCATTAGCTTCAGCATGGATATGATTTCAGGGTGAGAAAAGAGTCTTTCAAACCGAAAGCTAGTACTGGTACAAGTACAAAAAGCCTCAAACTGGTGTTGACTACATTAGGCTGGATATCAGAGCGAGCTTTGTGACCATTTCTATACCCTAGAGCACTGGGATCCCAGAACAGCTTTCTAACTGCAAAAGCAAGAGCAAAAAAGAGTAATTATGCTAGGTGAAGTAGCTCAGTTTGATAAAGCAAGTATGTGTGTCATAATCTTGCAGTAAGGTAGCCTGAAAGCCAGGGAAAACTCCTGCTTAGTTCCAGACCACTAATTTTTTTTTTTGTTTCTTTAATTAGAGAATCTATGTCATTTGACTGCCTTAAGCACTTTCATTCTGGTTGTTCTGCAGGGACACTGTGGCTCTTTCTCCCTGTGTTGTCCAGTCCCTCAAGGACCTAGGGCTCCTTCCTGAGCTCTTCAGAAGGTGGCTTGTAGCACACAAACATTTATGCCAGTAAAGCTAAAGCTTAGAAGTATGCCACCCAGATAACTCTGTAATTATATACAGTAGTTCCAATGCTTCCTTATTTAGGAAATGTTATCATGCCAAAGTTTTAAAAATATTATTTTTAGGACAGGCTTTTTTTAAAGGATTTCAACAATTTAAAGTTCCTATCTTCAAAAAAATTGTCCTGGCTAGCTTTGGGTTTACAAACATGTGCTTAAAAAAATGGACCTGGAGTTTGTCTTGCTGCGCTCACTAATAGCAGACAGCCTGTCTTCATACAGGAGGTGCTCCAGCCCCCTTATCATCCTTGTGGCCCTCCTCTAGACTTGATCCAACAGCTCCATGACCTCCTCAACATAAGAAGGGCCTGGGGTGAGGAGTCCCTGTCCATGGCAGTGGGGTTGGAACTAGATGGTCTTAAGGTCCTTTCCAACCCTAACTATTCTATGATTCTATGATTCTATGTGCCTTTTCAATGGCATCAACTCCTTTTGCTTATGGAGGCTGAGAAATATTAGCATTCCACAGTAAAAAAATTAGGGAAGTATGTAATCCTTATATTTGGCAGTAAAACGATGTTGAGCATGTTCAAAATACGCTTTTTTATTCCTGGCCAAGGCCTGCTGCTTGACACTGCAAAGTACTTCATGGTGCTTGAAACAGCAAAGCTATCCTACCCTTCAGCCCCACACACAGTAAGAGAAAGCAGACCTAGGCCAGCAGAATTTAATGGCACAAAAAGAATTGTATTATATACTCTAGCAAACAACACAGGTCTTTCATTTAATGGGAATAATGGTACTGAAAACAAAACAAACTGGAGCTGCTGCATGTTATGCATATGTTGCACTGAGTACAGTAATCAACTCAGTGACTCCCATGGAGGAATTTTAGATTTGCAAAAGAGGAAATTTAAACTTAATATTGCTTGATTCAAGTGAATTGCATTATGGGTTGGTAAATACTTGGAAGGACTTTAGTTACCTCAGAAGGTTGAGCTGACCTTGTTTGTTGATTAAAATATAAGACTATAGACAAAGTAATTTTGCTGAACAGGAGCATTTGGTGTTAATGATGTGGCAGGATAATTTATAATTATACTATAACCATAGTGATTCAGAATGGAAAGTAGTATCATAGTAGCCAGTGAGGTTAAGAAATGGTTGTAAACTGAATGGGCAAAGTATATAGAATAACCATTGAAAAGCATATTTAAAGAAGTTGGAAATTACAGTGACATTTTGGGAGACCGAAGCAAATTGGCTTGGTTTTTTTTTTCTTTTTTTCTTTCATTAGAAAAAAAGAACTCTGCTTCTTGATTCCTCTTTCCGTTTGCATAAGCTACGGATGTAATAACTTTGAAATTATTTTTTCGACTTAAATGGATACAAGAAAAGGAAGGCTTCCTGGCTGCAACCGCTTTGATAAGTACCACGTCATACACCGTGAAAATTTTCTGTGAATCACTCTATCTGAGGTCTTTAGAGGAAGTAAATTTTATTTAAAGGTGATTAAAAACAAACTGATTATTTTTTCCAATGGGTTTTAAATCCTAGTGGGTTTCTGTATTTATAAAATTCATCTGGAAGATTCAGTTTAGAAAAAAATATGAAAGCTTTCCAATATTGACCAAATTAAGTTAACAAAATATTAAACTGAATATACACTGTCAATATCACTAATAGTGTTTACGTAATTTTCTTAAAGAACCCTGAAACCTGTATTACAATCCCTTTAAATTTGAGTTAACTTTTGAAGGCATTCTGTGAAGTTAATAGAAAAGTTGGCATTTACTTCAAATAAAAACTATTGTAGGTTCTTGGAGTTACCGCTGCTTTCATTTTAGGAATAGAGTAAATATGTTTCCATTGATGTCTGTGGAGCAACACTGGTCTATAAAAGCTGGTGATATTGCCCAGTTGAATCAGTCTTTAAAAAACAAAATCCTAGAATAGCATTACATTACTATTTATTTTCAGTAAAACCCTTTATAAGGCTACAAGACCCAAATAGATGGTACTAATTATGTCATCTTGTTCTTAAGATGTGTTTTCCTCTAGATTTAATTTTTCACTCTAAGCAAAATACAGAACACTGTTCTATATAATGCATGGTCATTTAAGCAAAAATTGTCTTAGAAGAATTAATTATTTAATTATTGCATACACTATATCCTTGGTAATGCAGTTTAGGGAAAAAATCAGTTAAGCAAACAGAAGCTTTTTTCTATTATATATTATTTTATTATTTATATATTTTATTTTATTATATATTTTATTTATTATATTATTTATTTATTATATTTTTATTATATATTTTATTATATATTATTATATTTTCTATTATATATTATTTTTCTATTATATATATCTATAGCATTGTGTACAGTTTTCAATGAATTTAGGATATATGAAAATCCATTCCAATTAAGATTAAATTTGCATTTCAGAACCTGGGTTTGGTTAACACGGTGTCATGGGTTCAGCAGTAGCAGTCATTTTTCTCCTTGATGGCTGGTGCAGCACTGTGTTTCTGACTTTCGGCCTGGGAACAGTGCTGATAACACTGATGTTTTCAGTTACTGCTTAGAATGTTTGGTCTGACCAAGGACTTTCTGAGCCTCATGCTCTGCTGGGGAGGAGGGGAAGCTAGGAGGGAGCAGAGACAGGACACCTGCCCCAAACTGACCAAAGAAGTATTCTATACCCCAGCACCTCATGTCCAGGATGTAAAAATGAGGGGCAGAGACCTGGAAGGGTTGGGTTCACTGCTGGGTTGGATTTGGTATTGGGTAGTGAGCAGTTGTGTTCTCTTTCCTTGTATTTCCCTTTTCATTATTATTATTGGTGGTAACAGTAGTGATTTGTGTTATACCTTAGTTACTGAACTGTTGTTATCTCAACCTGTGGGAGTTGCATTCTTTCGATTCTCCTCCCCATCCCCCCAGGGGCTGGGGGGCAGAAAGAGGGGGAAGTGAGTGAGCAAACTGGGTGAGAAGCTTAAATCACGACACATGGTTATACAGAATACATCTAAATAAAAGAGAACTGCAGAAAAAGGCACCTCAAAAAAAAGAGCTGCTCTGTCTGCAGAGTCGAATTCAAATAGAGACATTTGTTTAACTTTGTCTAACCTGTTCCTTCTGTGGAAAGGAACTCCAAACCTCCCTTATAACCTCTTCTAGGATGACTTCACTGTTCCTATGTTAATGTTTTAATGTGATTTATTTTCCTTCAAGTGAAGGTAATGTCATTGCACCAGAAAGCAAGCAGAATGATGCAGTGTCGTCACCTATGTGAACCAGATCCAGGGTTAGGCACCTTGATGACTAGCTGCCATCTCCCTTATCTCCTTCCTTCTTGCCACCCTCCGGATCTCTCTCAGACCAAGACAATGGCCAAGTCTTCCACACCTCAGCTTCACCTTTTCTAGACTAAACCACCTTATTTAACCATTCTCCCAGAGCAATTGGTGAGAACGATGGTAGCAGTTAGAGTCTGTGCTCTGTGCCTGCCTGCTCTGTCCTCCTCCATAAGGTTGGCAGAGAGCACCAGCCGTGGGACAGTGGACATGCCTGAAAGCTCTTGTCTTTCAAGACGGTAACATTGTTCTCTCCCTCAATATCTATCTCTCTCAGTGTCTTTAATATAAGCAGCAGAACAGTTCAATGCCAAGCATACCACTGGCTGAAAGAGATGAGCAGCACCTGGCTGATCACTAGTTGAGACTCATAGTGAACTTTCTCGTGTAAGAGGTGCACTTCAACACCTTGCATGGGATGCTGCTAATGAGCTGCCCAGTCACTTTCATGTACTTCACACACATACACCACTCAGTATCCTGACTGTGTATTTTTCCCGTGTATCTTTGACATGTTTGAAGCTATTCAAGGTTACAAATAGTGTTTGAAATAAGGTTAAGATAAAGCTATCTGCAAACTCAGCTGAATAACATCCCCATCATTCAACAATGCTCAGGCCTGTCGCAACAGCTGATTGCTCCCCCTTTGTCCTGTCATTTCTTTGAAGAGCTGCAGATCTTCAGCGGTAGAAGAGTGCAGTGGATGTCTTCTGCTGTATGCATATTTAGCATCTGCTAATGGAGGATGTGTTCCTTTAAAATGTTTAGTTTAAAAGGAAAAGATCTCAGCTGCTTGATGGAATGTACTGTCCTGAGTACTGCAGTTGGGGAAGATGGGATGGGGGAAGAGTGAGGCTTCCCTGCAGCACTTGAGTGCTTAATTACTCTCCTATTTAAATAGGAGCAGCTTTGCTAGACAGGTCTCTGAGAGGAGAAGCTGGGGCTGCCTTATGGCTGGTTTCAGCTGCCTTGTGGGCAGTCACAGGCCAGCCTCTCAGCCCGGCTGCTGCCTCTGGAGGAATGGATTTACGAAAGAGGAAAAATGTGAGAAAGGAGAGGAATGAGGAGGAAAAGGTGAGGAGCAGCCCTCTGAGAACTGAGGAAGATGTTCCAGGTGCCCAAGCAGGGACTCACCTTTGGGGTGACTTCCCCACCTTTGGGGTGACTGAGGTGGGGAAGGGGAAAGGTGTGGAGCAGAAGGAGTGGGAGAGTGGGGCTGCTGTAGGCTGACCTAGCCTATTTTCTTTGATCCCCTTATGAGGGAAGAGGGGTCAGGAATGGAGTGAAGTTGAGCTTGGGAAAGGTAGGGCCAGAAGGAAGTAAAGTGTTTTTGTTTCTCACCATCAAACTCTGTGTTAATTGGAAATAAAATAATTTTCACTGAGTCAGGTCAGTTTTGCCCATGATAATGTTTGATGAGTAATCAGTAAGTGATCTTCATGTCTGCATCTTGACCCATGAGCTAATTTTGTCCCCCTCTCTTGAGAACTGCCCAGCTGGCCAAGGTCAACTCATCACTGGTGCGTAGTGCTTGCAAAGCATGTTCAGCTGAGAGAGTGTATGCTGTTTAGAACAGAAAAACAAAGCAACCCACAGCTTTCCAGAAGTAGGATGGATATCATTAATGCATTTTGTCAGTGCTTTTCAAACACCAGTGACTGCTGGTGCTTATGAAGTGAGTGTAAATGTTTTGGCATCTAATGCTGTGGAAGAGCCATGGACTGAGTGGTAACAGTACATCCATGTTGAATGAAAGTGCTTCAATGTGCATTTTCATCTTTGTTGTGCATACTGAAATCTAAGGTGGTCAGAGAGGATGATGTCATATGAAAAACATTCATTCAGAGAGAGAATTCTTCAGTCTGAAGAATTGTGAAATAAACATCACTAGTGCTGTGTTCTTTTGCTGCAGTACCCTACAGGTCAGGAATCAAAAGATTTGACAGATTAAGAGCTAGACCATGATTGCAAATGTTCTCAATCTGAAATTGGAGACTATACTTCTCATAATATGGATAAGGAATTTAATCTGAATGCAAATATGTATGACAATCAATTACTGACAGTGATAAAACTATTTCTTCAGTTACAGTGAGAGTAGATGATACAGGCAAAGCAGAAGTGAGATGCAGATGCGACACTGGAGGAAGAATGAAAAAGGAACTCATTTGCAAAGGTAGGGAAAATATCCCACAAACTGTTTAGAAACGAGGGTGATTTTCCTGTTCTTGATCAAATGTAAAAAAGCAATGTTAAAAAACCCAATGTCATTTAAAAATATTTTTTTAAATGAATTTGAAGCTGTGGATTAATAGCTTCTTAACTGGCAGGATGTAGATTGCTCAATCAGAGGAAATGGAGTGCAATTAGTAACTTTCCACAGCTGAAGACAGTAGTCATCAGTAACATTGAGGCTGTTCTGATCTTAGCTGCATCTAAACAATATTCAAATGTGTTGTAGCATTCTGGTACAAAATCCCCATAGGTCTGTCTCTACAGAACAACTGGTTTTTGTACTCAATGCTGTACTTCTCTTGCATCATCTTTGGCAAGGACCACTTGGGGTTTTCCCTTGCTCTGTAGTCTGGGGAATGGTTTGTTTCCTAGGGGCATCTAGAAATTTTGACTGAAAAACTGTTTTGTCAGGGACTTGGGACCCAACAGTGCCTGTGATATTTCCTGGTCTCCCAACAGAGATTTGGAGAGCAATTTTTCAACCACTGTAGGTAGGTTTGAAGCACATTCTGCAAATTTTTCTGGACTGAATATCTGTTAAATGGTTTTAAGTGGATCATACAACCATTTGCAGTCATAACCATTCAATTTATCTTGAGCTGTAGTAATATATCACCCTGATGTGATCAATATAAATCAAGTAAATATTGATTTATAAAATTTTCAGGGTTGTTCCTTATATGGAAAAGCCATTGTGCAGTTAATATGTTCTGTAACTCATAATTCGGCTTTATAATTTGCAGATTGCTTTTTGTCTCAGCTATATGCTCAGCTCAGAGTAATGTAAGTCCCTACTTACATTAAAGAAAACACTTATTGTTTTCTTTACACATCTCACCAGTATGGTGCACAGTTTGGGGCCCAGAGATGTTCCTGTCTTTTCTGATACCTATAGTTTCTCTATTGTGTAGCTGATTCAGTGTTAAACAGTGGAAGATGCAACAGTTTCTGTTGACTGGCTTTCAGATAGCTACCTTAATATGTTTAGTTTAGACATATCCATCTACCAGTCTCTGCAGAATATGACATCTGCTCCCGTGAATTTAGTTATTATTTATCTGATTTATAGCACATGCCTGTAATAAGTAATCTCAGCACAGTTAGAGTGCAGTGAACTGCAGATTAAGAGCTGAAGTGAGTGGGGAAGGCAGGGACTCAGATTTATGGAATCAAACCTTTTTGTTTGTTTTTTTGTTTTGATTCTATAATAGGAGCTAATAGAAAGCTATCTTCATTGCTAAGTTTGTAATATACTTCAGCAAATTCTTTTTCAACTGCACTGATTTAATATAATTAATCTAATCTGTGCTCTGTATTTTAAATAAATATCCTGCAGCTACAGCAACTGCTGGCCTATCAGCTGTTAAGAAGCACTAGGTGAAAGACCATTTATTTAAACATGTCTGAGTCCAGTGCATTCATGTGTTCATTATTTTTAGCAATATAAATATTTTCTTCTCTGAGAGTTTTGCAAAATGCCAATTTAATTTTGATGTAAGTAATCAGCCTTTGACTTCAGGCAGATAGCCTATGGCAGAGATAGTGAATGTAGTGCAGCCCCATCCTGCAGTCTTCTTCCCTCAGAGAGAGCTGTTTTAGCCACTGGTGAAGTACTGCTCTTCAGTGCATGTTTGTAACAAACTAGATGCTGAGCTTCATGTTTTCTCTTAAAGTAAACACTAATTGGTTGTGCATAGTGTTGGTGGCACAGCAAGAATAGGGAAATAAATATTTGCAGAGCTAATTGGAGATTGGAAAACGTGTAATCATGCTAGCACTTAAAGCCCCTAACTACATGGTAAAATTTCAAAGGTTACAAATCCAGAAGCTAAAGATTTGCTCAGTAACCTGGAATGCCCGGAAAGAACAAAAATACTATTTTGAGGTTGTGAGCACGTGTTGGGTAAAGTGCTCGTGAACTTGATAAGAATCATCCTGTGGACTTGCTCAAGGCTTAGTTTACAGAGGGATGCTTAGCAGGACAGTTGGATTCCTGGAGGACATACAGTACCGTGCAAAAAGAGTTGTGGTCAATGGCTCAATATCCAGCTGGAGACCAGTAACGAGTGGTGTCCCTCAGGGATCGGTGTTGGGACCGGTCTTGTTCAACATCTTTATCGGTGACATGGACAGTGGGATTGAGGGCGCCCTCAGCAAGTTTGCTGATGACACCAAGCTGTGTGGTTTGGTTGATACATTGGAAGGAAGGAATGCCATCCAGAGGGACCTTGACAAGCTTGTGAGGTGGGCTGATGCCAACCTGAGGAAGTTCAACCATGACAAGTGCAAGGTCCTACACCTGGGTGGAAGCAATCCCAGGCACAGCTACTGGTTGGGCATAGAAGAGATTCAGAGCAGCCTTGTGGAGAAGGACTTAGGGATGTTGGTCAATGAGAAAATGAACATGAGCCAGCAGTGTGCACTCGCCACCCAGAAAGCCAACCGTATCCTGGGCTGTATCAAAAGGAGTGTGACCAGCAGGTCGAGGGAGGTGCTCCTGCCCCTTTACTCTGCTCTCGTGAGACCTCACTTGGAGTATTGTGTGCAGTTCTGGTGTCCTCAACATAAAAAGGACATGGAACTGTTAGAACAAGTGCAGAGGAGGGCTGGAGCACCTCCCATATGAAACTAAGGCTGAAAGAGTTTTGGCTGTTGAGCCTGGAGAAGAGAAGGCTGCGTGGAGACCTCAGAGCAGCCTTCCAGTATCTGAAGGGGGCCTATAGAGATGCTGGGGAGGGACTCTTCATTAGGGACTGTAGTGATAGGACAAGGGGGAATGGGTTTAAACTTAAACAGGGGAAGTTTAGATTGGATCTGAGGAAGAAATTCTTTACTGTAAGGGTGGTGAGGCCCTGGAATGGGTTGCCCAGGGAAGTTGTGAATGCTCCGTTGCTGGCGGTGTTCAAGGCTGGGTTGGACAGGTTGGGCGACATGGTTTAGTGGGAGGTGTCCCTGCCCATGGCAGAGGGGTTGGAACTAGATGATCTTAAGGTCCTTTCCAACCCTAAAAATTCTATGATTGATGTGAAGCATAGCCTGACCAGGTTTAATAAACTTAAATTAATGATGAAACAAGATAAACAGAAACCCCTCTTTTGAGAAAGATTTTTGAAATAAAAAAAGTATAGTCAAACAAGGATGATGGGACAAGAGACTCTTCATGCTTTATTTTATCTCATAGACTTCAGTTCAATGTTTTGGCAATTTCATAGAATCATAGAATGGTTTAGGTTGAAGGGACCTTACAGATCATCTATTTCCAACACCGCTGCCATGGGTGGTGTGGCTGGAGCTCTTGCCAGTGAAGACTGAAGCAAAAAAGTTACTGAGTACCTCAGCCTTCTCCATATCCCAGATAGTCAGGTCTCCCATTTCCTTCTGAAAAGGGCCCACATTTTCCCTTGTCTTCCTTTTATGCTTGATGTACCTATAGAAGCTTTTCTTGTTGCTGTTAATGTCCCTGGGCAGATACAGCTCTGTCAGGGTTTTAGCTTTTCTAACCCAATTTATTATAGTTATATATCTTAGTGATTTTTTTTCTGAGTGTGTTATAGTACAAGACTCCATGTACTAGGTTGTAGGAATCTCTGTTCTTATATGTACTTCCAATAGTTCCTGATTAAGGGATGATGTGGAAATGGCCTTTTTTAGGGTTTCTCTCTTCTCTGTCATGTTTAACCTAGCCATGTCTAAGACAGTTAAGAAAATAAAAGTCCAGACTTACTGCACAATTAGCTACAAGGTCTCAATGAAAACAGTGATTCTTATTTAATTCAGATTATTGTATCTCTCCTCATGGTCACAAAAGAGACAGAATAAATGGTATATCTCCTGTCTGTAATTCTCTTTTTCCAATGACTTGCCATTGTAGCACTTGGATAAATACATCTGAAGCTTAAAAATCTGAGTAAGAATAAGTTTTCATAATCTCTCCCCCTTAAGCTGACAAACATTTATCATGGACAGAACCCACAGAGGTAATGCAATGTAGCCTTAGATAAAATATCCTATGTGAGTACTGTACAGCAGTAGTACTGCTGTTTTTCCTAAGAAGCACGCAATAGCAACTTAATAAATGCCGTCTTAGGTTTAATGACTGGTCAGTTGATTTTTCCTTCATGAGTAAAGTAGTATACACTCAGGTTCTTTTTATTGTGTCCATTATGTAATGGTGGTGTACAATATGAAATATTTTGGTCATAGTATTGGAAACCTGTAACTCCAAATGGATGTTTTTGTGTCTTCCTTATTTGTAATAGTGCAGAAGTTCTGAAATGTCCACATTTAGAAGTATAGTAAGTGCACATTAATACATAAAGATGGTACCTGGTAGGTACCTATTTAATTTATACTGCTGTTTTGGCAACAACTTATGAGCAATATGGTAGAGATTAACAGCTAAGTAAATTTGTTTTTGGTTTTTTTTTTTAAAACAACCTGGGAAAGAAAAGTAATTTTCGAAGGTACATTATTTAATTAATAAAACAAATATTTACTTTAAAATTTTAAAAGTGTTGTTTACAGCATGAGTCCATATTCAAAATGTCTTCATATATTCTTTTTTGAAATATGTAAAAAAATCTTTCAGATAAATAAAAGGCTATGGGGATTTCACTGACACGTGTTGCACTCCAGCTTATTTCACATTTGATTTTCCCTGAGTGATCAGTAGCCTTCAGAAGAATTGCTGTTGTAATGCAAGAAAAAAATGTGTAGTTTTAACAAATTAAAAATATGGAACAGAGTGGTACAGGAAAAAGAAAAACAGCACCCAGAGCTTGTGAAATACTCTGTTTTGGTACCCAGTCTCAACTGGAAAAGATAACACAACAAAGATACAGCTTCTGGTTAGCAATGCATATAGTAAAGATTACAGTGATTTGGGATTTGGCTAAATTTTATTCTAGTTTTCCCTTGTTACTTTATTGACTTTGCAGACTTTGCTATATTGGTAGTATAAGTATTTTTTCTGCGAGTTTCAATACCTAATTCAAATGTGTTATAGTTTTTATGTGTTGATGTATTACTCTATGCTTCATTTTATTGTAAAAAGAAAAACAAAAGAGCTTGATTTTACTCAAAAGAATATTTTATCCTGTAACCAGTATTTTACAATGAAAAACAAGGGGAGGCGGAACCCCAACATGAAAACAACAAACCATTTTGCACTCAGCATTATGACTGTAATATTAAAGGACTAAATGGAAACGATAAAAAAATATGAACTGTTATTACCCAATATAATGACAGAAATGAAAAAGTAACTGCAGAGAAGTAATGGTGTTACAAGATGCGTATAATTTGGGGCATGTGAAATCTGGATAATTTCTTAATGCACTTAGGGGTTCCCTGGGTAGAAAGGCATTCCTGTGTACATAACTTTGTTTACTCAAAGTTATCGGTCTGCCTTGTCTGTAGAGCCTGTATAATGCATGGCAAGAGGTGTTTCCAGAGGATGATTTAAAGAAACCAATTAGGAGCCTAGCAAACACTTGCCCTGGCTATCTGCATAACCCCCCTGGAGAGGTCTGGTTCTCCCCGCTATGCAGGATGACTCGATAGAGACTTAAAGGTGCGGACCTGACTTTTTTCCAGTCTGTTTTCCTAGGTGCCACTGGGTGTGGTGGAGCTTTGAGATTGCCACTGTGACTTGGCATGAGACTCACCACAAGGTGAAGCTTCAGTCTCGCAAGCACAGCTCCTCCTGTGGGGACAGTCAACAAAATTGGCTGTCATAAGGGGGGAAAATATGCATATCTGTATCTTTGAGTGTGGGGTCTAGCAGCTCACAAAGTACTGTTTATGTAAATACTGCACTGTGTCTGTCTCTGTCACAATTGCACTCAGGCTTCCTAAGATGTAGCTACTACTTATCTACACTTGTGTGTAACATCACTCCTAAATGTCTCCTTATTTGAGTACAGCAGCACTGTCTACCATTGACTGAAGTACTGCTGGTGATGAGCTCCTTCAATACAGATACACATAATAACACAATTATGGAGCTACACTCAAAGATACTTTGTTGTATGCAAAATTATTGATGCTCCCATACATTATGTTTAATGTGTATGATCATTTGCCCATCTTTCCTTGATGGTCATGGTATGTGGGAATGGAGATAAATGGGGTTTATACCACATGTTAGTAATGCATAAGGCGTGATTGCAAAGAAAGGTTATTTTGTAGAAAATATTGTAGATGTTTGACTGGATCCATAGCACGTGGTAATCTAGGTTTTAGCAAAATGTCAGAGTACCACTGGGAGCTTGGCTTCATAGAATCATAGAATCATAGAATAGTAAGGGTTGGAAAGGACCTCAAGATCATCGAGTTCCAACCCCCCTCCCATGGGCAGG
This sequence comes from Amazona ochrocephala, assembly GCA_039720435.1. NCBI lineage: Eukaryota > Metazoa > Chordata > Aves > Psittaciformes > Psittacidae > Amazona > Amazona ochrocephala. The sequence goes on along the minus strand of CM077881.1, from coordinate 45,509,173 downwards.
GACACCTCCCACTAAATCATGCCATCCAAGGCTATGTCCAACCCCACCTTGAACGCCGCCAGGGATGAAGCATTCACAACCTCCCTGGGCAACCCATTCCAGGGCCCCACCACCCTCACAGTAAAGAATTTCTTCCTCAGATCCAATCTAAACCTCCCCTGTTTAAGTTTAAACCCATTACCCCTTGTCCTCTCACCACAGTCCCTAATGAAGAGTCCCTCCCCAGCATCCCTATAGGCCCCCTTCAGGTATTAGAAGGCTGCTCTGAGGTCTCCATGCAGCCTTCTCTTCTCCAGGCTGAACAGCCCCAATTTTCTCAGCCTATCTTCATAGTCTCTCAATGAAATGAGAGATTCATTAGTAGAAGTAGTGTCCTAACCAGGACTAAAGGACTTTTCTATTCTCAGTGAAAATATTGCAAGTTCCTCACTATGGCCTGAGTCATAGCATAATGTTACCATTCACTCCATTATTTCCAGCTGTGTAACTTATTTTCATGCAACTTTATTGTTTATATTGAATGTTTTCTAATTATAAAGTGAGTTTAAACATTTCTTCCAATAATGCCCACTTTCACTAAATTGTGAACTTTCATTGGCCCCTGTGGTTGTTGAATTAACCACAGAAATCTGTGCACAAATCTTACAAATATTTTCCATGTTCTCATAGAAAGATTGACATTTTTGCATACTTCAATTTAAACAGGTTTTTAAAACTAATTTTATTAAATTGTTTTTCCTTTGCAGTTCCAATTAACAAAGAGAATGGGTTTTTCTAAAGTAAAGGCACTAATTTCTTTTTGTCTCTTAACTATTTAGCTATGAGGAATGAATAAAATACAAATTTGAACAGTTTTCTGCAAGACAAAAAGCAGTGGAATGTAGCAGCATGACAATGATGCTGATTACAGATGGAGTAAGGAAGGGGATTGTGTCAAATTAGTCTCAATTGCATGAATTCGAACTTTCATTTGTGTAGAATAGAGCAGTAGTGGAAGAAGTATCCTTCAAGAACATTTCTTTCAATCTGCCATTTGGAAACAGAGCTGAAGTTGTTCAGGAGCGCTTTGGTCAGGAGTTATCTCCCTCAGATACCACATTACAGCTACATGTTTTCCATGTGTGATTAGCAGAATGGAGTCTTACTGTCTTTCGCCATCTTTTTTCCCCTCTGTGCTCTCATGCAGTTATATATACATACGTGAATAATGTGCATGTACAGCACACAGGTCCTGCTAGAGTTGCTACAAAAGTATGATCACAATATACTGTGAATTAAAGGTTTGAATACTGTACGGAATATAAAAATAAGTCTGTGATGTGCTTTACAGTGTAAGACTCAAGTATCTACAGTTGTATAAGATTAAAATGTTGATAGTATATTATTGTTCCTGAGCTAATATTATGGATTTAATTCTATAATTAATAAGATACCAGCAGCGTAACATTAGATGCCTTAAGCACCTGCAATTAACTTTTAAGCTTGTTGGGTTTTTTATATTCTGCTTATATCTCATTTATGAGGACATGGATTATTCTGATACTCTGGAGATCCTATGATCAATGCAGGTAAAGCTGGATGAAGCCTCAGGAGGTCAAGTGGTTCAGCCCCCTGCTACAGCAGGAGCAATTATACCTAAACCATGCCTGGCAGTTAATTAACTAAGCTGCTCTTAAAACCCTCCTGTGATTTAGATTCCACTTTCCCTTGGCAGTTGATTTCAGTGCTGAACTATCTGGGCAGCTAAAAAGATTTGCCTAATGCCTAAACTAAATTTCCTCTGCTGCAGTTTAACCCTTCTTGTCCTATCCTGTGAAGAATAATTTTCTACCTTTCCCTTGACAACAGCCTTTTGCGTAATTGAAAAGTTATCATGGAGGGGTTGCATCATTTTAAATTTAAAAAATCCCATAACCTTCAGTCTTTTCTTCTAGCTCATGATTTCTAGCTCACTGATTATTCTTTCTTTCCTCATGGCGGTCTCTGAATGACTTGGCTTACTGGCCTACTGTGAAGCCTTAGAAAAGCCATGACACTCCTCAGCTTGATGCTATTCTTGGAGCAGGGAAGTGTTGTGAGCTGATGGGAGCCCATGCAGATGCTCGGGGCTGAAACAGGGACAGGCACCTACTTGGTGGGTACTGGCTCAGGTCTCAGACAGTGCCTGTTTGCTGGAATGGCAAGGTGGGCTGTGCAGCACACAGCAGTCCTGTGCCAAGTCATGACACCAGCAAAGTTGCTGCTGGCTCCTGTGCCTGTACACCGCGTTTCCCTTTGCAGAGCCAACATGCCTACTTGCTGACTTCCTTGGAATAGTCTGAAATCTACAGATTAAATGTACTTCGAGGTGTTGTAGTTTCGCTCTTACAGAACTATGGGTCTGTAACTTACATCACTTAATGTGTGTTACGTTAAAAGGCGGGGGGGAATGAACCCCTTACTTAGAGAGACCAGGAACAGCTTCACTATGCAACCATCAGTCTGGGCGCATCTGATCTGGATTCACTGACAGTACGTAATCAGCTATAATTATCAGTCCGGGCACGTATTAATTCCGGATTCACTGGTAATGCACCACAGGAACGGCTCCAATATACAATTATCAGTCCAGGCGCATCTGATCCGGATTCACTGATAGTGTACAATCAGCTGCAACTATCAGTCCGGGCTCGTATTGATCCGGATTCACTGGTAATGCCCCACACTGCCGGTTCAATTGGGTTACAATGCAGTTTATTGATTTATTGAAGCAACAGATGTAGGTTCTCATGGATTGCCGGTGATAGATACTGTCTGCAAAAGCATGTGCAAATAACGATTACATGAATACAAGCGCTTGATGAAGTTAACACAGCATAGCTATAAAATATACAGATGACAGTAAAAGTAACTCTGTAGAGATTCTATGTTTTCCCAGGAAAGCGCTGGATGCAGTGCAAGTCTTACCCACAGGCGTCCCTATGGGGGGGGGGAAGAGAGGTCCAGCCCGTCGACCGGTCCCAGAAGTTTGTTGATGTTATCTTCCATGATGGTATCTTCCCCAAATATCCCCCTCTCTCTTGGGTCATTTTATATTATTTTCACCTTCGAGGTGGAGCTTGAGTGACTCTAGTCATACATACCCTTATTATTATTGGTGCAAATTTCTCTCGCTTCGATTTAAAGGTATATGACACCGAAAATTCAGAGCGCATGATCAGAGAGGAGTGGTCTCATTTTGGAGGGGGGTCGCATTGGAGATGGGTGTGTATTTTAGCATGTAAATGCATTATAATGACATTATTATGAAGCAAAGTTCACACTGAGGATGGCATTCTGTCAAAAGATGACAGGCTGCTGTCTCAGGGTAGCAAGTATGCAGCTTATCAGTTTCTTGCACCACCTCGTTCCCATCTTTTTGCTGAAGTTAGGACAAAGCGTAACAGCGAGATCTCCACCTCGCTCTACCCTCCGTCTGTGTTGCCACAGGAACCGCTGTGGAGTGCACATTTCTGGCATTCCAGGTGTGGCTGCATCTCGCCCCAAGAGGACTTGAAAGTCCGTTTTTCCCTTATGTGTGGACAATGCTGCATTTCAAATATAAGTTTAATTCCTAATTATCCCATATTTCCTAATTATTCCACAATGTGACAAGTACAAATAAATCTACAGGGTGTAAATTTTTTAGGAGTTCCTGGCTTATTATTTTATATAGTTAGGGCATATTTTTAAAGCATTTCATAGGACAGAACATTTGGAGTTAGAAAATGCCAGCCCTAGTCTTTGTTTCTTCCACATGAAAAGCAGTGATGTATCAAGATTGTTTAAGTAGGACCTTGATAAGGTGAGGCTGCTTGGTTTACTAGTATGGTCTGAGTTTGTGGCTTTTTCTCCTGAGCTCTGTGTTGAGACTTAAGACCTTTCTTTCATGTTTGCAGAGCTGAGGTTTTTAATGGCCTGCTGCAAGCCCACTGAGGTTTGTGGCAGTGAGTTTTGGTGGTGCTTTCAAGCCCCGTCTATTGCTACTTCAGTATATCAGATTTGGCTCATTTATTTCATTTGGAATTGAGAAATCTTTGCACACAGCAGGAGCAGAAGCAAATGCATAGCCTTAACAATATTTTTCTGATGGCTTTAGCAATTTCTTAAGATTAAAATGTAGATTAAAGCCATCTCAAAGACTAAAGAGAGGACTGTTGACATTACAGGCTTTATTTACAATATGTGTTTTTCCAACTTTGCTAACTATTATACTAAAAGGAGGAGAAATTCAGACTGAACATTAGAGCCCGAATTTCTGATTAGGTGCTCTCAAAAGTTTGCTGTAAACACTGTCACAAGCTGCTTGTCTCAGCAAGCAGGCCACAGGAAAGCAGAATTTTGATGAAAGATGTAGGTTGCTAACGGTTGTGGTGTTTGCATTTTTAAGAGTGATGCAGTTTTTCAGACAGGTCAGTCAGCATCTGAAGAATCAGTACCCAGTAACGTTCCTCTCAACTGCACCAAAGCCTGTGCTGGCAGTTGCATTCTGTGTTTTATATATATTTTTATATATATATATATGTATATGTACACACACACATGCGTGCTCTTCTTGGGGTAAATTAATAAAAAGTAGTCAGAAAAGTGGAGAGGAAAGGGAAAATAAAACCAAAAAAATTTTGTTTCTCAGGGAACTACTAGCGTTAAGCATTGTGTCACTGTGCACGTAATTTAAATATCACAAAAGACAAGTTTTATATTTTTAATTTTAAATGCATCACAGATTTTCCTGCTTTACTCATGCAACTGACACATAATAGCAACAAATATGTGAATAATACCAATTTTAATCTCTGGTCTTCCCAGTCTATCATTGCATATCTATGTTTTTCAACACCTCAGCATAATTAAATACCCCAACTGAATAATCTCTTATGTTGTGTAAGTGTGAGATGACATATGGTACATTTCTCCAAGAACTGAGCTCTCCATTGCTTTTATTGTTCTGTGTCACTATCTTAATGTTTTTTTAATGGGGTTTTCACAGGGTGAGCACTGTCAGCCCCTTGTCTGCTATGCCCAGCATAGAGGAATGAGGAGTACATGCTTAATGGAAGCAGGGTAGAAAAATAAAGGATATCATTAAAGTATGGGAGGAAGCGTGTTAGTGAAATAATGATGTTTTCTGTTCTCTGGCATGACTTCTGCCAGTGATTTAGATTGAAATTACTTTTTATGATGTCCATACCGGTCGGGCGGCCTGCAGTAAGAACTAGGAACAGTCATTCCAGAAAAAACATTCAAGTAGTTTATAAATAACTAAAATCACTGCATAACTCATGAATCACTTGGATGATCTCTCCCCTTTCACTGCATATTTTCTCACTTGGTTTTCATTGATAGGAAAATCAATTCTGACTTCTATGGACTCATGATCTAAACTATTTCATAGGAATGCCTTATGAAACAAATCTGTTTTAAAATGAAATAATATCCTGGTTTATTTAGTTCCCTGTCCTGCAAATCACATAAGCTCTTGACTTCTGACAACTCAAATACTTAAAGTTCTGCTCAAACTATGCTGTGTTGCTGGTGTGCTGCCATATTTGGTTGGATAGATCTTTAATATATGATTGGTTCCTTTGTTTTGCCTTTTTTCCTTGCCTTTCATTCTTTTATCTCTCATATGATGAGTCTTCTCCCCATTTTAGTTTTTGGTTTCCTGAGCATAATACCTTAGCTTCTATGTTTGTAGCTAGGTCTAAAAAAGCAAAGAAACATTTCACTTTGCTCATATATTGGATACAGGCATGTGGATGATGAATTTACAGGAACAGATAAGGCTAGGATTTCAGGGCACAACTATCTGACAAAAAAGCAGAAAGTGGTTACATTTGGTACAAAGTGAGCACAAGGTAAGAGAGCAGAACAGGTTCCTTTTAATGTCTCCATGTTATATTTCTAGATTACACTTTCGGAAAATTCACTGCACAAGCTAAACTTCATAGCTGAAAACCATGGGTTAGTTAATCAAGCCCAACACACATATGTACAGACATATACATAAACCTTGACCGGAGAAGGTAGGAAAACACCATCACAACAGTATGGAAGGCCCTGCAAGTTTTTCAAAAATGTCTTGGAGTTGTGTATTGGTGCATACACATACTCATGTTTCCTCTCCCATCAATCTCATTTTCTGTATCTTTTGAAGAAGTATGTAGGCATGCATTTCCTATGACTTTGCTTCTACTTTGTTGCAAGAAAAAAGAAAATATTAAAGTTATTTCAGCAAGAAGTGGAATATATTTGTCAATAACTCCCACATCTCTGAAAAGGCAGTGGGACTAATTCCTAAGCTATATAAGTCTCCAACATGTTTTCTGTAATGGCTTGTTCAGTCTCACCTAACCTAATTATTATCCAGCAGCTGGCCTTGCCAAGTGCTCTGGGTTCACTCAATAATCAATAGAAAAGAATAGGCACCTCCAGAGGATGGCTTATATCATCCTAAGGTAATTATCTAAAATTGGTGGGCTGAATCACCTCTTGTGGTATTTATCTTTCCATCAATTATAGCAGGAGTCCAGATGACTGGCTTAAAATGGGTGATTAAAGAGGTGAATCCTGCTCTCAGGTAATGTTACAAGAGGTCTGTTTCCTACAGTGTCTAATTTCTCCACATTGTGGAAAATCACCTTTCCTGTAGCTCACCAATAGGTTCCAATAGCCTCTTGTATAAGTCTAAGTCTTCTGCATCCCACTCTGGGTACTGCCAGTTTCTGCTCAGTCCTTCCAGCTCACGGTGAGTTGGCATTCACTTGAGACCTGAAAGCAGGGCCCTGCATCATTGCAGCTGCTCCCCAGACCTTCCGGGGGATGAATAGGAGGATACAGTATTCCAGTTCAAATCCTGAGATGCTGAGGTAGAGAGAGGAAACAAGCAACACCACAAAGCTCCACAGTTTCATCAGCTTCCCCCTAATTAGTCCCAAATTTTAGAATAGATTTCTTTTGCATGTCAACAAGTTATGGTGTAACTTCACATCTTCACTCAGCCAGCCACTGCTTTGCTGCTTCAGGTGATGTGATTTGCTTCTTTCTTTCTCCTCCTGGACTCACTTTCTCTTCTCATAGATTGTGTTTAAAAACTACTAGCGCAGCTTTTGGATCAAACTGACCCTCTTCCCTAATACTGTAGGTGAATTTATCCCACTTAATTGTAGCCATTTAAAAGTTAGATGCTTGTTCTAAACCAGCAATCTGCATTCCATGAGAATCAGCAGAAGAGTTATCACCAGGGGACATTCAACTGCCTAAGTCGTGGTCTGCATAGTTTTGCTGGGCATGTCAGCCTGTCACCTATGTAGAAAGCTGGTTTGGCTGAGCGCCTCTTGCATGGTTATTGAGTTGAGCGTTGTGTTTATCCTTCAGGATGGAACAGACCATACAGAACCCTTTGTCACCCCTCTTGTGAGGACATGCGAAGTGCAGGGCAGAGGGTTGAGGAGAACAGCTTTTTATCTTTTGTTTCCAAATCACAGGGACACCACAAGTATCTATGGGGAAACCTCCACAAGTTGGAGCAGCCACTGATGTTCAGTAACTTACAGCCTGAAGTGTAGTGTGGGCTAGCAAGAACGAGGTATGAAAAGGACTTTTGTTCCCTGTATCTTACTCACTTTTTCTGTCATCCTTCTCTTTGATGCAGTTCCCAAAAGATTTGCGAAAGGGCATAGCTTTTGTGTTTCACTGTTCATGGGAGTTATGCTGGAAGGGTATATTTTCTGCCCGCAGTAAGTTGTCCACTAGAGCATCATTAATTGCTTTCAGTGACCTGCTGTAAATGTAGTGACCCAAATCAGTATTGCCAAAGATAAACATCAGTTGTGTTTCTGCTAGACTATGTTTCAAAGTTTTGTTCAGGTAATTTGTTTTCACCACATAGGAGGGACAAATATTCTCAGATGAGGTTTTTCTCACTCTGGGTTTTCTTGCAGATTTTGAAAACTGGGCATGCACATGAAAGTCAGCCAAAAGAAGTTATATAGCCACTGTGGTAGATTTTTATCATCAAATATTGCTATGTACCACAGCAATCAGTTCTTACTTGTGTGTCTTGATGTTTCTGAATTTACCTGGACTGAAATAATAAAATCAGATTTCTAAATGCATTTTGTTTCCATATGCATTACATTATAAACCTTTTTTTTTTCTTTTTTATTCTTGATGTTATCCTGCTGCAAAGCATAGAGAAAACAATAAATGAAATTGCACCTGTCTGATTCAGAATGTCTGAGTAATACTAAAGGTCTTCAGCTGGAATATATCTACTTCTGCTAGAAAGGTTTTTCAAACCTTCTTCCCCTAATAAATTCTGACTGTTATTTTACCACAGGTGAAATAATACTCGCAAAAATATGATTGCAAGAAAATCCTGAGACAGATATGACAAATTATGTATATTTCAAGAATTATTTTTTCCAGCAAAAAAAAATATACAGTGTACTGTATATCATCCAAATAGCAAAGGAACGAATTGTGTTTCATAAAATAAAAATCCGTCATCATCGAGCTCATATATTTCTTAGTAACCTCATTGGGCTTTGTAAATTTGGACTTAGGGGATCATAAAACCCCAATCTGTGTACAGTGAATTTTCTACTGAGCAGCACAGCATTCAAATTCTGAATATTTTCACTAGGTTGTATAATAATATATTAGTTTGTAATGTTTAAGTGACTTGATAAGAAATAAGAGGAGGATTAGCTACCAAACTTGTCAGAAATATATTCCAAGTAAATACCACAGGAGGGGAAAGAAAGAAGACTGAATTTGGTGTTTTTCACAGCAACTGCACAGTGAGTTTTATCAGATTTACAGCTTTCTTTTCTGATATGGAAGCAAAACTGTTAATCTTACAAAGGTAGGATATTAGGTAACTTGTACACAGAAGCATTTCTTGAGTAGCTAGCACTTTGGGTGTACGTTCAGTGACATATTTCACAGTTCTGTTTCTTTTTTGCTAAACTTTTCTTTGGAATTCAGTTTATATTTCTTTCATATGTCTCATCATGTATATGTGTGTATGTTAAGATTGTAGTAAGTTGACAGTTCTATACTAAAAGCTAAAATTGCCTTCTACTGGCGTAGTCTTCTATGTCTTGGTTGCCTGAAGCTACCAATCAGCCTGATACTGCCTTTTTTTTTTTTTTCCCAAACAGAAAAGCACCAATAATTTCGTAAGTTCTCAAAATTTTTCAGAAATCCTGCTTTTACAATCTTAATTTTCTTGCAGAATTTTGTCTCAGTGTAGGAAATAAGTCAGTGTCATAATTTCTTCAACTGTCATCTAGCTAAATACCCTTGAGAATTGATGCCATTGCTTTGGGAGGCTGAATGTGAAAGAAACAAGCAAAAGTGCATAATACTTGTGTTGTGGTTTGCATATTTCATGTTTCAACAGAAATAACATTTCAGCTGAGAATAAATTGATTTTGGCTGGAATTGAAGATCTGTGTTTTGTTTTTCACTTAACTCTCAGAGCAAAATTAAGCAGTGCCAAGGGTAATTTAGCCATGTAACTCTCCTCAGAGATTATAAAGGCAAAAGGAGTTTTTGTTACAAACCTTTTAAACAGTCTATATAACTAGACTTTAGAGTTCATGCAAAACAATAATTGATGGTAGGCAAACTTCATGACCTGCTGAATATGTTTTCTGAGAAAGTCTGTGTGGTCAGAGGTACCAAACTGTGCCTGGCCTCCTCTTGAATAATATTCTGCATCTTTCAGCTGTCAGTGTTGATCATGGAATATGAGGATCACTTAATTTATAAAATTCAAAATGAACAATTATTGAGTTCAAATTGGAAATCTTGAGGAGCACTGACAGGAGAATTGGCTGCAAAAAATATATTAATGTTAAGTAGAATCAAAAAAAAAAAAAGAAGAGGAATATGGGAGAAACACAAAATGATTAGGTTTAGAAGGGACCTTAAAGGTCACCTAGTTCCAGTCCCATTGACATGGGCAGGGACACCTTCAGTTCCATCCAGCCTGGCACTGAACACATCCAGGTGTGGGGCAGCCACAGCTTCTCTGTGCAACTTGTACCAGTGTCCCACCACCCTCATAGTAAAGAATTTTTTCCGGATTTCTGATCTAAATATACCCTCTTTCAAATTAAAGTTGTTCCCCCTTGTCCTATCACTACCTGTCCTGGTGAAAAAAAATCCCCCTCCAGCATTTTTGTAGGGCCCCTTGCTATAATCTTTACCCAGAGCCTTCTCCAGGCTGAACAAGCTCATCTCTCTCAGCCTATCTTCATAGGAGAGGTGCCCTAGCCCTTGGAGTCTCTTTGTAACCTCATCTGGGCTCGCTCAAAGAGGTTCACATCCTTCTTAATGTTCGTAGCCCCAGAACTGAACGCAGTACTCCAGGTGGGGTCTCAGGAGAGTGAAGTAGAGGGGGATAATCACCTCTCTCAACCTGCCCATCACACGCTTTTTTGATGCAGCCCAGAATCAAGCTTTTTGGGCTTCAAGTGCCCACTCTGTAGTCACACTGAGCTTCTCATCGACCAAGGCCCCCAAGTCCTTCTCCTCAGGGCTGCTCTCAATCCATTCTCCTCCTAGCCTGTATTTATGTTTGGGATGATATGTTTATGCTCTGACCCAGGTGCAGGACCTTGAGCTTGGCCTTGTTGAGCTTCATGAAGTTTGCACTGGCCCACTTCCCAAGCCTGTCAGGGTCCCTTTGGATGGCAGCCTTCCCTCCTGTGTGTTGACTGCACCACACAGCTTGGTGTCATTGGCAAACTTGCAAGGGTGAACTCAATCCCACTCTCTATGCTGCTGACATAGATTTGAACAGTGCAAGTCCCAGTACTGACCCCTGAGGAGCGCCACTCTTGATTGGTCTCCGTTTGGACATGGAGCTGTTAACCTCAACTATTCAAGTGCGACCACCCAGCCAATTCTTTATCCACCAAGTGGTCCAGCCGTCAAATCCATGTCTCTCCAGTTCAGCAACAAGAATGTCATGAGAAGCAGTGTGAGATGCTCTGCGTAAGTCCAGGTAGATGACATCCCATCATAGACTGTTCAAGCAATTTTGCTTGAAGTTTACTGATTAAGGATATGATAAACCTAAAAGTACTACTGCACTAAAAGTAATACTTTTCTGAAAAGCTCATATTCCATCTCTTACACAGTCGGATCACAGATATTTGGTAGTGGTTATTCTCTCTGAGCAGTGTATCTTCTATTTAGCTAATGTTTCAAATGGTCTATTATGATTGTTAGGGTCTTTCTAAACAGTATCATTTTCAAAAGTGGCAGTTTTTCTTCCCTGCTCTGTTTATAGGCTCAATTGTGATTTCAATAGGTTTGGTATTAAAATCTCCTCTGTTCTGAGTCTTCAGGGTTTAAGATTCAAATAAAACTGGGAAAATTCACTGGATAAGTTAGATTCAAAGTAGATGGCTTCTGTAAGTGTCCTTCTAAAATTAAATCTTTGCTTCAAGGAAAAAAAAAAAAAAGACAAAACAAAATCCCCACACTCAAACCACTTCTTGGTCTGTTTTCTGCTTTCTAGCTGTTTCAGGATAAACCAGGTGCTTTGGCCATATTATTTATTTATTTTTAATATTACAGACAGTTGAGCATCTCGAGTGTAAGCTGTATTCGCTAGCTGTTTTTTACAAACCTTGATTTATTCCAACTCGGCATTTCTGAGAAAGTTGCTGAAATAGCTTGTCCAGGATGCAGCAGAAGTGCTACATGGACAGAAAATCACAAATATCACATGGACAATGGACAGAGAGAATCTTGAAAAAAATAAAATCTGTATTAAAATATTATATGAAAGTTATGCCTGTACAAGACAAGCAAGTAAAAATGAGGCTTTGGCATCCAAAAACATCCTCAAATTTCCCTGTGAGTTCCATCTTTCAATTTAATAGCTATGTGACAGGTATTTGACAACTCTGTCCTGTAATACAGGATGATTTCCCATCATCATTTTCTGGGTAATATTTCTCTCTAGTGGAGTTGCATTTATGATAGATGCAACAGAATATGGATTTGTGTAATTTTGCATGAAAAAGGATTGAAAAGGCTGCCTTATATTCCTTCTGTTAAACATCACTTGGTGTGCATTATTCTTTTTAAGCACAAAACAAGTGTCTTTTTCAAACATGGAATTTATAGCAGTATCTCTTGCAGACAGCATATTTTGTCCTTTGGAGGAAACTCCAAGTGCTGTCTGAGCACAGTTTGGAGAAGAGGTCTTAATGAAATTGCATCCTCACTCATTGTTTCTGAATGTGGCTATTTGTTTCTGTGTTTATATTTCTAAATGCCAGTGTCGTATTTGGCTAAACTGCCTTCAGGTCTAAGGGCTTCTAGTGCCTGGAAATTGATTTGTTTCTCCTCCAGTTCTTTCTCTTCAACTGGAGTGAATGGGCAAAACTCAATGATAAATCATAGAATCTTAGAATAGTTAGGGTTGGAAAGGACCGTAAGATCATGTAGTTCCAACCCCCCTGCCATGAGCAGGGACACCTCACACTAAACCATGCCACCCAAGGCTATGTGCAACCTGGCCTTGAACACCGCCAGCAATGGAGCATTCACAACTTCCCTGGGCAAACCATTCCAGTGCCTCACCACCCTTACAGTAAAGAATTTCTTCCTCAGATCCAATCTAATCTTCCCCTGTTTAACTTTGAACCCATTACCCCTTGTCCTATCACTATAGTCCCTAATGAAGAGTCCCTCCCCAGCATCCCTATAGGCCCCTTTCAGGTATTGGAAGGCTGCTCTGAGGTCTCCATGCAGCCTTCTCTTCTGCAGGCTGAACAGCCCAAACTTTCTCAGCCTATCTTCATACGGGAGGTGCTCCAGTCCCCTGATCATCCTCGTGGCCCTCCTTTGGACTTCTTCCAACAGTTCCATGTCCTTTTAATGTGAATATACTTAAAAAAATACCAGGTATATTTTTGGCTGCATTATTATTTTCATTTCTGTAATATTAACTTCATATTGCCAACATAGTAACAGTTTTTCACAGCAGAAACCAGTACCAAATAGTGCAGAATAATTGGTCAATCACTGAATAATAGCAATAGCAGTTGTAGCTACGGGGGACTTAGGACAGAAGCGAGACCAGTTGTGCAGCAGTAGATCTCATCTGTTACTAGACTAACTTTGGAGTGATGCACGGCAGTCAGAGGGTCTAGCGATTGTAAATCCTTTAAGGAAAATTTTGTAGTTGTTGCTTGAGCTTAGGAAGTCAAAGTTTCATTAAATCTATTTTCTTCTTTAGTCTCTGTAGTCTCTATTTTGAATTGTACTTCACAATATTTGAAGGGTTAGATTAGTTTTCTTACCGCCATGACAATGAATGTAAAATTTCTCATCACTCATTACACTCTGTAGAATCATAGAATAGTTAGGGTTGGAACAGACCTTAAGATCATCTAGTTCCAACCCCCCCTGCCAGGGGCAGGGGCACCTCACACTAAACCATGTCACCCAAGGCTCTGCCTAACCTGGCCTTGAACACTGCCAGTGATGGAGTATTCACAAGTTCCCTGGGCAACCCATTCCAGTGTCTCACTCCCCTAACAGTAAAGAATTTCTTCCTTATGTCCAATCTAAACATCCCCTGTTTAACTTTGAGCCTGTTACCCTTGCCCTCTCACTGCAGTCCCTAATGAAGAGTCCATCCCTGGCATCCTTATAGCCCCCCTTCAGGCACTGAAAGGCTGCTCTGAGGTCTCCACTCAGCCTTCTGTTCTCCAGGCTGAACAGCCCCAACTTTCTCAGTGGCATTATCTGAGTCTAAACAGTTTTTGATTGGAGTTTGGATAATGCCGTGTGTTACAGAAGCTCCTTTATGAAATTGTATCTAGCAAGTATTTGTTGTGGATGTATAGGATCTACTAAGTATGCTTGCTAATTTTTTTTTTTTTATTATTTTTTTTTTCTGTTTAAGGTTCTTGAGTTCTTTTATTTGTAGCCTGGGAAAGAAAAAAGTTCACAAATTTTGGGTTTTTGTTTTTTGTTTTTTAACAGTCTTTAAAAAAGTTAACTACACAGGTAATTATTCCGTTGGGAAATACTGCTTTATTAAAACACAAAGTCATCCTATTAGCGTATGCGCTTGCTGCTTATGTGATTTGTTTCTTCTAGAAATAACCAAATTACTGAATAGAGATTGTTCTACAGTTCAGCTACCTAGAATTTGTGCTTCAGCATTTTGTCTTGTCCTGCTGGTGATTCATTGTCGGCTTAAAAATAGCCACACTACATGCAGATAGAAATCTGCTGGGGTTCAGCTACCACCTGTGAAAGAATGCAGTTTATCTTGACTGTTTAAGGGGGCAGAGAATCTCCCAAAGCCAGTGTAGTTTTCATAGATGTTGTCAGGTGGGGAGGGGGGAAACTTGCTCTTCGGGTTGGACGCAAAAGAGTATCTACTTCCCTCATGCACTGTGGTATCATCCAAAATGTGTGAGGAACACAGCTTGTGGAAAAATCTTGACAAATGTTTTGAGAAGTCGTGGGTGCTGTATAGAGAAAAGGTTTCTTTTTACTTTGGGACCTTGTATTTTGATTAGTTTAATTATAATGTATCTGCCAGTCAATATACTACTGGAAAATCTGAGTATTTCACAACATGTGCCAGGAGTGCATTATCTGTTCTTGCATGTTGCAGCATTGATCTGAAAAAGAATTAGACTTATTTTTGTAATATGATGGGATTAAATTCACTCATTTTTTCCCCTTTGTAATTTTAAAATGAATGCAATTTGCATAGAAGGGAGCAGACCAATAGGGAATGAAGTTTTCATTTCTTCCAACCTGTGTGGAGCTGGGGGTATTTTCTTTAACTGAGGCTCTGTCTCCTCTGAAGAGCCTTAAAGAATACAACGGTTTAGGCAAGTACGAAGCAACCCTTTCCTGATGCTTCTTTCCAGTTTCTGGTCATCAGAACTGCAGTGGTCCCTGGAGCTGTTGCTTTTAGTGTACTAGATGTAATAGCTGTCAGTACACCATTCTCTTTCAGGTGCACAAACTTTCTACAGGTCTTGATCCTTATTTATTGTTTCATCTTCTTTCCATACTGAGGTGCACCAAGTATTGTACAGTTTGACTTAGCCATTTCCAATAGTTTTATGCAAAAAAAAAAAAAAAAAAAAAAAAAACCACAAAAAAAAGAGGCAAAACCCAGCATGTGCAAGGTTTTGGTTTTGGTAAATATTGTTCATATGTCTCTGGGGTACTGAAACTATCAGTATACCAATATCACCCTTAAATCTACATTATAAAAGTTTGTGTTCTTTCTGTGACATCCTCCATTTACTGAATGTATCTCTATCTCATTATGATTGCAATAAATGACAGCCAGCTATGAAGAATCAATTGTTTACCCATTGAATGGGGTTTAATATAGGTATGTTGAAGACCTCATTGGGAAATCTTTTCTAAGTACAAAACATAAAATTGCCTTATATCCCAGCCAGCCACCTCAGAGCTAGATTAATAATTTAATCCTGTTCTAGAGTGGAGGCCACAGAATATAGTAGTTTTCTCATCATTTCAGGATATATTTAACATGTCCTTGGTTTTTAAAGCACTACATAGCTTTGATGTGGTTACTTCAAATATTTGCTCTTTCTTAGTGTTCTGTGAAAACAACTGAAATCAGCTGATATGCTCAATATTTCCTTTAATATTACACGTAAGGTCTGACCCACTTTCGTGGAGGGTACATAACTCTAATATTTTAAGGGCAGCTGTCAAGAGGACTCTTTTCAGTGGTGCCCAGGCACAGGATAAGGGGCAACAGGCACAGACTGAAACACAAGAAGTCCATCTGAATATGAGGAAAAAATTCTTTACTATGAAGGTAGCAGAGCCTTGGAACAGGCTGCCCAGGAGGTTGTGGAGTCTCTCTCTCTGGTGACATTCAAAACCCATCAGGATATGATCCTGTGCAACCTGCTGGTGATGAACCTGTGTTAGCAGGAGGGTTGGACTAGATGATCTCCAGAGGTCCTTTCCACCCCCAATCATTCTGTGATTCAGCTTTTGCCATAGCTCAGGCAAAAAGTACAGACCTAGGATTTGTAAGAGTTTTCTGAATCCTGACTTTTTCCCCCTTAATTTGCTGTTTCAGAGTATGTAGAATAGGAAAGAAACACTGGCATTGCAGATGTTTAAGGTCCTTTCCAAGCCTAACTATTCTATGATTCTGTGTTTCTTTGTGGAGCATGTGTTTTGCCATTTAGGTTTAAGAAAATGCAAAGTGTCTGGAGATATCTGTAGCTTGTGTAGTGTAGATGGAGATATAAAAAAGTCAATCTAAGAGTCTGGGAATTGTGTATTTAAATCAATTGATTTCAAGACATTACTGAAGAGCTGTTTCAGGTTAGATTTTCTTAATGAGCAGCACACTAATTTCACTCAGCTACATGTTGTTTGTTTAGCTGATAAAAATTCACTTTGTAAGGGAGGAGGGAACATTTAAAAAGCCCTTTTATGGAAGACTTTGAATTTAAGACTTAATTTTCCAGTGCATATATTTGATACGACCTCATCTAATTACCAATCAAAGTACTGTTGACTGTTACAAAAGCAAGATTAAATTACTTGAGTCACACTTTACATGACTCCATACCACAGAAAGTATGAACACAATCTTCCTTTTGATTTCTCATCAGAGATTGCATAACCCTCCTCATCTATTTTAAGAAATCTTTCTTCTTTGTTCTTCATTTCCATAAGAGAGAAAGCAATCAGGGGCAGCAGCATGAATTTTGGGTAGTGCTCGGTCCATGACAGCTTTAGTTCTCTCCAGTTAGTTAATGTATGCAGTTAAACCTTTCACGTTTCAGGTTATCACTAAACTCCACAGTGCTAATGAAACAGTAGCATCTTTCTGGTCCTTCTTCCTCCCTTCCCCTTCAGCACCTGAGTTATGTTGGAGTGGTGAAGCCAAATCTCTCAGGAAAGGTTCTCTGAACAACAGGATGTAGTGCTTTCTTGAGAACTAAGACAAAGTTTTCATATGTGCTGACAAAATAGATTAGAGCCTCTGAAATTTGTCTAGAATATAGTGCCAAATTTACCACTTGGAGCTGCAGCCTAGTTAAGAGGAAAAGCCAATAGAAAGGTATGGCAGATAGTGAGATATGGTAGAGGGAAAACATTTTCTTATTCGTAATACTTGCTGCTAACAGATGATTCAAATCCCCCACAGTACTTTCAGATGCATACATAAGATAGACAAATACTTTGCCCCACAAATGTTTTCCAGCCTACCCTTTTTCTAGTTACATGGGATGTTAATAATTAAGCCTAAAGTTACTGGAAAAAGTTATCTAACAAATGTGTCTGCCTCTCACACAGAGGGGGCTCTAAGTTCAAGCTTTTAGGTACACAAGTGAGTTGTACAAAATGTTTTAAATTTTATGAGTTGTACAGAATACTTTAAATTCATTTTACAAAGGTTGAGGCATGTAATCTTTTCATTGTTATATGGTATTATTATTATTAAGGGCAAGAAAAATTCTAGAAGGAGTAGGAGTGAGATAAAATTTATTATGCAAATTCAGAGTGCTATAACACTGAAAAAAAGAATCACAGGCAAAAATAAAGGGGAAAGAGGGACAGGGAGAAATCTGATTTAATAGGAAGAAAATAACTAGCAAATTTTTTAACATTGTGCTTTACTTAGCAACAAATTCCAACCAAGGATAATGCTGTACTGCTGAAGTGAATGGTGTCAGAAAAAAGTTGTAGCTACCTACGCATGAGTTTTTATGTGGTTTGTATTCTTTTCTACTAGACCTGGTGTCAAATCTGGTGGGCCTGTTTAGGGTTTGGAAATCCAGAACGGGTTTTTGTTTTGTTCTCAGGTTATTTATGAGTCCCATTATGATTTCTGAGGATTCCTGTTTTCACCAGGATTGATGAACAGATGTACATGGTGTCTCCTTCCCCAGCTAATGTCTCATTGTTGAAGATGTCACACATAGATAATGTCAGCATCAAGCATCCTGGCATCCTGCCTGCTGCTGACATACCACAAAATATCTGGGTAGTAGTTAGACATCTGCATGTTTGCTAACTAGCCAAATCAACCACTTATCCAGTGGAAAAAATGGAATTCTCCAAGATTGCAAGTCATGCTTCACCTTATAACTTTCTTTCTTGCCTACAATTTCTCATCATAAGTGCTTTAATGGAGACTTTCATTGGCTGGATTGTGATCAGCAGAAACCCCCTCCCTTTGAGGTACTCTGTACTGGACTGAAGGCTTTCCTACAGAAAGGAAGAATGATCATGTGCTTCACACATGGAAAAGTCTGTTTAGACATCCTGAAATAGGTGGGAAATTGTAGTTTATGTATGCAGAAATAAGGTGTGAAGCCTAAACTTGAGTTTAGGCCTCCTGAGTAATGATAAGAGGGGGAGATCTATTGACTTCTGAGTAAAAGATCATCACTTATGATATATGGTTATTATAAATCACTGAATAGATACACACATTTTTGTACATTAAATTCTTTTAAACATTTCTCTGTTGATTTTGTGAATACCACAAAGGCTGTCTTGCTCTGTTGGTATTACTATGACTACAACAGAAAAAAATGGGTATCAAAGGAGGAAATGTGAAATAAAGATACTAAAATGACAAAATGTTAAGGCATAAACCATTGTTTCTCTGCTGTGCCAGAGGGAGGTGGGAGACATTTGCTATGCAAACACTGAGCAGAAAAATCTCCAATCAGTAACTCTCTCCATGCCTTTGGCCTTGGGAACTGGGATTCTGAGACAGTGCAAGTTGCCTGTGCCCATGTGTCAAATCTGCTGAGTCAAGAAAATTATTCTGGTTTGCGTCTGTCTTATGTCCTCTAAACACAATTTTTCCTCCACAAGGAATAGGCTGAGTCACCAACCTGCAATCTCACCCAGGAATTCATCCCAAAAACACTAGGTATTTTGGATATTTTCAGCATTTACTTCCTATTGTGAGGACACCCTGGAGCGATCTTTGCATTCAGTCTTTGAGTCTTATGCAAACTTGACTTTGCCAAGGTCTTTAATGCATTTGGTTTTATTTTTGTCATAATGAAGATACAGTATAAATCTGAAATATGTAGGGTGGAATTTTTATTCATGCATTAAAGACTACATTTCTAATGTATTCCTCCTCCCTCCCCACCCCGCATTGTGTGGCTAATTCTTACCTGTGACTTTAAAGAAGACTCCTTTGGGGCACAGATCATTTCTGCACAGTCCTTTTGTTCTACAGTATACATGAACAATGTGAAAATTTGTTCTTTTTCTCCTGCCACTATTTATTGTTTCATTTCACTAGCTACAAAAGCCAGCCTATTCCTCTTCTTGCTTGTAAGAAAGCTGCCCAAAATAATGTTTTAGAACTGAAACTGGCCTGGCTCATATACCAGTTCAATGCTTTAGAATTTTTGCAAAAAAATCTATCATCATGCTCAAATGACATTGAATTGGAGCTATATAATACTGAAATGCTTCTTTGTTATTCTTATCAGCGTCATGCTCTGGAAGTTACTGTAGGAAGAAAGCTATCCTTATTACCTATGTTTGTTGTGACAGTGCATTTCTTTCTAGAGATAGGATGGTTCGTCCTGATAGTTCCATCCTGTATCCTCATATGTGCGTGTCTCAGGTTTGGTGTTATAGGTGATGTGCTGAACTAAAACATCAGAGGCAGGCCGTTTCCTCAAGTGCCATGACGGGTTTTAGAACTCCAAAGATGAACTTGAATGTGATTTTTTTTTTCTTTTTTATCTACATGTCTGCAGTAGTCTGCCATGCAGGAAGCAGGTGGTATTTTATAGTCGCTTATATACTGAATTTTCATGTATTGGAAACTACATGGAAATGCTTTGTGAATTTTGCTGTTAAATTGCACTGAATAGAAAGCTACTGCTGATATTTCAGAAAGATTTTTACTCCAGCCCCTGGTGTTACAATAGTGCAAGCTTCCCTGTGTCTCGTCAGTCTATCATCCAAAGATGTGAGTCCAGCACATCTCTCACTGGTGTTTGACAAAGTGAAGCATAATGTACATGCAGTGGTAGAGATGGCTTAACACTTTTCCTGAAGCAGAGATTCAAGCTCACCTCTGGTAATTAGTCTAAGTTTCTCCCAGTTATTTCAACTGAGCAAGAGGCTGCAGAGGAAAGTGTGTTCCTCAGCATGAAGAGAACTTCAAAACCTCTAACAAGGTTGAGCATTACATCTGACTTCAGATAATTCAACCAACCTTCTCACCTTTTACTCAAACATAAGTATTTCAAGCCTTCTGTCAATATTAGATGACTCTGTAAGGCATATGATGTAAAATTTTACCTTACTTAAGATATTCAGGGATCCCAGACATACTTGAAATTATTTGAAGTAAACATGTAAGTATGATTCACCCACTAAGTCTGTATTTCTCTTAAATTAATCATACAAAAATTATTTTTTCTCTTTGAAAAGGGAAAGCTCTAGTGGTGATTTATAGCACATTAACTTCATAGTTGTGTAGTTGCAGTATTATCCTTTATTGAGGTAAATACTGGATTAGAGATACATTTATTTTTTTTTTCCTCACAGATGGGAATTACCAATTTGTTTTATGGTCTGTGATGTAGTTGCATACAAAGCAGTCTCAAAAGGTTACATGCTCTGTGTGATAATGCTGTGAAGCTGCTTTCCCAAAACTTATTTTGGCACTCCCTTTGCCTTGCTAGATGTGCGAGGAAGGTGATTTGTTTAAAGGCTGTGTTATGAAATACAAATGACAGGAGACAAACCACCTATCAGTGCACGTGTCAGTTCCAACAAAAAGATAATCAGTTAGCCAGAAACAGGTTCCTTTTTGATGCTGTGTTGCTGATGTGTCTGCAGTCTATGTTCTCAGGATCTAAGGGCGGACACTTCATTTCCCAACTGTCAGCTAATGAAATCCTTTTCAGTTGCACACAGGCTCCTTTGATACATGCTAGCTGGTTTCACAGCAAGTCTATAATTTTGTCAAAGTTTTGGGAAATCGATCAGATTTTTGCTCCAACTTGTGTTGTCAAGTATTGCTTTGATGAATGCAGTGTCAGGAATGCATTTTTCTTCAGTTGTCTGCTGCTTGCTTCCTTTTTTCTGACCACTGGTACAGGTTAATTTTTTGTTAAGAGTCTCAGCATAAGAGTTTTCTTTAAATGATTATTTGATTTTTTTGCTTTTCTCAGAGCATCTGATGGATTTTCTTACTGCGCATTTCTGAAATCTCAGCTGAATGTGGTTATGTAAACTCAACTGATTTGAAGGCAAATTCAGAAATTAATTTGGTTCCAAATTGAAAAATCCTTCTGTAACCTCTTGGCTGGAGCATGTGTAGTCCTCTGACAAAATTAAAGGGTCTTTTTAAAAAAAAATATGCTGATTTTCTCACCTTCTGCTAGGCTGGTTTGCTTGGAGGCTACTTTGAAGTCTATTCAGGGTGGGGAAAAACAGAAAGACAGTATTGTCTTTCTCCTGTGCATGTACATCTTTACTTCAAAGAAAAAAACACATATGGACACCATTGCAAAAGGGGCTAGTTGCTGACTATCAGAGCTGAGCCACGGAGGTGGAAAAAATGTAGCTGGGTTGAATGATCTGAAATCAATTGGGCCTGAGGCTTTAATCAGACAGTATTTCTTAAAAGGACTAACGCTTTCTCAGATCCATTAGTAAATTAATTTAAAATCTTGAAAAGGATGTGTGGGATCCAGTCAATAAACATGCTAGTAGTCTAGTGACCATCATAAAAAGAGGGGATGGGTGACCAGGAGAAAATTCAGGCTGGTCTGCTTAACTGCAATTGCGGAAAAGATATTGGCATAAATAAACTCTTAGTGAGCACCTCTGAGACAATTAACCTCTGATGGGTGATAGATAAGAAGCAGCATCATTTTGTCGAAAGCAAATTGAATCACAGCAATCCGATTTCTTTTGGTGATAACACAGGAGGCCTTCCTCAAGAAAACACAAATAAAGTCCTGTGCTTAGATCCCAGTAACAGTGAAGCTTTTGGCAATTTTGCATATGGCATTCTCATCATGAAAATAAAAGAACATAGATAAATTAACATAAGATGGATGCAGTGTCCATAATTGAAGCAACTCTCTGTGGTTCTCTTCTAAAATTCAAGGCTTCTCATAAGCTTGATTCCTCCCAGGTTTAGCCTTGGATCATTTTCATGAATGATGAGTATGCTGGAATAGACAGCATATTTATGCAGTTGCAGATAGTGCTATAAGGGAGCTACAAGATGAAAATTCAGAATGAAGTTGACAACTTTGAAAAACTGTCTAACCTTAAATTAGAACTGGATTCAGTGAGAAGTGTAAGCTATTATACTTCAGCAGGTGTAGTCATCTGCTCAAATTCAGGCAAGGGGAAAAACAGTAAGCTGCAAATAAGCAAGAAAGAATTTGAGGGTATTATGAATCATAAATTCAGCAATGTCAGCCTTTTGCAGGAAAGGCAAACACCACAATGGGATGCCCAGACAGAACAGCATAATCTGCCAGACAAGTGACATCGTCTTTTTTGTGCTACTTGGTGCTCACAAAACATCAGCTGCAATGTGGCTCTTGGTTTGGGGCACTGGACACCAGGGAAAATGGGTCGTTTTGAAAACACAGATGAGAAAGAGTAGAATGGCAACAAGTTTGAAAAAGTGGTCTGTTTAGTCAGGTGTGGGCTGACAAAAGTCATTTTAAGCCATCAACTGTGTAAAACCTTAGTCTAAATGATATACTCTGTTCTCAGTGTCCACAATACATCAGATCAGTAATCAAGAGTTTAAAATGCAGCAAAGGCAATACAAGTTTGACATTAGGAAAAAACTTGGAGAGACAGAGTAATGCAACACTGGAGCAGGCTTGAAAGGTCTTGGTGAGATCTTCATTGCTTCTCCACTAAGAAAAATGTCTTCATCAAGATTTTTAGGAACAGGATAGACAAACATTCCCCAGAAGTCATTTTGATTGCTGACAGTCCAGTCTCAAAACAGCCAAGTGGCAGTTCAGGCATCTCCTATGTCCCATCCTTTTTAGTTGAAGGGACACTCATTTTCAAATATATATATATGCTGTATATATATATATGTACATATACTATATATATCTTACTCTAAAATCCGTATAATCATGTACTTTCATCTCTCTTTTGTAAAAGTATAAATTTGGCTGTTAGAGTGAACATTTTTGTTTCATTTTTTATGACAG
This sequence comes from Amazona ochrocephala, assembly GCA_039720435.1. Taxonomy (NCBI): domain Eukaryota; kingdom Metazoa; phylum Chordata; class Aves; order Psittaciformes; family Psittacidae; genus Amazona; species Amazona ochrocephala. The sequence continues at coordinate 45,485,900 of CM077881.1, read as the reverse complement.
TGCAAGATGAGTTGTTCTTTTTTCTATGTTCTTTGAAATGTATTTTGCCAGTTTCTTTTATGTTATGTTAAAAGTTCTAAGTGTTTCTAAAAGATGTGGGATTTTTCTTTGGTAGTTTTATCTGGGCAGGTTTTTTTGTTTCTTTTTTCCATGTGTGACCTTTTCTGTTCTTCTGGTGGGTATGCGTACTGTTTTCAACTCCACTGGATTTCAGAAAAGGGAAGGAGAAGAGGAAAGTCAGTTCCTGATGTAGTATAGCCATTTGTCCCAGCTCTTTGAGACTTTCCTTTAACTATTTCTCTTCCTTAATCTTTCTCCCCCTCAACTTTGATATGTCTTAAAAAGTTTTTTAGAAAACAGTAATGACCATCATTACTAAAGGTCTTGGTTTGCCCAAAGTATTACACTCTGAGTTGCAATGTTATATGGGTCATAAAGAACAAACGTTGTGGAAGCTGCTTGTGTGACTGTGAACTGTAAATGTGACACATCCATAACACTAGCACTGTGCTGCAGCTTTTTTAGTCTTTATGCCACATCAGCACCAAAAAAACCCGACCTTTCTGACTATAAACCCTGAAAGTAGATTTTCAGATACAGCTGCCAAATGGGTACAAAATGCTCATCACATACATACAATCTGAAATACTGTAAATATTGTGCTACAAGAAAATTGTGACAAATTAACATTTGTGCAGAGTCACACTGCTACTGTAATGCTTCAATAACAAAAGATTACAGTTCCCACAGTTTTCTTCCCACTGGAAATGGAATAGACTGCAGCGTATGCTTTCACTGTTAGAAATTAGAAGTAGACTGACATTAATTATTCACATTTAAATCACATTTTAAATATTAAATGCAAGGAAAGTGATATTATTTCCCTGGGAAAGCTCACTGCTGTCAGGCTGATAATAAAATTAGCTTTCAGTGCTGCTAGCCTTAAGGGCTTCTTGCCCTCCCACAGCCCCAGTGGCCCCCAGTAGCTGGTAAGGTGTCCTGCCTGCACCGGCACTGAATGGGTTTTAGAGCAATTCAGAAATCTTTAGTTCACTTAAAATATTTTGGCAGTGGTTATTGAGATACAGAACGTTCTCCTTTCTGGTAAAGTCAGTATTTAAGATACTTCTGTGAGATACATGACTTTCTTTTTTTTTTTTTTGGTGTGTTTATATCTGGGTGTGCTCTCCCATTGTGTGCTCTGTGGGTCTGTGTGTGCCTCATCACACAGCTCAAGAGGCTGCTGAGTAAAGGGCTGCAGGATGGGGAATACAGACAGGTTTGACTTACATGGCTTTTAGTTCAAAGGCAATTATTTTGCTTGATTTGACTTTTTTGTTTGTTTGTTTGTTTTTTGTTTTTTTGGTAGTGAAACAGCAGTGCAGTCTGAACTCATACTGTTTTTTCTAGACAAATAGAATTCAATAATTCAGATACCATGAAGGAATGTTTAGTGATCCCTGTACGATTAAAAGTCATTAGACCAAATATTTGCCATTTTAGTGCACTGAAATCAAAGATTAGAGCTAGTGAGTCATTATTTCAGAAATCATTATGGGATTAAGATATGCCCACTCAGAAGTTAAAAATCAGTCAAAAAAAAAGGAAAAAAGTAATCTTGGTTTTTCAATTGTCATATGGCAATTTATGTACGCATCTATGAGGATCTATAAAAAGTGGTTCCAGTTTCCAGCAATGCTAACCTTTTGATTTTTTTGAAGGTAAGTATGAACTGTAGCAGTAAAATAAATTGTTTGTTGGAATTGTTTTCAGGGTAAGCATTTGGTATTCAAATATTTTGTATTTACCATAACAAGTCATTCACTTATTCGTTCATTCTGTCATTTATGTAAGGGCTTTGCTATTTTATATTTATTATGAGCTCCCTTGGCTCACTTTCCTGTTTTACAAAGGACTCTCATGAGAGGTTTCAGTGGTAGCAAACACCACAAACTGCAAGGGAGCCATTCCTTGTGTTGACCTCACTGCAGATGAAAGCCCTTTATAACAGATAAGGACAGAAGCAGGTAAAGCTTTAGTCACATTGGACAAAACAATAAAAAAATGTTTTCCACATCATTAGCAAACTGTAATGGAGTTGTCTTTTAGATGCCATTTCACTTCATAAATAAACAAATTAGGGTGTTTATTGAGTTTTGGTATCAGCACCTAATTTGGGGGGGGGGGGGGGGTGTTGGGTTTTTTTTTGTTTTTTTCTTTCTATACTCAACTAAAACAATTTTGAGCTTTCTTAGTTTAAAAGAATATTTAGTCTTGCAGCTCAGACTTGTATCAGATGTTTTTGTATGTGGTTTTGGATGGCTGCCTACAATCCACATCTTTCAAAGTGAATTTCCCTTAACTGTATAGACCCTGGTATGGCCTGCAGCATTATGGAAATATTTCTCCTTTTTTTTTTTTTTTTTTTTTTTTGTATAATAAGGGACCTTTTACAGGCAGCATTACTCCCGTGGGGTCTTTGCCTATGCCTGTCTAAAGAGAATGTTTCTTGGACCATTCTGGAGATCTCCTCCTACCTTAATTGTATTGTGAAGCCAAGAAAATGTTACCTCTAATAGTTTTTGTCAGAGAAGCTAATGAGATTGTATGGCTTGAAACTGTAAGAGGTGTTGCTACCCTGTCAAGTAGCATTGCTGGAACTGAAGGCTGCTTACACAGTCATTTTCTTTGCATTTCACCGCCACAGTCTCTGAATGTTTCTCTCCAATCTTAACACATATCAGTGTTCAGACTGGCAGGAGAGGAAGAAGTGCAAAACTGCATTTCCAACTTCTACTAATTAACTAAGTGTATATCAGGTATGTGTTACCCTCACACTACAGATAACCTACACTGCAGCAAGTGGCTGAAGAGCCTTAAGAAAATTACCATTAATGAATTCAAGGTGTCTGGCATTGGTTTTGTGTTTGGTATATGGAATAAAGCCCTGAGGGAATAGATGATCAATACTGTTTTCTCTAATTCTGTTAGCTGTATCGGGCTGAGCTACAAATAACTCAGTGTGAATTCCCCTAGTATCATTATTTTATTTCTTTGTTTGTTTACCAATTGCTCTAACTACATATAAAGGATTAATCAGTGGAACAGGGGCTATAATCAAGATATCACTACCCTAATTGGGTGTATTGACTCTATACAGTCACTATTACATTACAGCATTGCTAGACCTGCTTATCATAACTTAATCTTGGAGCAACTTTGACAAGACAAATTGAGAGTGCTTCTCCAGTGTAAACTGTAGCCAAAGAGTTAGGGGACTGGGAAGCAGAAGAACGGTGCTTCAAATCTTGTTCCAAAGCCTTAAGAGAGAGCATTTGAACCAGGATTTTGTTTATGACCTAGATGTCATTAGTCCTATGGTGAGTGTTGAATTTTCCTTTCCATCAGGAATTTTCTTTCAAAATTTTTATTTATGTGACTAAAATGCATGAAGTTGAAATAAAACAGGTCTTGAAGCAAGAGAGGAGAGGATTGGTTAATCTACTCTTTCTAATGTGGGTTTGGGTGCTTTTAAAGTAATCCTGGAATATTCTTCACTACAGGTAAACTGTAAAAATAATTTATTCCATAGCTCTAGTTTAGAGGGATTCGAAAGTGTCTGTTTTCACATTGCTTAAAGGGAAATATTATATCATCCCAAGTTCACTGAAAATTTGCCGGAGATTTGTCACGAACCTTAGCTACTTTGTCAACAAAATTGCCTTGGTTTTCAACCATGTCACACCATTTCACACCAGCTGACTCTTGTATGTGTTTGGAGAGCACAAAAAAAGTTTCTTCTCTGTGCCCTACTGCATTAACTGTATTAATTAACCCACTCTGTAAACAAAGATGCTTGTAGGGGGTCTCTAAATAGTCCAACAGTGTATTTATTAAGTGAAAAAATGGTAACCTGAAATGTGTGAGTGTTTTGAAGGCTTAAACACTTACAGATATTTACATAAAAAAACTATGCAAATCCTACCCTGCAAAGTGTTATTCTTACATTATTCAAATTACGAATTTCCTGTTAGATTTATTTAAGAAATTATCTGCATCATCAAAAGCCATAGAGATGACAGCAAATGCACAGGTGAAGCAAAGTCTCATAGAGGGGTATCTTGAGGGGCTGACACTTGTGACATGGGTAGGTCTTGTGGAGTTGCAACACATGAGCAATGAACGTCAAGCATCGCAGCTGGCCTGGCTCAGCCAGTACCATTCTTTCTGAACTCAATTTCGGAATCCAAATTGGACAGAAAAATGGGCATATTTAGAGTAAAATATCAGTCAAGTAAATATCAGTCAAGTAAACACTGAACAACACCACAGTTTTCTGATGTGAACTGTAAATAGTATTACAAGAAACTAGTGGGAAAAAAATGAATTAGAAATCCATAACATATGAAAGAAAACTATAAGCATGAGTGTCTTTTATTCGGGTTTTATGTCTGATTATAAAAGACTGATTGCAGGGCTTCTTTGCACAGAACATTGCATTCTTTGCATGAATAATTTGGGAAAAGATAACCCTTTCGCTGCTGCCCTTCATCATCCCTTATATTTTGTAGTCCTCAATTGTCTGAGAAACTGGACAATAGTAGGAGCATTTTCACAAAAAGATGGCAAGGAGGCTAAAGCAATTGCTGGACTTGAAGGAGAGTGAGCAGTGTAAATTACATGCTTTGGTGACTCTATTGGAGAAAATAATATTCACCCTGATCCTCCATCTAAAACTGGCAACACTTCTTGCCTTTCATGATGTTTTGAATCATTTAAATACTTTTTATTCTTCCAATCTAGAAATTGTAACACTGCAATTTAAAAGAGAGTTTCAACTTTCCCATGTATAGAATCATAGAATAGTTAGGGTTGGAAAGGACCTTAAGATCATGTAGTTCCAACCCCCCTGCGATGGGCAGGGACACCTCCTACTAAACCATGCCATCCAAGACTCTGTCCAACCCAGCCTTGAACACCGCCAACGATGGAGCGTTCATAACTTCCCTGGGTAACCCATTCCAGTGCCTCACCACCCTTACAGTAAAGAATTTCTTCCTCAGATCCAATCTAAACCTCCCCTGTTTAAGTTTGAACCCACTACCCCTTGTCTTATCACCACAGTCTCTAATGAAGAGTCCCTCCCCAGCATCCCTATAGGCCCCCTTCAGGTATTGGAAGGCTGCTCTGAGGTCTCCATGCAGCCTTCTCTTCTGCAGGCTGAACAGCCCCAACTTTCTTATCCTATCTTCATACGGGAGGTGCTCCAGTCCCCTGATCATCCTCGTGGCCCTCCTTTGGACTTCTTCCAACAGTTCCATGTCCTTTTCATGTTGAGGACACCAGAATTGCACACAATACTCCAAGTGAGGTCTCACGAGAGCAGAGTAGAGGGGCAGGATCACCTCCCTCGACCTGCTGGTCACGCTCCTCTTGATGCAGCCCAGGACACGGTTGGCTTTCTGGGCTGCAAGCGCACACTGCTGGCTCATGTTCATTTTTTCATCGACCAACACCCCCAAGGCCTTCTCCACAGGGCTGCTCTGAATCTCTTCTCTAGAAAAAGACATAAATGTATATACATAATAGACTTTCACCTCTGTTTAGGAGAATGCTTATATCCCTGAAATCTATCAAGAGAGCAATGCTGAAGATTTTCATAAATGTCAAAATACATGCTCTTGAATCATTGTCAAGTTCTAGTTTTAGTATTAATAGAATTCCTGAAGGAATTATTTGTATTATTTCTACATCTTCCCCCCCCCCCCCCCCCCCCCGAGGTTTTATCAAATATCAGTCTTTTTTTAACTTAAAAATTGTTATCAGGTACTAGCTGTAGCAAATTTGAATAGATGAAGGACCGATTCCTGCGCAGGGGCTGTCAAGCCTGAACTTATCTGCATCTCTGCTGTGTAGGGGAAGAAGCCTCCAGAGCAAGCTGTCCACGCCCACATTGCACGGAGCCCTGGCTCTCCCTGTTTGGTTACAAGGTAATTATTATTTCATGGTTTCAGTTCAGTCTCTGTAACACTGCAAGATATATGTTGTAGTCTGCCAGGGCGCTCTTATGTCATGAGGCCAAGAGTACTTGCTGTCTGCACTGTGGCGTGGCCTGAAGACTTGCAGGGCTTTTGCGATGTGCAGATCTTATTGGAGGTCTGTGCAGGGCAGAGGGACTTAAACCTCACAAGTTCCTGCCCATACCATTTTTGGGGAGTGATAGTAAACCAACGCCTGAATTTGCCCAGCAGAGGTCATTGGAACAGCCCAGAGGAGGAGTAAGGACAAGTAGCTCAGTTGCATAGTCGAGGGCTGTGGTGTATTCACTCCTTAGCCCTCTCATGGAGCAGTATGAATATATCCATTAAGACTGAGAAAACCAAAGCTTTCCAAAAAGAGTTCCTTCAAACAAAGCTAGGCAACTCTGAGAGTGAAATAGCTACTTTAACATTGTTACTCCATCTTGAACTATGTGTCATGGTTTAAGCACAGCTGGCAACTAAATACCAAGCAGCTGCCAGGCACCCCTCTCTATTCCCATCCCCTGCACCACCACCCACCCTCATATGATGGGGTGGAGAATCATAAGAAGGTAAACCCTTCAGGTTGAGAAATGAACAGTTTAATAATTGAAATGAAGTAAAATATAATAATAATATAAATTATAAGAACAATAATGATGATAGGAAAAATAAATAAAAAAAGGAGAGAAAAATTTGTAAAAGATAAATGACACACAACAGAGTTGCTTACCATCATCTGACTGATGCCCAGCCCACCCCCAAGCACTGAATGGTGGCTCCCTGCCTATTCCCCACTGTTTTTATACTGAGCATGATGCTCTGTAGTATGGAATATCCCTTTGGCTAGTTCAGGTAAGCAGTCCTAGCTGTGCTCCTTCCTGGCTTCTTATTCACCTGGTCACTGCAGAACACAAGAAACTAAAAAGTCCTTGATTTAAAGTAAGAGCTATTTAGCAACAACTAAAACATTGGTGTGTTATTAACATTATTCTCACACTAAAGCCAAAACACAGCCCTGTACCAGCTATTGGGAAGAAAATTAACTCTATCCCAGCCAAAACCTGTGGGCGGTATCCACCCATTATTCTATACTATTTACATCATGCTCAGATCCCACACTTTCTAATATACCATCACCTTTTCTGTCTATATATATATATATATATATGTGTGTATTCCTATATATACACACACATACAGCTCTAATTTCCTTAGGCTTTGGGCCATCCTAACTCAACCCTGTTGAGTTCATTCAACCCATGACTTTGGGCTCCACCTGTCCTAACAGTCTTTTAGGGCAGGAGAGATGCTGTGTGGTTTTGGATTCTCGTATGCTGAAGTCAGTTCTGATTTCGTCACCACTTTTATGATGTCATCAAAGTTCTTTCTTTGTTAATGTGATGATTGAAAGTCAATCAGGTTCAGGCCCCTGGTCCAGAGTGGCAGAGATGAGTGCCACAAAGTGCCCAATATGGTGATGGGCATCTAGTTGGCACAGCAGTGTTACATAGCAGTTAAAAACATATAATTTAATTAATTGGCTATTCTGACCCAAAGTCAAATGTCCTTGAGGTACACACCAGATTTCCCCATCCTCCAACATTACCCACCAAGTACACCCAGGTTCTTGAGCAAAATGGGTTTGCCTTTGCCCGAGGCAGTAATAACCCAGTCTGTTTTCGCTAGTATAGTCTTTAGCATATGTACTACAGGATCTTTATCCCCTTCTGTGGTATGTAGAAGTTTTGATTGGGCTGGGCCAGCCCTGTTGGCAGATCCCCTAGTGTTGGTTAACCAGGTGGCAGTTGCTAACTGTGTATCCCAATGTTTGAAGGTCCCACCACCAATTGCTCTTCGTGTAGCCCATTAAAACTGTTGAAACAGTCCATTGTACTGCTCAATTTTCCTGAAGGTTGGTGCATAATTGGAGATGTGATATACTCACCCAGTGCCATGCTCTTTGGCCCAGATTTCTATGAGGTTATTCTGGAAATGAGTCCCTTTGTCTCACTCAATTCTATCTTGGGTACCATGTCATCATAAGACTTATTTTTCAAGGCCCAGGGTAGTTCTGGGTGGTGTCATGGTGCATGAGTTTCCAGCCATCCAGTTGTTGCTTCTACCATTGTAAGTACATGGCACTTGCCTTGGCAGGTTTCTAGGAGCACGATGTAATCAATCTGCCAGGCCTCCCCATATTTATATTTCAGCCATTGTCTTCTCTACCAAAGAAACAAGTACGCTATGTGAGATACTTCTGCTTTTAGATAGTGATGACATGTTTGGAGGTGGATTATAGCTTGCCAGTATTTAAACTCCTTGGCTCAGCTAAAACTCCATGGCTTCTCACAGTTGTCACACACAAAGGAAGGTGAGCATACTGATTTTGAAACAAAATGTATTGGTATCTGCAGATGCTTTTAACATCTTCCAAAGCAGAAAACAAATCCAGAGGCATTTTTCAACATTTTGGTCCATAAATTTTTCCGTTTGTGAAAACCATAGGGGTTTGTGAGAGACTCCAGATTAATTTTAAAGCCTTGGCATATGAGATTCAGCTTGCATAAATTTAAAGGTAATGTGTGCTGGCAAAAACAATCCAAACCTCTCATGCTGCTGAGTTTTAAACTTTCTCATTCGTTTGAGATAAAGAAATTCTCGTTGTCACTTGCAAAGTAAAAATCTCTCCAGAATACACCAACAATAGGAAAAAGCAAAAAATAGATCTTCAATTCAATAGGGAAATGGAAAGCAATGCAGAGACAGTTAAGATTTTATTGTTAGTAACAGCCATGAGCCTTTGATTGGAATGTGAATTCCACATTAAAAAAATACAGAAATAATTTTGAAAAGATCCAGAGGACAGCAAGGCTAATGTTATGTTTTGAACTGCTTGTGAGCACTCCTTGCAAGACTTAAACAGAATAAAAGGAAAAAAAAACCCAAGCCTGTATGAGAAGAATCAGTTATAATTCAGTGTAATTGATGGCCAATAAAATAAGACAAATTGAAGAAGTGTTTCATTAGAGTCAACTTGCAAAATTCACAGCCACACAGGCTGGAAGATGAACATTATAGCTGAATATTATTGCTCTTCTTAGGGAAAGACTGGTGTAATTTTTATGGCCAGTAATAATATTCATAGTCCTGTCTATTAAGACATATAGAGAAACAAATTGAATGTAGTATTCTGTAAGTTTCTTTCCCCAATTACCTTCAAATACTGTTTTCCATCTGTTTGTATAGGAGACATAACACATTCCCCCTTTTTTTCTGTTCTCACAATTTTTTCCACATCTCTATACCCTCTGAAAAAGAGATTGTTTCTCAAAGAAGCTTCAAGTTTTTCCTGTGTCATGTGATTGTGTTTTGTCCTATCAAAAATGCAGTTCTTCCCTGCTAGTTGTGAAGTATGCATTCAGTCATACAATTAAGGACAGTTCTGTTCATGTGGCAGAAGGATTGCACTTCCATTAGGCGGAAATGCCTAAATCTCCTCTTGCACCTGTCATGTCATGGAATACAAAAGGTGCCCTGTTGATGAACTAGATGTGCACAGATATACTTTATGACAAGAAGTACTTGAATTTTATTACCAGATGCATTTTCTTGGTCATGCAGAAAGGAAGAGGTACAGAGCACCTGAGAAAGGATCTGGGGATCTTATTGTCTGTTCTTCACTTATGGTAGAACAATCTATTACAAAAAAGCTAAGAATGAGTGGTTAGGCCAGATGACCTGGTCTGCTGTATTGGATCCAGTCAAGACAGCCCATGTGGTTTTGTCCTAACTGCAGTAATTAATGCTCAGAGTAGTACTATATGCTGCCATACTGACATGTTTTTCTGAGCTGTGAGGGAACAATGATAAGGATAGGTTTTAATATTTTGTTTCACATAAAAAATGTCTTTCTTGAGAAAGAATCAGAGGAGTTCTTATTTTGTAGTGATGAATTATTGTATCAATACTGACAATTATCTGCTTATATTGTGATTTCCCCAAAGGTTTCTCCAGCAAGAGCCACCACTTAAGTAAACATTTCCACAGAAACTAGGTTTTCAACCCTTGGCCTCTGCATACCTTCCCAAATGACTTTAATTCACTAAAATAAATCAAACATAGCTAAATATTTAAGTAAAATATGCTACAGTTTTTGCATTATAACACTAATATATCATTAATCATAATAAGCATAGAATCACAGAGTCATGGAATCATTTAGGTTGGAAAAGACTTTTAAGATTGAGTCCAGCCATTAACCTAGCACTGCTAAATCCACCACTAAAGCATGTACCTAAGAGCTACATCTACACATGTTTCAAATACCTTCAGGGATGGTGAACCCACAACTTCCCCAAGCAGCCTGTTCCAATGCTTAACAAACCTTTTGGTAAAGAAATTTCTCCTAATATCAAAGGCTAATGATCATAGGATTTAATAGAATAATGGGAAAAAAAAAAAAAAAAAAAAAAAAAAAAAAACCTGAACAATTCTATGAACCTCTGCTGTAGTTATCACGGATTAGTAACTGTTCTAAACATGTCTAAATTTCGGACTATGGAACGAAATGTACAGAAAATAAACATGACAAGGATAGTGGTGTGAAATATAATTAAACTGAGCTTGTGATGGCACACTGAAACATGGAATGTAACATGAAACAAAATTAGATTTACTGTGTTTCAGCAGTTAGCACCATTCATTAATATTTTTGTGTATTTCACTTGAGTTTAAATTGTACTGAGCCATGATAACTGTGTAAATACATATTTAAGCTGAATTCACTTTGGGACAAGCTTTGGTTAAGTAATCTTTAATCTTGAGATAAATTGAGCATGTGAGCACTTACTGCAGTGCAAAGAAATTAATCATTTTGTTTGACTAAATGTCAGTCCTTTTTGAAGGATTGGAATGGTCCTAAGTTGAAGTCATAATATTATGAGAGAGTGATTAAAAGATTTACCGTCATCAAATAAAAATTTAGAGAAATACTTTAAGTTATGGAACGCATTTTCAGGTCAACAAATGGGAATGTTTGGCTACTTCCCTATTCAAGTACAGCTAGAATTTATGAATTCTCAATTCAATCATTCATTGTGCATTAATTTTAAGAATTATGTGGAAGCACACACCTTTTCTACTTCACATGATGTGGAGACCACTGAAAAGTGGATGCTTTTCCAAGAAGATACTTCAGCCAAGGACAGAGCCCATGGAAACTTTTTTAGATTGATACCAAAAATAAAGACATGGAGAAGCTGTAAGAAATCCCTAGTAAGTACATGTCCCCTTGAATAAGATGAAGATTTTCTTTTGCCCCTTTCTTCCCCCTCTGGCAGAGCAATTATAGTCTCAGGCCTTGTAGACTGCATAATTTCTCTCTATTCTTGTGGCCCAAGTCATTGGGAAGACATACCAGGCAGCAACAAAAAAGAGACAATGGCAGCAACCACTGCACCTTCAAGTGTGCAAGAACCTCACTGTTTTAAAATTCAGATAGTTAAAGCAGTCTTTTTTCCTGCAGAAACACCGACCTAGCTATTTTTGGTTTGTGATATTTAATTTGGAATAGAGCCTCAGTGTCTTACTTTGTGTGGTAGAAAATCATTTAGCGTCTTACTAAATCCCTTACATGGAGCAGGAAAACTTCTACCCAGTCCTGTGGCCAAAAAACTGAAAGTGAGCAAGTCCATGATGCTGGAAATAAGGGAGGGAGGCCCATGTGTTTGACCAGTCACATCAGCATCGTTTCCATGCTGAGATCAGGGCTTCTTCCTCCAGCACAGAGAGTTACCAGCCTGTTTCTATGGTGATCTCCAAGACGCTGATGGATTTGCTGTGGTTATATAACATGTTCCAAAAAAATCAGCTACTAGGATCTTTGAACACTGTCAGTGTTTTTGAGTGTAGACTGGACATTATGTTGATCAATGGATTTAATCTGTTTAAATGTAACTGGGTATTTAAATAGAGAGAGAGGAAGGTGAACTGTCTGAGGTAGGCTTTCACCAGGCATACATGTCATGGTTACTTCTGCCTCTGGGCTTATAAAGTGTAACTTGGACTGCTGAATACTTTTCTGCAAATCTGAACAGAGATTTTCTGGATATCTCAGCTCATGTGTGCTTTCTCTGATGGACATGTACCATGAAGTGTATAATACCTGGATACTCCATTTTGCCTGGTTATCTGATTCCTTTCTGCTGGCTGAGTTACACCCTAATCACACTGATTACACTTCAGCATTCTCTCTATATCTTTGTCAGAGGATTATTTCTTTCCCTTCTCTTCCCTTCACTCTACCAGAACTTGTAATTTTATTGTAGTTTGCACTGTATTTGGGGCAGGTGCTTTTTTTAAACCACGCTCTCCTTCCTCCACCTCCCTCACTACATGTACACACCATCTGCCACTCCTGGGTTTATTTGGTTTCATGAAAATGTCATCTTTCATTTTAAGCAGACGGACCTCTCTGATTCTGGTGGATACTGCTCTGAATTAAATGCCAGGGAGTAGAAGCATGTTATGCAGCCATGGGGATATTGCAGCATTCTACATGTGGCAATATATGTCATACAGATCGATGCTATTGAAGGGGACACTTTGCAAAGTCTCCTTGTCTCCTCTTGGCAACTTCGTGTTTCCCTGGTCCTAGCAGTGACAGAGGGAAAATTCAGAGAATTCAAACTATCGGTAGTTGTTTTCATGATCTAAATTGTAGGCTAAATGCTTGGATATTTGGCTGTCTTTGAGGCTTTTTGTCTCCAAAATGCTTGCTTGCTCTGCATGCTGCCCTGAGAAAGTCTTGTTACATGTGTGAAATAAAGGCATGGTTTTATAATAAAACCCCTAATTCATCAGTGGTCATCAGAGCATATACTTGAGACACTAAATTAGCAGTGTGGTGCATTACTATTTTTAGCTGTAGTTAGAACTTCTGAACATGGATCGAACTCTACCAAACTGTTAATGGGTATTCCTAAATTGAATGACCAGTCCTTTGAAAGGAGAATGAAGCAAAATCTGAGAAGAAATATAAATAGATAGACAAGACAGGTGCGTGTTTCCTTAAAATGTCTCTATGGTCTGCTGTTTCTTTTCCCTCAGGGTCTCTATGAGTATGCTCCTGGGTTAGATGGCCCATAACCTCACTAAATGCGTGACGAAGATAAGGAGCTGACTGAAGTCTCCATAATCCAGGAAGAAATGGCTAGTGACCTCCTGCTCCACTTAGATATACACAAGTCTATGGGGCCAGATGGGATTCACCCAAGTGAAGGAGCTGGCAGATGGGTTCACCAAGCCACTATTCGTCATTTATCAGCACCCCTGGTCTATTGAGCAGGTCCCAGAGGATTGGAGGCTGGCCAGCATCATGCCTCTCTACAAAAAGGAAGGAGGAGCCTGGAAACTGCAGGCCTGTCAGCCTCATCTCAGTGCCAGGGAAGGTCATAGAGCAGGTCATCCTGAGTGAGATCACAGCACATGTGGAAAAACTGGAGGGACAGGCCCAGCCAGAATAAGTCCAGAGAATAAGTCTTATGAGGAACAGCTGAGGAAACTGGGGTGGTTTAGTCTGAAGAAGAAAAGGCTCAGGGGAGACCTTAGTGCTCTCTACAACTGCCCAAAAGCAGGATCTAGCCTCCTCCACTGCTGGAAACAAGGGATCTAGGGAAGTAGTAGGAGCTGTGGGTTGCAAGCAGCTCATCCAATGTGAGGAAAAGTTGAGCGCAAGACAGTGTAGAAATGCAGATGAGTGAGGAAGTGTGATAGCAGCTTTCCACCCCTGCAGGCACATGCCAGGGCAGGGCAGAGCCACAACAAAATGCCTTTTTCCCCCTGTTGTGTGTACCCAACATGCTCTGCTTTTTGTGCATAGAAAAATGACAGTTGACTCAACTTCCTTGTTTTTTTCCCTGAGCTTGCTTGTCTTACCAAAGTGAGCAGCATTAGCAGAGTTTGATGTTAATTTCCCATGGAAATCAGTGGAAAAGGAAGCAGGTTTCAATAATCTCTCCACATACATTGTCACATCTTAATGCTTGTGATTGCTTTAGAGATGGGAAGCCAGGAGCAACAATCTCAAATTACATGCTTTGTGTCATGCAGTATTGAGATCAGGAAGCTGAGGGCTTGAATCTCTGTCTGTTGTCTTAGTCACAGCTTCTGGGTGGGTTTTGATTGAATTATTTAATCATTTGTGGTTTTTTTTTTCCTTGCAGTATTTGCTGCAGCCTGTGTTGTGGTTTTTCATGTGAATGATATGCACACATCCATGAATAATAAAATGACTCTGTTTCACAAGTGACTAGATCATGTATTGAAATGAGCAGATAAAGTAGGATTTAAGGAAATCAGGAAAATGGCAGTTATTGGTTTTTTTATCATACAACAGAAAATTAAACTTTGTCAAAACTGGGGTCCTGTCTAGACTGGAAAATATTTCTTTGGGTGTAGCCAAACTGGATGCATTTTCTCCATAATAGCAAAATCTCCAGGTTCTTTTCATGCGAATGCTGCTGTGTTGATGTGAAAATGTTCAGGCAGTGAAAAGCCATTCTTCTTAAATCACACTCTGTGTTGGAAAATGTACCTACTCCATGCAGTCCAGACCTTAGCTTTACTCAGAGACTGCATTTTGTAACAGCTTTCCTCAGATCCTACTTGTGCTAATGCTGCAGCCATTCTTCTAAGTGTTTTCAGCTTTTTTTCTATTGATAAGCATAAAAGAAATAAGTAGCTGTTCTCACAAGCTGATTTTGAACTTTAAATTGGTCCTAGGTAATGATTTATTTATTTATTTTTCATATGGCATACTTTAGCAAAGTGCAGAACAGTGATATACACGAAAAGAAGGGGGAGTTTCATTTAAGTTGTATATTTGTCACTACACTGGAGGATAAAAGCAAGGGTGCTATACATCCAACACTGAGCAACTTTCACAGCTTATTAAATTCTGAAAAGAAGCTTGAGAATTTAATCATTTACAAAAGCTGTTGTTTTTATAGCAGATAAAATATTTCCTGCTACAGAACACACTGAAAATACTAATATTCATAATACACTAGTTCAAGAACTGTAAGTTGCAGCTGTCTTTTGATGTCATTACAGTGATGATGAGCTGTCACTGCTAACACAAACCTTTGTCATTAGCCCAACTCTAGATAATTGTCCTTGCTTTTTGTGTGATGGCATTATCTATCCATGTCATTGTGATAAGGTCTATGTGTGTGCAATAACAGTGGAGGAAAATGAAGGTTTCGACCTATTTAATTTTTTTCCCCCAAACAGGGAAATGAATGCCAGTTAAATATATAAAAGCTTAATTTCAGAAGTACAGATTACAAAAGTGAGAAGACAAAGTGAGTTGTAATTAGTCATTTGAAAACAAGCAATCATTTATGTCAGAGCCATAAACTCAGAGGTACTAGATAACTGGAGCAGTAGTTGGAGAAAAAGAATCAACAACATTATTATTTGTATTGAAAAATATAAGCTGACCAGCTTCTGAAGTGGCATTTTCTTTTATTCTTATTGGTAATAATCCCTCTGATCGTCTGCTTAAAATTACTTGGTTTCATTCTGTAAGCAGGTTTGACCAAAATTCATTACACTGCAGCCTTTTGACACTGTTGCTGGCTTTTCCGAGTGCTGGAGAATCATAGAATTATAGAAGAACAGAATGGTTTGGGTTGGAAGGGACCTTAAAGGTCATCTAGTACCAGTGCTCCTGCCACAGGCAGGGACACCTACTGCTAGACCAAGTTGCTCAAAGCCTTATCCAACCTGAACTTGAACAGGGATGGTGTATCCACAGCTTCTCTGGACAGCCTGTTCCAGTGCCTCACCACCCTCACAATAAAGAACTTCTTCCTTGTATCTAATGTAAATCTACCCACTTCTAGTTTAAAGCCTTTCCCCCTTGTCCTATCACTGCTTACCCTTGTAAAAAGTCATCCTTGTAGGCCCCCTTAATGTACTGGAAGAGTGCTCTAAGGTCTCCCAGAGCCTTCTGCTTTCCAAGTGGAACAGCCCTGGATCTGGGAGAGTGTGTTTGAGCTGTTCCCTCTCATTTAGATTGCTCAGATGTTTTATGGAGTTGGTATAGCATTAGTATTTGGGACTTTTTCTATTTTTCCTCCAATGAAATTGATTTGCTTCTTTTCTTGCTCACCTAAAACTGATTATTTTATCTCCCACCATTATCACAAAACACCTTTTTCTGTGACTGATTGAATCTTGTTATTGATTCAACTTAATAATTTTAATTGTCTCATCTGATTTTTTTTTTTTCTTTTACTGAAGTTAAGCATGTTAATCCGTCATTTCAAGGTTGCATTGGAAATGCTTCTCTCCACCTTTATCCTTATTGTGATGCAAGCTTAATGATACGTAGATATTACATTACACTGCAGCTACACTCTCTCCTACTTTTCCAGTTGACTAACAGCCCTGTGCCCTGAAATACCTATGTCCTCAGTTCCGAGAGGGGTCAGCAAAAGTGGCTGGGCAAACAGCATAGGATAGAAAATGTTTCACACTTCAAAGTGAGTAATGGTTCGAGGAGCAATGCGGGACATTGTGTTTCTGTGGATTCATATTCTCAGGTCACGCTTCTGTATCAATGATGAGCATCAATGTCTGCTCTCTCTTCTACCTGACTCCCTGTTTGCATAAAATTTGTATAAACCTTAATGTCTTTTGAATCTCAACTTCTCTTTCAGTTTGGCTGGAATCAGATGATAGATTTTAAAATAATCAGGAAATGCCAGTGCATGCACCATATGCCATGATAACACAAGCTCTGCTTCTGAGCTGAGCTAAAAATGACTACTGAAGGGTAATGAGACATAATTACAAATCTGAGTGAAATCTGTTTGTATTGTTTCACTATGAATGTGGTTACTGCTAATGCGTGTCTGTTTGTCTTTAATGTGGATACTATTACCAGGAAACTTCCTGTAGCTAACTACAGCTAAACTACTCATTCACTGAGAATTGCAATGACTGGGTTTTTTTATTATTCAATATAATCCACCATCAAGGTAATTTGGCTTTTTTCTGCAAGTCATTAGCATAATAAATTGCCTAATATGCATCTTTTATTGTGAGCTAATTCATCCTTTGAGGGGAAAAAAAGGCAATCACTAGTGTCAAATCCTAAATTAAAATAAGCTTGGGAACATATCTGGCAAGATAACGCTGATGAAAGTGAGAATCTGAACTCCAACTGAAACAAAAATCATTAGCTTAGCTGCAACATTTGCAATAAATAAGGATAGTGCTTATAAACTGCCTTGTTACACTGTTCAAGTAACGAGCAGTTTTGTTTTTCAGGTTCAATACCATGGTTTCTTTGAACTTGTTGATCTGTTTTCTTCATAAATCTTTGTCTTGTCAATCTGCACAAATCTCATCTTAAATGAGGTGAGAGATTTTGCACACAGCCTCTGCTCTTCTGGGCAGTTCTGTCACCTTTAGCAAATTTACCTTTTAAATTAAGCAGTAGTGATAAGACTGAACAAATATTTTATTGTCCTTACAATTGGCAGTGCATCACTTTAATTAATAAGCTTTTCCTCCTCTGTTAATCTTACTTTCCGCCTTTAAAAGCTCAGCTGAGCAGCACTATCTAATGGAATACATAATAACTCAATCAGAGGGAGTTATCACCTCAGCTTCTTTGCAGCGTCTGTCACTATGTTTGCTTGCTATTTGAAAATGTAAGGATGCATTAGAACTGGTTGAAATGTCTCATGAAAGAAATCCTCATGCTGATAATGTGAAAGTTGGCAAATAAAATTCTCTGAGACGTGTTGAGATCTTAGAAAGCAGGCATTCTTTATTGCAGCACTGGAGACACGGGAGAATCCTTTCACCAAATGTACCTGCCTGGCATTCTCAAAAGCAGGCATTATATGACAGTGATACTTGCATATTAATCAAATTTCCCAGAAAAGTCATATATATATATATTTAAATCATTTATTGGAACTCGTGAATAGCATTTCTCTTTTATCAGTGTTTTACCAGAGTTAGCTTCAACAAGGCCTAGGCTGAAGCCCTTTGTTCTCTCTTGCTTACACAGACACCTATTGTACTCCTAGTTAAACATTTTCTGTTACCTAAATTGGTCATCACAGCATATATAGAAGACAGCTCAGTTCACAGTCTGCCAGGCTTAGCCTAGTCCATAAAAATTAACCCTTTATGGTCTGAGCAAGTTGAGTATCAGTGTACAAAGCTATTAGAACTTGTATATAAAACTTTCTCCTGAAGTGCTCCCTGTCCTACATTCCCTCTCAAAGAGGGAATTAACATGTATGGAAAGGCTATTTTAGCTCTTCAGCTGAATGCTTCTTCCCTGGAAATTGTTCATAATTCCACACCTAACGGCACTCTCTTCTAGAAGAGGGAAAAAAAAAAAACCGGATGTGCCAGGAAAACTGGAAATTGTTCTTCATCCATTCTTACTTTTAAAAAAATCTGCCCAGAATCTTACTTTTTATTAAACCCCTAAGCAATAATTCCCATCATAATATAACTATCCGATTACTGCATTATGTACCCAAAAAGCCTAGGAACCCCAGGTGTTTCAAGATCCAGTTCATGCCACCATTTCAAGTATAAAGATACATATGCTTCCTGCTGTGTATCCTTTTGAAAATACACCAAAATGCAAGTCCTATGCCCAGGACAATTAGCTGTTTCTCATCCTGCTGGGCTATAAAGAAACACAGCACCCAACCACCTGCCTCAGGTACTTTTAACACTGTATGCATTCCTATTCGGATGTCTGGGGGCTATGAAATGACAAATCTTTTATTTCTCTTGTCTTCACAGAGAAGGAAAAACATCTTGATTAATACCTTTCTTTTGAACAAAAAGTTCTTTTAATGTTACCTGCATAGATAACACTGATTTAAAAGACAAAAAGGAGGCCTAATTTTACTTCTAATACTCCCTTCTGAATTCCCCCCAAAAGCAACAGAAAAGGTTTCAATAACAAATAATGTATTTTGTTTGTACACTCAATCTTTGGAGGCTTGGGAGGAAATGGGGAGGTTATTGCTTCTTTGCTTCTGTTCTGACCTGATTGCTTTGTACTTCAGTTCAGCATTGTTTAAGGAATTCACAGCTGATATCTGATGGTTAGTCTAAAACAGGACTACTCTTTACTCCAACTTCAGTGACTTCTCCAAGTTTGCATTTTGGAGGAGAAAAGGTCACTCTTTATATTCATTTCCACTTAGTGAGTCACACAACTGTTAACACTTCTATAGACAAAATTAAAAGATGGGAAATAAAAGCAAAATCTACATGCAAGATCTGCTTGCAAATTATACTGTTTAATAAAATTGCCTTTACACAGAGAGAAGAAAAACAATTAAAATACCAGGTCACTGAAAAGCTTCATTAACAGAATTGACCATGCCTGCAATGCTTTTATGAAGGTGCTCAGATGAGTTCCTGTAACTCACACTGCACCACAGCTTCTTGCCCTCACTTGCCTATTTCCTATATGTAATTTTTCAAAGCATCTGTTCATCCAGCCTGTCTACCTTTGCGCTCCTCTGGGTCCTCTTGGCTTATTATTCCAGTTGAGTGGGCTTCGATTTTTCTCAGCATTTTTGTCAATGAAGCTGAAGGCTTTCAGGACAGGTATTTTGTTTAATAAGACAGCTTAACAGTGATGTCTTGCTTAAACCTGCCTCAGTGGCTCTTTTGTTGGTCCTTATTTATCCAGAGTACATCTTACAAGCAGTTGCTTTAAGATTGTTGTGCAAATAAGTTCTTCAGCTGCTTTTACAAACACTTTGCAATAGTAAAGTTTATTTTTTATTGTATTTTTTTTCTTCTCTGAGTTTCAGATTTATCCCTGAGTGACTACTCTTCGTCTCTTCTCCCATACAAGATTTGTCACTATAAATATATATATCTGTTTTCACACTATACGTATAGTGTGTGTGTACATTTGCATACTATATATAGACATCTGCTAATCAGCAACCTACCAGACTACGATGACTAGAGTGCATAATATAAGTAGTCTGTTCCCTAAATTTAAGGTAAATACAAGGAAATTAAACTGGCCCTAAAAAAAAAATACTTTAAGAAAGGAAGAAAACCCTATAATGCTATAAATTATTTCATTCATCCAGTTTCCATTACTTGCAATGAAATTCATGTTGACATATTACCCTGTACATAAAAGAATTTTGTCAATTAAGTCGTGGGCACTCACCCATTAATTTCAGTTGGTTTTCTCCATGTGAGAAAAAAAACTGGATACATCAGCTTTGTAACCAGTCTTAACTCATTCCTTTTTTTTTAGGAAAAAAAGAAAAGAAAAATACAAGCATCCCCCGGCTACAGGTGTTTAAGCGTTGATATAAGTGCACTCTTCCTTTAAAAGAGTCTACTCCTTACCATACAGGACATAACCTAATTAGTTATGCTGTCCTTATACTGAAAGACTATTTTCTAAATTTCAACAGAGAGTTATATGAATATATGATGAGACTGGCTCTATTACCCATGTAACAGAGAGAGTTCTTCCACTGTCTGGTTGAGAAAGGAGCACAAATCCAAGCAGGAGTGTGTGGCTGTCCAGAAGAGTGAAATTGGATTTGTTCCTGAGAGAGATGAGGAAAAGCATGGAATGCTGTGACTGCTGCAGACTATTTCTCTTTAATACCTTTCCTTCTGCATATACTGTCTGTCTACTTATATAAGGAAGTAGAACCTAAATCCATTCTGTTAAAACCTCCTAAATACATTGGACTACTGACTATCAAACTTGTTTGCCCCAGGATAGGAGGCTTTCAGTTCCGCAGCAGTGGCTGAAATCTTCCTTTATTTCTTTAAAGGCTGGGGGTCTTTGTAACACCGGGTATATTTTAGCGGATTCGCGGGGTATGGTAAGGTACTTCTGTAGCTTGTGTCTCAGCAAGAGAATGGGATCTTCTATTCATGAGATATCAAAGGTGGCTGTGGTATTACTGACCTGTACTAATTAGTTGATATAATTATGTCTGCATAATTACCGAAAGAATGATACATTTATATTTTTAACGAGAATGGAAGCAAACTAAGGTATTTGTTACTATACTGTGGAAAATTATGCCAGTGAGCTCAGATAAAAAGACATTTTGTTGTTAGGAAAGGTTTTTATTTGAGGACACTGGAGGGACAATTCTCTATCAAATATTTTGACTTAAAGGATTAGTTCAATATCAGTTTAAATAACAGCAATCTAAGGTGACAGTTAATCCACTGTAGCACAAAATTTAGGGCAGACTTTCTTGTTGGCACTGGCCAGTGTCATACTCCAGTTTCTGGTACCTGATGCTGTAGGGCATGGCTGCTATTTGGTGGGTCCCTGCCTCATTTGTGCCTAAACTTTCCAGCATTGTTGCGCTTTTCTGTTGCTGGAACTGGAGGTGATGTAGTGGATGATGGATGCCAGCTAGAGGGCTGTCTCATGTTCAAGGCTGTTGAATGCTGTCTGTGGAGTGAGTTTCCAGCCTTTCCCAGAGATGTAAATCAGATGAGAAATTTGAGAGAGGGTCATTAATCACTTGTCCCTGACCACCTGGTGCCTGCCTTGAACCCCTGGGGCCTGACTGGCAAAGACACCACACTCTCATAGTTGAAAATGAGTTGTTTTGATGTGACAACTGAATATTATAATGGTTTGTGAAGCAGCAGGTGTTCCCCAAAATCAACACCCAGGTGCCAAACTGGGTACACTACACCAGTGGCTACTATGTGGCCTTATTTCAGTGTGTTTCGGTTTCCACATGTAAAAAATGAGGTGACAGTGCTCTGTAACAACCTGTCTGTCTGCTTATAAAGCAGGATGGGCTGCTTTTCAGCTCAAGGCTGGATTCACACCCTCCTTTCTTTTGACTGAGTGTTAATTTTTCACAAAACTCAAGTCTCAAGAAGAACAGCCTCCTTATCACAGTTCTACACCTTTAGTACAGGCACTTCTTACCTCTATCTCCTAGCTAAAGGCTCTAGTCTCGCCTGTCACACTTTCAGCCCTTTATAGAGAACATCTCATGTTTTTCTTTCTGGAGCTGGAAAGGTTGTTAGAAGGCTGACTGCTGCCCAGTCCAAAACAAGCATCCTTCTTACACATCATATCATCTCATAGGCATGTTGTGCAAACAGATGTCGTTAATATTTGAGAAACTCTCAGATACTACATAGTGAGTGCCAGAGAAAACCCTTTGAAAGAATGAATAATTCTGTCTTCAGAGCAGTACACAGTAAATAAGGCATAGAGTGTCACACTGGCTCTCGAGCAGAAGGTGAAAGTATGGAATTGCTACTTATTCAGGGAACATTGTCTGTTTGGAGACAGAGGGATCCTGTAGGACAGAGTGAATATTCTTTTCATGAAGACTCTTCTGGACTGCATATACTCAGGAGGCAGTGGCAAATTGTTATCACACAAACAAGTTGAATCTGGCATTTCCTAACTTTTTCAGCACTTGGATTCACTTCCTTAATAATGTTATTTTGTTACTGTTTTTTTGTAGACCATATGTCTTTGGTTCCCTTTGTGCTCTTCTGTTTCCATAATGTAGTTTTGATGGAACCCTACAAGACAGCCATTCTCTCTCCTGTGAGCCCTGGTGGAACCATGCTTATTATGAATGTATTTATGTAATGAATAAAGTTGCTTTAGTTTGGATTAAAAAGGTTTTCTGTATCCTCAAACCACTCTAGGCAGATGCTATGGTATGGCTGAGGAGCGATTTCACGGTACAAAGCACCATTCACACGCAAAGTTATAACTGGGGCTGTTCTGTCAGTCCTGCAGTCACATTGTGTGATTATATTTCAGGGCTTTATAACTGTCATAGTTTTACATCTAATTGCTCGGGTTTCCATAGACTTAAATGCTGCAATGTAATTAAGGGGCAAATGCAACCCTTAGAGCAGAATGCCAGTGCAGCTTGCTAGCCAGCTATATTGCTGGCATGGGAAACTTCCTGTCAGTGCAAGGCAGCTGCAGAGCATGGAGCTCTTCTGCTGGCTAGCTTCCTCTGGAAACTTTTGCTCTTGCTCAAAGCAGGCATGCTAACAGGCTGATGAGCAAAACATGCTGCACTTCCAGCACTCCTAACCCCCAGGAGAAAGTTGATGTGTATCCTGCAGATGTAGATTTACACTGCACCAAGTGCACTCTGGAGATGGAGTTATCCTGCGAAGCTGCTTGTGTGGAAAGCAAAGGCACTTTTTGTTCTCTCTTCTTCTGTTGCAGCAGTACTGTGACAGTGTGGCTCACCATTGAGTTCAGGTACAGGTTTGCCTTTTTCAGAGCTCTTCTGCATCCTTGCCCTGGCTTTGTGTCTTACATCTTAAACCCCATCATTAATGATACCTACTTTCCATTTTAACAAATTCATCCTGATCTTCTCAGTCAACAGCCATCTGTATCTGCTTTGTAACATTAGAGGCCGAAGAGTTTCTGCCCAGTGAGACTTGCCCAGGCTAATCACATTCCACGTAGGGGAATTTGGATTTGCATTAGAAAGCAGCTCTGGTGTATCTGTTTCAAATACTAAGCCCCAAAGAAGAGGTTGAGATGTCTCTTCCAGAGAAATGGATTCTGAAATACCTACTTGTAAAGTTTGGCTTCACTGAACAAGTGCACAGATAAAAGAGAGGCAAACGAGTGAAATGTCTGGTGCAGCACAAGGCCTGTAAGTACTGAGTATTCAAATGAACTTGGAGTTAGATAAATATTTAGTACTTGGGACATGTTTTAGTAGCTTAGGAAGCATGTAATGTTTACTACATTAAGGCAAATTTTAAGATTGTCTTTCATAGTAAGTAACAGCCTAAAGTTTGCCTCAGTAACTATTTGGTTTACACATATCGATGTTCACCAAACCAAGGAATCAGTATATGTATTTTAAAAATACTCTCACAGTGTTAAGTTACATGCATGTAGCTATTCTGCTACAGGATTTAAGTAGTATAATAGATTTTACCTAGTCTGAGATCCAAGATAAAATTACTATTTGCCTTCTGAGATGCAATTTCTATCTTTCCCTTGATTTATGCGCAAACGTCATCAGGCACCTCTATGAATCTGGTACACACAACATACAAAAATGTTACATCAACTCAGCCTGATCTGGAGACATTATAGTGTCATTTGTTTTGTCTCTGAAATTACTTCGGTGATATTAATTGCTGCCTGCAGTCATTTAGACTTGCAGCATTACAAGTTTGATGCAATTTGAGTGCTCTCTGTGAGTCTTCAGTATCAAATTAGCGAACCAGTAAACTAAAGAAAATCTGTATTATAAAAAGTCATTAAGATACTGTATTTCCTTAGATTCATAAGACTACATTTCTATGGGCTTGCATAGCCGTTTTTCACCTCTGGTGAGTGAGGATAAACCATTATCCTATCAGACCTCATATGTGAACTTCTGTTGTCACTTGATAAATGCTATTTACATACTCTTGCATTTTAGTATGACAAATGCATGAGGCTAACACTAAATGGGTGAGTAAGACTGTGGGACAGGAGAGTAGCTGTGGCTGTGTTCTGCAAGGATTGCTAAAGAGTGAGTGACTAGACAGAGTGGTAGGCACTGGGGAAGTACATACACCTTGCTCATGGCAGCATCACGTGAGCTAGTAACTTGGAGTAGATTTTTTTTTACCTTTATTGTGAAATTGCTCACAATAGTGTCTAAGACTGTGCACAAGTGCATGTGCACACCTCTCTGGTGCCTGTGAATGCTATATTAAAGCTGGGCTTTGATACTCTCTGTTCTTCTATTAGCTACTTTTTAAGTTTTTAACATTCTGTAAGCAAGACCTGTAAAGAGAGATCAGGAGGAAGCACTTGGGTAGGAAAGACTCCTCAGAAGGTGAGTGCAGCATGCAAGAGAAAATGTTGCTGCTTGTATGATTAAAGAACTCATTTAAATGGTCAGTTTTAAGCTGTCCTTCCCAGTTTAAAAACATCAAAGATAAAAAGAAAAAAAGAGGATTAGGAAATAAAGCTGGAAGAGACAAAAAAGATAAAGAGATAAAGATTAAAAAAGCATGAACTTATAGTGAAGGAGAATTGCCAAGGAAATAAACAGAAACAAGATTATTTTAAGAGATCTCTGTGAAAACATGGAGTTTCGAGCAGGGACAAGTGTGTGCGTGAGGTGTTAAGTGAAGACAAGAATAAAGAGAAAAAGAAGTAAGGAATTATTATCAGCTTCTCTGTGTAACTCTTCTTGCCTTTAACACCCAGCTTTTCAATAATATATGAGTAGCCACTGAATACTTTTAAAGTATATTATTTCCCTATTGCAAGAAACATAAAACTATAAAACAAATCCAAAAAAAAAAAAAAAGGGAGAATTGAAAGAAAGAAAAAGGAACAGCTACTACCTCACACAATCTTCTGTCTCATTCCAGTGACCATCATTGGACAATGCTGCCAAATGCCATGCCATAGATGATTTTAAATTCTCCTTGTCGAGTTGTCCTAGCTTGAAAATCAGGCAGATAAATGTTAATGAAGGGCATGTTCTGTGCTAGAAAGATACTATTCTCCTAAATTAGGAATCTTATAACAAGAGAGAATTAATAGAAGCATATCTTTGTTTATCTTAATAAAAGATTAGTACAGGGATTCTGCATATAACAGAGCAGTCAGAGTGGATAGCTATAAATGGGTGTCGTTTAATGATTTCTTTCTCCTTGGAGTAGGCCCAAAGGAAAGGGAGAGTATATCAAAACTCTGGTGACTTCTTACCTCTTCAGGAAGCTCACTAAGCACTGTGCTTAATTTAATTGAGCTTCAATGTAGTTGTGGCTACAAAAAAAGCTCAGATTCTTGTGTGCTAGGGCGCAGAGACAAATACTAATGAGATGCATGCTTTGCTTCACAGCTCAAGCTTTGTGGTTTTTCTACTTTGTGTTTTTTGTCCTCACCATAGGTCTAAATAGCACAGACACAGATCTCATTTCCCCTGTAACTACCATCTAGCACTGTATCTTGTATATCTGTATACCATCTAACACAGTTTCCTTCTGACTTACAATATCTCCTTCAAGAGAGTGGGGAAAAATGGGGTAGTAACTAAGAGAAATAGTGCTAGTAGGTTTCTGTATGGAAATTCTATGGACAGTCGTGCTCTCACTTGCTCTGTGCAATAGAGGTAGCCCAGCATCTCATAGTCTTTCCTGGGGGTCTGTTCCACAAGGAGCCTCAGGTTTGGGTGTGTGTGTGCTCGGATCTGTTCTCTAATCATTAATGACTCTAGAGAGTTAAAGTACAAGGAGCATGAAATTGTGCAGGGTTTCACTTACTGTGGTGTGTCCATCTGTTGTTGTTGGGTCAGAGTTTTCTTTGTGCTGGCAGAAAGCAAAATGGTGTAAAAGCTAGTTTTTCTACAAAGACATATCGCCTGTAAAAGGGCAGGTGCTGGTCACCACCAAGATACCTCTCGTGCTTTTTCCTCTGTTGTCTTAACTTCGTTGGAGATGGGCTTCTTCAGTGTGACAAATTCCTGAATTTTATTGCCAATAGAGTTGGTTTACCTTGTAGGAATGATGGTGGTAATGACAATATCTCAGTTTTCCTTTTCCTTCTCCTCCTCTCTTTATGCCTTTTTTTTGCCAAGATATTCCAGGTGAAAAAAACATTTCACCATGCAGCAGGATCTCTAGTCCTTCAGCCTAACACCATCAACACCTTGGAAAAAACATCATTTAGCCTATGTTGAATGCTGCTGAAGCTACAGCTGGAATTAAGTTTTTCACAGGTTTCTTTAGTAGCTATTATTGAATGCTGGGCAAGTAGAGGGCAAAATTTTACAAGTATAGAAAAGGTTCATCAGTCCATGTAAGCTCTTTCTCCTTATGAAATAGCTGCTAGAGCTTCTATGTTGACAGCTGTTGAACTGAACTTTCTAGTAATTAGATATCTCTGCTCTAGTGGTGCCTCCCAAAGCACACAAGCAACTTCATTCCTCTTAGCAAATTATAGGACAGCCAGTTTTCAGTGATCGTCAATTACACTAAGCCCTTTGAAGTGTAATTATGACATTTCTGACTCATTATCAGAGATGTAGCACAGAACAAAGATATAAAAGACTAAAGAGAGAAAGTGCTTACACGGTGGTGGCAGAAGCAGATCATCTTCAGTTTTCACCTCTCAGGCTATTGTTTGAGGCTCCAATACAGCTATTTTCCTCCTTAAGCCTAGGAATGCCTTCTTATCTGTAGTCCCATGTTCATTGATTTGAATGGTGTCCTGATTAACACCCTTGTGACCCTATTGACTTTAGTCATCCCCCATTAGAACTTTCTGCATCCATTTTATATGAGAATTGAAATGAGGTTTTTCTTCCTTTACACACCAGGTAACTTTTTTTTTTTTCTTTTTTTTTAATGTTACACCATCTTACAGAGTCATCAAGTTCCACTCCTAAACTAAACTCCAGCTATACTCAAACTCATATTTGCTTGGGAAAAAGTCAGCAAGCTTTTCTGTCTCACTTGTCCAGTTTTCCAACATAAAGAGTGTTCTCTATCGTGGCACTTCTCTAATGTTTTATACCTGTAAGATATATAATTTTCTTTCTATTCAAATTTGCATTTCTGAATTTAGTGACTGGTAATTTTAATTTTACCAAGTTATTAATCCAGATTACAGTTAAGATTGCTAGTTTAAATAGGGACTGAAACGATGTCAAGAAAGTGGCAATCCTGCTCTATTCCTCATTTAGTGAACAGTTTGAAATCAGTGTCCACCCAGGTACTGGTAAACTGGTATTCAGATAATAAAGCAGAGCAGAAGATGTTATATTCAGTGATGAATATAACTCAGGCTATGGAGTCTAAAATGGTCTCTGGAAAAAGTTGCCTCATTCTTGTGAGGCCTACACCAGTCCAGCACAGCTGTTTGTGAGAGCATTCAGCTCTTGTGGAGGAATGTTATTTTGTCTACCACTATGAAGAGATGCATCAGAGTATTTATCTTCATGACAGCAGCAAGACTCTTTGGTTAGGTGCTGATGACTGAAAGATTAAACTGGATGGTAGTTTACTAGGACTGCTAAGCAGAATTTCTCTAATGCAGTCCCTTGCTTCCATAGCTACTAGTTAAGGAACGGTAGAGAATAAGAGGTTTTAGGACCACACCAGGACATCTTTTTCACTGAGATTAAAATGCTGCTACAAATTATTCTCTTTGACACAGTGCAGTCTAAGGGAAGATTTTGGAATGCTCTTACATGGACAAACAGGCAAAGGAAACAGCCCATAGAAAAAGTATTTTCTGTTCAGGCTGTGTCTATAAAGTCATTGCATAATTAGCTAGATTACTCTTCCAGGTTTGTTTTGGTTTTTTTTGGTTTTTTTTTTTTTTTCTACAGGAAGATAAATTGTCTACTTATGCCATAAGAAGCCCCTCATAACTCACATTAGCCTAGAAAAGCTTTGATTTCCCTTCCAGCTCACTTAATGTTCTCTGTCCCATTCCTTTCCCCTGTTATAGCCTAATCATTAGTTTCCATAACTCTCTTTAGTCTTCAAACATTTCCTTTGCTCTCTGCTTATTTTCCGTGACATTGCATTCTGCAGAGGCTTGGCAAAACTTCTTCAGAACCAGGCACTCAACAGATCTGACTGATGTCTCACATTTGCAAGTCTCTGGGCTGATCTATCAGAATCAAGAACTATAGCAAAATTAAGCGCTTTGTGCAAATACCTGAGCTGGGATTTCCTTAGCTCTGTGGTGCTCATTAAATATTATAGCAAACAGATGCTGTTTAAGCTATTTCACAGAGAGTAAAGGAGAGAGCTGTAATATTCCTGTGGATTTTGAAACTGTTTTTCCTTCCATTAATTCTTCTGTCTTCTTTTTTGCTTTTGTTAATATTAACATTTAATTCAAACTAGCTAGGTAGCTCCCCTTTCATTTTCTCTTTGCAGCTTTTCTAAAATACTTGATTGTTTAGAAATTAAGTATTTATTCTTTTGGGGAGATTATAAGCTTTGGAACAATTTCAAAAATTTATTACCATTTTTCTTACTTAACATGACATAAAATATTGAAGATGACAATGGAAGGCTGCCAAATTTGTCTATTCTCTACATTCAAAGTAGCATCTAAGATACCAACTTCTTCATTGAAGTTTGAGGAGCCACTATTTAAAAATAGTTCTTTGGATATTAAATAATTGAGAGAGCAACTGAGTTACTCAGTGATCAGTCAGCACAAAATCTGGATTTAGAAATTGCTAGTTCTAGAATGGAAAGAGATGTGGTATTTACCATTTTCCTAATTGTTCTCTTTAGTGTTTCATCACATTCACTTGCAACACAGCATGTTTCAGTTTGTTACTGAGAGAAGTGTGATGACAAACTAGGTCTTACTAGATTCTTCCTGATGATACTCTGTTGAAAGCAGTAGCAACAGGGACAAATATGGCTCAGGGGGAGAGAGAAGGAAAATTGCTTTCATCAAGAACATGTCTGTGGTAATGCAAAATGCTAAACTCTGGAAAAGTGTCCCTCTTCCTCTGTTTTTGTGAAGTTAAAAATCGTTATCCTTTTTATTTGTGATGTTTCAATTACATTATGCACACATTAACATTCATTTATCTTTTCCATATATTTACTCAAATCAGTCTTCAACTCACTGTTTAGTACATTTAGTAGCAATACTTTTGGTGTTGCACCTGGAGTTCTTGCTGGGCTTTTGTGAGCAATATGTTTACAGCACGTAACAAAGAGACGATCCCTGCCACAGACAGACTTTTTGTGTCACTTAAATTGGCCAGAATTTTTAATGTAGTTTCTTTGTGTATTTGATGTATTTGCCTTAAAACAGTTAATGGCACAACTCTCGTTCAATCTTTCATGCAAAGCCAGGGTCCAGAGGCAACGCTGTAATGCTGCATCAGCCTGAGGTCCTGCTGAGCAAACTGGTGTCAGTATATAGGAAAGGCAAGTGGTTTGCAAGGGATGCTGCTGTACAGTAAGTATCTCTGCTCTGCCCAGACAGCTCTATCAGAGCAGAACACAAAGGAGGGAGGTTCACAAATGAAAAGTGGAAATGCTGAACTTCACCCTTTTTCCCCTTTTTGACTTTTTACTGACAAACTAGATACTAGATTTCTAGCAAGGCAATATTAACTGCCTTTTTGCTCCAGCATCTGTTGTGCAAGAAAACATTGCCTTAGTCATTGGGTTCTCTGTATTTAAATGGCAGGCTTTGTCAGCATGGAGAATGCAGGCTTATGTGGGATTTCCCGCGATGATCCTCCTTTTCAATTCATCTTATCAAATGTCACAGAAGAACCTACAGCTCTTTTAGTCTCTCAATAGCTGTTATATCTCACTACTGTAAAGAGCAGAAGGTTCCATAACCTTGAACCTCGGATGAAACCTTAGATTATTTTTTTTTTAACTAGCTAGATACCTCACTACTGAATAACTATGACAGAAAAAACTTTTTGAACACAGTGACTTGTTTTGATCAACAAAATGAAAAGTACAATTGACATTATATGAGAGAAAGCCATGTGTATGCATAGCCAGTGTGTGACAGCTCATTTATCCAACCTCAAATTAGATTGCTATTCAGAGTGTTTTCAATGAAGACAAAATGCAGAGCGATTTTGCTGGTTAGGATAGAGCATAATTTTTGAAAACATCAGTTTAACTTTTTATTTTTGTACTTGGAATAACCGAAAATACTTTCACTTTTTACTACATTCAAAGTTTATTTAATGTAATTTTTGTCATGTAAATGAGCAGCCCCAGTGCCCCAGCTTCTGTAACCTGCACTGAGCAAGTGATTTTACATTGATAACTCCAAGGGCTTTAGTAAAATAGTTCATTGAAGAGGTGGTGAGGTGCAAAGGCTACAGAACCGGGTCCAAAGTTAGCTGGAGATCGGCATGAGTTGCGCCTTTAAAGTGGATAATGTAATAGATGTTTGATTTACCTTAACTCTGAGGTCTTTCTTGTCAGGCATGACATTATCTGCTCATGAGCTGGTTGTTAGAGGAGTCCTGGGTGGCACTGCACCAAGGAGAGAGAGGTGGCAGAGCCACATCCCATCCCCACAGGGTATGCAGGCAGGTGCAGAAGGAATCACAGCTGGCTCCTGAACTGTTTCAGGATTAACAATTCTGCAAGGCCTAAGGCAATACACCCAGGGGCTTTGAGCAACCAACACATGGTATTTTTTCATTCTCTTTGTCATTTTCTATTCTTACAGAGAAAAAAGATATATTTTTGCAAAGGGAATGAGAAAGACCACCCTGCAAGCAAACATTTTTTTAATGTGACTTCATTTAAAACAAAAAAAAAAAAAAAGAAGTGTTCTCGCTGTTTGTTTGTTACAAAACCAAAAAACAGCAAGTCACGGCAATTGGCAGATCCCTGCTGTCAGTATTTGGTGACGCCAGCACTAGCTGCAGCAGATGGAGAGATGCAAACATTCTGGAAACTTAGAAAAACTGATTTTCCTGAGCTTGAGAAAGCAGTGCTATAGAATACTCCTTCCTCCTCAAGTATGAGTTTTCTTATTAAATTAGCTTTCTGAGGAAAGGAAGTTGGCATGTGACAGCGCTTTTGGGGCCAAGCCAGGTTTCTATCCAGCAAGCTGCTCTTTCTGTTGACAGCGGCTACTTATGAAGCATATGCCAGGAACATTGCAAAGGCAGCAGCAAAAGTCAGTTAGCTTATAGTAAAGGGAAGGAGTGTGTTTGCTTATTCTCTTGTTTTAGTAATCATAATTAATTCAGAATCTGAAAAACATGGAGTTTGAAGCTCTATAAATATCAGGAATTGCAGACCTGAGGACATAAAGCATAGTAGCTGGATGAGAGGTACCTACATCATCAAGAAATTGCCAGTGTTTGTTTCACCACTTTAATAACAGTGACATTTGCTGCTAAATTTAGGGGTGTCACAGAGTTCTCACTTTGCCAGCACATGCCAAAGATGTAACCATAGATGTCTGATGCCTCAAATTGGTACCACATAAGGGTGGAATTAATATTGATGACTTACCGTATAAAAGACAGCCTGAGAAGTCTCTGAAAAGCACTTGCTTTTAGGTGTTTCCCTAGGAGTGTCCTGACTTACTGAGAAGTTGACTGTCATTTCTGTAAGATAGCAAGTATGATGAGGGTACCACAGAGGGCAGAATAAGGAGGTTATTGTTACTTTACCAAAAGCATCCAAAAATAGAGGGCTTGCAGACAATTCTGTTTGGAAACTCCTTTGCAGAGGTTGTAGCATTACTTTGCTTGCTTTGTAGACCCCCAAAAGAGCTAACCCCAAATGACAGGCAATTTTGGGGCTGCTGAAAGTGACTTACTTAAGCTGGAATGGGGCATGGTGCAGGGCTAAGGAAGTTTGACAGGTCAGACCACTGGATACAGAATCTGCAAGACTACATGGAGAATCCCCTACAAGGAAGCACACAGGTCCTCCAGTCCTAGAGCTTAGCAATAGGAACAATGATCAGAAGGTACTCAGAACAAACTAAGCTGGAAATATATGAGGTTCTAGTCACTGAACTAATTACAAGTGGCTAATAGCGCTGGTAAAAGAGTATCAGCAACTTCTGTGATATATGCATGGTGTAATAGGCTGGTTGTCTCATTCTGCGCCATGCAGTCCCCTGGCTCATCTTTCTTAGGATCATAAATAAATAAAAAGGCAGAGTAAAAAATCAGAAGAAAGTAAACCAAAGCTAAGGAAGACTTAACTTTTCAGTAATACCCTACCAGATGTGACGGAAACCCTTAAAACTCTACCACTAGTAAGGCTTTTTTCTCATATCTAGACTTTATTTCTCATTGTCTGGAAAAGATGGTTTAAAAATGTAACAAAATTTGTCTCCTCCTTTCCTCTGTATCTTAATTTCCTCACCCAGCAGGGTTCTGACTCCATAAGGAAAACGAAATTCCTTGTACTGGGTAACCAGTCAGCAGCCACAGAGGATATGTGAAGCATGTACACACAGACTTATCTAGTCATTCCTTCCTCTTTCAGGGATCATTTTTTTTTGCTTTGTTGTCTGTTTTTTTTTTTTTTTTTCTTTTTTATGTGTAATTTTGATATTATTGCCTAAAACTACATTTGGTTTTGGAATACAGACTGAATAAAATAAATATTTGCATAATCATTATGAAAGGATATAATTGCTGCTTATGCAAAGTTGTTATTGCTTTCTGTTATAGAATTTATCCATTTAATGTCATAAAATAAGCCATGATCCCACATGTGTTTCAGTTCCCACAGACACCAGCTGGGGACACTACGTGCATCAGAAACATGGCTACAGACAGCTGGGGAAGCTCTGCCGGTTGTGTGCTCCTGTTCCTGCAGCCACTTCTGAAAGTGTACCAGACCCACTGTTTGCAGGACAACCTGAGGAGCCAGACACAGGACCTGGAAAGAAACAGAAATATCCCTCTTTTTTAAGAGTAGTTTTAGCATGGACTAGTGATGGCCAGCATGCTGCTGGAGGAAGTCCATTGGGGTGGAGTATAGACCTTTTAGTGACCATAGTACTCACTTTTTTTAAATTCTTTGTAGTCATATTGATGGGATTGTCATTATTGAACTATCTGTTGCATGATTCTGTATTGCAGAGAAGACAAAAAGATTATGTGTTTTAATGGAACCCACATATAGAAATAATATCTGTGTATGTATGTAAGTTATACATGATATCTTTTCATTAACTTTGGAAAGATTGTTCTCTTCTTTGTTAGAGGAAATAGAGGGTTAGACATTGTCCTGGGTTCAGCAGTAGCAGTCATTTTTCTCCTTCTTAGCAGCTGGTGCAATGCTGTGTTTTTGACTTTCAGCCTGGGAGCAGCACTGATGACACCGATGTTTTTAGTTGCTGCTCAGCTATGCTTACTCTGACCAAGGGCTTTCTGAGTCTCATGCTTTGCCAGGGGGGAGGGAAAGCCAGGAGGAAGCAGAGACAGGACACTTGACCCAAACTGACCAAAGAGGTATTCCATACCACAGCACGTCATGCCCATTATATAAACTGAAGTCAGTTACCCAGAAGGCTGAGATCACTGCTCGGATCGGGCTGGGTATCAGTCAGCAGGTGGTGAGAGGTTGTATTCTTTTCTCTTGTTTTTTCCCTTATCGTTATTATTATTGGTGGTAGCAGCAGTGGTTTGTGTTATGCCTTAGTTCCTGGGCTCTTCTTATCTCAACCTGTGGGAGTTACATTCTTTGGATTCTCCTCTCCATCCCTCCAGGAGCAGGGGGAGAAAGGAGGTGGGGGGAGGGGGAGAGAGGCTGCATGGTTCTGAGTGGCAGGCTGGGCTTAAGCCACGACAGACATGATCTTTCATGAACTGCTGTATATGAATAAGACTGCTGTGAAGGAGCAGCGAGTGACTTGACAGCTAATTAATATAGACTTGCTGAATTCAGGCCAAGTTGAATATAGCTATATTGGCTCTTGAAGCGAAAAAAGATGTAGGTGAGCTGCCGTGATATGTCAGTGAAGAGCAGGGAAAGCCACAATCTTAGGGCACTGTCAGTGGATTATGCTGCCAGTGCTTTTGCCTGCTTTGGTTTTTTTTTCTATTCTAACCTAATGTTTTAACTTAACAGGGGCCAGTGACAAGCAGAATACTGTGGGAGGTCCTTGCTGTGACTCACTCTGTTTAGCACCTTTATCAGTGACCTGGAGGAGGTGAGGGAGTGCATTCTCATTGTAATTGTGAATTACAACAAACGGGGGTGGGGGGTGGTGGTGGAGGGGTTTTGCTCCCCAAGGGTTCTCAGGAT
Source organism: Amazona ochrocephala (assembly GCA_039720435.1). Taxonomy (NCBI): domain Eukaryota; kingdom Metazoa; phylum Chordata; class Aves; order Psittaciformes; family Psittacidae; genus Amazona; species Amazona ochrocephala. The sequence goes on along the minus strand of CM077881.1, from coordinate 45,451,050 downwards.
TTGCATGGACAAAGCCCTGAGCAGCCTTGTGTGGCCCCGGAGCTGGCCCTGTCTGTAGCAGGAGATTAGACTAAAGGCCTCCTCTGGGTCCCTTCCAACTTAAATTATCTTATAAGTCTGTGTCACTATGTTCAGTGTTCTTGCCTTTTAAAAAAGGCTGTTCTGTGCCACTACAAATTTCCACTGCTTTGCTATGGCTCAGTGCTCTTGCAAGACCTGTGACCTGTGGTGCTGAAGTCAGGACTAAGTTGTAAAGTAGAAGTACTGAAAGGTTCTGCTTGTCTGACATGGAAAGACAAAGCACAGCACTGAGAAAGGTATTCTCCCTAGGAGGCAGCCTGAAGCTGAAATAGCCTTCCTGGGTCCTTGACAAGTAGACTTCACAGCCTCATCTGAGGCTAGCATGGTTAAAACTCCATTTTGCATTTTGTCCAGGGTTATGTTCCCACAGTCAGGAGCTTTTCTTGGAGAATCATAGAATCATAGAATAGTAAGGGTTGGAAAGGACCTCAAGATCATCTAGTTCCAACCCCCCTGCCATGGGCAGGGACACCTCCCACTAAACCATGCCATCCAAGGCTATGTCCAACCCCACCTTGAACGCCGCCAGGGATGAAGCATTCACAACTTCCCTGGGCAACCCATTCCAGGGCCCCACCACCCTCACAGTAAAGAATTTCTTCCTCAGATCCAATCTAAACCTCCCCTGTTTAAGTTTAAACCCATTACCCCTTGTCCTCTCACCACAGTCCCTAATGAAGAGTCCCTCCCCAGCATCCCTATAGGCCGCCTTCAGGTATTGGAAGGCTGCTATGAGGTCTCCACGCAGCCTTCTCTTCTCCAGGCTGAACAGCCCCAATTTTCTCAGCCTATCTTCATACGAGAGGTGCTCCAGTCCCCTGATCATCCTCGTGGCCCTCCTCTGCACTTGTTCTAACAGTTCCATGTCCTTTTTATGTTGAGGACACCAGAACTGCACGCAATACTCCAAGTGAGGTCTCACTGAGAGCAGAGTAGAGGGGCAGGAGCACCTCCCTCGACCTGCTGGTCACACTCCTTTTGATGCAGCCCAGGATACGGTTGACCTTCTGGGCTGCAAGCGCGCACTGCTGGCTCATGTTCATTTTTTCATCAACCCACACCCCCAAGTCCTTCTCCACAGGGCTGCTCTCAATCTCCTCCCCACCCAACCTGTAGCTGTGCCTGGCATTGCTCCCACCCAGGTGTAGGACATTTAGCATGGTTAAACTTCATTAGGTTGGCATCAGCCCACCTCACAAGCTTGTCAAGGTCCCTCTGGATGGCATTCCTTCCCTCCAACTTATCAACCGAACCACACAGCTTGGTGTCATCGGCAAACTTGCTGAGGGCGCACTCAATCCCACTGTCCATGTCACCCACAAAGATGTTGAACAAGACCGGTCCCAACACCGATCCCTGGGGGACACCACTCGTTACTGGTCTCCAGCTGGACAGTGAGCCACTGAGCACTACTCTTTGCGTGCGGCCATCCAGCCAGTTCTTTATCCACCGAGTGGTCCACCTATCAAATTGATGTCTCTCCAACTTAGAGAGAAGGATGTCATGTGAGACAGTGTCAAAGGCTTTACACAAGTCCAGGTAGATGACATCAACTGCTCTGCCCCTGTCCATCAGTTCCGTAGCCCCTTCATAGAAGGTCACCAGATTGGTCAAGTTTTTGTTTCCTGCCCTCTGGTGTCTGTAGCTATGTTTCTGGTGTACGTAGTGTCCCCAGATGCTGGAGCTGTCATAGTACAAGAATGTGAAGAGGTCTAGAGAAAATTATCACTGACTTGCTCTTGAGGGTTTCAAAAACAGGGTCTGAGAAGAGGCAAGACTGAGATAGCAGGAGGAGTGAGAACCAGCTTCAGCACACGAACACTTCATAGATGAAAATATCTTAATTGTTTATTATACCTAGAAGTTGGGAAACCAAGGAGTATGAAGTTTGCAACTTTCTTACGATTCTGCTCTTAAGTTTAATAGCTTCCTTGGCTTTTTCTAATGAGTTTTTCTAATTAAGTTGCAGTTTTAGGCTATTTTATGTTGTAGTCGCTTGTAATATTAAGTATTCTTGGATTTGTTTGATGGTTTTTGGTATTAATGGTGAAGGTGATGTCTGATGGTAGCCGTGGGATTAAACAGTATCGAGATCTCAATTGCCAGCTTCTTTTCAAAATACTTTCTGAATCAGCATTCTTCAAGGAGAGAGAAGAGCTGTATTGTCTTGGTTTTGGGCAATAAATATAAGCCTCTTTGTCTTCAGAACTTCAACTGATGTGAATGCCTGATGTTTATCTCATGTTTATGTTATTGCTCTCCAATGGGTTTCTCCCAAGACAGGAATCACAAGCTGGACCAGGCCAGAGTTCCCCTAACCTGTCTAAAATGGCAGCTGATAACAGGCTCTGCAGAAAAATCTCATATGGGAAGATCTCTTGTTTCTGGATGCATGGTTCTGGAAAAAAAATCAACCTGGAGGCTGTTTACTTCTGGTCAAGAACAGAGGATGAATTATTAGACAGATGTCGTGGTTTAAGCTTCTCAGCCACAAACAGTTTTGCTCACTCACTCACTTCCCCCTCTTTCTTCCCTCCGCTCCTGGAGGGATGGGAAGGAGAATCGAAAGAATGCAACTCCCGCAGGTTGAGATAAGAACAGTCCAGCAACTAAGGTATAACACAAACCACCACTGCTACCACCAATAATAATAATCACAAGAGAAAAATACAAGGGAAGAGTTTTTTTTCTTCCCCCCCACTCTGTAAGGGGGGGGGGGGGGGGGGGGAAGAATCGAAAGAACGCAACTCCCACGGGTCGAGACAAGAACAGCCCAGCAATCAAGGTACAACACAAACCACCGCTACCACCACCGATAATAACAATAACGAGAGAAATACAAGGGAAGAGGACAGAACTGCTCACCACTCGACGACCGAGTTGTGAACTAAACCCACCCCTCTTCCGGGTTCCGGTCCCCCAGTTCTTTTTCCTCCTGGACATGACGTGCTGTGGTATGGAATAACCCCTTTGGTCAGTTTGGATCAGGTGTCCTGTTTCTGCTTCCCCCCGGCTTCCACCCTTCCCTGGCAGAGCATGAGACTCAGCAAGTCCTTGGCCAGCCTAAACATCACCAAGCAGTAACTGAAAACACTGGTGTTATCAGCACTGTTCCCAGGCTCAAAATCAAAAACACAGTGCTGCAGCAGCTACCAAGAAGGGAAAAAGAAAAAATGATTGCTACTGCTGAACCCAGGACAACAGACTAAAATGATGAGAACTTATGGATGGTAAGTGTTGTGCCTCTAGAAACATGATGAAGAGAAGGAAAAAGAGGATGAGAAGTATAATTTTGGGTTTTGTGGGAAACAGAAGAACATAGTGAAGAACAATATTAAGAAGATAAGCTACTTGTATAATTCACCATCTCTAAGGAAAATATAGAGCATGAAAGCTTCCTAAGGCTTGGGGCATATTTTTGGCATTGTCTTAAGCAAATATTAATTAAATTAAATAAATAAATATTTTAAGATATAATTAAATATTAATTAGTAAAAACATTTTATAGTTAAATAAATAAAATAAATTTTAATAAATATTTTGAATCCATCTATATTAATTTAAAAAAATTCTTTTTCATATTCTTGGAGAATTTACATTGAATGGACTCCTTTGACATACATGTTCATCTTTATCTGTTTGCATGGCTTTTGATTCATGCAATTAATTTGTCCCCTATGGCTCTATAGGTTTTTATATCATCTGGAGGATTTGCTTCCAAAAGCTCTTCTGTACTGCCTTTTGTTGTGCTGTTACCTGTCTGCATGGCACTCAGGGTGAGGAAACACAGCATGTGTTTTTATAAATAGAGCTCCCTGTTTGTTTAGTTTTCAGCTGCATCTTGAAAGAGCTGTGACGTGCACTGGCATTGTGTGTTCACGCACACATGAAATAGTCAAGCCTCGTGAACTTTTGAAAGATGACAGCTTTATTTGTTTTCTATTCAACTGTAATGAGCAATTACCTGATTCCTCTCTTGTTCAGAACTTTATCTGTCTCATGTTGATCATAATGGCTGATTTTCAAATGTTACAAGTTCACAAGAAATTAGGGAAAAGACATCAACAAAAATGACTATTCTGTGTGTTAAATATTAGTTGCAATGCAAACTAAACACCACCAGGGAGAATGAAAGCGTTGGGAACATGACTTTTGGTTTCTCTTCTTCAAAACTGTTTTAAAGTCTGAGTTATTTCAACTGTTTAGTGTGGTAGGACTGTCTACAAGTGGCAGAATCACAAGCAAAATATGCTTCTGAATGTACTGATTTTAGTTGCATGCACTAAATCTCCTGCTGATTAGGAGAATGGTGAACTTTTGGTCAGATAAGAAACCATGGCACATCCATCATTTCACATCTATTTGGTAAGGTACTAATGAGATTTCATCACTACACAAGTCTAGTTCTGGCCTTCTCACTGAGGCAGACAAACACTTCAGAAGCATTTATACAGTAGGTATTTTGATTCTCTGCAATATCAGTTGCTCCTTTCATAATGCACGTTTATGTTTATTGAACAGGATAGCAGACCTGCTTCTGTATGCAGAGTTTTTTCCCATTTTTTCTGTAGGCAGGCCAACTTAATCTGGTGCTAGTACATCACCAACCACCTGCTGTGGACTATATATCTGTTTTCTTAATTGCAATGAAATCATTTATGCCAAATAATGCCACATTACAACACCATAATTGAATTTGGTGCTGTTCATTATAGTTCTATTACCCTTCAGCTTTGGCACCCTCCCAGAAAAGGACCCATGTGTAGCAGGTTAGACAGTTTCCTGAAGTGATAAAAAGGCACCCCACACAGCTTGCTGCCAGGTCTTTTCTGCTACAGAATTCTGGTATAATTACATTTCTTGGATTCCACTTGTGTCATGCTAAAAAATAATAATAGTGGAGTTTTTTCTTATACTTTCAAGTCTGGATTACAATCTCTTTCTATTGTAACTTAATCATGCTGTACTATGAAAAATAAGGGGTTTTAAGATGCATTACAAACGTTGCTTACACTTGAACAGTGGAGCTTTTGGCTTACAACCTGATCAAAATTATGCACTACAGTAAGAGACACCAAGGCTAGAAGAAATTCAGGGTGCCTCACAATTATTTCCTAATGAGAATAATAATGAAAGCTGAATTTGTGAGCATTTGGCTTTTTGTAGTGCTTTGAATTTAATGTACATGGTTTAAGGAATTTACTCCATTATAATTTAAGTTATTACCGTGCACAATGTAGTTTATTAACCATTCCACTGTTTCTTTAAAAGTATTTATAGCAAACTTTCAAGAGTTAATCAAAAGCAGACATTGTAAAAATGAAAACCAGATTTATTGCCAAGATCATGAATGTCAAGTATACTGTTATGCAGGCTTTGTATTACTTCAGTTGCAACTTTAAAGAACATTTTAAGTGATTGGAAAAAGGAAGTTTATTAAAGGCTCAGCAGGTCTTCTCTGCACTCTACTGTTACTAATGTAAATCATTGCATCATGTGATAGAGAAGCAGGCAACATGGTAGGAGCAGTTTTTAATCAGGTTTTCTCTGTGACTGTCAATATCTTCAGGAAGAACTTAAAACACAGGCCACACTGTTTCCTCTGACAAATAAATGCAATGAGATTTCAGAAGAAAGTATATTGCAAACCATCTAGGGTAGTTATTTGCCGAACTCTGCATATATCTCAGTATCTTTGTGAAGCAGCTGGATGGTTAAAATATACAGACAGGTTTCCCATTCACAATCAAGATTCAGTGACATATTTCTTCCCTATGGCTAGTGTCTTGGGGGAATCTCTGCAAGAGATCTTATGAGAAATTTTGTGCATGGTTCTTTAGGCAATAGAGTTTTGCTCTGTCTGCTGAGAAAACATTGGCTGATGTTGAGAATTGCTATTGCAGCAGTTCCTGAGAGCTGCTGAGGAGCACTCATGAAAAGGCAAAAGCTTCACAGGCAAAAATTGTGTAATACCCATGGACCTGCATGAACATCTATATGTTTCCTCCCTGCCACATACTGTAAAGATAGAAGTTTGATACAATTGAGTGCTGTGAAGTGCATCTACGGATAGACCACACAGATTGCAACACAGTAGAGTGAACTAGAGAGCAGCTCTTTGCAAGGACTGCAAGACCAGTGAAAATGTGTGAGGGTGAGGGAGTGCACATTATCTGTCTATCAAAATAGCCGTTTATGGCATAGCTTGGTAATAAGCCTTGTGATCTGAGTGGCTGCTAAAGGCTGTATAAGAGAGCTGTGACTATAGGAGACAAATGCAATAGTTAGAAGGTAGAGCTGGAGAAATTAGAAGCAGTTGATGAGGAACAGGATTACCTTCTAGGAGAACAGATGTACAGCAACCGGTGAAGTTAAAAAAAAAAAACAATTAGAAAGAAAAAAACTTTGGGAGATTACCTATCTGTATGGTTACTCCATGTAACATGAGCTGAAGCACAGACACATACCACACAGGGCTGAAAAAAGAAGCCATAAAACTTTTTTACCTCTCCCTTGGTCTTGAACATTGGGTGACAACTCAGCAGACAGACACAGTTTGTAAGAAAATTCAACACTCCCAACTTTTTTCCAGTGTGTAGTTGGCTTTCTTTTTAATCCAAGATATTTAGTAATGCTTGAGGCAAAGGATATTTGTTTGCTTTTCTTAGACAACACTAATGCATTCCCTTAGCTACTAAGCTAGGGAAAAATCTACTAAGAAAGTTAAACATATTTGGTGTGGGATGTAAAGTTGAATTACGGTTAGTAGATTTTGATTACTTCTGGCACAGTGGAGACATGATGAGTACTCAAATGCAACCATAGCACAGAAGGCCCTTGGCTGGGGTTATGGCTCTGGTCTCAGCTTGTCCGTGTTTCATTTTACATGTCTGTGAAGTGCTGATGAGTGCTGGCATCTTCTTTGCAAAAAGTTTTAACATTAATAGATTAAAAATGTCACTGAAGACAAGGATGTTGTTTCACTGTTCATATTCACTTAATAAAGTTATATAGAAGACAGAAGAAAGAAGTGAACAAGTTTTTCTCCATTTTTGTGGTTGTGACTTTTACGCAGGGAAGACATGGGACAGGTATAGAAGGATAAAAAAGTACTCTAATAGCTCTCCTGTGGACATTTTGAAATCTTGGCCTTTGAAGCTCTCTAAAACTATAACTGTCTGAGAGATGAGCAGAGAGGATCCTGTTTTAGAGCTGGGTATAGATTAATGAATTCTTGAGGCTAGTTTTAGTCCAGCTGTTACATGAAATACAAAGTAAGGTAAGAAGGTAAGCTAAGGAAGATAGAAAAGTTCAGGACGAAAGAAGAACTATTTAAAGGCAAAACTATCATTTCAAATGTTTGATTCCTATATTACCCTGTCTTTTCGAAATATTGTAGTCCATAAGATGTAAACATTATTTTAAGTGCCTTTGTGCTTTGGCAAGCTCCTGATCATTTGCTTTGAAGCATTAAACATAGTTATTTTCATTATCTGAGAGGCTTTATCTCAGAGAGGTACAGATGACATGAAGAAGTGTTTTCTCCCTGGCAGTCCAGGGAAATCATAGTAAAGCTGGAGTAAGAAGAACACATGCAAACAATACCGAATATTCAGAGCACTCTTATCATTAATCAAGATTGTAGGAAAAGCTGCTAATGAATTAAGGAAGTCAAATGGATATTTTAAAGATACTTTTTCTGTTACAGAAAAAAATTCTGGTAAATGATACATGAAGCAGTATGAGAATTCCTAGTGTGCAACTAATGACTGAGTTCTGCACACTCGGGAACTCCTCCTGCTCACAGACGCTCTGACCTAACCTGTGTCTGACTTAGCAGGTGTTGCCTTAACCAAGGTGTTCACCTTTCTCAAACGTACAAAAAGCATTGCTTACAAACCAGCATTTCCAGGGAAACAGATCCACCCCTGGACACCACTTGGTTGATTTTGTGAGTGGGGAATACCATACCAGCATTTGACTTGACTTGAAGTGACACTTAAATAGAAAGGTGGGATTTGATTGTGCCAGCCCACACCTGACTAACTCACCTGTACAGTCATTTTCATCTCAAATGGAAATAATTTTAATCAAATGGAAATATACTAAGAGGTGAGGCTTTAGTTTGAAAAAAAAGAAATTCTTCCTAATTCTACCTCTTTAAGATGATATGAAGAAGATTTAATTGCTAATCTGAAATAATAAGTATCAACATTTTCATAATTGCCTTGGAATAGAACTACAGACCTGCATCAATGACTTAGCTTCCAGCCTTTCCCTGTTGTTCTGTTCCTACAAGGGAATGTTCTTCACTTGAATTCTCCTTAATATTTCTCTTGCAGTGAGAATGTTTGAAACAGTTTACTGGATTCCAATTCTGACAAAATCGGACAATTTGGACTTTCAGTCCTTAAAGAAGTCTGTAGCGTTTCAGCATCTGCTTTCATGTAAATTGACCTCCCCTTCTGTGTGTGGTGGGGCAGTTGATGGCACTCCTAACTCAAGCTGACTTCCAGTTTTCTTCTGGCTTTTTGCTGTAGGTCTGCTGATTACAGTCAAATTACCTACAAAGCAAGGTGCCAGCTGAGAAAAGTAGAATTGGAGGAAAATGGCTGTGGTTGTCTAAGGTACTCTGCAATATTTGTAATCTGTGGATAAGCAGCAATCAGCAAAACTCACAATAAGCAGTAAGTGCTCTAAATGTCATAATGAGCTAAGTCATTGAAATCTGAATGCCATTTACGTTGCCCTTTAATAATTCGTGATTGTCACTCAAGAAGGCAATCATGTATCCAGTACAGCTAACAATTAGATGCATAACCCAGGCTTTCTATTACAGTCTGAATTGCTGAAAAGTATGCTAAGAGGATCTTTGACTGCATTCATGTTTGGATGACTTAGATCCATGCCACATATTAAAAGACAAAGAAATATTAAAAAATAGAATTTATTTGGGGAAAATGTGTCTAGATTACAGGTATTCTTTGGAGAACTCTGCAGATAATGTTATAGCTCATAAAATGCATGTTATGATGCTAACAACATCTGGTCTTTTTCATGCTCGCATTTGTATATTTTAAGGTCTCGTTAATCTAGATCTGTCATACTAAGTGCCCTCATTTATGGGCACCGTCTTTTTTTTTAGTAATTTATTGCTGACTGATGAGGTGTTTTGTCTTGGTTTTCTGACTGTAATATATTTTGTTTCTTTTTGGCCTCTAGACAGAATAATTTTTTAATATTTTCTTACCTGCAGAATTTCTTGAAATGATGCAATGAATGACATTTTTTGGCTGCTTTTTCTCCTTGTATGTTATGCTAATTAACTCACAAACATAATATTAAACCATGTTTGATACTGATAAGTAGGTGAAAGCATGGCATGGTTGGCAGAGAAGGGAGTAGATACTTTCTTCTTCAACATAAAAGAGAAAGACAGGAAGAAAAGACTGCATGTAACTAACTCATCCAGTACTTGCTGTCTTGAATTATTCCACTGAATAGGTAGCACACCCTGTGCATGAGTTGATCACATGCCATGTTATCTGATGGTAATGATAAACAAATGGCTTAGCATCTTAGCATTTGGGGGTCATTAGTAGATCTATGACAGAGCAATTCCTCCAGAGAAGTATGCAGAACCAAATTACTGCACTGGTTGCTCAACAGATGCAAAGAGAGGACGTGAGCCTAACATTCTGCTGCAGAACTGCCCAGTCCGCCAAAGTAAATGGCTAAATAGTTTTTCCAGACCTAAATTTAAGCCTTCCTTAAAAAGCGTGCACACAGTTTGCACAAGAGACTCTTACCTAGCAAGTTTGTTCCCTTTTATTTTTTTTTGCATCATGCTATGCTAGGAACTTGGCGAGAGCTATCCATCCACCTTTGGCTCCTTTCATCCTGCAGGAGCATCACCACACAGACAACCTTCCGAGTTGCAGAACTTACACACTTCAATGTTGCAGTACTACATATCTAATTCTTAGAGCTGTTGTATCAAACGTACTCATAGGAACCACCATAGAATTCATACCAACAAGTTACTTATCACGGTAACCTGTGTCAAACAATAGCCATGATCCAAAAAACCCAGGATTTCTGGAGTAGCTTCCTAACTGTTAAGTACTTTTTGCTTAGGGGATCAATTCTATGGTCCTCAAACCAGTGGCTTTTTGAAAGAGCCAGTGACAAGAGTAAGAAAATTTCATCTTTCCTAGTGTAATAGTTTACCAAGGGCTTTGGAAGTCTCCCAGTAGCACAGTATCTCTTGTCATGCTGCTTCTCTCTTCCCAGCAGCTCTTCATCATCAGGAAGAGGAGTTTGGTCTCTGTAAAAATTCTTCTGGGATTTAGACTTTCTGCAGTTAGTTATCCAAGAATTAAACTTCCGGAGGTCTTGGAGAAAGATTGGCCAGATGACTGCAATCCTTGCATTGTTTGGGAGTCTTCATTATTACATTAAGTAGTATAATAATTCAGTACTTACCTACTTGGATTTAGGTATCTGGTGCTATATAAGATTATGCTAAAAGTTACAGAATAAAGAGGTAGTGAACAAGAATGGGGAAGGGGATGCCAAAGCAGCAGAAGGAAACTGTTGGCTAGGCTAAATCATCTCCATAGAAAAAAACTTGTAGTAGGTGTGAGATTTTCATGTTAATGGCCTGTTGCTTCTCTGAGAGGTAAGTGTGGGCATTGGTCAGTTTGGGAGTCAGAGGAAAACTATTTGGTGCAGAAATAGGAAGTTCTTTCCATGCAGTTAAAGTAAATGTTTTGTTGTTAGTCACTGGCAGCTCAGATGCTGTATGTAGCCTTCTGTACACTGGTTTGTCTTAAGGATATTAAGGAAGCATTAGTAGATGGATAAATTTCAGAACATGCCAAAATGTTTCCAAGGAGTGATGAAGGTGATTCTGAATTCCTGTGTTTGATGGAGTTTATCTACTGGAACGAGTGCATACACAGGAACATTTCCCCTGTTCATAGTACTGTGCTGTATTCAGCTGATCAGCCCCCAACACCCTGACACGTGCCAGAAAAAATGTCAAAAATAAGATTTGGAGAGCCTGGAAACAACATGAACTGGACTACAGAAAAGTAGCAGATAAAATGTTTTTATCCAAACGAGAAAGCTGATGGCTTATTCGAAAAAGCCTACTCCTGTCTTTGGAGTAACACATTTGCTTACCATATTTGCCAGTTGTTCATTGCCAGCATGACTGGGTTTAGATTACTTTGTTAAAAATCTCTGCATAAAAAAATAGTCACTATAGCACATATACAGCAAAAATAAGAAGTGTGTCAAAATAGGACACCAATCTTGGAGACAGAATGTCTTCCCAGGCCACAGGGAAGAAGGAGGGAGCAAACTTCGTTTCATACTTTCTGGATTTCGCAAGCAGCCTTAGGAAAAAAAAATAAATCTGTATTCAGTAAGTGTGTATGAAGTGTGCATCAAATCAGATATTTGTAAGCCAACTACAGCAGGGCAGCTTTCCAGCCTGCCTTTGCTGTGGTGTTTCTTACTTATGTTGTATATGTTATTTGAACATTGAGACATTACTCAACAAGTGAGTTAAAGTAGAAAATACAACTTGGGTGCTAAATATTACCATTTTCTAATGAACTTTATAGATGTTTCATTGAGATTATTGCAGCAAACCTCAAAAGAGACAAAATAAAGTAATTTCATTTGATACTGAAAGAAAAGTATGAAACCATTGAAAGTGAGCTTTTAATTGTGTTTTCCCAGAGGTCTGAAAGATGCAAGATTTATTGGAAGAGGTGCTGAGTATATTTTATTATACCAGCTGATTATACCTGGGAAAAGTGGACGAGCTTTGGGTCACTCTGTTTCCTCATCAGACAAAACAATGGCAAACTTCACACCCAGTGGTGACTGAGACAAATTTGGTAGGAAAAAAGATAGCTAGCTCTTGAAACAGGAGCTATTAGCAGTGGAAGAGGTGATGGGTTGTGTCTCTAATTAGTATATGTGGAATAGAAAGCTATTATTAGGGGTTAAAGAATGAAGGTTGTAGTGTTGTAAAACTCATATTACTGTTGATTCTGTGATTTATTTTTTTTTTTTTTAATCCAGCTGTGATTCTTAGGCTTTTGAAGGTGTTTCATCGGGCTCCTTTAAAGGTAAGATGTGAGAAGGTAAACAGACAGGTAGTGACTTTGTGAAAACTTTCCCCAGTTGGTATGTGGGTGTTTTTGTTTTAAGACAGTGTTCCCTCTGGTTCTGCCTAGCTGCTTGTTTTCACCTATGTGCTTTCCAGGGAGGTGAGGTGGAAATGCTAGATAAGAAAATGTGCTGAGAGAAAGACTTTAGAATTCTATAAGTAGCAAATCAGGGCCTGTCTGCCCCTGAGATGAGGCCTAAATGCCTACAGAGAACAGGAGCAGCAATGCCTGTCATGCAGATGGTCAGTAAAATGGATACTGGTACTCAGATTTGTGGCTTAAAATATGTGTCTTATTGGAATAGAAAGTAAAGGCTTGTTTACTGATACTGTATTTCAGAGAATTATTTTTAGTAGTTTGTATTTTTGTCTGCTGAGCATGTATGTATTTGCAAAAGCCCAAATTTGTAACTTCTTGTCTTGTTGCTGTTCCTAGTCTAGTGTCCAGCCCCACAAGTGTCTGTTTTCACTCGATGACATAAGCTTATTTAAGATACTAGTGAAAAACAGGAAAGCAAAAAAAAAAAAAAAAAAACAAAAAAAAAAAAACACAACCAAACCAAAAATCTGTCTTAATCTTTATCAATGATTCTGCATTCAGCATTTAATTTTTCACTTTGAAATCCTTTCCTCCTCCCACACTAGAATTAAAATTAATTTGTCTCTACACAGAGTGGCCCTTTTTACCTTTTTGTTTTAGTTTGGGCTGTTTGGGATTTTTTTTCATGGCTTTTTTGTCTGGTTGGTTGGTTGTTTTGTTTTGTTTTTTTTATTTGTGATTAAAACAGCAGTCATGTGGAATTCTCTTTTAATTTGTTTGATGTAATTGTCCTGGAGTAATGAATTGTCAAGTACTCACTCTGAATCAACAGGTGAATAATACTGAAATATACTAGGAAGACCTGAGTGTGTTTTCCCTGATTGTATGTCAAGCTGGTGCTCTGAATTTTCTCTCCAAAGTCATCAGCTTTACAAATTCCCTTAGGCAGCTTGGTTGTCTGAAAGTCAAGCCTTCTGTCTGCTGAAAGCCTGGGAAATAACCCCCTAAAAGTATCTGTAGATCACTAAGACTTTAAATGTTTTGCTTTGTTTTTTAAATTTTTCTTCATCATTCCAGTCAGGTCTTGAATATAGGAGGAGCGCAGGAATGATTTAATTGATGCAAATTATTAAAATGTCACTATGCCTCCTGTTTATAGAAACATTTTCGCTTGTACCTGTTGCTGTAAAATGGTGAATTGGATTTTAGTACTGAGTTCCAAAATTCACTGCTTATTTTTGTGAATCCCCATCATCCTAGAAATCCATGGAAATCATTAAAATCTTGACTTTTTCGTGTAAGGTCTGTATCCTATAAACTATTTACTAATGAAAGCATCCAAAGACTGGAATATAAAATTACCTCTGGTGGTCCCTTCTAGCCTCAACCATTCTGTGATGCTCTGAGTCTATGAATATATAGATGGAAATTCTACTGGACTTTAAGATCTTTCTATTAAAAATACATATCAGGATGAAAACTTCATAATTCTGTAGAGTACTGGGTACACTGTGTATGTACTGGTGTTCAAAGGGTCTGAGTATCCAGAGAGCATCATGGATTTGGTTTGTATGATAGATGCTCATCACATCTGAAACTTAAACCACACCCTCATCTGCTCACAGGAGCATGTTTTCCTCTCTCCACTCAGGGTGCCTACATCTGCATGATACACAAAGCTGTGCATGGCCCCATTATAGTCTGTCGCCTTCCTTTTGTCTGTGGTGCTACCGCCTTGGATATCCCCACAAATGCCACTGCCCATAGTGAGAAGCAGAGAGTACATATCTTCCTTTGAGTACAATATTCAATGCTTACTTGCAGAAAGTTCATAGAATCATAAAATCACTGAATGGTTACAGTTGGAAGAGACCTTAAAGATCGTCTAGTTCCAAGTAATTAGCTTCTTCTTTATATTGAATATAAATCTGCTCTCTTTCAGTTTAAAGCCATTCCCCCTTGCTCAATCACTACTTGCTTTTATAAAAGGTACCTCTCCAGCTTTCTTGCAGGTCCCCTTTAGATACTGGAAGGCTGCTTTTAGGTATCCCCAGAGCATTCTCTTTTCCAGGCTGAAAAAGACCAGCTTTCAGCCTGTCTGCACAGGAGAGATGCTCCAGCCTTCTAATTGTCCTCACAGCCTTCCTCTGGACTTGGACCAACTATGTCCTTCCTACATTGGAGGCCCCAGAGCTGAATGCAGTACTCTAGGTGGAGTCTCTCAAGAGTGGAGTAGAGGAGGAAAATCACCTCCCTCAACCTGCTGGTTATGCTGCTTCTGATGTGGCCCAGCATACAATTGGCTTTCTGGGCTTCAAGCACACACTGCTAGGGCCTGTTGAACTTCTTATCAACCAACAGCCCCAAATCCTTCCTCTCAGGGCTCATCTGAATCCATTCTCCACCCAGCCTGTGTTTGTGCTTGGGACTGTCTTGACCCCAGTTTCAGTCCTTTATGTGGCAGGAGTTATGCAAGACTACAGCTTGGACTGATTTCTACGATTCTAACTTCAGGTCTGTATGCTCAGAGAGTTGGTTCTTTCCAAGAAAACTTTGTCAGCCTCTAGTAGAGCCAAACATAGTGAGTATTTAATACAATGTTGTCAAGGCATTAAATAAATACAGAAGAATAGTAATTGCAAAGTATTAATGCAAGAGGATGGGAGAGTTTGTGATATTATGCTGTGTATTTAGTTGAAATAATAAGCTAAACTTATTCCCCAGATAGTCATTTCAGATTATCCCTCAAATGTTCTTATTACTTGGGTTTGCTTATTTTATCATCATTCTGGAGGTGAAGGAACACCTAACAGTGCTATTTAGTGTACTAACCTGGGTGGTACCTCGTGCTGAGAACCTCTTCTTGAGTTTTGGTGTAATTTTTATTTTCCAGTAGCCCAGATTTTGTTAGGAAGATCAACAATAGTGGAAAACAAAACCCCTGTGATCTTACAACTGAAGCACAAGAGTCTGTGAGCCTGCTGTAGTTATTCAAAAGTAATGAAACTTGGCAGACGAGGAGAAGGGGATGTGGGGAGAAAGGTAAAGCACTAGGGTGTTGTAGATCCAAGTATTTTGGCCCATGTTACATTTATCTGTGTTGTAAAAATGTATTTTTTTTTTTTGCTAGTTTTCCTCCTCAACCTATTCATATCTTTAGAATGAATTATATTTTAAACTGGGAAGATGTGATTTTCTGTGATGGCAGTTAATAACACGGTAGCTCCCTCTCTTCTCCTCCAGGACTTTTCATTGGTATTAGACAATCATGTTGCCTGCAAGGACTGTGGATCTTCCTTCATTCATTATTTAAGTCCTTCTCTTCCTGGTTTGTGTATTCATGGATGTACTGGTTCAGCCTGGCCTGTTTCACACATTTCAGATTTTCTTTATGTTGTATTAGAGCAGCATACAGGCAATAAAGCTAAGTTTGCATCCACTCCTCCATGTCCTGTGGCCACCATTTTTGCTCTTTCTCTCTCCACAACCAGCCTCTGGGTTTTTTAATAGTTTCTTTTCTTCTTCTCTCTCCAAACAGTTCCTCACAGAAAGTGCTGATGTGAAACAGAACTGAGAAATGGATAGGATAGATACAGATAGAAATAGATAGAAGAACAGATAGATAGAAGGATATCAAGCTCACAGACATCAAGGGTAGTCAGTACAAATTTCATCCTAGAAAGAACATTCCTTTGTATGCTAAACTCAACAAGTTAGTTAGCATTTCTTGCAAAAGAATGCCAACCTCATGAAGTTTAACAAAGTGAAGTGCAAGGTCCTACACCTGGGTTGGGGCAATCCCAGACACAGCTACAGGCTGGGCAGAGAAGAGATTCAGAGCAGCCCTGCAGAGAAGGACTTGGGGGTGTGGGTTGATGAGAAAATGAACATGAGCCGGCTTCAGTGTGTGCTCGCAGCCCAGAAAGCCAACCGTATCCTGGGCTGCATCAAAAGGACCGTGACCAGCAGGTCGAGGGAGGTGATTCTGCCCCTCTACTCTGCTCTCATGACACTTCACTTGGAGTATTGTGTGCAGTTCTGGTGTCCTTGACAAAAGAAGGACATGGAGCAAATGCAGAGGAGGGCCATGAGGATGATTAAGGAGTTGGAGCACCTCCTGTGCTAAGACAGGCTGAGAAAGTTGGGGATCTTCAGCCTGGAGACCAGGAGGCTGCGTGAAGACCTTATAGCCACCTTCCAGTATTTGAAGGGGGCCTACAAGGATGCTGGAGAGAGACTCTTCATTAGGGACGGTAGCGATAGAACAAGGGATAATGTGTTCAAACTTAAACAGAGGAAGTTTAGGAAGAAGTTCTTTACCGTGAGGATGGTGAGGCACTGGAACATGTTGCTCATAGAAGTGGTGAATGCAACATCCCTGGGAGTGTTCAAGGCCAGGCCCAATGGGGTTTTGGGTAACATGGTCTATTGTGAGGCAACCCTTTCCAATCCTAACTATTCTATGATTCTATGATTCATGAGAACAAACAATACTTCCTTATATATTAAATTTCTGCCATATTTTACATTTGGATACTAGAGCATTACCTGTTTTATTGGCAGTGGGAGTGTGGTAGTCATTCTTTCGATGTATATTTGGTGGTAGCTTAGTCTTACAAAAAATCTTAATTCAGAAGCATCTGATTTAGCAGGAAGCTGCTAAATGGTTTAAAGGGAAGTGTCAAGAATTACATGGTCTGAGGGCTGGCCAATATTGCACTGTGGAAATAAAAGCCACCTGCGCATTCAGCAGAACATTGTAACTGAAAGAACTTTCCACACATGAGAAAACAGTATTTGAGGGCAAAAAGACCTCAAATTTGAGCTCTGTTCTGGGTAAGGAGGGAGATAGGACAAGATGGGTTTTCATCATAATAGGAATAATTTAAAAAATCCACTAGAGTAGAACTGTTTGTCCTCACACAAGTGAGAGGAAGACTTCATCGGGAACATTTCTTGATTGCTACAGATCCCTTGATCCCTGTCTTATGGATACTTAGGTTTTGTTTTGTTTCCTTCATTTCTCAATGATACAGTTTTCAACATGTTTTGTTTAAACCTGGCAAACGCAACCAGTATTTTCAAGTGATTCGGCATCTCAGAGTTTGCTTCATTTCAAAAGAAAACTAATCACAAAATTTCATGCTTTGCTTTTTGTGCTTGCCATAGCAGCTGCACCTTCTCTGTTCCTTCTGGTGACTAATGGCAGAGTTTAAAACTCTTGCTAATATAATTCATTGTAGGCTATGTTTATATATCATAATTCTATCTAATAAAAGCTGTTCTTTGATAAAAGGGAAGGTAGTATCATTTTATTTACAGCCTTGTTCAAATGAGTGATGTGACGTTAATTGGAAGGTTAAATAGGAGAGTTTTAATCTAAAGGCAACAAGTCTAGACTGCACTCTCCAATTCATGAGAGAACTTTTTTCTCTTAGCTCTTCCAATAAAAGCAACATTCCTTAGAGATAAAGATCTCTCACACAGCAAGAAGTTACATTTATTTCAAGGTGGTAGAAGTTTACAGGAATATTCACCTAGAAATACAGCAAGGTGGTCGTAGTTGCTCTGGCTGTGTTGTGCCAGCCATGCTAATTCTTCTTCCATGTTAGCACAGAAAATCAAAATCTTGAAAGGAAGCATGGGTGTCAAGTTAGGCTTTCTGACAAAAGAGTTGTAAGCTAGTGTGACTTTTTTTGCCTTTCGGAAACCTCAACAGTATTCCCAAGGTCAATAACAATATCACTGTCTTGTACTCTACATTTTTATAAGCAATAAGATGAGAAAGGTGAATTGTTTCTAAAATGAATATCCAATCAGTACTGTAATTGTAACAGCCAAAGCCTGAAAAAAATTACATGCCAGTCTACTGAGTCAACCTTCATACAGTCTAGCTTTGCCTTGAGCGCCTGTGTATATTTCTGCAGTCAGGAATTAGATAGTGTAATGGTTCCTTTTAGTCCAGAGCAATAAATAATGTTCTAAATAGGCAGCAAAAATTTAGGGCCCCTGTAGTTGAGTAGCTGCTGCTGTGCTCTCTTCTGCAGGGCTGACAGTCTTGAAGTGCTGTGATAGAAGTGTGTTCAGGAAGCCTTGCTTCTGGTCCTGTTACTTTATCAAGGTAGCATTAACCAAGTGGTTTTCTTCCACTCATCATTTTGATATCTGTCTCTGCCTCTTCTTCCCATTTCACTGTTTTTTCTTGCCTGTTCTTTGTGTGCTCTTTGACATAACAACAGTAAGTAAAGGAAAAGAAAGGAGAGGAGAGGTAAGTAAATTCCAGAAGTAGGTAAAAGTAATAAGAAGAAACCATCAATGGCACAGAAGGAAAAAATGGGGGAAAGGGCACAGCAGGGGCAGAAGATGCATGTGGGATATAAATCAGAGAGCAGGCAGCTGATCCATGTGCTTGACTACACCACTGTTTCCAGGATGTTATGGCCTAATATTCCAAGACTTGGGATCACCTTCTAGGGGTTTCAAGCTTGGTATTTGCGTCTTGTGATGTTTTACACGCCATTTATGATCTTAATAACTATCTTGGTTTATTTGTTTGTTGAATTATGTAATTGTAGAATTTTTTTAAAAGTGCACTTCTGAATCACAAAAGAAAGTCTTAGTGATGTACTGCATCAGAAATGGGCAGACATCTGAATGCTGAGAAGCATAAAGTCTGCAAAGCAAGAGGAGCAGGGAGATGTCATTTTAGTTCAAGTATGTGACTCTGCTGCAGATGCCTAAAACAGGCCGCAGGGTAAGAAGGTAAAAGGATGGTCCTGAGGGCTCTTAATCTTCGATGGGATCCTCTAAGAGTACACTTAAAGAAAAATGGAGCACTCCAGGAAGTTAGCTGATGTACGCAGTGAGAAGAAGAGGCTGTTTTTGAAGTGTACCTTATATCTTTCGCAATAATGTACTAATTATCTTTTAGTTTCAGAAAAAAAAATCTAAAAGTATTTCACTGTGGACACATTGTTTTACAGGCAAGAGCTTCCTTTACATTCTGGAAAATTTCCTTTATCTGCCGTCATATGTACATTATTAAGATTGTTTGGAATATCCTTGCAATGTGATATGCTTCAAGATTCAAGAATCACACTTGCTACCTCTGTTCCGTATGTATTTCCTTCCAATCACCACAATCTTCATTTTTGCCTTTAATTATGTCAGCATTAAGGTTTTTCACACTTTCCCTTCCCGTTTTTGCAATTATAAGTTGTATATATAACTTTATATCTGATCTTAAAGATTCAACAAGGTACAGTTTTTTAGAAGCTTGTTTCTCATTGCCAGAAATGAGGATTTTGAATCTAGTATGGGCGCATGACAGCTCTTGGTAGGTGATAAACTGTATTGATGTTTGCTCTGCAAAAGCATGGTAAGCCTGTGGCCTGCCAGCATGAAGTACCATGGGAAGTGTCAAGTGTACAGGCAAAGTATTGGAAGATGTCTCTCTTCATTAGAGCACTAATGAAGAGTGTTTGTCTTCTCTAATTAAACAGCAGTTCACTTGTGAGGGTAGTCCTTCCTCCTCCTCCAGGTAATACTGAAAACCCTTGAAGATCCATAAGCAAGACTTTATCAGGCAAGTCCTTTCTCTTTAGCCTCCTTTGTATTTCAGTCCAGCTCGTGTTTAGGCAAGCTCTTGACTGTCAGAGGCTCTAACACCGTCGTATCTATTCCCTGCTTGCACACAGCCATTCATTTCAGTGTTGTCTACTATTACTCCCTCCTGCTAGACCTTTGTGTCTTCTGCAGGCCTTGCCTGTGAAAAAGCACATGCAACAGCCTACTTACAGCACATATGGTAAGGAATTCCCCACACCATTCCATGCTGAAGACAGAAGCACAATCCACTTTCTGCCAAGAGGCAAAACCAGTACTTTCATCTTTCTCCACGCTGCTTGCCTGAAACACTGCCTTGAGGGAGATAAGCAGCCCACTACAGGTGCTGAAAGGTGAATGTCACACTCCTGCAATGTCATAAGCATCATTTGGATGCCTAGGCAGAAATGAAAGAGTACTTCAGGCAGAAGCAACAGCTCCACAGGTTCTAGAATAGCAGCCATCTCATATCAGATGTGTCAGGCTGTCCCGTGGCCTTTCTCACATATATCTGAAAAGAGGACAACTTGAAAAAAAAGCCTATAATCTCATTCTCAGTGTTTAGGTACAAGATCATGGTCTTTCCCAGCTTCCAGGCAAGACTGTGCTCATACCAGCATGCTATTTATTTCCTCTTCCCCTGGCGTCTAGGTCCAGACCACCCTGGTAGCCCATCATTAGTACTGTGCCGTCATTCAGGGCTTGCCATCAGTGTCAAATGCAGGTATGGTCCAGCCCTTCAATGTGTGAAAAATCTACTGCTCTGGCTAGGTTTGCCCACCTACTAACTTGTTTAATGCCCACCTCTGCTTAGAGGAGTTGCCTTCACAATATGCCAATGAATGTTCTTTCCATGATGGGCAAAGACACCTTTTCAGGATTAAGCAGAAATTTCTCCTCACACACTTCCTTTCCCAACTGCATAGGCACCCAGGAAAAAAAGGCAGCTGTTTAATCAGCCCAAGGTTTCCTCCATGTGGTAATCTACACAGGAATCTCTGGCCCTTTATCTGTAACCCATTTTGTTCTTTTCGGTCTCTTCTTTCTCTTACTTTTCCCAGGCACAAATGTTTCTCATATAGCAGGGTCTTCTGTCTTCTCCCCTTAACCTGTTATATCAATAAATAGAGCAATAAATTGCACAACAGCCTCAGAAGGAATATTCAATTCACTCAAATTGTCGATGCTTTTCCAAAATGTATGAACAGGCAGTTCACTGCTATGACAAATTCACGCCATGCGGTTGCTGAGGTTATTATAGCCATGTTTACATGTGGTATAGCACCATAAAGGCCCCACATTGGACTTCTCCTGAGGCTTAGAAAAAGAAAAAAAAAAAACACCTTGGCTATTAAAAACACGAAGTTTGAGTATAAGCAGAATAAGTATAATCAGGGTGGTGGCTGCAAGGAACAGTAGTTGTGAATGCTGCATTCAGGCAGTGCCATCACCAGCAAAAGTGTGTAGCAAGGCTTTGGATGTGCAGATGTGTAACTTGCAGTATCAATGCTATAGGAGGAAAATAATGGGGAGCAGAGTATGACCTCTGGGGGAAGGAGGCCCCATGGAGTCGTGAGGCAGAATGTGATGGGCAGCCAGAGCAGGCTGAAGCCCTATCCCAGAGGTTGATGGCATCCTCCTAGTAAACAAGCTGAGTGTTACCACTTTGCCATGTAGTATGACATTTAACATTTTTGCTTTTAACTTAGTTCCAATACTTAAAGTCTTAGAACAGTACTTTAAGATTGTTTTTCCTTTGAAGGTGAGAGTTTTGAGAAACACTTGATTATGAGTATCCACGTCTCTCTATCTCTTCTCTCAAGCAAGACATCATATTGAAATTCCTAACTGACTTTTTTTCTTGTAGATTTAACTTCAGACATATGTTTTGTATATGGGCAATAGTGAAAAATGACCCCACACATGGAAATCATTCTGGCAACTCTGACAACAGTGAAACAACAAATTTCAGGGATCATCGGCCTCTCCAAATATTCATTTTGTTAACAGACATAACAGCAAAGTAATCATCATTAGAACAGTAATTTTGTTTCAGCAACCCTTAAACTCCTGCTGTGCCACTGTATTGCCAGTATCTGTGCTGAGCTGATGGAAGGAGATGATGATTCTATTAACTAAGTTTCAGAATAATTGAAGAACATCTTTTAAGATACAAACTTTGCTCTGATATATGAATTTCAAAGGTGAATGGAAGCTTCAAAGTAGGCACTGGGAATGCAGGGATAGCGGGATTGAGTTCTTAATGGTGGGTACCTCCTGACTTCAAATGATTCCCTGTGAAGAAACTTGTTGCTTCTTTTCACACCAAAAATAAGTCAAAACAAGAAACTTAATTTATTCAGTTCTCTTGGATGCCATATATAGCTATCTTTTTCATTATTTTATGTATAAACATAAGAATGCACCCTTGCCATTACATTATATTAGCAAATACTGTATTTTTTCTAAGTAATCCTCTGAAAATTTACAGCATCTTTGGAAACCAGAACTACAGAGACTGTGCTAAAAAAGTATAGACACTAAAGTGAATTATCTTTAGTCTTGCATAATTTCTAGACTGAGCTGTGTAAAGTTGCCCTGTAAAGGTGGAAAAATATGGAAAATGAAAATGAAACTATAAAAATGAAAAATACTTGTGTTGCTGTGGATTCTGGAAGCTTAGATATTTGTCAGATTTCTTGTCCTGTAAACACCTTTCCTTTGCACCCTTTCTGATGTAGAGTTCCATGCAGTTGTAGAAAATAAGTACCCCAAAATAAAATGTTTTCTAATCACCTCCATGCCAAATCTACTCAGCCTCTATTTTATCTCAAAGGGGTCCTCTCTGCCCATCTCTCCAGCCTGTCTAGATCCTTCTGAACAACTGCACATCACCCTGGGCTGTCGTCCACCCTTCCCATCACGTGTATCATCAGTAAATTTACTGAGGATCACTATCTCCCTTCATCAAAGTCACTAATGAATAAATTAAACAATACTGGACCCAGTATTGACCCTTGGAGGACAGCACTAGTTACAGCTTTCCAACTAGACTCTGCACCACTGGCCACAACCCTCTGAGACCTACCATTCAGCCTGCTCTTTTTCCATCTCACCATCCTCTACTCATCCAGCCCGTGCATCCTGAGCTTCCCTATGAGGATGTCATATGAGACAGTGCTGAAAGCCTTGCTGAAACCCAGGTAAACAACATCCACTGCTCTCCCCTCACATCTATCCAGCCAGTTGTCCCATTGTAGAAGGCAATCAGGTTGGTTAAGTTAGCGTGATTTCCCTTTGGTGAATATATGAGGACTACTCCTGATCACCTTCTTGTGTTCCATGTGCTTAGAGATGGCCACAAGGATCAGTTGTTCTATCGTCTTTGCAGGGACTGAGGTGAGGCTGACTGCCTTGTATTTCCTAGACAGGCTGAGAAAATCTGTGCTTTTCAGCCTGGAGAAGAGAAGGCTGCATGAAGACCTTCCAATATCTGAAGGGGGCCTACAAGGATGCTGGAGAGAGATTCTTCATCACAGACTGTAGCAATAGGACATGGGATAATGGGTTTAAACTTAAACAGGGGAAGTTCAGGTTAGATGTAAGGAAAAAGTTCTTTACTGTGAGGTTGATGAGGCACTGAAAGAGGTTGCCCAAAGAAGTGATAAGTGCTCCATTCCTGGCAGTGTTCAAGACCAGGTTGGGCAGAGCCCTGGGCAGCATGGTCTAGTGTGAGGCGTCCCTGCTCATGGCAGGCAGGTTGGAACTAGATAATCCTTATGTTGGGTCCTTTCCAACCCTAAGCATTCTATGACTCTATGATTCTTGTCCTTTTTGAAGTCTCAGGTGACATTTGCTTTCTTCCAGGCCTCAAACACCCCTCCTGATTGCCATGACCTTTCAAAGATGATTGAGAGTGGTCTAGCAGTGATGTCCATCAGCTCCCTCAGCACTTATGGGTCTGCTCTGTCAGGGGCCATGGACTTGTGGTTGTCAAGTTTGTCTAAATGATCTCTAACCCATCCTCCTCAACCAAGGGAAAGAGTTCCTTTCTCCAGATCTTCTCCCTGCTCTCTTGTGTCAGGGATTCCTGAGGGCGGTTCCTATGATTATTCTTTTTCAGGCATAGAATTTTGCAGTTCTTTTTTAACTTTCTTTTCCGACTGTTTCTCAAGTTATTAAATTCTAATCCCACTCCTTATTGTAGTAACATCTGTTGTTTTTTCTGGTTATTAAAGTAATGTTGTTTTAATCAAGATATGAATCACTGATAACTAGCTGTACGTATGGCTGCTCCACTGGTAGCAGTGGAGCAGCCTGTAACTAGTTCATCAAGGTAATGTTTGTTAGACTTGATGGAAAGAATGTCACTGAAGACAGTTTTCATAATTTTGATCTCCTGAATAGAATGCAACCCAAATACACCTACACTCAAGTCATTGATATGACTTGTATGCAACTGGCTATTTGTATATACCATCACATGTACCTTGGAAACAGAGACTATAACAAGGACTCTAACAAAATTCTAGTCTCTGCTGCAGGGAATTGTTAAACATCTGCATTTTAATAAAGTAGCTGTAGAAATGTTTTGCTTTATTAAGTATCAACTGCCTGGCCACACATGAATATTAGAATCATAGAATCATACGGCATTAGATACATCCAACCTTTAGCCTCTAATTTGTATGGGTGAATTGAAAAGTATTGGCATACACTGATATTTTTTGTATTCTACACAAAGCTTTTCCACCATTAGTATTGATTTCAGATTTTTTTATTTGTCTAGGGAATTGTAAGATTAATGAATAAGCCCCGCTCTGTTGTATTACAGCTCAGTCTAATTAGATTATGGGATTAACTAAAGCCAAGCAGCCACTGACCACAGTGATGGCCTTTGACAAGGGTATAAAAAACCCCAGAGTTTTCCTGCATATTCAGGAAGACAAAGGTTAGTATGTAGTTAGTGTGTTGCTGAGGACAAAAAGAAAATTGAGGTGGCTGGTGAAAGAATAGCAGTGATGTGGTGAATTTGAGAAGAGTATGACTGAAGGAAAAGGTGGTTGGACACATGCTACTGCAAAATATCTGACTTTTTCTTTAGCCATAGGTAAGAGACCAAAAGTTTTTAGAAGCTCAGGAGAATAGAAGTTGTTCAGTCAAGACAATAATGGTGCTTTTAGTGATCAGGAGCATAAAATGCTTCTCCATACACTTCGAGTATTGCAAAACTCTCAAGTTCATACGCATAATAAAACGCTTTTCCGAAAAGCAAAAGGAGAGAACATTATCAGAAATAAAACATCCTAAATCTTTTCCTTTGCAAAGACAGACATTTTTCCCCTTCAGGATGTTTCCCTTTTTGGATGTAAGCCTATATGCAGTACTCTGCAGTACAGCTCATCTATTTTTCTCTTGTGCTTTTATTGCTTTAATAGATGCCACAAGGGATTAATTGTGGATTCAAACAGACTGTTTACTACTTCTTTTCTTTAGAGTTTCTTTTGGTACTTTTCAGGCCTTGTCCAAATTTCCCTCTGGGCTGCTTCAGGGACCTTTGTTCTCCCATATGTAGGGGGCAGTTTGCTGGCCTGTGTGCTGAAAATGTATTCTGTGTTCCTGCTGGGGTAGGCATTGAGTGGCATGTCTGTTCCTGGGCTCTGCAGCTGGGTATGCGCTATGTAGAACCAGTAATAATCACAGAAGAGCTACTGCTCCCTGGGCCCTGTTGCTCCTCCATTGTTCCTTCACCCTTTCCCCATTCCTCTGACCTCAGCAAATCCACCCCTGGGCCTGTGTTAAGGTAGAGTAATTTGAAATTACTGCTTTTCTAGCTATCCAGTTAAAAGATAAATTCTATCAAAATTGCAGAACTTGAACAATTTTTAAAAGCTCCTTAAGATTGTCTTAAGTAGTTTCAGTAACTTGGTAAGTATTACCAGGTGTTTTCTTTTTATGAGGAAAAGGTATTGTTATCCTGGGGCAGGTTGTTGGCCTGCCTCAGGCCAATGTCAGACAGCTGAAAGCTGAATCAGTGCCTCATAGCACTCCCAAGTGTCTGGAGCAGCTGTGCTGTAAAGTAAATGGATCTGTGACAGTTAATAACAAAATGTTGAGCTATTGAGATGTTACAGCAGCAGTATCTATCAGGGACCTCTTTTTTAGCCATTAGAGTTAACTTCATAGAGGAACGATAATAACAAATTCCTTATGATTTGTCTGTAGAAGAGTTGGTGTGACAGGGAATTTAACAGTATCGTTTGTCAAATAGGTATATTTTAGTAGATTTTTGTGCACTGGTTAGGGAAACCAGCAAGAATGAATCTACAGAATGTATTTAGATAATGTGTCATTATGATCACTAGGCCCCTACCGTTAAATCTCAGTGGATATTGCCATTTATACACAATTAACTTTGTTTTTGCATCCAGAACTTCATTGGCATAGTAGGGCTTCAGATCACTGCTGTGAGACTGGCTGAAACAGATATCCAAAATAGAAAGTACGAATATATTAATGTTGAACTTCTCCTTTGAAACAGCAGGAGAGCATAACTAATGCCAATCAAAAGTTTTATGGGAAAAAAATATTGTCTCACAAATTTGGGGTAAGTTTTCAAGTGATTGCAAGCTTAGATTATGAAAGTAATGGTGCTGACGCAGTACATTTATACTGTTATTAACTATATGACTGATGCATGACATCCCTTTAACAGATCTGTTCTTAATGCTTTATACAATCTGAATCTTTTTTGAATAAAGCACAGCGGCATTGCTAATAAATATGCAGATGACAAATGCTGGTGGACTTTCAGACAAGTTTCTGAAGCCAGATCTAGTTCATGTAGTTGGATCTAGGGGATATTATATCTGTATACATTAGAAGTTAGATTTCTTTGGAGATATTATATCAAATTATTGTACCTAAGGTTGTACCTCCTGGCAAGACTGAACTATGCTACATAGCGAAAAGGAAGGAACCTTGCCTTTGCAGTTTACCTTAAAACAACAGGTCACAATCTGTGTCAAGTCTCCAGTAATATGAAGGAAGCTAAATGGTAGCTGGTTACCTATTTCAGCTGGGAAAAACAAATGAACACACCCAAACCAGCAAGCATTTCTGTCTAGAAACTGGAGTCCTGAAGAAAGTGTGGTGTTTTCATGGTAAGGAAAATTAAATACTGCATTCAATGTTAAATTAATTTATCTAGGATTAGATTCTCAAGGAATGCTGTTGATCTTGCTGAACATAAGTCAGAAAAGATGCAGGATAGCTGATCTTGGGTGGAAAAATGAATTGATTTAGCGGAGTCACTCCAAACTCTACAAGTCTGTGATGCTACAGATTCTCCAATACTAAAGTGTTGATGATGGCACATTTTTAATGGCAAATACACCTAATTTGATATCTTAGAATGTTTCAGTTCAGAGTGCTTTCAATGTAATGATCAATAAGTCAAACCTTCAAGGGAGCATTTCAAACACATTTATGATGTGCAAAAAATGCCCAAAGCTTTTCTTGCAGATTTTGTAATGAGTGTCTTTTTATTGGACATCTTGTGCTACCATCAGGATTTTCAAATGACAATAGCACATTTTTGTCCCAGAGCTGTACGTCAGCAGTGGGCAAGACATAACAATTTGAAGAGATTTGAGACACACTACTAAATTAATTGAAAAATGGATACTTTCTAGCTGTGAATTCTTATTACCTGCCTATCTGACATCTCTGTATTTCTTGCAATTAAAAATTTAAAGCATCATTTTAAATTCATAAAGAAATAATAAATAAAGCCCATTAAGCTGACCTACCATTTCCTGTGAGAATCTGAGGTCACCTTTAGTTGATTTTTTCCAATTTAATAGTTTTGTGACTTTTCCAGGAGATGTGTTATTTCTTAACTAGGTTTTTTTTTTTGTTTGTTTGTATCTCTCCTTGTAGGGGGGGGGGGGGGGGGGCTAATACTTCAGCCTAGCTTTGGGATTCCAAACATGCCTGAGTAGTAAGCATTGAAAATAGCTCAGTGTGAGCAGATAGCTTTGAAGTCTTTTTGTATGGCTCTACCAACATCTCAAAACCAGATTCAGTTGTTTTCAACTATGTGCAAATATGCTGTGGCGAAATGTAGTGCCTTACTTAACAGGTTTTGTCTGCCTGTCCTGTGGTTTCTACTCTTCAACCAACTAAACCACCACAGAGTTCAAATTTTCATTGTCTCCATCCATTTTGACCGCTTCAGCTTTTTAAGAGCTGTGCGTTAGACACTCTGTGTGTTTGTACATACCCAATGCAGGAATATTCCACCTTGATTAAAGCCTCTGGATGTTAAAACAGAGTAACAATTACTAAGCAGAAATAAATTGAAACTGTTTATTTTTATTCAGATTATGGTGCTTATGGCTTGTGACAGAAATATTTTATTTGCCATAGGTGTGGCAACATCATGCCTCTGACCCTTGTTTTCTGCAGTAGCATTGGAATGGAGCTTACAAATTGCTATACATACACTAGATTCCAAAACTTAGCTTTTTCCTCATTCTTCTGTAATTGTGTTCTATGGCTGGAATGTAGCTTTCTTACATCGTTTTGGCTTCTAATAAGATTTGCCTCAGTCTGACTCATGTCTTCTCTAGCAAGTTCTCCATAACAGCTTTCCTGTTCAAAATACCACCTGCTCTTACTTTGTCCTTGGCAACTTCTAGCCCAGTGACAATAGTCTTCAAGGAAAGATATGTAGGGAGCTGAAGGAGGCACTTGTGAAAAGCCCTTGTGTCTGCTGACTCAGGTGAAGTGGCTGTGAAGAAGGAAATTGGCTTCTTTGTCTTGCACACAGATTATGTCCTTTGTTTCTGTTGTTATGCTGGTAGCCCCTAAGTAAGAAGCTGGTACTGATGCTTAGAATGCCTCATTTTTTGCTTAGGTGCCTAGGTAATATATTTCTTTTGTCATGAACAAGTACAGTTCATAAATATATGAGAAAAACCATATTACTACAGATATATTTCATACATCAGTAATTGTGTTTCACTCATAAAAATAAATCATCATTTTCTTCCACTTTTCTATTCTTGTACAATCAAGAATTTAATTGCTTGCTTAGAGGAGTGAAAGGGTTGTCAGCATAGAATCATAGAATCATAGAACAGTTAGGGTTGGAAAGGACCTTAAGATCATCGAGTTCCAGCCCCCTGCCATGGCCAGGGACACCTCACAGTAAACCATATCACCCAAGGCTCTGTTCAACCCGGCCTTGAACACCACCAGTGATGAAGCATTCACAACTTCCCTGGGCAACCCATTCCAGTGCCTCACCACCCTTACAGTAATGAATTTCTTCCTCATATCCAATCTAAACTTTCCCTGTTTAAGTTTGAACCCGTAACCCCTTGTCCTATCACTACAGTCCCTAATGAAGAGTCCCTCCTCAGCATCCCTATAGGCCCCCTTCAGA
Source organism: Amazona ochrocephala (assembly GCA_039720435.1). NCBI lineage: Eukaryota > Metazoa > Chordata > Aves > Psittaciformes > Psittacidae > Amazona > Amazona ochrocephala. Next base: position 45,421,686 of record CM077881.1, on the reverse strand, counting down.
TGCTGGAAGGCTGCTCTGAGGTCTCCACGCAGCCTTCTCTTCTCCAGGCTGAACAGCCCCAATTTTCTCAGCCTATCTTCATACGAGAGGTGCTCCAGTCCCCCGATCATCCTCGTGACTCTCCTTGGGACTTGTTCCAACAGTTCCATGTCCTTTTTATGTTGAGGACACCAGAACTGCACACAATACTCCAAGTGAGGTCTCACGAGAGCAGAGTAAAGGGGCAGGATCACCTCCCACAACCTGCTGGTCACGCTCCTTTTGATGCAGCCCAGGATACGGTTGGCTTTCTGCTGCAAGCACACACTGCCGGCTCATGTTCATTTTCTCATCGACCAACACCCCCAAGTCCTTCTCCACAGGGCTGCTCTGAATCTCTTCTCTGCCCATCCTGTAGCTGTGCCTGGGATTCCTCCGACCCAGATGAAGGACCTTGCACTTGTCATGGTTAAACTTCATCAGGTTGGCATCACCCCCCTTACAAGCATGTCAAGGTCCCTCTGGGTGGCATTCCTTCCCTCCAACATATCAACCGAACCACACAGCTTGGTGTCATCGGCAAACTTGCCGAGGGTGCACTGAATTCCACTGTCCTTATCACCAACAAAGATGTTGAACAAGATCGGTCCCAACACCGATCCCTGAGGGACACCACTTGTTACTGGTCTCCAGCTGGACATTGAACCACTGAGCACAACTCTTTGCATGTGGCCATCCAGCATCTCCAAAACTCATCTCTCAGGTATATCAAAACTCTCCCTTGACGATGAAGGCATTCAGAATCATAGATTCATAGAATCATGGAACAGTTAGCTTTGAATGGGACCTTAAAGATCTTCGAGTTCCAACACCCCTGCCATGGGCAGGACCATCTTCCACTAGACCAGATTGTTCAAAGCCCCACCTAACGTGGCCTTGAACACTTCCAGGGATGGGACATCCACAACTTCTCTGGGCAACCTGTTCCAGTGCTTCACCACCCTCACAATAAAGAATTTCTTTCTAATATCTAATCTAAATCTGCCATCTTTCAGTTTGAAGACATTTCCCCTTGCTCTATCACTACATGCCCTTGAAACAAAATTCCTCCCCAGTTTTCTTGCAGACCCTTTTTAGGTATTAGAAGGATTTTTTAAGGTCTCCCTGGAACCTTCTCCAGGCTGAACAATCCCATCTCTGTCAGCCTTTATTCACAGGAGAGGTGCTCCAGCCCTCTGACGTCTTTGTGGCCCTCAAAGGATACCTTTCAGTTTTGCTTTTTCACTCTCTGGGGAGTGAATAGTAAACGTGAAGATGGAGTATGGCTGGAAACAACTAAAGGTCAGGCAAGCTGGAAGAAGAGACAGAAAGGAAGATCATAGTTCCGTCCAGGGACTTGGGTCAGTCCTTCTTGCAAAGAGCAGGAGCATTTAGAAAGGAAGGGGTGATGAGCAGGGAAGAAGACCAAAAGTTGAGGAAAGTGATTTCAGGAAAGAAGAGAGGAGGAAATCAACTTTGCAAGAAAGGAGGGGCAGTATGGAGCAACCTAAGGAAGGAACTGTATACTACGAATACAAGAAACTGTTCTATAGGGAACATAAAGTGTAATAATCAAGTAATAGAGTCAGTAGTGAATCTTTTTTAAGAGTATCCTTAAAGCAATAGGGAATGAGAAGAAAAGAATGCTTCTGTTTATAAAGGGAATGAGACATAGAAACAGAAGAGCACAGCAAAGAACAAAATTGAGGAACAAGCAGAGAGAGATCTCAAGTCACCCACAGCTTCTGTCTTGGTGAATTTAAGTACAAGTGAAGTAATTGCTATGTATTCTTAAACAGATGTGTGCTGTGGAGGAATGAAAGCCATTCTCTGAAATTCTATTACATTAATGTTGTTGTCTGCTCTTCCCTGACATTTTTATGAGAGTGCATCAGCTGCTCCTCTATACTCAAGAGCCAATTCTCAAAGCTCTTTTCCACATCTTAGACCCATATTTTGGTCCCCATATGCTCACCTTCCCTTCGATATATTAAGTGAATGAATAGTAGACACCAGAATTTTCTGTCTGAATACTTTATTAATTTAACAAAGAAACTTTAAGGCACTAAAACTATTTGCAAATCCAGGATCATTTTAGTGACTAGTTCAGAAGAAAAAGAAGTGACAGGATGAGGTGTAATGGTGGGGATTTTTTAAAAAGGTCATTCACATTTTGAGATTGACTTAACATTTGAAAAGGAATAAAACAAACACAAAAAATAAAGAATCTAAAGGTAGACTATTAGGGGTTAGTTAATATTATGAGTCCACTTGATCAAAATTTCTTTTAATTTTTGAATAGGCTATCACCTAAAACTAAATACAGCAGTCCTGTGCTCTAGCAACATTATTCTCAAACTGCTTTCAAAACTCTTGCTTCTCCAGATAGAATCCTCCATTTTGGAAGTCAGGCACCAGGGGTTTTGATCTTTGTTTGACCTAATATTTGCCTATGTTACAAAACATACTGTTTCCTTGTCCTCAGCTTGCCAAGTCATCCAGGACACTCTGCCAGTGGGTCATTCACTGATATTAGCTGTTCCATCACTGTTTGTGTTAACCTCAAGTTTTCTCTATTTTTTTTTCACACCCCCAACCCAAGTCACTGATAATAACAGAGATAATATCCAAGCTATGCAAAGTCTCATGGTGATTCCTGTTGCTGACAATGGGCCTTACAGTCTACAAAACTATCTGTTTCATGTGGGTGATGATTATTTTCTAATAGTTTCACACACTCTAAAAGAAGTGTTCTCACTGCATTTTGTTGCCTGTTTGGAGTGGGACTCTGCATTGTGTCACACTAGAGATCTTTGGAATGCAGTATAAACATTCTTTATTTACATTGTTCATGACCTGTCATATGAAGATAGGATGAGAAAGTGGGGGCTGTTCAGCCTGGAGAAGAGAAGGCTGCGTGGAGACCTCAGAGCAGCCTCCCAGTACCTGAAGGGGCCTACAGGGATGCTGGAGAGGGACTCTTCATGAGGGACTGTAGTGATAGGACAAGGGGTAACGGGTTCAAACTTAAACAGGGGAAGTTTAGATTGGATATGAGGAAGAAATTCATTACTGTAAGGGTGGTGAGGCACTGGAATGGGTTGCCCAGGGAAGTTGTGAATGCTCCATGGCTGGCGGTGTTCAAGGTGGGGTTGGATATAGGCTTGGGTGGCATGGTTTAGTGGGAGGTGTCCCTGGCCATGGCAGGGGGTTGGAACTCGATGATCTTAAGGTCCTTTCCAACCCTAACTATTCTATGATTCTATGATTACTTGATTCAGAAAGAAATAAACTGTGTGCATTTAAAGATTTGAGAGGGCTTTTTTTTTTTCTTTTTTGTCATTTCTTGTCCCCATATAATTCAACAAACTTCACAAATATCTGCTTGTTGAATGTTGCTAACCATTTGCTCTTTGAGCACTTGCATAATAGTGAAAAGCATCAAGTGTGAAGCTTTTTGTTGCTTTTCCTTTTCTCTTTTTTTTTTTTCTCCTCCAGTTTGTATGTACTATGTTGTTATAATGTGGATTCATAATTTGTTGCTGCAATGAAGAACATGGAAATAGCACATAGTTTTTGAAAATTGTTTCAGGATTTGTTCTCATTTCCTGACAGGTTGTTCTGAATTATGATGATATGGAATATATTCTAGATTAATGATGTAGAGGGAAACTTTGTTACTACAGCAGCCAAAGGTAGTTGCTCTATTGACCTTTCAGTACCAGGATTTCACCCCAAGATAAATTGAAACTGAATATGGATGTAGACATTTGGGCAATGGATTTTAGGAATACTTTGGTCAAAATCCTGTGTGCCTAAAATCTCTCATCAGTGTTAATGGGTAGGGCAAACAATGTGCTTTGTGCCCGAAGTATTTTTCAGTGCATTGTCTCTAGTTGTCAGTGCTTTGTACTTTAGGATCTGGGTTGCTATGTGCCCTGTCATAGAATCATAGAATAGTTAGGGTTGGAAAGGACCTTAAGATCATCGAGTTCCAACCCCCTGCCATGGCCAGGGACACCTCACACTAAACCATGCCATCCAAGGCTCTGTTCAACCCGGCCTTGAACACCACCAGTGATGGAGCATTCACAACTTCCCTGGGCAACCCATTCCAGTGCCTCACCACCCTCACAGTAAAGAATTTCTTCCTCATATCCAATCTAAACTTTCCCTGTTTAAGTTTGAACCCATTACCCCTTGTCCTATCACTACAGTCCCTCATGAAGAGTCTCTCCTCAGCATCCCTATAGGCCCCCTTCAGATACTGGAAGGCTGCTCTGAGGTCTCCACGCAGCCTTCTCTTCTCCAGGCTGAACAGCCCAAACTTTCCCATCCTATCTTCATACAGGAGGTGCTTCAGTCCCCTGATCGTCCTTGTGGCCCTCCTCTGGACTTGTTCCAACGTTCCATGTCCTTTTTGTGTTGAGGACACCAGAACTACACACAATATTCCAAGTGAGGTCTCACAAGAGTCATGTATTAAAAAACTCTGTGTCCCATAAAAGTGTTCTTCATGTGTATGCACATACAAGTTAGCAAATGCTTAAGTTTTTCAGCTCTTAGTATGCCACAAAAAGTCTGTCTTGTAAGTTAAGTTGTTGGAAGTAGGAGTTGCTGATGTGTTACTTAAAATATGTTTTAATTTTTACAAAGAAGATTATATAAAAAATACTGCTGGAGATCAGAATAAATTCTTTCTGAAGTCATTTTTATACCGTAATTGCTGGTGAACCTGCTTCCACAGCTCTTTTTTTGTGTTTTAGAGTTCAAAAGGATATTGTGTCACTTCTTTAGCAGATGTTATAAGCAACTAGTTTGTTAAATATTTTGTCTAGTTAAGCAAATAAGTTTTGATTGGATAGCTTCCATTAACAAACTGATTAGAATATCAAACATACATCTTCTTTCCAGGAGTTCCAACCGTTAAAAATATACATAAAAGATACCAGTTCTATTTTATTGTACATGAAGCTTCTCTAAATGATTACTGTAAGCCTGGAAGATGTGGTGCTGAGCTGGTAATCTGTCCTTGAGAAAGGTGTCATTTATTTATGCTAATGCTAAAAGAAAAATTACAAGATTCTCTTCTCTTTTTCCTTTATTAGATTTGGTGGTTTCTGTTTTATTGCAGCTGTGCCTATCACAAATTGTGGTATTCCAACACATACCAACCCATATTTTAGTCAGCAAAGATTAAAATTAAACCTTAACTTTGTATGTCATCCTGCTGATGTGTCGTGACCCTTCTGGCTACTCAAGCAAAGTAGATCCTGAATGGCATGACCAGAAGGCACAGCTTACCTGAGGACATCACACACAATTATGCTGTAATGTCACCAGGTAACAGACTGATGAACTGACTGAAACAGCAGATCACATTATAGTCACTTTGTTATATTTGCCCTGCTTTTTGTGGTTACCTTAAATGGCAAAATTATTTTTTGGCTCTTAGGGAGCTATTGCAAGTTTAATTTAGGATTATTTAGCAGGTTGGAAAATTAATGTCATCATGTTTGAAATCTAGCCAATAGATTTTTGCACAAAATTGAAACATCAAGAAGAGTGTTCACTTAGTTCGGTGCGTTATAAAGCAATATCCAGACTAGCCTTAATTGTGAAAAAGAACTCTATGCAACCCCCTGAAAAACAACCATCTAAGGAAGATTTCCTTCCAAGTTTCATATGGATATTCTGCAAAGCTGTTTTACTGAATTATGTTCTGCTTATCTTGAGATACACAAAAACCTAATTGCTTAGCATGAGAGAGGGAAGGAAGAGAAGACATTTATTTTCTTGACCACTGACAGAGACTTTACAGATGAAATGTGTTAATCCTAGAATTGGCAGGTTAAAGAAATTTGGAAAGAAAAAAGTGACTAAGAAAAAGTAGAAGAAAGACATGCTAACAATATTAGCGAATAAATCAAACACAGATGTAGAAGTCAAGTAGTTAAATCTGCTCATTAAATATTTGCATTTTACAATGTCAAAATTGGAAAGTATGTTTACATCTCAATTTATCTTTTTGAACAACAGTCATACCTGGTATGATATAAAACTAATAACAAAGAGTAGACTGGTGTGGAAAGTCGACTACACTTCTTGAATTAGTGAAAATGACACTTGCTGAAAAAATTTAATGTGTCTTTAGAGTCTCTTGTTTATCTTTTCACCTTTACCATTTTCTTCATATAGGATGATGACAATTGCATATGGTAGGATACAAAAACTTTCCTGAATCTGACTACTTGAAAAGTTATTCATTGGCATTTTCTGCTTTTACTCTGGTGGGGAAAAGGATAAATATGATGAACAGTAGCCATGAAATCACAAATTCCATGTCCTTTTTATGTTGAGGACCCCAGAACTGCACACAATACTCCAAGGGAGGTCTCACAAGAGCAAAGTAGAGGAGCATAGAGCAAGGGACTTATTTTCCAAATGTTACAGAAAAATAAAGATAGTCAACATGGAAAAAAATATAGTCAGTATCAGTTGAAATTTTGGTTGTAGGTATGGGAATGGTGTTTTTTAAGACCTGGGAATATATAGAAAATGTGTTGTTGGCTGTGTTTGTAAAAGAAGTGGGAGACGGGCACCTAGGAACTGATAAATTCTCCAAATATTTGTTCAACCACTTTAGTTTCAGCTGTTCTTTTTGCACCACAGCAGTGAGCCCTGAAGAGGTCCATTCCATATCTTTTCACATTGAGATGCAATGCAATTCACAGAATCCCCTGCAGTCCTAGCAAAAGTGCCTCCTCTAGCACAGCACACCTCCTTCCAAGAGCAATCACCAGCAACATCCTTTTACATTTCTCATGTTCTCTACATATGCTCCAGCAGCTCCCACCATCTTACCTCAGCAACTACACCACAAGCTCCTCTAATCGGCTGGAGTACATAGGTGCCCTTCTCTGATTGGCTCAAGTGGTGCAAGCTGGTGCCATCTGGTACCCAGCTGGCTGAAACCAGCTGTGATAGGCTCAAGACAGATCACACCTTCCTCACAGCTCACACCTTGAAGTCTCTTCTTTTATGCCTAGCTCAGGATGAGTTTTATGTTGAAATATGCTCTTCCCTCTCCAGTTTCCCTCAGCAGGGTCCACTTGCTGTGGAGAAGCAGGCAGATGTCTGCCTACAGAAACGGTAGTGGAAACGAGGCAGCACATGTGGGACAGTGTTGTCTGGTCTGGTGAAAGGCAGTTCTCGGGCCTTGTTACTCTTCTCTTACGTGATGTCGGAATAGGGCTTTGTTTTTATTACATGGATTGTGGCATATGGAAAATGCATTTCTTCCAGCAGAATGATGTTTTTAATCAAATCAGTTCTATATTAAATAGTTTCAAGGTTGCATTTTTTTTTCTTTTACTTAGTGAACTGAAGCCACAAAGTTTATGTGGACTAGCATGAAACCTAAGGAGGTATCAAGATATTTTGTGCTTTATAAGTCTGTGATGTTATATTCATTACAGGTTTTATAAATCACAGAGTTCTGGAATGAGACAAATCTGATATTCAGTCCATTTTTATATGCCATTTGTCTCTTTCTGCCATAGTGTCACATTTACACTGATTTCGGTATTGACTGAAAAACAGGACAATCTGAGTTGGATCATGCTCACACAGGAGAGGTGATGATGATAGAACAAGATATCTGTTAAGAATAAAAATATATACAGAGGAAATGTAAGCTGTGAAATAGAGTATCTCTTTGACCACTTAATTAATGACATGGTGGTGGTCACAGACTGAGCAAATAAGTAAGAAAAAGGAGATAATAGAAATTATTACCTCAGCAGGAGAAAGTCATGAGGCCCAGCTGAAAAGAACTTAATCCATAAACAGGGGCTCAGCTGGGTATTTTAAAGAGAAAGGACTGCAATGATGCAAGCAACAGTACAAGAAGAGAGATGAAAGTGATTGGAACTCTCCCTTTCAGAAAGCAGGAAGAGGATCCTGTGGTAAGAGTTGTGTGGATTTTTTTCCTCTTTCCATTCTGATTTGCTCTAGTTACAGTCTTTCATTAGGACATACAGCTCTTGCTGTTGTAAATATCTGGGCAAAAAGAAATCAAAGTAGGTTTCTGAAACTATAGCTTGAGAGTTCTGTTTCTCAAGCTATGGAGGGTAAGAGAGCATGGAATATAAAGGAGATGGACAGCTTCACTGAGCCGCAGGTAGGTTGGAAAACAATAAAGATTGCAGCGGGAATTATTTAAACCTTTTGTTACAGAAAATTGACTGCAGTCAAGATGCAAACAGGCATGATCACTGTTACCTAAAATAAAAAATATTTGTGAAAGAGATTTTGATGGGGAGAGTGAGAATGGCAGTGTTTTATAAAAGTGACTTTTACAAAGTGTAAATTAAGTGCTCAGATGTCAATTTAAAGGGGGTGAACTTTTTGAACAGTTTGTCAATTTGTGAGGAAAACACTCCACATGGGCATGGTACCCTGCATACACAGAAGCCTAGATTTTAAATATAAGAAATACTAGATCATGAAGCTGTATAACAAAATGCAACTCTTTAGAACAATGTTAAGAACGTGTTGTGGATGTGGTTCATTGGAATGAGCTGAATAGTTTGGTCCTTATGCTGAGTTTGACTACTACAAGGTACAGCAGCAAATACAGGTGCATTGAATGATCTGATTCAGTATTTTACTCCATGTCAGGCCTAGATGTTAAGCGCATGCTTATGAAAAAAGTGTGAGCATGTTCCAGAAAGCATTAGTGAGGGGTTAGCTGATTTTCTAATAAACATGCAGGCTTGGAGGATGGAGCCAACCATCAGCATCTCTTCATGTCAGATTGTTTGTCTCAAAGAGGGAATAAGGGTAGAGGGCACTCAACTAATAAAGTGGACAAAATCCTCTCCAATCACTTCATGTAGCTGCGTTCCTTAACCCTGAAGCAGTGAGCAGGGTAGGAAGAGCAGGTAATGTGATGTGGGCAGTGAGTATGCATGTGTTTTGTGGAGAGAAGGTGAGCAAGAGGATATTCACTGCCTTTTGCTAAACGATTATGGAAAAATTATGACCCCTAACATAGGTGTTATCGCAGATAGTAAGAGATGAGTTTTATTAATAAAATTCTGGCTTCAGCAAGATGCAAAGCATAAGAATTCATTAGCTGTCTGCCTGATGCATATTTGATTGAGTCATTCAGCCCCAGTAATAAAGACTTTCCCTGTCCTCCCACACACACATACAGGATTTTTTTTATTCTCTGAGTGCTGTCTTCTAGTGACCCAAAGCCTTGCTCTGGTGGGACAGGTTGTGTGTCACCTCTGAGAGGAACATTTTTGGTCAGTGATAGATCTAAGTCATGATGCTCTAATGTGGTAATAACCACATAACTTCGTTTAACTTGAGCAGACTTTAGAAGGTCGCAACCTGGGATCTCAGAAACCTTTATGGCTACTTTGTATCTGCACAGAAATTATCACTTGAAAGACAAATACTAACCCATTGAGCACTGAACAGGATACAAAAAGAATGAAGTAAGCTCACACCTCCTTGGTTTTTAGTCTAAGACTTCATAAAGTTATATACTGTAGTGGCACTGGGATTCCATGAGCTTTTAACTGCAATTCCACCAGGTATAGCAAATAAAAAGTTGTATATTTTCTCTGCTACCTTGTAAACTGCTTTAATGAAATCTGTACCTGCTTGTATGTTACTGCTTGGGCTCACTTTCATTTGGGAAAAATATTTCCATCATGATTTTAAACAGGATTTTTCTGGTTTCTTGAAACTAAAATGGGATCTCAAGCCAGGAGTCCATATTCTTCCTTACAGGAATCTATCACCCCTGCAGCACCATCTCTCTTTAATCTCAAGAAATAGAAAGTAGTATAAATAAGTGGTTTAGAGATGCAAAAATTACACCTGGAGAGATTAATTCACTTTTCAGCATGGGGGCACTACATGCTGGTTCTACTAATAATTAGAAGAAATGGTTGGAATTGGGACGCCTTGGCTTTGAAGCTGTGCCAAGGCAAAGAAGGGAATATAAAATCGACAGATACACATAAAACAGCAAGAAAATGGTTCTGTAATCCATTGGGAAGGCACCTGCCAGGGAAAGGAGATGGATTGATTAGGTCGGTATTTCCCACACTTCCCCTACTCGTGGCAAGGGCTGCTGCCTATAAAATAGAAATAGGTTGCCAGCCTTTATATGTAATCACCTTTCTTGTACCCTGTATGTTCCCTTATAGTTGGTGCTGCTTTTAGCAGTGTTGAGAGTTGGTTCTGATCTGCTTTGGTTGCTTCTGAATGTGAGGTAATGTTAGCTAGATGTGAACTGTACTTGTTCTCTTCATCATGTTCCAAATTATGACTTGAAACTCTCTCCCTTTGTACTAAGGAATATTTTGTTCTATGTCTGCAAGAACATGGGAGATGGCTGAAGGGGAAGTGTTTTTTGCTTTCTGTTATTTGCAAAAGATTAACTGGCCTTCAAATGCAACAGGTGATAGTGGCACCTGTACTGCTTGGTAGTATTGTTTCCTGCAGTTAGTTTCCATATCAGTGATCCCTTTGTGCTTTGGAAGGGCCACCATGACAACCCCAGAATCCGCCTCAAAGGAACTATGCCTCTTCCATGCCCACCTCAAGTATGTCCTGTTAAAAACTGCGCAGATGAAGAATATTTGAGGGATCTTTGTCATACTTTTCTTTCTTGAGCAAAACCTTAAAATCTTTGAAAGTTATCATAAGCCTGGCTGATTTACAAGTAGATTTTTCAAAAGGCTGTAAATTCTGGTGGTTTTACTGGAGCACCCAAGCCAGGTCTGGGGGAATTACAAGCAGAGGAGTTTGACAAGATGCATTTTTTTTTCCTTATTGGCTTTCTCACGAGGATGAATTGGGTTTATGACATTTTCCATTCTTCTTTCATCTTTTTCTCAGGAATGGATTGGATATTCATTCTTCAGTAGATTTTCTTTTTCTCAGAATATATTTTCACAGACTTTTTCAGCTCTCATCAGACATTCCCTTGCTTCCCCACAGCTGCTGAGGTTGTAAATGGGGTACCTGATGCATTGCTGAAAAGATGAGTCCTTCAAAATGTAGAATGTTGAAAAGGTCAAAACAACTCTACACAGCACTGTGGTTAGTGCATACTGTAAGTATTAGCATTCAGATACCTTCCACTATGGCACAAATTGAAACAAGGGATTAAAACAATCCCTTCTCATGAGCAGTATGGATGGAAAATGGAAAAGTGGGATGGAAAATGGAAATTAACCTGTTCCTGTAACTGTTTTTTTACATTTTAATCATTTTGTGTTTGCCTTGGTGTCTTATTTATCATTAGTTTCTAAATTTTATTTTGCTGCTTTATATCTGAATGCTACTTTCAGAGCCTGTGATCAAAAATCAAACTGTAAATAGTTTTGAGACAAGATGCTTGAAGTTGAAAAACTAAAATATTTTGCTTATTTCACATTTTTTTCAAGAATTGTTTTCCAAATATAAAGTATTCAAACACATTTGATCCACCTGAAGCTGTTTTTTTGGTGCTTGAGAGGTTTGTTCTGGGCTATCACCCACCTGGAACCTGGGCTAAGGCATGATATTAACAAAGTTTAGTCAGGTATGTTGTTGTGCTGATGTTGTGCATGTGCATCAGCTGTATATTGTGTCCAGGTAGCCATAGGAACATAAATTATGAACTGCTTAGAGCAGGATGAGGAAAAAAACCTCTGTGAAATGTTCAGTCTCACTAAAACAAATTTTCATGCCCTAGCTTATCTTCATCATTGTTTGCTCTAAGTCTGTAACAGTCACTTCTGTGGTTGATCCAGTACTTTAATATATATAACCATGTCTGACTTTGTCATTACAAACTCAATCAAAACCTTTCATGTAGTGGATTCTTGTTTAGCCAAATAACCCTTTTCCATTCCTCGAAGCTACTCAAATAAATACAAAGTGGGATTAAATTTTCCAGGGGTTTATGTTACAGTATTGACTGCCGAATGTTATTTTTCTTCAGCCAAATATTTATTTTGCAGTCCCAGTAGGGTCTCTTTGTGGCAATATTCTATATTGTTTGTGGCATCTAGTTCAGCAGCTTTCAGCATTCTTCCAGTGAAGAGAGGAAGACAGCATCTTGCATGCAGTGTGCTCTGACCCACCAAGTTAGGTGACATGAGCATGATGTTTAGAGCTGCACTTGTAGCATAGATTGTATTCAGAGAAATTACAGGGAGATGCCAAAAAAATCAGGGATGTTGGTGATCATGCACAGGAACCTCATACACACTGAACACCAGTACACAATGACTGAGCAGTAGTCTTCAAGCAGTTGCTGTTGTAGCAGGTGGATGGCTGGTTCTACCTGACAGTTGATGTACAGATATTCGGTACTCTTATTATCCCTCAATCTGTATTAATGGTGTGACTGAATTCACAAGGTCTGTGGTGAGGCAGCACCTGCAGAGGGGGCACAACTGGCAAGGTTTTCTATCAAGCTTTCTTAGCAACTTAATTGTTAATTTTCACTTGAGTGCTTTGCAGGACTGTTGTCAGGTGCATTATGGCTAAATTGCAACTATCTCTTATGTGTATTTTAAGACTCTAAGAGATTGGGTCTTATATTAGTGTTTGCTATTGACAGCTTGTGAAGTTGGAGAGCAGAATGTGGCTGTTTAGGATAAATAGGAAGATAGGCTGAGAAAATTGGGGCTGTTCAGCCTGGAGAAGAGAAGGCTGCGTGGAGACCTCATAGCAGCCTTCCAATACCTGAAGGGGGCCTATAGGGATGCTGGGGAGGGACTCTTCATTAGGGACTGTGGTGAGAGGACAAGGGGTAATGGGTTTAAACTTAAACAGGGGAAGTTTAGATTGGATATGAGGAAGAAATTCTTTACTGTGAGGGTGGTGAGGCCCTGGAATGGGTTGCCCAAGGAAGTTGTGAATGCTTCATCCCTGGCGGCATTCAAGGTGGGGTTGGACATAGCCTTGGATGGTATGGTTTAGTGTGAGGTGTCCCTGGCCATGGCAGGGGGGTTGGAACTTGATGGTTGGTCCTTTCCAACCCTAACTATTCTATGATTCTATGATTATTTATAAATAGGATGGAAGAAAATTGACAGCTAAAGCAACATGAAGAAACCCAAGAAGGGTACTTTTAATAAGCTAGCATTAGAGCAAATCCATTCCAACAGCATAAAATAAAGGAGGAACCAACTTCTCAGGAGGTGATGCTTTTCTATGGAAGCCCTGCTCCTATACTTGAACTGTTAAAATGCAACCAGGTTAGGCCTTAAATCCCTGGATTTAGGCATGCTACATTTTGCAAGTATGCTAGCCAAAGGCTTTCTAAATATGCTTCCACAAGGTTCTGCATAGCAGGACTTAGCAGAGAGCAGAGTGTCTTGGCATTCATTGCTTGTGCCTTGAGCATGATAACTGCTATCATGGAATGACAAAAGAGCACTTGACATGCTACTGTCATCCCACACCAGGCTAAGAAGTCTTACTGCTGCTCCTGAACATACATTTTGCATACTCCAAATGCCAGATCCAGTGCTACGCTAACCTTGTGCCAACACCATCTAGTGCACTGAGGCTGCAGATTGCTAAACTGGCCCTGCTTACAGCTCTAACTCCTACCAACTTATGAGGAAAATACCAGCCTGAGGGAGACAAAGCTTATTTTCACCCTGTGTAAATGTTAAGTAGAGACTGTTTCCACACAACTAATCAGTAAGCAAAAGAGAAATAACTTTAATTGGGTAAATGGACAGTTTTAATGGATTTTGCTTCTGTCCACGTAACAAAATACTTTCAGATCTCAAAGTGATAGCTGCACTAGGAATGCCTGTAAAGAGAGCTAAAAAAAAAGTATTGACCTGAGGCTCAGAACGAAGCCTCTTATCCTTGCAGCATCTTTTCAATTAACAGTGAATAGTATTTTAAGCTCACCAAAGTTTAAATTATACCAGACATTCAGTGTTTGTCTTTTAATTGGCTGCGTGGATTAATGAGCTAGGTAGAGAATCCTGTGTTCCATTTCTTGGTATATAATGAGACCTGTCCTGAAATACTGCCATTAAATTACCTTTTAGGTACTTACTAAAACTTTTCCAACTTGAGCATTACCTTTATAACAATCCATGGCATTGATTTAAATACTTTACCAGTGAAAATTTTCAAGTAGCTGTAATTGCAAGTTTTTCTTTTTGTATTGGAAAGTATCTGCGCTATGCTATTATTAACTTATTTCTATTAAGAAAATTATGTAACATGCCTTTTTAGTGAATATTCTTCAATATTTTTGTGGCAAGGTTAAGATTTTGTACCCAATTTAATTGATTTTTATTGATTTGCCAGTGTAAAGAGGAGAATAGCTAAGAAGGGTTGGTGAGTATGTCTGAGAGTACAGAAACTAAGATAATGGTGAGTGAAACTGTTTAATCTGAGACATCACTCACCTTTTCTTCTTTGAAAACAATCCCAGGGAGGGGTACATGTGAATAATCTTAGAGAATATGTGTTAATTAGAAATAAGACATCTGAGTCTGTGTTATTAATGAATGGCACACTATATTTATTCTGATTCTGGAGCACCTTGTTCTCTTAGAAAGAAATAGCTTCAGAAATTTAAATTGTAGAATCTAAATTATCAATCATATTTCAATAAGTTTTACCAGCATCACCTGTCATTGTGTTCACCCCCTTACCTAGTTTAAATCTCACCTCTGATTAACCTACCATGTAAAAATAAAGGGGTTCTGTCTTTGTCTTCATAAGCTTATTTTTATGGATGAGCAATTCTGTAATGTCCCTTCCTGAGATCATTGCTGGGACTGCTGCTGTGGCCATAATGTTTGTCTTAATCATCTGACCCCTGCACTCACACTTTTAATAAGATCACTTCTTTTTATTTTTTTTCTTTCTATGTAGCCGCTTTGGGAGCATGAATTCTTGTCCTACACCATCCTCGTTCCCTGTCGTTCTCTATTTCATTGTCCCCTTTAAAAAATTGGCTCTGTCTGATGTCTGCAATTTATTTGTTATTCAGCCTTAATTGGGCTGGTAGGAAGCTGGGGCCACTTTGAGCATAGTGAGCATTGAAAATATTCATACTGATTCCTTCTTAGCTATATACATTTCTCTTCATCCTTAGTTTGTTTACATACTGGTCATAAATATGTATTTTGATTCCAAAATCTCACAATCTATTTCTTTGGTTTTGTATCACCTTCTGTTGCATTATTCTGTGGTTATTAATGGGAAATCTGAATGAGATTTTATAACTATTGTATGCTAATTCTTCAATTGTATAATAGCCAGATAAATTTCAGGGAAAAAGGGCTTGTAAGAAGATGAAGATACCGGGGCTTTTATGTGACTCAGACATGCTGTGAACATGAATGTTCCCTTCGACTAGTACTTGCCAGGATGCTTGTGGGACTTTACCATTTCAAATGATTCAAGTCTCAGTTACCCTTACATCTGCTAGTTTGATGCCCTCGCATGTACTGTAGCTTCTAACAGTGTGTGTAATTAACCTTCAGTAATACAAGTGATCTTTGTGATACTAAACCAAAAGTTTGGTATCAAAGAAATGCAAGGTGTTCCCTGGATAAGGTTGACCAGCTACCTGGTCAGACCTCTGCCTGCCTCTGCTTCACCATGTCTTTTTCACAGATCACACAGACTAATGTGCTAATACTGCTTTTGCTGAGTAAATTTAAAGGAGCTTGCAGTGGTCCCTGAGTGCATGGAGAATCCTGATTTAAAAAAAAAAAAAAAAAGAAAAGAAACAAGCAGTTTTTCAGAATTGGAAGAAATAATGCCAAAGTGTAATTTATTAGAGAAGACACATGAAAATTGGTCTGAGACAGGAACGCAGGAAGTGCCAAGCTGAAACCATTACAGGGGAGGAAGGAAAACTGGAATGCTGTAGAGATGGAGAAGAGAAAATGCTACAAGTTGTCAGGAAAAAAAGCAGACTGGAAAGCAAAGGAACAGATGTCTCACTTTGCCATACAAGAAGTTTGCTTTTTCAGCATTTAACCATTGCCTCTCGTGTTCTTAAACACTAATTCACTACATGTATCATGAAAGTTGTGGGTTATAGATAACACTCGTAGATGTACACTACATTGTGTGAAAAGCTCAAAGAAAAATGTAGAAGTACCACTGTTTACATCTTTTCAAGATTTCTCTGAACACAGAATATGCACTTGCAAATGCAGAGTTAACCTCTAGCAAAAGCATGCAGCTATCTGATCATACTGGTTATTCTAATATTATATCCAATTCTTGGGTTTCAATTCTGTCATCTAGAGAACTAAACAAAAGAGGAGTTTCCATTGCTTGAACCCATTTCATTTATATTGCTTGAATAGTTGAAAAAAAATTACATTTGCACAAGTCATTGTTAAAGATGGGCTAAGAAATAAAGGAACACAAAGTACATGTGAATATTTTCTTGTTTGATATAGGAAATTGCGCATGAATAAATGGGTGGGTTTTCAGGGAATATTTATATACAAACACAGGGACTTCTGCAGCTTATGTATGATAACGGTGTGTATAAGGAGAAACAGAAAGCATTGCATCCTAAATGCAGTGCAGGTAGCATTGGCTGAACCTGAGGGCTGGATCAATAGAAACAAAAAATGTAATGGTGTGGTATGAAATTCAGGGTTATGGATTATGCTTATATGAAGCGATGATGATGCATAACAGAGCAAGGCAAGTCCTAGAATCTGTTAGTTTTCTCAGGGTCTCAAACTTGGGGTAGTTTCAGAAGGGAAAGCGTTTTTAATGCCCAAACTGCATACAACTACTAGGACTTTTTCCTAAACAGTTCTTTGCGGAAGCCAAGCTACTGCCAGCTTTGCTATGTAGTGGTGTATGTTGCAAAATTTATTTATTTATTTATTTATTTCTGCTGTGAGTTTTCACCCCTTCCTCAATACCAAATGACTTCTATGCACTCCTTTTTTATAATTATGTCCTGGATTCAGCAGTAGCAGTCATTTTTCTCTTTCTTAGTAGCTGCACAGTGCTGTGGCTCTGACTTTTGGCCTGGGAACAGCGCTGATAACACATTTTGGTATTGCCGCTTTGGAGACAGAGGAAATTGAGCAGCTGTCCACCTTGCCTGGTCTCTCAGAGGATCCTTCTGTTGTGGGGTTGCTGAAGGTCAAAGAACAACAAGTGCCAATTGCAACCACAACAGTGCACCGGCGGCAATATTGCACCAACTGAGAGTCCCTGATTCCCATCCATGAGCTGATCTGTAGACTGGAGAGTCAAGGAGTGATCAGTAGGATCTGCTCACCCTTTAATAGCCCCATATGGCCAGTGCGAAAGTCTAACGGAGAGTGGAGATTAACAGTCGACTATCGTGGCCTGAACGAAGTTACACCACCCTTGAGTGCTGCCATACCGGACATGCTAGAACTTCAGTATGAACTGGAGTCAAAGGCAGCTAAGTGGTATGCCACGACTGATACTGCCAATGCATTTTTCTCTATTCCTTTGGCAGCAAAGTGCAGGCCACAGTTCGCTTTTACTTGGAGGGCCGTCCAGTACACTTGGAACTGACTGCCCCAGGGGTGGAAACACAGCCCTACCATCTGCATGGGCTGATCCAGACTGCACTGAAAAAGGGGCAAGCTTCAGAACACCTGCAGTACATTGACATTATTGTGTGGGGCGATACAGCGGAAGAAGACTTTGAGAAAGAGAGCAAAATAATCCAAATCCTGCTGGAAGCCCGTTTTGCCATAAAACGGAGTAAGATCAAGGGACCTGCACAGTAGATACAATTTTTGGGAACAAAATGGCAAGATGGACATCACCAGATCCCTACAGATGTGATTAACAAGATAACAGCAATGTCTCCACCAACTAATAAGAAAGAAACACAAGCTTTCTTGGGTGCTATGGGGTTTTGGAGGATGCACATCCCAAATTACAGTTTGATTGTAAGCCCTCTCAATCATGTGACCCGGAAGAAAATTGATTTTAAATGGGGCCCTGAGCAACAAAAAGCCTTTGAGCAAATGAAACGAGATACTCTTCATGTAGTAGCCCTCGGACCAGTCCAGACAGGGCTAGATGTAAAAAATGTATTGTACACTGCAGCCGGGGAGAATGGTCCTACCTGGAGCCTCTGGCAGAAAGCTCCAGAGGAGACTTGAGGTAGACCCCTCGGCTTTTGGAGTCGGGGATACAGGGGATCTGAGACCAGCTATACCCCAACTGAAAAAGAGTTACTGGCAGCCTATGAAGGGGTTTGAGCTGCTTCAGAAGTGATTGGCACTGAAGCACAGCTCCTCCTGGCACCCCAGTTGCCCGTGCTGGGCTGGATGTTTAAAGGCAGGGTCTCTTCTACACATCATGCAACTGATGCTACATGGAGTAAGTGGGTTGCACTAATTACACAACAAGCTCGAACAGGAAATCCCAGTCATCCAGGAATTCTAGAAGTCATCATGGACTGGCCAGAGGGAAAATATCTTGGAATGTCATTTGAGGAGGAGGTGATGTGTGCTGAAGAGGGCCCACCATATAACAAACTGTCAGAGAGTGAAAAGCAATATGCCTTGTTTACTGATGGGTCCTGCTGTACTGTGAGAAAGCATCAGAGATGGAAGGCAGCTGTATGGAGTCCTCGATGACAAGTTGCAGAAACTGCTGCAGGAGAGGATGAATCGAGTCAGTTTGCCAAGGTGAAAGCCATCCAGCTGGCCTTGGACATTGCTGAACGAGAAAAGTGGCCAGTACTTTATCTCTATACAGGTTCATGGATGGTGGCAAATGCCCTGTGGGGGTGGTTGCAGCAATGGAAGCAGAGCAACTGGCAACACAGAGGTAAACCCGTCTGGGCTGCTGCACTGTGGCAAGATATTGCTGCCCAGGTGCGGAACCTGGTGGTCAAGGTACGCCATGTAGATGCTCATGTAGCCAAGAGTTGAGCCACTGAGGAACACCAGAACAACAAACAAGTGGATAAAGCTGCTAAGATTGAAGTGGCTGAGATGGACTTAGATTGGCAACATAAGGGTGAATTATTTTTGGCCTGGTGGGCCCATGACACTTCAGGCCATCAGGGAAGAGATGCAACATACAGATAGGCTCATGATTGAGGGGTGGACTTAACAATGGACACTATTGCCCAGGTTATTCATGGCTGTGAAACATGTGTTGCAATTAAGCAAGCTAAATGGTTAAAGCCTCTTTGGTATGGAGGATGATGGCTGAAGTACAAATATGGGGAGGCCTGGCAGATTGATTATATCACACTCCCACCAACCTGCCAAAGCAAGCGCCATGTGCTTACCATGGTGGAAGCAACACCAGATGACTGGAAACATACGCTGTGCCCTGCGCCACTGCCCGGAACACTATCCTGAGCCTTGAAAAACAGATTTTTGTGGAGACACAGCACCCCAGTGGGAATGGAGTCAGACAATGGGACTCATTTCTGGAACAGCCTTAGAGACATTTGGCCCACATAGCATGGCATTGAGTGGGTATATCACATCCCCTACCATGCACCAGCCTCTGGGAAAATTGGACTGTACAATGGGCTGTTAAAAACTACACTGAGAGCAACGGGTGGTGGGACTTTCAAACTTTGGGATACACATTTACCAAAAGCCACCTGGTTGGTCAACACCAGAGGATCGGCCAACAGGACTGGTCCAGCCCAGTCAGAACTTTTACGTACTGTAGAAGGAGACACAGTTTCTGTGGTGCACATAAAGAATTTGCTGGGGAAGACAGTCTGGGTTATTCCTGCTTCAGGTAAAGGCAAACCCACTCATGGGATTGCTTTTGCTCAGGGACCCAGATATGCTTGATGGGTAATGTGGAAAGATGGGGAAGTCCAATGTATACCTCAAGGGGATTTGATTTTAGGGGAAAACAGCCAATGAACTCAATTGTATGCTGTTGCCTGCTATGTAGCACTTTTATAGCCCACCAACTAGGTGTCTTCAGGCCACCAGCAACTGGCCCTGACTTCCTTCTGACCATCGCCCCAACAAAGAATGAACTTTGTTGAAACCAAACAAGGTCTGCGGTAAAGGAATGATCAGCGTCAGCAGGCAATGATCCAACACTGCACACAGCCTCTCCTGCTCTGAAAGACTGCTACAAGAGACGGAGGCCTACATCATGTACCAAATGGACTCAGCCGCTTTATAAGGGTTGGTCCATGCACTAATAAATGATCTCTATGTGTGTGTGTATGTATATATATATATATATGATAAGAGTGATGGTATATTGAAAATGCGGGATCTGAGCATGATGTGAATAGTATGGAATAAGGGGTGGATACTGTCCTGGGTTCAGCAGTAGCAGTCTTTTTTCTCTTTCTTAGTAGCTGGTGCAGTGTTGTGTTTTTGACTTTTGGCCGGGGAACAGTGCTGATAACACCGATGTTTAGTTGCTGCTCAGTAATGTTCACTCTGACCAGGGACTTTCTGACTCTCATGCTCTGCCAGGGAGGAGGGGAAGCCGGGAGGAAGCAGAGACAGGGCACCTGACCCAAACTGACCAAAGAGGTATTCCATACCACAGCATGTCACGCCCATTATATAAACTGGGGGCAGTTACCCAGAAGGGTTAGATCACTGCTCAGGTCAGGCCGGTTTTCAGTCGGTGGGTGGTGAGAGGTTGTGTTCTCTTGTTATTTCCCTTATCATTATTGTTATTGGTGGTAGCAGTAGTGGTTTGTGTTATACCTTATTTAATGGACTGTTCTTATCTCAACCTGTGGGAGTTACATTCTTTCGAGTCTTCTCCCCATCCCTCGGGGGGGGGGAATGAGAGGGCGACTACGTGGCTGACTGGCCTTAAACCACGACAAATTAATTAAACATAATGATTTTGGTTTCACTTATGCTATTTATGGATTTGTTCAAACAATATATTTTGTACAGAGAGGTTTATAGAGACTTGTTTCTACATAGTCAAATGTTTTGGCCACTGCCTGTTGACAAACTGGCCTTTCCATTAGATTCTGACACAGTAATGTGTCATGTCTTCTGAAAATGGAATCATTACAGCAGTTATAAAACTGCTTCAGTTCATAGAATCATAGAATCATAGAATAGTTAGGGTTGGAAAGGACCTCAAGATCATCGAGTTCCAACCCCCCTCCCATGGGCAGGGACACCTCCCACTAAACCATGCCATCCAAGCCTATGTCCAACCCCACCTTGAACGCCGCCAGGGATGAAGCATCCACAACCTCCCTGGGCAACCCATTCCAGGGCCTCACCACCCTTACAGTAAAGAATTTCTTCCTCATATCCAATCTAAACTTCCCCTGTTTAAGTTTAAACCCATTACCCCTTGTCCTCTCACCACAATCTGTGTTTATTTTGGGTAATGGCATTTAAAATTGGTTGGCTGGTTTTTCCTCATGTAATCAAGAAATGGATCTAGAATCCTTTTTTCTTAAAAGTTATTCCTTGTGGCTAACACAAGAGGGGAGGTAGTGTAGAAGTCTTCAGCAAAACTTGTCTTTACTAAGTTTATTGAGGCGATCAGTCCTAGGTCTGTGAATATGCGAAGCTTTCATTCTGTTGTTTTGTTTTGGAAAGGTTAAGATGTATAAATACCTTTGTCAGAGGTCATTGGCAAAGTTATTTATACCCACTGGCTGGTTAGCCATGCCTTTGAATGCTTGCTGATTTCTCATCCATTTTCATATGTTTTCTGCTACAGCTGTAGCTCTGTTTCTGGTCTTTTCTGAGTTAGTCCATACTGAAAGCTTTTGCCTCATTTCCTTATAAGTCACAGAATTTTGGTGAGATCAAAACTAGATCTACAGAAACACAAGATGATCAAGTGTAAATGTTATATCATGGGAACAGTTGAGAAGCCATTTTTAAACTGCTAAGCAGAATGATATTTTCAGTCTTGGAGGTGACTAGGGAGTTTCAGCTAGCTTATTTATATAGAAAAGAAAACGTAGAACTCTGTCATCCATTCATTTTTGATAAATGTAGGTTTAACACATTTCTCCTGGAGTGTGCCTTAGCAAGGGCAAGGTGTTTCTTCCACCTTCTCCTATTGGTTTGGTGCATTGAGAAGTTGCTACTTTCATCAGACCTTATTTCATGTACCATAATTGGAGGTTAGAGATCAGTATGTCTGATATGGCAGTTCCCATGCTTTTAGCCATAACCTTACACTGTGGCTGCTTTTGCACTGATAATGGAAAGTGGGTTTTTTGATGTATTTTTTTATTTGCTCACTAATGCAATTCTCTTTAAATTTTATGTGTGACCTTAATCTCCATCAAGAGATTCATAGTCAATTTTCAAGGTTGCCTACATGTTTCTCATTGCATCCAGCTCAGTAAAACGCCGGTAAGCTTCATAAAAGTTCCAGACTGACTCTTGAAAACTCTGTTGTACAAACTTTCTCTTCTCAAAATTGCCTGTGTTCAGATTTTAAGAGAAAAGTGGCATCACTTCGAGTTACTGAATATCTTTAATTTCATATTTGATGTATTTTCTCCAAGAGCTTAGAGAATTAGAAGGCGTTAATTTTGCCATCATGGGGGTGCAGCTGAATAATTTTACTAACTGCTGCCCAAGTTGTAGTACAGGAGCTCTGAAGTCTTGACATATACAAGCTCAAAATGATTTACACATTTAACAAAAAGTTTTAGCAGTGTAAAAAGTGGTTGGCAATGGTATACAAGCTAACCTATGCCCTTTAACGTTATTACCTTCCAGAAACTGCCAGTCTTAAATGATTAAACAATCAATCATAACACCCCGGGACAACAGCAACCACCAGAGCCATCTGAAAAAACGGACTTCTTGAATGTTTTATTTCCTGGACATTGTTGGCTCTTTAGAATGATTTACCAGTAAGGACAGTCGAATTAGAGGTTTTCTGCTGTTCTAGTGAAGTATTTTATCTCTAGTGTGGGAGGGTTTATTTGGGTTTTTTTTAGGGGGGAGGTTTTCATTTGAAAGTTCATAATCCCACGTTTCTAGAACAGCTGTAACTTTAATTACTTCATCTGAAGTGGATAGCACAGTAATGGACAGACAGTTCAAACTAAAAGAGAGAAACTGTTTTGAATTCAGGAACATGCTTTTTGTTGACACAAATATACTTCCTAGTCTGTTAATGTTACAATTTTTTTATAACTTTTGTGCGACATCAGCATGTGTTGATTGCCTCTAGGAGAAGTTTTTTAAGTTTCTGCTCATGTATGATTTTGTGGATTTTCAGTTAGAATGATAGAACTCCATAAAAACAGACTTTGAAAAATATTTTTGGCATTAGGATGTTAGGATTGTTGTAGGTTTTCGTAGTGTCATGGGTTCAGCAGCAGCAGCCATTTTTCTCCTTCGTAGTAGCTGGTGCAGTGCTGTGTTTTGGACTTTCAGCCTGGGTACAGCACTGATAACACCAGTGTTTTCAGTTACTGCTTGGTAATGTTTTGGTCTGACCAAGGATTTTCTGAGCTTCATGCTCTGCCAGGGATGAGGGGGAGCCGGGAGGAAGCAGAGACAGGACACATGACCCAAACTGACCAAAGAGGTATTCCATACCACAGCACGTCATGCCCAGGGTGTAAAAACGGAGAGCATGAGACTCTTAATCTCAGGGTGTGGGGATTCGCACTGGGTCGGGCTTGGTATTGGGTGGTGAGCAGTTGTATTCTCTTTCCTTGTATTTGCCTTGTCATTATTATTATTGGTGGTAGCAGTAGTGGTTTATGTTATACCTTAGTTACTGAACTGTTCTTATCTCAACCTGTGGGAGTTGCATTCTTTCGATTCTCCTCCCCACCCCCCCCGGGAGCTGGGAGGAAAAAGGAGGGGGGAGTGAGAGAGCGACTGCGAGAGTTATAGAGGCTTAAACCACAACACATAGAAATGTATTTATTTGTATTAGGTTAAAAAAAAAATAAATCACCCTAGTCAGGGTTTTTGGATGAATTGTCCAGTAATTGATTTTGTTTCTCCACTTGTTTAATCTTCTGCATTCTTAAAGGCAGTGCCTGTACTACAAGTCTGTCTCTGAAACTGAGATAATGGTGGTGGCAAGAAGCAGTTTTCAGTACTTAATGCTACAGTCTGCATGTTACGGCGTTGCGTAAATAGAGGAGAAACTTGTGTATTTTATGTATGTACACACACACTAAATGCCTCCAAATAAATTCACAATTTTACTGGGTGGCTACCCACGAGTCCCCACAGTCAAATACAGGGGAATTAATTTATGCACATACAAACTAAGAAGCAGCAGCATAAGGAGCATATTGTTAATGCCTGGTCTACAGAAAATTGCATATATGCCTGCCAGCGGTTGAATGCGTGTAATAGTATTTTAATGCTTTTCTGAGGTTTGTTTCTGGATAATGTACTGGACTCTTGAGCATTGAGTGTAAGTCAGCTGCTGAAATGCTGTGAACCCCAACACTTTGCAGCTCCTGTGTGGCCTGGTTCCTGGCTTTCAGTGTTCTACGACTTGCCACTCTGAGCCATTCCTCCCAAACTGCCACAACATCCCCTCTTCCTAGTCCACCCACAACTCTCCTTCCTAGTAAGCCACTGTTGTGCAGGAGTGTCCTCTCTTATTTATCTGTCCAAACAGGTCTTTTCAGGTGACCTGTTGGAAATGCAAATAGAAAATTGTATTGCATGTGTCTATTTCCACACCACCACCTCTGCATGCTTCTTATGTTTATGGTAAAGTATGTGGGTGGGTGGCAGGCAAAAGGAACATGCATGAAAATAATTCTAAATACTCTCTTTCTGTGCCAGTGTTGCTAAGCTCATCTGTACGCTTCATTGAAACACTGAATATTTAACATCACAAAAAAGTATCCGTATTCCACCCATGGTGGAGGTTATAATCCCATTTGCCAAAATCATAGAATCATAGAATCATAGAATAGTAAGGGTTGGAAAGGACCTCAAGATCATCGAGTTCCAACCCCCCTCCCATGGGCAGGGACACCTCCCACTAAACCATGCCATCCAAGGCTATGTCCAACCCCACCTTGAATGCCGCCAGGGATGAAGCATTCACAACCTCCCTAGGCAACCCATTCCAGGGCCCCACCACCCTCACAGTAAAGAATTTCTTCCTTATATCCAATCTAAACCTCCCCTGTTTAAGTTTAAACCCATTGCCCCTTGTCCTCTCACCACAGTCCCTAATGAAGAGTCCCTCCCCAGCATCCCTATAGGCCCCCTTCAGGTATTGGAAGGCTGCTATGAGGTCTCCACGCAGCCTTCTCTTCTTCAGGCTGAACAGCCCCAATTTTCTCAGCCTATCTTCATACGAGAGGTGCTCCAGTCCCCTGATCATCCTCGTGGCCCTCCTCTGCGCTTGTTCTAACAGTGCCATGTCCTTTTTATGTTGAGGACACCAGAACTGCACACAATACTCCAAGTGAGGTCTCACGAGAGCAGAGTAAAGGGGCAGGAGCACCTCCATCGACCTGCTGGTCACACTCCTTTTGATGCAGCCCAGGATACGGTTGGCCTTCTGGGCTGCAAGCGCACACTGCCAGCTCATGTTCATTTTTTCATCAACCCACACCCCCAAGTCCTTCTCCACAGGGCTGCTCTCAATCTCCTCCCCACCCAACTTGTAGCTGTGCCTGGCATTGCTCCAACCCAGGTGTAGGACCTTGCACTTAGCATGGTTAAACTTCATTAGGTTGGCATCAGCCCACCTCACAAGCGTGTCAAGGTCCCTCTGGATGGCATTCCTTCCCTCCAACTTATCAACCGAACCACACCGCTTGGTGTCATCGGCAAACTTGCTGAGGGCTCACTCAATCCCACTGTCCATGTCACCCACAAAGATGTTGAACAAGACAGGTCCCAACACCGATCCCTGGGGGACACCACTCATTACTGGTCTCCAGCTGGACACTGAGCCACTGAGCACTACTCTTTGCATGCGGCCATCCAGCCAGTTCTTTATCCACCGAGTGGTCCACCTATCAAATTGATCTCTCTCCAACTTAGAGAGAAGGATGTCATGTGAGACAGTGTCAAAGGCTTTACACAAGTCCAGGTAGATGACATCAACTGCTCTGCCCCTGTCCATCAGTTCCGTAGCCCCTTCATAGAAGGTCACCAGATTGGTCAGGCAGGATTTCCCCTTAGTGAAGCCATGCTGGCTGTCACCAAGCACCTTGTTGGTTTTCATGTGCCTTAGCATGCCTTCCAGGAGAATCCGCTCCAAGATTTTGCCAGGCACAGAGCTGACACTGACTGGTCTGTAATTCCCTGGGTCATCCATTTTCCCCTTCTTAAAAATGGGGGTTATATTTCCCTTTTCCCAGTCATCGGGAACTTCACCTGACTGCCATGATTTTTCAAATATGATGGGCAGTGGCTTAGCAACTTCATTTGCCAGCTCCTTCAGGACCCGTGGATGGATTTCATCCAGTCCCATGGACTTGTATACATTCAGGTTCCTAAGGTGGTCCCGAACAAGATCCTCCCCCACAGTGGGCCCGGGGTCCCCACCCTCACCGTCCCCGCGTCTGCCTTCCAAGACTTGGGTGGTGTGGTCAGAGCATTTGCCGGTAAAGACTGAGGAAAAGAAGTCATTAAGAAGCTCAGCCTTCTCCAAATCCAGGGTAGCCAGTTCTCCCGATAGCTTCCGGAGGGGGCCCATGGTGTCCCTAACCTGTCTTTTATTGGCAATGTACCTATAAAATCCCTTCCTGTTATCCTTAACATCCCTAGCCAAGTTTAATTCTAAGTGGGCCTTAGCTTTCCCAACCTGTTCCCTAGCTTCCCGGACAACATCCCTGTATTCTTCCCAAGCCGCCTGACCTTGCTTCCACCTTTTATAAGCCTCTTTTTTCCTTCAAATTTTGCTCAGCAGCTCCTTATCCATCCAAGGAGGTCTCCTGGCCCTCCTGCTGAACTTATATGTTTATTCTTTGTAATTTCTCAAAGGGGGGTTTGACTGTCAAAACCCCATTTGATTTAAGTGTACTAGTGCTGTTGGAAATTATGCTAATAAAAATTAACTTTGTCTAATTTCACTGTTTATGAAACAAATTACCAAACTGACCTCAAATAAGCAAGTGTATATTTAGTAAGTGTCCTCAAAATCACTCATTTTTATTAGAAATGACTTGTTACTGATTCTGAAAAAGTCTTTATTGAATTGTTTTGTGTTTATATTCTCTCAGAATCAGTATTTGCTTGTTCATAGTAATGGTATGTGCGTATAGTACTTTACAATTGCAATCATAAGGCCAGTACTACAGTTCTTCTATTAAAGCAAATACAACAAATTTGCTTTAGAAAGGAAAAAGTATAAAGATAAAAAACTCAGTAAAGTGTTTTATGGACCAGATTTTTTTTTATTTTCCTCTAAAAGCTTTTATCACAAAAGAGTAAAGTTTGATAAAAATAAAAGTACAGGGAACTTGTGATTAATACTGATTTCAGTAAATACATTTAATTTCATACATTAGTATAGTCTAAGAATTCAATCTGAAATAAAGAAAGGCTGTTTTTTTTAGTCTGGCTTCAGAACATGAATTCGTTTATATTTTGTGAGGTAATGCAGGTGGTAAACGATAGATATTGTTCCTATAATGTACAATTATCCATGTTCAGCTCTACAGTTGAGGAAGGGAGTCTGAACTTCCTCAGTCATAAGAATTTGTATCTAGAACATACTGAAACAGGCTGAGGTGACGCTAATTCTCTGAGTGCCAGTCCTGCACTATAAATATTGTCTCTTTCATGGTTTTGGTCAATAGTTAGTTCTTAAGGTTAATGAAAGTCTTTACGTTAAAGGGAAGGTTTAAATTTCTACTGCAGTGCTGTATTTGCTGTAAGTGTAAGTCAAGTGAAAAATAATCCATATGGTAATAATAGTACTGCACTGGCTCTGGCCATCTGTACTATGGCTCTGGGAAGTGCCCTGCAGTGGGGTCCTGGATGGCAGTTACAAAAGCAGTGCTAAGCTGCTCAAGGAGCAAGAAGCTCTTTCCTCTGTTTTGCTCAGAAATGACTCTTCAGTGCCCAGAAAAGCTGTGACTAAGGTGGTGATGGTAGTCTTGAGACACAACTAATAACAGGCTAGATTTTTGGCAAACAGATAAATCTTGAAACTATTTTTATTTCAAGAGCAAAGCCAACAAAGGCTAAATTTTTAGCAGGGAAAATATTGCTTATTGCATATTTTGGCAGATGCATAAATTTGGTTCAATTTCTTTGCCTCTTCTGGAAGAGCAGTGGAAGAACGGACCCACCACCACCCAAAAAATTACAGCAAATATACATTTTACTCAGACAGCTGTTTGACTTTTTGTACACCGATGCAGCTTCAGTAGACCTGCAGAGATTGTCTATTTTGACTACGCTTATGTTCTGAAGTGATACTGTAAGGAGTCCTCAGTTGAAAGCAGAGATGTGACCAAATTTCCCTAGGCAGAAAAGCTTCAACCTTTGTATGCTATGGTGAGCAATTAATTTCTACCCTGTTATGTAGTTTAACAAGGGTGGGGCCAATGCCTAAATATTGCCATGGAATGTGTGCCTTGGTTTTAGGCAGATTTTCTGTATTTTACAAGTTACCACACCTCCTGGTCTTGATCCTCACAGGACTTAGCTGTAGGAATGCCTAGGCTGTGCATTACAAGAGATCTTCACTGAGGCATTTGCACCAGGTAAGCTGAGGTTATGGCAGTTCTGGGTATGAGCAACAATTTCATAGCCATATGTCCTGGGTTCCTTCCCATCCCTCCGGGATCAGGGGGAAGAAAGAGGGGGAAGTGAGTGAGCAAACTGTGTGGCTGAGAGGCTTAAACCACGACACGATACAGAAAACTTCAGTGGCTAATACTTAAGATTACAGAATGAATAGACATGAACTCCTTCTACAGGTCTGGACAGTTAAATATAGACCTTTTTCTGTGCTGTTTTCTTTCTCTATGCTGCTGTGCTATAAGGATGGATTTGCTCTCCCCTACACCCAATCATCATGTTTTCTTGCTTACATTTTTCATCCAGGCATGTGATCTTCTTGGAGTTAAATAGGCATATCCAAGTTCACAGCTGTATGACTGTCTAGACCAAAAACTTGACAAGTCTTTACCTGATGCAGATCAGCTGTACATTTTGATAGCTGATTTGGTTTGGTTATTTTTTTTGCTATCTGACCAGTGTTAAAACAGAGTTATATAGAAATACAATGTGGGAGATGAAGGAATCTTTAAAAATTCAGTACATATGCGACAGATTCTTTTTACTGTATTATTTGCAATACACTATTCACTTACTGTAAACATCCTAAAGGGTGTGAAAAGACTTCCAAGAGATATTTCAATGAGATCATTGTTGCGCTAAAGAAAGCAAAGATAATTTTTAAGCAAATACTAACAAAGATTTCATTAGATTAATGCAATATTTGAATTCTGCATATTTTTTCATATATTGGATAGCAAAATACGTTTTCTGTATTGAAACAATATTAGCTGGTTTGTATTAACACAACTCACAGGGGAAAAAATAAGAGCATTCTGATCTGCTAGTTTTAAAATCTGCGTTAAAATGAGGCTTCTAAAAAACATGAAGGAACATGAATGTGAACAACCTTTGGGAGCTGGAAAAATGTGAAGTACTACTTCTAATTTCACATATTTTAAATTCATTACATTCAGAATAAAGATTCCCAAGAAACTGTGTATATCGAAGGAGTATAGATCATGCTGCATAAAAAAAAAAATAAATTCTGTGAGACCCATTAAAAAAAAAAAACAAACCAAACTTGCTTTAAAATACTACATATCTGCAAAACCTTTCTTCAGTTAAACTGAGCAGTAAATAAAAGAATCTTAATGTCTTTGATATTTTTCCGTTCAGCCCTGCTCTTTGTGCTGCAATTGATTTGATTTGGGTACTTAGTACCCAGTTCGGCTATCCACATAGCTAAAGTAGAAGAAGTCGGAGGAGTAGCCGGATATGCAGTGGGCTTTCACGTGATGGTTGTTGCTGGGGAAACCACTCCCCTGGTACCCATGCAGCAAGCACGTCCACCTCTTCAGGCACACAGAAGCAGAAGCATCAGTCTGTCAGTTGATGAAAAGAAAGCAAAGCAGCTGTTCAGGAAATTTAATGCAGACAAGTAATTAAAGTGTTTAGGTACTTCAAATTTAAAAGTTATGATATTTTTCTTAAGGAGCCACCTAAGAGAACTGCATTAGTGTACTGTAAATGAGCTTTCACCAGCAAGCTTAAGGCTTTGGAGGAACTTACACTTCTGCTCTCCTATGTGGAGATAGATGTCAGCACAGCCAGTACTACACAGTCACTCTGTTAGATTATATGTGTGTGGTGCAGCCTCCAAAGGGAAATGGAAATCACAAGGCTGTATCTCTGTCAAAACTTACCTAAATGCCTATGTCTTCGAAGGGCATTAACACTACACTAAACACAAGCAGACTCCTCAGTCGCAGATGTCCCTTAAAATGCATCCCACTGGATGGTATGACCTGCTTGTCCATAGACTATTGTGAAGGGGACGTTTTCCATTTTCACTGAGTATACAATTAAAAGCAATGTATTGGCAGGAGTATACCTGAAAACTCTCAGAAACAAACGACCCACAAGACTACAACTCACAGAGTATCTAAGTACTAGCAGCTGTGCCTTTGAGGGACATCTTTTCTTCTGGTGAGTTGGTGGTTTCAAAGGTCTATGGGGACTGGACTTAGTCAAATGCTTCAGTAGAAATGCCCATTAAAAATACAGATTAATTTTTTAATGACCGGAGAGCTCATGAACATACATCCACTTCTCTGAAAGTGTCTGCCTAACAGTTGATCTGAGGCCAAGGTGTAGTAATTTCTTAGTTCTGTAGTATCAAAGGAGCTGTTAGCGTTTCACGTATTGTAATGTGTTGACTTGGATGATTGATATAATACAATTTTTGTATTGTATGGAGCACTTAAGGCCTGTTCTGTGCAAATTGTCTGGAAAACAAAACAGAAACCATAAGAGAGCTCTTCTGTCAATGTCTAAGCTTTACTTTGACCAGATTATCTCATCAAACTCTTTTCAATGGAAGACAAGTTTACCTATGCTGACCTATGAAGCCTTCTTGCTCTAAAAATCTTCATAAAAGGAGGAAAAGGAGCTCTGTTAAGCACTTGCCTGCCAATGTCCTCTGAGTAAGTGAAGATTTACAATTATAAGGAAACTTGGGATAGTAGTTAGGCCAATATGGCCATTTCTATCTTGTTTTCCGTAAGTTGTTCGTCTGCTTCACATGCTTCGTGATTTTTCACTTGTGCATATTGAATATAAAAGATGAGAAAAGATTATATTTGGCTTTGCTGTATTGATGTTACCCAAGCTAAGTAGTTGGAGAAGATTAACTTCATTATTCTGGTTCAATTCTAGTTTTGATAGTTATGCTGTATGCTTAAAACTCTCTTGGCAATTCCAAATGATTCATCTTTCTCTCACTTCTTACTAACTTCTGCATATTGCAGTTGTGTATAGTAAACTTCAGCTATCTTTCTCCCATGTGGGGCTGAAAATGATTCCTGTAAGGCATGTACTTAGCAAATCCATTTGTAAAGTGCATTCGGAAAGCTCATGAATGTGTCGGGAGTTACCATATAAATGGAAGATTATTCATTCAGTGTGAATTTAATTACATATTTTCTACGCAGTATAGTTTCCCTCCTGGAAATAACCCATAAAATTTCTGATGGGGTGTTGGGGGGATGATACCCACCTAAATTGGTGCCTGTTTTTTCATGTATTTGTAGAAATTTGGATTAATGAATGGATTATCAGGATTTTCTCCCAGCATGGTTTTCTTGAATGATTCTAATACCTCGATGATTGCTAGTCAATGTAGATGGGAGGCCATTAATAGTGAATACAATTGTTTTAATTCCCTATCTATGCATATATATTGTATTTTGCCAGAAACACACATTCCTATAGCATTGCTCTTTTAAAATGATATCACAATATAGCGCATGTCTTGAATCCTTTATTTTTTTTAAAAAAGTAATATAATTAGAGCTAAGTAATTTATAAATTTTACAAAAACATATATTTATGGCCTAACAAAATTTGATAAATTCATTATAGGTTTGAATACAAAACTTTTTAAGTAGTGATATAGGTAGGTGCATATATTTTCAAATGGCAATAATTTACTGAAATACCTGTTTAAATAAAGTTAAAATGTGCTAAGTAATTGCCTTTAGACCTTCAGACTTAAAAATACTGCATTCTATGTGAACAAAATACAGGTCTTATTAATTCTTGTTTCTTATGCTCACAGGTTGTGTTAGTCCATTTTTCTCCCTTTTCCTCTTACGAACTTTACTTGTCCATTTTATTTTCTGTTGCCTATAGGTCTTCCCCATGAATGCAAAATTTTAAAAATAAACAACCAATGGCTTGCTTTTAATTCATAAAGTTGCCCCTTTACCACAAAACTGTTAATTGGCCAGCACTTAATTAGTTCTGCAAGAGTCAATATAAAACTTGCATACCTGGATGGACAGTTCATTTTGTTCTTCTCACTTAATGTGTTCATGGAGAAACTACTGCAGGCCACTGCTGCCTCAATGTAAGTTTAAACATAAAGCAACCTCAGTGTGATATCCAGGAAAAGGACACTGGGCCTTAGAGGAATGGCATTTCTTCTCTTTCTTCAGACCTCTGTACTAACACTAAACTTTGTGGAGCTAAAAATCCTCAGTGGCCTTCTTAACAGATCCAGGACTTACTTTGCTTTGTACTTACATGGAGGTCACTGTGTTGAATAAGTGCTGCTCAGCCCATCTGGTTTCTGCATTGCAAACAGTTTCAGATCACCTTGAATTAGTCCCACTGAAATTATCCATAAGGATGGACAGGAATCAGTTGGATTTTTAAAGTAGGCATTTGCTATTTCAGTGCTTTATTAGTAACATATGGAAGTCACTCTTAAGGATTGATGATGGTACTTGTGTTATTTAAGAAAACTGTTTTATTGTCTGTAGTTGTCTCTGCAGGTATCAAGCTGCAGAGCAGAGATGTGACTGTACAACTCAGCATGGGTCCCAATTCTATTCTAAATTAAAACTATTTGACTTTAGTATTTCTAAGCCATAGTATTTCTAACACTACCTTTCAATACCTAAGAATGTATAGATGGCAACCTGACTGAATGTCCAAACAAATGTGCTAAATTGCTCTTTAATGTCATTGCTAAATATCGGATTGATTATTGTGCTGGCTAATATGAAAATACCGACTGCATGCGGAACATGTTATAGTTTTATTTATTTAGGGGAAAAGGAAAATTTACATAATTTTCCGTTCAATAAAATTTCCACACTGAATGAGAACTACCCCTAATCTTCCTCCTGCTAAACCCATGAACTACAGGAAGACTTTGAAGCCAGAAGTGAAAGGAGATTATGGGATGGCATCGATTTAATAAAGGTGGAAGGGCTGTTTTAATCTTACCTGTAATAAGCCAAAGTAGTGTGGAGTGAAACAGGAGCTCTTCTGTGCTGACATTTTGATGATGACAGCGTCTTCTGAAACTGGAATAATTTGTCTCTTAGAGCAGCTACGGGATTGTCAGAGCTCAGGGTTCCATTTTATCTTTTAATGGGAATTTCTGTTTCTGTACACATAGCTCTAAACTCAGTGACTGCTCCTTCATCCTTTTTTCTACAGTAAGTATATGCTGCAGCTGGTGTATCATAAAGTACCTGGGGCATGAAGCGGTACATGGAAGAATGTTGTCACTGTAGTGCACAGAACCACCATGGAAATAGTTTCCTTCAGGGTTCCTCATGTACTTGAATTAGCCCTGGTCCTGACCCACATCAGCTGAGCCAAGCTGATGCTGGCAGAAGCTCTCCCACTTAATGGCACTTGAATGTCCTTTTTTGGATGGGCTGCTGCAGTGCTCAGGATGCGTGCAGGTTAATCCTAACTTCTCACAGATCAGATGACAACCCCATGAAGGCAGAGAAACGTTTAGGATTATGAGGGCTAAAATTAAACTCTACAGCCAGCTGGCAGGCTGTCTGTCAGGAAGCCCTGCAGAACAAGAATATTGCTTGTTCTCCTGCCAGTTGGAGCACACGAACACAACTGAGTGAACAGCTGCAATGAAGCAAACAAATAGGTCTGATAGGAGAAAAAAAAAAAATATCTGTCCATGTTACAGAAAAATAGAAATTCTTACGAAGTTGCTTAATTATTTACAGATTAGATTCAGTGAGTAAGCTTTATTTGTTGCTTTTTTTCTTTGTTTTATAACATTCAACCCTACTTTGCCCAGTGAGTTTCCGTAAAGGTAATTGATGATGGTGTTTGTCAAAAGATAGTCATTTAGGCCAGTGAATATCTATTGATGCATTTGAATCCGATCATTTTGTTGGCATTCTTTGTTCGGCAGTTAACAAAAATTTATTTTGCTCAACACAGAGAGGCCTCACTAAAAATTTATAGAGTCATACAATAGTTAGGGTTGGAAAGGACCTTAAGATCATCTAGTCCAAACCCCCCTGCCATGGGCAGGGACACCTCCCACTATCATTGAGATGTCTTAGTTTTCAGGCTGAGAAGAATGTAAATAATATTATTCAAAGCCTTATTTGGTCAAATGTTGAGAGTGTTAGTCAGGAATAGAAGGTGGCCTGGAATCATATAATCATAGAACAGTTAGGGTTGGAAAGGACCTTAAGATCATCAAGTTCCAACTCCCCTGCCATGGGCAGCGACACCTCACACTAACCTGTGCCACCCAAGGCCCTGTCCAACCCGGCCTTGAACACTGCCAGCCACGGAGCATTCACAGCTTCCCTGGGCAACCCATTCCAGTGCCTCACCACCCTCACAGTAAAGAATTTCTTCCTCAGATCCAATCTAAACCTCCCCTGTTTAAGTTTAAACCCATTACCCCTTGTCCTCTCACCACAGTCCCTAATGAAGAGTCCCTCCCCAGCATCCCTATAGGTCCCCTTCAGGTATTGGAAGGCTGCTATGAGGTCTCCACGCAGCCTTCTCTTCTCCAGGCTGAACAGCCCCAATTTTCTCAGCCTATCTTCATACGAGAGGTGCTCCAGTCCCCTCATCATCCTCGTGGCCCTCCTCTGCACTTGTTCTAACAGTTCCATGTCCTTTTTATGTTGAGGACACCAGAACTGCACACAATACTCCAAGTGAGGTCTCACGAGAGCAGAGTAAAGGGGCAGGATCACCTCCCTCGACCTGCTGGTCACGCTCCTTTTGATGCAGCCCAGGATACGGTTGGCTTTCTGGGCTGCAAGCGCACACTGCCGGCTCACGTTCATTTTTTCATCAACCCACACCCCCAAGTCCTCCGCAGGGCTGCTCTCAATCTCCTCCCCACCCAACCTGTAGCTGTGCCTGGCATTGCTCCCACCCAGGTGTAGGACTTTGCACTTAGCATGGTTAAACTTCATTAGGTTGGCATCAGCCCACCTCACAAGCGTGTCAAGGTCCCTCTGGATGGCATTCCTTCCCTCCAACTTATCAACTGAACCACACAGCTTGGTGTCATCGGCAAACTTGCTGAGGGCGCACTCAATCCCACTGTCCATGTCACCCACAAAGATGTTGAACAAGACCGGTCCCAACACCGATCCCTGGGGGACACCACTCGTTACTGGTCTCCAGCTGGACAGTGAGCCACTGAGCACTACTCTTTGAGTGCGGTTGTTTGTTTTTTTTTTTCTGTCTCCATGGACTTTGGAGCATTGTTGATTATTTTACCCCTTTTTATACATTAATTTTTATTCTGATTTTTTGCCACGTTTTTAGTGGCTACTAAATGCTTCTATTGATTTACCAAACTCAGTAAACTAGATTTTGATCAACACACCTGATTGAACTTACAGATTCTATCAGGGAGCAAAATGTTAAGCTCTTCCGCAGAGCAAGACAAATAAGCAGGTCTGCCTTGCAAATGGTCTCCAGAGGTTGCTGAAAGCTTCTTCTGAAGCTGGGCCAGTTACCTCAGAGTTAGAAATTACATTAAATAAATTAACACTATGAATGTAGATATATGCACACATATGTTCACACTACGAATTCACTAAGTAAGATGCAGTATGGATATTGTTGGGAGGAAAGAGAGTTATACAAACATTTCTCTATTATGAGATAGTACTGATAGATTGCGGAAAGCACTGGACTCCTGTCTGTGTAAACTAGTATATCCATGCTTATGTGTGCTGAAAAGAAAGCCACATTCCTGGTGGAAGTGTCTTCAAGCTAATAACGTTACCAGTAATCAGATAAGCAAAGTCAACTTTGTTGGAGTATTTCGAGGAGGAAGGATTTTTTTTTTTTTTTTTACATAAATCTTACTGAAAATATCCTACTAGTGGCCCTTTTTGTTAGGTTTTATATTCTTCATATAGTATAATGCTACCTTTATTTTCTGTGCAGCATTATTAATATTTATTTAATACTTTCTCATAGGAATGGAAAAATTACTTACCATGTACTTACTTACCATATTTGTGTATCTAATTTCACTGAAGCCTGTGAGAGTATTTTCTTATAAGTTAGCAGAGTTTGTTCCTCCTAGATAATGAAACATCACATTTCTAAATACGTAAGAACTTCACATTCCACATAGCCTGAAACATACTGAGCTCCAAAAGGTGTTTGATGTTCTAGAGACATGCAGTAAGAACTATTTCATTGGCATAGTGCAAATGTCTTGCTTAATTTAAGAAATAAACAGAATGGCATGTATTACCCATCAAGTATAATAACATGGAGGAAAATGTTTCCAAGAGAATATGCTTACTTGTGTTTCACAGTTAAAGTTCTTCTCATTTTGGGTTCAAGTTATCAAAAGTAAGAATCTAGGAACTGTGATATCACATCAGACTAATGGTTCATATAGTCCAGAATCCTGTCTCTGGCGGTTTGCTTAATCAGATGCATTTAAGAGAGATGTAAAAAGCTCCAACATTCCCACCCCTTCCACCTCCCCATAATTTGTCCGTTTTTCCAACTTCTACTTGGTAGTACTTGGTTTGCTTCCTGGAACATGAAAATTTGTGTTTTCATGTTTGCAATTTTATCATCATCTGATGAACTTTATTTTCATATGAATGTAATTTAAACAAAAGAGTTGGTTAACTTGCTTCCAACTTTTTGTTATATAAAGTTATGTCTTTTTATACCATTTTCAAATTAATTGCATCCAGTGATCCCCTGCTCTCCTGTTATGAGAATGATATTTTGCTATGATCAAATTTGTTTTCATATCATTCATTAGCCTATGTATCTTTGTTTCTCCTGTATTTGTCTCTTAGCTAAATATTTCTAATCTGCCATTCTGCCTTTATTAAGTCTGTAGTAAGTTTTAGTGCTGTATCATTTTCCACAATCCCTTTTTTAATAGGGAATGACCAGAAATTGAGACGATAATTAAACCAGCTTGATGAGTTTAATCAGTGATATAGTGTTGCACCAAGGCTGGAATTCTTGGAGGTGCTTAACCTTATTTCATTTCAAACACACAAGTGAGATAAAGCCCTCATTGGACACACTTGTGAACAACAAGGAAACAGCTATAAGAAGAGAGAAATGTGAGTTAGGCTTTCTAGATTGCTTTCTATGGACCTATTTTTAGCACTTCTCGGTGAATGGGATTTTTCAAAGAAATCCCAGGCACAGCTACAGGTTGGACAGAGAAGAGACTCAGAGTAGCCCTGTGGAGAAGGACTTGGGGGTGTTTGTCAATGAGAAAATGTGCATGAGCTGTCAGTGCGCGCTCGCAGCCCAGAAAGCCAACCATATCCTGAGCTGCATCAAAAGGAGAGTGACCAGCAAGTCGAAGGAGGTGATCCTGCCTCTCTACCTCTTG
Source organism: Amazona ochrocephala (assembly GCA_039720435.1). NCBI lineage: Eukaryota > Metazoa > Chordata > Aves > Psittaciformes > Psittacidae > Amazona > Amazona ochrocephala. Next base: position 45,383,772 of record CM077881.1, on the reverse strand, counting down.
TGAGACCTCACTTGGAGTATTGTGTGCAGTTCTTGTGTCCTCAACATGAAAAGGACATGGAACGTTGGAACAAGTGCAGAGGAGGGCCACGAGGATGATCAGGGGACTGGAGCATGAAGATAGGATGAGAAAGTTGGGGCTGTTCAGCCTGGAGAAGAGAAGGCTGTGTGGAGACCTCATAGCAACCTTCCAGTATCTGAAGGGGGCCTATAGGGATGCTGGGGAGCGACTCTTCATTAGGGACTGTGATGATAGGACAAGGGCTAAAGGGTTCAAACTTAAACAGGGGAAGTTTAGATTGGATATAAGGAAGAAGTTCTTTACTGTAAGGGTGGTGAGGCACTGGATTGGGTTGCCCAGAGAAGTTGTGAATGCTCCGTGGCTGGCGGTGTACAAGGCCGGGTTGGACAGGGCCTTGGATGGCATGGTTTAGTGTGAAGTGTCCCTGCCCATGGCAGGGGAATTGGAACTAGATGATCTTAAGGTCCTTTCCAACCCTAACTATTCTATGATTCTATGATTCTATGAATAAGACTTGTGATGTCTATTTCTGGGTCAGGAACAACAATGTAGGTCTTTTCACCAGTTTAGTGAGGTAGTGTACTTCCTTACAAGTTGTTGTTCTCTGTGGAACAGCCAAATTCCCCTTTTCTTTTTTTTCTGTTGTTTTTTTTTTTTTTTTTTTTTTTTTTTCTGGTAACATTATGGAAAGTGGGGAGCTGCAAGATACTGTCCACCTTAGGACAGTCTCCATTTAGGGGAAGTGGTAGATGCCATTTTGGACTCTTTTAGAATAAGTTGGGCAGAGAGCTGTTCTCCCATAGACCACTTTCATGAAAAAGAGCTTACCAACAACACTACTTGCATGTATATTGTCCTGTGTTTAGCTGCAGCAGTCATTTTTCTCCTTCTTAGTAGCTGCTGCAGTGCTGTGGTTTTGACTTTCAGCCTAGGAACAACGCTGATAACACCAATGTTTTTAGTTGCTGCTCAGTAATGTTTACTCTGACCAAGGACTTTGAGTCTTATCCTCTGCCAGGGAGGAGAGGAAGCCGGGAGGAAGCAGAGACAGGACACCTGATGCAAACTAGCCAAAGGGGTATTCCATACCACAGCACGTCATGTCCAGTATATAAACTGGGGGGAGTTACCCGGAACAGTTAGATCACTGCTCGGTCAGGCTGGGTATCGATCGTCAGGTGGTGAGCAGTTGTATTCTCTCCCCTTGTTATTTTCCTGATCATTAGTATTATTGGTGCTAGCAGTAGTGGTTTGTGTTATACCTTAGTTACTGGACTGTTCATATCTCAATCCGTGTGAGTTACATTCTTTTGATTCTTCTCTCCATCCCTCCGGGAGTGGGGGGGAGGAAGAAGGAGTGAGTGAGTGGCTGTTTGGCTCTGAGTTACAGGCAGGGCTTAAACCACGACATAAGGGAGCCTATAGAGATGCTGGGGAGGGACTCCTCATTAGGGACTGTAGTGAGAGGACAAGGGGTAATGGGTTCAAACTTAAACAGGGGAAGTTTAGATTGGATATGAGGAAGAAATTCTTTACTGTAAGGGTGGTGAGGCACTGTAATGGGTTGCCCAGGGAAGTTGTCGTGGAGACCTCATAGCAGCCTTCCAATACCTGAAGGGGGCCTATAGGGATGCTGGGGAGGGACTCTTCATTAGGGACTGTGGTGAGAGGACAAGGGGTAATGGGTTTAAACTTAAACAGGGGAGGTTTAGATTGGATCTGAGGAAGAAGTTCTATACTGTGAGGGTGGTGGGGTCCTGGAATGGGTTGCCCAGGGAAGTTGTGAATGCTTCATCCCTGGCGGCGTTCAAGGTGGGGTTGGACATAGCCTTGGATGGCATGGTTTAGTGGGAGGTGTCCCTGCCCATGGCAGGGGGGTTGGAACTCGATGATCTTGAGGTCCTTTCCAGCCCTTACTATTCTGTGATTCTGTGTTGTGAATGCTCCATGGCTGGTGGTGTTCAAGGCCGGGTTGGACAGGGCCTTGGGTGGCATGGTTTAGTGGGAGGTGTCCCTGCCCATGACAGGGGGGTTGGAACTTGATGATCTTAAGGTCCTTTCCAACCCTAACTATTCTATGATTCGATATATATTTAGATTAATGTGGCTGCAGGTGATGCATGTATGCAAGCTCAGTCTTGTCAACATTGAACCTGCTGAATAGGTTTAGAATACAGCTTCTGGGAAGCTTAAATAGGGGGATATCCCAGTTAGAGTTTTCATACAACATTGAATTTCTTTAGTCCCATTGAGGCATAGGCAGTTTGTGCAATAGCAGAACCTCAGGTCTGTAATAACAAACACCTTGAAATCAACCATTTTGATGAATTGTGAAAACTTTCCTTTCACTCTCTTGGAACCAGCGTCCTGTTTTTATCTTTAGGTAAACTACTCCTGCAAGATTCATTTTGTTTTCTAGAAAAGGTAAGTGAAGAGGAAGAGATTGCAGCGGGGGCTTTGCTGGTGATACAGCTAATTGTTCAGAGACTACATAACTGCTTTTCTCTTTTCTCAAGTAATCTGATAATGCTGATTATAGTTGTGAGGTTCAAGGCATGAAAGCCCAAGGACAGTGGAGGAGAAAAAATGTTCATTGAAGAAATAGAGCCATTGTAGTATCTTTATGTGCTGTTACCACACAGGTAATAGTTCAGGAGATACAGGGTGCCTCATACTGTGGAGTCAGCATCGTCTCTGAGAGAGAGGACAACTGCACTACATTTTCAGAAGGCTCTCAGGCAGTGTTAAGATAAAGGAAGTTTGCCCCATAATGTGCATAAGTATTTTTTTGGTCTTTGCTAAACAGTAGGTGATTTTTCCATCCAATTTGTCTGTAAAAGAAATGCAGTTAACAGTAATGTTTTGTCTTATTCTCAAATTTCTATTTAAGTTTTGTTTACACTTGCATTTGCTGCTATCTTGTCTCTTGTTCATTCCTAGACAAAACCAACTATTTTATACTCAGACAGCAATACTGCATGCAAACAGCTATTCTCTACCAATTTCTGCAAGTCTAAACTTACCTGAGACAGGATGAGTCGATTATTCAAATTGAGCCTGTCCAAATACCTTACTGCATTGGTGAGACACCGGATACTTCAGTTAGTCAAGATTCAGTTGGTTCTTGACATCCAGCTATATAACTCATCAATATGTAATGGAAGTCTGCAAAGGTCAATCTCGTAACATCGGAAATCTGTCTTCTCATGTTGAAAATACGCAAGTGGCACAAATACACATGACAGCCTATTAGGCATTAGGGACAACAATAGTTAGTTTAAGAAGTTTCTTGAATAAGCATTCTTCAGGGGTGTAGTCTCTTGTCGGTGGTAGTGATAAAAGATTCTGAAAGGCTGTAAATAGTTTCAAAAATTAATTAATTGTTTAAATGGCTTTATCCATCTAAAATCCTTTCCCTGTTTCTCTTGAGAAAGAAAACCAAATTATCTGTTGGGATTTTTGGTTTGGGCTCTTATCTCTGTTGTGCCCATGTAAATCAAAGGTAACTTCAGTGAGACTATTACAGATTTATACTGATGTAAACAAAGATTAGTATTAATCTGGCCATCAATCTGTAAGGGGAAAATGCCATGGGTTGTGTTTCAAATGTTTCTATCAAGGATGTTCAGCATTTAATAGTAGAGGAATAATTACGGAGGACAATAAATGTGTGCTTTTAAAGAATGGCTGGAGCATACCAGAGCTAGCATGACTGGGAGCGATCTGATAAATACCAAAGATTGTTCTTCTCCCTCAGGCTAATGTCAAGAAGTCACCAGAGGAATGACACTCACCTTTCTGGCTATTAAACGTTACACTTTTCTCAGAGTAAAGGTCATTAGCTTCATGGTCCTGGCAAAATTCCATTTTGCATGATTGTATTCTAACTCCCCAGTTGCTTCTGTTAGTGGCTTAAGGGAATCTCCACTTCTTGTCCTGAATGGCTAAGTAGAAACTACTGTGTGACATTTACTGCTACTGAATTACAGAATCTTAGAATCATTGAATAATTTGCTTTGACAAGGTCTTCAATAGAACATTTGTGGAAAACATTTTTACTCTAATGGGATGCCCATTCGTCCATCTAAAAGATTTGTCATGATTCTATGAGACCTTTTGTAGCTACGTAACATGTGTTCCTTGTCTGTGAAAGTCTTTCACCGTCTTTTAGACCAAAACATTCCAAGAGAGTAAAAAGTTAACTTTATTCCCAGCTGTGCTTTCTCCCTTGTTTGATACTGAGGCCTCTGTGCTAGACTGTGCCAGATGTGCACTCCAGAACAGGAAGCTGTAGGACATTAACATTTCTTCTCAGAGCTTGCTGGGTAGCTAGAAGGAAGCAGAGATTTCAAAGTTACAATCCTTTTATGGCAGGCAGAGGATCTGATATTCTTTCAGGTGTCTTCAGCACAAGGCATTGCACCTTGTGCAGAAGCGTCCTTAAGTAATAAGGTAACGCAGATTGCTACCATCCTGATACTGTAGTGTGATTTATTAGCTTCTTCATAACTTACTTGGTATTGTATATAGATGACTTCATATGGAACTGGGCAACACTGAGACAATCCTTTGTGCATGAGTCCAACGCAGCAGCATAGAAATCAAAGATTGCCATCAGTATGATTTCCTTTATAGTTAAATATTCGTACATCAAAATAACAAGAAAATGAGATTTTACCATACTTTTGGGAAGTCCTGGGCATTATTTGGTGCCATGGTACCGTAGTCCCAGTTTATTTTTAGTGCACCTTTTTCTTTTTCTAGCATCCATCAGTGGCACAGAAGAGCAGCCTTGTCCACCCAGAGGGCATGCTTTTGAACCATGTATATATTTTGATTCTGGGAGGAAACTATAAACTGTCTATTTTAACAATTTCCCATGCATACCAGAATGACCTTGCCTAATGATTCCTTGTACTGGGACTGACTAGGGTTTTCCATAAAGCCGTGCAGCAATGAGATTGTGTTTGCTTAAGCCAGGGGAAGGTTATTACCAAAGCTGCAAGTGCCTTGTTACTGGCATAACTGTAAAGCCCTTGTAGCACAGTTGTCTATGTGTATCTTGTTAAGAATGAGCAAGTAGGGCCACAAAACAGGTCTAGTCTGTCTGTTCCTGGTTCTGCCTTTTCTCTTACAAAGTGCCTGCTTCAGGTTTTTTTTTCAAGATTTTCAAGCTTTATTTCAATTCCTGGAAAAACGCTGGAGCAAGTCATCCATCCTTGTAAGCTCTTAGAATTACGGCATACAGAAGGGATTTGTCTCAAAGAAAAAAAAACTCACATATAGCTGATGTAATTTTCTTCTGAAGCAAGGAAACGATTCTTGTGGATAGGGCAAACACAGTAGGTGTTCTTTTCTGTCTCATGGGGAAGTAGCCTCTAAATGAAAGTGCCAAAGAATAGATACAAACCTGGTTAGACAGCTATACCCGAGAAAATTATCTCCAGTTCACTATTAGAAGAGAAAGGTGCTGTGCCTGAGATCTGGAGAGCTTTTCACAGGAGCAAGTTCTGTGTGGTGTTTTTATCATAGATCTGGATGATGACATAAACAGCACAAATATTTATTTGCTAGGAGGAACGGTAAGTGTGTTGTAAGACAAAGCGAGAATAAGAAATCACTGCATAAGTTGAGTTGTTTCATGAAATATAGGATGAAATTCAAGAAGGCATAATGTAACATTCAAGTAGGAATAACTAACTGTGAACAAAGATGTTGGAGGATAACTGGCCAAATAACAGGTCTGTAGAAAAGGAACTAAGGGAAATAATAACAACAGTTGAACAGGAAACAATATTGCTCTCTCCCACAAGAAAAAAATGCACTGAGGTATATAAAAAGAAGTACAGCTTGCATGATGTGTAAAGCCGTCCTCCCATATTACTTAGCTCTGGTAGTTCTGTGTCTGATTTAGAACAGACAAAAAGAAAGAGATTAGAAGGACTAAAAGTGGAATTTGAGGTGCAAATACTTACAAGAACACAATGAAAAAGAATGTGAAATGTAAAGGTAACAAATACATGACATTGTTGAGCAGTTGAATGGTTTGGATCATCACACTCTGCTACTGGTAAGAGCAGGCACGTCCTACTTAAGACTGGATGTTTTCCAGAAACTGAGGTGCAAGATACAGAGATACTAGAAAAAGATGCTGATTTGAATATGCAGTAAATTGTTCCAGTTCCAGGACCTGAATTATGAAGTAGATGGGATAATTAAAATTAAAAATAAAAATAAATCACCAACAAAAGTCAGTTGATGAGGGTGAAATGTCTATTAAGAAGAGCAACTGTACATTTGGGGTTTTTTAAGCTGTAAAAGTGATTTGGGGAATTAAAAACCTGGACCTATCAATCAGGATGAAATATTAACTCAGAATAGCTAATAGTCCTATCAGGGGTTGAGCAAAAATAGATTCAACAAAGGCATAACAGTGCCACCTCTCTCTCCAGCCGTGTAAGTGAAGTAGAGGATGTAGAAGCAATACCTTAATTAAGTATTCATATGGCCTTCAGAGGGCTGTTGGGGAGACTATCTAATCACAGTGCAAGACACAGGGACTTTTTGGGCCAGAAACTGGGTAGGAGATGAAAAGTAAGAAGGTTCAATTTTAGTTAGGTTTCACTGGGGGAAAAAACAACAGCAGGTGTCCTCTTGTTTGGTATATTTATTAATCTCAAAATACAGATCTGTATTGAAGCAGAAAATCTGTAAGAGTTAGCTAGCTCTTGGCCTGACTTGAGGCAGAGTGAGGAATTTAGAGGGAAAAAGGAAAAAAAGAAAAACACCAATAAAACCAGACCTAAACAAAAAAGTGAATTAACAAGGTGCAATGTTGACAAATGCATTAGAAAAGGTTCAAAAGAGCAATCATACCTAGCTGCACGTTTTGGTTACTATGGTTAAGAGATACCAGTTCATACAGTTGACAACACTAGAGAAGAGTGCTCATGTCCTACCACTTCTGAGTCCCCAAATGACTGTGTCCGGTGGCCTTTGAGACAGATTGCAGTCTTCAGCAGAGAATAACATATATTTCTCTGGGCCCCTAGTGAGATGGCTTCAATGTGATGCTTCACTCAACACTTGTGATGCTGCTAATGCTTTGGTACTGAAGGTTTGGCAGAACTAAGTAGGCAATTATATAATGGTGGAAGATATTACTTCAGTAGATGATCACGAGTGTTTCTAGGCATTGTTTTTAAGATACTGAATATAAATTTGCAATTTAATTACTGGCAAGGTTTAGTCATTCTTGATGAATGTGTTAACAACTAAACCCTATAAAAACTGCTGAGTGTGTTCTGGAAGCTGCTAATTACTCTTAGTTGTTACTAGTTTTAGTACCAGTCAGAGATATTTGACTCTTGACTCCAGTATTTTCTGTGCATAAGAACAGAAACCTTATCAGTGTTAACTTTGAAAAAAGTGCGCGTGATTTTGACAGCTGTATCTTGGCACTACAGAAAAGTAGAGAAGTTATAGCCACTGATGCAAATCAGCCCTTTTCCTAGGACAGGGATCAGAAGATCTGAGTGAAGTACATCCCATCAGGAACGAGTTTTCCAAAACTACCCTCTGTGCAGTATCACATTTCTGAAAACTGGAACTATGTGAGGTACTTGTTAAGAATCATAAATATGTTCTTGTACAAAAGGTTTCATGTTTGCTATTATTCGCTCTTATTTTCTGGTTCAAACTCTATTGCTTTCTGAGCACAGCATGTTTATTGCAGCTAATTAGAATTTACACTTGTAAGAGATTCTGAAATTTTTTTTACAGGCTAAAACACCTATGTTGTTTTTCCATGATCCTTTGGAACTTGGCAGGGAAGAAAATCTCCAGAAGCATATGAAGGCATTTATTACTTTATGAAATTCTGTTCAGCACTGGCTGAAATCTAAACTTGGTAATTTCTCTTTTTAGCACTTGTTTTCTTAGCAAAATGCTGGCCGGTTGTCAAAAACATAAGTAGTATAACCCGGCACACTGTGCTGCTATGAATAATGGCATCTTGCACTGTCACGGGGACAGTCTCTACATGGAACAGAGAGAAAGAGTCTTGAGTAGACTGGTCTTCTAATAAAATATTGTCTTACCTATTCTAGTGATTAAACCAACAAATAATTTCACTCAAAAGCAGGAAAAACAGCAGCCCTCTCTTCATTACATCCTATTTCTTGTGTTAAAAGCTGCTTCAGTTGCAAAGTCAGGCACTCAAAAGTTATGAAAAAACAGATTGACAGTCATCAGTGTAACCTTTCAATTTCACTTTAATTTAATTTTGTAACCTTTTAAACCTCTATGCACACTGGTGAGGCATCATCTTGAATACTGTGTTCAGTTTTGTGCCCCTCATTGCAAGACAGACATTAAGACGCTGGAGCATGTCCAAAGAAAGGCAACAAAGCTGGTGAAGGGTCTAGAGCACAAGACTGGAGAAAAGAAGGCTGACGCGAGACCTAAAAGGAGGATGGAATCTGGTGGGTGTCAGTCTCTTCTCCCAAGTAACAAGTGACAGGACAAGAGGAATTGACCTCAAGGTGCATCGGGGGGGGGGGGGGGGGGGGCTAAATTAGATATTAGCAAAAATTTCTTCACTGAAAAGGTTGGTCGGGCATTGGCACAAGCTGGTCAGAGCAGTGGTGGAGTCACCATCTCTGCAGGTATTTAAAAGATGCACAGATGTGGTGCTTGGGGATATGGGTGTAGCGGTGGACTTTGCAGTACGGCATTGATGGTTGGACTTGGTGCCCTTAAAGGTCCTTTGCAACCTAAATGATTCTATTATTATGATGTCATCTTTAATTACAGCACTTAAATCTCTTGTCAGCTCTCTCACATATTAGTATCTAGATGTAAGTATATCTCTGTGTGCATGAGAAAAATTCTCAGTTCATGTATAGAAATCTGAAGGTGCATAGAAAAGAGGACAATGAAGGGGATTGTTGTATCATCCTGTGATTAAGGCAGGTGAATAAGATTTCTCTTTTATCCCTGTTTCTGTTGCAGTCTTTGTGTGTGTTGCTGAGCAAGCTACTTTAACCAAAATACCACCATAAGGTGGCTTTTGTCTGTTTCATCTCCTAGACCCCTAGGGCCTAATGTGCCGAAGTGCTGAGCGCTCACAACTGCAAATAAAATCAATGGGAAGTGTGGTCCTCAGCATTTCTGGAATTAAGGCAGAGTAGTTTAGATATCTGGACAGGGGGAGGACAGTAGGTTCTGGGTGCCATTCTTTTCTCTGCAAATGATCTGCAGCAGGGTTTATGGAGTGGATTGTTTGGGGGTTTTTGTCTTGGTATTTGTGTCATAGACACAGTATGTCTTGGAGTAAATGTAAATTAATTAATATCTGTGAGACTCTGCTGGTTAAAAAATCCCCAGGTAACATAGGTGAAATTAATATCTTTTCTATGTATCACAGATTTTGGATGGTATTGAGGGTACAATATTCATGCAGAACTCAAGGGTTAAAATGGAGAATGTTTATTAATGAACCTAAAGGTATTGCCCTTTGTCTGGCTCTGTGTGAAGCTGTCAAAGTAACTACTGAAGGCTGCTTCAGACACTTCCCACCTTACATCTGGGATTTTCAAGTGGTTTTAATTAACTTCAGGAAGGCAGAATGGGACTCAGATGATATTAAAGAAAAATAAATAGTAAGACATAATTAAGGGTGAGCATTGCAGTCTTAGTACCTTTCTAGTGAACAACTGAATTGTGTCAGTAGAGTTACTCTGAATTTGTTCATGTAAATATCAGACAAGAAAATGGCCTGAAAAGCCACTAGCACATAAAGGAGCTCCACCTGCTTTGACTGAAGTCAATATTGAAATTCCTATTCATTTGCATAGTGCTAGAAGACGATGGATTAAGAGAACTTAATTTGGGACGTTGGTGAATTACATTTACAATTTTAATTGTATTTATATAAAAAGTACATTGATCCTTGCACAAATTCTCAGTACACTAAAAAAAAATCAGAAATGTTGCAAATGCCTCTGCATGTTCTCCTTAAGATTAACTGCTCTTTAAAAGAGAAAAGAATGTAGGAATGTAATAGTAGGTATTACCCTGTTTGAAATTACTTTGAATAGTAAAAGAGATTAAGAAGTGTCTTAAGGCATGAGTTTAGTGGATGTAGCCATACCTACACAAACAATGGCGAATCTTCTCTTTCACTGTGAATTTTTAGATTAAATAAATGGCAGTCATTTAAATTATATGTAAGCACATGCAAATATTTAAATATTGGGGTCTTGACACTTTAGCTTGTAATTCCTACTCTCTTATTAAAGTTGTCTACCAAATTTTGCAGTAGAAATTAAATCTTTCACAAATTAAAAGCATTACTTTTCAAATAAGATCTTGTACTGTGATAAGTACTTCTGAATTCTGCATTAGTACAAAAGCTCCTGGGCTCTCAAATTTGTAAGTCTTCTGTATAAGCAAACAAGATTCTCTGCTAAAATTTCTGTGACTCATCGAATAATGGTGGCAAGAAATACCTGGCTGCTGCAACAGCTGGCTCCAGTGTGCTGTGTATTTTTCTCATACTCAATGTAACTTCCCTATCATTCTTTTCATCCCCCTAACCTTCCTTTTCATCCTCCAGTAATTAATTTGAAGAATTTAGATGTTTAAGAAGCCTGAAGGAAGGGAAGTATGGCACAGGAGGAAGAGAGAATGAAAGTTATTACATGGGTCTTCATGCACCTGTGTGCTTACAAACAGCGCTGAAGCATGAACTGTGAGCTTATTTCCATAGTGCCCATTGCTATGTAAACGTTTATAGGATTGCTGTAAAGCACCAGGCATAATGGGTAAAAATTCATGCTCTTACCACTTCTGTAGGGGAGAGGAATATAAGATGGCCCCCTCTAAATCAATACTGAGCTTTGCTTTTGACTTCAGAAAACACATGGGATGAAATTCTGGGCTCAACTGCAGCTGGGGGATTTAATCGGGATTTACACAGGTGAAATTGTGAAAAAGGGGTCACAGGTTGGCTGAGCAAATTTAACTACTCCTGGCAGCTGAAGGAGATGGTCCTGCACCACTTGCATGGTCTGCTCATTCCTGACCTGCTCAGCTATCACTGACTTCTCAGTGATCCCGCTTGGCTTGTTAAGGATGAAGGATGTTTTTCCCAGCCGGGTCAGTTATCTGCTGATTTAATGCATTGAACTGGCATGCCACAAGCTCACACGAAGTTGCTGTGAGGTAAAGAGTAGAAACATGTGGCTTGAGGAACTATTCTTTTGGTAACAGAGCCACTTTAAATAACTGCCATCCCATATTCCCTCCTGTGTCACTTGCTCTTGCTCTCTGCAGTTGCACTATTGCAATGGCCTGTCCATTGGGCTGCTGCAAGAAATGAGATCAGGGAACTGATCCATGCTAAACTCAATCCAGAAAAAAACCTGGGTATTGTTAACCCGAGTCAGTTCCCCATGGTAGCACGGGAGACTGAATTTTTAAGACCGCTCTGGAAAATGGAACAGGACAGAACTTATTTTCTAATCTATTCCCTACTCGTGTTTTCATGTAAGTGGTGTGGGAATAGAAGCAGCAGTGATGTTGCTGGATTCTCCAGTTAATCACAGTCTTCTCGAGATTTTATTGTTAAATAGTCACTCTTTGCATCCTGTACTGAGCGGAGGAGTCTGGCCTGGCCTACTGCAGTGATCAGGGCTCAAGCTAATATTCCGTCAAAGACGGGGCAGAAATTCCAGCGTGTGTGGTTTAGGTTGTAAATCTTGAAGTAGAAAATTAATAATGGCTGAGCCTCTGACTCCACAGGCTGCTGATCCTGCCTCTTTGAGATTTTTCTTAAGACAGTTCGCAAAAAATCTCACATTTAAGCCTGCAAAGCTCACGAATTAAGGAAATGCTTATATTTAAAGCAAATAAGATACTACAAGAAAACTCCTGGACTTCAACTGAAGTGCATGAGGACCTTTATAGATATCTCTTGTTTGTAAAAACAAATGTGTAAACACAATTGGTGGAAGCCTAAGCAACACTTTTACTAAGGAGCTGACACTATCTTTCCCCTTCAGCTGCCATAATTAAAATTCATTTTTACTTCATGAAAATCTTTCCCCTCATTAACTTCCTAGCCAATGCCAGCATCCCCAGACTAATCCCACTCACAAAATGACACCTGTGGCAGCTCACCATTCTCTCTGTTTCAATTAAGCTTGCATTTTTTCCTTTCCTAACAAAGCAAATTAAAATAAGTGTATAGCCTTTGTGTGCTCCCATAAGCAGATCAGCTTCTGAGGCTAGAAAGCATCTGCAACGTCCAAGTTGTTTACTTCCAAGTCCGCTACCGCGGGTGTTTAAAGTCACGATGAGAGGTGCTGGGATAGAGGATGTTGCGCCGGCGGTGTTTTCGGAGCGGGCTGGTTGGGCGGGAGAGAGGCAAGCAGGCAGGCGGCCGCGGCGCTCTATCTGTGGCTGCAATTCACCAGCCCTCCGAGCCGAGAGGGGGGCACAATCCGCCCGCGTTTGGCAGCCCGGCTGCCTCGCCTCGCCTCAGCTCAGCTCGGCTCCCAACTGCCCGGGTTTCCGAGGCTCGACGCGGAGCGGGGGTGGAAGGCGGAGGAGCGGGAAGGCCAGCCGGGGTCCGCGGGGTGCCGGCGCTGCTTAGCAGGAGCAGCCGCAGCGCGGTACCGCCGGGGCGTTGAGCGGCGGGAGCGGCGGGGGTGCCTGCGGGGCTGGAGCAGGTGGTGGCTGCGGGGAAACGCTGTGGTCGGAGGACACCGAGGCGGAGGTGAGGGGCGCGGAGGGACGGGGGGCGGGGAGAATGTAAAAGCCCCTTAGAGGTCAGTGGACCTTAATGTTCAGGCCGCCCGACTTGGGGAGCCCCGAGCGGCGAAGGAAACGCTGGAAAGGAGTAAAGTCATTTGTCCAAGTAGCTGGCACTACTTTGGGGGCAGAGAGCACAGCTGAGGTGAGATGCTCTGAGGGGCTCAACACCGCTTAAATGGCGCCTTCACGGGAGAGGTACTTAAGCATATTAATAGTTGGCTGCAACCCGTTTGCGGGGGGGCGACCTCGCATTAGACTCCTTGCTCCTCTTCTAATACCCAGCATGTTTAAGCTACTAAGTACTCTAGAAATATAGTCTGAGTCCTTCTGAATGCTACTTTTACTTATTAGGATTCCAAACGAATTAGCAGGCTCATCTGAAAATCCTTCGGAAAACTCAGATTTTATTCAGCTTCTGTGCAGAAAATTTGTGGTTCATAAATCTACTTTAACGTTTGGATCTGAGATGATTTTGAGATAGTAAAGATTTACATGGTCATCTTCACTTAAAAGGTCAGGAGATATTATCTCCCTTTTTTAAAGGTTTTGCAGAAAGCTGCTCGTGGTTTAGCTGATGGAATTGCCTGGAGCAGTTTAATGAGGGAGGACCACAGGTGAACCCAGTAAAGGGATCTGGAAGCGAGAGGGGAGGGGAGTCTGGTGTACTTAAAGAGGCAAACTCGGGTGTCATGTTCACTCCGTTAACATTGCTTAGAAAAGCTCTTTTCCAAGGGTGAGGGAGCACAGGTGTTAACATTTGTATGTAAAACCAGCAGTGGCTTAGCTGTCGCTGCTCACCTGTGAGTGAGAGTCTGTCCCTTCTATTCGTGGTAAATGGCAGCATCAATTTGGAGTTTGTTTACTAATAAATCAAGGTATATCCTTCTTTGAGGTAGTACCCAGAGGTTTGCTATTGCAGAACTTCCTGCGCTTCTGTAGTGGGTGCGATTCCCCCCAGGTTTGTGTGGGACGTTCTCGTGGAGGAGTGGGAGCCTGCAGCGGGGCTAACCCTGCAATGCCGAGAGCAAACTGGACAGCCAATAGGTCGCCACGGTGTTGGTTCGCCACCTGAAACTTTTTACGCTGAATTCACATGGATGGTAGCTGAGACATTCGTCCTCTCAGGAAAAGGCCCACAGGTGGCATTGGGAGATAAGGCACCACCAGCAACTATACAGACTTGGTAGCCGATGCGCGCCGGTCCGAAGTTGGGATCAGTAAGTGCCGAGAATGGTTTTGACAGAGGCTTTCTTCCTGGTACAGCGGAGCATTTTCCCACACGGCCACGGCGGGCAGCGCGGAAGGGAGCGCAGCGTGCCGCTCAGCTCCCGACGCGGGCGAGGCAAAGCACTAGCCCTGTCGCCCGTGCGCTTCGCTCCTTGGATGCGCTCGCCGCGGCCGTGGGAATGGGGGTCGACAGGGTTGCGAAGGGAGTTGGTTGCTCCATCCTGGAGGACGAGGTTGCAGAGGGCTGGCTGCCGAGGCAGGGATGCCTGGCGCAGAGCTTGTTTTCTCCCCCCACCCTTTTCCCCCACAACCCTTCCTCCTCACTTTTTCTTTTTTTTTTTTTTTTTTTTTTTTGGCGATTCATAACGCGCGGAGCGGGGAGGCGGTCATGAACAGCCTCTCAGCCGCGGCGTAGCTCCTTCACCGCGCTTCCCCAGCCGGGAGCAGCGGCAGTGCCGGCTGCCTGGGTGAGCCTGGGGCGCTCCCTGGCCCCTCCTGCTGCGGGCGGCAGCGCCGCTTTCCCACTCCCCCTGCGAGCCTCAAAGTTTTCCCCCCGCCCCTGCGCGGCCCCACAGCGGCAGCAGCGCCGCCGCCGCTCAGGCAGCCGCAGCCGACATTAGCCAGCGGCAGGCAGAGCGGCGCCGGCGCTGCCCCCCGTGTTCGCACGGACCCTGTGGTGGCACCACCGACCCCGTGGGCCTAGCTGCCGGTGGTGCCCGGCCTCGGCCCTGGCCGCTTCCGGCCCCGTCCCGCTCCCCGCCGCGGTGGAAAGTTTCGCAGCGCCTGGCGGAAGGGGAGTGAGTCGTAGGGAGGCGCAGGTGAAATTGCTGCGGAGGAGAGCTACCGCGGCTCGTCGGTCTGCCTCTGCCCGGAGACTCCCCATCCTCCTGGGGCAGGGCTCCGGAGCTGGGAGAGCCTCCTTCGGCGAGGACTAACGGCTGACTCCTCTCCTTCTTCCTTATGGGCCCCTGCAGAGAATAAACGGTAATCTTAAGTACTGTCGTATCGCTTTAAAACGTAAGGTTAATTTGAAAGGGCTAGTGGAAGAAATGAAATTTTTGGACTTTAGTATCTGCATATGATAATCAGTAAAATAAAAGAACCAGTTAGTATTCCTCTCTTGTAATATTTGGCGCGGGAGAGAGGCTGCTGTTACATCTCATTTCCAAGCTCGTTTGAGAGAAGCGGAGCGATGCTGAGTGCCTTATCTGCTGCCTTTTCCCGAATGCCTGAGCCCTTCAGGCATCGGGGAGCCCTGCGGAGGGGAGAGGGGAAGCTCCTTGCCTTGTAACTGTAAAGCTGTGGGGCGACAGATTTTCGGGCTAAGAAAAACCTGGATTTGGGATTGCAGCAGTGGACTGAGAACGGAATCAGCAGGGTGACCCTGGTCCTCTGACTCCTGGTAGGTGATGTGGCTGATGCCTGGCTTTTACGCACCTCAGTGATTTTTATGTTTCCCCGTAACTGATCGGAGCGCTGTGTTTGGAATGTTGCAGTAACTTGACAGATGTACAGTAAAGTCAGCCTTGTGGGCTGGAGCCCGAGGAATACAAGATTACCTTTGGAAGAACAGGATACGCGTGTGGGTGGTATCATCTGGGGGCACATGCTGGGGGAAGCAGACGCCTGCTTTCCAGACCCTTTACATGTTTCAGCAGTGGCCATTAACGACAGTAGTATGGATGTCAATTTAGAGGGAGGTGTGTGGTGGCTGGAAGGGTGGTTAATTGTAAGTCATTTCGCGGTGACTTATTTAGATTCCATTAAAGCGCAGGAAAACCCCTGGGTTGCTCCCACCTCCCATCATTAAAAGTTAAGGTGGAAACATTTGCTTGTTTGTTCCTAGCCACACCCCGATGGGAGGAGGTCCATGACATATGTAGCGTCTCGGACTGCTCTTTGGAGAGTCTGCAGGTTAAGTGAATATGTTTTTCGCTTTGCCTGAAAGCTGTTTTGCTTTCTGATGGTTGGAAACTGGGAGAAAAGAGAGATTTAAAAATAAAATCAGACTGTATAGTTGAAGTGGTAAAGCAAATGTTCTCAAGATCCCACGTAGCAAGCTGGGAATGAATGCAAACTGTTCTTGCTCTGTACCTCTTCCAAATTCGATTCTCTCTGAAAGATGCTATCTCCTCCTGCTTCCCAGCAAAGCCCAATCTGTGTGGCTAGTCAATCACGTAATGTAAATGAGATGCTTTTTCTCAGCCTTCTAAACAGGCAATGGGAACTTGTTGGTACTGCAGCAGGGGTGACAGTTTTGTCACATGTATAACCCAGTATGTACAGGAATGGTGTGGAAATCCAGTGTGTTTTAAACTTCTTGGTGTGTCACAAAATTTCAAGCAGGTTACTTCTGAATCAGATACTACAGCCGCTGCACTCCTGTTTCAGCTGCTGTTGATCTGGCAAGCACCCTTATGCCACCCTCTGGAAGGCACAGTGACTGTATTTGACACATACTTAATTTTCAAGAGAAAGACTGTAGATGGGTAAAGGCATATCTAGAGTCAGATCAGGCTTGATTAAATTATTTATCAAAGTTTAATAGTTCAGCTTTTCATATCCTGCTGCAGTAAGTACTTTTATTTTTTTTTTCCCCTGTAACTTTCAAATGGCAACATGTACAGCTATTTGGAAAAGTGTAAGAGTGTCTAATTGCTTTGTTAAAATGGGAATAGTTACTAGAACAACCTCCTAAACATTTTTAAAGGTATTAATTCAGTGTGCATTTTACAGATAAAGAGTTTCAGTCAGATTACTGAGAACATGGCTACAGTTTATTGGTCCACCATCCACCAAGTAAGCGTCATTCCAATTGTGTAAATGTGTGTGTGTGTTTCTTAAATCTGCTTTGCAGTCACTGATTCTTTTCTATACCCTAATGGCAGTCTGAAGCACGAAGTCTGATAAGTTGCTGCATTGTATATCTGTGAAGCATATGCATTTGTTACTTTGTAGGATAGCAGTGGGTTGTCGGCATTTGGTGTCTTGCAGGGATAGCTCCACTGCAGTGTTGGATGGGTGCATGGCGCCATACTGTGAAGTTAAGTTTAGCACTTTCGAAGTAGATACAGGGCTGAATTGGGGATGTAGAACTTTGTTGTTTGAAGATCATATCAGACAGGAGTTGGAAGTTGGCCCAAGTTTTCTTCCCTCTGTTTTTAAAATAAATCTTCCCTAACTTCCTTATGTATCACTACCAGGATCTGCATGTTTGTAATAAGAGGGACACATTGTTAAAAAGTAGGATCCTTGAGGTCTCCCTTGCTTATTGCTGCTTTCCTTCTTTCCCATGCCTTAGCAGCCTGTTAAAATGGAGCTTTACCCCTGAACTCTGTAATTTAAGTCATTTGTGAACAACCCTAAACACAGGGCATAATTTATTGTTAAGACTGATTGTTGTTAGCAAGCAGGTGAAGGAAGCAAACTCACTAGCTTTGCATTTTTGCTTTGGTGGGTTTAGTGAACTTTCAAAAATAATTTTGCCTTAGTCAAAATGATCTTAAACAGGAAGATGTTAGCTTTCCTGTTTTCATTTTGGTTTTGTTTTTATGTTTGCACATGCTTCAGAGCCTGTATGCAGCTAAGCAATAAAATCTGAAACTAGGAAAGTAAATTATGGTTGTGGCTCAGCTATAGCAGTAGGTCTGGTGTAAACCCCATCGGTTTTGCAAACCAAACCTTTTTACCCTATGAAGGTGGTTTATGGATCTTCTTCAAAACTTGAAGAGCACTTAACAGACCTCTGGAAAAATGAAGCATTGCTTTTGCGTGAAATAGCTAGTCTTCTCCTAAACTTAGTGTGCGTAGCTGGAAACTGAACTAACAGTGAATTAATATGTACTTGTCAGGACTTAAAACATGCAGATGGGCAACTGACTAGTTCAAGATTGAGATCTGGATCTAACTGAAAGGCTGCTTGAGACTTAAAACCAGGTTTGCTAGTTCTGTCCTATTAATAGTTTATGAATTCAGCATGTGAACTACAGAAAACAGTAGTTAAAATGGAAAGACTTATTGCTCAAAATCCTGCAATCAGAGCTTCCTGGTTTAATTAAAAATAACTAATCAACTGATTGATGAAGGGAGGGGTAGGGGGGAAGTACCTTGCAGGTATATATTCATTTTGCTGCTACTGGAGCATTCTGTTTTATGTGTTTGTTGGTAAGAAATATTTTGGAGAAGGATACATAGAGTGCCTAAAAATCTTGTATGAATACAACAGAGCAGGCTTCTGGGAGAGAAGATCCTCCTGCTAATTTGGATGCTTAGGTGGTTTATTAAAAAGACTTTACAGTAAATACTAACTCAGCAGTAATTGGAATTGATTTGTTTTTTGGCAGTTCAGGCAGTTGGTGTAATCCTATTGGCAGTGGGTTTATGTGTTTTCTAGCTGTTAGGATTATATGCTGTTCTTTGGTGACTGAGTACCTGACTGCATTTTTTTTTTTTTTTTCAAGTTGTTAGACAAAAGAAGACAGAACAAATGCTTTTAATCACTGGTGACAAACATCTGAAGAAGAGCTAAAGTAATTTAAAACAGTGTCTATCTTGAATATATAAAATCTATCTAACCTTTGTATGACACCTGTAGATTCACAAAACATATAGTTTTGGGTGTGGGAGAAAGAAGGGTATTCTTTCTGGCTACAGCTGAGAAGGGAAAAGCCGTGAGAATATTTGAGAAGGGTGACCTATAGCTGTAGATTGGCTGCATTTGCCTTGGACCCCTGTAGATTCCACTGTTGTCAGAGATTTGACCTGGTCAGTGTGATTGCCCTGAATCGTTGGCTGATGTTAATAAGCTTCATTGGAGGTGCCAGAATGCAGCATAAACCCAGCACTTAGAACTTTGTCTCTGATGGTTGACTCTTTGGAGGTGGTTTTTAAGGCCAATCAGTAACAAAGCGGACTAGTAGTGTATCTCAATTAGGATGCTGCAGTTGCAGTGACAGCATAGAGCAGTGAGGAGCCAGGTGCCAGTCAGGCTTTTTTTCTTCACTTATGTATAAAACTCTTATTTCAACTGTGCTGGCTCATATTGAGAATAACTACTCTGAATTCATTTTTTGGGAGTTTAAGTTAGTGGCACCAAGACTGTAATCTTAGCCTGAAGGTGAACAGAGGAATCCTGGGCTTTTTCATAATTTTACTTGGAAGTTCAAGCAAGCAAATACTGCCATAGTGAATGTTTGCCTTCGGAGGGGCCAGTGACTGTAGTCTTCCTCCAATCTGTTTTGTCTATCATTAAGAGAATGCCCTGCAACCTAGAAACACTGAGTCTTGGTTCAAATGAATTCCCTGAAACAGTGCAGTCTGAAGGGCAAAGGAAAAAGAGAACCAGAGGAAAGTTCAAAATAAAGTGCCACAAAGACTGTGGTTATTTTCAGTCGCTGATGAAGTACTGGCTTATTTCTTATTTAGTTCATACATTTAATTAGTTTCATTTTCTAAGCTGAATAAAACTTTTGAGATTATTGGAGAAGAAACTGAGTAAAAACCCCAAAGCTGACTGATTGAAGCTGGTAGAAAGGTTATGAGGTGTTTGGGAAGGACCTAAGGAGAAAAATATTCCTGATCAAACAGCTTCAGGAGCCATCTTGGTGAAACAGTACCAAGTCCTTTCTAATGTACAGATCATGTTTAAGCACCAAAATGCTGATCTTGCAGAAGTGATTTTAATTAGTAGGGGAAAACATGCTGCCCAGTACTTTTATCAGTGCTTTTCTTGATTATTGTGGTTATTAGGTAGTCAGACCTGGGTAAGAATTCATGGATACAATAGCTCTTTTTTTTTTTTTTTTTTTCCATAATTACACATTAGCACACACTTCTACTTAGAACAAAAACAAACAAGAAAAAAAACAACAAATGAACAAATGCACAAAACAAACCCCACAAAACAAAATTCTGTAGCAAGTGGCTCAAGACCCAGGTTTCAAGACTGAATGTGTGAATAGTGCTGCTTGAGAATCTGGGAGGACTATGTGGGAAGGGCTGTTAAATGTTCATCTTACAGGCTGCGTATTGTGATAACTCAGGAACCTTCCTGCAAAGCCAGGTTATTGTTTGTCTCATTCACTTCACTCACATGTTTCCTTATCACAAATTTAAAATGGAAGATACTTCTTGGTTTCCTTTCAAATATGGTTCAGTGCACAACTGTTGGAGAGTTTTAGTGATTTAATCCCTTGGATGAGATGTAGAACTGCAGTCTTTTATTGCTCTGTTGTTTAAATCGTAGTGTTTTCTACAAAAATATGAATATTAATCCCAGCATGCCAGTGTAATTTGAATAGTTGATTACAGCATTTTCTGTTTGCCTACTGTTTCCCCCTCACGGTGTCTTGAGAAACAATGCTTCTATCTCAACAGTTCCTGTTTTCAATCTGGCACTTGGTTGCATTTGGGAAGAGGGAGGTACTCCTGCATAGGGTTTGAGTGTTTTGTGAGGTACCCCATGGGAATAGTAAGCTCTGTGAGTACTGCTGAGTTCCGGGCCAGTTCCCAGTCTTGCCTGCAGCAGCTCGGGACAGTGCACATAGGTATTGTTAGCTCTGTGCCATCTTGCAACACTTGCATGCCACCAGGTGATTATGTGATTCCATATTTTCCAACATCCATCCTATATCACTGGAGTGGGGGAGCCACCCTATTTCAAAGATAACAGTTTTGTTTCAATGAAAGGACATTACTTGGACCAGCAGCTCCAAATCTTGCTGGCTGGTGAGTAGCAACATAGGGATGGTAGTAGGCAGCATTGTGTTTTCTTGCAGGTCTTAGTATTGACTTTTCTTGTCTGTAGGGATATTTCTGTAGTTGAGTAAACATAGTGAGAGCAGGTAACTACGTTACTTATTGCAAGAGTTGTTAAAATTTCAGGGTAATGCATTTTAGAGTAACTGGCAGAATGTTTTTGTGAAGGATGTTCTTTATGACTCTTGTGGCAAAAATAAATCTTCGAAACAGAAATTAATTATACCCTGTCAAAAGTAGGAGAGATCTCTTTAAACAAAACAAAAAAAAAAAAACCCAACTAAACCCAAATACACCAACCCCCCCCCCCCAACCGACACATGTATATTCTGTGTTCTGGTGATTTTGATTGAGCTTTCTTTTATCAGTGTTTTTTGCAAGTTCTGTAAACAATGTGTGTGTGACTGTGTAACATTAGAGTGTGGTCATTCTGGTTCATAATGGTGATGAATATGCTAAACCTTAAAGGCACTCCTAGGTTTGTCAGGGACAGCTGCAGAGGCTGTTCCTCTGGTTTACCGCTATCTCCAGTCTTCTAGAGTAGCTGTTTAAGCTAATCGGATTTTGTTTTATTGGGATGTTGTTGGGGTGTTTCTTGTTGAGATTGAATATGTGAGCAATCCAGCCTCTGACTTAGCCTCACTCGAGTAGTGACCAGAGGGCTTCATAGGCTACTGAAAGGGTTAACAAAGGATGCCTACGTGCGGACATGAAGAGGACAACATGAAGAGGACGTTGCCTTGGGGAGGCACTGAGCAGGCTTACCACAAAGGCACTGAGCACCCGCAATCAGGTTACCACAAAGGCACTGAGCACCCGCAATCAGGTTACCACAAAGGCACTGAGCAGGATGTCGGCACCGGATCAGGTTACCACAAAGCAAACCTTGCTTGCAAAACAGGAGCCTGTTGCTATGGACGTTTCATAAGTTAACCAATCAGATGTTATCGACTGTTCCAGTACTTTGTAACTTTTCTGTAAAAAGTGGTGCTTGCGTTTAATAAATTGTCAACGTTCGATCACATTGGTAATTGCTGCGTTGTCCATGTTCTCCCACTGCAGGATGTAATAGCAGTAAGGCTGACAGGGAAGCAGATCTTTGGGAGATGTGTGATGAGAGTGTAGGGATGAGGTGTGGAACTTTTCCACTAGAGCTGGGAAAGGGCTTGCAAGTGCTGCGCCAGCAGTTTCTTTCCAAATGAAGGTAAGGTTATTGTGTTTCAGTTCTGTGCTAATCCACATTTCACTTGGCAATATCAAGTTGCATAGCTAACTATGATGGTGTTTGAAGTTTTGAGTACGGTGGTACTCATGGTAGAGAACTTATTCCCAAGAGTCTCCACTGATCAGAGCTGTGCTTCTAGCAAACTGAATTTACAGCTTAGAAAAATCCCTTTTCTTTTTTATCCCCCACCCCCCTCCATTTTTTGCACTTAGGGAATACTGAAGCTTGAAGTAACTTGCTTGAAAATCTTTGGTGTCTGGTGGATCTGACAACATGGAATAATTCGTGTCTTTATTCTCTGCTGTTGCCTGCAAGCAGAGATTGCAAGTTTCTGGAAAGAAAATATTTATCAGCACAGTGAAAGTAATTAGAATATGGCATATTATATTTTTATTGTTGCATCTAAAATGAGTGTAAACACAAGCTAGAAATGAAATCCTCACTCTAATGGAATTACCTATTGACAGCTTAAGTGCTGTGTGTGACAAGGAAAAATTAACAACTTGAAACAGAAATACAGTGTTGCCTTTGAATCTAGTTTTCATATTAGTCTTTGTCAAAGAAAAGTGGTAGGTGAGGGAGCAGAAGTTAAATGTACGAAATGAAAACCTAAGTAAGCTTAAAGTCTTAATAAAAAAGTATTTGACAGCCATGTTGTAAAATCATGAAAGTGTTTGATCTCTCTGCACTATGGAGGCTTGGTTTGTATAGTACCTAAATATTCATGTGTTGCAATTGTTGAATGTCACTTTTTGTGCTATATTAGAGCAATAATTGTTTCTTCTTTCATGCATTAGAACAGTTCTTTGGGTCTGTGGTTTCTGGGAGGGGAGGGAGCTCTGCTAAAGGAACTCCTATACTGAATAGGAGGTGCTATGGAGAGGTTCATGTAGTTTGGTGTAGCTTTATCCGAAGTCTGCTTGCATGCTGTAAGTGAAAGAGTTGTCTTTGATTGCACAGAAAGGAAGTGCTATCTGTGATACAAGCCTGCAAGTGGGATGCAGCAGATCGCGTGGCCTCTTCCTAAAATACCTAGAAATAAAATTCAAAGTACAAGTTATTTTGAAATAACCACTGGTTTTAAGGACTTAGTGAGTTTGTGATATTGAGGGTATCTTGGGCTACTTCAGTTGTAGATGTTGCATGCCGCCTTTAGCTGTCTGCTGTCTCTAATGAAGGTCTCTGCATATTGCTTGTTGCCTTTGAAGGAGCACCAGCTGGCTACTGAACCCATTTAGCTCATAAGAGCTTTAAGTTATTTAACATTCACAAATAGGATCTTTAAATCTCTCAAGAACAGTCTGAAGGCTTTTATTCATATGTCCACTGGCATAAATTTGTTAAGAAATAACAAAATCACTGCTGTTCTGGTAGCAAAGAAGTTTCTAGTACTAATTTTACTTAAGCTGGAGGGTTTCCCCTCTCCCTTCCCCGTAGGTGCCCAAATCAATCTTAGGGCAATAGATAATCTTCTTCAGCAATCTTCCTTTACTTTTATTTTTTATATTATTTTTCCCTACTAGGATCTGGGACTAATGCATTTCCCAAGAAGGAAACTTCTGGTTTGGAAAAAAAAAAAAAAAAAAAAAAAAAAGAAAATGCTCTTTTAAAATTAATGTGAAACAAGGTTATTTACATAAGTACTTATAACTGAAAAGATCTGGATAAATGCACCTGGTGAATTTTGGATGGTGGGTGTTTCAGGGTTTTGTTTTTTTAGAACTGTAGACTCTTTAATAAAATGGGATTTATGGCTGGTGAACTGTGGGGCAGAACTTGAGCTGATAAAAATCTTCCTGGATTTTCAAAAACTCCAGGTAATAAGGTACTGTTAACTTCTGCTAAAAACCTAGTTGCTGCCACACTTAGGAGTAGAAGCAGAGTGTGCAACCTCCGGGAACACTGCAGCAGCCTCTGCTACAATATAGTATCTTTCTGCTTGGCAGCCAACTTGGGAAGCAGAATAGAGGGAGGTAAAAGGCTAATGGTGAATGGTGTTTTTCCTTTCCCGAGCAGTTCATCTAGATTTATCTAGAGGCTTATCTGTATAAGGAAGCTTAACAATATGGCAGCTACATGAGGGTCAGAAAAAATGTTGCAGTGGTCCTTTTTCATCTAAGAGGGTGGTCTGAAGTACACTGGTGGGACTGAAACTCTACTGGATAGATGAATGGGTCTGTTAATGAAATTCATAATGAATTGAAGCTTTGCCTACTGGCACTGCAACCTGGTTCCCTTTTTTTCTTTATTTCTTCCTGATTCTAACTTTAAAGAGCAATGAAGCAGTGGAAGATAGTGCCTGGGTTTGCCTCATAGAAGGTAAAGAACAGAGGATTATTGAAATCCCTTAATAATCTATTTTTTGGGGACACAGTGATCTCCCTTTGAGTATTTAATAATGTTCCTATTCTAGTATCTTTCAAGGCAGATTACAAAAAGAAAAAATATCTTCTGACTATTACGAGAGTTTCAAACTAAAGGGAGCCATCTATCAGAGATATGGATGTTATGTCCTCTTGCCCTCCCACCAATTATCAAGATAGTGACAAGTTTATGACTTGGTCTGTCAACCACAGTGGCTGTCATCAAGGGCATGAAATTCCAAGTTCTTTCTGACTATGCCCTTGTATAACTCCTGTGGAAGAAATAAGCAAATTATTTTGATGGCGTGACAGGTAACAAAAATATTAAGACTAGTGCAAAATTAAGTTGGTCCTTTATGGGACACTTGCACCCAAGACAAGTTAGGGATAAAAATTTGCATTTTAGGGTTTAAAGTAATCAGTTTGGGCAATTGCTGGGCTGTTTGAGTTTCATTCTGAACTGAATTGAGGCTGACGCTGGTTGTGCCAGAGTTAGTCGTTATGTGATGTGTGGTGGTGATTTGGTGGGGGAATGTAAAGCTCATGAAAGAAGCATCATGTCTGGAAATTGTTTTACTTTATTTTTTCTCTTTTAACTTTCCATTTTCTAATATGAATACTGCTGTAGAATTTTCTTAGTACTTTAGACTGAAGCAAATATTTTGGTAGTAGTTAAAACTAATAGCTCCTGTTCATCTAGAACTTTCTCCTGACTCTGGACATAAATATATCTCTGCTCCTGTGTCAGTAACATTTCCATGTTACTGACATGGTACTTCTTCATGTTGCTAGGGCAGTCGAAATACTTGAGCTGGTCTAGAGATATTCAGCCTCCTGAAATGAGCAGAACCGAGGTCACTCAGTGGGAAGAAAGTCTGTGAGACAGGAACAGCTAGTACCTAAGTTTCATCAAGAAATGTGGCAAGTGGGCTTGTGCAGTCTGGGAAAAATACTACTTTTTTGAGACAAAATTGCAATGAATTGGACTCCAAAGTTTATCTCTATCCATTTAGTGTCTACTGTCAATCTGCTTTTTGGAATTTAATGTGAAACCACCTCCTGTTTCTGCTGACACAAGAACATACAGAAGAATGGATGAATGGGTGCATATGCTCCTGGTCTTTCCAAGTACATGGGCATTTATTTGCTATACAAAGGAAACAAAAATTTTCTTGAATTGACTGAGTGTAGTTGTAGGCACAGCAAACAAGGAATTTCATATAAAGGCTTTGTAGATCCACCTTGTCAATAAAAATTTATTTGCATTTCTTTTACTGTTTATATATAATCTTTTAGCAAAATCAATTACAGCTTAATATTATGTGGAAAATTAAGAATAATGAAATCCATCACTAAGACTGTTGCAAGCAGGCAGGCTGAAACTATTGTTAGTGTACTTGTTTAGTTTTAGCAGTACTGTTTCCCTTTCAGTCTCCTAATCAAACATGATTTTTAACATGAGGTTTGACATTTACGTGACAGTCACATCTGTAGGTTTCTTTGAATTAACATTATGCTCAAAGCAGTAGACTGAGGTGAGAGAGATTGTAGAAGGGAGCAGGGAAGAAATGATGACTGTAACACATTGGTTGTGTTCTCAAGGCTGTCTGCAACTCTTTTAGAGTGTTGGGAAAAGGCTTTAATCCTCAAAATGGTAGCAGATATTACCACAGACTTCTGTGCCACAGAAACTAATAGGAATATATTGCCCATTCTTGGTCCCTTCATTGTTTTAGCATAAATAATTTTGCAGGGTTGAGAGTAATGTGCTACTTGCTGCTGGTCTGGATCGCATTGACGCACTGACCGCGGTGTCATGTAGTTTTCTGGCAGTAGACTTGGGAAGTTACCATTGATGCCTGCATGGCATGCTTTTTTTGACCTTCTGCCCTGAGAAGAAAATGTACCATGTATTCAAATGCAGTGAGGGTATTGAAGCAAACTGCAAGGTGTTCTGCATTTAGATTGCCTGCAAGAAGCAGTTTGTTGCACTTGGTTAGGGTATTTTTGGGTAAGGCTGTGGGACTCAAGAACTCAGGAAGGAAGTTGCAGCCTGGGATTACACTGTATACCCTGGACCACTGCCTAAAGGGAGCACCAGCCTGGGCCTGGCTGGCAGATGTGTGTTTGGTAGGGTGCTGAGGGGGGCTTTTTCTACATGGGGAGGAATGAGGGGGATGATGTTGCAGCCAGAGGGCACCGGTCTCACTTGTGGAGCTAACTGGGGTATTTGGCAACCTTGGAAACAAGGCAGGGATGACACATGTGCAGTGTCTTGTTCATAGCACCTCAGAGGTCAAGGTACAATAGGAGCTCCAACAGTACATCTCATTTTACATATTTTTACATATATATCTGCTCATGCATGTTTAAATGGTCTCTAGATCCTCCCAAAAGCCGTGGAGGAATTTTGAGGTTTTGTTCTGCATGTTCTGTTCAAATTAGAGCTGATATGAACATTGAGCACATACATGTCTACAAGAGTTTATTATTTTCCTGCAAAATGGTGGCATTTGTGAGCTGATTGCTTCATGTAAAGGAGCAGCTTAATATGGAAATTCTGGTACATGAAATCTGAAATAGCCATTGAAGGAGTGTAGCTGCCCCTGAGCATTACCAATACCAGGGTAAGAGAATTAATCTGTTACTCTATGTGTAATGATTTGTCTTCATATGTTGCTAGTTCCTCAGTCTGATCCCCAGTCTTTTCTGAGGAGCTGTATGCCAGTGTTGTCCTACTGTGCATTTTTCAATACCTGCATATATGTTTAGTTCTTAATTTTAATGATATGCCTGTCAAGTAGGTATAGAGGTTGAGTAAATCAAAGTGTGTCTACTTCAAATATATACATCCACATGCAGCTACTTAAAAAAGTAAAATCTCTACATTTCACAAATTACAGGGTCCAGAGTTGCTGTCGGTGACTTGTTCTCCTGTGGCTAAGATGGAGCCATTTAGTTAGATGTTTTAACTGACGTATGTTATATTACTGTTGGAACAAATGCTAAATTCTGTGCAGCAAGCTTTTATAATGCATTATTATTTTATCGTGTTAACATCTGTGATTGCTGTTCTTGACTGTTACACAGAAGAAATAATTTGAAAGGGCAGAGCTGTGGACAGAAAAGATTTTGTAGCCCCACTTTACAATCTAGACAGAGCTAACTGATTTATATGTAGCAGGAGAGTGTACTGTGCTTTAACTATAGGAAGGTAGTCCCTGCATATAGGACTGCCTACAGTGGTGTTAAATGATCATTTATAGTAATGTCATTGGGAGTGTGGAGAAGAGCTCTACAAAACCATGATTTGCTGCTTCATCAGATACGTACTGGTAGTAACCTGTTGGAAAGAAGTTTTAAACAGCTGTGTGACATGAGTGGTTTTAATGCTGTTGAAATTACGTACAGTGTTAGAAATCATCATGCTGGTAATGAACTGTGACAAACACATGAACTACAATGTGGGCATTTCAGATGAAAAAAAAAAAAAAAAAAAAGACATTCCAGTCTGTTTGTCCCTTGTATATGTCAGGCAGACCATGTACTTTGCTTTCATTTGCTAACAAATATTCAGCTTTACTGATACGAAGATCTACTTGTATATTGAGATCCCCCCACCTTTTTCAATCTTATTGCGAAAAGTAGTGGGTTCATTGTTCTGTTGCTGTTCTATTCTACAGAAAGGGGGGAACAAAACAACCAAACTTTTTTACTTTCTGTATTTAAAAGAGTATCAGAGCTTGAAAGAATTGATTATATTGTGCAATGCTATCAGTTGGGAAGTGGTGAAGCACAACTAATGAGTTTTGGACTCTGAAATAATTTATATTAAGGATCTCAAAATCTGGAAAATTGTTTTTGAAAGTTGTTGGAAACAAATAGCACTTCTCAACTGCAAGGCTGAATGTTGATCTTTTAAGTTAGCTAGGCATGTCTAATGGCAAGTGATTGTTCATAAGACTTTAATCTGCTCCAAGAGAGCTGTGCACCATGGCTCTTTTTGAAATGGGTAGTATTAGAGAGGAGGAGAGGAAAAAAACCCCAGCCCTATTAAGAGCAACAGATCTTCTCTCTTAAAGTATGTTGTTAGATAGTGGGCTAAAAACTTGTTCCCTATACTCTGTGCCATTTTTGTTTTTTGATGTTATGTTGTATCAATTTTTTTAAAATGTTCTATCATGTGTTAGGGTTATACTGCTCTTCAATGCAAGTTTTAATTTCTTGGTTTGTTTTCTTGTAGGTATCTCAAACTGAATTTGGTTTTGGCCTCTTTTAAATAAAACCTCCTGCTGTTTTTACAAGATGATTATGAAAAAGTAAATGGGTGACACTGGACATAGCCTTTAAACACAAACCAAAGCTTTTGCAGTGTCTTTGCAAGATACCACTTTTTATTAGGCAGCCTCTTGTCTTAGACTCCCATAAATACGTTGCTGATAGATCTGTTCTGTTCATCTGTACTGTACTCCTTATTAAGCTCTTGTTTATTTCCTGTCACTCTTGAGTGGTCATTTAGAAAACTGTTTCATCCAAGTGCTCAAGTAAACAATTAGATTTGTTAATAAAATTCTCATAGGAATATAATGCTTTAAGGGACCTTTTAGGTCACTGAACCTGCCAGCTATTGTAGCTGCTACACTGAAAATTCCCTTTTGCAAAACAAAGCATGTCATGGTTAATATTCTCATTTTCTCAGTGTAAGGCTGATGGGTCAAATTACTTATAGTCCATTCTTATTCAAGGCCCATGTATTCATATTTGTTACTATGCCAGTGTTGTCCTTTTGCTTAGGTAGTTTCCTGCCCTCGTTGGTGTTCCCTGCTTCCACAATGTATTTCGTAGAAAGAATGGTTATGCTGCTTTTTTGCCTCTGAGTTGCGTGTATGTGAGAATCCTCAAGGCATGTTTGGTTCTGAGCAGGCTTGTCATGTTGGCTATGGTGCCACATGAGGGCATGGGCCAGCTAGTGTTTGGTATCTGTGGTGTGGGTAGGAACCCCTCCTGTTTTCTGGGGTAATGTGGAATATGATTTACAAATACTCTTGAGTCTTCAGAAGCCAGTCTGGGTCCATCGTGGTCAGGACTGGTGCTGGAGCTCATGGGCCTGATCACATCTGAATGGGCCTTTACAGTGGAAGTACTTGTGTTTTCCCTTTCTTCCTGGCATTGCTTAAGCCCTTCAGGATCCCGTTAGCTTTGTTTGAGTGTATAGTGTATTGAGCCCCCTTGATTTGTGTGTGCACAAAATAATAAGGTTTCCTAAAACCTGAAACATGTCAAAGCAGGCACATCTTGTAAAATCTGACTTATAGAATCATTTTAAAAGCTCCAGGAGGATAAACTTAGGTATGACTTGCTTTCTTGGGTGGGCGTCCACCCACTTACAGTCCCTAAAACTTTTCATAGAATCATAGAGTAGTTAGGGTTAGAAAGGACCTTAAGATCCTTCAATTGGATCTTGGCTCAAATGCCTCTACACAAATGCCCGTAGTATGGGGAACAAACAAGAGGAATTAGAGATGTGTGCACGTCTACGGGGGTATGATATAATAGGCATCACAGAAACATGGTGGGATGGCACCTATGACTGGTGTGTTGGAATGAAAGGTTACTGGCTCTTTAGGAAAGACAGGCTCGGCAGACGAGGAGGGGGAGTTGCTATTTATGTTAGGGATAGGCTAGAGAGTATGGAACTCTGTCTGGGGACAGGTGAGCACTCGACAGAGAGTTTGTGGGTCAGGGTTAAAGGGAGAACAGTGATGGGTGACATTATTATGGGGATCTGTTACAGACCGCCTGACCAAGGGGACTTGCTTGATGAAGCGCTACATAGGCAGATAGGAGCAGCCTCACGCTTGCAGGCCCTTATTCTCATGGGAGACTTCAACCACCCTGATATCTGTTGGAGGGATGGTACGGCCCGGCACAAGCAATCCAGAAGGTTCCTCGATTGTGTGGAAGACAACTTCCTTCTGCAAGTAATAGAGGAGCCGACAAGGAGAGGTGCCATGCTTGACCTCGTCCTCACCAACAGGGAAGGGCTGGTTGGGAATGTGACGCTCCAGGGCAGCCTTGATTGCAGCGATCATGAGATGGTTGAGTTTGAGATCCTCAGGACAGTGAGAAGAGTGTGCAGCAAGCTCACTGCCCTGGACTTCAAGAGAGCAGACTTTGGCCTCTTCAGGAACCTGCTCAGTAAGGTTCCATGGGAAACAGCCCTAGAGGGCAGGGGGGCCCAAGACTGTTGGTTGATATTCAAGGCTCACCTGCTGCAAGCTCAGGAGCGATGCATCCCAACTAGAAGGAAGTGCTGCAGGAGGGCCAGGAGACCTCCTTGGATGGATAAGGAGCTGCTGAGCAAAATTCGAAGGAAAAAAGAGGCTTATAAAAGGTGGAAGCAAGGTCAGGCGGCCTGGGAAGAATACAGGGATGTTGTTTGGGAAGCTAGGGAACAGGTTAGGAAAGCTAAGGCCCACTTAGAATTAAACTTGGCTAGGGATGTTAAGGATAACAGGAAGGGATTTTATAGGTACGTTGCCAATAAAAGACAGGTTAGGGACACCGTGGGTCCTCTCCAGAAGCTATCAGGAGAACTGGCTACCCTGGATTTGGAGAAGGCTGAGGTTCTTAATGACTTCTTTGCCTCAGTCTTTACGGGCAAATGCTCTGACCACACCCCCCAAGTCTTGGAAGGCAGACGCGGGGACGGTGAGGGTGGGGACCCTGGGCCCACTGTGGGGGAGGATCTTGTTTGGGACCACCTTAGGAACCTGAATGTATACAAGTCCATGGGACCTGATGAAATCCATCCACGGGTCCTGAAGGAGCTGGCAAATGAAGCTGCTAAGCCACCGTCCATCATATTTGAAAACTCATGGCAGTCAGGTGAAGTTCCCGATGACTGGAAAAAGGGAAATATAACCCCCTTTTTTAAGAAGGGGAAAATGCATGACCCAGGGAATTACAGACCAGTCAGTGTCACCTCTGTGCCTGGCAAAATCTTGGAGCGGATTCTCCTGGAAGGCATGCTAAGGCACATGAAAACCCACAAGGTGGTTGGTGACAGCCAGCATGGCTTCACTAAGGGGAAATCCTGCCTGACCAATCTGGTGACCTTCTATGAAGGGGCTACGGAACTGATGGACAGGGGCAGAGCGGTTGATGTCACCTACCTGGACTTGTGTAAAGCCTTTGACACTGTCTCCCATGACATCCTTCTCTCTAAGTTGGAGAGACATCAATTTGATAGGTGGACCACTCGGTGGATAAAGAACTGGCTGGATGGCCGCACACAAAGAGTAGTGCTCAGTGGCTCAATGTCCAGCTGGAGACCAGTAACGAGTGGTGTCCCCCAGGGATCGGTGTTGGGATCGGTGTTGGGACCGGTCTTGTTCAACATCTTTGTGGGTGACATGGACAGTGGGACTGAGTGCGCCCTCAGCAAGTTTGCCGATGGCACCACGCTGTGTGGTTCGGTTGATACATTGGAGGGAAGGAATGCCATCCAGAGGGACCTTGACATGCTTGTGAGGTGGGCTGATGCCAACCTGATGAAGTTTAACCATGCCAAGTGCAAGGTCCTCCACCTGGGTCGGAGCAATGCCAGGCACAGCTACAGGTTGGGCGGGGAGGAGATTGAGAGCAGCCCTGTAGAGAAGGACTTGGGGGTGTGGGTTGATGAGAAAATGAACATGAGGCGGCAGTGTGCGCTTGCAGCCCAGAAAGCCAACCGTATCCTGGGCTGCATCAAAAGGAGTGTGACCAGCAGGTCGAGGGAGGTGCTCCTGCCCCTTTGCTCTCGTGAGACCTCACTTGGAGTATTGTGTGCAGTTCTGGTGTCCTCAACATAAAAAGGACATGGTACTGTTAGAACAAGTGCAGAGGAGGGCCACGAGGATGATCAGGGGACTGGAGCACCTCTCGTATGAAGATAGGCTGAGGAAATTGGGGCTGTTCAGCCTGGAGAAGAGAAGGCTGCATGGAGACCTCCTAGCAGCCTTCCAGTATCTGAAGGGGGCCTATAGGGATGCTGGGGAGGGACTCTTCATTAGGGACTGTGGTGAGAGGACAAGGGGTAATGGGTTTAAACTAAAACAGGGGAGGTTTAGATTGGATATGAGGAAGAATTTCTTTACTGTGATGGTGGTGAGGCCCTGGAATGGGTTGCCCAGGGAAGTTGTGAATGCTTCATCCCTGGCGGCGTTCAAGGTGGGGTTGGACATAGGCTTGGATGGCATGGTTTAGTGTGAAGTGTCTCTGCCCATGGGAGGGGGGTTGGAACTAGATGATCTTGAGGTCCTTTCAAACCCTAACTATTCTATGATTCTATGATCATCAAGTTCCAACCCCCCTGCTGTGGCCAGGGATGCCTCATACTAGACAGTGCCACCCCAAGACTCCATCCAACCTGGCCTTGAACACTGTCTGGGATGGAACATTTACCACTTCTTTGGGCAACCTGTTCCAGTGCCTCACCACCCTCACAGTAAAGAACTTTTTTCCATGTATCTACCCCGAACTTCCCTTGTTTTAGTTTGAGCTTGTTCCCCCTTGTCTTATCACTACAGTTCCTGATGAAGAGTCCCTCCCCAGCATCCTTATAGGCCCTTTTCAGGTGTTGGAATGCTGCTCTGCGGTCTCCATGCAGCCTTCTCTTCTCCGAACTGAACAGCCCCAACTTTCTCAGACTGTCTTCATAGGGGAGGTGCTCCAGTCCCCTTGATCATCCTCATGGCCCCCCTCTGGACTTCTTCCAACAGCTCCATGTCCTTTTTATGTTGAGAAAACCAGAGCTGGACACGGTGTGGGTTTTCCAGTGTTGGCTAGGGGAGCACTGCTGTATCCCTTCTCAAGGTTTGCTCCTTTACAGTTCTATTCCTGTCTTTCCTCAGACCAGTTCTAGATCTGTTTTTGTCTGGAACATCATCCTCTATGATGTATCAAATATATTAGTATAGTTCTGATGAAGGAGAGCATCACATCTGCTTTGTTTATTGCTGCCTTGGTAGAATTATTCTGTATAGCTGTTATACTTGTTTCATGTTTGTGGGTCTTGGGGAGTGAACTAGTGCTTGCCAAGTCTTCATTGACCTGTAAAACTTACAGTGTAGTCTTTACCATCTAAAGCTCTGTACACATTGTATTACAAACAAGCTTAGTTGCTTGGATCTTTTTTTACCCTTTTCCCTTTATTAAAAATCTGTATTTCCTATACTGTAATCAGTGATACCATTCTTGTTTTCAAATGTTTGAAACTACTGCAGCAGCAGGAAATGCAGTTCATATGGTGGAGCTTTCTGCAATTGTAAACAGCCTGTCTGGCTCTACTGTTTCAAATATCCTGAACTTCTTTGATTTGTCTTCCCTGACTCGTAGTAATTACCAGCTGTGTACCCTCAGTTTCTGGCTTACCTCTGCATCCTTCATAAGAAATGTTTCCCCTAGTTCTTGGTGATCCTTGTTTCTATTACCTGGACTTTCTCCTTTCTGTCACACAGCTCCATTTTTTGTCTGGTTGTAGTATATGGTGGAAGAGGTTTTTTTTTGCTGTATATTGTACTCCTCTGCCTAATGTGCTGCTATAGCCTAATGTGTAGCCAAATAGGCCGTTGACAGTTTTCACTTTATGCTTTCTTAATCTCTGAGAAGGAGCTCTTTCAATTAATTTTACTCTCTTCTTTTAAAGTTACTGG
This sequence comes from Amazona ochrocephala, assembly GCA_039720435.1. Lineage (NCBI taxonomy): Eukaryota > Metazoa > Chordata > Aves > Psittaciformes > Psittacidae > Amazona > Amazona ochrocephala. The sequence continues at coordinate 45,349,666 of CM077881.1, read as the reverse complement.
GAGATGTTGAAGGCAACAGCTGGTTTTTGATCCTGTGCTTTTGGTGAGAGCTGCTCATTTACTGTGTTTCTGACCTTGGTCTTCATTTGTCCCAGGAAAGAGAGAATGAGTTTGATAGTAAGCGGTGGGAGTGTGCTGAACCGTAAGTCATTGACAAGTGACTCCAAAGCCCTTTTTCATTAAGGAGCCTCCTCTCAAGTCCTGAGTCAGTCCAGTACACAGAAACGGAGCTAGACTTTCAGATCTGAAATGTATAGTCCCATTCAGTAGTTTCGCATGTGTCTTTTGCTTATTGCAAAGACACAAAGATAACTCTCTTTGCTATTCTTTCTGCCTCAGGTTTAACGACTCATTTTCTTTACACTTCAGGGTTTTGTCATATGTCATGACAGAGAAGGACTTGGAGGCATTGGTCGATGAGAAACTTAACATGAGCCAGCAGTTTGCACTCACAGCCCAGAAAGCCAATTGTATCCTGGGCTGCATCAAAAGGAGCGTGACCTTTTGACTGCTGAAGGAAGTGATCCTGCCCCTCTACTCCGTTCTTGTGAGACCCCATTTGGAGTATTGTGTACGGTTCTGGTGTCCTCAACGTAAAAAGGACACAGAGCTGTTGGAACAAGTCCAAAGCGGGGCTGCAAGGATGATCAGAGGCTGGATCACCTCCCTAATGAAGACAGGCTGAGAAAGTTGGAGCTGTTCAGCCTGGAGAAGAGAAGGCTGTGTGGAGACCTCATAGCAGCCTTCTAATATCTGGAGGGGGCTTACCAATTGTGTGCAGTTCTGGTGTCCTCAACATAAAAAGGATGTGGAACTGTTGGAACAAGTCCAGAGGAGGGCCATGAGGATGATCAGGGGACTGGAGCACCTCCCGTATGAAGACAGGCTGAGAAAATTGGGGCTGTTCAGCCTGGAGAAGAGAAGGCCGCTTGGAGACCTCATAGCAGCCTTCCAATATCTGAAGTGGGCCTATAGGGATGCTGGGGAGGGGCTCTTCGTGAGGGACTGTAGTGATAGGACGAGGGGTAATGGGTTCAAACTTAAACAAGGGAAGTTTAGATTGGATATGGAAGTTCTTTACTGTAAGGGTGGTGAGGCGCTGGAATGGGTTGCCCAGGGAAGCTGTGAATGCTTCATCCCTGGCAGTGTTCAAGGTGGGGTTGGACAGAGCCTTGGATGGCATGGTTTAGTGTGAGGTGTCCCTGCCCATGGCAGGTGGGTTGGAACTAGATGATCTTGAGGTCCTTTCCAACCCTAACTATTCTAGGGATGCTGGGGATGGACTCTTCATTAGGGACTGTGGTGAGAGGACAAGGTGAACAGGTTCAAACTAAAACAAGGGAAGTTCAGGTTAGATATATGGAGGAAGTTCTTTGCTGTGAGGGTGGTGAGGCACTGGAACAGGTTGCCCAAAGGAGCTGTGAATGCTCCATCCCTGGCGGTGTTCAAGGCCGGGTTGGACAGAGTCTTGGGTGATGTTGTCTAGTGTGAGGTGTCCCTGGCCATGGCAGGGGGGTTGGAACTAGATGACCTTAAGATCCTTTCCAACCCTAACTATTCTATGATTCTATATGTAAGGGAGGGGGAAGAGGGGGGAAGTGGAAACAAATGTCTAAAACTGATAGTACCACAGAAATGTGAGAATGGTTTAGTATGTGTTCATCCACCTAGACTATTATATGGCTATTGCAACTAATTATAATTACTTTTTAGAAGATTGCATCAAATAAGAGCTAATTGAAATTTTAAAAGCAGTGTAAAATCAAAATGGCTTTCACTTCATCCGTTGTACTGGGAAACATATATGGAGAACATTGCTATTTGCCCAACAATTTTGGTGATAATCTGAATTTTAAGAGCTCTTCCTTGACAGCTGTAGCCAGATGTATGCTTTTCTTTGCCTTATTACTGCTCCAGGATGGCAATTACAGCCTGGCAAATAGGCCAGATTGAGGAACAGAAGACCTGCAGAACCTTCCTGTATAATTATATTACCCTTTAACAGCAGGGTTACCTCGGCACTTCTCAGCTCTTCCTTATTTATTGCTTCGAAGAGCCAAGCATTTTTACGGCCTTTTAATTTTCTGTAATGTTTTTAAAGCCCTCAAGAAGCAACAATTGGAAGGACCATTAACACCTCAGCTATGGACTAATGAGGAACAAAACTTCTGTGCTAGAGATTTGCAAAATTCGAGTTCTGTTTTTCCCAGTTTCATTCTGTGTGTTATCCCCATAGTTGTGGTGGTTGTTTACTCACAGTACACCGAAGAATAAGAGGAACTACTAAAAATGAGATAAATATTGGTTGCAAGAGTGTTCCTGTTAATCTTGACAAGCTCTCTCATGTGCAGTAACTTTTGTTTCCTTTCTGATACTGCTGCTTCAGCCTGGATACAATAGAGGTTTCTCCATTTTTATTCTTTAAATATTAAAAATCCTTTTCCTTTTAGTTGGAATGTCTTTTTAATCTAGTCCTTCGTCCGTGAAGGAGTGAAGAGCTAAGTTTGACAGTTAATTTCTATCTTCTTTTTATTTCCCTTGCAGCACTCTGAAGGTGCATCTTTCACTTAAGTTGCGCGTTTCTAGTCTGTTCCACTTCTGAGATGAGAAGGGAGGCTGAATTTGACCCATGTGGACCAATTCCCTTCAGTTTTTGCTGAAACAGTTTCATGTGAGTGCTTCATCTGTTTTTTTTTTTTCTTTTTTTTTTTTTTTGTGTGGGTTTTTTTTTTGTTTTGTTTTGTTTTTTTGTTTTTAAAATAGTCATGCATTTGTTCTGACCTTGATTTTACTTGTGCGGCATTAGGAAAATGGAAGGATATAAATTAACAGTTAATAATACTGTCTAAATTGAAAAGTAAAATAGTAGAGGATAAGCCATCAGTAAATGCATTGGTAAAATACCCTGAAATATGCTGCTTATCTTCTTTTTTTGATATATTGCATTTTCTGAGCTCAGGCAAACATTTATTCCTTGAAAGCAATTTCAGATTCATATATCGTTGCAGATACAACTTTGCCCTTAAAGTCTCTTGTGACAAAAATATTGTTTTAAAGGAAAATATAAAAATAACCTTAAGCTCATTCCCCACTGCCTAAACCTTTTGCTGCTGCACTGGGAGTTTTATGAGGTACGAGCTGGAGTATAATGGTTTTATGATGTTTGTGCCAAAGCATGATCAGCTGTTCCCTCTGTCTCTGCCTCCCAGCTTCATCACTGGGTGGTTTCTTATATGGCTCATTGTATTTGAAATCCAAAGTATATTAAAGCATAGCTTTCCACATTAGCCTGTTTTCAAAACAGATTTTTGTCTTAATTCTTATCAGATGGCTGAGTTTGAAGAAACTATCCGTAGAGAGTATGAAAGTAGCAAGGTAGACTTTGGCAGTCATGATTTCTACATTGTTTCTTAGTTAAAGACATTGCTTAAATCCAGCCTTAATTATTTTTTTTCCTTAATAAACTAATTTTTATGGTTGTGATTCTTTTTTTTTTTTTTCCAAGTTGTTCTGGCTTAGTTTACAGAAAAATGCGTGGGTGCTGGCAGATTGCAGTGTTTTGTAAACTTGTGAGGAAGTAGGTAGGCTGCACCATTAATCTTGGAACATTTTTTGGTTTTTAATTTCCTTGTCCGGTACTTGAATATGAAATAATTGCAAACTATGCAAAGTTGCTTAAACCAGAATGCTAATTTTCTTTAAAGCATCGATTTATGGTTGGTGAGCTATCTCACTACATTTATCTATATTTCAGGATGTTCCCTTCCAAAAGAGCTAGAAGCAGCCACATTTCTCCAGATATGGCCTGCTAGATACAGAACGTTTCCGCCTTTTTCGTGGTTAAAAGAAAGAGGAAAATGATGCTTGTAAGAAGAAATGTTAGAAGGGACTACAGATTTGGGAAAGGAAATATAGTGACAAAGAAATTAAATAGAGCTTCAGAAAGTCAAATATCTTGTTCAGTCTGGGCAGAAATCAATAAGCATTTTTGAGAATGGTGGTACTGAGTATTCTATTTTGAATAATACTTTTGTCTCTGGAAAACTAGAGTAGATTACTACAGTAGAGATGCGGATGAATTTTGGTGTGGTTTTTCTAGGTATGCACACTGGGAGGTCAAAGATGTCTGTCTTGTTAGACTTTTCTAGCTGTTGCTGTGTCTGGATTTCCAGGCACCCTGTTGGTACATTGGGATGGTGGGCAGTTTCTGAGGACTTTTCCTGGAAAAGCATCTGATGATCCACTGTGATGCTCTGGCTAAGCACAGATTACAGCAGCTGCCATGGAAGTGATCTGTGTCCACCCTGTGCTTTGTGGGTATTTGTTGTTCAGAACTGTATGGAAAAATGTTAAATGTTTAAAATGTCCTTGTTAATAGGATCAACAGTGTTTTTCCTGCACTCCCCTCCACCCCCATTACTAGTGTTCTTCTGTTACAGGAAAGTAAATGATACTGTTTTCTGTTTTCATTAAAGCTCAGCTGTGACTTATGCTTTGACTTTGCACTCGGTGAGAAATGGTTCAGTTTGAACTATTGAAAAAGCTGATTCTGAGATGTTAGACTGTGCTTGTCTCATCCCACTGTATTATTTCGTCTTGTGAAGAAACTGAGGGATTTGGACAGAGCTGCTGGAGAACAGGAGAAAATCCTGAAAACGGTTCCATTTTCCCGACATCATGGTTAAACACAGGTTCATATTTTTGCTGTTGCAGCTTCTTTCTATGTGAAGGCCACTTCTTGCAAGTAAGTGCTTCAGGCTGGAGGAGGGCAAGAAGGTGTGTTTAATTTTCTTTAGGCCTCAGTGCTGCTCTGTGTCCTTTGTGAAAAGAATTATCTACATGGTACAGAAAAATGAAGCTCGACTTGTAGTGGAGATTAGGACCATGTGAATGCGACCAATTGTGCTAAAGTCAACTGAAACAGGAGTTGGTATATGCCAAATTACACGCATGTCTCTAAAACATGCTCTGCTGAGCAGACTAGAAGAAAGTTTACTTTTTTGCAAGACCCACAGAAAAATATATGTTCTTTCACTGATCAGTTAGTGATACAAATTGCTGATGACTGAAAGTATTTTCTGTGAAAAGAACATGCTTATGCTGCACAGTGTCATGATTTGAATAGAAAGTAATAGGATTGTGTATTATAGATGTAAATGATACCAGAAGAAGCAGTACTGGCACACTCATGCTCAAGGCAGCAACTTAGTTTCTGGGTGTTTTACTGTGAGTTGGAAGGATTTTGAGCCTAAGCTTTATGGTTTTACGTTTCCAAACAAGGTAAAAATGCTTGTGGGTTCTGGAAGATTCTGAGATGCTGCTGGTTTTAGTGGGCCCATTTTGTGGAGTGAGAGGGGGACCAGCTTTACTGCAGGGCAGAAGCTTCAGGCTTATGGGTGTTTGGGATGTGGTTCCACTTACCTTTTTCTAGCTGTGCTAGTCAGTCCCTGTATTTGGCTGGCTTTTTCAGTGTGGAGGACATAACATTTGCTTAGTTTTGCTTTTTTTGTTGTTTCCTTCCGTTAGGAGCAGGGGGACATGTTCTCAGATGAGCACTTGAGCATTTTCATAAGCCTCAAGCATTCCTTTGTGGATAAAAGTATTGCAAAATACCTGAAAGCTGTTTTCTTTGACATAAAATTCTCTATTTAAATAATATGTGAAATAATTCCTTATTAGAGCTGAAGTAGATGAAATTTTCATAATGTTCTGATGGAATGGACTGTATGAAACAGGTATTTGGGCTTTTTTAAATAAAACATTTTCTGAACTTGTTTTGAGCAATGAAACAAGACTGAACTGTATGGAAAGAAAAATACCTTACTGAAACAAACAAACATTATTACCTACAGTATACTGAGAAATGTGTGCCAGCGTTAAGTGGTAAGTGTTTAAAGGGAGTTGGCCTATTGCTTTTGGGGTAAGGAATATATTATTTGATGATGGGATGCAAGAAATGGCATTGTATGGTGTTGCTGCTAAGAATTATGTAAATCATTAATGCTAGTGTATGATTTAGCAGATTACTGTAGGAATAGTACTTTTTTTCACAGGGAAACGTTCATTAGATTGATTTGAATCTGTGCAGTGTTATTGTGGAGCTAGACAGAATAAATTCTCAGTTGATTCAGTTTTGTGAGTAAATCCTGGATATATAATTTTACTAAATGAATGATCTACTAGGTATAATGTTTGGCATGCCAGCACTTAATATATATGTATACACACATATTATTTTTTATTTTTAACTTGGTGTTGCTCATTGCTGTCCATGCATTTTGAATCCCTGAGAGGTGTTGCTGCTAGGATATGAATGTGAAAGAGATCAGGTGTTCCATGGAAATTTTGGGAAGCCTAGTATGATTAATTAGCATGAAGGTAATATGCTCCTAGGCTGAGGGTCCTGTCCAGAGAATTGAAATGGCTGATCCTGAGCAGAAGAGGGAAGCAGTCTGAGGAGCTAACAGGGGTACTGAATTTCACAGTTTGCAAATCATCTTGGCCTGACCTGCTGTATGTTGTACAGCTTTTTCTTCTACCCAGATGCTCTGTGTGAACATCAGGACTTGAATCCAGACAAGAGTGTTTTGATCAGTCTGCCACAGGAAGAGAGTAGGAACAGCCGTTTAATCTGTGTTCATCCACTATGCTCTTGATGATGACGATATGATACTTGTTTCCTGCATCTTTGAGGCCTCCTGAGAATATACATCTCTGAACAACCATGGTGTCACATGGTTTTTTTTTTTCCACCTATGAAGATGGGCATTTTCATTTGTACTTTTCATTACCCTTTTCAAGGCAGAGTATTGCAACTTGTCATCATTGTGACTTTCAGAAGTGAGGCAAACTGCTCTGCACAGCAGTATGGCTGCAAAGCGGAAAGAGCGAAGATGCTTTTGAGCAGTTCTGTGTGTTTCCCAAAGACAAGTCCTTGATTTTGAGGTCAGAATAAATGACAGCTGTGTTAATTGGGAGAGCAGATCCTGTTCCTTTCTCCCTGTACATAATATTTTCAGTAGTGCTGTTGGCCTGTGTCTTGTGAGACAAATCAAAATCTCTTTTTACTTTGGGGACACAGTGTGCATAGGCAGTTTTATCCAGAAGCACTGAGTATCAGTGGCTGTTAGCAAGGGGTAGTGAAAAAAATCTTTATTTGACATAGAGGGTTTGTTTTTCAGTGTTTGGAGGAAATAATTGCTTAAGGCATTGCTGCATCTGTATTTCTAGGCATGGTGGTTACACCCTTTGTACAGACCAGCAGACTTTGGGCAGTGCTGCCACTGCTGACAGCTTAATCTTTTGGTAAGAAAGAAAGTGTATGAAAAGTAGTTCTGGTTGTGTCTTGAAAAACCATGTTGTTGTTGTTTCACTTACTGTCTCATTTGTGCATTTTGTATGGGGGGGGGGGGGCGTGTCAATAAAATATTGGCTGTAGGTGAAATCACTGTGTAGCACTAGCTTTCTTCATAGAATCACAGAATAGTTAGGGTTGGAAAGGACCTTAAGATCATCTAGTTCCAACCTCCCTGCCAGGGGCAGGGACACCTCACACTAAACCATGCCATCCAAGGCTATGTCCAGCCCAGCCTTGAACACCGCCAGGGATGGAGCGTTCACAACTTCCCTGGGCAACCCATTCCAGTACCTCACTGCCCTTATACCCTATTACTACTTGGCACATCAACAGGGAAGCCCTGTTAAAATGGTTGAGCTTCCTAATAGATATCCCAAACTGTATAATTTAAGCAATAAGTAAAGTAAGGATAAAGACAGGATAGTAATAGTTACATTTTCCATAAAAGGCCTTTAAAGGTAATATGTACACAAGTACATCTGAACAATCGTATTGTCATGGGTTCAGCAGCAGCAGTCATTTTGCTCCATCTTGGTAGCTGGTATAGCGCTGTGGTTTTGGCTTTGGGCCTGGGAACAGAGCTGGTAACACCCATGTTTTCGATTACTGCTTAGTAATGTTTTCGTCTCACCAAGGACTTTCTGAGCCTCATGCTCTGCCAGGGAGGAGGGGAAGCCGGGAGGGAGCAGAGTCAGGACACCTGACCTAAACTGGCCAAAGAGGTATTCCATACCACGGCACGCCATGCCCAGGATGTAAAAACGGAGGGCAGAGACCCGGAAGGGGACTGGGGATCACTGCTGGGTCGGGCTTGGTATCGGTTGGTGAGCAGTTGTATTCTTTTCCCTTGTATTTTCTCTTGTCATTATTATTATTGGTGGTAGCAGCAGTGGTTTGTGTTATACCTTAGTTACTAAACTGTTCTTATCTCAACCTGTGGGAGTTGCATTCTTTCGATTCTCCTCCCCATTCCCCTGGGAGTGGGGGCAAGAAAGAGTGGGGAGTGAGTGAGCGAACTGGGTGAATTATAGTGGCTTAAACTAGGATACATATCTATGCTTTAGTGTCTTACTGGAGCAACAGTATGATTTTATATGTGTAGTTTTGCTGTTGTAGTCCAAGGAGCAGCGCACTTGCTGTATTATTTCACGTTCTTTCCCTTTGCAACACCATTGAAACACAGATGGGGATGACTTGCATCTTAAAATTTACTTCCTATGTAACTCAACTGGTCTATTCGTAAGTGCTTTGGAAATTATGAGCAAGTGCTGTCCTAAATGAACATAGCTTTATCTGGTGCCTCCCTTGTTCAGGTATGTCATATGGGAACCAGAAGTGCTGGCTGTGGCTGGGCTCTTACCAGCAGATTCAAGCTTAATATGAAGAATTTGTTCAAATTATCGCCCAGTTGTTTATTCAGTTTTGATTATAGTCTTAATTATTACACACATTCCTACTGTGCAAGCTGGGGGCTTTATGTTGTTGTGCTTCTTTCTAGAAAGGCTTTTTTTTTCATTTGGCTTATGGTGTTATGGCTGGGAGACTAATTTGATCTTAGAGTTATGAAGGGGTTGACAAGTCTTCCTAGAACCTTTTTGGGTTCCAAAACCCAAACAAACCAGTCAAACAAACAAAAAAATCTCCACACCAAAACCCCACCACAAACCAAACCTCTTCAGTGCAGTTATATTGGAAGAAAAATCATCTGCCTGCACTGTTCAGTTGTCTGCCAAGTTGAAAGACATGATGTATTGTATGTGTGTGAGGGAATGAATTGGCAGAGACAATAAAATCAAGTCTGCCAAGGTAGAGGGTCTGGGGATGTCACATACTGTAATTCAGCACTGCATTATGACTGTTCACCCCTGCTACCTCATACCCTCTTTCCTCCAAGGGTAAGTATTTCTTCTCAAAAGCTGCCATCAATTCATGCAATTATTTCATAAATGTTTTATGTCTATATATGCACATACTGTACTATGCTACAACTGGATAATACAGTACCTTGCAAATAGGAAATCTGTTGGGTTTAACTTTTCTTTTTTGTGGAGGCTATTTCAATTATCTGGTAATCTTACGGATGCTGGAGTGAGGCAATCATGTTACAGCACCATAATCTGGCAAAGTAGTAAATAAGAACTTCACAATTATGGCTTTTTGCACCACCAGTAGCAACTGAATTTGGTTGGGAGCTTGCTTGCTTCAGGCAATTAACAATTAAACTTTGAGTTAAACTTGGCTAGGGTTGTTAAAGAAAACAGGAAGGGATTCTTTAGGTACATTGCAAATAAAAGACAGACTAGGGACAACATGGGCCCTCTCCAGGAGCTATCAGAACTGGCTACCCTGGATTTGGAGAAGGCTGAGGTTCTTAATGACTTCTTTGCCTCAGTCTTCACTTGCAAGTGCTCTGACCACACCACCCAAGTCTTGGAAGGCAAACGCAGGGACAATGAGAATGAAGACCCTGGGCCCACTGTAGGAGAGGATCTGGTTCGAGAACATCCTAAGAACCTGAACGTGCACAGGTCCATGGGACCGGATGAAATCCATCCACAGGTCCTGAAGGAGCTGGCGAATGAATCTGCTAAGCCACTGTCTATCATATTTGAAAAATCATGGCAGTCAGGTGAAGTTCCTGACGACTGGAAAAAGGGAAATATAACCCCCATGTTCAAGAAGGGGAAAATGGATGAGCCGGGGAACTACAGACCAGTCAGTCTCACCTCTGTGCCTGGCAAAATCTTGGAGCGGATTCTCCTGGAAGGCATGCTGAGGCACATGAAAACCAACAAGGTGCTTGGTGACAGCCAGCATGGCTTCACTAAGGGGAAATCCTGCCTGACCAATCTGGTGACCTTCTATGAAGGGGCTACGGAACTGATGGACAGGGGCAGAGCAGTTGATGTCATCTGCCTGGACTTGTGCAAAGCGTTTGATACTGTCTCTCGTGACATCCTTGTCTCTAAGTTGGAGAGACATCAATTTGATAGGTGGACCACTCGGTGGGTAAAGAACTGGGTGGATGGCCGCACGCAAAGAGTTGTGGTCAATGGCTCAGTGTCCAGCTGGAGACCAGTAATGAGTGGTGTCCCCCCGGGATCGGTGTTGGGTCCAGTCTTGTTCAACATCTTTGTGGGTGACATGGACAGTGGGACTGAGTGCGCCCTCAGCAAGTTTGCCGATGGCACCACGCTGTGTGGTTCGGTTAATATGTTGGAGGGAAGGAATTCCATCCAGAGGGACCTTGACGCGCTTGTGAAGTGGTATGATGCCAACCTGATGAAGTTTAACCATGCCAAGTGCAAGGTCCTCCACCTGGGTGGGAGCAATCCCAGCCACAGCTACAGGTTGGGCAGAGAAGAGATTCAGAGCAGCCCTGTGGAGCAAGACTAGGGGGTGTGGGTTGATGAAAAAATGAACATGAGCCGGCAGTGTGCGCTCGCAGCCCAGAAAGCCAACCGTATCCTGGGCTGTACATCAAAAGGAGTGTGACCAGCAGGTCGAGGGAGGTGCTCCTGCCCCTTTGCTCTCGTGAGACCTCACTTGGAGTACTGTGTGCAGTTCTGGTGTCCTCAACATAAAGAGGACATGGAAGTGTTGGAACAAGTGCAGAGGAGTGCCACGAGGATGATCAGGGGACTGGAGCACCTCCCATATGAAGATAAGATGAGAAAGTTGGGGCTGTTCAGCCTGGAGAAGAGAAGGCTGCGTGGAGACCTCATAGCAGCCTTCCAATGCCTGAAGGGGGCCTATAGGGATGCTGGGGAGGGACTCTTCATGAGGGGCTGTAGTGATAGGACAAGGGATAATGGGTTCAAACTTAAGCCGGGGATATTTAGATTGGATATGAGGAAGAAGTTCTTTACTGTAAGGGTGGTGAGGCGCTGGAATGGGTTGCCCAGGGAAGTTGTGAATGCTCCATTGTTGGTGTTCAAGGCGGGGTTGGACATATCCTTGGGTGGCATGGTTTAGTGTGAGGTGTCCCTGCCCATGGGAGGGGGGTTGGAACTAGATGATCTTGAGGTCCTTTCCAACTCTAACTATTCTGTGTTTCTGATTCTAATTGTGGAACAACATGATTCTAGAGCTGGTTACTTCAGATGACTTTGGTGTTTAGGATATCCTTCTTAATTTAAAAAGAGATCTTTCCCTAAAAATAATATTGTATGTGTATGTTAATGTTCAAGATGCCAATATTTCTTATATGTGTGCACATATTTTTTTGTGTTTTTTTTTTCCCTTTTTTTTATTTACTAATAATATCAAGAACTATAATTTAAAACTCCTTTTCTTTCTGTTTCTGGTTGTTCTAGTAACCACTTCTTTTCCTTTAATGTTTTTATGAGTAAAGTTAACTTTAATTCTAAAATATCATTAGGGAAATTCTCAGTTGCATCTTCTGGGATTCAAGATATGTATACCGTGCTGTGAAAGAATGTGTGTGCTGTGAAAGAATCTCTTTCATGTGGGCAACAGTTTTAACTCTTGTGAAAATAGCCAGTGGGGAAGTTGTTGTATCTGCTTTAGCAGTGTGCAGATACAGGTAAAAGCTGTGCTTATAGCCCTTTGTAACAAGAAAACTGCAATGTGCATGTGTGCACTGAGACCGGTGTACAGTTAGTCAGCTTGAGCATGTCTAAGGATGACTTCTCTCTCCATATTTGTTCACTCGATGATTAATAATGGCTGCAGCTGTATGCTTGACACAGCTGCTAATTTTAAATTATAGTTTGGTAGACACAGAAATTACCAGTGTAAAAGGTCTTAAGTCTGTTCCTTTCATTGCTTTGTGGTGTTTATTTCATAATTGCAAACTTTAGTTAAAATAACTGACCAACTTGACATGCAGGAAATTGATTCAGAACTTCAATCTTCTGCTGCCACGCACTGTTAACTTTGCTCTGCAGCTCTCATATTAGACAATCTCATCTCTAGATTAGCAGCCATAGACCTGCTGAGAAGCGAAAAAGCACTTCAGAAGAGCTCATCAATGCAGTGAAGGCAAAAATGGTCTTATAAATAGGCCTTCCCCTTCAAGTGGTAACTGCATGTTTGTGTCTAGAACCCCCCTTCAGTGACAGGGATCCCAGCCAAGAGGAAGAGAGAGGATGGTAATGCAGGGATGTGATTGTCAGCTGTATGCCTACTTGCATTTTGGGGGATTACGAGGTAACTTGCCTGGGAAGGGCAAAAAATTTCAGAGCTCATTGCATGTCTGAACAGATTCTCAGTCTGGAATTGAGGCAGGGGTCATGGTCCGTATATCTATCTTGGACTGTTGAGGGGTCTTAACAGTGTGTGATGGGGGCTTCAATAGTAACATCTTCTGAAAAGCTATATGTGTTGTGCACAGCACTAGAGAAGTGAAAAGTGGTGCTTGAATATATATAAATATTTTCATATACATAATACTTCATGTATATAATATTATATATATAGAGAGAGAAAGAGATGGAGAATGGGGGAAATGTCTGAAACAGGGGGATACCTATGTAGCATTTTGAATGTTTGTCATGGATTCAGCCGCAACAGTCATTTTTCTCCTTCATAGTAGCTGGTGCAGTGCTGTGTTTTCGACTTTCGGCCTGGGAGCAGCACTCAAGATACCGATGTTTATAGTTATGGCTTAGACTGTGTTGGTCTGACCAAGAACTTTCTGAGTCTCATGCTTTGCCAGGGAGGAGGGGAAGCCCAGAGGAAGCAGAAGCAGGACACCTGACCCAGACTGACCAAAGAGGTTATTCCATGCCGCAGCACATCATGCCCAGGATGTAAAAACGAAGGGCAGGGACCCGGAAGGTGGGGGTGCACTGGGTGGTAGGGCTTGGTATCAGGTGGTGAGCGATTGTATTCTTTTCCCTTGTATTTTCTCTTGTCATTATTATTATTGGTGGTAGCAGTAGTGGTTTGTGTTATACCTTAGTTACTAAACTGTTCTTATCTCAACCTGTGGGAGTTGCATTCTTTCGATTCTCCTCCCCATTGCCCTGGGGCTGGGGAAGGAAAGGGGGGGGAGTGAGTGAGCTACTGCATGGTTGAGAGGCTTAAACCATGACAATGTTTTTGTCAAAATAGCAATAAAGTAACTTAAAAAGTGAAGTGGTGGAAAGCTAATGCATGTGGAACTATGTGTAGTTTGGGATGAATTACTGTCCAAGAGTGGGGCGTGTTTAAAGCTTTCTTCAGTAGAAGAGAACCTAGCAGATGTTGTAAAACTTAAATAGGAAGGAGTGAGGTTTGAATAGAACACTATTTAATTGGGGCTTGATGAAAAGGACACTTGGACAGATGTATCTTTAAGAAATAGACTGAGAAACTTAATGCTGCAGCTGCTGCAAGAAGCAGCTACTTGAAGACCCCCACAAGAGAAACAGCTCTTTACCTGCACCTGAGAAATGCAGAAGGTGTGATTCCTAATATTACTGCCAGAGCCCTTCCTGTATTGACCATCTACTTATTTGTAGAAGAATCTATAGCAGCTGGACTTGGTATCAGAAATGGGGAACAAGAACAGAAAGACAACTGAGAAAAGGAAGGTGGCCCTAAAAGCAGTTCGGGGGTATTGGATGAAACTACAGAGTAGCAGGTTTTTTGTTAGTACTAGGCAAGCTGGTTGAAATTAGTAAGGACTAGAACTAATTGATGCTTAGAAATGGAGCAAAATATGGCAGAATACAAGTGAGTTTTGTAGTGGGAAGTTGATCCTAATGCAGTTATTGAAGCCTTCAAAGGGATCAGTTTGGGCTGGTAAGTAACCAAGGGCAAAAAGAACAAAGGTTCTTGCACTGATAAAAGGTGATGATAAAATCTAAAGAATTCAACTTAAAAGAATCAACTTTCACAGTGTAGGGAAGTTACTAGCAGACCTGTGTTGATCTACTCTTTCTTGTTGCCTTGGAGGAATGTAGTACTGGTATGTTGATGATGACTATTGAAGAAGGATGAGAGCTAACTGTGAAGAGCTACAAAAGGGTCTTGGGGTATTGACTGCCTGGGTAATAAAAAGGCAGATGAGATTCAGTATAGATAAATGTGGAGTGATGTACATTGGAATCCTAATTTTCATATGAAATCTGGGCTCTGAACTGACTGTTATAATTCAGGAGTGAGATCTTTGTGTTTAAAATAGGGAATTCTATGAATGTGTCAGATTGGCACTTGGCAGCTGTCAAAAAGCTGACTCAAGGGTTAGGAATTATTAGAAAAGGAATAGAAAACAGAAGGGAGCATTATATGACCGCATAAATCCATGCATTGCCTGCATCTCTGCACATGAGATCAGCTATCATCCTTCCAATCTCAAGAAGAGCAGCAGTACCAATGGAAGCAATTCAGAGATGGATGAAAGGCATCATCTATATACCGAATGGTGTCTGTGCAGTACAATTAAATAGGCTATACTTGTCAGTATGAAAAAGAAATATGGGGAAGGGAGTAAAAGACTGTTAGAGGTCTGTGAAGATATGAGTGACATGGATAAGGAGAGTAGAGGATTGGTGTCTTTTCAGAGAGGACCTGGAGGCTGTCTGATGAAACTAAAAGGTTCAAAATAGCGCAAGGAATTAATCACACCTTATGCAGGTGTGGTATGGGACTCTGTCATGAGGTGTTGGGGTGCAGAGAAGTCATACTTTCATATACAGGTGAAAGCAAATGGGTAAACTAAAAATTCATTGATGTGATTGCACACATTCCCCCTTATTCAAAGCACTTGGACTGCAGGTTTTTTGAAGCCTATGGAATGCTGGGAAAACATTAATACCTTAGTCTTCCTACCTTCCTTTGCCATCTGTTCTTGGTAACTGTTGCAGACTGGAAAAAAAGGCTAGATAGATTTCTGGTATGACCTAGTATTTTTGCAAATTTCCAGATTTAAATCAATTCTAGTGAAATATTTAGCTCAAAATTTCTTGGGTTTTAGTGTTACACATATATCTCTTGGGAAAGTTATGTGTAAGGGTAACTTAACTCTGGTGCAAATGTATCTAATGTTGCTTATTGTTAAAGTTTGAGCATAGAAAATTCAGAAATAGTGATGAAGGGCATTTGTCATTGCTGAGAATAAGGAATTCCAGATTTGAAGTTATTTAGTCTCTTAGAAGAAGAGAAAACAGCACAAAACATCATAGCCTACATTCTCCTCCTTCTCTTAGTCTACAGTATAGACATAGTTTTAAAATGAGAGAGACAAAGCACTTAAAAACTTGTTCTACTTTTCTCATTTGTTTTTCCCAGCTTCCCTGGCTCACCTTCTTCTCCTCGTATTTCGTCTTAAACATATTCCTCATCTTACAGTAAGATTTAACTATTGGCAAGATGAACCTGTGGAAAGCTTACAGCAGCTATAGTTAGATGGAAAGGACCTAGCTTACAAGTCAGGCTAAAATTTAAGAACATGAATTGTGCTGGACACAAAGAAGAACTCCAGATGTCTGAATACAGTATGCTGGAAGTTATTCATGGTTTGTGATAATAGAAAGAAAAAAACATATTTTTGAGTGTGCGGAATACTGTGATAAAACCATTTAAGTTAATAAAATAAACACCAAGATGACTTACGCATTTTCATTTGGAACATGTCTTACACATTTTTAGCAAGGCAGGATGCAGCAGAGGTGAATGAAAGATGAAAATAATAAGCTTTGGTCTCCACAGTTACAACAATGGAACTAGCTGATAGTAAAATTTCTTAGGTCTGCTTGTATCATTTTCATTTAGATCAATTTATCTGGCATCCAAGATACTGGGTTGGTGTTTTTCTGTTTTGTTTTTTGTTGTTGTAGAGAGAGCGGGTTCCCTCCTAGAAACATTGCCTGAAAAAGCAAAAGTTTAATGAAGTGGGGTTTTTTTCCTTTCTTGAGAGAAATTATGTAGTAGCTGGTTCAGTCACTGCAGTAATTTCTGTTTGTGTTTTTGTACCAGCTATGATTTATAGAAATCCTTCTGATGAGTGAAACAACTCACAGATGCTTCCTATGGGGGGAGAGAGCAAACAAGTGGCGTTAAGAGAATGGCTACTGGAAGCATAGGCTTCACTTGTTCTTTACTGCTCAGCCAGAGTTGGTTTGCATAAGTGCCGTTTTCCCAGGATAATTAGATATGCGCAGTGGACCAAGACATATGTAGTTGTCATCTGATACCAGCTGCAAGGCAACCGCAGTCTGCATTTTGAGTCATCTTAGTTACATTCTCATTTTAGTGAGTCATAAAAGCTTTTTTAATTAAAAAAAAAAAAAAAAATTTGTTGCGCCAGAAGTAAAAGGTCAGCACTAAGATATTTGCCTGGATTTGGTAAATAATTTTAACTACTAATAAATAATTATAATATTGATAAAAAGTTAATAATCTCCACTGGATTTGGATAATAATTTTTCTCTTTGATATTTTTCCAATTTAATGTGATTGGGGAGAGGGGACAGAGGGAATAGAGGAGAGGGCAAAGGTGCTCAGATTTCTTCAGGCCAGTCAGGGTGAATTAACTTTTCAGTGGTATGCACTCCAGTAGCAAAGGCAGAGAGCTTCACTTGAGGGGCTGGTGCATTGGTCCTTGGCAGGATGCTGCAGTGAAATCTCCTATTTGCATTCCAATTTAAAGAATTACCCCACTTAGTTAGGAGAGCAAAACAATGCCCAAACCAAAAATTGAGGTGGAAATGTGAATTGATGGTGGGAAGAATTAACAAAAATCTCCAAATTTTTTTCTTCTACATTATATAAGATAGCAAAATCAAGTTTTGCATGCATTTCTCAGCTTCATTGTATGGTGTTGAAGAGTGGATTTGCATTGATTGAAATAAAAACTTGGTAATACATGAGGCTTCTACCTGAGATTCTGGCTTTAGATTCTAGTATTGTTTAAGGTTTTTTTATGGTCTTAATGTGTCCCTCTGACTATTGCTTTTCTTTGGCTCAGAAGTACTCTGTTTTGAAACTATGATTTGGCAGTGAAAACCACATCTTTCACTTACCTTGCATTTCTCCATGAGAGCATGTATGTGAGTTTTGAATTTGCACCTGCCTTACGTGTTGAGCTGTAGTGCTGTAAACTGTGGCAGAGACAGCTCCTGAATACAGAGGAGACTTATGTGATGTAACACAGCATACAGTTTTACGTAGTTAATTAGGTAAACAGTGCTTGAATATAAATGAGAATAATTTTTTAAAAAATGAGAAGCACTCTGAGTATCTAAAATAATTAGCAGTAATATTTCAGAATATTTTCTGGAGGAATACAGTCCCTTTGGGTGGATTTCCTAGGGTGCTTGTTTGGCATAGTTCACCTCCATAATCTAATGCAAGGAAAGGTGGCTGAAACAGGTCACAAATGGTAGGTTTGCTTTCCCCGAAACCTTGAAATACTATAGTACTACTAACTTGCTAATTTAATGAAATGTACGTTGGAAATCCTCTAGGGATAGTTAACCCTATAGTAACAGTATCAAGATTTGTGTGTGTGTTTTTTGTTTTGTTTTTTTTTTTTTTTTTTTTTTTTCCTCAGACTCTCCTAATTAAAACAGCAGGGGAGCTGATGAAAATTCTTTAAAAATTTTGTTCTTGTAAATGACTTGCTATATTTGGAATGCTTGGGGAAAAAAAAAAAAGGCAAGATGATTAAATTAATGTTTTATTACTGTTGGGAAGGAAGAGTACAATTATGCCATGCTTTCTTTTCCCAATTCATCCTTTTACTTTGAAGTGCTGCTTACTTCCCTGTAGCAAGTCACATTGCTGTGGAATTGAAAAGAAACCAACCCAAAACAAACCCAAATCCGTAAACCCCTGTGTCTGCTGCTAGTGACACATAACTGTGTGATAACATTTGTCATCAGAAGAGAGCAAGGGCTATCTTCATCCTTTTTTATTCCAGCCAAATTAGTGTGGTGCTGCCCAACAGAGGACCAGCTGTGCAGGAAGAGCACAGATGTTCTGAGCAAGCTGAGGTTTCTGTAATGAATCTTTCATTGATAAAATACGTGGGGGAAATAAAAACTTGTATATGGCTTTGATTATTGAGAAGTGGTCAGGAATTATATGAGGGATATGAAGTTCTGTACAGAGAAAGGCGTTCTGAAGGACCTTTATAGCCAGTGCTCTCACCTGGCCAAAGACTTGGAAACCCTTGTTTTCAAGGGGAGTGGAAGGTGAGGGTGGGAAAAGGCAAAAAAATGAGATCGGAGAGATTATTTTATGAATAAGATTCGCCAATGCCTTTAGTGCTGGTAGTGAGATCCCAGTAAGAGGTTTAGGTGCTTTTTTTTTTATTTATTTATTTTTAATCTTCAGAATAGGTAGAAAGGATCTCTTTTCTTTTTTTTTTTTTTTTTTTTTTTTTCTTTTTTTCCTTGCCCTTATTCCATGTTACTGTGCCCGTCCTGGAAGGCAAAGTGGAAAGGTGTACTGCAACCTGATAAGTGATGTCCCTTAGGAAGTATTTAAGTTTTGAAATGTCAGGCAAAATCTCTTGCATTCTTCAGTTAAAACCCTTTGTCATATACCACGTGGTTTTGGAGAAGATTTTCAGCCGCCTACAGCCTGACAGGAAAATAAAATAATGTTTAAAAAGCCCCAAACAAACAAACAAAAAAGCCCACTCAAGCTTCTCCTGTTGCAGCTCCTGACTTGACTTTCTAATATAGCAATTATAAGCTGAATCAGCAAGCTGGAATAAAAATCTAACTAGTTTACTAGCATGCAGTGGATGCAGAATATGTGTATACTTACCTCTTTCTAGAATAGGCCCATAAACTTGTTTCTAGAAGCAAGTAATATTAATTGGCTTGTCAGAAACATGATAGATGAAACTCATCAGGAAGGCTGCTTTTCCTGCAATACTGCAGAATTAGGGACTTCCCTTTGCCCATCAAATTGGGATGGGTGGGTGGGATTACATGTTTCATTTCTTTCTTTTGTGAATGCAGAGCAGAGAGAAGTAAAAGGAAAGTTATCTATGAGTAGAAAATTGTAAGTAACTTAAAGTGACTTGGAAACCTTCTTGGACTCTGGGGAGGTTTTTTTACTTGGTTGATTCAAACTTAGACTGACTTGCAGCATATGCGGAAGATCCTCATGCCATCAGAATTCCTTTTACTTGGACTAAAGGAAGGAGGAAGTTATCATTGTTGCCATAGATGCAGGTTTTAGCAGACAATAACAGAATTGTTGATGCTACTCTCAACAGATAGAATTTGAGTTGGAGAGTTGGAAGGTGCTTTTAAACTTTCACTTGAGGTTTTGGTTTTTACTCTTAACTAGGTAGGAATAACTGCTTATTCAAGATAGCACTGTCAATGCAATACAGTTCCCTTCTCTATTACACGTATACTACTGCCCGTTAAACCTTTTGTGGGAATGTAACTCTGGCTGTGGAGCCCTGTTTCTGATCAAGAGGGCACAGCAAATAAAGTAAAAGGTGTAAATGTGTTCAGTGGTGAGACAAGAACCCCAGGTAACTGTCCTTTACTTTCATCTATAGGAATCCTTCTTCTGTGAAGATGCATCTTTGCAAAGACTTCACAAGCTGAGAGGTGATGCTCATTAAGAAGATTTCATGGAGATAGTGTCATTTGATATTCCTCCTGTGTGTCATAGCCCAAGAAAGCTCTTTGCTCTGAAGTGCTTTCTGTTTTCTCTTTCCTTTTCACCTCTCAGGAGAGGAAAACCTGGTAACTCTTTCTTTACTGACACTGCTGTATGAAACTGAACAAGCATATTCCACCTGAGAAATCATTTTCAGTTGCTGAAGTTCATCTGTGCCTTTTAGAGGAAAACATTTTACGCAATGGTGGGACTGTGTCTGACTGAAGTTATTGATCTAGATGTATTTTAAATTTTAATGACAATTACCACAAACTTATTTTGAATAATTGCTGTGCAAGGTATTTCCTGGGTGTTTCTTCACAGTAGGGCAGGCAAATTTCTGACTATATCAGCATGTACCGAAGTCTGAACAGATATGTTACACAAGAAACTGTATACATTTTATAAGTGTGTGTATGGAGTGAAGCCTTGTTTTATTTCCCTCACTTCAACTGATTTGCAGGTCTTGGCTGGCATTCAGAGAAGCACTTACACATGTTTCAGTTCCTTCAAGTTCAGCAGAAGTGAATTTCTTCTCAAGTCCATGCTCTAGAAAATGATTGTCTTCACTGAACTGCTAAGCAGATATTTGAATTTCTTATAAAGAAACAAACAATACCCTGTGTATGACTTAATTCTGACATTTCTGGAGAACTTCCGTACAAAAGCACTTTCTATAGATGAAAGTGAAGGCTGGTTCTCTGGGGTTCTGTGACATCAGTTTTTAGAAAAGTATTTTTTTTACTGAGCCTGTACATATATTTAAAAGGCCAAAATACTTTTCTGTGGGTTTAAAAACTTCTCCAAGATCTTGTATTTTTTTTATCATCTTTCTGTTATCTTAGAAAGCCACCGTGCGTGGGAACCAGATTGGTTGAGGCAAATGAAACAATGGAGAAGAATAAGATGGGTAAGAAAACTTGAGCTTTTCTCCTGGCTATGAACAAATAGAATTAACCTTTTCTTTTCCATGTTCACATACAGGCTTCCGTGCGCTTTGAAGTTGTTGTGAGAGTGGGTTCTTTGGTGTCTTCCGTCTCCTTTTGTATAATCCTTTATTTCTTGCAGAGGAGACTTCTGAAAACTCCCATCCCTGTCTTCCTTTCTCAGCCAGTGCACGTTTTCTCCCCTGCTGGTGTTGATGTAGGAACAGTGCTGGAGGCATCATACTGCTGTAGAATCCTAAAACTGTAAAATCACCATCTAATCTGCCAGAGAAGTGTTCTCCCCCTAAAAATAATTATTTCCAAGTTCTGAATGGATGAAGTTGCCCCAGGTTAAATTAGTGAGATCAGTTGGAAAGTTAGTCTCATTGTCTGTTCTAGCTTAGTATTGTCATTTTTGAGGTGAAGGCAGATTTGAGTGAAGTGTAGAAGAAGAAATTATATCTTTGTCTTTCAATACAATGGCTTTTTGTGTGCTGTTGGCATGGAAGGAAGGTGTAATGAATGTACTTCTTTCTGGAGGCAGAATTCTAGTTTGCTTGTAAAAAGGGCTGTTGCGTCCAATAGATACGTTGTACTTACTTCAGTTAAAACAGCTGGCACTTGCTGGAGGGACCTGTAAAGAATTGAGAGTTTTTAGAAGAAAATTGCAAGCTACCTTGAGATTTTTTGTGTTGGGACCACATGTTGTCTATGTTGTGCAGAATGGAGCAATCTGGAGAGATTAGCATGAACAGGGAAGGTATGCAGAGAATAAATGCATATACTGCATATTCAGGTCTTTTTGTATTGTAGTCTTTTTCTTGCATTAAGTCTGGGTCTGACTGAACAGTTTGGGGTCTGTGGGGGGGATGAGTGCAGTAAACATTTATTATGATTCAAAGGCTTTTGGAGTCAA
Organism: Amazona ochrocephala; assembly: GCA_039720435.1. NCBI lineage: Eukaryota > Metazoa > Chordata > Aves > Psittaciformes > Psittacidae > Amazona > Amazona ochrocephala. The sequence continues at coordinate 45,327,888 of CM077881.1, read as the reverse complement.
CAGATACCAGCTGGTCAACACTATTTGCTACTTCATGACTCTGAAAGATTTTATTAAGTCTTCAAGTCAGTAGTCTTTCACCTTCACAATATCGATTGTGAAGAAGTAAAAAGTCATCCTTTGGAGTTATGGAAACTCATGGCTGTATAATACAGAAACCGTTTTCTTGGTAGCAGTTCTTGCCATTGATCTCATTTCTGATGTTTCAAGTCATGATGTTTCTTTCTACATATTTCATGTTAGTAAACATGTGTTCTGTTCTCATGAATTCTACACCTTTAGCTAGCATTGTTGCCAAAGCTGTGTATGAAATTCTCTTTGTGCTCATGTGCAGAGACCAAAAGGCTGGCAAAGCTACAGTTGTCTGCTTCCCTCCTGCTCTCTGGGGTAGTCTAGGCTTTTCCAGTCTGGTGCATGTATTAGTCATGACCCCATGAAAGAAACTCTACAAATCTTGGAAATTCATCACCATAACTTGGATCATCATGCTTATTTCCTGAGTAAAAGAGCAGTATCCTAATTAATCTTTAATGTAATCTCTTTAACAGAATTTCTAAAATTCATAAGTAAGTGCAGGTTTCTCTATCCCCATCCTGTCATATGTATAGGAGCCTTCAAATGACATCATTTTGTAGGGGAGTTTTGAATGACTGCTCAGCTCAAGCAGAAATTTCAAATGGCATCAGTTGAAGTAGAGCCATGGTAGCAGGGAGCATGTCTGAATACTGTAGATGTTTTAGCATTCTTACGTGTTTGTAAAGCCATATAATAACTAGAAAAATGATTCACTCTAATCTCATTGATGAATTCGGCTTGTCTTGTTGATACTTTCTGAAGTGTCTGCATGCAAGTTTTCATTGCATTAAACTGCCAGTGTTTCCTGCTTGCCTGCTGGGAGGTATCTGTAGTTTTTGCTGATGGTACATAAGTCTTTATTTTCAGTGCCTGCTCTAAGAGCTCCAGTTCTGAAGAACTTGAATTCTCCTGAGGTAGTTTGATTCCCGCTAAAGAATCCAGTTGAAGTCATTGTTTTGAGAGTGTGGCTTTTGCTACAAGGAACAACTTAGAAGAAATATCTGTTTCCTTGTGTGAAGTTACAGTATATATATTCTGCCTGTATGATGTGATTCATATATAATGAACCAAAACCTGATTGAAGCTCAGCTGATCACGGCCATTTTACAATAGCTGCTGAATGAGCCCAAAACAAAAAAATGAAGTGTTACCATTTTTCAGTTGTCTGTGCAGAAGGAATTTACTTTGTCAGATTACTGTTTCTTAGACTTTGGAGGTACAGTTCACAGATACGGCAGAAATAGGGATTGAGACATTTTATGGCTGGTTAGGATGGAAATAGTAGAAAATGGAGGATTGGTGGGTTTTAAAATGCCTTTAGAAATACTTTTCTTTGGGTGTATTTGTTAGCACTAAAAGGCTTAGATTTCAAATGCTGAATTACTTTAAAGAAGACCAAAAAATCTCCCATGGAAATAATTGCATATATCTTCAGTTTGAAGTCTAAGCAAATTTGTAATTTTCACTGCAAAGAACCAGAGCAAAGCTGTGTATATGAAAAGAAAAATATAATTTAAAGATGTAAGCTCAATAATAATCTTTTTGTCCAAAATACATTTATAATTGTACTCTTGTTGGAATAAGAATGAAGTTATGGAAAGCTAACTAATGAAACCATAATTGTTCTCTTTTGTTTTCAGATCAGAATTGTCTGCCTTAAAAGAAAATCATGCTTGACTTTTTCAATGCATATTTTTTTAAAAAGTAATTATCATGTGTAAAACGGGATCAGTGTGATTGAGAAGTGAAACATGATACTAACCACAGTTTGATTGAAGCTGTTTAGCTATGCAGACTGTGAAGTGCAGTATGCTTTGCTGTCAGCAGCTACTTGCAAATGGTGTTTGAATTGAAGCTTGACTGCCACTGCTGGAGCATAGATGTGAAATGAGGCATAGAAAAAGATTTTATGCAATGATCAGAAAACTTGTCAGAGGTTGGGATGCAGAAGTATTTAAATAATTCTTCCTTGCTTTGATTACTTGCTGAAAGGAAAGTACCTGTAAGAGAAATTAACAAGGTTAGTAAAGCAGATTAGTGTAAGACTGGCTTTGAGACAAAGTATAGGATGAAGGGAAATAATGTCACTGGTTAAAAGGAAAAAGGTACCTGATGAAACACTATTATTTGTGCATCTTAATTATGCTAGAATCGATGCAGACCAATTCTGTATTTCTTGCAGGCTAAAAAAATAGGGCTTCATGGAAATCTTGCCTGTGTCGTGAATTTAAGGTGCTACACATTTTTGCAGGTTAAGTTAATGATTATGAAATAGCAAAACAATGACTGGTTGTAAGGAAAAATTTAGAGTGAGGTGAAATTTGAGCTTTGTGTACATTATCTGCCCTAGGGTAACTGTTCTTATGTATGATCAAGGTACCAAATAGCAAGTGTGACCTCTGTTAGTTTTTCAAGCTGTAAAAAAGAGAAAGGGGGCTGTGTGGGAAAGTGAATAAGGTAATAGGGGGGCAATGCATGATGGCTGATGTTCTATCCATTTACATATTGACTTGCTTGTGCTGTGCTGGTGGGTTTAACCTGACACCTCTGTGGGGGTCCAGCATGTTGCCATAGGAGAGAGCACTGTGTGAGTGAAGGCCAGTGCTAATGGAGAGTGATTACTCTTAAACAAAAATTTCCCTCATTCTTCTGTGTAAGGGAAACTATTTCACTTAGGGAAAAATAACTGAAATGTTGGAAACTGTCTGAAATTGTGCTACTCATGTAGAAGCTGAGTTGTTTTCAGAGAAGTGGCTCCTTTTTTGCTTTTCTACACAGAACAAGTGCTTAAACACACAGAGAAAATGACAAACCCAAAGTGCATCTCAATCAGCCCTGCTGAGAGTGATGGTAGTCAGTCTCCATCATGAAATAGGACAGTTTTAATGGAACTTTTAATAGAACTTTATAAAGCTGACTGCTGGTCACAAAGCTGCAGGAAAGAGACTAGAAGGGATTTTAAATTGTAAAATGTAACCCTGAAAATATACCTTCAGATTTGGGGGTGGGAAAAAAACCTCCCAACATTATTTTTTAGTATATACAGTTGTACTGTTGCATTACAGACTGTCGTGGAGTTCTTTGAATGCTTGTCTGAGTATGTTGTACAAGATAATGTTGAAAATTTTGAACAAGTTGTTTTGGATAAAAAGAGGAAGGAATCTGGGATGAGGCTTGCTTACTCCTGCTTAAAAATCCAGGTACAGGGAATGTGATTACATGTGTTGCACAGTGTATGTGTTGAGTTGAATCTATTTCTGGGCTGATCTTATCTGATCAGCCATGCTAGCTTGCTTACATGAGAGCCCTGTAGGACTTCAAAGTACCTTTGGATCTGTTCGGTTCTCTACAGACCATCTGTTTTACTAGTCTTGTCTTTTTCCTTCTGCTAGTGACAGTAATTATTCTGGTACTCAAGGCACTAGTTCTTCACAAATCATAGCATTAGCTGAATGCATGAGGCCAAATAGGTGCTGTGGCTGTCCCTCTTAGGGAAGAAGACTTAATTGTTTTTGTGGCTGTGCCCAAGACACCTTTTTGTACCTTTACTGTGCGTTTGTTGGGATGGAAAGTAGAGGGCAGAGTTTTATAGCATTAAATAGAGAAGCTAAAAGCAGATACTTTTTTCGTTAATTCTTGTCGTGGTTTAAACCCCTTACACAGTCGCTCTCTCACTCACTCCCTCTTTCTTCTCCTCAGTCCCGGGGGGATGGGGAGGAGAATCAAAGGAATGCAACTCCCACAGGTTGAGATAAGAACAGTTTAGTAACTAAGGTATAACACAAATCACTACTGCTACCACCAATAATAATAATGACAAGGCAAATACAAGGAAAGAATACAGTAGCTCACCATCAATCCCAAACAAGCAGTGCATCCCCTCACAGTGCACCCCCACCACCCTTCCGGGTCTCTACATCCTGGACATGACGTGCTGTGGTATGGAATAATCTCTTTGGTTAGTCTGGGTCAGGTGTCCTGTCTCTCCTTCCTCCCGGCTTCCCCTCCTCCCTGGCAGAGCATGAGACTCACAAAGTCCTTGGCCAGCCTAAACATTACAAAGCAGTAACTGAAAACACTGGTGTTATCAGCGCTGTTCCCAGGCCCAAAATCAAAAACGCAGCACTGCACCAGCTACCAAGAAGGAGAAAAATTACTGCTGCTGTTGAACCCAGGACAATTCTCCTCTAAGAAAATTTAAGGTTAAATTAGGTATCTGCCCTTTCTGTGTGCATGTAACCTTGATTTAATTGGGCAGCATAGGGATAGCTGTTTTACACCAATAGGCCAGCATCTGTATCCCAATTCAGAAGGGCACTTTTCCCCTTCTCCACCTCCCTCCCGCTTTTTTTTTTTTCGTTCTCCCCTTTCTTTTCCTTTTCCCTGCCTCTGTTCTTATAGCAAAAGCTTTAAAGCTAGTTTGTGCTATTTCTTTGCCAGCTGAATAGAAAGTATCACCCTTTGCCAAGGACCATCTATTGTTTTCTTCTGATAAGGCTTTTGTTTCCGTCTCATCTGGGGCAGGCACAGGACTTGCTAGGAGCAGCCATATTAAGCACATGAGAGAGATTCTGATGGTGCGCACGAGCTTGCGAGCATGTTGTGCTATGAAGCAATGGAGGAATTTCAAAGCCAGCTAATTTGCTTTCTCAATGCTTGGTTGTGTGCTTCGTTTTTTTTTTTTTTTTTTTTTTGGTTAGTTGGTTTTTTGTGGCTTTTTTTTTTTTTTTTGCTATTTTGCTTTGGCTTTTTTTTTGGGGGGGGGGGGGGGGGGGGGGCATACACATTGAAACCAATGGATAATTATTACCAAATATCTTGAGGGCTTAAAGCAGTTTTACATGTACCTAGTCTTGTGGTCATCAGTTGTCAGTGCAGTGAATTACTGTCCAGGACAGTCAGCAATAGGACCCATCAAAAGACAAGGGAAGCTGAAAAAGAAGGCTGATTGGAAGGCTTTTTCTACTTTATCAGCATGCAAAAGAGAATTGGCAGTTATTGGAACTTCTGAACAAAGAACAATTATTTGCATTGAACTTCTAAATCTAAATTTAAACAGGACTTTCCCCAAAATAAGGACCAAATTAGCCTTCATTACCGAAGGTAAATGTAGTAATTTTAAAACATCTAAATTTTGACTTCCAAATAAACCCTCGTGTTGAAGATGTGGTTTCTAGACATATTGAGGGTGCATGAACACATTATCTGCGTGGCATTTGATGCAGACACTTCTAGTGTGATGACAGTTGCAACTGAGATCATTGCCCTGCTTCAGATATCTGATGCAACTTTTCTGGCTTTTCTGGCCAGATCTGAGACTGACACATCCTCCCAAGTTGTCTTTAGGTACAGATGCTCACTAGCTGCCCTCAGTGGAAGAATGCATTTCAGGACTCCTCCCAAGGGTCTGAATTTTCAGTGGTGTGGACAAAGAAGTTTGTTTATTCATAAAATTATCCTGTAGCTGGATAAAACCACAAGTATTTTGACAGACTCTGAGAAATGTTTTCTTCCATTGTACATATATGGCATTCTAGTGAGCTTAGGGAGGGTTTGCCTCACAGCTCTTTGACATTCTTTTTCTGTGTGTAGGCTTTTCTCCATTTTCGCTCAGTATTATATCTTGAACTTTACAAGCTTGGAGTCTGAAGGTTCTGTGAATAATTAGCACTTGGTGGCAGCCTAAAAGATTTATTAATTGAGATTACTTCTGATCTTTCATAGATTTGGGAACACTGGTTCAAGAAAAAAGCTGTAAGTTGGTTTGTTTGGGTTTCTTGTTGTCTTTGTTTTTTATATCTTTATATGCATATATATATTTATGGTTATGCTACCAGTTAACACAAATAAGTCCATAAAGATAACAATTGAAATTTGGAATTGCATACAAACTAGAATTGGCAATGCAATCATTATAGTAGTGCTACAGTTAGAATAAAAAGAAAAATTAGTAGTGTGAAACTAAGTAACAGAGATCATCCTCACAAATGCTTACTTCTGGAGGTGCAGTGAGCAAAATTTGCTTTACAGCAGCAGCTGTGTCTTTTGGTTTTGTAGTTAGAATGTTTCACAGTTAATGCCTATTCTCCTTAAAGGGCCAGTGTGTTGGCAGCATCAGACCAAGGCTTTTGGTCAAAAACATGGTTTGATGGTGCCCTTGCTGGTTTTTATCTTGTGCTGTAGAATTAAATTTAGTCAAACTAACACAGATTAGAGTTATTGTTTCCTTCCAACCTGGTGTTGGGATTCAGGCTGATACCACTTATCTTCCTTAGTTGCATTACCCAAGACCTTCTGACATAACTATTTTTCTTATTAACTGTGTTCCTAGATTGTATTCTCCTTCTGGCGTTTGGGAGCAGATGGCAAGTTAGAGATTAGCTGATTTTACTACACTGAGAGCTTGACTAGGGGGACTTTAGCACATCCTACCAAGATATTACTACTTATCTGAACAAAGCAAATGGCCCTTCTAAATCACAAGAATGTCTCCTGTTGATAAAAGTTCATTACTTTATGAAGAATGCCTCAAGTAGCTGAAGTTCAGAGTCCTTTTTCACCACTGAGTTGAAATATTTTTCCTTTCTTTAGTAGTTCAAGTGGGACCCAGTTCTGACACTTTGGTGGATAGCAAGCCCTTTAGGGCTCTGTGCTTTGCTGAATTTGAGCAAATGATACAGGATTCTCTTATAAAAAGCTTTAAGATCTATTGATGTAAGAATCTGCATTAAGAATTAGATAAAATTGTTACTGTCCCCAAAATACCTCTTGGAGTGTACAGGCAAGTTATGTTCAAGAATAAGTAAACAGCTGTTGTCAGTTGGAGTGGAAATTTGAAATAGTACTTTGCATGGGATATTGAAGGGGAAAAATTCTTGATTGATCTCATGAAATGGTCAACTGTGCTGTTATGTTAGGAAGAATATAGACATTATATTTTGGTATTAAGGAGAGTTTGTATAGAGTCATGCCACTTGACATGCTAAATTACTAAGCACAAGCTAATTTTTAAACTTTGACCTGAAGCAGGGTGAGTTTACTGGTGGTTACTGAAGTCTGCTGAAAAGTTGGAGTCAGAGTTTAGGACTTTCGTGGTAAGCTTCCCATAGATTTGTTTAGAGGCCCTAAGGGGTAGAGAGTGGTTTTAAGCAAATCTAAATTTGCTAATCACCTGTCATTGCTGTTCAGCAGCTGAAAAGACCACATGCTGGGTGTGCTGTCTTGTGTGCTTGGGGATGGCCTGAGATCTCCCAAATGAGGGGAACCTGTCCAAGAGTCTTATAAGGAGTTACTGTTAGGATGTAATCAAAGATTAACCCTGTGTCCTATGTCGTCTCTGAAATCTGAAGGAAATTTAATAGTAGAAAACTGAATGCCTTTATGATAATGGTGTGAAGTTCTCTGTGTCTTTAAAATTACTAAACACTTACTAGTTCTGTTGCCATGTTTCACTTTTTCCTTTTAATTAAAGTTTTTCTTGGTTTAGCTAACATTTAAAAACACCCAAAATCTGTAATTGTGAAAATATTTCTCAATACAGGCATTGTTGACATACACAGTGAATTGTTATGAAATATTGAACCTTTGAACATAATTTTGATTGCATGGTGGTAAATAATAACATGCCAGAGATACTTCTGCCTTGAAGATATAGAGAAGAAGGTTATTCCATATTGGTAGTTTGAATTTCCTAAGACCAGAGAGGATGCTTATTTAGAGAGTTGAGAGAATTTAAAGAACTTTGGACTAAAAATCAACTTTCTGTTAATTTAGCTGCAACCATTGATCTTATCAAAGCTGGAAATATGAAAGATGTTGATGGTTACAGGGAAGAAATTGGCTTCCTCTGAGGGAATGAGCAGTCTGTCGCTCATTTTATCACAGAATTCAAACACCATATATTATAACTAATGTGTTAAGTGTTCCCACTGCTATATCTTTCAGAAGGCTGTTTATATTGGAAGTCCAAAAATATGAGACAAATGTGCAGTTATTTTGTTAAAATGGAGAAAGAGCATATGTACCTGTATGGATATGGGGTGTAATGAAGATCTGAGGAACTCTCCTTTTGTGCTTTGTCATGTTTTGCTGTAACAAATGATGGATGGTTTTTTTGTTTTGTTTTTTTTTTTTGTATGTACCTGATCAACAGGAGTCTGGTCCTTTGTAGGACATTTAGAGACTTAAACTTGGAAGGACTGGCCTTGAAGAAAATAAACCAGGGATTCTTTACTGGCTGTGAAGCATTTCAAAACATCTTACAAACAATGCCTTGTGCTGTAAAGGGAGACTGTCTCTTGGTGTTTTACCGGTACTGGTCTTCATCCTCTGCGAAAGCCCTTTCTGCCCCACAGTCTGTGGATAAAAATCACCCCGTAAATATCCATGAAAGGTCTCTTGATTTAAGAAAGGTCTCTTGGTTTAAATTTCTGCTTTTAAGCAGATTTCTTTGGCCTATCACCTGCAGGAAGGCTGGAATATATATAGTACAGAACAACACACAGAACAGCAACTTGTTTTTCTTCTCACTGGGCTTATCAAATGTCGATTTCTCATATTTGCATTTTTATGCTATTAGTTCTTTACCTTCCAAACCAGTGTCTTTCATCCAGATTTTCACTTAATGCTCTTGATTGTGTTCTTTTTCTCACTTCTCAGTTGTTACTATATAAATTTCAGATAATTACAAAGTCTGTTTTGTTGGGTCTGTGTAACTGTAATGGGGGAAAGAAGATCTTAAGGATTTTAAAAGTACTTTATATTTGACCTATATGGAATCTAAGGTGTTTTCAGCATTTTCTATTTTCAAAATACAACTATTGGTGGAACCTTTTCTTCTTTCCTGTAGTCTTTTGAAACTCAGTTCGAACCTTAGGGCTGAAACTTCACTGACGAACTGACAAAAACGTATTTTCTCTTGAACTTCATGCCATTTCAGTGATCTGCATACTTTGCCTTCTTGAAAAATGTTGTTTTTTTTTTTTGTTTTTTTTTTTTTTTTTTCCACTGATCTCTCTGCAGGCAATCTTAATTTGTCGGGTATTACCTGAGGATGATCACAAGAAAGGAACTGGAGATAAGTACTGAAACTGGGTTCCAATACTTGCAATTGAGTACTGACAGAAACACCAAAAGTAAACTCATTTTTCTAGTGGGGATTTTAAACTTCATAGAATCATAGAATCATAGAATAGTAAGGGTTGGAAAGGACCTCAAGATCATCGAGTTCCAACCCCCCTGCCATGGGCAGGGACACCTCCCACTAAACCATGCCATCCAAGGCTATGTCCAACCCCACCTTGAACGCCGCCAGGGATGAAGCATTCACAACCTCCCTGGGCAACCCATTCCAGGGCCCCACCACCCTCACAGTAAAGAATTTCTTCCTCATATCCAAACTAAACCTCCCCTGTTTAAGTTTAAACCCATTACCCCTTGTCCTCTCACCACAGTCCCTAATGAAGAGTCCCTCCCCAGCATCCCTATAGGCCCCCTTCAGGTATTGGAAGGCTGCTATGAGGTCTCCACGCAGCCTTCTCTTCTCCATGTTCTAAACTTATCAGTGACTGTTAAGGTTAAAATCTGGAACCTCTTATTATTTTGAAAATTTGTCTGAGAAAACTTAGGAATAATACCATTGGGGGTGTTGTCATGTGAATAATCAAATTACCATGTTCCTCATGAACCTCCTTGATGATAATTTTTTCCATGATGGTTCCATCAACTAGTTCAAGAGATTCTTCATGTTCCTCTGCTGAATGTTTGTTTTAAGAAAGTTATTGGTTAATAATTTTTCACATCTTGACTGGCAAATGTCAATAAAATGTCAAAGACCCTGTTCCTTTCTCTTCTAAATGACAGCTTTTCTTTCAGAAGGCTTATAGCTTTTTTCTTCCTTAATACAAATTATGATTATTAGTAGTATTATTAGTAATTCATTGTCATAAACAATTTTGGACTTCCCTAACTGCATGTGTTCTTAAAAAATAATAAGAAGTTCAATGAAATTGATGTATGAAAGCCAACAAGAAGATACAAAAAATGTTTTTTTCATACATGGTTTCTGTCATGTGCTTCTTGGATTATATGTACTGTGTTGCCAAAATAAAGGCAGTCTCCATTTGAAGAGAAAGATTTATAGTGAAGCACAGCACTTTTTGCTTGTAAATATTAGTATAAGAATTAAATGAAGAGGGGGAAATAAAGTGCTTTACATCTTGCTAGTTCATTTAAGTACCATTTTCTTCCATGTCATTTCTATGGATGGTCACACGAAAATGACTGTACTTTGTTTGTACTCTCCTTAGAAATGTTATTCCCTCCCCCCCAAACTTTTTTTTTTTTTAAGTGCATTTGGCTTCTTAAAATCATGAGTTTTTGATATTATTTCTTCCATTTACTCATGGGATAAATGAAACAAATTGCAGTAGTTCAGGAGAGATTGAAACTGCCTGTAATCAGGACAAACAAACGAGTAGTGTGTAATAGATGAGCATTGCCAGCTTTAGCTTTCTCTGTTACTCCTACTTCCCTCCCACCCCCCTTCCCCGTGTCTTTATTTATTTATTTATGGAAACAGCCTGGCTGCTTCTATTAATAAATACCATTTGGGTAATGGTATCTTCATTCATAGGGGCTTTTGGCTGAGGACACTGGTATAGGTGGATCCTGCAAAATTTTTTGCCATCCACTTTCCCTAAACAACTAAGTCTCTAGAAATTAAGGCACAGAAATTAAGGCACTAATGAGCTTTTCTTGCTGAGCTGAACCCCAATAACTGTGTGTATATGTATGTATGTACCAAACTAGACCACAGGTCTTTCTTCAGTTTTTTGTGGTGTGTCTAATTTTTTTTCCCCCTCATTTGACTTTGATCCTGGACTCATCCTTTTCCATATGTAATGGTGGCCTATACTCTTGAACTTGAAGTTCTTTAACTTCTTCAGATTTTATTTTTAGGCTATGTGTTTGGCGGTTGGGATTTTTTTTTTCCCTTCTCTGCTAACTTCTCTCAGGAAGCAGCACAGTCACTTGGCAGTAGTTCTGTAGATGCTGTTGGTTGCAGTTAGTCTCTGTGCAGCAACTGTGTTAATTGTACATCAACATATTACCAAGTACAAACCCAGAAAGTAACTGCACACTTCTAACTTGGTTTGTTTGCTTCTGGGTTAGGGTCCTTCAAGCCTCTGCACATGGTAGAGCTTTGATATCCCACAAGAGTGCTGGTGCTTTCAGTGAGATTCTTTCACTGACATGAGAGTATTGGATCTTTTGCCTTGACTGTGTCTTCTCCTGCAGTTTTGTATTCAGGAGTTTGTTGTTGTTCAGGTCTTTGAATTTGTTGGTTTTGTGGTCTCTCTTCTTGTAACAGGGGATAAAAATACATACCAGATCATGAGCCTTCTTGGACTTCAGGATCTGCTGCTAAAGCACCAAACCTATTAGTGCACCAAGAGAGGTGATTAGCTGCTGTATGGAGTAGATATTTTGGGTTTTTTTTCTTGTTTGTTTGATTTTTGATTGTTGGTTTCTTTTTTTTTCCCTTCAGAATTAAGAGTTTCATGTCACCTTAGGGTAGGCAGGATGGAGTCCGAGCTATGTCGTTTTTGGGAGAAAAGTCAGAACTTGTGTGGTGTCGTATTTTTTATGTGTGGTGGTTTGGTTTTGTTGTTGGGTGTTTTTTTTTTTTTTTTTTTTTTTGTAGTTATTAAAGCAAAGGCTGAAGTTTTGAACCCTCTTCAATCAATAGACATAAAACAGGGTGGTTTTTTTATCTTTTGATGCTTCAGTGAATATGAAATTAACATGTCGTATCTGTTTTCTGTGGTGTTATTCTGCAACAATAATAGAAAATAAGAGGTAATAATTTAATTTTCTAAGCTGGTAGGTAATATCCTCAGTCTTTCCAGAAGATTGTCCAGACCTTTTGGGACAGAGAGAACTTCAACCCTAAATTTTGTGTGCAGCTCATAGTCCTAATCTAACATCACATTATAAGACTGATACTGCATTATGGCTGTCAACTTCTCTCTTCGGTGTTTAAATTTTTGAAGGATGGGCAGCATGAACTCCAAAGCAATGACAGAGAAAGAATGCAGGTATAACTTTCTGTTGTAGAGATGTGATGGACACATAATGAATGATGAAAGCTTCTCAGAGATTGATAGATGCTTTCAGTTGAGTCCAAGGTGATAAACAAATAATCCCTGACAGGATGTTGATGCTTGTTGACATTTGGTGGTCCTTTCTTTAGCTATCTTTTGAGTAGAAACTTGCAGAATTTCCTTTTCCTAGATGTTTTCTGCTGGAGTTCTTCTAGAGGAAATTTATGGACTTCACTTGATTTTTGGCCTCTTTTGGGGATGTGCCTTTGTTGTGTTCTCTGAGCCTTTGGAAGTCCCGTGTTCCCTCCCTGCCTCTCCTCCAGAATCACTGTCATTCTTGTGAGCAGTCAGATTGGTGAAAGAGTAATCTGTCTTTTGTAAGATGGCTTCACTTTTGGAGTGGGCATGGCAGGGAGAATGTTCAGGGGTTTCAGTCTCTCTCAGAAGAGTCCCAGCCTTCTGGGGAGAGAAAATGAAAGAGAAGTGTGAAGATGAATCTCAGTTTTGTTATTTGTGGCCTTAGGTTCTCCACTTCCTTATCCATATGTACATGTGATGTTTGACAATAAATTGTTTTGGAAGATTGCAGAATGAACTGCATTATGTCTTGGAAGAACTGCAAAATGACACACATGGTGTGTGGAGCAGAAACTTCAATTTTTATAAAGAGCAGCTCATTTTGATAGTTTATAGTAAAACATTCCTAATATATCAGGCTTTCTATCTGGACAAAGCTTCTAAGCATTAGGGAGAATAAAGAGTAGGCAATTTCAGCAGTGACTTGTAATTGTAGGTGACCCCCAGGGTGTTCCATAAAAAGGAGTAACTTTCTGAAGCCTTTCATACATCAAAATTACTTGTTCCTTCCCAGGAATTTTGATAAATAAATATTTGTGGCTCTTCTGAGTTTATTTCCTAGGGACTTCTGAGTGCTTCACATTTTCTGTGTTTTTTCTATACATTTAATCTCCTGGAGCAAAAATGAGATGGTATTCCTTGAAATGCAAAAAGCAGAATGGTTGCTTTAAAGTTTTCTTCATGACATTGTGGTATTTCTTAAAAGTACTTTGATGATTATGACCAGTGCTAGTGTTTTAAGGAAGCTTGAGCAGATAATTGCTCAAATTTTTTTCTTAATTTTTTTAATGTAAAGATCATCATCTATAGTTATCCAAATGATGATCAGCGGTAGTTTTGCTTAGAGGAAAATACTAGGTCACAGTGTATTACAGCTATAAGTTTAAATACTAATACTTTTAAAACATATTTTAAGGTAGAAGGACAATACAGTTTAGCCCTGTTACTTAAACAGTCAGAGACATACTACGCTATTTCTTAACCTTCCAGCATGCTGAATGCTCACATCTTTTAATGACACCTTTGGGGTTAAAGGCTTGATTTATTTATTTATTTATTTATTGAACCAATTCTTGTGGAACAAACATTTGATGTTATCAGAATAGGTACTGAGAAGGTATGCTGAAAGAAGAATTTGTTACAGCCAATTAAGTTACGTGGCATGTGACTTTCATCTGTGACAATCTAACACTGTAATGATTTTGCATAACTTAAGATCCTTACTATGCAGGTAGTAGAAAAATAAAGCTCTGGAAGTACTAAAAAAACCCAAAGACACCCCACCCACCAACAAAAAAACCCAACGCAAACCCACAACCACAGAAAAATATCTGAGCCCAAAATAAAACAACCCCAAAACTTCAATACCCCAACAAACCCCCACACAAAAATGCAAACTACACACATGAAAAATGCACACCTTTTACATCTAAAGAAGAGTTATGTAAACAGTGTTGAATATGCTATAAATAGGAAATTTAACTCTGCATCACAAAGCAGAATAAATGGCATGTGTTGGTAAACATAGAATGGATGATTCTTGGTATATTCTGAATTCTAATTTCTAGTGCAGGTGTAAACTCTTGCACTGCTAAATTGCCAAAGAAGTTGGATTTTAGTGGAATTGTCAGCACCATGTGGTGGTGAGGGTAATAGTGAATAGCTGCGAAGGGTTGCTTCAGTCTTTTACCTTGGAGATGAAGTGGTAAAATATGATTTTTCATACTGAATAAGCAGCATTTTTATTTTGTCTTTGAAATGGTTTAGTTTTGTGTGTGCTTTTCTGGTTCTTTTTTTTTTTAATTTATTTTATTTTTTTTCTTTAAAAAAAAATAACAAACAAAAAAACAAAACCAAAAAAGTTACAGTGGTGCTATGGTATTTGTTGTTGTTCTTCCCTATTGTCCTTGTGACCCACTTTTTATATTGCAGCATTATTCTTTGTATATCCAAGAAAAAAAGGGAAAGGAACTCTGGGAAGACAGCATGGATTCAGTTGGCACCCTTTGTACCTGTATGTGCACATAGCTGATCGAGTCAGCTCAATAAGGGGCATAGCAACTTCTAAAACTAGGGTGTGATCCTAATGCAAGAGGTAAAACTGCTATTTCTTAGATTTATTCTTTTTTTTTTTTCCCCCAATACTTCTGCTACCAGAGGCTAGTCTGCTATGGATGTTACCTTTGTCTTGCAGCTTCATTACCTTGAAATAGCTGTGCAAAGTAATACAGTGTATTAGGAGGACTGTAGTGGTAAGAGTTAAAACCAGCTTTGTGGATGCACTAGCTTGTCAGCGAAACATGACAAAATGGCAGTTGTACCTTTCTTCTTGATGCAGGGGACTACTATTTCAGCTTTACTTAGAATGACATCTTACTTTATTAGGATGAAGCTTGATCCCATTGCACTGCTAATGTCTAAGCCTGGCAAAGAACTGGAAGGAAAATAATTCTCTCCTGAAGAGGCTGCCCAACCTTAGGAGTTAGCTAAACTGCTTTTAACTGTGGTTCTGTACAGACAGACTAGAGGCAAACCCAAGTGTGAGCTAGTACAGTGTTTTTTCACCTACTGACTAACAAAAGCAGAAAGAATAAGGGGGAGGGTCAGAAAGCAGAAGTCTTTGGGAAGAATACAGAATTTTTGCTTACAAATCACCCTGGTCTTACATACTCCACTTACACTGTTCTCTGGGTACAAATGCGTGTGTTCTCTGAATAAGCTGTGTGGAAATCTCTTAAAAAATTAAGAATCCTGAAGTAATGCAATTTGAGCATATATGTCCCTCTGACTTTTTCAGAAAAGGTGGAATTCTGTTTTGTGCTTAGGCAAAGTTAAGTAGGACTAAAATAAATATCAGAATTACATTACAACTTTTTTTCTCTGCAGTGTTTTCGATTACCTTTTCTGGTTTTTAGCTCTTCTGCTGAGTTTCAGTTAATCCTTAGGAAGAATACTATCTCATTTAATTATTCTTTCAGAGATCAAATAACAATGAGTAAGTACTAATATGGACCTGACAGAGCTTGAGCTGAACCAGATAAGTGATAAGTACAAGCATGTGTTCATTAATAAACGCTTCTTGGTCCTGCACTCTCTGACACTTATGCTTCCAAATGGTTGGGGGGGGGCAGGTATTGAAGCTCAAAACAGGCTCAAGGGCAAAATATTATTCTTGGTCTGTTTCTTAAAGGACACCATTTGCTTTCACAGCAAAATTTCTGAGAGATTCATCTACGCATTGCTGCACGCTAGGTTACATCTCCAGATTCAATATTAAATACAGATATCAGCTCAGCACCAGAGGAAAGAATCAGTACTCTGCATATCAGTATTCTTCATCATCTTGCTGTACCTAAACACACAGGATAGTAAGTGATCCGTTTGCTCCTCTGAAGAAAAAAAAAGGTTGCCTGATTTCTGCTTGTTGAGTCTGCTTGCAGAGCTTAGCAAAATATCAATATAGTATTTTTAAATTTACTGTAAATCAATCATTGCTTTAGAACAGTTGATCAGCATGTTTAAAGAAATATTAAATACCCCCCCATAAAAAAAAAAAAAAAAGCCTTCAAACTTGCCATCTGCTATACTTCCACCCTTGTGACCAGAGTTATCAGATTTTATGAAGCAATCTTTCATGCGCATCAAATGAATCAAAATGTAAGTAATGAATACATAAGCACAGAGGCAGTTGCTGTATAGGAAAAAGGAAAATAGAACTTAAAGCAGCTCTTCCCAGTGCTTGCAGTGCCATTGACTTGGAAATAAATACCTGTGTGTGTATCTGTACATATATGTATACATACATAAAATTTATACTTTAGCAGTGTAGTTTCCCAGCTTCAAAAGGCTTCCTGTTTTCTTACCTGTAAGGAGTAGATGTAGTCTGGCAGTTCCACTGCTAACATGTCCTGTTCTGTGTTGTGCTGTGATTGAGCTTTGGCTGGCATGAAGGTTAGATGGTGCCTGGAAACCCCATTCCGGGGTTGAAGTGCTGGGTGAATTTATGCCTGCCACAGTTTGTTGTTGGTATTCTAATTTTTCATGTTAATAGCAGCTATGCCAAAAGATAGCCTTTATCATGCTCTATTTTCTCCTTTCCTGCACTGAATTTTCAAAACCTATGCATCTATGCATTTAAGCCAACATCACATAATTGGCAACAGAGCCACTCAGATGCCATGTGCGTGAATTGCTGTAGTCAGACAGCAAGTGTAGTTCGAACCTCCTGAAGTAGGAGGTGAGTGTCCCAGAAGTATTTTTCACCAGTTTATCAATTAATTTGCAGCTCAGCAGTTCCCTTTTGCAGCTCTGCTGGCATTGTGCTGAACTAAAGGCTTTTTTTTTCCTTTACTGTCATTTAAGTTCTTCAGCTTTTGATTTAATCAGATCCATCATCTTACTTCCAAAATTATGCAAGAGTCCCAGTGAAGAGCAATGTATAGACATGTTAAATCTATTTTTCATGTAACTCTACCATGCATAATTGTAAATATGATAAAGTTTGCGTTATCATCATGTACTAACATCACTTCTGTTATCCCACTACATTCCTTTTTCTGTTATTCCCTCCCCCCCCACCCCGCTACAGCCTCCAGCTGGTTCTACCAGGGCTTGCATCATGTGAAGTATGAGAAAGACATAAAACCAGTTTTTCTCTGAAATATTTAAGCTCCGTACAAAAACGTTGTCTCTTCATGGAAGTGTTAGTAGTTTTATTATAAACTAAACTGATATAAGTCTTGATAGTTTGTAATTCAATTAATGAACACTCGGTCTGCATAATGGTCCAATCTACCTTTCTGTAGTTATTGCATTCTTTTGCGCAGAAGAAGAGGCATATAAATATAACAGTACTGGTCACTTGTCTGCAGGTATTACTATAAAAGATGCTTAAAAATGAAAGTGGGAGTAACAATAAAAATGAAGTAATCAAATCCAGCTTCACAGTACAGATGCTGCTTTGTAAGTTTTTAAGTTCAGTCTCAAATCAGTTAAAGACTTGATTTGGCATTGGGGTTCTAGTTTTTGGTTTGCACAGTGAGCATTAGCCATGTACCAATAAATAACGTCTTTGCTAACCACAGTGTTGGTGTCTTGCACCAATCTGAGAGTAAAAAAAAAAGAATAGAAATAGTAGCTTTGGCAATACATTTCACTAGTGAAAGCTAAGCGTATCAGTCTTTGCTAAGAAGTATGATTGCAATCCTTGTTCTACCTTCATTTGCTCAATTTCATTTCTATTTTCCTTCGGGCATCATTTGAGTACTTAATTTATTTCCAGGACTCCATTGGACTATTTGTATAGCAGACAAATGATTTGTCAGATAGCTTTTTAAGGGAGCTTTTCTCTTATTACTCTCAAGTGACTTCCCTGTAGGCTTTTTATATTCGTTTTAGAAAGTCCCAGGGGGCAACAAAGTGCTCTGGGCTTGAGACTGACTTCCTTACTCTTCTTGCCAGGGGAGAAGCTCTCTAGGAGAAGCCTAATCTTTCAAAAGAAAACTCCCAGTTCACTGAAGGTGTGCTTCCCTCCCCATTCCTCCAGTAATTAGATTTGCAACTTCATGGCATCCAAAAAGATGCAGAACATAGAATCCTTGAACTGGGTATGAATTTGTTACTTGTGACTTGAACTCAGAGATCTTACACTTATTGGGCTGATTCATCACACATAATCAAAATAATTTACTGAATGCATGGACAGTAAGTGGTACCTTGCAGCGAAGACAAATTCCTGTTCTCTTGCTGGGAGATTCAGAGAGGGGGGGAGCTGAAAGCTATTGCTGTGACCAACACAGACACCTGTGTGCTTGCTGCATTTAAATAAGTGCTTCTATATTTAGTCTGTAACAACTTAGTTACCATGCAGCCTCCACTTTAAAAGGTTTTCTGTTCTGTCAGGTAACAGAACCAGCTGCACAGTGTTGTGGGCTGTGTGAGGTACTGTCTGGGCCCAAGTTCAAGGAACTAAAGCTTGCATCAGATAGGAGTATGAACGCTGTTCATCTGGAACGCAGCTCCTGCTGCTGATGCCATTGACATCACCAGGTGAGGGTTTTGGCTACCTTCTAGATCTGAGACATTGCCAAATACTGTCAGATCAGTAAATAAAGGCAAAGTGATAATAATTTTCATAGTGCATGGCAGAAGAAAAGGAGTGTTTCAGTGAAAATTAACTTCTTAAAGAGACCTTACTGTAGTCAAGAGATTATTATTTTGCGCTGCAAGACTGCACAGGCCCAAGGATGCAAGGCTGATATATTCCGAGGATGAGGGGGATTTGTGGCTCAGATTATAAATGTGGAGAAGTCCTTTTCTTCTTTCATACTAGTAGGATTTCTCTGAAATCATCCTTGGAGAATTTTGCTGTCTGAGAGATGACCTTTCCTTTCTGAGCTGTCAGTTGGTTTTGTTGGTGTTTTTTTTCTTTTTGTTTTGTTTTGTTTTCTGTGTGTGATTTGTTTGGGTGTGTGCTTTGAGATTTTTTTTTGGGGGGGGGGGATTTTTTGAGAGGGGTATGGGAATTGAATGGTTTGGTTTGTTTTTTTTTAGTTTGTTTTTTTTTTTTAGTGGGTTGTTGTTTGTTTGGGTTTTTTTTTTTTTCATTGTTTGCTCATTTTTAAGACACCTAAAAATGAGGATAGATCTCTGCTCAGCCTATTGCTCGACCAAATATACCATGTTCACTTGAGCCCAGCAGTAGTAGTAAGTGAAATTATTTAGTTTTCTACTTGGTGGGTTTTATACTTTTTTTGTGTGTGTTACCTGTAAATGTCTTCATTGACAATTTTGTGTGCTCTCCATTACCTACTCTCACATGGAAAAGACAAGGCATAATGGGTACAAGTTACTCCTGGGGAGATTGTTCTCACTGTGAAAAATATTCCTCGTGTCCATCAACAATCAACAGCTGGAATACCCTCGCCATGGAAGTAGTGCATTCCCAAACATTGGTTGATTTTAACAGCTGTCTGGACAGTGTGCTGGGACATCTAGTCTAGGCCATGCTTTGCCAAGAAACATTGGACCAGATTATCCTTGAGGTCCTTTCCAACTTGGTGTTCTGTGATTCTATAATACGTTGGCAGAGCTGGAGACAGAGGAGTTAGGGCAAGGTGGGAAACTCTCTCTCTGGAACACCGTGTTAATCTTTGTTTTTTCCTTTAGAGCTGCATGTTGAGGTCCATCACAGATTTTAATCCATTTATTATGTTGCTGCAGTGCTCTTGTTTTGTAATAAAGATGGCTTGAGGGTGCCAAGTAATCAAATCTGAGATTCCCACTGAAAAACTGCATAATGATTTATTTTGACAAGATCTATTTACCATGAAATCGTGACCAGTGATGTTAATTTTACTGTCATTTTCAATTCGAGATGAGCCCTTATTAGTTTTTCTAGCACTTCTTACTGGAAATGCTTTGACAAGCCTAAAATTGTGTGGCTTTCGGGTTTTGGCACTTTTTTTCTCCCACTCTCATTCCCTGGGACCATTCCACTCAGAATTGTCATATACAACAATAGTAGACCAAATGAACAAAGCATAGTATTGTTCAAAACTGCAGGTTGTTTAGACAGAGATGTACTCAGTCATTGTGATAAAAAAAAAAATAATAATTTAAGTCATTTAGGATATTTTGAACTCAAATTACAGTTCCTGAAGAGTATTTCAGCAGTTCCTTCGTCTCATGCATTTGATTTTTCTCTGCAATAATCTGATACTGATACTGACTGACAAGTCTGAGTGGTGAGGCTCCATCTTCTTTAAAGATTACAAGTGCTAATATTTTGTAAACCAAATTATTTGAAAAGGCTTGTTTAGCACCTTCACTAGAGAAGGAGTTCTCCCTACTTGACTTAAAGTGGAACCTTGATTACCAGTCTTCCTTTTGGTGGCATAATTTAACCTCTTAATTCAGCCCTCAATCCTTGCTGCTTGTGCTTGACACAGGCATTAGCATAAAACTAGTGTTACCACTAGATGGATCTGTTTCTTTAATAAGCCATTGACAACCACTTTCTAAAGAGAGAAATCTTTTAAGACTTCTCTGGGTGATATAAAAAGTACATTATCTGACTGCTCTTTGATGACAACAGTTACTTGTAGGAAGGGCTATTTAAAAAAAAGTGCCGCTGTTTTAGTCTGGCAGTTTATAATATTCAACTGCTTTCCACATATGGAATTAGTAAGACATCTAGGGTTCTGGTAAAAATGTTTTTGTGGTGGTTTTGAGGTTTTGGGTTGTTTTGGTTTTTTTTTTTTTTAATTGCAGGATCAGCTGTAATAGCACCTCACCTAAGTTCCTACAGGAAAATAATAATTTATTAAAAAATAAATATTTATTTATTTATTAAAAAAATAAATAAAATTTATCAGTATTATTCCTGTGTAAACATGGATGCTTTGACCTTTGACAAATTTAAAAGTACAGCTTCAGTAAATATTTTATGCATGGTCATTAGTTGTTTCTAGCTAAGGAAGGAAAATAATCTATTACCTTAAAAACATTGAAAGCACATGAACATCTACTTTCTCTTACTCAAAATCATCTGAATCAGAATAGCAAGGCCATTACTAAAGTGTTTATAACAAAAGCAAGCCTTAAATATGACATGCAAATGATGTTTTTAGGAGCAGCACTTTATCAGTTCAAAGATGCGATGGTTGCACTTTCTTCAAAGCTTTCATACATAAGGTAAAAATCAGTTTTGTATTTGATGCTTTGCTTGGTATCTCTGTACCAGCAGACATAAATCCAAGAGATTCTCCCACTCCAAAACTGACTAATTCTGATAGAGGCAAGCGAAAGGAACTTCTCTAGAAAACAGGTGAGAGACGACCCAATTTGGTCTTGGCCATGGTGAAGGTTGATTTAGAGATGCCCCTTCCTACAGGAAAAAAAAAAAAAAAAAAAAAAAAAAAAATTAAAGATGTTCATAGACATCTTTTGTCCCACAAGAAGGAAAAAACCAAACCAAACCAAAAACAAGCAAAACAAAAAAAACCCACCCAGAAACCAAGTGAACAAACAACTCCGAAGTTTCTTCTAAAAGCTTTCTTCATAGGTAACATGCACAAGAGAACTATTAGATCTTCCATGATTACTGTTCTTTCGGTTTTGTTTTTCTTTTTTTCCACAGACTACTACATTCCACACAGTTAAAACCTTATTTATTGAATTAGTATTAAAGTACGTCTTCAAATATTTTTTTTTAATCCCTGTCCTTCAATGAGATTCCTCTGCTCTCCCTTGCAGTTTATGTGCTTAGATTTCAGGTCATCCTGCCTGTAGGCAGTTCTGAATTTTACTTGTTTTATCACAATATGCAAAACCTGCAATTTTGATCAACTGCAACTAGACATCTTACCAGTGTGTCTGAGCTTGCCTTTATTAAGAAGCAACTCTTTTCTTTATGGGTGGTTCTCTCTAATGCTTGTTTGCCAAAGCAGTTATACAGTGTACAAGGTGCAGCTGGGCCGCAGGTGATGGCCGTTTCCTCCTAGTTCTGCAGATCTTCCAGCTGGTGCCCGAGACAGCTGTGTCTGTCTTTTAAGGTCATATTGCAAGTATTTATTTACTTTTATTGAACTGCATTGTTTCTTGTTTGTTTGTGCTTATATAGCAGCAACTGTTTCTTCCAGTTATTTTAATCAGTGTGGGTGCATCTTAAGAAGCCTGTTTCACACTCTGGTAACAAATAATCATAATGTTTTTGTGTTTGCAGTGACTGTCTTTAACATCTGCTTAGGCTTAGCAGTTTGCAGGTATTGCAGACAGATCTCATAGGTCTGAAGTTTTAGAAAACACAAGTGAAAGAGAGCTTACTGTGGCATCTAACACAGTACAGCAAAACGGAGAAATATGAGGAGTATCAGTGTGTCATGTAGTGTGAACTGACCTTGAATTATCAATATCTTGATTAAATGGATGCTAGTTAGTATATAAGTTGTACACGTGTGTCTAACCTGACAGTTCTGTGCTGGAGTTAGGTGCAGTTGCACCTGTCAAAGAGATAAAAAAGGAACAATAGTGTTAGGTTCTTTCTTCATTTTCAAACAAGCCAAAGTATTGGGGTTCAAGTTACTGCTTTCTTTTATTGCTGTTTTAAAAACAACAGTTCTAACACAGCTGTGATGCTGCAGAAAGACTGACAAATTAGACTTTTGCTAGGAAATCCATTGCAAATGAGTAATGGCAAAGGCAGAAGTATTGCCAGTATCTTTCAGTTTCTTCACTCCAGTTGCATTAATGTAATTACATGTGATTGCACAGGCACGTAAGATTGGTTTGTTTTACATCATAGTCTGCAGGTGCTTTTTAGCTAGCTTGGCTGCCTATGGCAATATTGTATGGCATCAGCTACCAGGGCAAAGTGTCAGAGCCTCTCTGGAGTACATAAGCTGTGTGCATCTGTAGTACTTGATCCAGTGTTCTTGCTTGTAAATATTAAAATAGATTTCATAAGGCTTCTGATTTAAATCATCTAATAATACTAAATTGGTAAGTTATATTTAAGAGGGGGATTTTGGTCAGGATTTATTAGTTTTAATTATTGCTTTATTGTGGAAATTTTGTTAAAATTTTGCAGACACTGTAGCTATTGGTATCTGAAATAATTTCAGTTCATTAACAGTAATGAATAAAAATATAAAATATAGCAGTATAATGATACCTAATTGCAACAGGCTAGATTACAATCTTTTATCTACAGGTAGCATAAATTATTTGTGGGAGTACAATGCGGATAATACATTTTCTTCTGGGTTTTGAGAAGATTTTCTCTTTAAAAAACAAACCAAAACAATTTACTCTTCAGCAACACATATGTAGGTGGTTAAGTGCAGGATGTTCCCTGCGCTGGTATGCTTTGTATTCTTAAAGTTTGACATATGTGGAGGCATTGCTTAGATGAGGCTGCATAGAGTAGTTGTAGGTCACTGTTTGCCTGCCAACAGTATTTGCAAGTTGTTTCAGATGTGGGAAAGCTCTTTGTTTTCTCCCCATTAAATTATTTAAACTAGGTAAATGTCTTTACTTTTCATTTAAGTGTTAAAGCTGTAATTTAGTTACTTCTACAGCATACAACTACATTAGAGTTTCAGGGTGACATGTAGTAGGCAAGGTGTCTGCTATGTTATTGAGTGCTTATTATATGACATGCATGGAAACTCCCTTGCTTTTGTGCAACATCAGTTTAAGGAGGATGCACAGGAGAGCTGTCATTAAAAATGTAAGTATAATGGTTTAGCAAAATGCAGGTTACTATTCAGACTGCAGAGTGATTTAAGTTTTTCTCAGTTCTGATGTGGACTTTACATAAAGTAAAAGCCAGAGGTTTCTTCTAAACAACTGCGCGGTGGCTAGAGTTGCATGTAACTACTAATTTTCACCTCACAAGTGGTGAGTAAGGATAATAATTTTCTGTCTGCAAAAACTACTTTTAGTTTCAAAAAACTCCCGTGCTTTACCTGAAAATACTGGTCTTTCTCTAGCTATGTAGTTTGCTTCCATGTAGTCATTCAACTATTACCTGAATATAAGATTCCTAATAGGCTGTTTCTCATGATGCCCATCTCCTCCTGCGTGTATCTTTGTTCATGGGCAAACAAGTAGCGTCTGGCTTGCCCAGTTTGTCACTCCATTCATACAACTGGCATTTGTGCTTCTGTTTCGCCCAGGGATAATCACAGAATCATAGAATCATTTAGTTTGGAAAAGATCTTAAAGATCATAAAGTCCATTTAACCCAGCACTGCCAAGTCCATCCCTGAACCCTATCCCCAAGTGCCATATCTACATGTCTTTTGAATAACTCCAGAGGTGGTGGCTCAAACCCATCCCTGGGCAGCCTGTTGCAATACTTGACAACCCTTTTGGTGAAGAAATTTTTCCTAACAGCCGTCTAAATTTCCCTCAGCACAACTTGAGGCTGTTCCATCTTATCCTGTCACTTCTTACCTGGGAGAAGAGACAGGCACCTACCACACTCCATCCTCCGTTCAGGTAGTTGTAGAAGGTCTCCCCTCCGCCTCCTTTTCTCCAGGGTAAAGAACCTCAGTTCTCTCAGCTGTTCCTCATAGTACTTGTGTTCCAGACCCTTCATCAGCTTTGTTGCCTTTCTCTAGACCCACTCCAGCAACTCAGTATCCTCTTTTTCAGTTCTCTTCCCCTCACTATGCAGTATTTGATGTCCAGCCTCACCAGTGCCAAGTACAGGGAGGTAATCATCCTCTAGTCCTGCTGAACCGGGATGCTATTGGCTAACTCGGCTACCTGGGCACACTGTATGCTGGCTCCTATTCAGCCAGCTGTTAACCAACACATCCAGGTCCTTTTCTGCTGGTCAGCTTTTCAACTACTCTTCCCCAAGCCTGTTACTAGGGGAAGTTGCTTGGGTTTTTTGTAATTCAAGTGTAGGGCCTGACACTTTGCCTTATTGAACCTCATATTGTTGGCCTCAGCCCATTGATCCAGCTTGACCAGATCCCTCTATAGAGCCTTCCTACCCTCAAGCAGATCAACACTCCCACCCAACACCCCAGTGTTCCTGGACTCCTTTGCCCTGTCTCCGAAGGGACTTCATCAGCCAGGCTCTTAAACAGGCCAAAGTCTGCCCTCCAGAAGTCCAAGGTAGTAGTTCTACTGATCCCACTCCTTACTTCTCCAAGAATAAAAACCTATCATTTTGTGATTCCTGCACCCAAGATGGCCCCCAGCCATCACATCACTCACAAGTCCTCTGTTAGCAAACAACAGGTTCAATGAGGTGCCTTCCGTAGTTGGCTCCCTGAACACCTCTGCCAGGAAGTTATCTTACACTCCTGGAGCCTCCTAGGCTGTTTCCTTGAGGCTCTTGGTGGCTCTTTTGGCTATGCCCAAGTTTTCCTCAGTTTGGGAAATCCCCCTGTGTACTGTGCTAGAGCCCTTGGTTTCAAATTGTGTCAGTGCTGGAGCTGCTGCCTTTGCCTTGGATGGTAACATTTCAAGCACTAATTACCTATCTACAGTTGCTAGGAGGTGCAAACAGTGAAGCAGTAATAAAGCCAGGTATGGCAGTGCTATTTAAATTACTTTCAAGATTCCTCTGAATAGTTGCTTTAAAGTAAGTTAATGATGGTATGTATGGTCAGGGCTGTCAAAGGGGCCTGGCATGACAGGCTTTGCCTCAGTGTTTCAGCTGTTAATCATCATGTAGTCTGCTATGGGGAGGAAAAGGACAGCTATATGTTTCAATACTATTTAAAATCTGCATGCCACTTTTAGGGTAATATCTCATGTATCTCTAGAGGAGGTAATGAAGTTGCAAATTGTCTAATCATTCTAATGCATGCATATTGCAATTCTGTTCGGCAAATCGGCAATCAAGCCATTGATTTGGTTTAGCTAATGCTAGCTAATCATGAAGGGTTAGAATTTCAGCTGTGACTGATAGGCTCTGCAAGCAGCTTTCTGTGGGTGACAGATTGGTAAAGCAAGAAGCTGTGAGAACAATGCTGTGCTTTCCTACTTTGTGCTGTAGTGTTACTGTTAAAGTTGATTTAAATGATCCCAGCTGGCTGCTACCAGAGATATCCATCTGTGAGCCTGTGATGGTAAGAATGGTGTTCCTTAGTGCCTAGTGCAGGTGCCCTGGGGAAATGAAGGTCTACCAGGTGACTTGCCTTAGAGATTCCCATATTAGCGCTGTCAAACAAACTCAAAGGTTTTTGTTGTAAGGACCCAAGGTGGATTTAGGTAGGTAAGTGCGTAGTGTGGCTGTGTTGCTTTGAGTAGCTCTGTTACTATGCTTTTCTTAAGGAACATCAAGGATTCATGGCAATGCATACCCAACAGCAAATCTGCAAGACAGAATTTACTGTGACCTTTGATGGCATCTCTGTCCACTGTATTTTTAGGCTGCTTGGTTTTGTGTTGCTTTAAACTGTTACTTAATGTGTGCTCAGGAGTCTTGTGTCTGTGTGCTGGCCTGAATTTCTGTGAAAAACATTAAGCTTTACTCCAGAGAAAGAATGTCAGTCACCTGTTAGTCTGAAATTGCTAACATTGAGATAGCATCATATTTGACATATGCATGCAAGTACGGTGTTTGTTTCTGTCACTCCTTCCGGGTCTTTTGCTGCCAAGGTTTTCCTTCAGATTTTGCATGAAAATCAAACTTCCATCCCTTTTAGTTTAGCTTATTTTACTTTTGAGTCCACAGTAAGTATGGTCTCTATTTGTGTGTGGTGACTTTGTTCTGTGGTTTTAGGAAGGCAGTTGAGCATTGCTGGAGGTCTCAAAGCTTTTATACTACAGACATTATGTACCAAGGCTTGAGAAAGAGAAATCATAAGTTTTATGGCATTCTTAAAAACGTGTGACCAATGTACCGTATCTGGTTGATGCTTCAGTACCCTTACTGATCTCAGTCACACCAGTGTATCCTAAGGAGAACTCTCTGGCTTGGATACTTCAGCTTGGGCCAGCAGTTAAAGCCTTTACAGACACCGCTAGCATCTAGGAACAGCGGACCCAGCATAACCTAGTTTTTTAGGAGGTTACTGCACTTAGCAAGTAGGTCAGTATCTTTTGTGTCAGCACACATTCGTGGCTAGCTTTAGAGCTTTTTGGCTATCAGCTGCCCACAAATTTCCATCCCTAAATACTAGTGAGAAATAATAGATGCTCAAAAGAAGTAAAGCTCTGCAGTGGATAGCTTATGTTATGCTATTCAAGTTTCTTTATAGCTGAGGACATTTGGTGGTAGATGTCTGTGCCATGAAAAAATGACAGATAAAATGTGTTGTCCCAATGAGTCATAGAAATTACTCCCTAATAGCAGTAATTACACTGTGCATCTGTGATGTTCTGCATGCTTAAGACTGTGGAGATATTAGCTAATTAATCCTTTCAACACTGCTATGCAGTTGATATCGGTGGTACTATTATCTTCCTTTTGTAAATGAAGAAAAAGAAAAATAGAAAGCTTGACTGACATGCTTAGCACAGAGCAACCTCAAACTTCAGAATTTTACTAGTGCCTTGAAGGCACAAACCAAATGGAGGTCCATGTAAGAGCATCACTGCAGAGGCAGACATTTAAAAATGCTTCCACCCTTTTCTTTTTCTTTCTTTTTTTTCCTTTTTTTACGTTACCTACAAAGATATTATCTTAGTATGGTAAGACATAATTCACATGATCTTAAAATGATGGTAGAGAGGACAGCTTGTAAAGACAACTACTGATGAACACAAATTCAGCTTTCAGCCACCAAGCACTGGTGGTTTATAATGTGAATGTGATTTATGATGGGGTACACTTTGTCTGCCAGCTGCTCAAGAAATAAAAGCAACTGTTGGTAAGTGCCAACTGTGAAACTCATTTGACATGGAATTCATTCACAGATTGAATAAACAATCAGTGTTGATACAGCATCTTTGGTGAAAACAGTTTTGAGCTATGGTGCTCATGTTAAACGTGTTGACCACAAAAGTTGACGCTAGCTGAACTCGATTTATTGCATAGTGTCTTAAGAAAATTAATTCTTTCAGCAGTTCAGGCAGTAGATGTTTTATGTTCATCTACTTTTTGAACACTGTAAAGGGTGTGTCGATTAACGTACTAATGTTTCATCTTGATAATCTGGTGATAAATGTGCTGTGCCTTGTTTGGAGATTTCAGTTCATATAACTAGATTGGCTTTGGAAAGTGTGAGCTGCCTGTAAACCTCAAAGATGAGTAAGTACTTGCTACCTTAACAGCATTAACTATATTTTTGTAAGCAGTTTTGCTGACCTGGATTAGGTACAAATTTTGCCAGAAAAGCTTATGTGCAGAAGGCTGATTTCCTATAATGCAGCCTTTCTCTGCTTTTCCAGTGCAAATGTTTTATCAAGCCACCTGACTGTTTCTGTTGCGCCACATTGTGGTGGACCAACAGAAAGTGTGTACGCTTGAAGCACATCAAAAAGCTTGTGAAGTTTGGAACAACCTTCGATAGTTCCTGGGAGAAGAAGCCTTCTCATTATACACATCTATATGGTCAGCTGATATTTCCAAAGTTAGAAATACTTTAATTTGATGGTTTTGGATCTTTTTTGTGATAGCAAATAAAGATATCACTGGCATCTTTCAGTGTCTAATCTTTGCTCCTTGGCAGCCAGCACTAAACATGTTGTTACAGTACTGTGCAGTACCTTCCTTCTTGCACTCAGACGGTGCTTGGCTTGCTTATGTCAGTGGATAGCATTAAAAGAAAGAGCATAGTAGAGTATAGATCTAAGAGATTATCAGTTTTTGAAACCTCAGCTAATACTTTCCTACTGTGCTGTATCATGAATGAAGCTGCTGGTCATAGCACTGACAACACTTTTATTCTGGCTTTTCACTGAAGTCTTATATGACTTTTTCCCCCTCCCCCCCATTTGTAAACATCTCCAGTAATTTTTTTTGTCCTAGCATCCATTTCTGATTAGTTCTGATACAAGTGTAGAGATCTCAAAGCTGGTTTACTTTGAAGGAAAATTGCAGCTGACTGTAGAAATCATGCTCAAATTAGTATCTCCAATGGAAGAGAAACTGCAATGTGGGTTCAACAGTTACTGGCTGTATTTATCTTCTCTGAGCTTTCAGGACGTGTAGGTCTGAATAAGCCATGCTTTATGCCACCTTTTAAGCAGTGGTAATTTCATGATGTTGGAGGGAACTGAGAATAGTGGTACATGGCATAAGTTTAGGAGATGTGTAGGGGAAGCTAGAATGTTGCATTCGATAAATCCATGGGGATCATAAGGGTAGTAGGTGGTATTGCAGGGAAGGGTTGGAACAGGTCTCTAAAGTCTGTTATCATAATTTTTCATGACTTGGAAAACATTAACTTCTTTTTTTAGTTAATGAGTATGAAGGGAAATTGACTCTTGATTTAACTGCCTATCTATTTTCATAGCTATTATTTGTGCTATAGCATGTAACGCTACTTTCGCAAGTGACATTACCAAAATAACACAACCTTTAAGCTGAAGTAATAAATACTATTTATCTTTAAAATGGCAGTTTTATCTTTTCCTCATCTTCTGAATTATTTTTGATGAATGGTCCATTAAGCAGCCTGGTAGGCTTATGAATGCCCGTGGATATAGATTAATAACAGTGTATGGATGAGCACTTCTGATATTCTTTCTCATATGTGTGCACTGAACTGCCTGGCCCTGCTCTGATTCTCTGCTTTTGAATGCTGACGTGAACACAGATGCTTTTAGGAGCTATTGAATGGGTTTGTATTGCTAATATTTTTTTCTGTTACTTGAAATATTTTGTTGAATTTCTCTTGAGAATTTCTGGCAGTTGGAAGGTTGGGAGGTTATGTGTCAGTAGGCACATGATCTGTAAACCTGTAGCAAATTTCTGGGTCTTCGCTTTGAATTCATTCTCCCCAGGTACAGGACTTCACACTTGCTCTTGTTTCTCTTGGGAATTATTAACTGCCCTGTGATTATGGGCTGTCAGCCCTGCCACTCAGCTTCAAGTTTGTAGCCCTTACTTGGGGGTGTTGTCTCATGTGGTGGTGTACCTCAGATGCCTTTGCTTTCTGTATGTTATCCTAGATTATACTGCTGTTAACAGGACACTTTTTCATGTAATTGGAAAATATTCACTGCATATGAGTCTTACCTAGTGGAACATCACTTCTGAATTGGTTTGCTGGATCTGAACAGAAAACGAATGGCTTCCTCCTCCCTCTCTGCCTGCCGTACAGCATTCTGTTTACTGCTGCAAAGCAGCCAAGGCAAGGGAACAGCAAGCACTCCCAAAGTAGTGGGACTTTGGAAATGAATTGAAAATACTAGTTGGCATCTATTGCACAAATGAACTGGTTTGCTAGAAAGCCCCATAAAAGTGAGTATTCACAGCACTGCGGCACCTGTGGCTGAAGAATTCTGTGAAAAAATAAGGTATGTAGTGATTGTTCATGTTTTGGAGGACTTAATGGCCACCAACACTACAACTGCAAAGATTTTGATCCAACCAGGTCTTCACACAGGCTCGGGACCCAGAAGACAGCTTCCGAGAGCTACCTGTGAGTCTGAAGTGGTGGAGGGTGTGCCATAGTGCCCAACTGAGGGAAAAATTTCTTCAAGAAAGCTGCTGAGCTTACAACACTGCTTTGAGCAGGTACTTTGCTATTTACTTTTTAATAAGAGACCATGTCTCTGAAACTTTCTGGATTCTATAAAGAAGGTTTGCTAATAATT
Organism: Amazona ochrocephala; assembly: GCA_039720435.1. Taxonomy (NCBI): domain Eukaryota; kingdom Metazoa; phylum Chordata; class Aves; order Psittaciformes; family Psittacidae; genus Amazona; species Amazona ochrocephala. The sequence continues at coordinate 45,297,121 of CM077881.1, read as the reverse complement.
GTTTTAATATTAATTGTCATGCTTGTACTCTTTGGCAGGTCTGATAGAACACTTCTTCTCCTTTTTCTGTTTTAGTGAAATAGAAGATTCTAAGAAATGTGCTAATAAATAATTAGGGTCTCCTCTTGGTCTTTGTATAGGTAGCACTTTTTCCATGTAACCAGGCAGATGATTTGATTGTGCAAGGCAGTAATAACCAATATACCTTTCTCGCATGCCATGAAATATGCCCCCACTCAATCAGAATTTAAAGTAATTTTACTCAGCTTTGTGGATTTCTTTACTTTCTTCATTTTCATCCTTTTAGTAAGTTATGCTGCCATGACAGTTTATATTGTTTTTTCATTAAAAAAAAAAAAATAAATCTGTGTTTAAAATAGCTGATTTTTTTTTGTTGTTGTTATGGTTGCTAATTAGTGCAAAACAGATAATGGGATATGTTACTGCTGGGTTGAAAGTGGAAGTAAAGGGAGAAAAAGAATTGTGATTCTGAACACATGACAGTTTTATCTGGCACAGAGAAAGAATTCCCTCCATACCAGTAATAATAAGCTAGTATATGTTTTAAAGGTGTATGCAAGTGAAGTGATTATTTTAGGATTGTAGCATTTATTATTGCATGGAGATCTTTCTCCCTTCTGCCAGTAAAATTCTATGTTCCAAACTACTGAACAAAATACTGCTATGATTGCATTTTAATGACGTAACCAATGTGTTTTTTACTACTACCCAGAAAAGATTTCTTCTTTAAAAGGAAAGATACTTTGTGTATAAAACCCATGAGGAGAGACAGTAAATGGCTTATGTGCCCTAAAGCTTGTACTTGGGGAAGGAGACATGACTTTTTGTAACTAACGCTTAACTGAGCATGAGAGACTAGGAATGAGCAATGTTCATTGATTTCATATTGTAACTGAAGTACATGAATGGCAGAGACAGACAAACTTGTTCTTAAGTAAGGAAGCAAAAAGCAGTAATTGTAACATCATTTAACAAAGTCTTTGGATTCTTCCTTAAGGCAATCTTTCTATTTTACTTAGCCAGTGTTGTTAAAGCTAGAGCATTGCTTTCCCTTGCTTTGTAGCCCAGAATTCGTGTGAAGAATTAAGAGCAGGGCTGCAACTTTTCTGTCAAGTAATTTGTGCTGGACAGTAATTTAAAAACCCTGCGTTGGGTTGATAAATCTATGCACGCTTCTTAAGCTGCTTTCTGCATTTCCATGTAGGGTGCAGAGGAAAGGCCAGTATGTCTCTGTGTGCAAGGTGAGGCAGCCTTTCCTATTGCCCCAAAGCGCATAACCCATAAAGAATGCTGCATGTGAAAATATGGTTAACCTAAGGGAGGTGAAGATTTCAGTTACAGTGAAGTCACCTGAAATGTAGGCAGGGTTCTTGAAGTTGTCGACTTTCTTCACATTTTCCAACTTTATAATTGGGCAAATGCCAGTTGGTGCAGTTCTGCTGCCACAGTGGAGGGAAAGCGTGGCTGTTGTGCTGTCTGAAGTAGTCTGCGAGTCCTCTCTATTAAGTACCGGCTGCACAGGTAATGGGGCAACACTGCCTCCAGAGAGTGAGGGGAAAGGCAAAGTTTTGGCTTGGATGCTGTCTTCTCTAGGAAAGCAATGAAGTAATCACTTCGTATGGGCTGTGTATTTGTTATGCGACATGCTTTTACAAGCACATATAAACACAGTGCTCTCATTTCTCTGAAATCATTCAGCTCTGTGATAAGGTTATGATAGGCTGCTGAGCCAAACATGTTTAATTTTCCTTATCTCTTGAAGCCTTTCAAAGCCAGTTTCTCCTTTAACCTTAATTAGAAAAGTGTCCTGTAACAAAAGCAGTTTGTGATTAACCTATGTATGCATTGTTCTCACATACTAATCAGACATGAGCGAGAAGTTAGGGCTTAAGTGTGTGATTGAGGAGAAATGCAAATGCATATTTCAGAGCAGTTGTTCTGTGAGGAACTTTTAGATCTTTATGCATTAGAAAACTGTGCTGTACGTTAGAATTCTCAATTATCAGTGAAAGTGGTGCAGTGATGGTGCTCTGTGTTGAAGATGTTTTCTTACCAGTTTTGACTAATTGCATGTTCCATGAAGCCAAACATTGTCTGCTAAGACATGAGATGAGATGTATTGATGTATTTCATTGATCTGCTGCTAGAAGTTGTAGAATTTTTTTTCTTCATCACTTCTGTTTTTCCCTTTGGGATCTTGCTGACAAAAGCCATAGAATTTAGACTTCTTCTTGAGGGTCTTTTTGATGAGCTGCTGCTTTGAATGATTGCATTAGCTAAACTGAAGTATAGGTACAGTATAATAATATCTGTACTGCTGCTGCTTTTGGACTCAGCAGCCAACCTGTTCCTAAACTTGAGGTGCCCTTTGATAGGACTACATCATGATGCGCACACTGGAAAGCTAGGAGGTATTTGCGTCACAGTGCCTTGTGTGTCTGCTTGATCAACCCTGTGAGTCTTAAAAGTCTCCCCAGTATGAGCTAAAATAGTGACTTAAGTAGCATATTTGCAAAACAGCGAAAAAAGAATGAGACAGAATTTTTGTTGGCATGGAGAACTGGGGAGCGGTAACATGTAAAGAAGATGAGATGAACAGTTTCTCCTTCTTAAACCCAGAGGAGGTAAAATAGCGAGATTAGCAAGGATTTGTAGTGTAAAATAAAGAGGGATGGAGGACGAGCAGATCACACTCTGTCCTTGATATCAAGCAAGGCATGTTGAGCCTCTCTGGACTGTCTGATCGTAGCTTTTGTTTCTTACTATACTTGCTGGACTCTTACATGTTTCAGAGCAAAAGCTGAGGAAATCTACAAAGATAATCCAAGAATATGCTTTTTGAGCAGAATACTTGAATTATTTAGATTGCTGAAGAGAATGATTATATATTATGAAAAAGAATATGTTTTATTTCTGGTTTTATTGTAATGATCCAAAGACTGCAGTTAAAGTTCAAGAGTTAAGTTGTGGGTGAGCTAACACACAGTATGATGCTGTGTTATCTTGTTACTTATTTGGACTGATAATCTTAAAACCCGGAAGAATTATTTGAGCATATAATCTCCAGTCTTCTTGTGATTCTGCCTGAACTACATTTGCTTGCTTACGTTGGGCTACTTAATATACAGAAACTCATAGTGGTGGTTGGGAATATTTTTTTTTAGTGAGTAACATTCCTCATCATCTCGCAGCCACTGGAGAATTGAACCGTAGTGTGAACACTGTTTCCTTATTTTAGTAATGTGAGAAAAGATAGGGAATTGTACCTGCCTTGTGTTTGATGAATTGCATCAGTACACCTTTCCCATGTTCACATATGGGTGCTGATGTGTTTATGCAAAAGCTGACTTGATGTGCACTGTTTAAATATATTATTTTTATATAATCCTTTTTTAGTTCAGTGCCTCTGAGATCTGCCAGCTAAACTGTTAAGTAAATCCTAGATGTTTTAGTAATTGAAATACAGAGGAAAACTGTTCTTCTGTGATAAAGACCTTTTTTTGTTTGTTTTGTCCTTTTTTTTTTTTTTTTTTTTTTTTTTGAGTTGTCTGGTGTTATTTTTCTAGGCAGATAACTGTCCTTACTTTCTGGTAGCAGAACTGGATTTTCTGGATTACATTGGTTTCCATTATCTGTGTCATGTACTTAGCACAGAATCTCTCCACATTTCTTGCAAGCTCTCCATTTGTGATATAATTTAATTTGAAAAAATAAGCTATTGGCAAAGCTGTGTTATGATGGGATTTTTTTTAATGCCTTTTCTATAGAACAGTTAAGAAATTACACCTGGCCAGCTTTAGATACGATGGCACTAAGTGAATTCAGGAATTTCGTGTCCAAATTCCAAACATCTTTTGCTGAAACATTTACAGGCTTTTTAGAAACACTTATTACCTGGAGTGCAGCTCCTTTGCCTTGACAAGCAAGTAATAGTGAAAACAGTGTGCCCATATTTCTAATGCTGTTTTAGAATAGCATGATGAAATTCTGTTGAGACAGATGGCAGAGATCATAGAATCATAGAATAGTTAGGGTTGGAAAGGACCTTAAGATCATCTAGTTCCAACCCCCCTGCCATGGATACTCACTACCACCAAAACTCAAGAAGAGAATTAATGCTTAACAAAAACATTTTTCCTCTCCCTAATTGTGAAGCGCATAAGTTTTCTATTAGATGCCCTATGAAATAAAAATAATGGAGACAAAAACATGCAGTTGTTAAAATTGAAGTTATTAAAATCAGTAGTTAGGGTCCCAGTAGAATATAATTGTTCCTGGTTTAAGTCTTTTCTTATCTAAAATGATTTAAGTAACTTTTCTTCCCATTTCTCTCTCCATCTGTAAATCCTCATTTGTGTTTGGTGGATTTTTTTATTTTTTTTTTTTACTCAGTAGAGTTGCACTTGTAGTCTTTTGGATTTTTGGTTTGGTTTGGTTTTTTGCCCATCAAAGTGTGAGGCTTGTATTATTTGATTTTGTACACTGGCTCTGTTTGCATTGGAGATATGGTAGTGCAGCTTCCAGAGGTCTTTTTCACCCACAAGGTTTGCATTTTTAACTGTGTGGAAAAGAAACATCACCCTGCCTGCTACCTCAGGTATGAGGTTTTTATAGTGACTTTGTTCTAAAAGCACTTTACAGACTGTGTGGACAATACTTCTGCAATGAAAGCCGCTCCAAGGAGAGAGTAACCGTTTTACAACCTACATGAATTCTGTGGAGAGATCTGGAGTTAGCACTGGGGTTCGTATCTGCTTAGGGTGCTGCTAACAGGATTGTTCTTGCAGATGTGCCTGCAGGCAACAAGTGTTCCAGAAATTGATGCGAGATCTTTAAAAGAAATACAAGTTCTGAATATGCCACCATTTAAAGAAAAACATGTTGCAAAATGCTTGGTTCTTGCTGCTGTGTCCTTGAGCCACGTGATTCTAGGTCTCAGTGCTTTTTTTTTTTTTTTCTCTCCGTACTCTTACAGCATATGGCTTTTTTCGTACTCACATGTTAATGTGCTAATTTAGCTGACTAAAGTTACTTCATAGCTGCATCTAGCCATTCCCACTGCTTAGATCAGTGCTTAAGTGGACTTTAGCTAGACTTTCCTCTATGGCTGCTCTGGGTAGGGTTTAACCAGAACCCATTTCCTCTTCCTGAGAGTTTTATTGCCTCATCTATCTGACTGCTGGAGTCTCATCTTAATGTGAGGAAGGCTCAGACTACTATTCCAAGGTCTTTTAGTGCATCTGTTGTGATAGAGTTCTGTGAGATTCTCACATTGTCTTTTAGCAGGGATTCAGGGCATTTACTTTCTGTAGGAGATTGTTCTTTGTGCTTGAAATCAATTTGATATGTGCTGGCACTGGGCACAAGCACTTCTGGAGGAAGTGTAGTCTCATGGGGAGATCCTGATGTGTCCTATATTCAAATCCAGTCAGGCTGTGCATTTGTTAACAGATACCCAAGCATAAGCAACTGTGTAGGCCACTGTCTAAATAGTCTTTTTTATATAACTATTTTTATTTATCTATTTTTTATTTATTAATATCCACATTATTCAATAATGCTTTGAATGTGAAGGATCTTTTCTCTAGGTTTTACTTTCAAAAATCCCTTTGGCTGTCAGCTGTACCATCCGACATTTGAAGGGGATGAGGGTGCCTGTTTCGAGTTCAGCTGCCCATACCTTCAGAAAATGGAGCTGTTCTCCATCTTAAGAGGCAGTAACTTCAGTTACTAGGGAGGCTGATGACCTGGCTCTGATGGTAGTGGCTAATTCAGGTCATCAATGAGGAAAAAACAAGCATCAATTATTTTCAGTGCCTTGCAGTCTATAAGGGGGCAGAAATCTAGAAGGAGACTACAATTGAACCATATTGTGTAGCAAAAGGCATTGTAAAAATAAGATGAGAGAGAGGAAAAACCCAGAAGCAGCTTACAGCTGGGTGTAAACAGAGTCTAGACAAGGTGCTTACACTGAAAAGGATAAATAATATAGGTAATTAAATATGTGTTAGCTAAGTGAACATGTCCCTACCATCACATCTGTGAGTTGATTGATCTCTTCAGTAATCTTGTTAGCACACTTGTTACTCTCTTCTCTGTTTGATCTCTTATTACCTACATTAATTTTGTTTTTCCTCTTATTATCTGCTGCTGTGTGTTTATTCTTCCATCTCTTGCACTTTGCTGCTGAAATAAGTATCAGCCTTTGCCATGACCAGTGGAGTTTTCCTTGTCTTGAAGCGCTGTAAACCAAACATAAGTCTTAAGGGGAGCCCTGAGACTTACTGTTGGGCTGCATAAGTCTTTCTCTACAAGTAACCCTGGGAGGATGCGCAGTGTACTGTACCTTTTGACAGCTCTTGCACTGCAGACGCAGAGGCAAAACAGCTCAAGTTGCAGAGTAGCACAGTGTCAGTTGTGGTGCTGTAATAGTGAAGTCCAGTAAGGTCTTCCATTCAGCTGCTAATGTGACATCATGAAAAGTGATGCTTTTTGGTACTTTCTGATTTCGTTTTGTTAGTTTTAAAAAATAATTATTGTCTTTATGTAATTGTTGTCCCAAGTGTAGAAATAAATTGTGAAATAAATAAAACTTGTGGTTATTATGTTGTTGTTCTGTATGTGTTCCTTGTTTACCAATTATATCTTATCTCTAGGGTAATCAACTTTAAATATCCACCGATAATCTTAACATCAAATGGTACTTATCCTAGAAGCACACCCGAGTAATCTATGCACATACATTAAGAGTATGCCAAAGTGTTTACTTAGATTTTAATGTGATGTTCTGTATAATTTTCACATAGATTAGATACTGCAGGAAGTTTGCATGTATTTTTCTCCTAAAAGCTACATTCAGTAATAATGGGTAGTATTTATAGCAGTTGTGGTGAATTAGGAAACTGATTGGGTGAACTATTTGATTGCTGCTTATTTAGCAGTTACACTTCTGCCAAATTTCTGAGTGAACTTTTGCATTGAAGTTGGTGTGTTGAAAAATGCCTGCACTAGCCAGGAGCACCTAAGGACAATAGGAATTGCCTAGGCAGTGCAGAAGTCAAAGTAGTATTTGCAGCATGTACAGCTTTAGTCAGCAATAAATATAATTTGTTTGTAAAACTATTTGGCATCCTTGTGTGCTTGAAATAGTTGTGTGTTGTTTTGAAGCAACAAAAAAAAATGACATTTGTACCACTCTAAGAGGAACAGGTATTTCAGGCACAATGGTAGAGTCTCATGAGTACATTCTCAACTGTAGAGCTCAAAATTTTTAAGATGCTCGAGTGTCTACAGATGCCCCTTTTCTGCTAATCTTGTCACACCACCAGCAAGATGAGTTTTATCTGTTGTCCCAATGGGTGGCACAGGTTGCTGATGAAGTATATATCTCAGAATATTTGTCATGCTATTCAGTATCTGCTCACTTTATATAGCATATATAAGTGGGTAGGGGGTGCTTTATGATCTTAAGTGAAAGAAGCAGCTAAATCTCCTAATCTTTCTTTCAAGAATTATGTATTTCTATCCATTTCAGAGACTGGTTTTGAACATTCTCTTCACAGGGAAAAGGACATTTATGTTTTCATTATTATGACATATGAGATTCTTTGACTTTAGTGTGATGTATTTGGGATGCTTCTGATCAAAATCAAATTAGCAATGTTAAAAATTTCACAAGAAAACAAATTTTAAATATCTCCTGGAGGCAGCATGAAGCCTATAAAGTGTCATACAGTAGTATTATTACTATTATGTAAAATTGATTGGTGTTGCATTCTGACATGCCTAGCCCAGTGTAGTGGAGTTACACTTAAATGCTGAAAATACGCTATGTGTTCCCAAACGTTATCTGTAGAAGGAGGAAGATCCCTTTTTGAATTATTTCTCTGTTTATTGATGCGCCAAATAATTTATATGTAATTGATTTCTTTAAACTAGGTTGACTATTTTTATAAATAAAATGCAGTATCACAAACCACAATGGACAAATTCATTGCTATACCAACACAGTATGTAAACATGTTTTAGCAGACAGTTAAATCCGGTTTATGTTGAGTTTCCATTGCTGCAGTTGTAGTTCAGTCAGCATGCAGATGAATCCGATGGTCTTTCAGTTGTAAAACATGGAAAGGAGAGAGGGATTAAAAATAGCATCCAATATTTTGCTCTGGTTTTGTTGCCTTAAAAGAAGTGGTATTCCTTTTTTCTACATTTCTTTTTTGTCTCCATACCTGTTAAGTATAGTTCACTCACCACCTCTGTGCTTCACTGATCACTTGTCAAAATAGATACAGTTCATGACTGCTGGTAGCGGGGGTGTCCCTCCTTCTGCCTCTTCTGGAGCCACATGGAGTTTTGCATTCTTTTTTTTTCTCTCAACACATCTTAGCCTTGTGTTACCTAGAGCTTTTCACTACTGGTGTTTGTGGCCTCCACTTAAGGAAAGCTTTGGGTAGATAGGAGCAACCTGCCCTTGACCCAGCACCTTGAGTAGGTACAGTTTTCACTTGTTATGCTGGAGGGCATTAAGCTATGCTAATAATTGCACTGAAGCTAGAAATGAGCTCAGGAGTGTCTCTAGAAGAGGCAAGGGAATACACGCTCTAAGCTGGTGCCTAGGGTAGTGCCTGCCCAGAAGAAGGACCTCTAGTGCATTTCTTGGGTCAGGAGAATGGTCATCATTACTTGGGTCTGGCGCAGTGTGCACTGTTATGATTTTTAAGGCTCTTACTGTGGCATTTGAACCCCATTTGTGGGTACCTTTAGGGTGAAGTGCAATTAATCTCAGCTCCTTATATAGACTGCTAATAATGCTAGCTGTGTCAAGACTGTGCTGCTGTGGTGCTGCTCACCATGTGGACAGAGTGTGCATGGTGCCAAATAGCTCATCACAGGTAGGTGGCTTGGAAGCTGCGGGAAGTAGCCAGATAAAGTAGATGTACTTTATGTATTTCACATGAGAAAGAGTGAGTACTTGTGTTATTGTGTAAAATAATTGCACTAAGGAGAAGCATTCCCACGATCTGTCAGAGTGCCTATATCTGTCCCACAAAAAAGTCTGACCTGAAGAGATAACCTGATCCAGTGCCTCATTCTCCACTTCACTGGCATGAACTGTTAATTTTTTCATTATACCACACTGTTGCCAAACTGGAGGGGCTTTTTTGTATTTGATATTATCTGTTGGTTTAGGAGGGTGAGGGAGGGAGAGGAGGAGACAAGCAAGAATCTTTGTTACAATTTAATGCAACTTTCATAAGAGAATATTTAGTAATGTCCTGAAATTCCGACTGTAAGAAAAGAATGAGAAATATATGCATACTTCGGGGGGATTAGATCATATTTTTTGGTTTATGATATCAAAATAACACAGAGCAGCACTACTTCTGTTCTGTGCACTGTATTAATCCCTAGCCTTGAGGAGGTGGCCAACTGTCATCATCACCGAGGCAGATAATATTCTCAGGAAGCACTGCTGAAGTACCATACAGATGTCCTTTTTCCCCTCTTCTGTTCCAGTAGCAACAGCAAATAATCCTGTTAGGTTACTTGGCGCTCTATCCAATGTTGATCGCAGGGAGAGTGCAAAACACTGAGATCTTTGGTTACCATTGATTATCGTAGGTTAACGTTGCAAGAGACTGGTTGCTTAATAGATAACTAATTATCTAGCGTTTACTCTGGGAAGGCTATCCAAGGTTATTGTGCAGTTTTAGGATCTAGATCTTGATTGAGTAACGAGCAATTCATAATTCCTACCTTTTTTTGGTATCCAGAAAAATGAGGAAAGGCTAAAGATGAAAAATTAAGAGGCTGGTTAAAAATTAACAGATCCTGTAATTTCTTTTAGTGAAAAACAGGTGTAAAAGTATCTTCTGGTAGTTATTTTTAGGATACGGCTTGATTCCTTACACCAGGAAAACCAGTAATTAGAGAGTATGTAGTCTTAAAAAAAATTAAAAGTTGGTGAAAAGACCTATTGATAGTTGTTTGTCTTTAGATCAAATCAGGTGTAAGAATGAAAGAGTAGTAACAATTCACTTTTTGGATATTTGCCAAATAGCACGGACATAATGTGAAGCAGCAGATAAAGTAAATATGGGATGAAATTTATGCTCTTGACCAGAACACTGCAGAAGCAGCAGCTGCCAGCTCTTGTTATTAAGTCCTGGATTAGTGAAAAGGCCACACAATAAAAATTGCAGGAAGGACAACAAATGTTAAATTGGGAAAAGAGTGCACTAATGGGAATTATATGGCATCTCTGCATGGTATTCATGGGGGAATTGAATCATTGTGGTTGGAATCAGAGGAGTGAAGGATTATAATAGTGACACAAACTGTCAGTTGGAAAGAAAAATAAACAAAATATGCATTTAGAAATCCTGGCATAGCTTTTGTAAGAACAATGTGGTTCAGTGGTTAATGGATATATATATATATATATATATATATATTAATATGATGAAGCTATAACATGTCAGTTCCTGTATCTATTTGCAGGAACAATAAAATTGCAAGTCAGGGCTGCATCATACTTACTGCTATATATTTTTAATATTTATCTCACAGCTTTCTTATATGGTTTGGGTTTTTTCAGTTTTGAAACCTAAATTTGTCTTAGCATTTCATATATTCATGCTGGGTTGCTCTGGGATCTGTTGCTGTCTGTGTTAGTCTGACTCAGTGCATCTGTTACCATCACTTAATAAGGAAATAATGAGATTAAAATATCCTTTCCCTCAGGAAGAGGAGCCCTTAATAAACTTTGCATTGTATTGACAATATAAAAGAGAGATGGTTATGTCAAACCAACTCACTTCTGAAGTGAAGCCATTTATATGTGGTGGTAATGTGGTATATGTATGCATGTGTGTGTGTATACACATATGTATGTATATGTATACATGTTCCTAGGTGTGAAATTTAGTTTATTAGGCCTCTAGGAATGTCATACCACTGAAGTCAGGGTGTCTGGCTCCATGAACAAAAGCAATAATTTTACATACAGCTACATTTTGGCATAAACCAGGCTTTTTGGAGCTGTGGGTATGTTAAGAAGTGGCTGGTTTCTCTGACTGATGGTAGTTTCATAATAAGGCGGGCTTTTGTTGTGTCCTTATAGGTGCCCTCTGCTGTTCTGGGAGCTGATATGCCCCTTTTGCCCTAGAAACATGAAGGAAGCAGAAGGCTGTTTTTACTAGAAAAGAAATCAAATCCATAATAAACCCCCCCAAACCTCCAACCAAACAACTGTCCTAAATAAGAGTTTCCTGCAAGCCCTGTGCAATAACTGAGAGAGATAGCAGCTCTGGGTTGGGAATGTAATAAGCCTGTCACTTGGTCTAATTCTGCAGGGTAATTGATAGCTGCATGGGCCTGAGTCCTAAAAAAGGCTGTGATTAATGCTGGACTGCTCATAGGTGTACAGATTGTTATCCCTCCCTAATTGATGGGAGCTTCTCCTAGCTTTCTGCCTCCTGTTTGCAGACAGTACCGCAGATGAGCCCAGCTAACTTGTGAAATCCCGTTTCCAAGCATTTTCAAATTGATACTAATTTGACGTATTAAAAAGGCTGTGTAATTTATTGTACGTGAAAGTTATGCCTGCCATTTTCCTTGTAACCAGTCCTGTAAGTGTTCTCCAGTTGTGTCATCTTTTTGAACTGAGGGATACATTTGGATACAGAGGTTTAATTGCCAATATCTTGTACAATATTTACTTAATGGCAAATGGACCTCGAGGAAAAGTTTTTGAGGGAGAATGCATGAAATTTCATGGGTTTGTTGCATTTTAGATACCGAAGAGATTCTGCTGAAAACTGTACTCCTGAACCAAGTAATTAATTATTTATGTAATCCAGATTTTCCAAGGTAAGCCTAGTGCTGGCACTTTTGTGAAGACTTTTACTCATCAAATGACTTTCCAGAGGGAAAGATTATAATGACAAATAACTGCATGTATGTATGAAGTATAGGTAACTTCTGAAAGCTACTCAATTGTTTGTGAAAGTGTTAAAAACAATGCTTGCTTTATACTACTGGGTATTTTGGCTCATATCCACTGAAGCATTTAAGCAGGGACAGCTTAATTTCACGTGTCTAAGCTCCATTCTGATTCTGCTATCTTTATAGTACTGCATATGCCAAGATACGTAACTGCGGGCTAACAAGTTTGAAGACTCAGGTCAATAGTACAGATAGCAGACTAAGAGAGCACAGGTGCAGGTTAATTTAATAAATTAATGATAGAGGTAAACTGTGCTTAATTTTATTAAATATTCTGAACGGAAATGTTTGTGAATACTTTGAAATGTAGTTTGCTGCTTAGCTCAGTAGTGTCTATAGCATCATCACATGGCCTTTGGTGAGTTAGTGAGTTGGGTCTGCTTGTTTATGTTTTTCCTTATTGCAAACTACAAGTATGCTGAAGAAAAAAACAGTGATCTAAACTACAGAGGAAGCATTAGTAGCGAAGTTACTGGTCCCAAACTGAAAAGTTAGCAAACTATAGGGACCTTCCTTGGATTTAAATTTCTTGTACGGCTTTTGATAGACTTGATGTATGGACAATACTGGGTACTTTAATGGAGCTAAATGGTGAAATTTAACCTGAAACAGCTATTCACCTGGAAGAAAAACTTTCAGGAGGAAGTGTCCCAGTGCTTCCCAGAAGGATACTGAATAATCTATCTACATTTGTGCTTTCGGCCTACATTCAGGAAGCCTGCTACTGAATTTTACAGGATCAGTTCTTCCATGTAGGGCTTCCACGCCATCAACCTTAATAATGGCTAAAATAAGTGAGTTTTGTCTATATTATGCCCATATGAAAGACATTTGTGTTATGTTGGAGGGGGAACTAGGATTACAGCAAAATATATGGAATAATGTAAAAAATATATGGTGGCTGCCTTTCTGTTAACCATTTCCTATACAGGGAGCTAATCCCCAGACTGCTTATATAAAGCAAAGAAATAACAAAACCAAACAAAACCAACCAAAAAGAAAACAAACAGAAACAAAACAAACAAAAAAACCAAAAAAGAAACCACCACCACCAACAAAACCCCAAACAAACCTCAAAACAAAAAATACACACGTGAGAAACAATGCTAGTGTGGGCTTAAGTAATGTGTTTTGGCTGCCAGCATGCATCAGACTGCTTTTGCTAACTTGCCAGATGCCCATAATGGGGACAGTGTGAACTTCACTTTGAAGCACGTAATCAAATTAAAACTTATTATTCTTTAAGCTTGGAGTTGCCAAATGAATTTTTATATTTTTTTCATGAGAGGTCTGCCAAAAACCACAACAAAGGCAGCTGTGTCCAATATTGCACTACAGTAATCTAGAGAAAGATATTTATTTACTTAAATTTGCTTTAGAATAAATTTGACTTTCATTTTTACAAAAGAGTAAACTTAACGAGTTTTTACAAAAATCATGTTAATTTTTATGTAGCCTAGCCCTTTGGAAAGTGCTGGGAGAGCAGTAGCTTCTCTTCTTACACAGGTCACTGCCAGCAAAATGGCAAGTTTGAGAAAGGAAGCAGGAATTGGATGAATTTTCAAGTCAAAGTGAATAGCACTCTAGAACCATGCCATGAAGTCTTAAGCTGTTTGTGCCTTCTTATGAAGGTTGATGCTGATAAATGCAGGTTTAAGGACCTTAGGATTTAGACTGAATAATAAACTTGTGTTCTTCCTTAGTTGTTCTCCAAAAATGTCTTATTTGCTGCTGTCCACAAAGCAAAATATGCCACTGGTTGCACCTGGTTTCTAGACTCTTCTGGCCTCAACTTACTTCTCTTTCTGTGACACAGTTTCTAAATGTGATGAGTTTTGTATAAAGCCTGCTTGTATCAACTTGCTTGAGATTTGTCCTCTTCCAAGCAATTCTAAGGAATATAGAAGTTGCATTGAAGACTGACCATCCTGTATTTCTGTATCCAAATTCTTCATTTCTGCTGGCTCCTCCCATCCCTGGTCATGTTTCTTGTCTTGCAGTCTATAGGAGTCATGGGGTGCATACCTGCAGAGGTCCTCTGCTGGAAATAATGGAAGTCACACATCAACTTCATTTGTTTCAATCCAAGCACTGAATTTATGCTTCCTTACATTAACATTCTGGAATCCTTCCTCAGAAGAAGGAAGACACTGGCTCAGAGCAGAGCCTTCCAAGTGTTTTGGAGGGGGAGGAATGTCCAGGTTATTTAGTGTTAGCTGCTTTGGTTATATCTGGGAGTGCAGTTTTCTGTTGTTACTTGCCCTTTCTAGCTCTGATGTCCACCTTCTTATGACTTCAGTCATTTTTATTGATAGAGGTCAAACGACAGCGCAAATAACTGTAGGGCCAAACCCTGCTGTTACTGAGATGAAAATGTGATTTTAATACAGTGGAGAGTTTGCCTGAGGAAAGAGAAAATGGCTTCTTCCTCTGCCATTGCTGCCTTGTTCCAATGGCTGGTGCTTAGTGCCCACAAGCATGTTCAACAAAAAGGGTTCTTGGCTGTTTTTTGGGGGAAGGGTGATAACCATTGAAACAAGTGAGGTGGAGGCTGCCTTTGGGATCTGGTGGTGTAGTTAAGGGTGGCCATGGCTGAACTACTCTCCCAGCTTTTGAGAGTGATTAAAAATTACTAAGCAGCAGTTGTTCCCATGTGTTCTGCTTCATTTCTGACTGAGTGCGCCATGACTGTTTCTCTGGTGGAGCCACAGCTGTTGAGATGTTCTGATCTTGTCATGTCTGGCACTGTACCCGCAGTGTGCTGCTGGGGAAGGGCTGTCTGTGGTTACCGGGGAGCTCATCCAGCAGTGGCCTCCACTGTACAGAGTTTCCTCTTCATATATTGTGTAAGAATATTTTAGGAGGAGATAGCCTGCTTGGGATTTTCTTTGCTTTCTCCCCTCCCAGAAGTTCAACCTGCAGCAAATCAACTTTGATTATGACATAAATGGTGAAGCTACTTGTTCCACTGTTTGGATTTCCCTCTCAAGAATCAGAAGACCACAAAATAACTTCTGCAGCTGAATAGAAATGATGCATTACTTTAGTCCATCATGTTTAGCTGGCTGGTTTTGAATGATGCTATTTAAGCCTGCTGCATCAAAATCATTCAAAACTTCCTGCTCTGTTCATCTCGCTGTGGTTGGAATACTACATTCTGGTCAAGTTTGACCTCCAGATGGGATTTAAATGATGGGGTTTAAAACTATTCAAGGAGCCTGCACTGAAGAGTAACTCTTTTAGTAGAAAGTTAAAACTCAGTGCGTTTTAAATTGCGTAGTAATTAATCAAAAGGCAGAGCAATACAGATATCACAATTGATGTTACTACACAATTTTCCCATATATGTGATTGCAGGTTATGTTGATGCGAGATGGGATTAAAATTGAACTTTGAAAGAAAAAGTCTGAACTTAGAGTGAAATGTATTAGATATTTAAACTTAAACACTAACTTTCAGTGAAGGCTTTGGAGTGTTTTCAGATAGGAATATCTGCACCAATGTTGAAAGATAATTTTGTTGCAGAATCCTTCGTTCATTAGCCCTTCTCTACTGCCACTGTAAAATTATCTTAATTTGTGTAAAGTAACAGGACAGAACTCAAATCATCTTAATAACATAAAATCATCCCCATAAAATGATTTACTTTAAATGGTAAATCATCTTAATAATGCAAAAGTTAATAACATGAAAGTTGCCAGTATGGGGCACTGACTCATTTCTGTCTTCAGAATGTCCCTTCTGACATTTTCCCATCATCTTGTTTCCTATTAGCCCAGTGAAAGCTGTGTTAAATCTATGCTGCCTGCCATAGTTTCTAATGTTTGGTAACCTGAGTGTGATTGATGTCATTGTCAGTCTTTGTCCCTGATGGTTGTAGTATACTATTTTTGGTAGTATCGTTTTGATAGATAATGCACTTAGTCTAAGAAAAGAGTTGAAAATTAAATGATTGAATTCCAGCAGTTGTATTTTTGCCTGAAAAAGGCATGGTGTGCCAGGTTCTTACATCCTTTAGTACTTTATAAATCAATAGGACAGCTGTGGAATAAATGATTTTTAATGAGAAGTGATGACAGAATCTGGCAAAGAAATAATGGTGAGTTAATCAGGAATGTTCTGCATTTTTGAAACAGTCTATTTTGTGTTGTCTTGGTCAAATGATTTGAAACAGTGTTCAGAGCAAGGCAGTAATTGTTCTGTATGTAGATACAGCCTTAATTAGGAGAAAGAAGACCCTAAATGTCTCTTTTGCCCATTCTTAGTTAATCATGTAGCAGAAGAATGCCTTTGCAAAGAAATTATTCGGTTGGCTATTCTTTCAGGCAATGTTGTGATGTTTCATTGGAGGTGTGACTCCATTGCCCAGAGTGGGGTGCACTGCTCAGAGCTCTAACAAGCACTGTTAATTTGTGAGTACGTAACAAAGGTGATGGCAGTGAAGCTGCTAAGTCTGTGCTCTAGAAAGACAGCTGGGAGAAAGCAAGGCAGAGAAGATGCAAAATGAAAAATACATACCCTTTTTTCCTAATGACTTTGACTGTTAAATCAACAACTGTCAAATCAACTCTGCTTTAAGGAAATCAGAACATCTCTTTTGATACCAGACCCATCAGTAATATGGATATTTTATTGTATTTCATTTTACAAACTTGTGTAGGCAACTCTGAGAGAATAGTGGCAGATGAGATGCACAGATAACATACCATTAAGCTCACGTATACAATTGTAGCATTATGCACTAGTAAAAACTTGCCACATAAGCAAGATGTTTACAGAAAAAGTCTGATCACAAGAAAAGGCTAAAAAGTCCCTGACTTCCTGCTGAATCTTCTTGCATTTGAGTTGAAAAGATGTTTTGGGTTGTTTTTTATTTTTTTTTTTTTTGTTTGTTTGATTGTTTTTTTCTGTTGTTGTTGTTGTGGGTTTTTTTCATCATCTTTCTATCGGTAAAATAATATAACATCTGACATGCTTCTTTCTCATGCCAGCCATTTGATACCAAATTAAAACTGGTTGGTGCTTTACTGAAGTTGAGAAAATTGATGTACATGTGCTAAACCATCACCAGCTAATTAATAAATTCGTCTGTAATTCACTTAAATGTATAATAGAGGGAAGCCTCAGACCAGTCCTGTAACAAGTGTCATCTCTGCTAACTCTGCAGTGTTGGGGAAGAGGGTGTTGTGTTTGGGAAACCCTTTTCATGGCAGAAACTGAATGACATTTCAATTACACTTATGTGATTCACCAAGATGGGTGCTGATTTCAGTGTTCTAGAGTCGCTGATTTATGCTGTTCCTTTAATATAATTAGGTTCTTTGGCTGTAGAACAGCATGACTCCATGCATATTCATAGCAAAATTAATTTATCAAGTGACAGTGAGGCAGATAACTCTTGGAGGAAGGTTGTTTAGCAGTCACGCATCTGTCCATTGACACTAATGCAATCCTACTGGAAAATAAGATGCTAAGGAAGCCAGCCAAATATCTTTGGATTGATAAATAATGCCTATGTTCAGCTTTCTGGCTATGTGCTGTAGGTGTTCTGCACATTAGCTTTACCTTTCCCCATTGGATTTGCTGTTTCTCAAAGCTGTGTATTTATAAATATAGCTGCCTGCGATATGCTAGAAGTTGAACTAAGTAAATACTAATGCAGATGACTTTCTCTTGTGATTTAAAAAATGTTGCTGTAAGTAAAAAGGTGAATGAGTCTGAGCTTGAACATTGGGTAGGATATGACAGTGGTTCCTGTAGAAAATAGAAGTAAGATGAAGCTGAAACTGGAGGACATCAGGGTCAGCATTCTTACTCAAGGGGATGGGGTGTTTTGTTATATGCATTGAACTCAAATGCAACACATACAGAATGTGTGCGGTTGCCTTTGTAGTGGGAACAAAAATCCTGGACTTGTCAGAAGTACTGCTCTGTGGTCATAGGTCTGTGTGTTGTTTCAGTGTGGGATGGAGTGGCATGATTGTACCCTTTTGCCCTGGTTTAGTTGGCTTGGTGTAGGACTGAAGAAGAGACTTCAGCTGCCTTTTATTTTTTTTACTCTTTATGATACTTGGGTAAGGAACACTGCTTGTATAACACTACAGTTTATCCTTGATCAGTTTGAGGGCTGCATTCAAAAAAGTAGTTCCCATATTGATGCTTATTTCTTTAGTTTCTGTTTTCTGCTTATTCCTTATTTTCACTCGTATCTCAGGAGTGAGGACTGAGAAGCACCCATTTATCTTAACAGATTCTTCTTTATTTTCACTATGCAGCCAGATTTCTGCTAAAATATTTGGTAGACTTCTGTATGATGGAATACCATCAGGATGTCAAATCTGCATTCTATTATTTTTTAATATATATTTCTGTTCTTTTGAAAATTATTTGCTTCTGCTGTATCTCCTAGAGATTTGTTACACGCTTCCTTCTGCCACCACTTGACGTGGTGATAATGCCTAATGAAGAAAATCTGCTCTTCAGCAACTCTCATGTGTTAATAGTAGTGCTTTACAGAATTACTATTTGTGTTGCAGTCTGCACACAAATACATTTGATGTTACAATTGATAAAACTTGGTATTTTTCAACACGTTCTGATTTTGGAGTGGGGAGAGCTGATGGGCTCGAAGGTGTGTTTATCAATATTCAGGTTATTCCTAATTGGTGTTCTTGCTTATCTTGCTGGTGTTTCAACTACTATAAATCATCCCTGAAATGGATGTTGGTTTTGTGGTGGTTTTTTTTGTTTTGTTTGTTTGTTTGTTTAATATATGGGACTTGCCCAGTGTCTGAAGAGAAGCATTCTACAAAATACCTGCAAAGATTTTATACAGATTAAAAACTAACTTTCTGCAGTTGCAAGTACTTTCTCCTTATTTCATGGTCCACATTGGGAGGTGGATATTAAAGTTAATTACAGTACTGAGGTTCAGTGTGGTTTTTTTTTATGTTTTGTTTTGTTTGTTTGTTTTTTAAACTGGTTGGTGCAAAACTGTAAGAGGACATCCATTTTTCTGTCCTGAGAGGATCTTCTGATTTGCTCTCTGTTGCCCTTTCTTTTTACAAATGAATGAATATTCTTTTCTGCTTGCATTGTTGTAACCTGAAGTTACGCTTGGGGGCTAGATTGAATCGTTACTATGCGAACTAGAGGGTTCAGATTTTCTTTGAAGTGAAGGTGCAATCATAATTTTGGGGTCTTAGAACTAATTTTTCTTTAGTTTCCTATCATATTGGCTAACGGATGCTTTATTTATGTGATTGTCCTGGGTTCAGCAGTAGCAGTCATTTTTCTTCTTCTTAGTAGCTGATGCAGTGCTGTGTTTTCGACTTTTGGCCTGGGAACAGCGCTGATAACACTGATGGTTTTAGTTGTTGTAGTAATGTTTACTCTGACCAAGGACTTCCTGAGTCTCATGCTCTGCCAGGGAGGAGGGGGAGCCAGGAGGAGGCAGAGACAGGACACCTGACCCAAACTGACCAAAGAGGTATTCCATACCCCAGCACGTCATGCCCAAGATGAAAAACACTAGGGGCAGGTACCTGGAAGAGGGAGTTCACTGCTGGGTTGGGCTTGGTATCGGGTGGTGAGTGGTTGTATTCTCTTCCCCTGTATTTCCCTTGTCATTATTATTATTGGTGGTAGCAGTAGTGGTTTTGTGTTATACCTTAGTTACTGGACTGTTCTTATCTCAACCTGTGGGAGTTGTATTCTTTTGATTCGTTTGCTGGCGGTGTTCAGGGCCAGGTTGGACAGAGCCTTGGGTGGCATGGTTTAGTTGGAGGTGTCCCTGGCCATGGCAGGGGGGTTGGAAATAGATGATCTTAAGATCCTTTCCAACCCTAACTGTTCTATGATTCTATGATTCTCCTCCCCATCTCTCTGGGAGCAGGGGGAAGAAAGAGGCGAGTGTGAGTGAGCAAACTGTGTGAGTTACAGCTTAAACCACAACAGTGATGTAGCTCCCAAGAGCTAGACAATAGTCAAGCAAAGGGAGAAATGAATCAGAATGGTTTCGGTTGGAAGGGACTTTAAAGATCATCTAGTTCCACGCACTCAGCCCAGCATGGGCAGGGACACCCTCCACTAGACCAGCTTGCTCAAAGCCCGATCCAACCTGGCCTTGAACACTGTCAGGCATGGGGCATCCACAACTTCTCTGGGCAACCTGTTCCAGTGTCTCACCAGCCTTACAGTAAAAGACTTCTTCCTTATATCTAAACCTACCCTCTTTCAGCTTTAATTCATTCCCGCTTGTCCTATCACTACTTGCTCTTATAAAGCATATCCTTCCAGCATTGCTGTAGGCCCCCTTTAGATACTGTAAGGCTACTCTAAACTCTCCCTGGAGCCTTGTCTTCTTCAGGCTGAACAAGTCCAGCTTTTTCAGCCTGGCTTCATAGGAGAGGTGCTCCCATCCTATGAGCATTTTTGTACCTCTCCTCTGGACTCGCTCCAACAAGCCCATGTTCTTCCTGTGTTGGGGGCTCTAGAGCTGGATGCAGCACTGCAGGTGAGATCTCACAAGAGTGGAGTAGAGGGGAAGAATCCTCTCCCTCAATCTGCTGGTTATGCTCCTTTTGATGCTGTGCAGAATACAGTTGGCTTTCTGGGCTACAACACACACTGCCAGGGCGTGTTGAGCTTCTCGTTAGCCAACAACCAACCAATGCTCCCAGGTTCTCCTTCATGTTCTTTGTTCCATGTATAGTAAAAAGAAAGGGCTCACTCCAGCAAGGCTAACTTGTTTACATCAATTTGTCTGAAGTGTATTTCTCCAATAACAATTTTATCTTGTATTGTTTGGAGTTTGTATTTCTCACCCTTCCCCCCAGACTGGAAGAGTGTAAGTATGTATTGATAAATGATGCATTTAGAAAACACGATAACTGTGAAAGTGAGAGCCTTGACAGCATATCACTGAACTGATCCAAAATGAATGGTGGGAATACAAATTCAACAAAGAGAAATGGATCTCTGCTTGCAGGTCTGAGATTTTAGCTCCTGAGTTTCCTCCTTCGAGATACATAGGCTCTAGCCCTCAGGAAAAAGGTCTGTTGATTTCTACCATCCAGATAGGTGGGGTAAGACAAATTGTCTTCCCATATGCTTGGTTAGTTGTAAGACAAGTCAATCCAAAGCTGTAGCTACATGTATGTGTGGCGGAAGAATTTTGCTAATGTATTTTATATGGCCATATATTGGTTTTTATTTTACATTGGAGAGAAAGCTCTGTATAGTTCCCAACTTCGGAAGACTGCTTTGTTTTTACAAAGTTAAGCTCTTGTCTTAAACTGTATTATGTAAGCAGTATTCTAGGTACTGGTGTGACTTTCTGTCAGTTATGATCAGGGGACTGGAGCACCTCCCTTATGAAGATAGGCTGAGAAAGTTGGAGCTGTTGAGCCTGGAGAAGAGAAGGCTGCGTGGAGACCTCATAGCAGCCTTCCAGTATCTGAAGGGGGCCTATAGGGATGCTGGGGAGGGACTCTTCATGAGGGACTGTAGTGATAGGACAAGGGATAACGGGTTCAAAGTTAAACAGGGGAAGTTTAGATTGGATCTGAGGAAGAATTTCTTTACTGTGAGGGTGGTGAGGCAGTGGAATGGGTTGCCCAGGGAAGTTGTGAATGCTCCATCGCTGGTGGTGTTCAAGGCTGGTTTGGACAGAGCCTTGGGTGGCATGGTTTAGCGGGAGGTCCCCCTGCCCCTGGCAGGTGGGTTGGAACTAGATGATCTTAAGGTCCTTTCCAACCCTAAATATTCTATGATTCTATGATATTAAGTTTATTTAAAAAGGCTCCTGACATGCTGTGAAGCCTGTACCTTCTTATTCTTGAGAAATCCAACCAGAATTTTTTCAGTAAGTTAAATCAAAAATAGAGTTCCAAATATTCTTAACTGGCAATAAAATGCAGGGTTTTGTTCTCTGTTGCGGTCTTCGTTCTGAATGTTAAAATTTCAACTGTCTGAACAGAGATGAAATGAAGCAACAGCTAGCAGAGCTAACAAATTAAACATAACAGCAAACAAATTAAAACCATTACAACTAATGAATGGGTAGATGAAAATCATTGTATTATCACCGCATCAGAGCAAGTAGTTTATCTTCCTTAAATATAGTTCCGAAATTTGCATCTGCTTGTAATTTGATAATTAGCATGCTAAATCGAAGGGAATATATTAACTTGTTATTTATTTTAATCTTTAAACTGGTATTTTTGTTCTTTTTCCTGTAAGTCATATTCCACTAAGCTTATGTGTAGAAGTATCTTTGTATGGAGAGGGTATTTATGGAATAGCCTGAATTTATTAAAGAAACAATACTTGACCTTTTCTGTTGATGGTTGTGTGAGCTTCTTTAAATCTTCTTGCTGCCTAGCGCTGTGGCAAGCTGAATGGTGTTCACCCACACTGTACCCAGCACTCAAAAGACTGTCAGAACAGGGCATGCCAAGGACAGCAGCAGGTGAAGCTAATATCATTGGTGATGGAGTATTGCAGAGTAGCTCAGTCCCTGGGGTTTTGATTTCACAGATTCATACAGAATGCTTTGGGTTGGAAGGAATCTTAAAGATCATCTAGTTACAGCTCCCCTGCTGTGGGCATCTACCCACATCTACCACTAGACCAGGTTGCTCAAAGCCATGTTCAGCCAAGTGAAATAGCAGAATCATCTCCCTTGGCCACTTCCTTTTTCGTGCAACCTATTATATGATTGGCTTTCTGGGCTGCAACGCATGCTGCCAGGGCATGTTGAACTTCTTGGCAACCAGCACCCCCAAATCCTTCTCCTCAGGGCTGCTCTCAATTCATTCTCCACCCAGCCTGTATTTGTGCTTTGGATTGCCCCAACCCAAGTGCAGGACCTTCTACTTGTCCTTGTTGAACTTCATGAGGTTCACATGGTCCCATACCTCAAGCTTGTCCAGGTCCCTCTGGATGACACCCCTTCCCTCCAGTGTATTAACCACACAGTTTGGTGGTGTTGGCAAACTTGCTGAGGGTGCACTTGATCCCACTGTGTCCCCATGACTGACAAAGATGTTGAGCAGTGCCAGTCCCAGTACAGACCCCTGAGGAATGTTACTTGTTTCTAATTTCCTAAACTTGTCCCAGAAACCAGAACTGTGATGGAAGGATATCATAGTGGCCATGGCACAGTGGGAGAATTTGGTACCTTTCTTCTGCTGTGCAAAATACAGGTTTTTCTGGAGAGATCCTTACAGTGCGAAATTTGTGATTGGTGTTGAAAGAAACTGGAGTGGCTTTATTTTTTATTATTTTATTTTTTATTTTTACATAATAACAGGAATGGCAAACTATTTTTGGAATGTGTGAGCCTGTCAAAAATCTCTCATCCAAACCTTTTCCTTCCAGTTGGCAATTTTCCCAGTGTTTCCCATGTCTACTTTTCCTGCACATTTGCTTGTAGCAGTTGCCTCACCGAAGAGACCAACTTGCACAAATGAACTACTGAGGGATAAAAAGTTTTCATGTGCTTTTTGCTTAGTGTTAAGTCACCTTCTGTTTGCTTCTGTCACTGGTAATTAAACTGTCGGATGAAGTTGTGAAGCGCACTCAGTTCTGGTTACCTTCTGGTGTGGGTCCATGGCAAAGAAATTTGGGCAATTCTCGATGGGAAGGAATTGTGTATTTAACATTTAGCATTTCACTGATTGTGATCCCCGCTTGAGCTAAGCCACCGCTACATTGCACAAGTCCAATAATGAACCTCTCTGAATACTGGCTGGCAGATAGTCTAGCTTGGTTTCCTTTTGCTTCACACAGCAAGCAGGCCTGAAAGGAAGAACTATTATCACCAATGAATAATTGAAGTTAAAAATGTCAGCACTCTAGAGTCATCATTGTGTTTTAAGGAAGCTTCTTGATTCTGAGGGTGAGGGAAGCCTTCCTGGGAGCTCTCTTTGTTTTTAAGCCAGGGAGATTTTTTTATAGATATGTTGTGTTGACCATTGTGCTGGAAACCAAAATCGGTGAATTAAGTCAGTGCTTATGTTCTAAAGACAACTTGTTCCTGCACTTATGATACACAATTGAAGAGCTTCTTACCTTTTCAGAGAAATGAAGAACAAAAAAGTTGATACAAGTCTGTCTAATTAAGCAGTACATTACAGCATGAAAATTATAATTTCCATTAGTGCCATTAGTAGTAACAAATTGTCTGCATAAACTTAGCACTCCACTCAGTTTCTCTAAGATCTCCTTAAAAATTTTGTATTGAAGGATTAAATGTAAAATGGAAAAAAGAGTTAAAGCAAAGCTAAACATAACTTGAAAAAAAAACCTGAGCTTTTTTTTTTAATTTTTATTTTATATTTAATATTTACCTTCACATTTTAGATGACTAAAAGGAATTCATGCTGCAGCTACAATTCTCTTCAGCTTTCTGAAAGTGAAGACTAATGTGGAAACTATGAAAAAATAGCCTGAAGAGTTACTCTGTTAGACTATATTTGGATATAACCGAATCAATAATATGCCATGTGTTTGGAAAGTTTCTTAATAAACATCCAAGAATAGAACTGTAGATTTGAAAGCTCCTGCTCTGGTCCAAATCAAATTACACAACATCTGTGTTCTCATCTGAAGATAATAATAGCAGTCAGTCAGACTGGGTGCTAATAAATGCCTTAGAAATCATGCCTTGCCTAACTTGCTGAGGCTGAGGAGAGAGGCGTTGTTTTTTTTTTTTTTTTTTTTTTTTTTTTTTAATGGGTGAACCCCTCAAGTCAGTGTTAATTTTCAAAGTGATGTGTTTTCAATCTTTGTTTTTTTTCTAATTATATGTCAAAATACAGTGCAGCGTTAGAATTTCTTTCATTGTTGTCTTCCACTTTTTCCAATTAAAAAATAGGGGAAAATGGTCTGTTTGAATGTTAATCAACATTGAGTTCATAGGGCTGGTTAAAATAAGCTGATACCCTGAACATATTCTAACTGATAACAGTAACTTCAGATCCTTTCTAGAACTTATTTTTAGCATAGTTTTAGAATTAAAAGGAAAAAGCATTGTACCTACTTCTGTTGCTTTAGTATTGGAATGCACATTTATATTATTATAACTGACAAGCTGAAACAAGGGTAGAAGTTTTAGTCAAGATGAGCATTTCCAGTGGTGGAGGGGCTGATGTTGTATCTGTGGTTTTACTTTATGTTATCAGCTGATGAGTAGGTATGCTTGGCAAACTGGGGCTTAACTGTTTTTTTAAAAGCAGGAGTTACCTTTGTTTAAGACTAGAAAAGTCCTAGGGAGTTCATCATTGTTTGTCTCCCTACCTCGAAACAGGAAACAGGTACACTGTTAGATGTTTGCCTAAATTTGTTCTCACAGAAGAGATTTACAAGCTCCCCAGGTGCCTTGTAGTGTGTCTGTGCTGGCCTCTTGCACAAAAAGTTTTGCCTGAACTCTAATAATCTCTTCTGAAAATGGAGCCTGTTCCTGTCTGGTCTTTGGTAAAAGTCTCTGGAATGGGACTAATTTTTCTTCTCTCATTAATAACCTTTATAAGCTTGAAGACTTAAGGGACACAATTTTTCTGAGGTTTTGTTTGTTTTTTTGTGAAAAAACAAACTCAGTTCTTTCAGCTCCTTTTAGTATGTTCTTGGTTGTTATTCTTGCTGTTTTCCTCTGAACTTTTCCAATTAATCCATGTTGTCTTTTATGATGCAGTAGTATGAACCGGATGCATATTGTAGGTAAGGGGTTGTGAGTACAAAACAGAGATTGCATTTCCACTTACCGTGTGCAATGTTCCTGCTGGTATATACCCAGAGAGGGATACTTATTTCTGCAGCAGTATTATTTTGTCATACAAGCGTTTAATTTGCTACTTATAGAAAGTCATAATTCTCTTTGTGCACGATTGTCCTTTTGCCATGGGTCCATCAAGATGTGTTTGTTCTCTTGGTGTAACTTCTCCTGTGTGGTTTATTTTCTTTGGATGAGATTTTCTGACTTTTCTTTCAGATTCCCAAGATGGCTTCAAATTTTGATCTTGTTCTCCAGAGTTATTTTTACCCTTTCCATCATCATCATCTGAACATTTTTGTAAGTCTACTCTATAATTCATCTTCTAACTCATTAGTGTAGATATTAAAGAACAGAGGACATATCTCTTCAGAATTGTACTTGAAATGTCCTTCGGGTCAAAAGAGAACGTTTTAAAAACTGCTCTTGGGCCTTTTTACCTAATTACAAAACTTGGTTCACTTTTTCTAAAGAAAACATATGTCACCGTTTGAAGCCTTAGTGAAGACATTTTGTATTTACGCACTAATCTGGTTACTCTGTCAGAGATGGAAATTAGGTTGGTTCAGCATGATTTATACTTGACAAATTCCTGCTGGCTGTTTGCTGTCGATTTATTATCCCTTAGGTGCCTATAAATTGATTAATAATATGTTCTATCTTTCTGGGTAGCAAAGTTAAGCTTACCGATCTTCAATTCCTGAAGTCCTCCTTCTTCCCTTTTTTAACATAGTACTAGATTTGTCCTTCTCTAGTCCTTAGGGACATTTCAAGTCCTCTCTGTTTGACATTTGCTTCTGCTAGTACCCAAGATAATAAAAAGTAATTTTTACCTAGCCCTTCTAATTTGAATAATTCTTAATAAATTTAATACTCTGTAGCTGTGGTATTCCCCCCTCCACTGCTGAGACTTAAGACTTCTGAACCGTGCTTAGGTAGCCTAAATACCTGGTCATGCGTAATAGTTCCTGAGTGACACTAAAATGGTGTGAGCATTTGAGACTTGCATACAGAATTATTGATCTTCTCTGTCATGCAGTCATTAGTAGTTGCATTTATCTCTGCTTCTACAGTACTTAAGATACTGTCATTTTGCATTCCATGCTACTTGTAATTTTTTTTGTACCTTAGACTTTTGGTTTTATGCCTTTGTGCTTGTACCATTTGGCAAAATGGTACAATCAGTGGGCAGAATGCCTCAGAAGGAGCTGTCCTGCTTTCTTTCACCCTGCCACAAATTTCTGTGCCCATTCTCTAGGTTGAGTCTTATTTAACAAGACTAACCAATTTAATTTCATCTTTGGGTGTGTTTTTGGCAGATTATTTTTTCCATCATATTGATAAACTGACTAATTCATCCCACAGCTGCATGATCGCTAGATCCAACACAGGAAGGGAGCAGGAGTTGATAGTGCATAGTGGAGGGAAGAACAGATGGCCCTATTTGGTGGCAGCCCCCACTTAGATTGAATGTGACATTGAGAATGTATCATGTGTTTTGGTTTTGTTTTCTTTAAAAGGAGATTATTTTTAGGTGCTTATGAAGCTGCCCCAGCATTAATACTGGAATTCCTTCCTTGAATTGGAGTTGCTTAGCTCTTCCTTAGTGCAGTCAGCTCCAAAATTGGCTGACCTTTCGTATATTCTTCAGCTTGTTTCTAGTATCCCCAGAGTTTTCCAAGATCTATAGTGTCAGGAGTTTTCAACCATGGAAGCTTTGTAATTGGGGTAAAATTTGAGACCCTTCCCATATGCTTAGAATGTAGTAAGATAATGAGGAGGACAGAGTGGATCTTGACTGGTAGCAAGGAAGCATGGAGTGAAAAAATACGGGGCCATGTGGAAGTGTCTGCTGTTAGCTTTCTTCACGGCCTGCACCTTTTTGAAGATATTCAGAAGAGTTATCAGTGTTCACAGCTTATGTACAGCAAAGATATGGTGAATGGTGTCTTTTTTTGGTCCAGTCCTATTCAGCTTTCTAATTAATGTCTTTCTTGGCAGAATATACTTGTTACTTTTTTTAATATTGAGCACTGAGAAAGGAAGAGAGATATATTTTGAAAGTGTGGCTTAAGTTTCAGGAGGATTTTCACTAGTTAAAAGTAGCCTGACATAAATGGGATGTAATTAGAGGAATATATGCAGTGTACTTAACTGGGGCAAACACAATCCATGTGAATGTACTTGGTAAATGATTGCTAGGCATCAGTTTCAGATGAAAACCTTCTGAGATACAGTGAGTGAAAACTAATGCAAGTCAATGGTCAAGCTGTTTCTGAAACCAAATGTCAGCAAAAAATATTAGAAAGCTACAGCGTCTGTAAGAATTGTCTGTGTATGATAATGAGAGGAAAAAGGATGAGAAGTTAGATACCTAAAACTGTCCCGGAAGTTAAAATGTCTGTGCATTATTTTGGTAAAGAAATAGCAGGGGGAGGAGGCGATGTTCAATTACAACACAGAGGCAATTAAAAAAAGGTCCTCTGAGTAGGCAGTCAAGCGTAGAAATAAATGATTGCAACTGTGCAATCTCTGCTGTAGGTGCTTTCAAATAGTGTGTTGGACAAATATTTGTCAGTAGTGGTTTTTTGGCTACAACTTACCCTACTTGTAAAAAGCAAAAAATAAATACCTGAAGGTAACATCTAGCTCTGCAGTTTTATTTTTATTCTGTTTCTGTTAACCTCTGCCTTATATTTTGGCAAGTCTCTATTGATTTAATTAACTTTTGCTTTTAGAATTCTATTAGTTCCTTCTAAGTTAAAATTAGACATGAACTAGTGGCTCTCTTGATAACTTCCGCAGCCTGTTGGGGGGCAGCACTGTCCCCATTGCACTCTCATGCTTTAGTGTGTTGGCTTGAGCCTTTTATACTGCTTTTTAAAAGCTGTTGAGGACTATAATTAATGTCATGTCCTGCTTAGACCATAATTCTGTTGTGTTTTCCTGCTACAAACAAATGTACCTTGCAACACCTGGCAGCACATGTTGCTGCTGCCTGTGCTCTCTAAAGAAGCTGTGCCTGCCTATGGTATAGTTGTATGCCTTTTGTCCTGTTCTTATTTCATGGCGGTATTGTCATTTGCGTAATAAAATGTCAAATGATGCATAAGTTGTCTGTTTGATATTGTTATTTTCATTCATCTGTTACGCGCTTTAGCTCGATTTTTCTTTTTTCTTCCTATTTCTCATATTCTTAGATTCCATTCTTTTAAGATGCGTTCTCTTTCATCAACTAATATGCTTTCACTGAAGGTATAGAATCCTAAAAAGTGAAATAAATATACTCAGACTACTCATGCATCTTTATACAGAAGACACACAAAAAATTAAATTTCTTGATTAGTGTAATATATGGGCAAAATTGCAAGTTAAAAAGGGAAAAGAATGCACAGAACTAGGAGTGTGGCAGGCTGGTGTCTGAATGGTTTATAATGAGAAATATAACTACTTCTTGAATTTATTTATTATGAAGTAGGAATTAAATACACTTGAATGTTCCTTAGTGTATGCTGATTTTGTGAACAAAAGGGTCACTCTTGATGGCATGTAATCCAGAATTAATTGAAGAAAGGACAATCAGAGTTTTGCAAGTCAAATGCTGTGTAATGAACTTAAATTGTAGCTCCCAAGAACTTTATTTCTATTGGAACATGTTTCACCTGCATAAAATCTTTTTTTATCTCATCAGCCCAGTCTAGAAAGTAAGATTGGTAAATTTTAATATGCAAAGAGGTACCAACTTATTAGAAAACTTACTAGAAAATACATACTTCAGGAGAAGATACTAATACTTTAAAATAAGCATCTCTGAAAAAATGTGATGTGTTGACTGCCTCTATTACTGGAAAACATAAGCCAAACCATACTGACTGAATTAATTTTCTTTTAGTTGCATCATTTATAACACCATGGTAAGTGCTATGGCAGGATGCCTTTGATGAAGATCATGCTTCCTGTTGCTGACATACAGGAATTGATTCACTCCATAGTTGTTGTTTTACTTTGGAACAAGCTTCTACATCTCAGTGCTGTGGTCAAAGATGTAGGGAAGGATTTATCTAATTTTAATGATTTTTTTTTTGAGCCAGGAACTGAAAGGCATGTTTGGGTTCATTGACTCTAAGCAACGTGTAATATATTAACTGACAATGCAGCTGTATCAGAAACAGCAGCATTGTGATTTATATTTATATGAAAAGCTTCTCTTGATCTACTGATTATTTGGGGTTGCTTTAAAATGGCTAAATCGTCTGAGGTTGAAAGACTCGGATAAACTGCAGTAGGTATATATGAAGTTCTGTCTGAAATAGAGTCACATGAAAATACCACTATTCAGTTTCCCAGCCTTGCAGGTTTTTCCCAGTATGCAGGTTTTTCTTCCTGTTTCTTTCTCAGCTAAACATTCCAGATGCTAAGTAATGTTACAAAGTACAGGTTAGCAGTGAAAGCACAATATTATACTTGTGGACAGGAGCATTGAGTTAAGTGGTTGGGGTATCAGATTTTGTCAGGTTTTATAGTCAGGTTAAACTTTGTTTCTTGTACTCTTCAAGATATCTTCTAGTGAGGGTGTCTAGTGTTAAATATTCTTGCTTATTGCAGGTCCTTCATTGGTTAATACTGGGATTCACATTGCTTTTTTTATACAAATTTTGGGGGCTGGAAGATATTGTGGCTTACTGATTTATTTCTAAGTTAATAGAACATAGAATGGTTTGGGTTGAAAGGGACCATGCAAAGGGTTCAGTCTCGACTTCTCCCACACCAGGCAGCGCAGACCCAACTTGGAATTTGCCTTTAAAGAGCTGTTTTCCTACTTCCTTGCAAGAGATGAGCTTCTTGGCTTTACCATTCCTAGATATATAATCAAAACATAAATAGGTTTATGGGAAACATCCAGAACTGGGAATCATTGAGGCTCTATACCTTGAGGGGAACAGTTGTGTTGTCTGGTATTGTAAACCTATTCAATTTAAGCAAAACTCATTGTTCCCCTGGACATGCCGTTTTGTGTTTGACTGGATCTTGCATGGCTATGTCCCCATATCCTTCCCCCTTTGCTATCTTCTAGGTATCCTAACCCTGAATTTATTTCAAAACAGCTTTATTTATCTGATTGCCGTAAGCATGTGAACAGGGAACTGGGCACTTCACTGCTTGTGCAACCTGTTCTTCTTTTGCTGGAGATAATATTAAGAATGGATTTATACCCTTAAAGGAAAATTTTACAATTAAAATGGAGTCAAAAGGCTACATATCAGAACTGAGTCTCTGTATGCTGTATTGACAGCTCTTCATTTAGAGTGCTTTTGTTTTAGGGTGGAATTTGAATCATCTTCAAGAATAAAATGTTGCTGTCTTAGGTATCCTGTGAGGTTAGGGTGTTTCTGCTGCTGCATGTCAGCAGAACAGAGTTACAAAGGTATTTGACATCTGAGTTATCAGTATGCTGCTCTGTTAATATATCTTTGTGTTAATTTATCATGAATGATAAAAATCACACCAGCCTCTCATTGAGGGATTTTAGGCATTAGGTAAAGGTACAAATATGGCGCATGCTTTTTATTTTATAGCAGTGATAATTTGTATTTATAAATATGCTAATATTATTCTGATTAACAGTAGTATCCTATACTGTAATCAGCATTGTGTAGTGTATTTAGCTCTTATTGCCTTTCAGCCTGGAAAGGGTTTGCATGAGGAGTGTTTAGGCTGGAGCAGTATTTTTTACAGGAACTGACTGTGACAATGGTATGTCACATGCTTTCAGGGTTAAAAAACCCAATAGTTACTGCAGAATATAAATGTTATTGTAATGCCATGATTTAATAGTTGGAATGGTTTAGTTTTGTTGTGTTTTTTTTTTTTTTTTGTTTGTTTGTTTGTTTGTTTTCCTGGAATATGAAAAATACTTAGGTTTTTTTCCTAGAAGTCAGTCTTCAAGGCAAGGAGAGCAGGAAAACAAGATGTCTTCAGAAGGAGAAGATAATGGAGGCTAAGTTGCTTTGGCTTCATGATATTCTCCTTCCTGTCAAAAGACATGATAATATGTAGTTCACCAATGAAAGCTGATGTTTAAGCCAAAGGAGAGGGTATAAATATTTCTGCTGGGAAGCATACGTGCAACCTAAATGAATGCAGGACAGGAATGTTCTTTGTCTTGGATGGCAGGGCACGTACACACCTGTTGATTGAAGATGCAAATCTTGAACAGCATTGCTTATTAGCAAATAGTCTTTTTGGTTTTTTTGTTTGGTGTTTTGTTTTTTGTTTTTGTTTGATCAGTCTAGCTTTCAAAGTGGCAAACCAACTCCCCTGCAGCTTATAAATAAGGACAGGGCACTTTCATTCTAAGAGATAGTAAGGCACCCAAGATTTTGTATTAGCATCATAGGTTTTTGCTGTAGTGAGTTATGAAATAAAACTTTTTCACTGTTGAGAGATGTGTTTAGTGAAAGTGCTTTTTGAATCCCCCTTCAAATGGGCTGTTGAAGCTAAAAAAATAATTAAATTTGGAGATAGATACATTTTATCTGAAAATGAGTAATTTTTTAAATCTTGCTGGTCTAGAAGTTATTAATGCTGTACTCCATTATAAAATCCAAACTATTTTTCTGAGGGACTACTTAATATGTGACAGTCTTGTTAATGTCACTCAGCTGTTTCTGCAGCTAGTTAGGGATGGCTTTTAGGTTTTCATGAATATTACAACATGAATATCTGACAGTGTGTAAAGCTTAAAGATTTGCTGAGGAAAGAAAGTTGAAACTTTTAATCTTTTTCCACCAAATGGGTGCTGCTTTTCTCTTCCATCATATGCCAGTGCCACTGTCAACCTGCCACAGTCATCCAGTAATTTTCTGATGTCTTTGAAGGTTTCAGTAGAAACTAGAGGGTATTTTCTGTGGTTCAGCTCCCAGCATGTCTAAACTCAAACTTTGTTTTGATGCAAACTTTGTCATTTCACCATCCCACTCTCTTTACAAGTCATCTAAGAAACATCTTGCATGGCACAAACCTGAGCATGGGTCCTGAGATACTCCAGTGTCCATTTTTTCCTACATGTTATTTTTATCGTCTTCTAACAAGCTGTTTGCAGAGACAGGAAAGGGCCTCCCCTCATGTGTTATGGCAGCGCAGGTTTTGTAGGATTCTTGCTGGTAGACTGCTGAAACATTTAGAAGAATAAAGTAGACTCTGTCAACCACCGCTACTACCTTGTTTTCAGGAAACTCCAGGAGATTTGAGGTGCATCTTCACCTTAGAAAAGCTGTGCTGACTCTTCTCCATCTGTTGTATTTACCCGTTTTACCCCGGTTTCTGCTCTTTGCAGCAGTTTCTGCCAGTTTGCCCAACCTCAGGTTAGACCTGTTCACCTGTACTTTTGCACATGCTTTTTTCATACATTGGCCTCTTGCTGCTGCCTTCACATCAGTACATCCAGAGGCTGTTTTGAAGTGTGTGGTTTAACTCCCAATTCATAATCTATTTTTTCTATATCCAACTTCTTTATATAGTTCCCAAGTGAATGGCATGTGACCCTGCTTGCTTGTCTGTTTGCTCCATAAGTTGTATCTGTAGTAAATGTTTTTTGAAACCGGTTCTCATATCTGCTCCCCCTCTGTAACCCTGGAGTGATTCTGATATTGGCAGCCTTTTCAAACCCCAGGTAGGTTTAAGGTTTTTTTGGAAAAGCTGTCAAAGACATTTAAAACTAAAAGTAAGAGAAGAATAATCTAGTTGATCTTTCCAGAGTTATTCGACTAAATTTGACAGCATAATTATTTTGAAATACTTGAATAATGGCTCCAAACATTACATGTTTCGCAGGTGTAAAAATTTAGGAATTTATATATGACAATTAGACTGCAATCCCTTTTTCAGTGCTGCAAGAAAAATGGTAGAGAAGCTGTAGGCTAGTAGAGAAATTGAATACAGGGGGAACAGTATGTTTTGAATATTTGTAGAAAGAGGTCTTCAGCATTCATAGAATCATAGAATCATAGAATAGTTAGGGTTGGAAAGGACCTTAAGATCATCTAGTTCCAATCCCCCTGCCATGGGCAGGGACACTTCCCACTAAACCATGCTACCCAAGGCTATGCCCAACCTGGCCTTGAACACCACATTGATGAAGTTTACTCTTAGGTAGCGGTCTACATGAAAATTTTTGGTCTTGGCTTTAAAGAGTTGTAATCGCAAACCTTAATAGTCAAGCTGATAATATAAAGCCTATGTAGCAGTGGCATTTATGCTTGAGTCGTACAGTAAGCTGCTATGCCAGGTTTTTTGCATTTTTATGTGTTTGACATTGACTTTAAAGTGTACATGGCAAGAAAATAAGTTGTTTATACAGAGGTGTTGTCTGCAATCTGATCCTTTTGCTTTTTACACTATCACAGAAATGCTTAAATGGAGAGGTGTCTTTCACCATCAGATCTTCTTTTACTATGACATGCTTTATTTAGTAGTTTGAAGTTTGGGTTTGTTTTTGTTTTTTTTCTAAAGTGCAAAAATGAGGAACCAGAAATTCCTGAGTTTGAAAATAATAGTTTGATCATGTTGGTCATTGCTGAGGAATTTTCCATGAGGAAATTGTTAGGGGTTTTTTCTAACATTGTTGTAATATGTGTTGTCATGAAAGCCACAGCTTACCAACACTTCTTTGAACTAATGAGTAAAGTCCATTGGGACTGAGAGTAAAGTCCATTTCCTAAGCTTTGTCATTTTTTAATAAAAGCTAAAAAGTATACTGCTTTACAAGACCGTTTTTGTAAGAACTAAGAGAAAAGAAAACAGTGCATAAATCTTTACTTAAAAGTAAAACCAATTTCTTTACTCAGTTTAGCTTACAGTTGCGGTATGCAGGCACAGCACAGTCCATTTCGGACGGACAAATTTCAGTAGCTGAACATGTCTTTTTTTTTTTTTTTTTTTCTCCCCACCCTCATTTTTTACTGGTTTTAGTAATCTTTGCACAGTACTTTTGGCTATATATGTATTGCTAATGATCTTTAAAGAAAATATGAATTAAAAAGGACTAAGGAGGTGTCATGATAGCTAAGGCCTTGTCATCATTTAAAAAAGGGAAACTATCAAAAAATAAATTGAAACCTTAAACCAGATGTTTGTCAAGTGACCACCAAAGGCTTCAAATAAAAAAGAAGAAACAGGAAAAGCAGGCCATGACCATGCATTGAATGAAAACATGATCTTACCAGGTGCTGGTAGCATAACTGAAATTGGGACCAGTTCTATGCATCCCCAGAGTCCTAAAATGCGCCAGAAGAAAGGAAACAACCTCTTAAATTAAAATAAAATAGCAGGGGTTTTCTCCTCAGTAATAGTAAAGGACATTCTTAGTCTGTGTGCTTTGTAATTTATTTCAGATTTAATGGAGGTGGGAGGAATTGTATGAATGTAATGCATGTTAGGACCAGGATGCAATACATGTCAAGAATGTAGTTTATGGGATTATACCTAAAAGCTTTTATTGCAGCCCAGTGGGAGTAAATTAATCTCTCAAGCTCTGTACTGGTCCAAAAACCTGTCTCTCAAAGGTTGGGGAAAGGCAGGAGATCTTCAGGGCTGAATTTAGTCAGCTTGTGCACAAAGACGACTTTAAATGAGCCTTTGAAGTTACTGGGAGGGGAGTGGGGCAAGGATGGAGCCTTCAAGCATTTTTGTAGTAGGAGTGGGGATTCTGACTTGTTTGAAAGAAGTAACGGAATAGTGACAGCTTTTGACTTTGGGAGATACAACATGCTTTGCTGAAATCTTGACGGTTTACTTGGGTGTTTGTGCACTCTCCTTTGGATATTTCACTCTGTTTAACTGTTCAAAGTGAGTGATAGGAACATTGTTTAAATTTGTATGTGTTTTAATGGTGGGTGTCCTCACCCTTCTTTGTGAGAAGAAGAGTTTTCCTGGCAGAAATAGAGGGAAGGAATTGGTTGATCTTTCCCTTTTACCACTGTTATATGACCACGGCAGAGCTCTTCTCAAACCAATTAGTGTCTTTTTCTCCTCAAGTTCACTACTGATTTGGAAAATTTCCGCCATGCAAATAATTTTTCTCCCCCTTTTGGTTTCCAGGCCCTTCCCTGCAAGCGTTTTCAAACCCAAGACTGCCACTAAGGGTTGTTCATATTCCTCTTCCAAACTTCTACTCTGGAACAGCCTCAGGTAGGCCCAGTGGCGCAGAATCTTCCCGTTATTTATTCAAGTGTTGGACAAGACCTGGTGGGGAGCAAAAGTTGTGATATTTTTTGTTGGAGGGGTACCAATCAAAAGGGAGCCTTCTGATTTCAGTGCCCTGAGTTTTTCTGTAGACAGCTTAATACATTAAGATTAAAAATTGTATTTAGGAACAGTGTCTTATACAAAATCATTCCTATACTTACCATACATATATATCTTGTTTCTATTTTTGAAAGTCTGAGTTGCAACACAGAGGAGAAAAATATTGTACTTTAGAAAATTAAAAAGTTCACAGAACTGAAGAAAAGCCACATTCTTTAAGTGGGAGGATGAGCACTAACAAAGATCTGAAAGAACAGTTGTTGCAAAGAACTGTCTTGGAATAGGTTTTTGAAAATTGAAGTAAAAAACGTAATTCTGAGCAAAAAAGTTCTAGATTTTTCAGATATCCTTTGCTGTCTGAAGGGCTTAAACTACTCGTAAAAACTTTGTTTCTAATCACATTAGTAAAGCTGTCATCCAGTTCCTCCAGATAAAAATCTGAAATAGTAGTTTTCAGTTCTTTTTACTGGCTCTAGAGCTTTAATACCAGTATTAGAGACAGTTTTCTAGGTTGTGGAAAGGAATTTTTTTCCCCATCTACTATGCTAAGTTTGCCATTTCACCTGACTTACAAATAAAGATTTTTCAGAGGAAGGACTAGGTGATTGTAGCCTGCAAGGCTCACACTACCCAGAATTGTATCCCTCAGTAATATGTAAGTACTTTCTTCTGCTCTAATGGAATCATTCTCTTAAAATTAAGGATGAAAAAAAAAAAAAAAACAAAAAAAAACCAACATGGTAAAACATGATTGTGAAGCATTGCTCCATAGTTTGTTTCCACTTGTAGCCAAATTCCGATAATTGCTGGTTAGTAAGGGAACATATGAATCATCTGCCTGCCCTGGGCTATGTTTGCCCTTTGGGGTTAGGAGAAGCAGAGGGCAGAAGTAAGGGCCCTAGGGAGCTGTGTTTTGTAGCCCTTAGGGCAAATGAAGGAGTTGGCATTAGAAAAGGAGAACAAGACGGTTTGGTTCCCTTGCAGAGTACAGTGTAATAATATAGGGCTGAGGTTGCTAGAGGACTAGCTGGTATTACAGTCTCAGGAGAGAGAGGGAACTGTTTGGCATATTAGTGTTTCTTTAATTAGCCTTAAAGGCTTTTAGTCAGGTTTCTGATTTGGATGAATGTATAGATTTTGGACTTTGTACCTTTAGCTGCTGAAGCACTTGGGCATTTTTTTTTTTTCCTCAGAATAAATCTCAGCAATATTTCAAATCTGCCTTTGTTTTGGAAGAATATGCATTACTGTGCAAATTATAGCAATGTAGCATGTCAAAGTGAGAGACCGGAAGGGTCCAGAGTGTTTAAAATTTTACTTTAGAAGAGGCTGTGAAACCTGATTAAATGCTCATCATCAGCTCTGCTACAGAAACCCAAAAGAAACCCTTTCCCTCCTGGTGATTCAGTGCCTCAAAGGTCACTTTGCTGGATTTGCCTTGTCCATTGCTGGCATTTTGATACTGTTTTACCAGCCCTTTAGATGACCTCAGATAAATTTTGGCATTTGAATGATGGTCTTCATTTTCCAGTCTTCAGACAGTGTTCAGGTTAACACCTACATAAACCAGTGCATCACTATCAGTGATTTTGATCATCCTAGTGGTTGCAACCACTTTCCTGGATGAAAAAATGTGTGTCCTGCTTTTTGTTTGCTCTTTGTTAAATATGTTAATAGGCCATTTATATATAGGCAGATACTACCAATGATTTATTGTTTTGGTGGAATATTTTTTAAAGTATGTTTCAGAACCTGTTTGCTAAACTGCTGTCTTGTCTGTCAAAAGGAAGCTGCTGGAAGTATGTTTGGTCTCTTTTGTAAGTCCTGGGTTTTTTTTTCTCCATGTGATTTGCTTACTGCTTGCTCTTGAAGACGGCCTGTAGGCTTTCCTCATTATTTGTAGACAGACATATTTAAAGCTTTTTATTATTCTTATTTATTGACTAGACAGTATGAGTCATAGTGGTAACTCCTAGGGGCCTTTTTCATAAACTGTGGTCCTTTTTATATGAAACATTGCAGAAACCAGTAAGACTGTAAAATGAAATGCTCCTGGGAACTCAGCAGGTTTTATTGGTTTTTGCTTTTTATAAAACATGGTGTGTTTGTGTGTATGTACTTAGTGAAGCATGAAGAAGGGACAAACCAAAGTAACAGCAAAAAGCGTTGTTATATTTCATGCCATTTCTCCTGAGGTCTATAGAGAAGGTCTGTGATTAAGAAATTCAGGGTTTCGTTTGTTGTTTTTTTTGGGTTTTGGTGTCTTTTTTTTTTTGGGGGGGGGAGGGGGCAGGTGTTTGGGGTTGGTTGGTTGGTTATTTTTGTGTATTTTGGGTTTTGTTTGGTTTTTTTTTCCCCCTTTTGCTTCTTTTTTCTTTTTTTCCTTCAGTGTGGATGTCTTGAGGAGGTTCTTAGTTGGGAGGTGGGGGAAGGAGACATTCCCTTCAATTAAAAGTGAGCCATTATTGGTTTTAGGATTTAATAATACTTTATTTGCTTTACAGTTTCCAATACTTCATATTTCTTCTCACCTTCTGCAGTAGGGGGCTTCTCATGATAAGGCAAGTTGATGCATTTCTGTAAGGTAAAAGCTCCTTTGACTCCCAGCAGTCTTTGGCTACTTCTTATATAGCCCAGTGTTTCCCAGCAGTGATTTAACATCTTTTAGTGACAGTCTTTCTATTTATATGAATAAATGCATATCTTTGTTAAATATATTTTGCATGTAGCCCACAATTCAGGGAATCTGTACTTTTTCTGTGAAGTCTCATTTCTGGATTCACTGGCCACTCCTTTTGTGGCTTCGGCATGTTGAGAAGTTGTAGCAGACTGAAGGTGACCCGTTAGTTTGTGTGTGGCAGCAACAGATTTTTATTATTTTTTCTTTCTTTTTTTCTTTTTCCAAAGGAGGAGTTTGTCTTCTATTTGAGGGCTGAAAAGGGAGACAATTTGTTGTGACTGGAGAGGCAAAGTCTGACTGCTGCTTATTTTTGCTGTACTGATATGCTTAGCGTTATACTAAGTCACGCAATTATCTTGCTCACAGTTCTGTCTTGAATCCTCAATTCTATGTCATAAATTATTTGACATGAAGCTTTGGACAATACAACTTTGAAAAAATCTTCAGGTGAACATTCAGGTAATTGCTGAGGCATAAAAATCTGATCTGATTTTGGCTGATCCAATTGAGCTAATATTTTACTGATTTTTTTTTTTTCTATGTAATTGATATAACTTGGCAGTTAATATTGTTGGTTCACTGAGATTTGAACCCAGAAAATGTAATTTTTTTAGAGTGCCAAAACGCAACATTCAGATATACTCTTTAAGGTGTATAGGCTCAATTCAAATAAGTACATAAAGTACGTCTCAAGCTTTAACAGGACTCGTGCACTTGGTTTGTAACAAAACTAATATAATAAGATGGTTTCTGTCCCATTTCTTTTCCCTGTGGTCTTTGGTTTTTTTCTCTTGTGCATTCCTAGTTTGGGTTGTCTGTGGAAATAAGGCTTATGTGATCATACAGCCTCTTATGTGCAATTATCTGTTTCCACTTCCTCTCCCTCACACTATCAGGTTTTGGATACATTGGGCAGTTCCAACCGGAATCGACAGAACGGTAGAAATTTCAAAAATTGATTTACTGAGTTTTATGACAAAAGGCATCTGTGTAAAGGGTGATAATGTTAGAGTCCCAGCAGGTTTTAACTTTCAGTCCTTGACTGGTTTTACTCTTACGCATGCAGCTGATTTGGTGTCGTGTAACTTATTGTCAAATTTCATGCTAATTACTCTATGAAAAATATTTTTCCCAGTATGAATATCACTCCCCTATTTTGGCACATTCTGAAACCGTGCAGTGTTAGGATGATGCTAAGTTTCTGATGTCTAGCAGCAATGGCAAACTCATAACTTATTAGGCTACACCTTTCAGGTTTTCTTGGGTTGCAGACACAAGCTTAATGTGGGGTTTTGGTTATTTTTTTGTTTGTTTGTTTGTTTGTTTGTTTTGTTTTTGTTTTTCAGTATGATCTGTTTAGAAAAGGAAAATCAGTGCCCCTTTGCAGAAAGCAAATATCAGGCCAGATGTACACTAGGGTAAACACAGAAATTCTTGGCCTTCTGGGCCGAGGACTGCTCCTGGTTAGCTCTTTCAGGGGAGTTTTCATCTTCTGTAGCTGACCTCATTTAAAAAAAATCATTGCTTAAGTTTTTGTCTCCTAAAATTATTTCCACTTGATGTCCTCAAGGGTTCAGAGAGGGAGGGAAAAGATAAGTTAATACCATACTTTCTTTTTAAGACTAGTTGCATAATTATAAAAATGATTATATAAAATATAAAAAAATATTTCTGTGTTGGTCAAAGTTGCTCTCTTAGTCTGTTCTGGGTAACATTTACATACTTTCGCTGAGCGCGGTGGAGGGAACAAAAGACTAGTCCTGATTGCAACTTCTGTGGTGCCTAATAGAGCTATTCACAGGGGGAGAGGAAATCTCCCATTTTTCATGGTTTGAAATCTCCTTTTTGTGCATGACCCATGTGCAGAAGGAAGCCTGCAGACGTGTGAAGTCAGGTTAACAGAGCAATTTCTGTAGCCAGAAGTACCTGACTGGAAACTGGTTTGATGACCTCATGGTTGATGCTCTTTGTTCAGTAAGGAGTTAAGAGGGCAGAAAAGAGGTCCTGAAATACCTCTGCATCAGAACCGCTGATCTAATCTAGTAGTTTACATCTTATGAGTCTTTGCTTGCTAAGTTGGTAGCTATCTTTGCTCATAAGTACAAACCTTGACATAAAATATTCATGTTCTTTTCTTTTCCTCTGCTTGTGGATCTCAAATTTAATTAACTTAGCACTGGATTACAGATATCTCTCCCATCCTTGATTTGCTGCTGCAAGAGCTGTTCTTCACTGGGGAAGAAACAGGCTCAAAATGTGTGTCTGATCTTATGGATCCCAAAGGCAAAGTTAACAAGTATAATTTATTCTTTTGGCCAGTGTAAGTTTTCTGTCTTAACTGCTGTGTTAAACTGGGGAGGTTCATATAAATGTTTCCATAGCACATCAAGTTAATTCCAACTTCACAGGTCATAAATGCACAACCATGGAAGCATTTACTGCGTCTGTAGCTGTGCCTGCTGTAATTGCCTCCAGGACATAATGTTATGCTTCTTACTTACTGCTTGCCCATGTCCAGGCAGTGTGATTATTTTATTGCAGTGAGAGATAGGCTTTTAACCTCCACCACTGTCTAAACAGGCATTCCCTAAGCATATTTAGGAAGAATGCTTTCTTGTGAAAAGATCACATCTTTTCAAGCATTGACGGTTTCAATGATAACAAAGTATGTCTCTGATTTTGATGATCTGTTCTACATCTGTTAGTCTACAAAATTTTGATTGCTGGTTGTTTGTTTTTAGTATTTTTATTGGCAAAAGTCTTTTTCACACCCTTGCACAGAGGAATTAATACTGCAGTTTTCTTCATTAGATGTCTGTTTTTATTGGGTTATTCTGCTTTTTATGCTGAATGCATGCTGCTGAAAATATCCATTTACTGAATCTGTGGATGTTGCAACAAAGATAGGAAAAATTGTTCTAGCGTATCTGGAAAGTGAAATTATTTTCTTCTAATGGTAAGCGACAAAAAAAACCCAAACAAAACCAAAACCAAAACCCAAAACAAACAAAAAAACTCAAACAAAAAACAACAACAAAACCAAAGTTGAATCATTTTTATAGGAATTTTAAGCCAGAAGGTATTTCAGAGAACAGGAGCTAGTGAGCGACAGATATGATCCAGTCTTTAACTTGAGGCTTGAGGAATCACATAGGGTCACACTTTTCTATAGTAAATAATACATTTTATTTTCTGAATTTAACAATGCTGTAGTCTTACAGCAAATCTACATGATGTTGCTGTATACTCTTCTATCAATTGCTCCCAGTCTTGATAAAGACAAAACCCTATGGTGTTGGGGTTTTTTGTTCTTGTAGTGTGGGTTTGGTTTTTGTTTGGTTGTCGGCTTTTTTTTTTGTTTGTTTGTTTTTGTTTTGTTTTGTGTGTGTGTTTTAATGTCCATAGCCTTACTTCTGTCTGGTTAGCTTTCCTGCAGTGTGTTGTCGGGGAACCATGTTTAGGTGATGCCTCTGTTGGCTTCAATGTCTTATCTATTCTGGGTTCTTTATTTTAATGAGATGTTCCACTTTGGCCAAACCTAGTACTAAAATTCTCAGCACTTTTTCTTGTGACTTGCTAGTGTTCAATAATGAAAGCAACCAGCAGATTTCTTTTTCTTCTGTTGTTACTATCTGGTATCCTGTGATGTTGTATATCACAACCTGATGTTCCTCACCAGTGGAGTCCTCAATAATTCTTTTTGGTCTGTTTGCAGAAAGAGAGACAAGTTCAATATTCTCATGCTGCGTGCAGTGTTTGAGATTTTTCAGCAATGTCTGGAGTTCCTGCCCAAGAGAAATTTTCCCTACAGGCTGCAATGAGTAACTGTCAGCATTGCTTGCTATTAATAATAGCATGCAAAAATGAATCTCAGATCTGACGTAATTTTGTTGTGTTGTGTGCAGAAGCTGCATTGTTTAGAGGTGACACGGTTTAAGATGATTCTTCAATGGAATGCTGTCTATGACTTCAGAAGCGAAGAAAAGTAGCTTATCTTAAAGTTATGTGTCCTTGAGATGTTGGGAAAAAGTTCTGGTGTGGTAGGGAATAACTACTCCACAAACATTATTTGAAACCTAACTGTGTGTCTAGGGATGGCTGCAGGTACATGTTTAACAGTAGCTTCTGCAGTGGAGTTGAAGATTACTTAATAAGCACAGGATGCTGTTGCCTGGCCGGTAGATGGGAATTGGAATCAGCCACAGGTAAACTTTACCCCAACTACATGGCAGACTTGTCTGCTGGTGTAATTCCCCTGATTCTTTTGAATACTTATGACACCAAGAGGAATGTTGTCTTTCAACTCTTTATTCTCAGATGTGCCATCACTATTGGTTGAAATTACTTAAAAAATTAGAGGTAAATTTAAATATATGAATTATCTGAAATTTTATGTTGTTATCAACATGTACTACCATGAGTACTCTGTTCAGCAATTGCTGCTGAGACCAATCCAGTAAGTTTGGAGACATTCTCAGCTAAGGAAAACTTACGTCCTAGTAACAGCAACAAACGGACCTTGCCCCAAATCCCAACCCTCAACAAAAATATTAAGTCCTTTGCTGACAGTATTTGGGAATTGAATGTGTATTTTTATACTAAAGCTAATTTCTGGTGTACACATAATTTATATTTATTAATGGCTGATATTGCAACTGATACTGCAAAGTATTATGTGCTGATTAACATTTTATTAAATGAACTTTGAGGAAGGTTTTTCAAGCATATATTAAACATTTGATACTACTCCTCATCGTTTCATAGTATTCATGATGGAAGGGTTTATTATTTGTAATAGTACTAATAGTACTAGTAGCACTACTAGTATTATTTAGCCTTGCCAAGCCTTGAAAGGCAGTTTAAAGGCTTGTTCTGAAATCTGTGAGTCAGTCCAGGTGTAGTGGGACCTGTGAATAGCTTATCAATAAACTTTATAATTGAAGTAGGGAAGGTGTTGTGGTATTAACATATTTCAAAATAGTCTTCAATG
This sequence comes from Amazona ochrocephala, assembly GCA_039720435.1. Classification (NCBI taxonomy): domain Eukaryota; kingdom Metazoa; phylum Chordata; class Aves; order Psittaciformes; family Psittacidae; genus Amazona; species Amazona ochrocephala. The sequence goes on along the minus strand of CM077881.1, from coordinate 45,253,342 downwards.
GTAGTAGTTAGAAGGTTTTCAGTAGAAAACATTCTGCAGCAAGGATGTTACCTTCTCCAGTGAAAGAAAGATGTGTTAACTCCAAAGGAAGAAAAGATACTAGGTAGACAGTTTCAGTCTCTGCAGTACCATAGCTTTATTTTGCTGATTTTGATTAACTAAAATGTCAAATACAGCCGTCTTTCTTCCTAAGGGACTTTCATTTTGCTGCTGTATTTGCCACTGCACTTTTTGGGTTCAAAATTCACAGATTGTAGCAGGCTTTGCTACATGTCTGTATGATTCTTGTGCTCACATGATAAGAAGTATGGTAATGTCATGTTGTAGTATTTGAAAGATCCTTTCTGTGGTGAAATTGAGAGGAAATATGCAGGAGAGATGAGCTGTCACTGCCTGTGGTTCATTGGTTAAGTAACACTTAAGTAACATTGATAAGTAACACAAAGGCAGTGCAGCTGGTGGAAATAAACACGGTTGATGGGTTAGAAGGCTACTGCAGGAAATCCCAGTTGCTCTAACTGGTCAGGTTGAAGGTCTGTTAGTGGGAAATCTGTACATTGCAGAACCCTCCAATAGCCAGAGACACTTGGTCTCTCCAGTGACTGTCCCTGGATCCCAGTCCTCCCCAGTTGCAAACAAGGTCATGTGAGCCACTGAGGCCCATGGCCCCACCTCAGCTACTGGTGCAGACCCCCATACACACACCAACATGCATACATCGTGTGGAGCCCTTCAGAGCCTGGTCTGAGGCATTTGGTCAGCCCAGTGACTGCCCCTTGGGTCCAGTTGCCTCCAGTTACATGATTTTTCAAACAAAATGAAGTGGTTGCTGGACTGCCCACAGTCACAGCTGTAGAGGGCTGTCTTGGGTTCAGCAGTAGCAGTCATTTTTCTCCTTTTTAGTAGCTGATGCAGTGCTGTGTTTTTGACTTTCAGCCTGGGAACAGCACTGATAATACTGATGTTTTTAGTTGCTTCTCAGTAATGTTTCATCTGACCAAGGACTTTCTGAGTCTCATGCTCTGCCAGGGAGGAGGTGAAGCTGGGAGGAAGCAGAGACAGGACACCTGACCCAAACTGACCAAAGGGGTATTCCATACCACAGCACGTCATGTCCAGGATGGAAAAACTGGGGGCAGTTACCCGGAAGGGTTAGATCACTGCTGGGGTTGGGCTGGTTATTGGTCGGCGGGTGGTGAGCGGCTGTATTCTCTTCCCTTGTTATTTCCCTTGTCATTATTATTGGTGGTAGCAGCAGTGGTTTGTGTTATACGTTAGTTACTAAACTGTTCTTATCTCAACCTGTGGGAGTTACATTCTTTTGATTCTCCTCCCCATCCCTCCAGGGGCAGGGGGAGGAAGTGAGGGAACAGCTGTGTGGTTCTGAGTTACCGGCTGGGCTTAAACCACAACAAGGGCCTGATTTGCACAAGGTGGGATACTTTTACAATTTTTAAGACGTTAGAGGTCCATCCAATCTCTGAAATTGTACATTGTTTTCTGCAGATCTTAGGGGGCATAGGCTGGCTAAGGTAGCCAGAGAGGAAAAATTTAGTGACATGGCCTTCATTTTGTCCAAGCATGGGGTAAAGTGTAGAACAGATCCTCAGCTATTGTTTTATGCTTGCTGGGGGCCTGTTCCTCAGTTCTGAAAAGTAATATTAAGTAGGTAAAAATTGCTCTCATTTGGGTATGTAGCAGAGAGCTGTTACGAATGCAGGATTGTAGCTGAGAATTTATTTTATTTTTTTTTAGTACCAGATACCGCAAGCAATGTGCTTATTAGTAGAAATAAAGGGAAGTGTGTTTTAGTTTTCTGTTCATTGGTGTTCATTCTGTTGTTTTTTAGTTTTGGTTAATTTTTATTCTCTTTTCAGTTTTATTAGGAATCTGGAACCTATTTTGACTGCTGGCATGAGCAGCCTTCATATCATAAAAGAAATAAGCAGCACACAGAGAATATAAACCACATTTGTCCTTAATCTATATCTCTTAGTGGTGTGTGGACAAGATCAGTGTTTTTACTGGGATCCATCTTTGATCTAGCAAATCTATGTGCTGTTCAGGTGAGCAGAATTTGCTGCAGCATTGATTACTGCATATATATTATAATTACCTGCTAGGTATTTGTATTAGAAATACGTAGTCACTGTCAAATTCTGTTCTTCACATGTTCTATCCATTTTCTAAGACTTTTCTTAGGGAAGATCACTGGGAAACGTAACTTCAGAAATTCATGGTGCTGTAACTAGCCACAGAATGGCAAGGGAGTAATACAGCAGATGAAAAGATATGGGGAACTTGTGTCTGTGTCTAGATGCCTGGTTGATTAGTGGTAAGGCTAAGCAGAAGGTAGTAGCACAGGCAGCATACATACTTTTCCTTTTTTCCTTCGGGTGAAGAGAAATAACACCTTGTATCACTGAAAGCGATAGACTTTATGGAAGTTTGGAGCAGGGGAGATGTTGGTCTCTTCAATTACCATTTGAGAGCAAAAAGATATAGTAAGAAGGGACAGGTTGTGTTTCAATCTCTAAGGCCACCTGACTTTTACCCACCCAGTGTGGGCTCTGTGTAAATATGTCTTGAGCCTAGGACAGAATAAAAGGCTACTTCTGCCCCTATTTATAAGAGAATTAATATTATGACCAGTTAAGTACAAACATTAAAAGTTTCAAGCTCTCCTTCTTGCTCCCTGGTATGATGCTTGTCACAGATGCTTGGCTGGCGTATTGTTTGGGGATACATGGACTTGATCTAAGGAAAGCCGTGTTCTGGAGCTGAAATGTGTCAGTCTACCTATTTCTACCTATTGTACCTATTGTTCTGATCTGTTAGTCCTTCTTATTCTGTCAAAGTCAACAGGGCTTGAACAGTGGAGTCACTCATGCTGGTAATGATCTAACATGAATAACTTGAGAAGAACATAAATAAGCAAAGAAAAATCTAATTACCAGCTAGTTCACACAAAGGCTGTGTTTCAGACTATGAAAATTACCCTAGGCAAAGGGTAACTGATTATTTCACTTATTCCAGCAACAGCAAGAAACTCACTGTTAACTTCTAAAAATGTAGGCTGCAGTGACAAAGGAGGAATAGTTGCTGAAAAATTTTTATCTTAGGTGTCATAGTTGATCACTGAGAAAGATACATGATTTTTTGTGCCAGAGAGGCTTGAGCCTGGGATAGATGTTTGTCCTTCCTTCATGCCTGTTTCAAAGGCCTTGCCCACCATTGCTTTGAAGACATCTGAAAGGGGCAAGGCAGTGCTTTTCTTAGTGTCTGCAACAGCATTGTCCACCACCTGTGCTGTTTGTCTGTGTCATAGGTGCATGTCAAACTCGTTAGTGTCTCTGGAAATAGTATCCTAGAAACAAAGTCAGATTTTGGGCTTAAGCTTCAAGTTTGGTGAGATGGATGTTGTTGGTTGGCAGAGTTAACACTTCTAGAGACTGGACTTGGTTAATTGTCTGAAGTTAAATGTATCCCTAGGGTGAGGGATCTGTACCAAGTGCTTCTCTAGCTATGTATGGGGTTAGCAGTTATTTCTCAGGACCAGCTAAATTACTCATCTTTTCCTAAAGCCATTCTAGACTCTAGAGCATGAAAAGATGTATAATGTGGGTACGCAGGGCATTTTTGTCTGGGAACGTAACAGAATTGAGCCAATTTGATTGTCCAGTTCTTTGCACTAATTTCTAGTCTGCCTGAAGATTAATGTCTCTTATTGTGGATACATACCAGGTAAGTCATGGAGACGTTGCTCTGCCGTGTTGTTGGTGAGCCTTTTCTCTCAAACACGCATATATTTCAGCAAAACCAAGTTTGCGTCCATTTCGTTCTTCAGGAATATTCATGTGAGACCTCTGGGGCTCACCCTGGGCAATTTCATGAGTGACTTTGTAATTCTTCCTCATATCTGATAATAAGGGATATTTATTAATAATTTGATGTCTCAACTACTACATTTATTATGCCTTATGGGAGAATTGCATGGGGCTACCTACTTTTTCCTGGATTGTCGTACTTTGCTGGATGCATAATGATTTTAGTGTGCTGAAGAATCCTAATAAATGTAAATATTTGTTCTGCTGCTGTGGGAAAATAACTGTTCTGATCCCTTAAATTATTGCCCTGTAGACCTCTTTGTAGAAAACCTTTTGTTAGTAGAGCACTTAAAGTTCTTATTTTAATGTATTTTTCCAATGTTTCCCATTGTGCTCTGGTCACTGTACATTGATTCTTCTCCTTGTGCAGGAATAATGTTCTGTTACTATTGTTCCAATAGTGAGTGAGTGATTCATTGATGAATTGATTGATGAAGTGAGTGATTGATTGATTGAAGTGACTTTTGTCAAGTGGATGGGAAATATTGGGAGTGATTTTTGGAAATCTTCTGTCATAGTGTGAAGTCTTAATTTTAATGCTATAGTGCATTTCTGCTAAAAGTGAAAATGTGCCTTGAATAATACATGTGCTGGCATGGTCCTCTGCATTTTCCTTAAGGCTACATGTGAAAGTAGGTTGGAAGCACTGATATGTGTGGTGCTTGGGCTCCCTTAACCTTGAATAAGATTAAAACCGTGGCATTGAAATGGAGCTTTAAAGCAACTTTACTTAAAATTCTTGGAAATTTTAGCATGAATATTGAACTTTAGCAACTCTGTTGAAATTTCATTATGAATATGAATATTTTGATTGGGAAGACTGAGTGTGCATTTCTGCAGTGTAAATCAGTGGAAATTCTCACAAGTGCCATAATTTGGCACTCTTTGCAATGGTGGTTCTTCTTCCTCAATATAAATGTGATTAAATTATTAAAAAAAAAAAATTCTTTGCTTAACTTCAGCTTTTGTTTCCAGATGCTTCTTCCTTTAGATCACCTTCTGGTGCCTGTCTCTTCCATTTGCTGCTTCCTCAAGGTTCATAAAGTGAATATTTTGGTAGCTCTCAGCTACTTTCTGCAAGAATAGCTGCTTCAGTGCTCTTCTTTACAAAGAGTAAGAAGCATAATCTGTTAATAGGCTGATACCTCTTGGATAATAAGACTAAAGGCTGCAACCAGTTAAATTTGTTTGTATTTTCTCTCACGGTCTTAAGAGCAGACTTATGTGAATATGTATAATAATAATAAATATAGGGCAATATCAGCCTAAACTCAGAGAAGTGGTGCTATTTCCATATGAAGTAGTAGTAAGATCATTCCTAGGCTTGGTGATTCTGCTTTGGGTATCAACATTGTAAAAAGATAATAGAGTTGGTGCATGAAAGAGCCACAGAAATTATTTGAGCGTGCTTGACTTGCAACAGGAGAGAAGTGAATTGTCCATCTCACTCAGACAAAAAAAGACATGAAATATTTTAATGCAACTTCTATCTGCATAAGTCCTTACAGAATATGCAATACTAAAAGACTCTTCAATTTAGTAGATGGAGGCATAAGAAGGCCTGTTAAATAGGATCTATAGCTAGAGAAGCTCAGATTGCAAGTAAAGCCTGAATATTTAACAGTTGTGTTTAAATAGTTGCTGACAGAAGGATGTGCTACTTTCTCCACCAGTGGAGATCTTAAGAAATTAAGACATTGACTGCCTCCCTGTTTTCCCTTCAGTGGATAATAGGTGGCTTTTGGATGTCTAGGATTGATTGAGGTCCTTGTTAAAGGTGAAAAGAAAAGGAAACTGAGCTTCCTTGACATTATCTCACATGGTACGTAGTGGCCAGAGTGCATCTAGACTAGGGGAACTTGCATAAATTAGCATTGCAAGTAAAGATGGCAAGCCAATTAAATTGTCCCTAGTCAATAAGCTGTGAAGTTGCTTGAAACATGAGGGAATGTTTGTAGGATTAGGCATATGAATAGAAAATGTGTGTGTGTGAGAAGCAGGCAGTGTCAGCACTATGGTTAAAAAGCCTGTTTGCAGAAAATACCGTAACTGCCAAAAGAGCTTAGGGCACACCGAATTTCAGTTGCTATTTGCATTTTACTTACATCACCCTGCACTTCATGGTGGTTCTTCATCTCTGTTATCCTGAATATCTTGTTCAGCTTCATTTGGTAATACTGCAAGAAGTGACTCCTGCTCTTTTTCTCCCAGTGAAGGGTGAGAAAAAAAGCCTGGTAACACGTGGGATGAATGGAATAAAATCTTTAGAGAGCTGTTCTGAAAAACTGAGAAAAAAAAATCATTGTATGCATACATGGCATAGTAATGTGTTAGGCAGGGGAGAGAGATGCTTTCTTTTCAGAGAAATAAATGCGTATCTTGAAGGAAATGCTTGAACTAATAATGAATTTGATAGGTAAATGCCTAGGTATGAAATGTGTGTGGTTTTTAGTTTTTTCCTCTCCATTAAGACATTTCAACCAAGATGTCAAAATTAAAAGTAGGAGGGAAAGAAATGGCACAATTAGCAGTTAATTTAAAGTAACTAAAGTGTATTAGGGCCAGTCAAATTATTTTGTTTTTGTTCCTTGTTGTTTGTAATGTTGTAAGCATGAGTCATTTAAAAGCCAGTCTGGCTTGGTACAGTGTGTGCTGTTTTATAGTGATTTCTCCTTGCCAGCATGAGCATTTCCTTGTTAATGTTTCACATCTGTTCTTTGTAATTTGGTGATTATGTGCAGGCCTCCGTGTCCTCCTTGTTTGTTTTAAAAGGACAACGGGAAGCTTCATTTGTGTGAGATTAAATCAATGTCTGTGATTTATTAAAGTTTGGGTGTCCTGGATCGCTGCTTTGCTGGTCCGTGTAAATGAATATTTTTAGCAGAAGATGAAAATGCTTGGATGGTTGGAGAAAGTCAGTAATCTACAGTTAGAATCAATTGAATGTTTTAAAATTGAGTTGTCAAATGTATGCCACAGATTTATGTTTCTTTCTTATCAGTCATGCTCAGGCTCTTTGCAAGTATCTATAGTATGTTTTTGGTTTAGTCAGTATTCAGAGAACAAGTTTTAATTTTGTGTGAATCTATATTCATGCCGCACAGGGTATTCATGTCCAGACAGGAATATTTGCTGTTAAATAGAAATCCTACTTAGAGCTGATATTATTGGCTATTCATATGTTCATATGGAAAGTGCTCACAACATGTAGTTTAGGTGACTGGTGGCTGATTTCATATAATAATTATACAGTATGAAAGAGCAAATAACCAGAACGAACTCTGTTCAGATGTGAAAATAAATTATTTGCCTGTTTTGTAAATACTTTAAAACCTTCTCTGACTCTGAGGTACTCAAATGCACAAAAGAGCAAATGTAATCAGGCTGCATCAAAAGGAGTGTGACCAGCAGGTCGAGGGAGGTGATCCTGCCCCTCTACTCTGCTCTCGTGAGACCTCACTTGGAGTATTGCGTGCAGTTCTGGTGTCCTCAACATAAAAAGGACATGGAAGTGTTAGAACAAGTCCAGAGGAGGGCCACGAAAATGATCAGGGGACTGGAGCACCTCTCGTATGAAGATAGGCTGAGAAAGTTGGGGCTGTTCAGCCTGGAGAAGAGAAGGCTGCATGGAGACCTCATAGCAGCCTTCCAATACCTGAAGGGGGCCTATAGGGATGCTGGGGAGGGACTCTTCATTAGGGACTGTGGTGAGAGGACAAGGGGTAATGGGTTTAAACTTAAACAGGGGAGGTTTAGATTGGATCTGAGGAAGAAATTCTTTACTGTGAGGGTGGTGGGGCCCTGGAATGGGTTGCCCTGGGAAGTTGTGAATGCTTCATCCCTGGCGGCGTTCAAGGTGGGGTTGGACATAGCCTTGGATGGCATGGTTTAGTGTGAGGTGTCCCTGCCCATGGCGGGGGGGTTGGAACTCGATGATCTGGAGGTCCTTTCCAGCCCTTACTATTCTGTGATTCTGTGATTCTGTGACTTAATAATTATGAATAGTTTTACTGGAGCACGTAATGAGCTTTCAGGAATTATAGAGTAAGGTTTATTATTTATACTAGAGTAGAATCAAGAAAATGAATCTGATTGTGGAGATGATACTTTGCAATTAAGGTATTACAGAAGACTGGAGTCTGATTCTGATCTCTGCCAAAGTTACCTATGTAACCTTCAGCGCATTAATTAGGCCTCTGGTCTCAGTCAGCCTAGAATTTAGATGCTAGGCTTTGAGAGCCAGGTATTGTGAAGGAGAAGAACACACATCCCCAGATAATCTGTTTGCTTTACTGGTACTCAGTATTCATATTTGTGTGCCTGTGTGTTTACATATATGTACCAACCCATTACTGCTGACTTGGGTGAAGATGTTCTGGCCCAGGGATTACTGATGTGAACAGGGAATTATCTTCATTGACAGAAGGAATGAGGGGTTTGTCAGTTCAAAAGGAGCTTATGCTGCATTTGGGTGAAGACTGGAATGAGGCTGGGGGGGGTGTTTTGGGAACAACTATAGCAGCTGGCGGAGATTACAGAGGAGGATTTAGGCTTGCAGGAGTTGGACAGCGTCAGCCCAGAGTACTGTGTTGAAAAAGCAACTGAGTGGGTCCTGCCATCCCAGCTGGGCAGTGCAAATCACAGCTGGAGTCACAAACCAGTCCTCCAGTTAATAGTCTCTCCAGTGATTGAGGCTGAGCAAGTGGAGAGAGGGGAAGAGAATTAGAAGAATGTAAAACCTGTGGGTTCAGATAAGAACAGGTTAATAATTGAAATAAAGTAAAATATAGCAATAATAGGAATATTACCAACAATAGCAATACTGATAATAATAGGGGGAAAAAATAAACAGCAGGGAAATGAAAATTCAGAAAACCCAAGTGATGCACCATGCAATTGCTCACTGATACCCAGCCCAACCTGAGCAGCAATCAGTTCCTTCTGGGTAAATCCCCCAGTTTGTATACTGGGCATGATGTTCTGTGGTATGGAATACCCCTTTGGCTAGTTTGGGTCAGGTGTCCTGTCTCTGCTTCCTCACAGCTTCTCGTGCCTTTCCTCACTGATAGAACATGAGAGACTGAGAAGTTCTTGATCAGGGTAAGTGCTACATGGCAGTAACTAAAACATTGGTAACTAAAGCATTGCCCTCAGACTAAAGACAAAACACAGCACTTCACCAGCTACCAGGAAGGAAATTAACTCTGTTCCAGTTGAAACCAGAACACCAAAGAAGACTGTGAGACTGATTGTGATTTTCACTTTTTTTTTTTTACTCTTACATTCACAGTGTTTGTACACTTCAATTCCATGTTGAATGTTGCAGTTACATACTTTTAAGCTCAAGATGGAGGGTTCTTCTCTGCTACTCATGGATGCTACTTGATTTTTGTGCCTTTCCATCATTCTTAGGGTTCTTCACTTGAAAAGCAGATACCTGTATGGCAGAATGAGGTTAGGTCAAGCATGTAATAAAACTTCAGAAAATTCTTGCAGCCTCTATGTGCTCAGGCAGCGGGGGAGGTAGAGGTACAGTCACAAGGTCTTTCTTCCGTATAACTTTTTGAGTTTCCTCTTAGACTCCTGTAAACTCTTGGTATCTTGGAGCAAAGTTCCCCATCCTAATTTCAGGCTATGCAGGAAAACCCGCTGCCTTTTGTTCATTTTGAACTGTTTTCTGGTGCCCCTTTAGCTCTGATCCTGAGAGGGACAGTGAGAACCAGGTTGGACTTTCACTTTCCATCTTGCTCTGGATTTTACAGAGGTCTCTCATCCATTTTCTGAGTCATCTCTTTTTCCTGACTGAATGGTCACAGCTTTCTTGCCCTCCACTGAACCCTTGATAAATCTATTGTATGCTTTTTGAGGTGAGGAATCAGAATTATGTAAAAGTAGTATGTGCTATGAGATTTATACAGAAACTTTTTTCTGTTTTTCTATTCTTTCTCTAATTGTTTCAATTTTTATTTGAGATATAAGGAGTCTGAGTCAATTTTGTTGTAGAACTAATAGTAACAGCTCCATGTTATTATTTCTGCATATTAATATTCAGCACAGTGTCCATCATCTTGTATGCAAAGCCAGGATTATTCTTTTTTTCCCCAGGTGCATCACTCTACATTTATTCCTGTTGAATTCCATCTATCATTTCGATTGCTCACTCACTGAGACATGGAAGATTCATCTGCAGATCTTTGCAGGTGGTCCTCATCTTTGCTGTCCTTAGTATTATCTGCAGAATGTCACTTTCCTGGTCACTCTTTTCCCTGACTTATGAATATGTGAGCAGCACAGCTCCTAGCTTGGCTGTCTGCAAGACTTCCCTGGTGAGCTGACTCCCCTGTGAAAACTCTGAGCACTTAATCCTACCTTGTTTCTTATCTTGATAACCAGTTATTTATTCATGCTAAGACCCTAACCTTCATCCAGCATTTTTTTGGTTTCTATAACTGAAGGCATTGTTCACTTTTGTGAGGGGACTCAGATAGAGAGTTGCTGAAAACTCTCTGGCTCATAAGAGCACAGATCTTACATTATTGACATAAGGTAGATTTTTATTTAGTGATTATGTCTTGCTGTAGAGTATCCACTGTGCTAGGGATATAAATAGTTTCTGGTTTATTGTATTTTAAACTCTAATATGGCTTTGATTTCATCGTGTTTTTAGGTTTTATCATTACAATAAAAAAGGGCCTTGTAAAATAATTTTTATCTTTGATATACATTTCGATATATAGAAGAGCTGTTGACATCCTCCACTGTTAGGTACAGTCATCAAATATGAAAGATTTAATTTTGTGTCTTATTGAAGTTGTCACTTTAGATATATGGTGCACATACTTCTTCTATTCATGGTATTTAATTTTTTTTATACCTAAACTGACTTTTAGATACAAAGAATAAATTTACTTGGCTATTTCTCAATATCCTATGAGAGCTACATCAAGAATCACATTTGAAGTACTGACATTTCCAGTAACAATAGCTGTATGGTATGCCCACTGGATATGTTGACAAAATCAAGTTTTGTTAGGAAAAATACGTATAAAAATTATTTGCAATAAAAGCAGGGAGAGGGAGGTCATTAGCAAAGTACTGTCAATCCCATCTACCCAGAAGCTATGTGGAATCTGTCATTTCTCTGCTGAATTAACTGTGTCATAGTTAATACTGGAGAAATGCCAGAAAATTATCTGAAATGTCTTTTTGAATTTGAAATGTTGAGGCACCAGGCAGAGGATTCCCTGAAGACAGTGAGCAGTAAAGTTGTCTGTGCAGCAGACAAATCATCATTCATAGCACTGGTATATTTTTAGATTCAACCTGGTGAATAGACTCAATATAGAATATATTAATTGCTGGTACAATCAGAACTATTTAGAAACTCTTTATTTCCACCCATGATTAAGGGTGGTTTCAATAACCTTTGATTATGGTTTTCAGAAATATTTTATCAGTAAAATTCAAGTTAAATATTATGTCAGGGTAAACTGACCGTTTCTTTGCACGCAGCTGACTTTATAAAGTGTTCATAATCTGATTAAACACAAGTATTGTTAAAAGTGTATGTGATAAACCAGGTACTAGAACTAATGGAAAGGTTTGGTTTTTTTGAACAGCTCCCACGTTTGTTATTGCAGTGAATATAGTGTGGAAGTCAAAGAACTGTTAAAGAGAACAACCTTGTGAAGAGGCATAACATCCTTTATTTTCCCTGCTTGGCAAGTGTGGTGCCTCTGCTCTGTTTAGCAGCCATCTCAGCTGAGAAATGGGAGATTAAGTAGTACCTGTTTTTTTTTTTTTCTTGGAAAAAAAAATAGGAAGTTATTTATTAATCTTTAATATTTTGTTTACTTGTTAATACTGACAGCTAAACTTAGAACCTTCAAAGTTGGCACAAAATGTGGGGTGGTGCTCGGACTACTTACAGGAAATTCCAAAATTTATTTTGATTCATTGCAACTTGGATGAAAAGTTTCATATATCAAAAGGTATTATAGACAACTTTATATGAGCTTGCAAGAAGATAAATATTTGGGATTTATTTTGAAATGGGTTTTTATTTTTTTTTTTTATTCTGGCTCCAGGTTAAACTCCTTTTCTGAATTAAATTAGAAGTAGAAAATGTATTAACAATGTTAAGGTACAAATTTCAAGAAAACATGATAAAAATTGTGGAGTCCAAATTCTAGATTTCCATAGAAACCTTAACTGACACAACTATGGTCTTTTGTGTTAAGCATGGAGCACAAAATCTGTCAGGCAATACATTTAAATAAGGAAACCAGAGAAAATACTGAATATTCTTGTGGTATGTTTCGTTTTGTTCTTGAAAACTTTTTACTTGTCTCAGCATTTTTTCAAATGGTCAGTTAGCATAACAAAACAAGAAGATATATATATATATGGTTACATAAACAAGCACTGTTATATAAACAAGCATATATATTTATGTATATAAGCCATAACCATATCTCTGTGCATTCTCATTGAAACGCTGTAATTTATTGCTATTTGTGAAGCAGAAAATCTGTGAGATGTCTAATGTATGCTTCTCAGAAAGCAGTTCTGTTGAGCAAAAACAAGAGAAGCTAGCTTCTCTTACGCTACTTGAGGAGTGTATGTGGCTTCACAGCTCTTGATTTGAGTCTGTCTGTAAATGAGCATTTGACTCAGCTTACTTCATCAGTATCTCAAAGCTTATCTTATAATGCATTTCAGTATTCTTTAAAGAAATATCTGAAATTTTAAAATGTAAACTCGATGATGTACAATGGACTTGGGTTAAAATATGGGTACGTCCTCAGATGTAGGATGTATTGAAACACCTGAAAATCTTCTGCTCCTGTTTTAAATAACTTAATAGGCTGACTGGAGTTGGTTGTTATTAAAGTGTACCCTACTTGTCTAGAGGAAAACCACATGGTCGTTAAATATATAAAGACCGTGAAGACCTTGATAAGTTTATGGAATAAATGATGGTGGTATTATCTGCTTAATCTAAAGGACACGTCTGTGACAGATCACTTTAAGTAGGCATGGGGCATGTAACTTTTTTCTAATGTCTCCTGTCACACAGAAACAAGAACAGGACTGCAGATCCTGATAAAAGTGGGCTGTAGAAAGCTTTCTTCATCTTTTCAAGACTTTCAAATACATCAGCTAATCAGATTATTTTGGTCTGATTTAGTAGCTGCCTCAAGACAACATAAAAACACAATATGCTTTTAGTACTGCTACACATTATATATTTGATTACAACATATTTTTATATATGTCTTGGTGGCACTAGAAGAGGTTAATGGTAAGAGGTAGAATTAAGCGACGGACTACCTATTATGTGTATCCCATATTTCAAGCCAAATGGTCAGGCTGATATTAAGAGAGCTTTGTCAATTTGTTGCTGATATCCACTGTGTTATTTTCCTTTCTTTCTTGTTTGCTTTTTTAGTACTGGTGTGTTTTCCGTGGATGTCTTTTGGTTGTGCAACAAAGAAAATATTAATTATCAGATAAGTAAGCGGATACTTTCAGAAGCTTGCAGTATAGGCCTGATTTTCAAACCTCTGCTAGGGCTAGGATTTGAACCATTGCCTCACTTAGAGGTTTCATAATATATGATGTGTTTTGAGGAATTTCTGAATTTTTGCAACAAAAATGTTGCCAGTAGGATTTATTTGCAGAAGTGTGGAAGTTAGGAAGATTATACCCTTGTGTAACAGACCTGTGAACAGTATTCTGCTTCAAGGAGTAGACCATAGCTGTAGCTATAGAACATGGCTCTGGTCTTAGAGTTAAAATGGAAGAAATAACATAATGGATTATTTCAGAATATATACTAGTCCTAGCTAACTGCTTCAGCTATATATACTGAAAATACAGCTATTATTGGTGAGTTGTCAAAAAAACCCCAAACAAACAGAAACAGGTGGGGGGATAAAATCTGTTGCTGTAGTTGCACGGAGTGGTACATTATATATAAGTAGATATATGCCTTTTTGTATTCTTTGGAGAATTAGGTGTCTATGGTGCAGTATTGATGAAGAAGACCGTATCATGGTAAGGAAAAACTGGAATCTGTAGTTGGTATAAATGGATAATATTAATTAAGAAAACAAGTATGCAGATTTGGCTCACCTCTAAAGAAAAATAGGTCATTTGGCATTTTCAGTTGATGAAGAATTTTGCATTAAGATGAAAAAAAGACTTGGCATGAAGCAGATGTATTAGTAATGAGAGGCAAGCAGCATTCTGGGAAAGAAGTTTTCTTGCCAGAACATACACTTGGCAAGGAGAACAAATAGGAGGTACAGGAATTGAGTCAGAAAACACTGCTCACTGAAAATGTCTTTTTCCCCTGTAGCTGCTACTCTTTGTTCCATCATCAAACCTGCATTGCCAATGCTAGTATGATGTTAGAGGGAGCTGTGTTTCACTTTCAAGCCTCAGATGAGGTTTGTTCAGGAGCTCAGGCTTCAGATATTCATGTTCAAGCACAAACTGAATACCTCTCCAGAGCAACCTGTGTAAATCTGTTCAGTCTCTACCTGTCATATCTTTACCTAATCGTGCTGACCATGAGCAATACTTCCTAGGACTGGGTTGAATATCAGCTGGAAATAGGGCATGCTTCTTAGCATCAGGAGTGGCCCCAGTTCTCTTCCTTTTTGCTTAGTGAAGCGAGCTGCCTGCAGGGTGGAGGTGTGAGAGCTTCCTGAGCTGTAAAGAAGAGTGAGAAGAGTTCTCTTCCCGCAGGTCATGAAATTGCATGTAAGCAAGGATCTGCCTGGGAAGATGCAGTGACTGGGCAGAGAGGTGTGCACATATTTTGTTTACATTTCTTACGTGTTTACTTTGATCTCCCTCTGTTTGAAACGTTAATTAGCCTAGTTGTTCTCATCAAGTTTGGCTTTTTTGCACATGTTCAAGTATCTTTCAGACAATTTTGGGAGGCTGATTTTAAGGAAATCGTCTGGATGTGTCCATCTTAATGTAAGAGGCTTTGTTTATTTTTCATGTTAACATTATATTTCTAAGCAGGACAATAATGCTTGTTTTGTCTTAAGTAAATCATGAAGTTTTGTTTTCCTGATTAGAAAACAACCCTGGATTTCTCCCCAGATGAGTTGTATGCATTCACATTATGAAAATTTCATTTCTTTTTACAGTTGATAATGCCTGAGAAAATAAATCAATTAAAGGTTACTGAAGTACTGAGGTGTGTGGTTCTGTTATAACTGAATCCAGGAGTGTCACCAGGCTTAATGAGATAATTTGTCTCTACCAGTATAGGGTTGTTTTTTAAAATTTGTAATCATTAGCCTTTTGCTTAAAAACTGCTCAAGTTATAGTACATCTTCCCATAGGAAACATTCTCGTTAAAACAGCTAACTATATAAGAAAAAGTAACTTCTGATGTCTGAACTGCCTTTTATTTTGTATACTGTTAGCCAGTTGTTCGGAAATGTGCTCCTTGAACCTGGACAGTTGCTATTCTTAAATTTCAGAATTTTAATTTGGTTTGAGGCTGGTTTTAACTTATGTAGTAGTTCTGTAATGTAAGCACTAGTTAAAATTATTCTAATTAATATGTGGAATATTAATTGATACGTGTGTAATGAAATTATATTTACTAGGGTCCAACTATGGCTGGACTCATGTATTTCCCATACATTAGCATCACTTAATTTATGTTTTGGGAACCCCAGTCTGCAAAGTTTATAGTGTTTAAGTTAAGCACATGCATGATTTCCACCAACCCTCCCACCCCTCACTCCCCAGTGCCATCAAGTGATTTTGTTAATATTTTTATTCTCCCTTTTAGGAAGGATAGCCCCACCTTTGATTTTTCTGACACTTTACATGATTTCAGCAATCCTTACTAATTAACTGAAGCCCTTCGTATCTTGTGTTTGATGGAAATATGAAAGGATCTGTCAGATTGTAATTTACTTCTTAGTCATGTAGCAGTATTTCGTGTTTTTCTTAAGACAGCACCTTCTGGACTTAGTTCGTTACATGAGACTCTGCTTAGACCTCTGGAAAGTTGAGCAGTGGATCTGAAACTTACTGTAAGATTGAGAAATTCTCATTGTTTCCCCAAAGAGACAGGAGTTGAGTGTCCTCAAATCCCAGGATATATTGGTGGAGTCTGTAGTGGTCATAGATTCAGTTTTAGATTTGTTATGCTAGGATTTCAAGATATCCAGATATCTTTTAGTTTTCTGTCTTTTATAGATTATTGCTGCATGAGAGAACCAGGTACTTTGTTAAAGAAATGAGCTAATGAGTTACTGCTGGTAAAAAATATTAAAATGTGGTAGTAAATACTTGCCAGATGTGCAGTCAAATAGCTGTTGTACTTATGTCAGCTGAAAACAGGCTCCCAGCCCTTTTGTGATTGCAATTGTACTACCATTATGTCACTCTTCCACTGTCAAAGACTGAAAGACTGAGCTGCTAACATCATTCTCCTCTTTACTTATGTGATCCCTTAAGCAATTGCTCTTCTGAAAACTTCAGACCCTTTGCACTTTGTAGCCTGCTTTACTCTTTTCTTCTGCTCAAACTTACTGCTCTTGGGTGAATACTTAAGGAATTTCTTGACCACTTCCCTGCTGAACCAATACCTCTGAGCCTACAGATAAAGCTGTATCAGACAGAGAAGCCTGGTGGGTGAAAACAGAGAAGAGAAATTTTTTTAACGAATACCTTTAATGTTGTAGCCTCTCTTTCCTCCCTCACACACGTGTGCATGCACCTATGTCTCAGGAAAACAGAAGTATGTCTGCATGTGGCTTTCAATAGAGAAAATGCCTAGAAGCCAGTGTTCCTGGAAAAAGTAATTGAATTTCTCAATTTTATGTATGTTTGTTAAATTAAAGGAGACTTTCAGATAGTTTGGGTCTGGAAACATACTGGGAAGGTCTCTGTTTCTCCCAATTCTTTCCCTTTTGTTTGTTTTTCTTTTTACAGGCAAATTTAAAAGGCAATTTTGTTGTCCTGCAATTTGAGGATCATAATTGACTTGAATCTTGTTTTTCATTTCTTTTAATGAATTTTCCTCTCTAACACTGACTTTCTTCCCCAGTCCTTGATGTAGTTCTAAGAATTTTTACTTTAAATGTTTTTATTAATGTTAGCACACTTGAGAAGATTGCCAGAGATGTGAAGGAACAGTGGGCTAAATGTCACTTGTCTGGAGAAAAGGTTCTGTGCAATTCGTGGTGGTTTTTCTTTTTCATAGCACTGATAACCAGAGGAGGATGTTGGTGAATATTTTTGATCGAAAGTGAGTCTTGGAGAGTCAGCCTTTTTCAGAAGGAATCTCTCTTTGAACTTCAAAATGTTTGACACAGAGTTGCTACATGCCTGTGTAGGTAGTGCACATTTTGTACAAAGGCTATAATCAAAGTTTTTTAAGTTAGGCATTCAAGCACTCAGAAGTTTTGGATGTACCACTGCTTTTTTCCTTCACTCTTTGGTATTGAGCCTCGGGCAGGAGCCTTCTGGAGTAAAGAAACACGATCCCGGATGGTTTCATGATAAGCGTGTACATCAGAGCTGAATTAAGATTGCACCAGTAACTCTAAATCTGATGTTTTCAGCACCTTGACTATGAGACTTCATTTCTTGAATCTTCTTTTACTGTATCTTTTTGTGGATAATTTTGTTTAAAAAGCATTAGAAAAGTTTTATTACATACTGCTCAATATATTTAGGAGCAGGATCAGTTTTCTGATGAACTGTTGTTGAACTTCACGATTACTAGAATTTTAAACATATGAACAGTAGTTGAGGAATATTGTGTGTTATACAAGTGGCTCCAATTTTCTTTGCATCAAACAAGTCAGTATTATTGTTCTTCAACACCAGCTCCTTAAACAAGCATCTTAGTTCTTTGTCATAGAGATGAGTTTAAAGACCTAATTCCTGAATAGCTGCTGAAGGTTTATAGCAGTTCTAGCATATTTGTGGATCTGAGGTAATTTGGAAGCTGAATATTTGGTTCAGGCATGATTTCCTGCATATCTATGGATTTACAGTAATTTGGAACCTGAACAGTTTTTTCAGGGATGATTTCCTTCATGGTTAAAGGAGCCCTATTGCGCTGCTCTTATTCCCTACCAGCAAAACTCATTATAAGTTGTGTTCCTAAGATTTTCAGCCTTAGCACTGCAGTTTTCTCTCCATTTAGACCAAGGCTTTTTCTTATTTATCTATGAAAAGTGTTGCATTTTTTTTTTCTTAAAAGTGATTGAAAAAATAGACTCATTGGCCCAGTTTGTCCTCTGCTTCTGCATTTGCTTGTACAGCAGCTCTCTGCTGCTCAGCTTGAGGCGTCTGTGCCCACTGCAGCTACCCAGAGTGGCAAAGCCAATTATTTTAGGGTCATCAGCGAATGGCTTGGGTTAGAAGGGACCTTAAAGATGATCTAGTTCGAACCACCCTGTCATGGGCAGGGACACCTTCAACTAGACCAGGTTGCTCTAAGCCCCATCCAGCCTGGATTTGAACACTTCCAGGGATGGAGCAGCCACAGATTCTCTGGGCAGCTTGTTCCAGTGTCTCACCATTCTCATAGCAAAGAAATATTTCCTAATGTCTAATCTAAATCTCCCCTTTGTCAGTTTAAAGCCATCCCCTCTTGTCCTGGGGGCTGCTGCTTTCTGTCTGAGCTGTGCCTCATGTGGTAGTGTTCTGATATGGAAAGAAGCAGCACTCGGGTCATAGAAATTGCAAGTTGTGGTAAGTGTTGGTTCAGCATACTCCATATGGTCTGCAGGCGAAGAAGACATAATGTGTAAATGTCATTAACCTCACTTGACAGACTGGGTCTATGTTAATTCATCCTCAACTTTTCTGCAATCACTTCTGGTGGTTTTGAAGTATGGCTAAAACTTAGCTGTTTGTGTGGTACGAGTGCAGATGTGCACTACTGTGCCATCTGCCTGTGGTACGTGGGTGAAGCACTGTGGCTCAGTAGAAATCATCAGCTGTGCATTAACTGGATGTTAAAAATGTGTTAAGGTACATTTCACTTAGTTTTTCCTGGATTAAATCATTACTATTTCAAGATGCATTTTTTTTTATATTTTTAAGAAATTTTAACTAATTTTCATATTTTTATTACCAGCTTCATTAAAAAGAGTAATATTGAAGCAGAACAAATCTCACATTTTCTATTTTCTTTAGTATTTTTTGAAATGTCTCCACAAAATTATCTTCACTCTATTTACAGTGCACTTCTGATGAGAATGTACAAGAAATGTTCGAGTTTTCTGTATTCTGATGTATGCTGTTGGATATCTGTTTGGTGTCAGTTGCGATTTAAGGATAAACCACATGGTTTTAAGTTTTTAGTTAATGAAAACTAGTAAGAGTTTAGAGTTTTGGTTTGGTTTTGGTTCCCCCACACACACATCTGAAGAAATGCGCAAAGCAGAACTCTTTTTTTAGAAGAATTGCAAGGATTTTCATAACGGCTTGCTGTTAGTTTAAAATATCTAGAAAAAGACATGGTTGGGGAGAATAGGGGTGAAGTCCTTCATTTGTCCTTTAACAGGTGTTTTACAAGGTACTTGCCTTGGAATGGCTCAGGCTAACAAGTTTTGTACTGGGCATCTCTTCTGTAACCAACTTAATTGCTTATCCGGTACCAGATCTTGATTTCTCTTTGAATTTTATTCTCTTTTCTGATGGTTTTCATGCTTTTGAAAGAGTTTTTCAGTAGTGACCTGGATTCATGGATTGTCTTATTTCTTCAGGCTACTCTGCTGATTGCTTCAGCTTTAGATGTTTTATTGTCACTCTGGCAGGATCTATGAAGCTGACCACCCTATTCTGCACCCATGTACCCTGGCTTATTCTGTCTTTCTCTTTCACAGAGCTGACACATGGGCTTCTTACTGACTTCAGCACTAAAAGTAACATGATGAATACTGTGGAGAGGGAGTAAAAGCTGCAAGATACTGTTTGGATATGCACAGGGTTCTTCTGCACATGTGTAGAATAAGGTCCAGCTAGCAAGCTAGAACTGAGGAAGTTGTGGAAGAAGATTGCTCAGAGAAGCAGAAGAGATATAGTATATCCATCTGGAGTTTTTACCGGAAGCCATATCCATCCAGGATTGAAAGGTGAGATTCCTTTCCTGTAGGTTTTTTACTTAATTTTTGGTTTATCTGTTTGATTCAGGGAAGACAGTTGTCTTTAGTGTGTATCTCTATGAAAGTTACATGAAGAAGCATGTGTGTTGATTTTCTTCAGTTTGGTCACTTAGAATGTCGTTTTAGGGCAGTTATGGTGATTGAACGTCCTTGGAACTTAAGTTTCCAAGGAGATGACTCTTGCCCAACAGCTTAGTGAAGAGAACTGAAGAGATGCAAAGACTGAATAAAATGCTTGATAACTGGAGGCAGCCTGGAGTGAGAGAAAGGATCATGACAAGATCCTTAGTAGGAGGCTGAAATCAGACAAATACAGAATAGAAACAGAGAGGAAGAAAGAAGTATTTGAAAAACATCTTGAAGATGAGATCATTACTTGATGGTTTTAAATCAAAATTATATGGATTTCAGTAAATGCCACCATGGGTCCAGCTAGGACATATTCTTTACTGTAGTTTGCAAGGGATGTCCAAACTGGTTAAAGTAATGTTCCCTTCTAGCCTTTTCTTCTCTGTTTGAAGCTGATAAGAAAGCATTATTTATCCAGTTTAAGTTGTGGTGTATAAAATTATAGCTGGCAATTAAAGGTGAGGAGGAAAGCCACAGCAAGGATAGAGATGAGGAAAACATGAGGAAAACTGTGAATTGTCTTAAATGCTTTAGAAACAGTGCTTCTCTTGCTATGTTTTAAATGGGAATTATCTGATGGTGGAAGGCATAGCATGTTGAAGGGGAGAGGTGGAGACAAAGTGCTAGGAATGGCACCATTCTGAAATGTTGACCTGATTCTGCATTTCACTGGTGAAATAGCTATTTTCTGGAACCACTGACAAAAGATAGGGGTTTCATGTTAACTAATTTTCTAAGTGTGACATTTAAGTACTTGCTCTTCAGGTGGTTGCCAGAAAGGCTCCTAATGCTGCTCTGTTGGGGAATGTGTGTTATTGAATGTTATAAAAGGTTTACAATTGGTGTTCTGGATAGTATCAGTAGTACAACCTGAGCTTTATTTTTAGTATCATCTAAAACTTAATTCAGTTAATTCCAGTGCATAAAATGACTATATTTGCATCTATTTCCCTTGTCAGTCAACCTGATTAATTAACCTTCATGCTATTGATTCTCTGTCAGATATCTAAATATACACAAATGACAACACAAAGATGTTTTGGTGGTAATAGGTTTTGTGCCTTTATGTTTGTTTGTTTTCTGTTGGGGCTTTGTTTTGTTTCTCTGGCTCCTACTTCCCCCTTCCATTTAATAGGTGGTCTTTTAGTGCACTGTCTCTTCGTTGACATTCCTTCTAATAACGTTTGTCTCATGAACCGATTAGGTCTAGCTTATACACAAGAAAAATACCGCAGATGTTTTTGTGACTGCACTTGAGCTTTCTGTTATAAGGGCTAGTCAGATAATCTATCAGTAGTAAACTCTGATTTGTGGCAGGAGTAGAGCAGCAACATCTTCTCAGCATCATGAACTAATGAAAGCTTGTATATAAAATTTAGGAAGCTGATCCTGTTGTCCTATAGGTTAATATGCTGGGTATTATTTAGGCAGTAAATTATTTTTGTGGAGGAAACAGGGTTAGAATTGACCTAGTTAGAAAGTTTAAGCTACTTCTCATGCAATTGTTTTAGCAGCATGTCTCAAAATAGCATTAATTTGCGAAGTCAAGTGATGACGCAGAAAAGATACAGAAAAGGCCATTTGCATGAGCTTTTGTTCCATGTATTTGCTTCTTAAAGTAGAAAAAAAAAAAATCTTAGTTGTTCGACTGGATTGGATTGTACACTACTGTTAGGTATAAAATAAAATCTAATTTTTATGGGAAGTATTTTCTCACCAGCTGCTCAGTTCATTAGTGAATGGATAGTACTCTCCTGTCTTTATTTGTAGATAATAAATAACACATCTGTTCAGATATCAGAACCAGGGTTTCAGGGAAATGCTTGAGTCTTCACATGTGCTTTAGAAGCCAGGATTCAATTTCCCAGAATTTGCATTTGTGAGCAGTGTGACCAGTACCAACAATACTTTGATATTTTATTGTGAGAGATGATCTTGGTCCATAGCTGTCATCTGAGAGCAAAGAGAAAAGGCTCTAGAAATACTGTCTTACCAACTGCATCATTTTGCATAAGGTGAAGATCTTTATCGGTTATTTTCTATCGTTACTATGTGGATATCCTAAGGGTGGCAATCTGGCTTTTGTTCTGTGCCTTTGTTTTTTCAGTCTCTTGCTCTTACCATTTGAGGTTACTTTCTCCTCCTTGATCCAAGGAAAAAAGTCAACCCAACCCAAAACACAACCGCCAACACAAAACCCCTGGCTTGTCATCCCAGCTGCCTAACAAGTTATGCAAGAGAATTTATGTGAATTTTAAGTCATTTCAGCTAGTTATATTTTCAGTCTGAGTTGAACATTTCTGTATTTAAAGGTTGTCCTGTTTCTGTCCACAGCTTAAGAATGAGAGAAAAAAAACAAAAACAAAACAAAAAAAACAAACAAAAAAAATCAACAAAACCCACAAACAAACCACAAACAAAAAACCCCTGTGTATATGGCGAATCTGGGGGTTTTTTTTAGATTTAATTTTTTGACTTTTTGAGAGAGGAACGCCCCAAGTCTAGGACACTTGTTGCTCTTTATTTCTGTGGAAATACAAAGTGGCAGAAGCACTGAAGCCCTTTTGGCCTGCAGGTGCCAAAACCCCCCTCTCCCGGGGGGGTGTGTGTGTGTGTGTGTGTGCTGTGTTGGATACTCTCTCTTGGGTTGTTATTTTCTGATCAAGTTGCAACAGTGCAAGCAAGATGAAGTCTGCGTATGTGTGTAGCAGAAAGCTGAGGGTGCTAAGGACTTGCTTAGGTCCATTTAAAAGAAACAAGTTTGCAAACCTTGATGCTGTTTCTTTGTGGGTGAAAATGTAAATGTTGTTGAATTATGTGCATTAAAGAAAAGCAAAGGGGTTTGTGGAGATAGTATATGTTTCCAAAGACTGGAGGAATGTAACTGGAAGAGGGTTTAACAACAAACTCCAAGAATCCAAGTCCAAGATGAATTTTGAGTGAAGGTCATTCTGTTTTGCCTCTGTTTCTTTTTTGATTATGATTAATATCTACATTTAATTTTTCTTCCGTATGTTTCCCCAATAAAATGGGCTAAGATGTCATGGCAAGTCCATATGTGTATGAAGTCTTTCTGATTTTTTTTCCTTCTGGATATTCCTTGAAGGTTGTACAGGTGAATCTGTGAATCTGTTAAGTTTTATTCCTTTTTTTGTGATGTTTTTAATGCCCAGACTTCTAGGTTGCATTACAGGTATTCCAAAAAGGTCTTTCAGGTAGACCTGTTGTTGGTATTGCTCTTATTTATTAATACACTAGTGCAAATAAAAATCATACTTAAGAAATTGAGAGTTGCAACAAACTTCATAGATACTGTAAGAGCTTTCTCACTCTCCCTTTTCTCCTGTCACTCCCTGACTACAGTGGTAAATTATGGGGGCAAAAAATTCCTGTTTCTTCACTTGTATGTAGCAACTTGTTTAGTGTGGAGCAGACTCCACTGTTTATGCTGAGAGTTCCAGTTTTGTCATCACGTAACACTTCCATAAAATTTGTGTCCCAAGAAGTACTTCTCTCTGCAGCTCAACCAGAGTCTGTTTCTGCAGACAGATGGTCCTCATTGTAAAATGGATGTTTTTATTGTTATTTTACATAAAACTAGTGCATTATTTTTCATCCTTTCCCAGATCCTTATTTAATCTCATGTCTGTTCTACCAAGTGTAGCACATGAATTATGAAACTCACACTCACTGGTTTTTTCCATCATCAAAATAAAAGCCATCACTTATATTTGAGAGCAGAAGTAGCACCAAATCTAGACTCTTCCTACTTATTTAGCATAGAATGATCTAATGGCTGGAGATAGCGGTTCAGCTTCTACCTTCAACCAGTTTCAACTTCTAATTTAAAAAAAAAAAAAAAATAAAAAAGAAATCCAGCCTTTGGATATGGAAGCTCCTTATTGTTTCTTTCATCCCTAATTTTATTCAAAACATCTTTAAAGAGAAAAATCTGTTATGAGTACTGTCTCTTTTACAGGCTTGAAGATGTAGTTTCATCTTCAGTTGGTTATAGAAACCTATCTTAGTGAAACCATCCCAAGTAGTGGATAATAATGTATTAGTACTGCATTTACTGGTATATAGATTGCATTCCCCTTCCGTATCCTCATCCCCAAGCTGGCAGCCACTTTAGATTTACGTACAGATTTCCTGGAAACTTCGTATTTCTTAGCAGTGGCACCTATGCTGACGTCCGGAAGCTTGATTTGAATCAATAAATGTAATGAACAGTAAGATTAATTCTCTGAGCACTCCAAAAATCTTTTGGCAGTTGCATTAAACTTTCAAACCTCGTATAAATTTATCAAGCAAATTTATTTAGTGATCTTCATTTATGGCTCGCTTGGACAATATAAGAATGTAATAAAAACATCCTTCAGGAAAAAGGAGGGGTGGTGAAGGAGCAGGTGGCCGGTGTCACCCAACCCAAAGTCATAGGATCAGCAAAATGCTGTACATTGTTTCTAATGTGCTTCATTTAGAAAGAGAACATTTAATGAACTCACTTTAGGGGATGGGAATTTTTTGGTAATTTTTCTTTTGTCTATGCAGAATAAGCTGTTTCATCTTTTCTTGAAGGAAACTTGCTGTATCATGTACGGAGTCAGGTATAACCAGATAGAGTGGCATTAAAAAAACAGATAGAGATTTCAAGGTATTTCAAGGATTATTTTCTCTTTCAGACAACTGAATATTATCAACTTATATCCAGTCTGAAATGGTCAGATTCTGACTGAATCACAGTAACTCAGTCTTTCCATTTCTAGTTTAAGTCCACAGACTCTTCTTGAGCTGTACAGGAAAGAAAAGTAGGTCTTTCTGAGTTGAGAAAAATATGCACGTGTGAATGAGGTGGTTTGAATATGCTGCTTTGCATATGTGAAATAATCAGTAGCAGAAGGGAACAGTAAAAAATCCTTCTTTATTTAACCAGCTGTAGTGTTTAAATAATGTATTTAGCATTTGATACTGCATAAAAAGAGATTAGATGCCAATAGCTCTGAAGTTTTACAGTCTCCTATATAACAACTGAATTATCAAGAACAATTGTTGATTCTGTTATCTTGTGATAATACTCTTGCTTTATGAGGGAGGATTTTTTGCCTATTTTTGCTGACAGAAGGGTAGTTGTATTTAGCACAAGAAACCTGTTGTGGAAAAATACTGGTTGTATATTAACTGAAGGTAATTGTGCTCACTGCGCCCTGACCTACCATAAGAAATTTCCTGGTTCTCCTTTGAATGACACTGTTTGTTATGCAGGAGATAGAAGTTAAAATTCAGACCTGAAGCCATCTCAAGAGATTAGGTAATTAAGAAGTCAGTTTGTGATTGAATAGGTAATGACATAAGCCAACACTATGTAGGAAGCTGTTACCACTGTGCAATAAATTGTTTAGTCCAAGTATGCTTTTTCACCTGAAGGTAATCTTTGAGATTTGGTGTTAATCGACTGTTGCATTCTTTAGTGTAATCCCATGCACATGGTCTTTCTCTTTACATACATATATATATACATATATGTATATTTGTTTTCATTTGTGTTGCTTATTTGTATTGACTGTAAATACCTAGAAATTCTATTTGTTCATGTATGGTTCAAGTAATTCTAGAAACATGCAACTCACAGGTTGAAAATAATTGAAATTTTATGCCTGCCTTCAAATCTGGTTTTCACTATTAATAAATACTTTTTAAAAATCACTCAACCACAACCTGCCCTTAGTTCATGGGATATCAATTTTTTCAGTCTGTGAAACTAATTGTACCTCTAAGCTTTCAACTGTATATGGTGTCTCGTAGATGTATCAAAGCGTTCTGTGAGGATATCCACCAGCAAACTTCTTCAGGAAACAATAACCCCTTCTTCTGTGATTTAAGGTAAATGAGGATTTTTGTATGAAAATCTTGCTGCAGGAGACTCAGAGACTTAAAGGCACTATTGTTTGGGCTTTTTTTTTTTTTGCTGTTGTAGACCATAGTGATAAAGCTTTACCGGATGTCATGATGATACAAGTATCTGGTATAAATATCCCAGCTAAAGCCACTATAACTTTAGTGTGGATCCTGTTTCACATAGTTTATTCGGGATCGAACAATGGGGATTTTTGAGAAGGATTATGCATCAATACCTTTTGGCTGAATTCCTCACTGGTGTGTTTTAACGAAGTTAGGCAGCTGGGACTGTAGCAAAGAAATCCTTAGATGGACAAAAAGTTGATTAGAAAGTAAGAAACAGAGATTAAAAGCCTAGAATCAGTCCTCGTGAAGGAAGGGGTTCCTCACTGGGGCACCATCAGGATCTCCAATGTTCATTATCTTCATGAATGATCTGGAAAATAGGCTTACTCAGGGAGATGAGAATATTTAGAGATGCTAGTAAGTTGTTTGTGGTATACTAAAGATAAGAGCTGACAAAGAAGATCTGCAGAAGACCCTAAGAGAGTGATTGCCATTAAAATGCCAAATTAAATTCAGTATAAGTAATTGGGGAAAGATGCACATGGAGGAATAATAATTACAGCTTCACCTCTGAGCTCATTGTTACCATTTGAGAGCAAGAGTTTGGACTTGCAGCAAATAGTTCCATAAAAATATCCAGTCAATATTTATCAATGAATAAATTAAAAAGATGCTGTAAAGAGGGTAGATAGGGAGTCAGTTGTTTTCTACTGCTTTGAGTGTTAAGAACCAGCTTGCTGGAGCCAGGGCTCAATGTAAACAGGAGAGGTGGGCTTTCACCTCACTGGAGTTTGACCTGCATGACACACTTCCAGGGGATTCTGTGGGTGCTGAAGTTCACACAGGCTAAAGGGAGGAGCAGATGTGTTTTTCGAGTATAAACCCATTGCAAAGCATTACTGAGCAACTGAACTGAATACGATTTTATGCCTGTCTAATCTGAAAATGCTCGAGCATGGAGAAAGAGTCAAGGATATGTGTGTTTTCTCTTTTCTTATTCCACTCCCTTGGCTGGTACTTTTGATCTGATCGAAATGATCAATGAACTGGCCTAACCCTCTAGACAGCTCCAGTATGGCCTTTTTTTTTTTAATTTTGTCATTGTGCCAAGTTTTGCCACGGTATCCGTCCGAGTGGGAGTAGACCAAATTTCGTTAATGCTCCTTACCCTTCTCAACAGCAAATACATTTTTATTGCTTTAATCGAGTTCTGTGAAAAAAAAATCAAGCATTATTGGGGTGCACATGCCTGTAGAATTTTTCTGTGCAGGTGAAAGCTCCAATAGGATGAGCTAACCCCAGAGGATTCAAGCTCTGCAGATGAAAACTTCTGATAATTATGTCTTCTGCCTACCTGGCTGCATTTTATAGGGTTTTGACTAACACAGGATCTGTCTCCATGTGTATTCAGATACCCATATGTCTGAGTAGGAGTACTCGCTACCTTTCTGGTGTTTATCCCAAATGTCAGGCTGGTGTTGCATTTTGACATATACCTGAAGGTAATCTGAAGGCAGATTGATTCTCCTGAACAACAGGGAAGTCACTCTCATTTAGAAAATGCCATTCATCTCACTTAGACTTGTAAAGTCAGGATTATGCTCTGTTGTTTGATATGAAAAAAATTCCCAGGACTGCTTACTCCTTAAAGGTTAAACCTCTTTACTGCTGGGTGAATTAATCTTTTTGATAGCTTTATACAAACTTTCAGACATGACATAACAACCTTGTGGATTAGTGAAATGGTAAATGCTTCATTGGCATAGTATCAGGTGTTCTCAAATTATGTTTGGGTATGGCTGGAAGATTATTCTATCTCTGCCTGGCTCCATGGCCTGAGGATGCTGCTCACTGAGGGCTGGACATTGTGGCAGGGTCTCCAGCTACAGCTACTCCCCATAAGCTCAGAAAGAGCTAGGCTGCATGGTCAGGTTTCTGGAGAAATTGTGTTCCTCGTGTTAGGTGTTTTATGCAGTGTTGCCTTCTATGGTGGTTTTGGCTTGTTTGTTTGTGTATTTTTTTTTATTTTTTTTTTTTTTTTGTGGTTTGTTTAGTTTTCAGTGCGTGGTTTTTTTTTTTTTCCTTGTTTGTTGGTTTTGGTGGGGTTTTTTTGGTATTTTTGTTTGTTTGGTTTGTTTTTCTTTTACTTGTAGGTAGGTTGATGAATCTTGTCTTTCTAGCCCTTTTCTCATAGGAACTTCTTTAATACAGAATACAAAATTTTGCAGTGGAAAATGAAGAAGAAGGTATCTTGCTGCAAATTGATTTGGTTTGCCCTAAATTTTTATATTTTTCAGCTCATTCCACAAATATTGAATTTTGTATTGTTGCTGATGCTGTGAATTTGATTTGTTTTCTGGGTGCTTATATCAAGGACTACATATTCTTTCAGGCTTTTGAGTGCATGGTGCATGTTGGCAGCCTAGCTCTGGCTGCAGGCCAGAAAAGACTGTTGAGCCATGTGGGCTGGTCATAGGAATAGGCTGCGAAACAGGGTGTCACTTACTTGGGAGGGACAGATGTCAGCCGCGCTGCAGAGGGAGACTTAGTGAAGGTACATTGGAAAGGTTTTTGCCTTTTCTTAAGTCTCAACTTTTCTGATCCTTGTGGATCTAACACCTACTCTTCAGAAAATCGTGAACTTTGAATAGTCATTATATTTAAAAGGAAATGGAAAACTTTCAAACTCAGTTTAGTTTAAAGTGCAAGTCTTCCGGGTTTGACTGGTAGAAAGCCTTCTGGTAAAAGTTTCAGGGCCGTTCTGGATGAAATGCCTGTCCCAGGACGCACTCTTAGGCCAGGTTAACATTTTCACACCCATATTGCCAATTCTGTTTCCCTGAGGAAATTTAAAAAAAAGAAAATTTATACTCAGTATACTTGATTTTATAAATAAGACAGTGGTCTGTGTGTCTACCTGAGTCCTCTCCTGGTGCATCAGAATGATGCTAAATAGCAGCTTAAAGGAAGTACTTTAAGCAGGAGAGTTTTTTTTCCTGTCTATTTAAATGCAAGCAGAATGTCAACATTAAGAAATAGCCATTATGTGCAATAATGGTGTAAGTCCTGTTGCTGTCCTTATGGCTGTCTCAGCACATTGCCAAGAAGAGTAGATAAATTTCCTGCAGGAGAATACTGTAAGAAGAGATGGTATCAAATGCTCAAGAAATGTGCATCAATACAGATTCTGAATGCTGCATTTAGGTCAGTCAGTGTGGAGTTGGAATACGAAAAATGAAGATTTATTCAGAAGTACTTGTATCAGCAGATACTGTCTTACTATTTTGCAAAGATGAATTACCTAATAAAAAAATCTCAATAAAAACGTTTCTATACATGGTTCTGTTTCAGTGTAGCAGTACTCTTTTTCACAAGCTATGGTGAAATGGCTATTGTTTTCAAAAACCCTTAAGGCTTTTCTAAGATTTCTTGTCTGACTGGATAAGGATTGTGTATCTAATGGCTCATCATTTATATACAGAAAGTTTGTTTTCCCAGATCTTATACAAACCTCTGAGAACAGCAACCTAAATCTCTTTGTCACTTCACTTTGGCGAGAAAAGAGGGCAAAAAAGCAGAGTCTGCAGCATGTAGCCTTCATATTCTGATAAATATCTTCTACCCAGACAGAGCCTAAGTTATGTCAGCTGTCTGCTGACTTATTTAACAGCACCCCTATCCAGTCAAGCACTTTAGAAGGGTGCACCTTTAGAAGTCAGACAATACAGTCAATCAGACTTCAGTAATCTTGAATTGGTTCTGGGGTTTTCTGATTTGTCTTGAATTTCCTGCTGCTTGTGAATGTGTAGGACTTGACCAGGCCTAGAACTGAGACCAGAGTCCCTAAGTGAGATATGTGCTGTATTACCTGAAGGGTAAGAGACATTTGCCACCATCTTGGAAGCCTTGGAGTTGGGAGCAGTCTGGGAGTCGTATGTGCATGCCTGCCTGTAGGATGAGGTTTGGAGAAGAGAGGCAGTGTATGAAGGATGAGGTAGGAGAATAAAACAGTCAAAATTTGTGCTTATTTTAATCATATAAGATCAAATGATTGATTTCCTGCTGGCCAGTGTAATGTCAATGGCGCCCATTGATAACTTCTACTCAGTTGTTGGAGACAAACTGGATGAGGGTATGAGAATCTGACAAGTGGGTTAAACTTATCAATTGAACTTTGTAGCCGATCATCATAAAATATTCTCAAATTATCCATGTGTAATTGATCAGAATTGCAATGCTGATCTTGTTATTTCTCAGTCTGTGCCTCCTAAACATAGTAGGTGCTTGAAGTAAGATTAGACTAATGCATTTTGTTCCCATCTCAACCATAAACTTAATTTTATAATTAACAGCATTCTCGGGGTGTCCTCTGCCCAGTGTCCTTCTGTAAAATGGGAAGAACAGTTCTTTATTTAATTGGATGCTATAAATGTAGAAATTATAAATTTTTCTGATATATTCTGTTTTTGTAATGATAAAATTGAAGAAGTGTTATTTAATCAATATGTTACATTCTGGCAGTGCAAGAAATAAAAGGAATGTATTCCATATTTTGTGCATCTTGAGCTTGCAATCCAATTGGTGAAGAACCATTAGTAGTCACGTACATGTGTGCATGTGTACTTAATATCTAATGCTTCGTATTAGACTCGTCTATCTCACATTTTGCTTCCTACAGTTGTTTTCTACAAGAAAAGCTGGCATATGATGATCCAGCAGGCAGTGTAGTTCAGTTGTAATGTTGCTGGCAGACAAGGAACACAAAAAGCCCTTTTTGCTACCTGCAGGAGCATACAGAGTTTTGCCAGTGTCAACTGATCATACATACTGTTTATCATACAAAAACCTGAAGTACAATACAGTTATGAGTAATATATAGCAGCTAAGAACAGCCTCTCAGAAATCTTTTGTGGATTTTCACCTTCGTGTGTACACTGAAATTGTAATTTTTATTGTGGTATCTGTGTGGTCATATATAAATGTAACGTATAAAGGTGGAAAGATTTAGGTAAAGAAGGCATTTCCTATGTAGTGTTTGCATTATAGCTTTGAGTTCAGAAGAGGTTTTACTGTAATTAACTGTCTCTTTTTCTTTATTTTTCCTTTTGTGAAGAGAAACATATGGACTGTCACATTCATAAAGCTTTGCGGAGAGTGTTCTTGTAATGAGACCATTCAGTGCTTTGCTCTCACTAGGCTTTCTCCACGAGGAAAAAGGTGCAAAATTTGTGTTTTACTGGAATAAGTGAGTACACAACCAAAATTACCCTGAAAGCAGATATTGAAATGTCTATTTTTAGAAGAAAATATTGTAGTAACAATAGGGAAAATAGGATTAGTGACAAACATCTGTAAAAATACTAATTGTTATCGAGACTAGTCAGTAACTGCTGTGCACGGGAGTATCTGCATATATGTAGTATTCTTTTGTGTCTTTTATAGGCAACATCAGAGACTCTGAATTTTCATTTTTACATTGGAATGGAAACAAAAAAGACAATATTTTTCATGGAAAAAAAACCCAGTAGAGGTCAGAGATAGCACAAGTGTGTGCACCAGCCATGTCTTACGGCATAAGTCTTGTAGGACTGCCTGCAGGTGAGATAAAACTAACATCACAGCTCAAGAAAGGCAGGGGAGTAAGTTTGACCAGTGTTGTACCATTATTAAATGTAATGCTGTGGCTCTAAGATTCTGCTCAAAAAGGTATCATTTCTTAAAATTGTAGTGTAACACACCATACTGCATACAATGGTGAAAGGAAATTTATAACTATTAGAAAGACAAATGTTAAATGATTCCTGCCAAATTTATTTAATGTATGGTTTTGGGAAGTCTGGGCCAAATCACATGCTACTTGCATAGGGTTAATCTGTAAGTGTAATCCAGACTTCAGTTCTTTTCTTGATTATTTCTTGTTGACTTGTTGGTTTCCTTTCACTAGTGGCGTAGTTAATACTTCACTTGCTTCTGGTTCAGATGTACTGATTGCCAAGGTTGTGATTTTTTATCAGGAGTCCAGAGGTAATGGGAATTTCATGGCAATTTTAGACACTTTTTCCCTGAAGTGTGGGGTTTTTTTTTTTTTTTTTTTTTATTTCTTTATTGCTGTCGTCAAGACAATGTATATTCTGACATCCACTTTAGACCAAGTAAATGACATCTTTATAACCATCACAGGTAGTAATGGGCACATTAATTTTTCAGTGAACAGACAGATGAAGTGACACCGTGCAACTGTGCCAGGTTTCTTCTGGTATCCAACCATTTGCTTTTGCTTTCCTTTAGGCTCACTTTGGCTCTGTGGTAGAAACGGAGTGCTTGGCTAATGCAAGTGACTGAAATGCCAGATTTATTAAATAGTAAACCAGAGATTGTACATTACTGAGAAGGCGGATACATTTGATTCAATTTCTCAACCTAGCACTGAATCATAGAAAATAACTTAAAATATATTGGACTGTAACCTCACAAGCTTATGTTCCTACCCAGTGCAACTGGTAGGGCAAAAATTTTCAAGCCCTGTCAGTGATGATAGGTCTCCACAGAATGGTAAGTCACAAGTGTGTTTGGAAAGAAAGATTTAACTGTTGGTGCAAAGATGTTAAATGGCTGTTACTAGAAAAAAATGCTTCTAAAGAAATACAGATAATAGTACGTCGAAACTGAAATGATACCTTATTCACAATCCATATTTCTGATATAGTGGCACTTCCAAACATGTCTATATGTTATCTGATATATATGGCAATCATTATGTTGCCTTGAGAACTGGCTTTGGCTTTTCTCCCAAAACAAACTTGATGATAAAGTCAGATTTTTCCAGTAGTACTGTGATTATTTCATTCTGTCTTTGACTGTCTCTGTCTTTCTGTCAATTTATGCATATATAAACCATGAGCAGTGGATAAACTTGCCTTTATTTAAGTCCACAATTGCTTTATATTTGTAGCTTTCAAATTCTTGGGGATTTTCATGGTTAGCCTTTAAAATTATCTATATATTTAATGATTATTTACCTGGGTTGTTTAATTAGAAAGTTTCAATACAAGAGTAAAAAAGAACAAGGCATTTTTTCTTTCAATTAGAGAAATGTTACAATACCTGAAGGGGGCCTATAGGGATGCTGGGGAGGGACTCTTCATTAGGGACTGTGGTGAGAGGACAAGGGGTAATGGGTTTAAACTTAAACAGGGGAGGTTTAGATTGGATCTGAGGAAGAAATTCATTACTGTGAGGGTGGTGGGGCCCTGGAATGGGTTGCCCAGGGAGGTTGTGAATGCTTCATCCCTGGTGGCGTTCAAGGTGGGGTTGGACATAGCCTTGGATGGCATGGTTTAGTGGGAGGTGTCCCTGCCCATGGCAGGGGGGTTGGAACTCGATGATCTTGAGGTCCTTTCCAACCCTTACTATTCTATGATTCTATGATTCTATGAGCAACATTTCAGTTCCTGTATAAGCTGTGATGGCTTAAGTTTTAGAGTTTGAAATTTAATATACAAGCAGTTTTGAGGTTGGGTGCAAAGATATATGTGCTTAGACAAATAGTTTGATTTAACTCAGTCAAAGACGCAAGCTTCATAATACAGTAAGAAAATTACTTTAAAAAAGTATTATTTAAAAAAAACGTTGGATATGCATGCATTTTCACATACTTTAGTTGGGGGCATTGCTCTGGGTTGTAAACTAGTGTGACTAAAAAAAAATGAGCTGATGGAGATTTCCAAAGAGGGAATCTCTAAACGAGAAATGTAGTATGAACCTGGGCATTATAATGTGTTGGAAAAAAGGTTGTTGATCTTACTTTGAGCATTATATTACATTGTAAGTTAAACAGTTAAGATCATACATGTGTGTTTTTTCTTAAATAATACTTAACAATCATAGACTCATAGAATCTTAGTTAGAATTGGAAAGGACCTTAAGATCATCAAGTTCCAACCCCCCTGCCATGGGCAGGGACGCCTTCCACTGAACCA
The DNA here is from genome assembly GCA_039720435.1 of Amazona ochrocephala. Taxonomy (NCBI): domain Eukaryota; kingdom Metazoa; phylum Chordata; class Aves; order Psittaciformes; family Psittacidae; genus Amazona; species Amazona ochrocephala. The sequence goes on along the minus strand of CM077881.1, from coordinate 45,219,217 downwards.
TGTCACCCAAGGCTCTGTCCAACCTGGTCTTGAACACTGCCAGAGGTGGAGCATTCACAACTTCCCTGGGCAACCCATTCCAGTGCCTCACCACCTTTACAGGAAAGAACTTCCTCCTTATATCCAATCTAAACTTCCTCTGTTTAAGTTTGAACCCATTACCCCTTGTCCTACCACTGCAGTCCCTAACGAAGAGTCCCTCCCCAGCATCCTTATAGGTCCCCTTCAGATACTGGAAGGCTGCTACGAGGTCTCCACACAGCCTTCTCTTCTCCAGGCTGAACAGCCCCAACTTTCTCAGCCTGTCTTCACGCAGAAGATGCTCCAGTCCCCTGATCATCCTTGTGTCCCTCCTCTGGACTTCTTCCAGCAGTTCCATGCCCTTTTTCATGTTGAGGGCACCAGAATTGTACACAATACTCCAAGTGAGGTCTCACGAGAGCAGAGTAGAGGGGCAGGATCACCTCCCTCGACCTGCTGTTCACTCTTCTTTTGATGTGCAGCCCAGGATACAGTTGGCTTTCTGGGCTGCGAGTGCACACGGCTGGCTCATATTCATTTTCTCATCAACCAACACCCCCAAGTCCTTCGCTGCAGGGCTGCTCTGAATCTCTTCTCTGCCCAACCTGTAGCTGTGCCTGCGATTGCTCCAATCCAGGTGAGCAATATTCAATTAATTTCTTGGCAGGTCATCTCTCAAAGGGTATGTGTGTTGTTATTTATTCCTAATAGCCTGTTGCCCTGGTTTAAGCCATAAATCATGCAGTCCGCTCACCCACTCCCCCCTGTTTCTTCCCCCCCACTCCGAGGGGGGGAAAATGGGGAGAAGAATCGAAAGGCTGTAACTCCCACGGGTTGAGATGAGAACAGTCCAGTAACTGAGGTATAACACAAACCACTGCTGTTACCACTAATAATAATTATGACCAGTGAAATACAAGGGAAGAGGATACAACTGCTCACCACCCGACGACCAAGCTGTGAACTGAACTCTTCTGGGTTCCTGCCCCCAGTTTTTCCATCCTGGACATGACGTGCTGTGGTATGGAATACCTCTTTGGTCAGTTTGGGTCAGGTGTCCTGTCTCTGCTTCCTCCCGGCTTTCCCTCCTCCCTGGCAGAACATGTGATTCAGAAAGTCCTTGGTCAAACCAAAACATTACCAAGTAGTAACTGAAAACACTGGTGTTACAAGCACTGTTCCGAGGCCGAAAGTCGGAAACACAGCACTGCACCAGCTACTAAGAAGTAGAAAAATGACTGCTACTGCTGAACCCATCACACTTGTCTTTTGTAAAAGAGCTAGTATTTTAAGGACAAAGCATTAATTTAGCAGATGTATAATATCTGATGTCATGCTGAGCTTTTTTTTTTTCTCCAAACTGTGACCTTTTCCGCAATAGATGGAACACCTTTGTACCTTAATTGTATTGTTTATGACTCTTTTCTGAGCCACCAACACTATTTTTCTGCTGAGATTCTTAGAATCATAGAATATCTCAAATTATAAGGGACACATAAGGATCATAGAGCACAGCTTCCTGCTTCTTGAAGCAAAAACTAAATCATATGACTGAGAATGTCATCCAGATGCTCCTTGAACTCTGACAAGCTTAGTGCTGAGACCACTTTCCTGGGGAAACCTGTTCCACTGACGGACCACACTCTGAGTGAAGAACTTTTTCCTAATGTCCAATCTGAACTTCCCCTCACAGCTTCGTTCCATTTACTTGTGTTCTAACACTGGTCATCAGATGGGGGGACATCAGCACCTCCCTTGTGCTGTCCCGCTTGAGGAAGTTGTAGACAGCATGAGGTCCCTCCTCAGCCTTCTCTTCTCCGAGTTGAACAAAGCAAGTGACCTCATCTGCTCCTGGCAAGTCTTGCTGTCAAGAACTTTCACCATCTTGGTTTCCATTTGCTGAATACACAGATGTCCTCCGTATTGAGGTGCCCAAAACTGCACATAGAACTTGAGGTGTGTCCACGCCAGTGCCATGTAGAGTAGGACAATCACCTTCCTCAGCAAAGCTAGCTATGTTGTGCTATTCTTAATTTACTCCAACACTGAAAGTAATGCTTGATCTTTCTAAGTTGTGTTGACTGCCCAGCACTTGTGTTCCTATCAATTTTGCTTGCAGTTGTTGATGCACATTCCTTTAAACTGGTGATTCTTGGCATGTAATTGCTTTCATTTAGTTTGTTCCTGGCCCTCATTTACTTTGTTAGTCATCATCCTGTCTCCAAGAAGTATTATTCTTTCAAAATAAATGACTGATGGAGTTTTGTGATCTGGTGAAATGAGGCTGTCATTCGTAGCTATACAGGGCAAATGATATTTCTCTCAGAAATATCTGATGTTTCACTTCATAATGTTTTTGGGTTCAGTTAAAGGAAGATACAGAAAATAATTTATGATTCTTCTTTTGGGGACAGAAAGAAGAAAACCTGCAGTTTTTTGAGGTCAACCAGCCTATTCCTTTATAGGGAATTGACAGTCAAGGTTTATCTTCTATGCGGGCCTTCAATGGCTCTGCAGCATGGGTTACACTATACAGAAGGGGAAATCCAGAAAATTATATACAGTCTTTTAGGACAACAGTTCATTTTGAAGATTCTAGCAAAACAATATATTAAAAAAAGAAAGTTCTCACAAAATTTTTAAAAGATAATGCAGCCAGTTCTGAGGTCAAAAGGGTTTTGTGACTAATAGAAATGAGCTTACTGAGCAGAAGTCATATATTCAGATATATCAGTGCTTTGTATATGGCCATTAAAATATAAATCCTTTTTTCTGTAGATAAATATCTTGTTCCATTTGTTATTTTACATCTATGAAAATACAGAGGGAACATGATGAAAAATTTCACAGATAAAAAGTATTTTTGGGTACCATACAGGATTCACATTGGTATAAACAAGATGTCCTTTGGGAAGGGGTGAAACCTGGAGATCCACATCTTGGAATACATCTGCTAATTTCTCTTCTGTGTTCTATGGCAAAGTAGCTTGATGACATTCAAATGTGTTGAATACTGCCTGCTATCAGTGTGACTTCAGAGTAAAATTGTAGCTGGGAGCCTTTTTGGATGTTTTTCCCTTTTTGCGCTAGACATTCTAATAATAAACACCCCAATGAACAAACAGTTCTGTGCTTCAGTTTGGCAGAATGAAAGGGGAACAGATTTCAAGCCCATGGAAACTGGATTCCCTGAACCTTCAAATGAGATAAAATGATATTACAGATATGCATTGTGCAGTCCAGAAGGACATATTGATAATCAGGTTTATTTTTCAGTTATAAAGAGTTTTATACAATAATGCAGACGGAATAATAGAGGAATTGTGTACAACCTGCCAGGGTGGAAGAATAGTTCGTTAGTATCCACCTGTTGTAGCAGTGGGATATCTCCTTGGTTTCTATGAATAATGACCTGGAATGGATATCTGTAATTCCCTCTTCTAAAAATGCATTGGTAACTTAAGCAGTCCAAACTTGTGCTTATTGAAGCATTTGCAATTACAGGAAATGCCTGTCAAAAGCTCTGTTGTGTGTATAGCTTTCTACTGCTTATAAAGCTTCAATTATTTAATGCACAAAGTTTCTTTTCTTCCCTCAAGACTAGAGCTGCAAAAGTGCCCTTTAACAGGGTTTAATTTTTGATTATTTTTTTTCAACTTTACATAGCTTTTAATACTTGAATTGAAATAGCCATTAAATAAGTGTAGTGTGTCAGAGAGCATTTTTATTTATGAAAGGAACGTTAGTACCGCATATTTCTTTGTCTAAAACAGATTGAAGCTGAAACCCAGAGCACTTGTAAAGTTGTTACATTTTACTTTGTTTCTAAGCATAAATTTTTAGTGAACTATCAAAGAAGTGTCTAATATTAGAGTTTGATATGAAGGTGTGTCTGTGAAGAAGTCCTTTTTCCCTTCAAAATCTCAGTTCTGGCCCTCTGCTCTGGAACCTGCTTATAACCTATTTCCTTCCCTCATTAAGGCACTGCTTACCAAATTCCAGCCAGTGACCCTTGATCAGTGGAGCTGCCAATGTGTGTCCCCAAGGCTGTAATCAGGTTGGTTGAACCAATTGCAGTAACGTATAATTAAAAATCCAGTACGACTTTTCTGCTTTTCCCCAAGTATGTCAGGTTTTACGTCTCAGAGATTCTTTTTAACATAATATTAATTGGTAGTTTTATTTTAGCATACAGACTGAGCACTTTTGACCTGTTAATTACTGAATACTGGACATTTGAACCTCCCCAGTGGCATTTCTTATGACTAAATTTTCAATGGAGAAGTGCACTATGGGAAGCAAAGGACATAAAGCATTGTTGGAATGTAGCTGGATTCAGAGACATTTTAGAAGCTTAAAACTTAAACTGAAAACCCCATTTTCTCAAACTTTCTTAGAGATTTTTGTGCCAAACATACGGGAAAAAAAACCATTTTGTTTCTCATAACATGAAAAACATTTCTGCAGAATTCTTCTCCCTTCTTCAGTACTCCCAAAAATGATAATTTTGCTAATGTTCTCAAGCACATGGCAAAAACATGACTAGTCCATTGTATTATCAGTATGTAATTGCATATGTAACTTGTTTGGAAAAAGCTTTAGCTAGTCTTTTTGCAGCAGCTAAGTCAGTTTATAAATTGTACAGAGGACCACTAATTCTGGAGGTCTCCAGAATCAGGGCAGATCCTGTATCATAGTTAGAGGCAATCCTGTCTCCTCTCTTCATCATTTTAGAAGAGTAAAAAAAAATCATAGTTTTGGTTTCTTTTTGTTGATTTCATTTTCTTATCAAAGGGTTTTCTGGACTAGTATCAGACTTTTTTCTTTGACCCTGTCCATCTTGCCCTTGTCTTTCTCAAAAACTGTGGATGCTATTGGAGAGGAGGTGTTCCTGTGGATACTTAAAACAGGGGGGCAGGTTTGTGGGGTTTGTTTTAACTGATTCAAAGTTGAAAGTAATATAAAGGGAGGAGATAAAGCTGGGAAACTGAGTTGTTCCGTCTCCTGTCTCAGCTGTCTGTAACTCTCCTTCCCTCTTCATTCAGGCCCAAACTTAATGTCTCCTTCTAGCATACAGCTCTTTGGCTGCTTCATTAATTTCATACATGTTCTCTTCCTATCTGGTGTGGCTGCCAGTGAAGGAGTTTTCACTGAGGACAGGAGACAGATGATGTCTTTATATTAATTCCTATTTGTGATCTGCTGTGCAACTTCAGGGGAAGTCCTGGGAAAACGTGTGTGAAAATGAATTGGCACACCAGCATGGTCCTAATCTTTGGGCATTTTAGCTAAGTTTTATGATGAATTTTCTCAGCAGCTGCTTACACTTTAGGAATGCTGTTAGGGTTTTTTCTTTTTTTTTATGGAGATATGTGACTTGTCAGAATCAGGTTTTCATGAGGTGGGAAATGTATCCTCAACACAAAGTATATTTTTGCTCAAAGTCAGTGGGAATAGAAGACCCTATCGATGAAACATAGCTTCTTGCAATTGTCAATTTAAAATATGATGCCTTACAACTGCTGGGGTTTTGATACACCACAAAAGCAATACTATCTATTTTAAGTTTCATAAGCCTCTTTTTAGTGTTCAGGAGCCAAGAGTACTTTTTCTTTAGGGTAGAATGGTGGGGGGGGGAACAAAAATTGTGCTTTTACAAAACATTTTGTCTTTTGTCTATGACAAGGTCAATCTTAAGTCCCAAAGTTGTTCCAGTTGCTTGAACATCTGCTGAACTGGACATTCAGGTCATAATAAGAGCTGCTGGGTGCTGCCTAGTTTTGAAGATTTGATCCCTAGCTGCCTATTGATTAAGTCTAATACACGTTCAGTTAAGAGGAGCTTTTAAAATTCTCTTCAGGAAAAGAGGCTGTTTCAGCTTAAATGCCCAATGCACAGCAAGAACTTAAAAGTGATGAGATCTTTCCTATTTTTTTCTGATGCTTTCTGTTATCTTCTCTATTTCATGGTAGTGAAGACACATTGTTCTGTAGAGAACATAAAAATATTTTTTGTGATTGCTGAAACCTTTCCTTTTAAATTGTTAAGCCATATAAAGCATTCTGTCAAATGTCTCTCTGAATAATGATGACCCCCATTAAAATGGTTACCGAGTTATTCTTCTGAGTTGCATAGCCTATGTACTCATGTTAAAAAAGCACTATAATTAACTTCATTTGTATTGGTCAGGCTTTGTGATTTCAGAAGGATTTATGGCTAAATGCGATTATACAAAGCACCAGATTGGAGGCATATGTCTTCCATTCAACTCCTGCGGATCTCACTATGGTCTAAAATTGAATTTGCAGAGCGAAAGTTTAAAGGCAGTTGTGAAGGTGGTCTGAGAGATTAAATTAAGTGTAACACTGAGCAAGACTGAGATGGGTTTGTAGCAGGTTTTATAAGGCAATGGGACATATTGGGTGTCTCAGAAATATGAAGAGGAGTTTTGGTAATTTCCATGTTTCTCTTCAGATAAGGATTTCCATATTTCCTCAAGAAAATATATTTAAAATTCATTCTCATGGCCTTCTTATCACTCTTTCACCTCCAAGCTTGAGATACTTTGTAATAGTAAACATTATGAGCATATGGTAAGTTTTCATATGTGCTAGAGGAAAAAAAAAGAAGTCTGTTCCTCAGTCTTGTGATAAAATCTTTATGGTGATTGGGTGATAAAAGAGGGGCCTTGTAATGTAGTTTGTTTCCCTAATAGGCATTGCACAATGGATGTAATTTCAGTCAGCATTTCGTTTACTACCAGTTCAGGTGCTTGCTTGGAGCTGTGAACTGTATTTCACACTAGCCATATTTTCTCAGTATTCCACAGATTCAGCAGTTTGTGAGCAAGTCTGTCACTCCAAGGGACCAGCATCCCTGCATACTGGCTGCACTCCCCTTTTTCCCTGGATAAGCCAAGTTTTGTGCTAGTTATATTACCTGATTTCTAGAGCTGTTCTTTTCAGAGAACTGACAGGCATCGATTGTCTTATATATTTGTAGCCTAACTCATCTAAGTTCAGAAAATAAATTTTGCAGAAGATTAAAAAGCACTTGTAAACTGGCATTTCAACATGAAGTCTGGTTCAGTGCTAGAAACCTTGTAGCAGAGCTCTTATAATCATTAGTACAAAGCCATCTTAATATGTGTGTCAATGAGAGGAAAATTGTGTATTTTTAATTTATTTCACATGAGGTAACATACATCTCTCTGCAATAACATTGGCTTACTGATTTCAGCAAGTAAAAGCCAGGTTTCACTCATTTCTACTCATCCTTGATGTTTTTCCAGTAATTCTGTTTTCTATTAGCTTGGTTAAAGCTTAACTACAGTGTTCACTGTAGTTTGGCCAAACAGCTACTCATGTAATTATCTTATTTCTGACATTATTCTTCACAGTAAGTCATAAAGGCCTATGAAGGAAATTCTGATTAAATGCTAGAGCTTTCTCCAGCAGTATAAAGAATGACAGATTGATTCCTGGTAGTATTATAAGCGCAGTAGACCTGAAACACAACAGGAGCCTGTAAGATCTGAGATCAACTTAGTGCCATCAGTTGAAATGAAGGTGTCTGAAAAGGCTTTTGAGGATTTGTGCATGTGCTGGGCTTGGTTTTTAAGATATGTGTGAGCTGTATTATGGATCAAGTAGCTTAGCATCTAGCTGAGACGGCGTGCCTTTTCTCTAGGGTTTGGTGTGGCATAGGTCAAGCAACACAAGGGCATGATCCCAGCCAAGGAAGTGTCCTTTCCATGTGGTATTTGAAGCAGGTGTGTCTTGCCATTGCCCCACTGATCCTGTATGCAGGAAAGGACCCTTATGTCCATATTGATTAATTAGATGGTATATTTTATTTTGAGAAGCACCTTTGGGTGTTAGTATCTGTTTACAGCTCCTTGTTCTTCCTGTGCTTTTACCACTTCATTTGTTTTCTTGAATCTCATCTCAGGCCATTCAGAGTGCCATTCATAGTTCAGTGTAGTAATTGTTCATTTGCATGAAACAAAATGATTACATGTTTCTGAGACCACAAAAAGTACTTCTTTATTCTCAGTACAATATGGGACTGAAGAAAATATCTTCATGTTTATTTTTGTTACGATCATGAAATTGTCATTCCAGTTGTCATTGAGTTGTTACTGATTAGTAGTTCTCTCCTCTGTTTCCACAAGAGTTTTTCCTTCAAGTGTTAGCAAGGTTTTATTCTTAGAGGACATTTGATATTTGACAGCACAAATTTCTCTGTGCAAGGGAGTTATATACATTAAGAAAATAGGAGGTGAGATTGCCCTTTCAGAATTTGAGATTCCTGAATGAGGAGGTTGTATATTTTATTCTGCTTTGGGCATTCCCATACTCAGTGTACAGGCATGTCTGTGAACAATATACATGTTACTGCCTTCTACATTCACTGTTAATCTGACATATATAACTCTGGCATGTATTCTCATTTGATAAACATCCAGTATTGATGCCACAAGAAGCAATAAAGTGCTACATCAATGAGGAAAAACAGCATGAACAAAATAATAAAATGCCCATCAACTTCATAATCTTAATGTCTTGTACATAGTTCTCATGACAATGTTAGAAATCTCTCCAGTTTTAATGAGTAATCTGTGCTGTCTTCTGGATTCACTAGAGAGACTTGGCTTAAAGCAAGTAAGTCCTTGAATTACAGCTTTGGTTCAATCTTACATTTTGCTCATACTATACTTGAAACATGCTTACATAGTAATAGTAAAAGGAGGAGAGATGAAGTGTTCAAGACAAATAACAGTAAAACAAAGGAGAAAAAAGAAAGCTGTGGCTTTTAGGGTGTTTTTGTGGTGTGTGGTTTTTTTTTTGTTTGTTTTTTTTTTTAATTATTGTTTGATTTGATTCTGATTTTGTAACAGAACAAGTCAAAATATGTATTAAGTCAAATATGTAATACAAAATATAAAAATACTTATAAAGTCAAAATATTTATTAACTTATCCATGGGTGATTAAAATGCAAAATTATGTGCAAATATTCCATGTAGACATACAGAAATGGAACTGGAGAAGGTCAGTTCCCCTCTTTCATCCATTGAGGTGAGGAAGGAACGCAAAGATCTATGCATTTACTCTGGATAAAAAGTTATTTTCATTTTTTACATTTCTGATTTTCTTGCATGCATGGGATATGGCTTCATTGCAGCATGTTCTCAGATACCATCATTTTCTTGATGAAAAAGTAAAGAAGTTGTAAGATGTTGGCAGACTTGGCATGCACAAAAATACAGTCTATAAGAACAGCTAAGGGATAGTTGTAGATGGCTACTAGTATCTGAGCTGAAATTATTAGGTATGAATGGTGATTGCAGCATGAACCCAAATGCAATTAAGAGAAAAAAAAAAATGGAGGTCATATGGTAGCAATTAAAATACTTGATATTGAAAGAGATGTCCAGATGCCTGCACAGCTCTCTTTAACACCGGTGTCCTGTAAACTGAAACTGAGTCCTCAGCTAGCTAAGCATGGTGTCACAAGTGAAATCTCTCAGAAGTTATGGCATCTGGATATTCCTGTGCCCATGGAGAAGACATAGGATAGTAATCATAATTTCTCTATTGGGGTATCTAAAACTTTCATGAAGATAGATTTTGGCTTTATTTCTATAGAAGGTCAACTTTGTCTCTATCATTTATATGGAGAAATATCAAGTAGCAGTCTTAATGAGCAGTTACTTTTTGATACCAGCAACTGTTTTAGTAGAAGTAAGGTAAACAGTGGGGAGAATTTCTGGGGGGTGGGCTGGGGTAGAAAAAGTAAATCCAGTAGTTTTCAGAGAGTATTGATGTGCTAAATTCACAGGTGATGAACTAGAAATAAAACTTCATATCACAATATCATACCTATAGCTCCTCAGGCCCTTCCCAAATAATCGTCCAGTCTTGTCTGAATATTTTATTGAAGAGTAAGGGAAATTTTAACCTTTGTTATATAACAGACATTACAAACAAGCTAAAGGCCTGCTAGTATAGGTAACACACAGTATTGTTGTATTGATTCTGACCGCCTTTGCTACACCCACCACATCCCCTATCCTTTAGCAATTTTCAGGGACAGATGACTAATTCTGATGAGATCCTTTCACTGAAATGACAATTTCACAGCTTCCTTTGGGACAGTCATGAGTGTGATGAGATTTTCAATCTGCAAACACCTATTGATTTGCCTACTAAAAACTTCCTAAGAAATCCCACCTGGGCAAAGAATTTCTCTGAACTTTATCATCTTCCCTTACAAATTCTTCAAAAGAATAATTATATTTTAAATAAAACTTCAGTAGTATGTTCTTGATGCAGTATGAAATAAAATTACCTAAGGTGGAATTGCAGTTATTACAATAGGCTTAGAATTATGCATAAAAATAGATTATCCGTCTATGTTTAGGATATATACATGTATTATATTATAAAAATGATATGCATCTTCCTGGGTTATTTTGTGGGCTTTGTTTAATAATTGGAAAATTGATGGTATTTCAGGGTTTTTATTCTGGTATCAGTTAATACAGATACAGCTTGTGCTGGAAAACCATTTAGCACCAAAGAAATATGTATTGGTCAAAAGGGTGCCATAAATTTTGAAGCTTTCTTGGGCCCCTCATACATCCCCAGGCAGAGCTCCATGCACTCCAGCTGGTCACTGATATAGAGGGCACAAGCACCTCCTTGTTTCCCCTGCATGTCCTTTCAGAAGAGCCTGTATCTTTCCATTCCAACACTCCAGTCATAGTAGCTGTCCCACTCCTATTTGTGATGCCAATAAAGGTTGTAGCCCTGCAGGTGTGTGCACTTCTCTATCTTCTTTTGTTCCCCATGCTACATGCATTTGCATAGGAGTATTTGAGATGGGCCCGTGATGAAGCTGACTTGCTGGAGTGGCTGGAATTCCTTTGTGCTCTTCTTCAGGTGCTCTCCTGCTGAGCTGTGATCTTTCTTCAGGCTCTGGGCATCTTTCTCTGGCTTTGGTATCAACCTGGTAGGAGTAGGATGAATTGAGGTTCCCCTCCCCTGGCAACTTTAGTTTAGATTGCATTAAGTAAACATGTGAATGAAAATGAGAATTAAGACTAGAACTGGGGTTTACTCATAACCACTGAATGACAGGTGCACTATGTACAGTTTTTGCTATGACCTCCACTGTAGGATGCTGTGCAGTATCCTTGCCCAACTTAGAGTATCAGTCCTTGAAGTGAAATGACAGCTGTTCTCGGAGAGGTTTTGAGCTGTATGGATTGGTTTAATATTTTGCTGCTAGTATTCAGAGGGGAGTTGGGTCCTGGAGTTGTGTCTGTGCACTCCCTAATGGATTAAAACAACACTAAATGGTGAGGTGTGGTTTTGCCAAACAGGGCAAGTCCCTGCAGTATGCTTGGAAGAAGATTTTGTGATGTGAGTTGCTAGAAGGAGTGAAGGAGTCAGAGTTGGAATGTTTTGTTTTGGGGTTGGTGTTCGTTTTACTCTGAGAGAAAGCCAAATTTGTATTCCAGTCTGAGCAGGGGAGATGAGATAGCAAACCTGAGCACTTTAGATGTAAAATTCTTCTATCAGTTCACTCAAAGACATTTAGATTAGACTGAAAGACATCTATCATGACATAACACTATATTAACACAGGAACAAATAGTGACTGTGATGTGTGTGTCATGGGGTGTCATAGTCGCAGACTGCTTGAGTGTCACAGCAGTCTACAAGCATGCGCTGAAGAAGACTGATTTTTTTTGTTGTTGTTGTTTTGTTTTGTTTTTTTTTTAAGAGAGAGGAAGCAAAATGCTTGTGTAATTCAGGTTTCCATCCTTCTTGAGTAGATGTCTCCTCATTTTATCCTATTTTTATGCTTTGTGTTGGCTGGGGTACCAAGCGATAAGACAAAAAAGCACTTAACAAATGAGGAAAATTAATGTTGAGTTAAAAAAATGTTGCTCAAAGCTCAGTAATGATTTGATTTTGAAGTTTTGTAGGACCCTCTCTAGTGCAAAAGAATCTGGTAATAAAAGAAATCTTTCTGTCCAAAAAGCTCTCTAGTTTTGAAGAGATGGGAAGACACAGTTCCAGAAAAGCTGTGAGGAAAGTAAATTTTTCTGCGTTTTCAAGATATCGTACAGAAGGTCACAGGTGACTGAAATAAAAAGTTGGATGATGCCTTTGCATGGGACATGAGTATCAGCTGGAGGGCAGAGGTCAGCGTTTTCATTTATTCTGCAGTGTATGACACTCCAACATACAATAAATTTTGTCTGAATTGATGTGAGGAAAAAGGTCATGAGAGGAAGTTTTAAAAATGGAAGCTTTTGATGGTTGCACCTCATTTTTTGAATCTGAGACAACACAACTATCAGAGTTAAAAGCTGAAATTCAGAGCTGCCCTACTTTGTTACTAGCACAAGGGCAAGCAATTGCCGGAAAGTAGCAAAACTAGCGAGATGAAGAGCAAAAGATAGGGAAACCAGTGACCTCTCTGAAGTTTGCCTTATTCTGATATCAAGAAGCAGTCACATGTGCTTCTTTAGGTTCCCTTACATTATCCTCTTATTACGTATGAAGAGATCGATGGTTTGTTACCAGTCCCAATTTGATGTGGATCCCCAAATCTGTACACTCTGTATTTTTGAAGTTATTAAAGACTGTGGTAAGTAGAATTATTATAGGATCTTTGTTTTATTTGAAGTCAGATAGCTATGACAAAGTGATGGCTTTAAACCTGTTTTGTGTTTACCTTGATTATCTGGGTCAAGTTAACTTTCTGGTACTTCTGAATGGAAATTTTGTAAGCAAAGATTCTGCTGTGCTAAGAGCATCATTGCAATTTTTATTTAGCATAAAAAATTGTGTAAGTACTGAGGGGGATATTTCCAAAACAAAGCATTTAAAATGAGAAAATTTAATAATTATGATAAATCTTAATCTTATATGTATGTGTGAGTCGCACAGGTTGTCTTTATAGCTTGTAAAGGTGGTTTGAATATAGCATCAGGGTGTGTATAATCAGAAAAGACAGTTTCTTTTTGCACTCCAGCAAACTAAAAGCAGTTAGTGTGGCTCTGAACCTGAGCTAATAAGCTCTGTGGAGTGGTGAATTATATCACTAAAATCATAGAACTGTGTTCATCATTTGTGCAATTTTTGATGGGCTCTCAGGGTAATTCATAGCAAGCTCTTGTCTGCCAGCAGCATATTATCGCTGTAGGCACAAGGCAAGTATTAACCACTCTGTATTCACCTCCGCAAAGCATGCAAGTTTTGATAACATTTTAAATGTTTGGAATGTTTCTGAATTTTTGGTGGAGAAAGAAAGAGGAAAATAGCAAGACTTAGGGTTTTATGACTTTCCAATTATCAGTTTGACAAAGATGTTTAGTCTTCAGAGAAGTATTTCTCCTGCCTCCTTTTCCTGTGACTGTTCTACCAGTATTTCCAACCTTAAGAATAGAATTTGACTGTGAAATTGAATAAGTTGCTTCTGTATAGCTTTAGTAACAAATAAATAATTGCTGAAAAAGGATGAAGCTTAAAGGCAAGAGGACGCACACACAAAAAAAGTGATAGATTCTGGTCTTTTCAGTGGGATTGTTCATTATTTGCTTGAGGTAAACTTGCCTTTTTCAAATATTTTGCTAGTTTCCACCTACCTCAGTATTTACACCACCTTTCCTTCTAGGCCAGATTGTGCATGTGATGCATGTTTACGGTAAAGGGTATTGCGGCTTTCAGTTCTCCCTTTTTCCTTTTGTGTCCAAACACTCTTTTGGAATTAATTTAAATTTGTATTAATGTTGTAAATTCAGTGTTGTTTAAAAAAAGGTTAAATGTATATACAAGGAATCCTGATGGAGCCACAGCTTAAGAAAAAATTAAGAAGTGTGAGTATTACCAATGTAGTGTGTATATCTACTATTAAATTTAGGGCTCTTCTGAACTGAGTAAGTTTCTTCATTTTTCCTCAGCTTGAAAGAATGTTCTCAACAGTAGGTCCCCTGGCTATATTAACTTCATTTATGGACTACTCTTAAATAGCAGTTCACTCATCAAACTTTCATGTTTCTTAGGTACTAAACAATAGCTGATCCTTTCTATTTGCACTTTTGTAACTGACAATGTGTGTTTGTTAAGAAAGCCTGTGTGCAGGGTACGCTTTTATTTTTTAACACAGTTAAGACCTACTTCTAACACACTTAACAAATCACTGCTATTGCATCTTATCGCACTTGACTACATCTTTTCGCACTTCAGCCTTTTACTGTACTGTTGAGTGTTTTATGTACTAAAATTCCTGACCTGTGTAGTGTGCTAGTATTTTTTGCCTGAACTTTACAGGTGTAAGCATAAGCATTCTCGTGAGACCTCACTTGGAGTATTGTGTGCAGTTCTGGTGTCCTCAACATAAAAAGGACATGGAACTGTTAGAACAAGTGCAGAGGAGGGCCACGAGGATGATCAGGGGACTGGAGCACCTCCCGTATGAAGATAGGCTGAGAAAATTGGGGCTGTTCAGCCTGGAGAAGAGAAGGCTGCGTGGAGACCTCATAGCAGCCTTCCAATACCTGAAGGGGGCCTATAGGGATGTTGGGGAGGGACTCTTCATTAGGGATTGTGGTGAGAGGACAAGGGGTAATGGGTTCAAACTTAAACAGGGGAGGTTTAGATTGGATCTGAGGAAGAAATTCTTTACTGTGAGGGTGGTGAGGCCCTGGAATGGGTTGCCCAGGGAGGTTGTGGATGCTTCATCCCTGGCGGCGTTCAAGGTGGGGTTGGACATAGCCTTGGATGGCATGGTTTAGTGGGAGGTGTCCCTGCCCATGGCAGGGGGGTTGGAACTCGATGATCTTGAGGTCCTTTCCAACCCTAACTATTCTATGATTCTATGATTCTATGATTATTGATCAGTTCTCATACTTTAGTTGTTTTATTTAATATGTCTTGCTGATTAAGCTATATAGTGTAGGACAGTAAGTTTGTGTGTTTCAGGATTTAACTACATTTGTCTTGATAGTCATAGAATTATAGAATAGATAAGGTTGGAAGGGACCTTATATATCATCTAGTTCCAACCACCCTGCCATGGGCAGAGCACTTCTCCACTAGACCAGCTTCTCAGAGCCCTGTCCAACCTGGCCTTGAGCGCTGCCAGGGGTGCAGCATGCTTTAAGGGTTTATTAGTCATGCTATAGACAAGCTTTAAGTATTTATTATCTTACTATATTGTACTTTTATAAAAACATAATTCAATACACCTTTAATAATGTACAAATTTACAGACTGAAATAAAAAGAAACATACACAAGTTTCATTAACCCACAGTTCTAGCTCACACAGTGATACAAGAGTGGTGGTTTTGAATGAAGTAAATGCAATTTTGGTATAACAACTAGGAGGAAATCACAATGTTTTACAACTGCCAAAAAAGGTGTTCTATTACAGTGCAGTTGTATTGTTATTTGCATGAAATTAAATCATGCACAGAATATTAAAGAAAACTTCTAGAGATTCTCTAAACCACAAATGTTGGTATGTAAATAGTAAAGGTTTGATGATGCCCAGCAGTGTTCTCATCTGTGTCACTTATCTCTTTCTGCAGAGATGAAGAAATGTGGTAAAAAATAAACCTAGTAACTTTCCTTGGACATTTTTTCAAAAGGAGCTCAAAATGGATGTTGTCTGTGGCCATGTAACTCTGTGTCTTTAATTTATTTGATTTTATAGTTTAAGATAAATTTTAAAAATCTGTTAAGAATAGAAAATTCTTATTTAAGAATTCCAAGTTCTTGTGAATGCAGTAGGCAAGCTTGGCATCTCTGCACTGTGCTGTTTTTATTGTTCCTAATTTTAAGAGTAGCAAACATGATATGAAAATAAGACTTCAAATCTTAAATAATATTCATGCCGATAGCAAGACAATATTGTGCTAATGGCTGGAGATCATGTAAGTAATAATATAATAGTTCATTTAAGATCATTGTTCTGTGATATGTAGTTTTTTGCCGTTTTCAAGTGCTTGATGAGAATGTTATGTGAGATATATAAAATTTATTAAGTTTTTCATTATTAATTCTGTACTTTTAATTGCATTGTAATGTTGTGATATGTACAAAGTTGTCACTTGGCTTCAAAGACCCAACTAGAAGAGCTAAGCTACAGCATATTTGGATTTATCTTAGTTTTATACAATGATAATATGCTATGGTCTGCTCATACTGGTAAATAAAATGTTCATTTTTTGCCCCCGAGAAAGTCTTGTGTCTTTACTGCAGAGGAAAACTGGCCACCTGCATTGCACAATGCACTATTATATATTCTCTTTTTTTGTAAATATGGCAGACATTTCTTTAATTGTCATTTGCATGCTTTCCAACTTCTCTTCCTGTATAACCATATTCTTTAGCTACCATCATTTGACCAAAAGATAAAGGGACTCTGAGAAATCAGTTTTAAGGAAGACCTTCACAGAATGGAATTCATCATCTTTCATTGATCATCTCGAAGGACTGCTATAGTAGTGAGAAACTAGGGATGGGAGTAAGAATAATTTGGGTAGAACAGGACCTGTGAGAGGACCTAGTCCACTCTCCAGCTCTAAGGTCAGACTAGGCTTATTTGGGCTATAACCAGTTGGGACATGAAAATCTCTGAGGATGGAGATTGCACAGCCTCACTGGAAACATGCTTCACTGCATGCATCTCCTTGGGGGGAAAGTTTCAGAGAATTGCTGCCAACACATTTATCCAGCCTGTAGAAAACTATACCTTCCCAGTGACATTGAAAATAGAGTCTGTGTCTAGCCGTAGGTTGTCCCTACAGCTCAGATACTGAACAACTGTGACATTCACTTTTAAAAGATACTCTTCAAAAGCTAACACCAAATCTTTTGTATCCTGGAATATTTTTGTTAAAAAAAATGTTATTTGCATTCATAGAATCATAGATTCATAGAATGGGTAGGGTTGGAAAGGACCTTAGGATCATCTAGTTCCAGCCCCCCTGCCACGGCAACGTTGCCTCATGCTAAATAGACTATGTTGCCCAAGGCCCTGTCCAACCTGGCCTTGAACACTGCCAGGGACAGAGCATTCAGCACTTCCTTGGGCAACTTGTTCCAGTGCCTCACCACCCTCACAGTAAAGAACTTCTTTCTTATATCTAACCTGAATCTCCCCATCCTAGTAGACCCCCTTCGCACACTGAAGGCTGCTATGAGGTCGCCATGCAGCCTTCTGTTCTTCAGCCTGAACAGACCCAACTTTCTCAGCCTGTCTTCTTACAGGAGGTGCTCCAGCCCCCTGATCATCCTCATGGCACTCCTCTGCACTTGTTCCAGCAGCTCCATGTCCTTATGCGGGGAACACCAGAACTGCACACAATACTCCAAGTGGGGTCTCACGAGAGGGTATATAAATATTTCTGGAGCTGCGTGATGTGTCATTTATTTTAGTGCAAACCTTTTAAGCTGTGCAATGTCTGGAAGTTGGAACAGTATTTCAAGACTGGGGTAACTTAGTAGGGAATAGGGAAGAGGTGAAGACCCTCTACAAGCGTCTTTAGTGATACACATATCATCTCTATGTTTGCTTGGAGTACCTGCAGGGTGAATGTCTATGTTCTCAGTGCATGTGTGAGATTGTTTTAATACCACTTCTCAAAAAGGCTTGTTTGCTATTTAATATCCAGAATGATCTAGGCAACTTGGAAACAACTCAGTGCTATAAAGTGTTCTTAGTAAAGTAATAATACAAATGAAAGAAAAACCTGTACCTCTTTTCCCTTCCCAACAGAAGTCCACTCTTAATTAGGTAGTGACCTCTGAGTAACTTACAGCAGCATTTCAATTAGTGGACTTCAGGTGATTTCCTTTCCACCTGGTTTTCTGAATGGTCCTGAGTAACTGCAGAAAACCTGAAGGACCTGCAAGTCAGGAAATGAAAAGGATTGAAGAGAAAAAAGGCTTCAAATGATTAGAGAAAACCAGAATTTGAAAGTAATTGATAAAAAGGTGCTGTTTGTATGCTTATTTATTATTAGTTCTTAGGTCCACTGAGGTTTTTTTTAGGGACTTGAATAATAAAAGAATCATGCATGAGCTACCTTTCTTGGATCATTTCAACTCAATCTCTGCTTCTACCCCTTACTAGCCCCCAAGTGTATGGTGTTTTTTCTTTTGAGATGACTGACTGTGATTCTTACCTGTTTCTGCAAACTGCTTTGATTACCCTGTACAGCGGTGAATTGTTACTTGAGCTCCCATAAAATGTGAGAGAATGTTTTAGCCTAATGTCCTCATAGTTCACATAACAGTGAAGTCTGTGAATTAATCTTCTTGTGTCGTATCTTATATGAATGCTGTGGTCTGTAGAGGAGTGTGTTCAACACTGAGGTGAACAAGCAAGAAGGATGCAGTGGTGCTCAAATATGCTACCTGCATTTAACTAAATACCACTGGACATGCATGCTGAAGGTCACCCTGCTCTTCCTCAGAAGAATGAACATTGAGCCTTAAAGGCTTTAAAGCTAGAAAAAAGTCTTTCATTCAGTAAGAACTCAGAAAATCCAAAATGGAGAATGAAAGGGAAGGGTTGTTTTTTTTTTGTTTTATAGCTAATGTGTCTGATAGGCCTTATCCATGACTTGGTCAAATAGCTCTTTGTTTGGCAACCTCTTCAAGAAGTCTAGGTTAATCTGCATAGTCTGATTTTACTCTCCCCATTACTGTAGATCATCCTGTTACCATCAAATGGGCTGTTGAATTCAGTTCTGCTCACTTAATGTCTTTCATAATTGTAACTGTGCATAATTCTAGCTTGAATACTTCTTGGTTTTAATATCAGCTGCAATTGTAAAGAAGTGCAGTTTATTCTTGGTAAGCGAAATGATAAACTAACTAGGTCCTGTAAACTGTAGCCTCTGTGTGCACGTACTGATTTCATCTGGGACCTGTTCTATGAAATGTCAGAGGTTTCCATTTAAAGCTCTTACAACCTAAGAGTTTTTTCTGGTATGGATAAAGGTTGTGAGCGTGTGAATGTTGACCCATGTGTTCATCAAGTAATTCTGAAGGGTTTCCTAGGACATTTTCCTGTGGCATGCTGAAAGTACTGCTTCGTTTCTAAAAAATTACATGAAAGAGTTCAAGAGAGAGGTACATTTGTCCAGTCCATCTGATAAGAAAATTAGTACCAGAAATTGCTGGTGTTACTTACGAGTCATTTCAATGAGTCATTGTCGTCATTATGGTGGTTCAACCTGTGTGGAACACCATCTTGATACTCGTATGCAACTAATCTGAATATTCCCTAATCTGCAGTTAGTTTTACAGTTGCTGATGGTTCTCTGCTGTACTGTGAAGCCCTGCTTCAGTAACACATCTTTATTTGATCCTCTGTCAGGCTTTAAAAATTTCCTGTAATTGTAAAGTTGAGATTTTAAAAACCAGCAGCTAGTGGATTATATCATGGAAGTGCTTGTTTAAAGTTATCTGAATAACATGGTGTGCTTTCATATTCCTTCACTTAATCAAAACATTCCTTGCTAAAAATATAGGAGATGATTTGTTAATGTCTGTCTTCAAATGAAGAATCCATAATACCATAATGACTGTTTCAGAAACACCTAGTTGTGTTTATACGTTGCTTTCATTAGGACCTTGCTGCAGTGTACTGGACTGCAGGCAGGAGTCACAGTACTGGAGTCCAAATGGACCAGTCTAATTGCTCGATTTGTCCCTAAGACTATGCTTTTTGGAATTTTTGTATATATGAACATAGATCATATTAATCTAAACCTTCACATCACAAGAATTTTCAAGGTGAAAGCAGCATAATCAAGGACCATGTTGTGTCTGTATTAACTAGTATTCCATAGCTTATATTTATTATGCCATATATGCAAAGAACATTTGTGCAGTGTTGTTTTCCCCTGCAGATTACTAATTTAATACAAGAAGGATTTTTCATTGGGTTTGTTTTGTAACTTGTTTTGTTTTGTTGGGTTGTTTTTTTTTTTTTTTCCCCATGGAAATGTCTGTTGGAGAGTCTTGCAAAAGTGACTGAAAACATGTGTGGCACATGGAGAGATGTTAAGCTTTAGAAAGCACCTCTTCTAATCTGAAGGAAAATTTAATTTTAAAAGGATTTTTCATGAGATTTTAACTTTAGGCATATAAAGAAATGGAAGACAAAATATGGGTGATTATGATTGAGTGATTAGATATTCTCTAAGAACAGAAGTAACACTGTTGGTATAGAAATAAGAAATGATATGGCAAATCTAGCTTTTAATTTGTTCACCAGGTTTTTGCATGACTCAGTGTTAGTTTAAGCTCAGTACAATGATCAACCAAACATGTGCCTGCATCAGTCTTAAAGATGGAAGTGGTAAGGATAAAGCACATGGTATTTTATTAAGCTCGCTGCTACTGCAATAAGCCCACGGCTCTTTGTCAGCAATCAAAGATTGATACTTCTTGCTTTGGGAAATGTAACATATTGCCCCATTCTGGCAAAGGAGAATATGGACTTGGGTGGGAGAATGTAATTTTTGAGAGAAGTTAATTTAAAATCAGAATTTAACAGGAATTCAACTTCCTGTCCTAAAGTGATAAAACAGTAACTGATATGGGATGCATTGGAAACAAAATTACTGGTGTAAATATCCTTTCAAGACTTGATTTTGGAGGATTATTTTATCTGGACAATTTTAAACAACATATAAAGGAAATCACTATGCATGTGGAGATGTATGTTTACGTGTTTACTGATTTGCCAGAGATACTATATCCTTGTGAAATTAGAAACTTACACAGCAGTATCCACTTTTAAATAACTGCAGAATAATCACTTGGACTAAAATGGCTGTTTTATCATTTTGTTCACTAATTGCTTCACTTAAGAAATAAATACTGGGACTTAGAGCATTATATATACCATTCAGAACCCCGCAATTCCAATTTGTCTCTCTGTTTCCTGTCTCAGTGGACTTCAGACAAAATTTCTCTGGTTTTGTGCTGTGCTAATGGAAGAGTTGAAATTGAATCTACTATAATTTATCTGCCAAAAAAAATGAGTTTTCTTTCAGTACCCCACAGTATTATTATGCTTCATGTAATGCTTGAGAGGAACAGGCTGACCTTACTCGTTTCTGAGTAAGAATGGCTAAACCAGACTTGTACAGAATGCTTTTCAATTTCCATGTGCTGCTTTCAGTTCTTGGTCCTTGTTCATGTTTTTTGGCAGAGGCCCAATTTGACAGCCACTGGGAACATGTGGGTAACTTTCCATGGACATGAGATAACCTGTTTGGTTATTTGAAGTTCAGTTTCACAATTAAGATCAGGCACTGCTGCGTAAACGTAAAAAAAAAAGAAAGAAAAAAAAAAAAAAAGAAAGCATCAGTACTGATTGCAGATAAACACAACGCAAACAAAAAGAAAGAGTATAGGACATATTTGAAATAATGACCATTATGATCTATATAAATTAATCAAATGCATCTCTCTGATTCTTAGTCTCTGGGTCTCAACCACCAGTTATGTGGAAGGAAGAAAGGGATGAATGAGGAGTTAAGTACTGCTAATTTGCGCTGAAGGAGCAGTGTATTTTGTACTGTTAAGACAGACCATCCTGAGTAGAACTGGAAATAAGCTTGCAGCAAAAGTAATTTTTGGAGTACCTGCAAATGGTATCCCTTAATTCTCTATTTTTTCAGGGACTCTTCTCAGAGATATATATATATATATGTATGTATTTGTGTTGTGAATCAGTTCCTCAGGTCATAAAATCTGAAAGAGTTTTTAAATAGATCCGTATCTTAGTGCATTGGTGCTCTAATTCATTTTAGAGGAGTGCTTTTGTCTGGATATGTGCTTCATCAGGATTAAAGATACTGACTAACTGAAAAGCTCTTGCTACAAACTTTTGTGTATAGATTTTATTATATGATTTATTTCTAGGTGGAAGACTTACAGATGTCTGCCACATCACAACAAGGAGAAGAAAATCAGAAATTGCATGTGTTGACCTTTGGGACTACTTTTGATGTTAATTGCAGGCACGCTCATTGTGATGGTGCTTAGCTGGGTAGGATGAGGCAGTACCCTCTCTTCTTCATTCTCTCTGTCTCGGCACATGCACAGGATTATTTGTGTCCTCTGCAGCACTTAAGTGGTTTAAATAAACTAGTATAGATAGAAACCTGTTAGGAAGGTGTTCATCTGACCTAGAAAGGGCACTGACATGGTGGTGGTAGTTTGAAGCATCTGTACCTCAAGTTGATATTTCCACAAACTTTTGCTGTTTCTTGCATCACTCCCCCTTAACCACCATGAAGTCCTACCCTGCCTCACATCACGATCACGTCTGTCACTTCTTACACCGTTACCTGCCATGGCACACAATTTTTCTTGTCATGACTCATAGTTCCTCATGGCCTATTTGATGGGAGAAACTTCAGGCAGGAGTCTGATCAGCACCTTCATCTCCCAGCTGCCCTAGATGTTTAAACTCTGGATGGCTTTTTCTCACTGCCTTGAGGAACTTAGGCAAAACCCTGTTTTTTTCCTGCCTTTTTCTTGGTTTTACTATGTTGTTTACAAAATGTCTGTAGTTTCATTTGGTTCTCAGTTGCTTACCAGCCCTTCTAAATATCTATCTAAATACAACAGAGCCAGATGAATAGAGTTACATGAGTGAATTTTCTGAAGGCCCTGAATAAATTAGCCAGAACACTTGGTGGAAACAGGTTAAAACCACTTTAATCACTCGTGGATTGTGCTGAAATGGAATGAACTTAATAGATTTTATGTTAAAAATCTTGACACCTATTAGCCAAACATCATCTTTTTGTTCTCCCTACTTTTCTTGACATCAGAATGTTGCTATAATAGAAGTTGTTGCCAGTAAAGTGTTGTTAGTAGCAATGCACCATCAAATTGTAGCTTGAATAATTACAACAATCAAACAAAACCAAAATTGATCACTGTAGCCATCTGCATTCAGGAGAATGCATTTCCTTGGGCGACTGTACATGGGAACACTTGGAGATTGATGGGGGTCATTTGTCACTTAATTGTTGGATTGCCTTTTCTAACTGTGTATGGATAATATTTATTGTAACCATATAGATTTTAAAGTATTTGGAAAATGTTTTGATGCAAACTGGTTGCTTGAACTAGGCAGGTAGTAGTGAAATGCAGTCACACAATAGACACATTATCTATTCTAAAGACTATGACATTGAGGAATTTTAGCATATTTAAATTACAGTGATTTTAAGGCATAAAGTAAAAGAGAAGATCAACTTCAACAGTTAAATTTACTTTTTTCTGCAGCCAAGGTAATTTATTTTCTTAACTTGATGACATTTTAATTTTCTGAATATAGTCATGGTTCCTTGGACATGAATATAGTCATGGTCCCTTGGTTAAAATGAATTCTAGCAGAAGATAGCAGAACTTAATTGCAATTGCATAGCAGCTGTGGGTTAGTACAAAGTTACAGTGTCTTCTCTTTACTGTTCCTCTAAAAGTTATAATGAAACTGCAAAGCTATATATGGGAATATAGTAAGAATACTGACAAGGGTTTCTATATCCACTGTACCCATTTTTTGTGTGCAAATTTCATGTGTTTTAAAGAAAATATCTGACTTTTAAGTGAGATAACACCTATGCTAGTATGCTGGTGTGCAGCTACCAGGAATGACTTAGGAATTTTCTTGGGCTCTGAGGTTACATTGTTACAAATAATAACCTCCTTTTTTACACTTTTGAAGAAAAATGCCAGCTTTTGTTACAAGCTGCTACTCTGCCTTTTTTTCTGAAATAAGGCACTTGTTAGGCTGCGGCTGCTGGTGTTATTCTCTAGAAAAGTTTCATTTAATGTTGTTTACATCCAAAAATAATGTGATTATGGGGAAATATTCTGTTTTTCTCTGATTATGGGGAAAGGAAATGTTTACTTTAAAAACCTCAGTCAAATGAGTAGAACAGTTTCAACACAGAAAAATAATAAAGACTTGCTACACAATGACTGCCCCTGTTGTCAAATTTGAAGCAGGTGGGTGGAGTGGCAGTTGTTACTGACATTCAGCAATTCAGTAAGATCAATTTGTTACCATGACTTCAGGTTACTTTGGTGACCTTTTATGGGTCAGCCTCAATTAGGCTGGAAACTAAAGATGTTGAAAAATGGAGTATTTCCTATGTTGATATGAGAAATTGTATGGCAGGCATGCTAGATCATTGCTCTGTGATTTTTGGAGGTTGATCTCTGAAGGCTGAGGAGGTCAGAGTCTATCTGAGCAGTAGTCCGTGCCGTATAGTGGTGACTCTCACAAGATGACATACTTTAAGCAGAATTGTCTCGTTAAAGGAGAAATAAAAAGGTAGTTCATTCTCCATGAGCGATCTCAACCTTCAAATTGTCTTTCTCTGCTGGTCCTGAAAATTGCTTTTGTGTATTTGATCTGAAAAGCAGATCTTTTCAGGAGTCCTCTATTGCTTTTGACAGAATGTATGAGGATAGCGAGTTTTATACTTGTATTTGCAATCTGCTTTATACCCTCACTAATCCATATTGGCATTTAATCTAAGTCTGTCCCTCTTTCTGTGCCATGTGACCTGATTTGCCACAAGTAGACAGAAGGATCAGGACTCCAGCAGCAAAGCCTCAAAGTAATGTCTCTGAGCATCCCAGTTCTTTTCACAGATAATCACTTTAGACTTAATAACTTTCCAGATAACCTGTAAAATGTCCCTTGCCATTCCTCTTGTGGTTATGACAGTTATCTGTATGGGGTATAAGTAGATTATTGAAAGGATTGAGTATCAGTAGATGCTGTGCCTTTTGGTTTTAAGATTGATACTGTTTATCTGAAAATATTTTCAACTTCATAAAATTAGGAATATATGAAAAAAAATAATCTGCATTCTAAGATGCACGGGCTATGTGTCTCAAGAGCCTTTAAAGAAGTGAAATACTATATTTAGATTCTGTGGTACCCAGGTGAATAAATTTGGAAGATGCAAACTTCACGACAGTTCAGCAAATGAATTATTGAAGTGTTGATTTATTTTTTATTTTTTTTTTTTAATCCTTCTTGCATTTTATCTTAGTTTTTTTCCTCAGCAGTTTGGTTTCGGTGTTTTTTGGGTCCTTTTTTTTTTTTTTTTTTTTTTTTTTTGTGTGTGACAATCAATGAAGTATTATTCAGTTTTTCAAGCAAGCTGGGAAAGTGAGCACCTTTTAAATGCCTCATGGTAAAAAGTTCTTCAGTCATCTGGGGGTGGGGTGTAAAGGAGAGGGTAGAGATAAGACACAGGTTAAATGAGAAGTTCCAGTTAGATGCAAGATTCTCTTTATTTTTTTATAATTTTTTTTTTTTTTTTTTAAATCAGAGGAGTGTTTAAACACTGGAAAAGAGGCCCAGACAAGGAAGAAACTCCATTCTTCTAGATTTTCAAGCCTGACTGGGCAAGGCCCTGAACAACCTATTTGCTTTGAACTGTGTTGAGCAGGAGGTTGGGGTAGATGATCGTTAAGACACACAGAAATGGATTAATTCCCCACAAGTTTTCTTTTGGCCAGTACATTAGTTGTAACACTGGCAGTATGCATAGATAGCATGTGGATGTTGTGTGTCTGCTAAATAATAATTTTCTTCTAAATATTAGTACTAGATTCAAAATGATTCTCTAAATTTCGAGGTCAAAAGTGAAAGTGGGCAGTGAGATTGCAGAATAATCTGTTTATCTGTTATATTGATATCAAGCTCCTGGAGACAGTGCTTCACCTAAACCCACATAGTTGGTGACTAGGACCTGAAATACTACTAAGGAAAAATGTTTATAGCAGTTCAGGATTCTAAGGGCAGATAACTGTGAAAAATTGTGTACCCTTCCTCAATATTTTGAAATGCAATTTTGAGAATAGCATGAGAACCTGCATATAAGTTCTCATTTGGGCTAAATTGAGATAACATCTGTTTATCCCAGTTGAGGATCTGGCCCTGTATGGCCTAACATGGTCTGAAGAGCAGCAGGCACTGGAGCAGAAAATTAATGTCATTGTGTCATTCTCAGCCAGTGACGGGGAAAGAGCAAATGGTAAACACAGCCTCTTGAATTCCCAAGCTTCTTTCATGAGAGTGCATTACAGAGCATTAGATAACCACACGGGCTTTTTACGCATCCCTTTCTGGAGGGAAAGCATTTACATGATAGATGAAAATATGGCTTTCGCTTACCCTTTAGTGGAACTGAGATGAGGTTTATATATTGAAAGAATGCTTTTAGTACAGCACAAAAACTTCTTGAAATATCTGAGGAATAAATAATTTTGATATGTTTCCATTTTCTGGATATCTGAAATAGCCTCTTCACTACCAGTTTCTGTAATGTAAATAAAATTAGTTCAGTACAGCCTGTCTTTGAACTTAAATATTGTGTGGCATAGCAGTTACAATGCTGCTGCTGTTGTTTACACGCAGGTTTAACCGCTCAAAGTAACTATCAGTTCATGTGTGAATAGGAAATGTAGAAAACCAGTTTGTTGGTGATGTTCAGTGTTAGTTCTTTGAGGACCTAAGGGATACTCACATGCAAGATAGGCTGGCTACACTGTATAAGTCTATATAGTTAAAGCAGCTGTGACTGAGTTGGTAACATAGGAACATGGGGAGGGTTTAAAGCTTATTTTTAAAAATCCACAAGTTTAGAAGCAAGAGGGGGGTTGCACTTGGGCTAAGTATCAGCAGTAGTTAAACAAAAAGTATTTTTTCTATGCATTAAATTTTTCACTCATATTTGGAATCCCTTTATTTAGGGTGGTATGCTTCAAAGTTTTTTCAGTAGAAAGATAATTGGAATGGAAGAACTACTTCAAGATTAATTTAATTCCTTTATCCTATTATATGAATGCTGTTGGGTCAGCAGCTTGATATCAGATTTGGGGGGCTATATTTGCTAAAAAGATGCAACTGCATTTTTAGCATGAATTCTATAGTTATGATAACTTTTGTCATTCGGCATAGATTTATTCATATAAACTAGTGAGTGCAGATAGGCAGGCCTGTGCCAATGTTGACAAAGTTTAAGTGGAGATCTTTCAATTTATTTTTCTATTTTATTTTATGTTTATGTTGGCATTTCACTCAACTGTAAACAGAAAGTCTTTCTTTTTCAAAGTAGTTTTCTAACTTAGATTAACTGTCCATGAAATTTATAAATTAGAGTTCTGTGAATAACTTTTTCTTTACTGCATTCCACATACTTCTTGCATACTGCACTTTTTGGTCATTTAAATTGAAAGATGACTGTAGGGACCCATATCAATAAGATGGAAACAATTATTCATTAGCTTGCATTAGTTCTACTGCACATTGCTTTTCTTCTCATCTTTCTTCTCGGTACTTTCTTTAAATATTACAGGGAGGAAGGAACATGCCCAGAGTGGAGGAGGGTAATTGTGTTTCTTAAAGAAAAAAGCCCATATGCTGAGTTAATACTTTCTGTTTCTGAAACTTTTTCTTGCCTGTATTTCTTTTAGCTTTTCACAAACTACAATTAATTTTAAATGTCCTTACTAATTAAGAAAGACAATTCCTGGGTAAGTAGCAGGTTAAGACTTCTATTTCTCTACTTTTCACTAATTTAAATATGAAAATATGAACTGTGTGTGCCAAGAGAACTGTCTGTGTCCAAGAGCCTGTCCCATGCAGATGTTACTGCTTCAGAGAATCAGAAGTATTATACCTAGACTAATTTTATTTTACTTTAATTTTACTTCCACTGGAAAGTAGCTTGTGGAAAGAACACAACAATTGAAGGAAATATTCTGTAAATAGCTGTGGTTGATAGCAAAGGGGTTTATCTGGGGAGGACATAGAAGGTAGTAAAGGGGCTTATCTGGGGAGGACATGGAAATAAAGTCAGCATCGTATATCTTCTAAAACTGATTTCTGACTAACTGCTTAATTTGCTAGGGTTCACCTTGTGTTGTGAATTAATGACATCTGGATTAATAAATACTGGTATAAGTACATACTGTCAACTTGATTTTTGTGGTAATTTTGAAAGGATCTAGGCAACCTTGTTAAAATACTATAATGAAACGAAGCATAGTTTTTAATCAGTTCAAATGCATGAAACATTATACTCCAAGTTCTTTGTAATGCTAATTGACTAGAATGAGAAGCAGTGCTAAGATGAACTTGGATTTTCAAAGTGAGAAGTGTCTTGTTGCTGTGAATTGGTGGGTGAGAAGTCAAACCTTTTAGTTGTAGATTTAGTTTTCAAGGTTATGATTCAAGAAATCATTATCTGTAACAAGAAGAATGGAATTTACATAGCTTTTGGATTAGATAGGCCATTAAATAGCTGAAGTATATTAAAGGAAAATGCTTGAAATGTGCAATGAGTCTGAAATTCTTAAGATGCTTATTTGCATAAAAATAAAAACAGGATTTTTTATGAACTTGTTTGCTTTTAAGATTTACTCATATGACATTTCCTTTGGATATATTTTAGATTGTATTTATTTTGATGGCTTTTTTTTTCTTTTTTTTTTTTCCCCCCAAATACTGGGTTATAGTGGAGAGAACACAAGGTATAGTAGAGAGAGATTTCAGAGATCCAATCTATTTCCCTGTGTCAGAAAAGATTCTTAAAATCTAAGTAGGAAAACAAAAAACTAGGAGTTTTGGCTTGGAAATGGGGAAAATCTGTATATCTTGCTGATTTATCTGTAGATGGTAAACATTTTGAAGCAGGACCATCCAGTGGTATGGCATTATAATAATATTGTATTTCCTCTTCCTAAACCTGGTGCCTGTAGTAGTGCCTGGCCACTGCCGATGCTCTGTAGGGAGAATTTAATGCGTTCCAGAAAGGGGAATTTGTAGCAGTCTGTGCACTCTGGTTAATTTGCCTGTTTGCTAATTTACAAAAGTACTGCAGAAGTAGGTTTCTTGAAAGTGTTTGCAAGGTTATTTAAACTGCAAAGTGAAGTTAAAATATAGAGTACTAGCTTTGAATAAGTAAATGTGCAGTGGATGTAAAATACTGGCCTTGGAGTAATGAATATTCAATGTGAAAAATACCTGTTTCTTACATCTGGTGACAGCATTTCAGTACAAATTCCTACTGTAATGAATGAGGAACAAGTTTCATATAGATGAACTTTAAAACAAACTTTGTTGCTGAAGCTCCTGTTATTTTCTAGAGAGAAATATGTTGTGATAACTTAAATCTTTCCCACCTTTTGCTGTTTGTGATTTGACATTGTAGGTCATTTTAATTCTTATGTAATTTTTGTACTTGTATCTGCTTAGAAGCCAAATGGGATGAAAGTATGATTCATTAGTGCTTTCAAGCATGAGAATCAAAAGCTCCTCAGAATTTAAATCTGAGTGCTCTAAATACTAAACATAATTAATCTCATATGAGTGCCAGAAACTAGGAAGCTTGAATGTATTAATTATACATAAAATGTCTTTCATTGCAGTCAGTATATGTCAGGTGACCCAGATGTTGCTGGCATCCTGAGCAATCTCAGGACATAAAAACCAGAAAAATGTAGAGGAAATGGGCACTTGAGTGTTAAGAGAAAAGAGATTGGTTTGGTTTTTTTTTTTGGTTGGTTTTATTTTCTGTTTGTTTGGTTGTGGTTTTGTTTTTGTTTGGGGTTTTTTGGGAGGAGATGTTGTTGGGTTTTGTTTGATTTTTGTTTTGGTGGTAGCGTTTTTTTTTGGACACTGCTTCCACAGAAGTACAAATAACCTGTTTTCTGGAGTCTCAGCATGACACGTAATGTACAATGCTCGGGTCTAATAGCAGTTGTCCTCGCTGCAGCTTATAAAGTACCAGTAGGATTGAATGACTTTCTGCTCCACGGCCTTATCCAAATACTTCAGTATATCATTTTCAGTAGCTGCTGCAGTGAGCATTTCTTCATCACGTCGTTTTAGGTTTCTAGGGCTCAGTTGTGCTTTTGCATGCAATTTACGTAATTCTCTTGGTTTCCAAGCTGCAGGAATATACTTTGCTCTGGAGGCATTGCAGCAAATTAGTTTTCTTAACCTAGGTGTAGTTTTCCATGACCTCTTAAGGGTTGGAAGAAAGCGCTAGAAAAGGAGCCTGTTGTGTTTAGAAAATGGAGATTTACTGAAAATGATAGGTTAGCTGTTGGCTTGAGGAGATGGACCTTGAACAGGGCAGCACTGTGGGTCTGAGCAGGTAGAAGAGGCTGCAGAAACAAATAAGGAGGGCATGAGTGTTTGCAGTGAGAAGGTCTGGGCTAAGCCTGTGTGGGAGGTTTTAACAATGAGCTTAAAGACTCTGGAGCCTGCAGGTCCACTGTGCTCTCAGAAATACATGCTGTTGCTTTGGGCATAAGAAAAAAAAAAAAAAAAGTAGTTATTTTGTTAATATCTTTGGGGCAGTAGAATGCAATTTTGTCTCTACTGATGAGCAGCCTTGTGCCTGCCTTGGAGAAAATGTTGCAAGTTCTGATCATTTTTATTTCCGAAAGAACAGAGGTTATTTAATTAGTTTTTTTAAATACTGAGGAATAATGGCTGTGTGTTTTACAACCCTCTTGAGTAAAATGAACATCTGTGGAAGTAAATGTGCAAGCAGCGATCTACTTTTAGTATATTCAGGATCACAAGGTGAGAAATCTCAGGGGGTCAAGGACTATATTCTAATTCTAGAACATACAATTCACACTTCAGATATCTAGTTTAATTTTTATCTTTCCATGCTGCAGAAGTTTGCAGAAGGCTGTAAATGTCAGGTGGAACTGCTAATGAATGAGACATGATAATGCTAAGAGCATGGAATTTAATCCTCAATCCTTCAATCACACGCCCTACACCCCCCGCCAAACCTAAAACTTTGGGTATTTCATCTCCAAAATTATTTTACATTGATCATTTAGCCATGTAATATTTTTTCCTTAGAAGCTGTATGTGTATAAATTAAATAGATATAATTGCAGTTTTAAATCACATTTATAAATGTAGTTTATGTAAGTGTATGTCTCATACTGCTGCTAGGGGGAACTTGGAAAAATGTCGCAGAGTATTCTTGTACAGAAAAGCATTTCATTATGTGAAGCAAGAATTCCAAGGAATAAAACTGATTCTCCATTAGGCTGTCACATTGATCTCCACATTGCCAAAATAGTAAAAGTAAAGCTGCCCCACAAGCTTGCTGATGAGACTGAGAAAGACCCAGAAACATAGTAGAAAAATTCATTCCAGATTTCTGCATCTGCCTACTGCGCTTGCCAAGCTATGCCATGTGAAGGCTGGAAATTAGCTTCAAGAGTTGAACATATATTTTTCTTTCTTTTTTTTTTTTTTTTTTTTTTTTTTGGTAGAAGGAGAAATTACACCATTGAATAAATAGTCAATATCAAGATACTCTTTAAAATTATGTAGGTTCAAGAGTACAGTTTAATTTTAAATTCTAGTGATATTTTGGGGGAAAGCTTTTTTTCTTGGGGATGATACAGAGCCTAAGGAAAGAGGAATCCAGCACTGAAGCTGGAGTTGAGTTGAAGCTGAAGCTTAAGTACTTCTAAATTTAAGAACACTCAGTATCTTCAAAATGGTATTAAATATGATTTTTAGAGAGGTTAAAAAACAACCAGCAAATGCTGCATGCAAAGGGTCCTTTTACTGAAGCAGAAATTTTAAAGCTTTTCGTTAAATTTCTCTCAAGGAGGTGGATAATGACAAAATTACTCTTTATTTCCTATCCTTACTTATTTTCCTTAATCACCGATTACTAACTATGGGTAACGGCACGGCTCTTAGCAAGATGAAACTTCTGCATGATCCAGTGCAGCCTCTGTCACATGCAACAAATGTGTTTTAATCTAGGTGTGTTTAGGTAACCTGGGGATGTCTGGTTCCATTTGTCATTTTGTTTTTCAGAATAAAACCTAAGCAGAATGCTCAGAGAACATAATAGAAAAATTTATCTCCCATCAGGTCTACCTCCAGCCTCACATGACAAAATCTACAGCCCTTATTCACATAGTAACTCTAAGT
The DNA here is from genome assembly GCA_039720435.1 of Amazona ochrocephala. Classification (NCBI taxonomy): domain Eukaryota; kingdom Metazoa; phylum Chordata; class Aves; order Psittaciformes; family Psittacidae; genus Amazona; species Amazona ochrocephala. The sequence continues at coordinate 45,187,122 of CM077881.1, read as the reverse complement.
ACTGTTTCTTTTGCCGATGCAGACTGTTCTAAGGAAATACTTCTCTTATAGTTATTTGTCCCAATTTTTTTTCTCATGTACTATGTCATACTAGTGATATTTTCAGTTCAAAGTTAAGAATAAAAGTTCTGAATTTTAAGGACTCTATTTGTTAACAATAAAATTGTTGTTAAAATAGCTGGCAGCATCAATACATCATATGTCTTCTGTGGTACTTAATTCATTTAATACAATAAAATGAAGAAAATAGATCTTAATAGATAACTGACTTTGTGGAGTGTAATTCTGTATTTTCAGTTCGTATACATAGGCTTATATATTTGCTTTCAATAGTCATTCTTCACAGTCATATTCATATAGTCATATATTTGCTTTCCATAGTCATTCTTCACATACCCTTTACAAGCAGTCCACAAATCCACATGCATTTTTGAGAACTGTTAAAAATGGTTGTTATGATATTGTGCCATTTGGAGTGGTATAATTGTTCTGAAAGCGGTAACTGTTGACTAATAAAAAGTAAATTAAATGTTGCTGAACTATTTCTGCCATGGAACTGCGCAGAAAAGAAGGCCTACTAGGCAGTAACCCTCTAAGACATTTCAGCGGGTTTTCCCATCCTGGCATTTTGGCTAGTAGCCTGTAGCTGTTGCCAGATATTTGATTTCTATAGGGATGCTGGGGAGGGACTCTTCATGAGGGACTGTAGTGATAGGACAAGGGGTAACGGGTTCAAACTTAAACAGGGAAAGTTTAGATTGGATATGAGGAAGAAATTCTTTACTGTAAGGGTGGTGAGGCCCTGGAATGGGTTGCCGAGGGAAGTTGTGAATACTCCATTGCTGGCGATGTTCAAGGCTGGGTTGGACAGAGCCTCGGGTGGCATGGTTTAGTGGGAGGTGTCCCAGCCCATGGCAGGGGGTTGGAACTGGATGTTCTTCAGGTCCTTTCCAGCCCTAACTATTCTATGATTCTCTTTACTGAAGATTTTCAGTGAAATATTACAGACTCTGAAAAGCCTGAAAGAGAGGCACCAATTAGCAGCTGTTTTCTAGGTTCTCTAACAGCATTCAGTACTGGTGTTTCTTAACCTTCAGTTTTGTTACTGCATTCTGATCAGAGCGCTTGGTCTTATTGTAATATTTTTCTCTAAATAGAAGTTAAATTCCTTCTTAAAAAGCAAATATAAAATAAATAAATAAACAAAAATCCTTCAAACCAAAACAAACAAAACCAAACACAAAACAACCAGCAAAACCCCAAACAAGCCACTTAAAAGTCGTATGCTTTGTATTTGACTGTTACATATACAATACTCTGATATTGTCTGGAGTCCTAAAACTCCTATTCCTTCAAAATGGCGCATGAATTTTAGAACTGCAGATACCTTGAAAAAACTTTGTTGCCTGCTTTTGCTCTACTCTACTGAATTAAAAAGAGGTGTTAAAGGTCTGTATGCAGCATTTTTTACTATATACTAATGTCATTTTCTGCTACTGAAGGTCTGTCAGTGCATATATGGCTTCCTGAGAGGACAAATAGAACCTCCCTGTGCTGCCATTTAAGATTGGTTGCAATAACTGTAAGGAGCTGAGTGAATACTTACTTTCTTTTTTTTTCCTTGAACTGTGCCCTTATGAAGCTCCTTACAGTAAATAATTCAATAAAGCAAGAAAATATCCATAATCCTCCTCCCATCACCTAAAAAAGAGGAAAAGGTAGGACTGTTTTGCATCTTTGCAATGAAAAACACCCCATCATACTATCATTGCTATCTTGATGTGAATTAGTATGCAGATAAGGCACTGTTTTCTGGCTCTGTTTTCTGACCAGTCCTGGTTAAGGTCCATCTCCGTCAAAATGCGGTCTAGACATGGCTGGATTTTGCAGCCAGCAATCTTGTACAAATCGTATGTACAAAGTACCCTTAATGGTTTTCCATGGGGTACATGAGTTTTTGAAGAGTTCAAGCAACAAGTGAGCAGGGAAAGTAATTTGTAGATTACCGAATCTAATAGAATAAAAATAATCAGCAGTATAGAAAAAAAAGTAAGTGCTGAAAATGCCTGGATGATGGGGGAATAGAAATGCTGCAAAAGGAACATCCTGAAATTATTTTCTTAAATTGAAGTCATATGTGTGCAAATTATTTTTTAAAGGTCTTTTCCTAAAATTTTGGGGGGTGGTGGTGATGTTTAGTGTGGGTTTTTTTTTTTGTCTTGGTTTTTTCTTTTTTTTTCCTTTTTTTTTTTTAAATATTAATAGATTAGACATGTTTCCATCCCTATTTTTGTAGTGCAGAGTTTGTTTTGTTCTTCTGCTTTACTCTGATCCCAATTAGTCTCTAAGATCCATCCTTATTCAGCCTTTACAATTCGAAGTTGATTGGGCCAGATTCTGCATTTAGTTTTACTTGGCTGGATTGCAATGAGGTGTGACTTCTTAATCACTCCATTGTCTTCATGGTAATTAATACTGTTGCACTGGTGCTAGTAGTTTTATCATTTAAGTGATTTTGGACTTGCATTTTGTACAGAGTGAGCCTCTACCTCTTTGTGATCTCTTTTCTTTTGACGTACTTTTGTGTTTTCTTCATGCCAATAGAGACCTGTACATTCCATCTAGCAAAAATGCTCTTTTTTTTCTTCTAAATTCTTCTTTGAGCCTACTGCCATCAGGAAGCAAATCTCAGGGCTGAAGATCCAAATGCAATTGGGTGGGGCTGTTCCAGTGTGTTTTCTTTGAATTTACAGCAGCAATCCTTCTCTGTGTTTGTGTCTTGTTATCTGAACTGTGCTGTGTAGTAGAGAAAGCTCTCAAGGCTAACTCCTTTATTTGCTATATAATTAATTTGCATTTATTAGTCTGTGTAAGTACAGTTCAGAAATTTCTTTGGGTTTATGCTTGACTTGTGCAGGGAACAGAAAGGGATGCATCCTTTTTTGTCTGATATTTGATAACTCTGTTCTAAAAATATCCTTGGTAGTTTAACCTAGATAGATAGGTAGATTCTAGGAATAACATAATATTATTGCAAAAAAAATGGAACTGCAGTCAGATCACCTCCCTGAGAGTGCAGGTCATTATTAAATAGAAAGATTGAATCCAAATTTTAGATTTATTTTTTTGCACTAAGTAGAGAACTTGGGCTGTTGTTTTGCATCACTGGTAGCTGGTGCTTCTCTTATGACTGGTTAGAAGTCTTTAATATGTAGGTGGAATTCCTCACTTTTAATATATCTCTATTTTGATAAAAATGCAGCGTGTGTTTAAATGATAGAAAGCCAGTAACATAACAGCAACAGAATAATAAATGGACTAAAGCTTCAGCCGCCTTCCCTGTCAGCCTCAATATGCTTTAAATATGAGTTATGTCAGTGTATGCTAAGAGATGGAACTTTTAAGTTTCTTGAGGATTATTTCTGTCACCCCAGGGGTTCATCACCCTTGCGTCAGTGCTTCCTTGTGTCTGTTTTTACACAAATGTACGAGGCACGTGTGATGGGTGGTGGTGTGGCTGGGTGAGGCAGCTTACAAAAAGTGATGTAGGTGTGTTGCGCTGCACAGAGCAGCAGCAATTCCTGTGGAAGCAAGTGCGCAGGTCCTTGAGGCAGGAGGGCCATGCTAGGGCTGCTAGCATTGGCGGATATCATTTGCCATATTGCATTTCGTGTGTGTATTGCTGCACATTGCCCAGATGCGTTGTGTCAAGTGTTTAATGATTTTTCACAGTGTTGTCCATAGATTCTGCCCCAACATAAGACCTTCGGACTGGAGAGGCCATCAGGTGACTGCCCTTGCAGCTAGCTGTGCAAGATAAGCTTTCTGCACGTTAATCAAGATGGTCTCAAATTGAGTAGGTAATTTTGTTCCTGTATTTCCTACAGTGAGGAAGTTGTGAACACACTGCTTCAAACTACCTATGGCTCTTTTATATACGTTTATACTTCTGCTTTTAAGTTTCATTTTGCTTAGCTTACCTTGTTTGCCCTTCACACGGTCTATATGTAGAGGGTAAAAACATATTTTCATGGCCTTCATTTTGCCAGATTTACGAAGTTAAACCCACCTTGCCTTGTGTTGTTAAATAGCCTCTAGGTATTTCTCCCTCCCTAATTCTGTATTCTCTTCATCTCCTGTGCACTTAGAAAAAGATTAATTTCAAGTAAACAGGCAGGACAAAAGGTCGTGCTGAAGATAAGACTTCATGTGTTACTCAGGATCTAAGCAGTCCCCTAGCTCTACCTGAAACAGTAAATTTGCAAAATGGACTTTGCAAAAAGTAGAAAAGCTCATGATTAAAAAATATTTAAAAAATGAGTCATACGTAAGCAGTTTGTGAAAATGGGACATTGCAATGTAAAAATCACGCAGTTGGCATGTGTTGCTGTACGTGTGTGAAGAAACATTAACTTTTTGGCGTTTGAAATATGATTTAGTATTTTTTATGATTAAAAAAAGTGTCATATTTAACTGTTGTGCAAGACGCAGAAACAGCTGGAACTTCTGCTCAGCTTTTACTTTCTCTGTTTTTACTATTTTTACAATCATATAGTTTGATCATATTGACTCATTATTTTGGATTTGATTTTGTGGGTTTGGTTGTGTTTTTTTTTTTTTTTTTTTTTTTTCCTTTTTTATTCCATGGTAAATCTAGATTAATTTTTCTCTGAACTGTTCTGTTTAATCAAAAGTCACTGTTGATCCTAGGCATTAGGCCCATCTGGTCATGCAGAAGTGTTTTCCTGCTCTCCCCTATGCTGATCCTTTGCCTGTCCTCCGATAAATAATGGATTTAAGGAATTCAGGGTGAGAGTAATTTGTCTACGATACAAGAGGTACTTTCTGATTGGATGTTTGAAGTTTCTGCAAAATATGTTAGATTAAGCCTCTGCTGACTTAGAAAGTTAACTTATTTCACTCTTATGATACTTGCGGGTTTTCACACAGTCTGTCATTAGCTGAGAACAGAGCACTCTAGCACTAAAGAGACACTTCTAGGCTGGCTAGTTATCTGTGAAACTTAAAATTGGGAAATAACAGTCAAAGTAAGGGGTTTTCAGTACACTGTAATAATCTATATTTTTATCAGATACTTGAAATGTACCAAGACAAGATAGTTGTCATAAAATTAATTTTCTTCAATCTGTAAGGACTTGCCTGTCACTGAAAGCAGTTCAGAGAGCAAGTGCGCACAAACTCAGTAAAGCAGCTTTTTCTTGGCTTTGCCAGAAGGGATGCTACTGCTGCTCTGCAGTTCTGGCTCCAGTACTGTGACAAACCTCAGCGCTCCTTATGCATGTCCTGGATTGAAATTTAGCTTACTGCTAGACATGTTTTGAACTGCTGCACTCTTGTTTTGATGTATATTGTGCCACATATAATTGATGTGTGTGTATATAAGGGTAAATATTTTTAGAAAATGCAGTGAATCTTCATGAAACGAACAACTTGGAAGATAGGAAATACCATTTATATGACAGATGATCTTACAAATATTCAGTGCTGTTAGGCTGAATATTTTTATGAGCATTTGGTGCAGTTTCTGAGAGGTTTGATCATATACCTAGCCTTTCTCCAGTGCTGAGGTATAAATCACATGTTGTAATCCAGAATATATTCAGCAATAATTTTTTAAGGTGAGAGAGTGGAGCCTTCAAAACTTTTGACAGGTTGCTTGATATCTAGTCTGTTATTGTAAAGACAGTATCCTGTTTTCCCATGGGTTGTGTATGTTATTAGTGACACATGGTGCTGTGATGCAGACACATACTCAGATCATGCAGTTCCTTATGACTGTTGCCCATTTTTAGAAACTTTAAAGTGTGTTGTACGTGAGGCAGGATTAGGAAGCATATCTGTCAAAGCTACTGAGCAGTGCGCTACTAGAAAAATGTGTACTTTTGCTTCTTTTGTTCTGCAGCCCCATTACTGAATGTGGGCAGTTGGTCTCACCCAGACTCTGGTTATTTCTGCTTCTGTATTCCATTGTTCTTGAGTTGAAGAAACTCAGAAATGTGAGTAAATCAATTATTTGTCAGAGTTAATTTGAAAACTGGGAGGCTTCTAATTGACTGTTGAAACCAGCAAAATCTTTATTGCTTTTATTGTCCTCTGTGCTCTGCTTCTAGTCTGTCTAGTGGGGAAAGCAGCTCCCCACACACTGGGAAGATCATTTAATGTCTGTGGCTCAGTCTCTGTGCTCCTTTACTGGTGATGAGCATTACAGAAAAGCTCAGGAGGGAGTGTCTAATTTAGCATGGCAGTTTTTTAGTGTTGTGCAGTGAATAAAATCTAGAATCACACTCTGAAGGAGAAAATACATTAGCTTCATTACTAACCTGATTTTATCCAACCTGTGAAATTTTTGAGGAAGAGATCCCATGGGAAAAATACTATGCAGTCACACATTATATTGTGGAAAACATACCCCAAGGGGCTAAAATAAGGCTGTACAGGCATTTTTGTGACAGTACTACTTGAGTTGACATTTTAGCCTTATTTGTACTTTTCTGAGTCATGTATGCACTCAGGATCAATTTCACTTTTTTAATAGTCGCTGCTAAATACATATAGAAAACTCATCAATGTCTTTCTGTATTTAAAGTGCAAAATAAGTAAATTATTAATTTTGGTTCAGTTTCACTGTTTAAGTACAGTTTTATTTAGTGTTTTGGAATTACAGAGTTACATGAGAAGCGTATACTAGATTTAACACCTATGAAAATTCTCAAAAAGATTTTTTTGTTTAAATTCTGTAGTAGGCTACAATAAAAAATGGGCAATCTAGTTCAAGAATTTTTATGCTAGTTTCAAATCCTTGGTGTTTGGCTTCAAAATTAATGCTGAAACACGATTGCTCAAGCAGTTTTTATTTAATTAGGCTTTATAGATGGCCTTTTTTATGTGCCTGTTAGGAGCAGTGGGTCAGTACTAAAAGCATAGTCACAAACAAGGCTGGGATGGATTACTCTTAAAGCAATCTAAAATAATCTCTCTGCCTGAATATGGATCTTCTATAGAATCTGGATCCTGGTCTACGGAATTCCTGCCTGGCCAATTATTCCTTATCCTAAATTGGTTACAGATTAAATTCATTTAGTTTAAAATTTACTTCTTGGATTTTTATTTGGATTACATGAAAACCTGGTCCACAACAGTGTCTGTGGCAAAAGTTCAAACATATTACATGGCTAATTATTTTTTTCTTATTATAGAACCTTTTATATTGCTGATTGTCACTAAAATTATTGCTTTAATGACTTTAGCTAAAATACAGTTTCATATTGCATTAAATTCATGTTTCCTTCTAAATAGTGTCTTAAAGTGTTCTCATCTGGCTTGTTTTCTTCGTTGTGTTTTGGTTTTGTTGGTAGTTTTTTGTTGGTTTTTTTTTTTTTTTTTTTGGTTGTTTTAAATTTTCTTGCTCTTCAGCAACTGAGTTGGCTTAATCTGAATAACTGTGGTTATTCTTAACATTAACCCTTGCTGTTCTTTAGAGGAGTACCAAACCCTTCTTTGAAGAAGGATGTGTGTTCTTTTATGTAGTAAGATGTTCAGCCTAGGAGACAGAATTAAACACAGACTACTTCAGGTGCACCAATGTTGCAAACAGTGTGATTGTTTAGGTGCCTTCAAACTTCAAACAAAACAAAAAGCCTTTAAGAGAAAGAGGTCGTTTATGTAGTGGAATCTACTGATATTGGACTGAAGTGACATCCTGTTGGTAAAAGTAGAAAGTAAATCTTAGTCCAGATCTCAGTGCATGACAGTGGGGAAGAAACATGGTAAGGTAAGGCCTGTAGGGCTGGTGGTGTGAAAGCTTCAGTTTTCCTCTTGCAGTTAACCCCAAAGCTACATTTGGCTGTATAACTGGGCATGGATGGGTGACATTTTCCCTAGCACAGTTTCTGTTTCTCACCTGTGACCTGTAGGGAACACCTTTAACCCTATATATAATAAACTATAACCCCGGTTCACTTAAATCCTTGTGTTTGTCATAGAATGACTTCTGCACCTGATGGTTTTGCCACTGCATTAGACTGTGTCTCTCATCTTTGTTCACTTGTTGTCCCTGTGAGGCCTTGCTGTCTCCCTGTGCTTCAAACTGTACCTTTTTATCTACTTTCTTTGTATCAGCGTAATAGACCAAGTCTTTCTGGCTTGAAATAGAGCATTGGTGCGTGGTTCCTCTTTCTGTCTTCCCTACATGACTTTTTATTTGACCAATCATTTTAGGGCAGTTTGGAAGATTTTATACTCTTATGATCTGTGGAGAGAACAGACTTGTGAAAATTTGAGAAGGATTTTAGACCTATAGCTGCTCTAAACTTAGGTGGAGTATAAATAGAAATGTGAGGTAACAAGATAGCTGCTGTATTTTCCAAGCTTTCTGGACATAGTTTCAAAAGTCAGTTTCAGATCACATGTGTGTGAATAGCTTGAACTTCCTTATTCCAAAAATTTGCAAGTACTGAAGTCTGTATTGGCCTCCCCATGGTTTTGCCCATCTGATAAAGAGTTTATTCAAATAAAATTGAAAGTGACTTTCTTTTTTTTTTTAAGCATCTGCTTTTATTATTGCTGTCCCCTTTGCTGGAATAAACTCTGCTATATATTCAGCTATGCTGCTGCTGAGGAATCCCAGGCTGCTCTGACCTCTATGATTTCTGTCAAAGTTCCAAAATCAGTTTTTTGTGTGGTTTTTTTTTTTTTTTTTTGTTTGTTTGGTTTTTTTTGTAGTTGTGATTTTACTACCATTTAGTAACTCATTATTTCCATAAATTCTTCTCTACTTTTGGTGCCCTACCAGGGCACCAGCTGCTTACAGAAGCCTGTAAGTGCCCTGATGTGCGCAGCAGATAAGACATTTTGTGGTGAGCCCTCTCCTCCTGACCTCACCTAGCAAATGATTCTTAGCAGTGGAAAACGTAGTATGCTCCTTCAGTAAGCACTCTATTGTTTGCTCAGACAATGCAGCTGCACTAAAATGCGAATTTTATATAGAGTATTTTGCATTTGTTCAGTTGTAGTGCCAAGTACGAAGGAGCATTACAGTCATCATCAGAGTGTCAGCCTTGAACTCTTTCATGCTGCATTTGTGTTTCATAGGGAGGTTCTTCAGTTAGTGGTACAGGAACATTGCTACTGCAGGAACAGCTGTGATGCCAGAGTTAAAGAAATGGTTGGGAACAGACTGAGGGTCACGATCTCATTTCTAGAAATAAAAGATGGGAAATGAATTCAGGCCTGGAGTCTTGCTTGATTTCTTTCCTTATCCTGGAAAGCATCAGGGAGAAAACACCTTTGTGTTTCTGGTGGGGAAGACCCTCTTCTGCCTATTACCTTCTTCCTATTACCCCAAACTGTGTTCTGGGTTACCGTTCTGTGTTACCAGAACATGTTTTCGGGTAATAGGAGATCTTGGCTTTCCCTGCTTTTACTAGAAGATCCTACATGCTCCATATCATGCATTATTGCTGAGGGCAGGAGTATGAGATCAGACGAGAATAATCCTGTTTGGAGCTGTTTAGAAGGCCAGCAATTAAGGTACTCCGTTAGGTCAAAAAATATCAGGAAAATATGGTTCTTGAATTGTTGAATTCCAGAGAAAATTTCAATTTCACCTCTTACAGCCTTGTCCCTTTCTATTCTGAAAGGTGTAGACAAGATAACAGCCTCTCTTGGACCTTCTTCAAAACAAGAAAAAGAGAAACTTTTAGGGAATGTGCTCTGCAACCTAAGTACTGATTGCAACCAGGAGTTTGCTTCTCAGAATAGCCAATAATTCCAGAAAACAATGTCCAGAAAAATGTGTAAAGGACTTTGAAACCAATAAAGGATATGCTGCTATCTTTGTAGTGATATCAGTCAACATTTTGTTTTTAAATATTTTTGTCTAATTCAACAAATCAAAAGATGACATTTATTCTGTTTATTATGAAAAATAAAAAGTAAATTTAAAGATGTCTTGAAGGATTGTAGACCTTTACAATTGCTTCTGATTCTGCCAAGAGTTTAAAAGAGCCAAAACAATAAAGCTGCTGAAATTATATACAGATCTTATCTTGGGCGTAGTCGGGTTAGCAGTGTTAGATATGTATGGACATCTAGCTGGTCAATCATTTGGATTCTGTTTGTCTTTTGTGAAAACAAAATTGCTCAGTTTAAGTAGTTATAAATGACAAAAGAGTGCAGTCTCATTTTTAAGAAGACTGCTGCACTGATTAGAGTAAGATTCTTCTCTTAAAAATCATCACACAGACAAAACAGTGATGAAGTGTTCTGCAACATAGTATTCCTTGCATTCATAAATATTTATTTCAGAGACTGTATGGCAATATGAATGGTTTGATTACTTTGCAGAGGAGAGCATAATGTCATTAAGCAGAGGACTTGTTATTGAGTGTCTTATAAGAAATCCTGGCAGCTGAGAATGTGGGATGATGATGACTTACAAGAGCTTTATCAACTAACTTGTTTGACTGCTGGATAATGTATAATACAGTGAATGCAAATGGTGTGCAACACGAAGGAAATATTTTCCCTTTCTGATCTGAGTCTTTTGTTTTCTAGCACAAAGTACAATTCTTTAATAACTTATGACAAAAATAAAGACAGCTACATTCTTCGAAATGTATCCCACTTCTCCGTGGCATTTGCTTTGTGTGTGTGCATCTGCTTTATTTACTGGATTAAAAAAAAGTAGCTTTTATGTCAGATTAAAGCAAAGGCATTTCTCCAGGTGAAGGGTACCAAGTTTACCCCTGTGTGTATTCACTCCAGGGCTTTCTTAATTTTAAAACCAGAAAGAAAACCCTATCTCATCCAGAAGCAACTTTTGTTTGAGGTTGACTTGGGAGTTACAAAAAGTTTTCAGATTCTTGCTAGTCTAAACCTGAGGTCATAACTGGGAGGAAATGTATTATTTTAGTATCTTAGCACAATTAAGGTGAGAGGAGTAATTAAAAAAAATCACATAAGTCTGTGGCAGCCTTGAAAGTAGCCTTTAAAACAACTCTGTCATCTCTACCATTTTTCTGCAACTTCTTCATTATCCATGTTTTGGAATGTTACATTTTATTTGTTATGTTTACAGAAAGATGGAGTTCACATCATAACTGGATTTCTTAGCTCATTCTCTACACGAGTCCTTTGGTTAGTGGAAGGTTTTCCAGTGAGCCTTCCTGCTTTCTCTCGTTTTGACTTCTCTATGAATGACCTTCTTTGTTGCAGCTAGTTTAGTTTTAACTTAGGTAGTGGAAATGGGGACACTCGGAAGTTACTTCTGCAAGTGTTCGCATGAACCAAGACCTGTTTAGGAAAGGTAACAGCTATATTTCTCGAGAGCAGTAGGGTAAGCATTCACTTCTGTAGCCATAATTAGATTTCATTATTCACTTACTCTGCTGGAGGAGCTGATCTGTTGTGAGGCCATAAACAGGACTGCTGTATAGATCTATAAATTTATATCTGAATTTATACCTGTCATTTTCACTGTTTTATAGACGTGTGTCAAACTTTTTCTGGATCTACAGGGATCCTTGAGTTTTTGTGTCCAAGTATTTGGTTTTAGGACTGTACCTATAGTCATGTTAGCCTCTTCCTTTCATCATGTTTTTTTAGATTTAAAAAAAAAATGTTTATATTGAAAGCTTAGGAAGATTTGCCTCTATTATAATTAAAAAGTCAGGTACTAAATTCAGTCTGCATCATGCTGCAAAATCAATTCCAGCAAGTCATCTATAATGATGGGGGAATACTTCTTGCGTGGTTAGATGGCTTCAGGCACAGAGGAAAAGACGTTTAATTAGCCGGGAGCAGACAAGTGACTGTCTAAGTCATTGCAAGGTACTTTGATAACTTGTCTTCAGCTGCAGCTAATAGTGAAAAAAAGGTTGTAGAAAATTTTCAGGAAGTATTTAACTTAATAGTAAGAAAAAGAATATTTTTTTTAATTCAAATTTGGGCCTTTTCGCCCTCGATGTTAATATCTAAGTGTGTTAATTCACCTTTGAACATCAAAATTGCATCATCAGTGCTGGCTAAACTGACTTCCCATCATCTATTCTTAAACTAATGTCACAGTTTCTCGTATTATTTGATCGTTATCAATAGAACATGCTGTTTTCAGAGAGAGTTTTGGCCATTGAAAGCAGCCTGTATGTTAGCTTTGTTTTGTAGTACTTCTGTTTACTTAAAAAAATAAAGCCTTTAACACCATATCAATGGCATTTTTCATCCTTGCAATTTCTTAAGAGATTAAGCGATTCCTACCAGTAAGATAGGAATACTCATCAATTTAGAGCTTCCTGTCAAGTTTTATGTACACTGCTTAAATATAAATCAGTTAGAAATGCATCACTCAGAAATCATTGCCACTTAAAGGAATATATATCCTTTATATGGGCTAGACACGAAAAGCCCAGAAGGAAAGAAGATGCCTTTGGAAACGCTTGATTAGATACATGTGCTTGCAGTACAATATGTTTTCTAGAATCAGTATGTATAACAGTGCATTTTACAAATAGCTTCGATCAACCTTATTTTTTATGACCATTACATATATCACAGTTTACTTTTTGATTTATTAAATAGAGGCCAGAAAAACAAAGAAGAAAAATGGTAGTGACCAGTTTTAAGATACTGCTGGATCCAGTACTTAATGTCTCACATAACATCCTTGTCTCTAAGTTGGAGAGACATCAATTTGATAGGTGGACCACTCGGTGGATAAAGAACTGGCTGGATGGCCGCATGCAAAGAGTAGTGCTCAATGGCTCAATGTACAGCTGGAGGCCAGTAACGAGTGGTGTCCCTCAGGAGTCAGTATTGGGACTGGTCTTGTTCAACATCTTTGTTGGTGACATGGACAGTGGGATTGAGTGTGCCCTCAGCAGGTTTGCCGATGACACCAAGCTGTGTGGTTCGGTTGATAAGTTGGAGGGAAGGAATGCCATCCAGAGGGACCTTGACATGCTTGTGAGGTAGGCTGATGCCAACCTGATGAAGTTTAACTATGCCAAGTGCAAGGTCCTCCACCTGGGTTGGAGCAATCCCAGGCACAGCGCCAGTTTGGGCAGAGAAGAGATTCAGAGCAGCCCTGCAGAGAAGGACTTGCTGATCGATGAGAAAATGAACATGAGCCATGGGCTTCAGTGTGGGCTTGCAGCCCAGAAAGCCAACCGTATACTGAGCTGCATCAAAAGGAGTGTGACCGGCAGGTCGAGGGAGGTGATCCTGCCCCGCTACTCTGCTTTCATGAGGCCTCACTTGGAGTGTTGTGTGCAGTTCTGGTGTCCTCAACATAAAAAGGACATGGAACTGTTGGAACAAGTGCAGAGGAGGGCCACGAGGATGATCAGGGGACTGGAGCACCTCCCGTATGAAGATAGGCTGAGAAAATTGGGGCTGTTCAGCCTGGAGAAGAGAAGGCTGCATGGAGACCTCATAGCAGCCTTCCAGTATCTGAAGGGGGCCTATAGGGATGCTGGGGAGGGACTCTTCATTAGGGACTGTAGTGATAGGACAAGGGGTAACAGGCTCAAACTTATACAGGGAAAGTTTAGATTGGATATGAGGAAGAATTTCTTTACTGTGATGGTGGTGAGGCACTGGAATGGGTTGCCCAGGGAAGTTGTGAATGCTCCATCGCTGGCGGTGTTCAGGGCCAGGTTGGACATAGCCTTGGGTGGGATGGTTTAGTGTGAGGTGTCCCTGTCATGGCAGGATGGTTGGAACTAGATGATCTTAAGGTCCTTTCCAACTCTAACTATTCTATGTTTCTGTGATTCTATGAATTTAATGGAAAATAGAGGATCTTTGAGACATTCCTTTCCTGGAATACACCATCACCCCATGTGCTTTTCTGCCAAGGGCATAGTGCAAAAAATTCAAGGGACTTTTTAGCCATCTGACCTGTGGATGGTCTGCCTCCCAGAGCAGTTTTGATAGAGATCATCTGTGAAGGGCCTCACTGCTTAGCCAGGTGGGCATTGTTCTCTGTGACCAAATCTTATCCTGATGATATACTCCCCTGATTATATGGACAGCTAGTACTAGGAAAGAGTGCAGGAAATCAGTCCCTGGCCACTTATTGTGTACTGGATCTGTTACTACTATAGCGAGGTGCAATAGTGATGAAATGATGAGAGGAAATGAGATTTCAGGTAAGGGAATCTTGCTTGGTGTAGGATGAAGTTGTAAATGGCTGTGCTGCACTTTCTGTGGAAACTCAGTCTCATGCTTATTAGTTACACAGTAGTGCATTGCTAAGTGTTCTTGCTTAGGTACCAGCATCTGCAGTGAGAGTGGTGGGAGCTACCAGTATTTATTGTGCCAGCTTGTGACCTTGCAGTGGGCTGAGTATAATGTGTATCTACTGCTTATTTGTCTAATACTGCACTGCCTAATGCAGTTTGGGAATTCCTCTTCCAGATGTTTCTGACAGGGCAAGCAGGTACTAGAGAAAATCCTCAGGTGATTTCAGTATGCTCTTGGAAATTGTCTTGGCTCCGAACCATTTCAGGCTCAGGATACTGGGAAATTATTTATAAAGCCACCATGTATCAGGGACATGCATCATAGAATCTTAATTTAAAGTAGGTGTTCCACTTTGCAGTGTAGTGTAAGTGGAAGCATCAGCAACCTGGGGTCATTGCTGCATCCACAGGGCTGACAGATCCCACTTCCAACATCTTGTAGTTACTGTTTGGGAGTTAAATTACTTCGTGTTCTATATTTCATACCCAGTGAAGTGATGAATTTTATTTACTGCTTGTCGTGGTTTAAGCCTCGAGAGCTGATTATTTCATGTGTGGATAGGTATATTCGTGGAGTTTTTGAGAGGCACCTGTTCATTTACTGCCCTTGCTCTATCAAGAATTGTTTCTCTATCCATGCAATAAATTCTCTTTCTTGATGAAGGTGAAGCCATATAAGCTGTGCTTAAGGGATGTAAAAATTGGGGTTTTGTTTGTTTTATTTTTCTAATGTTCAGTGAAAAGATTTTTTTATTGTAAGACTTAATATAGTAAGTCTTACAATTATCCCCTCATAATTTCATTTCTCCTGGGCCATTCTGAATAATCTCTGTAAAGTGGCATTGGTCCAGGAGTGTGCTGGTCTTGAATAAATTTAGTTATTAGTTTATTTTCAAATACTGACTTAAGTGACTTTTCGTGGGTGAACAGTGGTAACAGGTAAAGGAAAGAAATAAGATCCTGACGGGTCCCCACGCTGCCTGCAAAGTAAGTTCTCAGAAGGTTTTAGTAGAAACTGTTAATATTATTTTGCAGCTAAAATTAATTCCAGCTGAGAAAACTATGCCAAAGTTTTGTCTTGTTTGCCTAGTTTAGTAAGAAAACTTTTGCTTTTAGTTTGAAACTGTTTTTCACTTTGCGCTTTTTGACAAATCCCATAATGAAATGGAGGCAACCAATTTAGTAGTTGTTAATGTAGTAAAATAATAAAGTTAGCCAGTGGTAGGTTGTTGATGTATTCCCACCCTTCCCCCCTGTTTGCAGTGTGGTTAGAGATGATACAAGATATGGAAAACCCGTATTAGTTTAAAAATGTAAATAAATACAGCAGTTTTGAAGACACAAAGGTAGCCATTCAGAGTTCCAGCAATATGAGGAAAATGTGCAAAACCAGCATTATGCTAAAGAAAAACTTCTGTAAAACAGTCAAAGCTTGTGCTTTCAAATATTTGTTCTCTTAAGATCGAATGATATATAGTAATTCACTAGCATTGGTGTACAATGGATATGCAGCTCTTGATTATTTCTGCCATTGGAATAAAATGGCTATATGATTCATTGTTAGTTTTGATTGCAAGACAAATAATAAGAAGAAATCCAAGATGAAACTAAATAAGTTTCAACTGACTTCGATCATTAATATTTGATTTAACCATTTTTATATTTATCTTTTTTTTACATGAGAGAAGCAGTATCATGATTCTACTAATAGAGATGAGCATCTCTTAGTTTGGAAAGCTTGGTTCTACCGCTATTATTGATGGCAAAATAAGAAAAAAATGGCATGATGCTGCAAAACTTATACCGATTCTTGACTTGCTATCTACTTAATATTTGTATAAAACTTATGTTTTTACTGAAAATTAGTATGACATTAAAATTAGAGACTATTAGGTGAACTGTTCTGTTGGTTATGAAAAATTCAAAAATAGCTTCAGGCATAGTAAGCAACTTCATTATAATAATGTAAAATATTTTACTGTGGTTAAAAATTAAAGTACATTCCAAATGTTATTTTAGCTCCTAGAAAAATGTCTGAATCTGAATTTTTTTTTCGGGTTATTGTTTTGAAATTAAATGTTATGTATACAAATAGGCATTTTCAGAGCATTTGGCAGATCCCAGAGAAAATACTGTAAAAAAATAATGTTTATTCAAAAGCAAAGCAAACCCTGCTTCTTGTTTCTTACACAGGTGCTGCTCAGCCTCTTTATTAATGGAGCCATTGTATTTTAAGAGTCGAGAGTATGAGTGCCATAATGTTCCTATTCTGTCATACTGCTGTTTTTACATTGAAACTGCAGTCTAAGAAAAGCTAAATGATTGCATTGTGTGTGAATAAATAGAAGTTCTTTAGCCATGGAAATCCTCACATCTTTAAGTTCCCAGTTTCAGAATTTTGTGACCTTTAATCACATATTTGCTAGTTCTGTGAGTGTGTGCTTTGCTTAATTCACTCTCTTGGTTACTACAACATTAAATATTGTTTATGTGCCTATGAATGTATAAAATAATGAAATAGAATTATGACAGTGATGCATGGATGTATTTTTGAAATCATACATAAGCACAAGTAACTCTCAATCTTTTCACACAACAGTTTTTAGATTTATTGGCCCTACTTACTGAAAATGTTAAATGTACTCATATTACCATAAAAAAAAAAAGTGTGTTCTGAATCACTGTGTTTGAGCTGATATTGCTGTGCTTGTTTTGTTAGTGTTGTGGTCAAATGACTTCAGAAAATACATATTTTGGAGAATATTCTCTCTTGGTAAAGTCAAAGTCAAGGCTGTTACTTGAAACGTGGGTTGTAGAATACATTCAAAGACATTAGTTATAAATCAAGCTAATTATTTCTCTAGAAAGCTTTGATTTATGAATGTCAAATTAACTTTTCCAAACTTGCTGTAATTTATCTCCAATCTGGAGATTTTCAAAAAAGGAAAATGAAATGTATTCACTGTGCACTCAAGGTAAATTTTTGATGCAGTATTAATCAGTAACAATGTCTTCTAGGATGATGGGGACATAATTCAACAGATTCATTTGGAACAGCTGTCATTCTTCTAGCTGGCAGAGGGACCAGAAAAAAGGTAAGAGAAGCTTGTTCTTGTAGCAAGAAAGTGTATTTTAAATTCCATCTATTTTTTTATTTTTTTTTTCTTCCAGTAGCTTAATAACACAAAAATGCATGTTAGGAGCTTCGACAGAGAAGTATCAAAGAGATAAGTTTTACAGTGTGTAACTGGCATTGTATAATGTTAAAGAAAGTTAGTGTGATACTTTATTAAAATAGGATTCTCCAGGGATACAAAAAACGTGCTGTTTCTTCTCTTATGTACGTACAAAAAATAGTTCTGTGATCTGGGATAGATTTATTATTCTTCATTGATTGCCTCATTCTGTTGGAGGACGTTTCTGGCACTAAGGTATAGACCTGTCACATATATCATGGTGTGTTGGAGATCTGTCAGGTCTATGGCTCTTTGTGAACTTTGCTGTTTCAGAAAAATGTGGCTGAGCATTATAGGTAGAAGTTTGACATTTCCAAGATTAAAATCAATCTTCTTTATGTGGTGTTTCTCAAACAAGACTTGCGCTTTGATTGCACAAGTAGTAGTTTCACATATTTGGGGGTGCAACATGGACAAAGAACAATTTGGGTAATAGATTTGACAGGTGTTCTGTAATGAATTTGAATTGCAGAAATGATGGTAAAAGAGGTACTCAAAGCAGATGGCAAATCAAGCACTGATCTGCTGTTGCCACAAATATGAACATAAAGGTATGAGCTTGTATTTCTATTTAAAGTTGGGGACTAACAATGTAAACACAGCCTGTTATGAACTAGTATACCATATTGAGAAGGAAAGAAAAGAAAGGAGTAAGGGCTGTTAAAAGCAATTGCTAAAAGTGTGGTAAACAATGTCCTAAATGTACAGGAGAGGGAGGGCAGATGAAGCACTGTTGTAACTGATGGACATTGAACTTAAAAATGAATGTGAAAAATGCTCAACAATTGATGTAAATGTAAAATACATTGAAACAAAGGCAACCATTGTGTCAACACAGGTCCTTGTCCAGCTAGCCAGCATCTGGGCTTTTACTTATGCAGTATATTGTTACTAGAGGTAAGACACAAATGAGGTAGTTGCATGCTAAAGGCTGTATCTAAAGATAACAGAAGTCTAAGGAGAAACACAGAAAAGATTCATAAACAATCAAACAAGCACAAAATTAAGATGCTAGGAGTGTGATGGTAAAATGTTTTTACGTTGGGTTGCTGCCTAGGAAAGATACTTGGGAATAATGAACAAAACTGTGGTTTTGTGCTCTTACTTGTTATGTTCAGGAAAATAGTAATCAGAAAAGTAAGTTATATATATATATGTGTGTATATAATTTGATACTTAGTTTTCCCCTTCCAATAGAAAGCAGCATGGAAATTCTGAGGTAGTAGCCATTTTTGTTTCAGAGTATGACCATGTGGAATGAAGAATTGCCTCAACATGTATATGTCCACATTGATGCTTTCAGCAGACTTTTGAATTTGATAGAACTGCACCTTTGGTACAGATAGGAGGTATAATAAAAAGAATTTTATAATGGTCAAGTAATGTTAAGAAAAAGAGCCACAGGGAAAGGAAAAGAAAATAACAGTCAGAGGTAGAGGTCAGATTTACTGTATTCAATCAGATACAAGCCTGAATTGAGTGATTTTTTTATTTATATTTTTTTCTGTAAGAAATAAATAGATTAAAAAAGTCTATATGGAGGTAGCACTGAAATGTGAGACAGCATTCTGAATTTGTTATTTTTTTTATCCACAGTGAGTAAAGACAACCATGCTTACAAAATGTTTCTTTTATGTCAGATATCAAGACCATTCTTTAGACCTGCTGCCATATAGCTATACTGATTTTACATTGAGAAACATTTTTGTTACCTGCTTGCATAGGTCATGAAGCTAGAGAGGTTTTCTTTAAATAGTTTTAAATATCTGTGCAAGATAATTCGTCTTTCTAAGAGACATATATATTGGAATGTGTTATATTGAGGAATCATAGAACGTAATGGAAGTTTTCTTGATCAGTTTTTCAGAAGTCTTAGGAAGCTTTTTTTGGTACCTTCTGTTGTACAGTGTCTAGTGTTACTATTGTTACAACAGTACCTATTTAAATCGGGAGTTTTCAGCCTGGTAATTTCTCATTTTAGTCACTATAATATGATTTTCCACTCAAATTATAGTGTCAGCCGCAAAATTCTGACTGCATTTTGTTAAGAAGTTTAACAATGCATGTAATTAGAGGAGAAATGGTTTCATACCTTTACGTTTCTGACAGTTGTTTCATTGAGAACAGTAGCAAAACTTCTTAGACCACAGAAATAGTCTTCAATTTCAGTAAGATGACATCTAAAATAGACTGATAATTTCTTGTCCTTGTTGTTACTAATAGTAAGTTGTAAAAAGAGTATCTATTTCGAAGCTAAAGGCAGTGAGAGAATAAAATCTGTTTCATTCCATAGTAGGCACTATTAACACAGATTGCAGTCACCCCAGAAAGCCTCATCACTGAGGTGCTTTAAACAAATATTTGTTTCTAAAAGTTGGAGAAGTTAAGGAATTAAAAGCCACCTTAGTTTTAAAAGCATGTTTTCTGAGAATTAATAAAATGACACTTTGTCTTAATTTTGTGTCTCCAGTCGTGCGGGAAATTAGAGGACTAGCTTCATCCTGCAGAACTTTGATTTTTCAAGCTTCAGACTCAATTTGGCAGTCTATATTGCTCAAATTAGCTTGTAAATGAATTATTTGTTTCTAAAGTGCAACTGATATCAACTTGCATACAAATATTTTAATATATGAGCAGATAACTCATTTGATTCTGTAATTATAAGATGGCTGCTCTTGTTGAGATGCATATTTGCTCTGAAGCTTAGTATTAATTTATATTACTGAGTTTCTCAAACCGCAGTATGTCATTATTAAGTATAATTTTGAATGCCCTTTTTTCCGTCCTGTAATTTTCTGAGTTGCAAGCTTGATCTTATTTTGGGCTAGAATGCTCTCAAAAATCATTTAGCCTATGTGCATGAAGATTGACAATGGTAAGTCTGGATGAAGATAATGTTAAAATACCATTTCTTTGTGGTCATCTAACTGATATGAAATTATATTGTCAAGCAAGGCCTGCCTATTGGTACCACAAGAAAGGTTTTTGTGGGATTCCAGCTTTGGAGGGAACCCTCTACAGGCTTACCTGCCCATCTGGGGCAGGGAAAGGAGGGAACCGCAACTAACAGGGACTGCCTATCACAGATGGAAAAAAAAGGGTAAGGACTTAAGCAAGACCAGATATGTCACGCTGTTTAGCCACTGTGTCTTTAAAGAGCAAGTGGTAGGACTGACTGCAATATTAGCGTTCAGATAGTCTCTTTCCTATTTTACTGGCCAACAGTTCCTCCTCAAAATCGCATGTAAACACTTTACTCATAGTTCTAGAGAAGTCTCTTAATGTGACTAAAGCCCATTAGAGTTTTGTTCCACACTGGTGCAGGAAGACCTTGTACTTGGGAGTTAGCACTGGTGACTAGACGAGCGAGATTATTTCAGGCCTTCTAAAAATAAATGTTGTAAAGTAATCATAAATAAGAAAGAACTGCTTACTTTTGAAAAGGCTCTAGGAATAGTCTATACTTTTCTCTATGTACTCTCAAATAGTTAAATAGGCATGTAGACTGGCAGCCTTTTTTACTTTGCTGTAGTGTACTGTAGATGCAGCTTCATGGAGTTCAAAACTGTCCTTTCTTGAGTCTCTTCCTTGGAATCTTTTCCAATGAAAAGTGAGTAATTACTGGAACTCTGAATAAAACTGTATCAGATGACCCCAAACCCTGGCGCATACTGATTTTTGTCTTCTTTTTAAGTCTAAAAATACTGCAAATGCAATTTAAAAACCATTAAAATTGTATTGTAAAAAGCCCTATTTTTTTTTTCTTGATGACTGCTAGTTTCATATAATTATATGTGAACCTTGGCTTTCATTAAAAATATAAGACTGCAAGGCTCATGGCTACAGAGAAAAACATAACAAAGCTTTAAATGTGTAATTCCAAAAGGTTTAGCAGGAGAAGGAAAATAAAAAAAATCCCAATCTATTTTTAAGTATCTGAAGTTTTTTCCTTTAAATTTGTAGTCTTTGTGTGATCTGACATATGAGATTCGAGCACTTGGAGTTCGTTAATAATGCTAAGGCAGAAACCAAAAGATTATGAAAGGGAGAGGGGACATAGAAGATATGATTAAAGTAACACAGACTAATTAGGTAAAAAAGTAAATATGTGTAGTAGATGCACAGCTAACCTGCACTGCTTCAGATACCAGTGATCCTAAAAAGTGAAACAGCTGGGAAAGCTTAATGCACAAATGTACGATGTAGTAGTTGGTGAAATAAAAATGAGCAAACCCCTGCAATTATTGATTATTCCTTGTTTTGAATCACAAGCTGCTGATGAGAGTGTTCTGAGAAAGTGAAAAAATGTGGAAGAAATATTTGAAAATATACTCAAAGGCTTTTGTTTATTTTTTTTTTTTTTGGGGGGGGGGGGGATTGGCTAAAAAATGGTCAAAAAAGTTTTCCTGTGGTAATAAGAGTTTATCAGACTGATCCTTATAATTCAAAAGGTGTTTGCACAGGGTTTGCAACATTAGTGGGTGTCATTGTTAGTCTAAACTGAGCTGCTTCTGGGAATAAAACCAAAAAATTGGTAACATGTATCTTCTTATGCAGAAGTATAACAGAAATAACAGTAGAGGAATGCATTTTTAGTAGCAGTTAAGCAAGCTAGACAAAGCTTTGTAAGAACAACCTTACAATGAAATGGAATAGCTTATGATTATTTTGGATGGTTTGACAGAAATGGCATTTCAGTGTTGATTGTCTATCAAAAATGTAAACAATGTCAGTTACTATTTGGGAGGAGAGAGGATGGAGAGTGAAGCAGAGTGCCTCTCTGGTGTGTGAAGTTAGTGTTTGTCTTCAGACTCCCTGGGATAATAAGAAGTTCAGAAAAGGGAAGTCAGGATAATCAAAATCCTAGAATGGCTTCTCTGTGTAGAGTGGATATGTCTAGGCTCTACAGCCTGATTAAGTGACAATTCAATGCATATAAAATGGAAATTAATAAGTTATGGGCAGCACTAGAGGATGCATAGAAGTGATCATTGTTTGTGTCTTACAAGGCAAACTGGGTCTTGCAGATTCAATACAAACAAAATGAGGTGATTTGACACAATGAGCTGTGACTTTGCTGGCTTGTGTTTATGTGGATGTAAGGGGAAATTCCATGTGATTATGGAAGAAAAATTTATTAAAAGTTAAATACCTAGAAACTACCTCTGCAGAAAATCTTTTACTTTTCTGATACTCTGTGTAGCACCGAAAGTGTTTGTTGGGTTTGCACTACCTGCCGCAGAATGTCATCTTACTTAGAAAAGTAGCAGTGGCTAGTAGCTAGCATGGATACCTCCTTGTTGAAGGTGGGTGAAATAGCTATGGCTGTAATGCCAAAATGCAAGGGCCCACCTCCTTTTCGTCAGTTTGGAAATGACAGGATTTTTACTCAGGCCTGGACAGCAGCAGCTGAGACAGAGTGCATATTCTAAACCTTACGTGCATCTCTCAAGCATATAACTTAAAATTATTGTAATCATCTAACTTGATTATAGGTATATATCTAGTTATTTATAGCAGGTAAAACTCAGTGGAATATAGAAAAATGAAGCATTTTTTAAAGTTAAGAAAATTAATATGGTCATATGCTCTCAAGCTTGCTTTTTTGATGCCTCCTTCCCCCCCCCGCCTTTTTTTTTTTTGGTGTCCAAAAACCTTGATCAATAAAGGGGTCTCAGGGAAATCTGCCTGAACTGTAGGCTGGGCTAGTTTGAATGTATCATCATTGCATGAGTTAGTACTGTGTGTGAATGATTTTCAACACTTCAGATATAGTCCAGAAAATCATTTACTTGTTTCTGGACCCATCTACTGTTTTTTTGACCATTAACACAGAGACTAGAATATTCACCCAGGTCTATAAGACCAAGGCTTAGGCTGCTTTCCA
Source organism: Amazona ochrocephala (assembly GCA_039720435.1). Taxonomy (NCBI): domain Eukaryota; kingdom Metazoa; phylum Chordata; class Aves; order Psittaciformes; family Psittacidae; genus Amazona; species Amazona ochrocephala. The sequence continues at coordinate 45,163,738 of CM077881.1, read as the reverse complement.
AGTGAGAAGATATAAACTGTTTCTTATGGAGTTTGCGTAGCCCCATGCTGTAAGTTATCCTGATTAAGTGTACTTTGGGACACCGACTGTGTAAGCATTGAATGAGCTGCCCAAGGGGGACAGGTCTGTATCCGCTTAGCTCAAGTTTGAATTGGTCTCCTCCCACCAGGAATCTTCCAGTCTGTTTATCCTAATCCAAACAGACAAAACAAGCCCATCTTTCTGGCTTTCATTTCTTGTTGGTCTTGTCATTGTGTAGGAACTATTGACACACAAGGAGGAAAAAGAAATCTTCACCTGGACAGTTCTCCTCAGATAAAATATGAAAGGGTCCTGGTGGTGTTGTCCATGTCTGTGTGTTGTCCTTCCTTTCCACTACCCCCAAAAGAGAAAAATAGTGTCAGTTTATCTTTCTACAGAAATTTGCTCGTGTGATCTACTTTAACTCACCGTCCCTGGAGGTATTTAAAAGATGTGCAGATGTGGTGCTCAGGGACATGATTTAGTGTTTAGTGGCAGTGCTTGGTTAACGGTTGGACTTGATGATCTTGAAGGTCTTTTCCAACCGAAACAGTTCTGTGATTCTGTGATTAATGATCTCTATCAGGATGAATACTTTCTCTTTTCTCAACACCCAGCAGCATGGTGCTCATAAAACTTTATAGAACTGTCAATAGCTTTGACAGGACTCTCTGAAGTTTATTTCTTGCAGCAGTGACCACACTGTTAATTTGATCTCTGGGAAAAGGGTCATTTAAACTTTCATTAATTCCATTTCTTGGTGTCTTCTCAAGAAGCTGGTGGCAGAGAAGAATAGAGTGTGACATAATTTCTTCCAGTGAATTAATTTTCTTGATAAACATTATTCTTTTATGCTATTTATTAGAATTGTCAGTTAGGGCTTTTGCCAAGATCAAGTGGAGAAGAGCTGGTTTATATCTGTACCTCTTTCGAACAGGAAATTCCACTGTTGCTCGCTAATGTTATTTTTGGTAGCTACAGAAGGTTAGAGTGCTTAGAAGATGTTATTCTGAACAAGTGCTAAGTGTGAAAAAAGGAATTACTTGCTTAGTGGAATTGAGCACTCACACTGGGCTCTCCCATTTTAAGAACATTTTAAGTCCACTCACAATGTAGGGCATTATGCTGGCAGCATATGAAAAGCTTCACTGATACGACTTTTTAGGACATTATTTGTGTAATATCACTAATTTAAAAGAAGCTTAGAAGCTAGTGTGAAAAAGTTAGTTAATCTGTTGAGAACTTTTAGGGTTTTAATCAGTGAAAGTGATAAGCCCCCAGCTAGAAAGGCACGTTTTTTTGGTTTTCTTTTTTTTTTTTTTTTTTTTGAATAATAATTGTGTAGGGGTTACTGATTCATCACCTGCCTTTGTATTTTTCAGTTTTTCCAATGCTACATCATGCACAGCTGCTCAGAGACAGAAAATACATGAGGAGTAGAAACACTTTTGAAGTCTTTTCTTGCTTTATTATTAGAATAGTAGTAATTTAAGACTATAGGTCAAATATATCCTGTTGTAACCTCTGTCTGTTCACTACTCCCTGGAGCTGATATAATAGGCTTTAACTACCTTCCTTTTGATTAATCCAGTAAAGTGCATGGTACCTAAATTTCAATTAGAATAGGTAAGTCAGTATTTAACACCTCCAGTTTCAGCTGAAGGGATCTCTCTTCTTAATCAAGGTCTTGGTTCTACAAAGTCAATAAAAATTTGGTAGTACAAGACACTTTAAAAATCAGTGATTGAGAGGTAAACTTCCATAATAGCCTGTGATAATTTCATGTGAGATAATCAACTTTAAGACGTGTCTGTCATTCACATGGCGTAAAGATGGATTGGAGACTCACATCAAGACTTCTGTCATCACAAAGAGCTGTTACATAGTTATTAAAATCCAAAGCAGCTTTCTCAAGAGGTCAAGCTTGTGTGAATGATGGATGAGTCACACCGTGCCATTTCTCAGCTGTCACTAGTCATCTTCTATTCATTAAGGACTGTAGTGATAGGACAAGGGGAAACAGGTTAAAACAAACATGGGAAGTTTAGATTGGATATAAGGAAGAAGTTCTTTACTGTAAGGGTGGTGAGGCACTGGAATGGGTTGCCCAAGGAAGTTGTGAATGCTCCATCCTTGGGGGTGTTCAAGGCCAGGTTGGACAGAGCCTTGGGTGACATGGTTTAGTGGGAGGTGTCCCTGCCCATGGCAGGGGCATGGAACTAGATGGTCTTAAGGTCCTTTCCAACCCTAACTATTCTATGATTCTAGTGATGTCTGTTTTCATACAGTTAGAGTGCCTTTCTCTTCCATTACCATGAGGGATCAGCAAACAGGACTGATTCCAAGTGTAGACTCATCATCATCCTTTTGGCTCCTGCAGAAATTGCCAGTCTCACTGATTTGGAATAGGAGGTTCCAAAAAACAGGTACATTTAGAGGGAATTAGTCTTGTTCTGATATATTTGTCCATGGAGCATGGCCCTATTTTGAGGGGCTTTACATTGAGGGAATTCCTTAAGTAAGGCTCCTAATGAATTAGTTTATAACAGTGGTTAAACGGTAACTGAAATGAAAAAAAAAAAAGGGGGGGGGAAGAGTGGTGAAGGGGAAGATGAATCATAGCTCTGGTCTTCACCTAAGGGGTGGGCAGCTTCCCAGTCCCAAAACTGATTTGATGTGCAGATGTACAGTAACAGACGTTTACGCAAATAGCCATGCAATGCTGGCCTCTCCAGTACTCTTGTGGCTACAAGATCTTAAAGACTTCCTGGTCCTGAGTCAGCCAGTCTTGGGTCCTAGTGCATAAGAAGCTTTTGCAGGTATTTTTTCCTCACCCTGCTGGAAGTTATACATACTGTACTTCTTTGTCAAGCTGTGGTTTCTTCAGGTGCTGATTCAGTGACTTAATATCTGTACGCTATAGCACAGAATTCAAGCCCTACCCACATACAATAGAAGGGACATCAAATACTTACTCTACGGCTGTATTACCTAAGCTTATCTAGTCAAACTGTCCTAATGAATCTGGTACTATTCCCAGGTTTTGTTGATGCCTTACACCAAGTTTTTCTTCCCTTATTTTTATAGTCATTTACTTGAAGAATTTCTTGATCTCTTAGATCAGGCAGCTCTTAAATTTTCCATCTTAGGGGAAGCATCAATAATTTGCTGTGATTCTGCGTACCAGTTCCAGTTGTTTTGTTCTTGATTGAAAGGTTATGTACTACTATGGATATCACAGAATCATTTCCATTGGAAAAGACCTTTAAGAACATTAAGTTGAACTGTTAATCTAGCATTGCCAAATCCACCACTAAACCATGTCCTTAAGCACCACAACTACAAGTCTTTTAAATACTTCCCAGGGATGCTTGCTCCAGCACTTCCTGGGAAGCCTGTTCCAATGCTTGATGACCCTTTTGGTGAAGAAATTTTTCCTTAGATCTTATCTAAACCTCCCCTGGCAGTACTTGAGGCTGTTCCCTCTTGTTCTATCACTTATTACTTGGGAAAAGGGATTGACACCTACCTCACTATATCCTCCTTTCGGGTAGTTGTAGAGAGTGATAAGGTCTCCCCTGAGCCTTCTCCAGACTAAACAACCCCAGTTTCCTCAGCTGTTCCTCATAAGACTTGTACTCTAGAACCTTCAACAGCTAAGTTTCCCTTCTTTGGGTCTGCTCCATCACCTCAATGTCTGTCTTGTAGAAAGGGGCCCAAACCTGAACACAGTATTCACGGTGTAGCCTCACCAGTGCCAAGTACAGGGGGACAATCACTTCCCTGGTCCTGCTGGCCACACTCTTTTGATACAAGCCAGGTTGTTATTGGAATTCTTGGCCACCTGGCATATTGCTGGCTTATATTCAGCTGGCTGTTGACTGACACCCCCAGGTCCTTTTCTGCCGGCCAGCATTCCAGCCACTCTTCCCCAAGCCAGTAATGTTGCTTGGGGTGGTTGTGACCCAAGTGCAGCGCCGGACACCCTTGTTGAACCTCATACAGTTGGCCTTGGCCCATCATTGTAGCCTGTCCATATCCTTCTGTAGACCCCTCCAGCAGATCAACGCTCCAGCCCAACTTGATGGTGTCTGCAAATTTACTGAGGATGTACTTGATCTCCTCATCCAGGTCACTGATGTACTGGACAGAAGTGGCTCCAATACTGAGCCCTGGGGAACATGACTTGTGACCAGCTACCAACTGGATTTAACTCCATTCACCATTCTTCTTTGGGCTTGGCCATCCAGTCAGGTTTAGTACATCCAACCAAGCCATGAGTACCCAGCTACCTTTGTTTTCTATTTTCTACTCTCTGTTTACATTAACATTGTAGTTCAGTCTTGCAGCGATTTAGAACCTGTTAATTTCTAGGTCATCCTGCTTGTTGCAGTAGATTACAAGAAATATGCTTATGCATATCCATTTGTAAGAGCAAAATGGTGAATTGAAATACCCATCGGAGAAGATGCTAATTCCATGCTTTTCTATAACATTGATCTATAATGCATATCTATATGGAATCCTCTTTTCTGTTAGCATTGGGGAATAATGATATTTTGAAATGAGGATGGTTAGGCCCTGGAATGGGTTGCCCAGGGAGGTTGTGGATGCTTCATCCCTGGCAGCGTTCAAGGTGGGGTTGGACATAGGCTTGGATGGCATGGTTTAGTGGGAGGTGTCCCTGCCCATGGCAGGGGGGTTGGAACTCGATGATCTTGAGGTCCTTTCCAACCCTTACTATTCTATGATTCTATGATTCTATTCTATGATGTTTTGGTATGATGTCATGGTATTCCATAAATGTGTAAACTAAGTCAAATCCTGAAAAAAACTCACCCTGAAGTTAGATTAAGAGCAGTATATTCTTATAGCGGCTTTGTTATGAGCTAACCATTTCCTGTTTCTTTTATCTTCTCTTTCAACCATCTGAGAAAAAGCTGGAGCAAACCACTCTTTGTGTGGACTTACTCTGCTAGGGTCCTATTGAACAAGCATGGTTTTAATCTCTGGAAGTGCTGCAGACATCTGTTGTCTAGTGCCTGTTTTCTGTTTACTCTGACATTTCCTTATCTATAACTCCTACCATGGTTTTCTGTAGCCTTATGTAAGTATCGTAACCATTAGCAGCAGTAAAGTCCTGGGTTCTTGGCCATTTTTCTTATGAACTGTTAACTCTCCTTTTCCAAAGGTCCAAGGAGGAGGCATACACTTAGCCTTTCACTTTCGCAATTCTTCTTTTTTTTCTTCTGGTTGCACTTTTTTCTCGTGATCTTCTGTTTGTGTGAAAAGCTCTTTTTATGCTGGTGGACTTGGTCACAGTTATATGCTCCATGTCGTGTATTCTTCCACCCCTGTGTTCGAATGCCTTTTTCAAAAGATAAATCAGAAATATGTATTAAAATTTACAAAAACACATTCAAAGAACCAGCTCAAGAGTAAATTAGAAATCTAACTTTCAACCTCTCTCCTTCTGTTTTTGTTTTTATTGGTGGGTTTTTTTTTCCCAACTGTTATTAATTCCATGGATTTCCATAAGTGAGACCCTAATTTACTTCGAGAGTATTTTAGTTCTAGCTGTTTCCAAAACAATCAAAATGAAGGATTATTATTAGCAAAAAAAAAACACAAAAAAACAAAAAAACACACCAAAACCCACCCTAAACACAAACACAGGATGTAACTGTGTTGTGTAATATCCAGCCTGAATTTTGAACTCGCAGTTATGGTTAGGTAGACATAAATTACTTACACATCTGAATATTGGCTTTTTTAATACCATTTAAAGATCTTGTCATATGGTTTAATTTCTCTTACTGCTTGTTGACAAATCTTGAGTTCAGGAAACTTTCAGAAATCTCTAACTTAACTTTTCAGTCAGATAAAAGAACTCCCATTGATTCAAGTCAAACTTTTAAACCCCATGGAGTTCTGTTGGCTTTGATACTTTCAGCTTATTATTCATCTAAAATTTTGAAATCACCTTTATAATGTGTAGAGTAGCTGTCCTGGTTTAAGCCCAGCCAGTATCTCAGAACCACTCCGCGGCTTGCTCACTCACCCTCTTCTTCCTTCCCTGCTGCTGGAGAGATGGGGAGGAGAATCGAAAGAATGTAAATCTCATGGACTGAGATAAGAACAGCCCAGTAACTAAGGTATAACACAAACCACTGCTGTTACCACTGATAATAATAATGATAAGGGAAATAACAAGGGAAGAGAATACAATTGCTCACCACCTGCTGACTGATACCCAACCTGACCCAAGCAGCAACCTGGGCCTTCTGGATAACTCTCCCCAGTTTATATACTGGACATGACATGCTGTGGTGTGGAATACCCCTTTGGCTAATGTGGGTCAGGTGTCCTGTCTCTGATTCCTCCCTGCTTCCTGTGCCCCTCCTCACTGGCAGAGCATGAGACTCAAAAGTCCTTGGTCAGAGTAAACATTACTTAGCAACAGCTAAATACATTGGTGTGTTATCAGCACTGTTCTCAGACTAAAGTTGAAAACACAGCACTGCATAAACTACTAAGGAGGAGAAAAATGACTGCTACTGCTGAACCCTGGACAGAAGCCTTTATTAAACCCTCCCCACCCCCCCAAAAAAAAAAAAACAAACAAAAACACAACAACAACAAACCAACCAACCAAGCAACCAAAAAAACCACACAAAACAAAACAAAACAAAACAAAAAAAAAAAAAAAACCAACAATAAAAGCCAACCAAACAAAAACAACCAAAAAAGCTTATCCTGGACTTTGGTGGTGTTGTCTTGTTTTTAATTTTAGTTATTAGGAAATACAAACCATCAGCAACCTGGAACACAGAAACTACAAGGTTAAAACAAGTGCTCAAGTAACACCAAAATTCCCTCTGCAGGAGCAGCCAGTACGAGTTGCCTTGAAAGAGGAGCAGTACCAGGCACACAAAATGCCATCCTTCTCCAAAGTATTCTTCAAGTTTTCAGCAGTTTTTGTCTTAGGGACATTTTGAGCCAGTGGCAGTGCCGGTTTATTTGGAGACTTTCTTCTCTAAGTTTCCCCAGTTGCTTTCAGAGCCTGAATAAACTTACAGTATTCACAATATCCTACTTCAGAAAATTCTCCAGCTTAATGACATGAGTGAGGAACTGTCATTTTTTGTTTCTTTTGAATATGTAAGTTCATTTACTGTCACTTGGAATTATTTTTATATGTATATATAACAGAAAATCCTGGAACAGCACAAAACCACTTGTGTTCTGAATACATCTGCCAAACAAAAGAAAAGGTTATTGTTGTGTAATAGTCAGTGTCAGTTGAAGGAGGCAAGGAACAGTTCTGCCCTAGTCTTTTTTGTGGTAACTTATTTGTTTATAGACATCTTTTGTATTTTCTCTCAGTTGTCCCTTTCCCAGTGTGATGAGTGCTGGTCCATGCTGCCGTCCTTTCTCTGGGAGCGTTCTTTTGATCAGCATCTGCCACCCTTCGCTGAATCTCTGTCACTTTGTATACTGATTCTGTTGTTCAGTATTACTCCTGTCAATTTACTTGGTTCAGGCAGCAGACGTAATGATCTATAGCTCTCTTTCTAAAGCGTTTGAAAGTGAATCAATATCATATTTGCCACCTTTCAGTTTTTCAGCACAGAATCATTTTTAAGGGATTACACATGGTAATTAATTGTTTCACCAGTGAGGTCATTGAGAAACATTGTGTATTGTCTGGTTCTGGTGATCTGTAATCAGCTAAGGAATATTGTTTTCTGTTTATCCTATAGCCCCTTCTGCCAGCAGCTGTAATATATCCTCTGAGAAGCCCCCTGTAAAGAAGTATTCTTGCCTTCTCAAACTTTCCTGTGTAAGATGTACGTGCAAAAACATCTTTCTGTGAATTTCTTTTCTATGATTTGATCAGGTCAGTTGTTTCTACAGGCTCCCTGGCAAGCATTTTTGCTGATTATTTTTTGAAAATAAGATTTATAAGCTTTTATGCAAATATAGTTTTGTAACTTTTAGTTCGCCTCCTTTATTGTGTGTTTAATCATAAATGATGAGAGTTCACAAGCCTTTCTTTTTTTCTCCTAGGAACACTAGTTTCATTTTACTTTCACATTTGGGCTTTTATTTTTCCATTATTTCTGAATTTGAATAGTTGTTGTTAAGCATGTAGTACAAATACATACCTAGTCATACAGAATTTAAACTCGTAGTAAATTCATATGCCTCAAGTCATAACTAGTAATGTAGTCAGTTTGACTGTAGTGGATTCTTTGTGCTTAGGCTACTATGAGGGTGGTTAAGTTTGAAATTGTCTTAGAGATTGATGGTAGCCAGCGAAAATGGTTGGGTTTTTCTTACTGGCTGAAGTTAAGGAGTAAGTATCTAAATCCTTAGTTTTGTTTAAGGGAGCTGTGGAAATTGCAAATTGCAACAAGGGAGATTCTGATTCGATATTGAACCAAAAGCTCACAGCGGAGGCACTGAAACCAAATTGCTGAGAGGGGTAGTGAGATTGCCAACTTTCGATTTTAAACTCATCTGGACATCCTGAGCAGCCCGATTTATTGCTGATGATGTTAGTCCTGCTTCAGGACTGTGAGGAATTGGATCAGAGATTTCCTGAGGTCCCTTTCAGCCTGCATCATGCTGTGATTCAGAAGTGTTCTGATTATTCGTGGGGACGAGGGGGCAGATTGTATTCTTGTACAAGAAAGTCCAGATAAGTGACTTGATTTCTGAAGCTGAGGCTCTCTGATCCTTAGATAATATTGTCTAGGAGGCAGTTTTCTCGTTGCTATGTGTACTATGGGGAAAAGACATGCTCCTTTTCTGGAGAGACTGCTATTCAGGTTATGGTCTGGCATTTCAGTAACAAGTGTGCCTTGCCAGCAGGGTATTTGCTTTTTCAAAACAATTGCCCTAAAGTAAGGAAAGAAGAGCAGCTTCTCATCTGCAGCAATGCTATATAATGCTCATACTGAAATATTTAATAGCTGTTCCAACATAATACTTTTCACTCCAATGTGGAAATAGATTTTAGCTATGAATTTTGTGGTCAAAGTCTTTGGTATTTCAAATACTGTTTCCTATTCTGTGTGCAAGTGACTTCTGTGGGTGTTTGGAAATAGAGGTTGTGCTTTAGTATGAAATCTAGTTGGCTCCCTTTTTCCCTAAGGGATAATGGATGATCATGTCACCCCAGAATAAGAAATTAGAAATATACAGTGTTTGTTAATTCTGCTTACTATTCAAGTAGCATGAATAAAAGATAAATATGAAATTGTATCTCTTCATGATAGAATGAACTCAGGTAACTGAATATATTTCTGTTCTCTGCCATCTCCCCGTGCCACAGAACTTGTCATTTCCTAATCAGCAGAGAGTCTTGCTGTCAGGCTTAAGCACACAAAGCACCTCTGAAACCTTTGCACTAGGTGTCCCTCACACCCCTGGAATATCTCATCTGTGTTTATTCCTCAGAGTGACTTCTCGTTACAAGTCCTTGTAAAGCTTGAATTGGTGCAGAGGAACCTCTTCCCTGTCTGCTGTGGTGGCCTGTATCCCTCAAGCATTATGGTAGATGATTCCTTTTAGCAACTTGCCAGACACTTTCAAGCCTGGTGTAAGAAATGGCTGAAATGTCATGGTTTCCTCCTTCCCAAAGGAATGAACTAAAGGAAGGAAGACGATGAGAAGGAAGCCCTTTGCTAAAAGTCTGTGAAAGGGAAGAGAACATTAGCACACCAGAGAGATGTGTGCTGTACTCCTGTATAAGTCTGTAAATAAGAGCTACTGGAGAAGGAATAAATGTAGGACCTACGTTCAGAGCCAAGCAGTAGAAAATTAGATTTTTCCCAGGTAAGACAAATGCAGTATGAGCTGAGGCTGGTAGAGTTTGTGGAAGTCTTAACTCGTGAGCTCTCCAGTGGATGCTGGCTGGGTGCGAGTACTCTCGTGCAGCTGGAAAGCTGCAGTATTTAGTGTTCTCTAAGGCCAAGTCAGCATGCTGGTTTGCTCTGGCTTTTAGGAATGGCAGAAAGGATAACTATTTTCAAATATCTCCAGCTCTGGATTGTCTGAGTGTTCCAGTTCAATGATAATATCGTGCTAGTTTCTATCAAGTGTGAAATTTCACCCTGTGCTTAGTTGCATGCTTCTGAGTAGAACGGGAGAGACAATTGGTGTGGTGCATTCAAACAATAGTTTAGTAACACTTCTTTCATATTCATTTGATTTGACATTTTTCAGTGAACTGAAAAAAATATTTTCTTGTCTTGGGAAGTATTTGTATCCTTTTTCTCTGGTGAACAAAATAAGTACAAGTTCTCCTGTAAAGACAGGTGGAAGGTTTACAAAATAATCCCTTGTTTTCTCTCTTTATGTGTCACCATTTTCCTTTTGCTTCCCAGTTTAACCAGCTGGATTTTTTTCCCCACTTTTTTTTTTTCTAAGTACTTGCATTTCTATTGATTTGCACAAGATTTCTTTTTCCTTGTTCTGTATCTGATACTTATTCCCTGCTCCAGTGTGTTGTTAGTAACTATGTCGTTTAGGCCATCTCCATGGTTCTTTCCAGCTTGTTATGCTGTCTGCTGGGTGGCACATTGAGGTTTCATTGTGCTTAACAATTTAAGTTGAATTGCAAATCATTATTCCTCTACTGTACATTCCTGAACTTAGGCAATTTGGGAGCATTTCAGAGAAACATACTTAAAGATGGTAGATGAGTCTGGGGACGACCAGTCCTGCCAAGGATACAAGTTGTCTTGAAATCTTTACTTAACATGGCAGCAGAATTGCAAACAGGTGCATGCTGCAGTGCTCAAGAGAAATAGGAACTCCATGGAAATTGCATAACAGTATTCTCTAATTAAAATGAAACAAAAGAAAAATTGAGCCTTAAAATTCGTGATTTCTTTCTGTCACAGATTTTGGATTAACTCTTTGGGAATTTATTTTTATTATCTTTAAACAGTATTGGAGGAATAAACAGTAACTCAAGATTTCTCTTATAACTCTGATTTCCTCCAGGAAATCTGCTGTAATTCGAGATTTTATAAAGTTAGGTGAATATGTGTGAATCCCATTATGAAGCAGATGATTCACTAGCTTCAGACAGTCTTAAATATTGGGCTCTTTATTTTTGAGGGAAATTAAATTGAAGCTCAAGAGTGTTAAGTTACTAATGGCAGTATTCAAAATTCCTATAGATTATTTGTAAGTCTAAGGGTGTTATTGTTTGTTTAAACACTAATAGCCTCTTAGTGGTTGTTAGGGATTGCTGGACATGTCTTTCCTTGTCAGTGAAGACACTGGAAATTGTTCTGGCATTGGAAATTCTCCTGATTGGCACTTCCCCTCCTCATTTAACAGCTCTCTGGAGATGGGTGGCTCTCAGTCCTCTCAAGCTGTTCTTAGCCTGCAGAATGAAAAAATAGATTTTATTACTATGCACTATAACAGCAAATGCTTTAGTGTCGTATTTGAAAAAAGGTGTAAAAAGACATAGAGAACTAGTGTGCTTTGGAGTGACCTTTTTGTCAATTATAGTAGTTAATTCTTTGTTTTGTTTTCTTGATTCTCTGTTAATAAAGACACATTTGTTTGATAGTAATAAAACAAGGGAAAATGTCATTCGGCACCTGTTCAGTTCTGCTCTTCTATCACAGTAACTCTTTTCTTCTGTTTAAAGACTTTTTAAGGCAAATGTCATCACAGAGCAGTGATTTCAAAAAAAGAGGAATTGTATATTTTTGTACTGAGCAGTGATACCTACCTTCTTGTTACCTGATTCACCTTCATGTAACAAGTACCAACCGCTGTGACTGTTTGCAAAAAACATATTGCAGTCACATTCTTCTCTTGAGTGACATGGTTTCTAGTATTTGTTCACCTCTCCCATGTAACTTCGCATTCTCTGCACATAATTTCCTGAGAAGTCACACTGCTGTGGGCATTCCTGCATGGGGTCACGCCTCCCATGTGTCAGGCTGTGCACAGGTGAATGAGAACATTGTTAACTACTGAAGGCAGTGGAATACTACAGAATGGCTGAGCAGGCTTTTCTTCTTTTTAGAGTGTCAAATGTGTGATGTACCTACAGAGGGATTTTTCCAGTGAAAGGGAAGTCTGAACAAAGTATCCAACAAGTTTGTCCCTGCATTCATCTTATATTGCATGCCAGGCTCATATTGCATTTCTCTTAGAGAGCAGATACCAAGTTAGGTAGAGCTTCCTAGTTGGCTTGTGCCTATGTGGAGAGGTGTGCAGTTGTATAATGCCTCCTATGCATTAGCAAGAGTACATACACAAAAAAGAGTAAGATTTGTTGTGTCAAATCTTTTTTTCAGTGAAAGCATAGGGTTTTTTAAAGTTTTTTTTTTTTATGACAGTCTAAAGATGGACACATGATCAAAGTTTTTATGTACTGACAGTAAGTATGATGAAAACTTTGCAGCTTCAACAAAATACAGAAGGATACTTCAACAAAATGAGATATTGAAAAGTTTCAACCCACAAGCTATGGTTTATTCAGAAGTTAAATGTTTCATTCTTTTGAGAATAGGCCATTCTTTTTTAAATATGTAGGCTAATTCTGAAATGAAAATCACAAATTTTGTAAATGCTAATGCCAAATGTTGTCAGATTTCCTTTGGCAAATCTGGGGAAAAAAAAAAAAAGGCAAACCAACAAAAAAAGTATTTGATTACTTAATAAAATAAAATGTTGGTGAAAGGCTTTTAAAACTAAAAGCTTAACTTGACCTGAACTTTTTGAAATAGTTTTGGTCTATCCATTTCTGTAGCAGTTAATAGTTCTGTAAATCAAAACCAGCTCATTCAACTGAGCCATGAAATATCAACAAAATTTATCAAATACTGCTTTATTTTTTAAAATAGAAGCAAAAGTGGAACAGGAGAACAAAACCTATTGCTGTATTTTTTCACTGTTGTGTCCAGATATGCTTCTTTGCAGTTAGAATGTCTGCATGGGTATGTAGGTAGATGGTTATATGTGAAAGGAAAGGTAAGAGAACAGTTCAATGTGATGTCAGTTAGAGGGAAAAACCTGAAACATTACTTAGAAAATACTCTGTTGAGAGAAATTTGTGGGTTTTTTTTCTGTATTAAGAGTAAAATGACTTGAGTTTTTAAGTATTCTCTGAGGTTTGTTTTGTCTACAAGCATCTACAGTTTTAGTACCATGTGCGCAGGAAGGCAATACATGTAATTTTTAGATTTAATGGACTGGAGAATCCTCGGGGTCAAATGTTCATTTTTAGTAATTTTGTCTGTTGGTGTGGTCCTCATTGAGACCAAGTGCTGAGCAAGCCTGTGGTAAAAAACTGTGGCAAAATTTGTGTCTTGTCAATACAAGCAAGTAGGAAAACTCTGCTCTTGTGAGGCCTCACTTGGAGTATTGTGTGCAGTTCTGGTGTCTTCAACATAAAAAGGACATGGAACTGTTAGAACAAGTGCAGAGGAGGGCCACGAGGATGATCAGGGGACTGGACCACCTCCCATATGAAGATAGGCTGAGGAAGTTGGGGCTGTTCAGCCTGGAGAAGAGAAGGCTGCATGGAGACCTCATAGCAGCCTTCCAGTATTTGAAGGGGGCCTATAGGGATGCTGGGGAGGGACTCTTCATGAGGGACTGTAGTGATAGGACAAGGGGTAATGGGTTAAAACTTAAACAGGGGAAGTTTAGATTGGATATAAGGAGGAAGTTCTTTACTGTAAGGGTGGTGAGGCACTGGAATGGGTTGCCTAAGGAAGTTGTGAATGCTCCATTGCTGGCAGTGCTCAAGGCCAGGTTGGACAGAGCCTTGGGTGACACGGTTTAGTGGGAGGTGTCCCTGCCCATGGCAGGTGGGTTGGAACTAGATGATCTTAAGGGCCTTTCCAACCCTAACTATTCTATGATTCTATGAATCATAAAGATCTATAAGCAGATTGCACTGGATATAATATATTGGAAGTATATCGCTGGTTTATGAGGCAAGGACTTTGTGAAACTTGAAAGATTAATGCAATAACCGAGGAAGCAGCAGTGAAGTGGCACAGTTGTGTAGCCACCTAAGAGTCATCTGTAATGTACATATGAAATGTGTGCATTCTTCAGCTCTTTGTGAATAATAGGCAGTTTTTAAGACTATACAAAAATATATATTTTGCTTTTTAATGAAATTAACACAGATTTACAGTACTTTTTTTTTTTCCCCAGCTATTTTACTGTTCTTCATCTTGATAGAATTTATCTTTCCTGATAGATATATATATATTGATTTCCCACTGAAATGGAGTTTTCATTATTCTATGGAAATCTCCATTTCAGTGCCAGGTCTCTAAGAAATACTTGTGGTATTTAGAAGTACTTGAATAATTATTACTGATTGTGATTTTTTTGTTGCATTTTTTTGTTGGTTTAGATTTTGGTGTGGTTTGATTTTGGTTTTTCCTTTAAAAAGACTGTGAAAACCTTAGGAATCTCCAGCACCATGAATTTTCATCTTCATTTACTATAATCAATCACACCGTGCACTTCCTTGTAGAAAAGCAAGGTCCATCTGGGTGGTGGTCTGTATTTTCACCTAACTGTTGTTTTTGAGTGACTGTTCTAGAAACATGTTTGTCTGATGAGTATAAATCTATTTTTAATTTCATTGTAGAGACATTCAGAGTAATATTTTTTAATGGAGCCAATATAGTGTGATTTCAATATGTGAGTAAAGAAATCATAAACCATGGTTGCTCTTCCTTCATTCCTATTGCCCAGACCCAATATACACCTTATAGCTGTAAAAATGCTCAGTAGCACTTACCCTGATCAAGTATTTTTCAGTCTTTCATGCTCAGCCAGTGAGGAGAGGCATGGGAAGCCAGGATGGAGCAGACGGGACACCTGACCCAAACTAGCCAAAGGAGTATTCCATACCACAGCACGTCATGCCCAGTATATAAACTGGAGGGAGTTACCTGGAAGGGATTGATCGCTGCTCGGGTTGGGCTAGGTATCGGTCAGCGGGTGGTGAGCATTTGTATTGTGCATCACTTGTGCTTACTGATGATGTTTTGTTTGGTGTGGTTATTGGGTTTTTCGGTTTTGTGCCTTTTTTTTTTTTTTATATATATATTTCTCTCCTTGCTATTCCCTTATTTTTTTGCTATTATTAGTAGTAAAAGTAGTAATATGTGATGTTTTATTTTAGCTATTAAACTGTTCTTATCTTATGGGTTTTACGTTCTTTTGATTCTCCTCCCTCTCCCACCAGGGCGGGAAAAGGGAGGGAATGAGTGAGCAGCTCCTTGGTACTTAGTTGCTGGCTGGGTTTAAACCATGGCAGGTATCATTCTGTTTTGAATCACACTTAGAATGCTCTAAATTTTCAGCAGTCACATATGAGATAAACTTGGGAGGATTTCATTAAGTAACAAATCAAATTTCTGTGTTCAGATAATTGCCTCAACTTTTGGAGCCAAAAACCTCCCATTTTGCTTCCTGAAATGTGGTCATTCAGCCTTCAATAATTATTGCTTAAATGAAGAATGAGGGTGCCTGAAAGGGGAACTTTTATTTGGAAAATTCAGTATTTGTTGACTATTGGACCTTTGTATTAATTTACATAATTTTAGACTGCTAAATAATTCTAATTGTTTCATATATTGCATAGTCTGTGGAATATTTATAAACCCAGTGAGGTGTCAAAAACAAGCCCAAGCTTTGCTGTCTTCTTTCATGTTGACTATTTGGTAAAAAGTCCAGATGTATTTAATGCAGAAGTTGAAATCACTGGAAGTTGTCTGGTCTTTGGTAAGGTAACCTACAAGCAGATGCCATTTTGACTTTGATAAGTGGGGATCATTACAGACCCCTGTATTGTAAGCCTTTGAAGACTGAAGGCTCTTAATTGCTTAACTTGCACACATAATATTTCAAGTGTCAACAAAAAAATACAAAGCAAAGCTAATAACATTTTGGGATTGATGCTGGGCTAAGATAGATTCATTTGATCTGGGTCTCTCAAAAGATTTTGGGTGTAAACAGTATTGCTGGACGTTTAATTTGAATTTTTGAAAGCACTTGCTATTTTGAACCTACTTACACATGAATAGGAGTCCGTAGGATTGCAGATTTTGAAGCATTTGTATCTGGGTACTTTATATTGCATTGTATTATTTAGAAAAAATTATGGCAAGGTAGCAGCAGGTAAGTAATCAATGTTTGTTAAGCATTCCTAGGGTCTGCAGTTTATAGGATGCTGAAATGTTCATCCTCCAGTACTAATTTGGTGCATTATGTATTTGAAGTACAGAATTCTTTTGCTTCTCTATTTTTTTTGTGCAACTATAGTCAGATTGGCACATATGCTTCAAACATGTGGAGCACTTCCCTAGGCATGAGAATCATAAGAATTTTTGGGCTGCTTTTTCAGGAGGTGCTTTGGAAAGAAGAATCAGATAAATTTGTGGAGGACTAGAACGCAGCAGTGATTCACTCTTGACAGCAGTGAAATGCCAAATTTGCTGAGAAAAGTGAAAAAGCTGGCTTACACATGAGTTACCATAACTGGTGTGTGGCAGGATCCAATATAATGCATATGTTAGTGCTGCTGTAATCGTTTTCTGTTGAGTTTTAGGTTTGAATTAAGTTTGAATGCCTCCTCTCCCCCTTCCCCTTATCCTTGGTTGATAGGACAAGAAGTTGAAGTGCAGGAAGGAAGTTTGATTTTTGGATATCCTGAAAAAAATTGATGACAAAGACTGAAAAACACCAGGGTGATCATCTCTGGTGCATCATTTGGGAGTCTCCATCTGTAAGAATAGGTTTAATTACTCCTCTTTCCTGAATGCTCAATAAACCTTGGAACATGTGCTAGATCATCTGTTGCGATCACTTCAGTATCTATTAACAAGGTGTATCTTCATTTGATGAAGTTGTGGTTGGGCAATAAATCAGTGCTTGGAAAGGGCTAGTGTGTTACAGAGATTCTTTTAATTCTCTCACTATCTTGATTTTTCTTTGAGGAATTCAATAGCCTTATATACTCTGAGTGGAGAAAATGTTGCTCATATGACTGAGGATTCTGAATATGAATGCAGAAGCCTGCAGACATAAAAACTTACGTCCTCCTCAGACATGATGTTGCAGCTGAGCTTCTGTAGGACAAGAGCTGCCATCAGCAAGGAAGTTTTCCACTTAATACATGTCCCCTGATAGCACTCTATTGATAGAAGAGTTCTATCAAGAGAGCAGACTTTTAAGAAGTGCAGTGAAGAGGCATGCACTTCATACACATGTTCATGCTTGCAGGGACAGGGATTCAAGCTTCAATTAAGTGTCATAGAAGTTATTGGTTACAACTAGTGATTTAATATAACAAGACTAACATATTTAGTTTCTCTCTTGGAATGCATTTTGGAGTTCAGAGTAGGGCACAAAGAGCTCTGGAGGAATATGTCTATCATTTCCTATCAAGGGAATTCCCGTCCCATTGCATGTTAGAGATTCTGTAGTTGCCATTCACAATAAGAAAAAAATCACTACAATTCTCTGCCCAATTCTGGCTCCAGTTCTCATTTTATTTCCACCCTAGTCATAGAATCATAGAATAGTTAGGGTTGGAAAGGACCTTAAGATCATTTAGCTCCAACCCCCCTGCCATGGGCAGGGACACCTCTCACTAAACCATTCCATCCAAGGCTCTGTCCAACCCATCCTTGAGCACCACCAGCAATGGGGCATTCACAACTTCCCTGGGCAACCCATTCCAGTGCCTCACCACCCTTACAGTAAAGAACTTCTCCCTCATATCCAATCTAAACTTCCCCTATTTAAGTTTGAGCCTGTCTCCCTTTGTCCTATCACTACAGTCCCTAATGAATATTCCCTCCCCAGCATACTTGTAATCATAAAGCAAGGGACTCCTTTGGAGAGGTTTTGCAGGGTCTGGCTTTGCTATAGGTCCATGGTCTGCAAGACTTCTCACTCCCTGTTTTCCCAGCTGGTAGCATCTCTTGCCCCAGAGCTATTGACATGTGTTCCATATATCAGACATCACATGAGAAGGCCGTCAGTTTTGTATTCTCACTGAGTACTCAGGCTTACTTTTAAGTCCCTGCAGTAGGAGTAGCTAAATGGGGAATAAATTACAAGCCCTGCAGCTGGTGTTTTATGCAATAAGCTGAAGTGCCCTTGAGCTTCAGTGGCTGGCTGCCCGATCCTCCTTTTGGCTCCCTAGAAACACTCTGAATTAGATGTAGGATGTCAGGTGTTTATGTGTTTCAGCACAAGACTCACTCTTCTGGGCTTATGTCACAGTCACCTGTGAGAGAGCCTGCATCTGGCAAGTTTGGCAGCCCAGCTCAGCTGTGTTGTTGACTTCCTTCCACACCAGGACTTTATAGGGAAGGATCAACTGTTTGGCAACTGTAGGGTGGGGAGGAGTATCTGGTGCATGCCCTGGTGATGCAAGAGGAAGACAGCCTTCCCTAGCTGCAGGGCATGCTGCAGGCCCCCTTTCATCATGGGGGTGCAATGAATTTGAGGTGAAAAGTTGCAATTGGTTTGAATCCCAGCATATAATCAAGCCTGAAAGACATGGGAAATGGTGAGAATGCCTAGCCTTGCCCTGTGGCCTTACACCAGCAGAAAGATTCCACTGAGAGGCTTTCCAAGGCACATTTTGATAGTATATTTCATTTGGATGTTATTTGGTAGTCATGTCTATTTACATTTAGTTACATTTTACTTGATAATTGTCTTTTTTTGTCGTTTTTTTTTTTTTTTGTGTTTTTTTTTTTTTTTTTTAGTTATTTGAGGGAGACATTCTTTTTCCCACGAAGTTGCAAAATAAGGTTTTGTTAGATATGGTGCATGTATTTCATTCAAATCCTGAAGTGCTGGTAGCAGGGCACTTGCTTTTGTATTTTGCAAGTAAGTAAGCAGTCAAGTTTTATCCATTTTTTCAATGCTGTGAGCTGTTATGAATACCATTTGAGAGTCAGACAAAAAAGAAGAGGATTCATACCTTTTCACAGAATCATAGAATAGTTTGGGTCAGAAAGGACCTTAAGACCATCTAGTTACAGCCCTCCTGCCATGGACAGGAACTGCTCATGCTAAACCTCATGCTCTGTCCAACCTGGCCTTAGATGCTCTGGTCATATTACCACATGTGTGCTCCAGGGATGGAGCACTTTGGCTTTCTTTTCTTCCTCTTGTCATTTTCCTGATCATTAGAAGCTTTTCTCTTTTGTCGTGTCGTGTCCCCCCCCCCTTTTTTTAGGGTAATTTCTCTTGCCTATAGCTGAAAATATGCAGTCTCTTGATTTGAACAGCTGGTGCATAGCTATGATGACTTCTTGTCAGGCTTAAAAAAGAAGAAGAATTTTTATCTTTGAGATGTTTGTTTTCCTGCTGGTGACTCAGAGGACTAGTCCTTGCTTAGGCCTTTTTCTCTAGCACATTTTATTATTCCTTTAACAGGCATGTAAGAGGTGATCAGACAATGCCTACTTTATCCTTTCTACAGAGCTACATGTTCAACTGTGGACTTAAGCATCTGTTGTATTGTAAGCAGAGAGACTCAAATCTCCTTAGATTGAGAGCTGATTTTACAGCAAGCTTTCTGCTGGTTATTGCCACCTTTTCCCAGCAGGAAGGATCTCTTAATATCAGAGGCGGTGGCTGTATTCCTACCAGAAGGCAGTCATAAATGCAGCATGTTTCTCTGCTTGGTAATAATATGGATCAGATTCTCTGAGTCCCATGCCATGTCTGCATTGGTAATTTGTGTAGTAGGAGAGGATCAGTTGAGTGAAACATCTGAGGACCCAGCTTTCATGGTATATGTACTTTTTGGGGTGTTGTGTGGGCATATGATTTGTAGTAGTTGCAGTGTTTATTTCCTTTAGTCCTGTGGAGTAGCTTTAGTTTAGCTACCTCTGAAAGCCGTCCAGAGTGTGTGCTGCTAGCAGAATGCACTCCTGATGTTAACTATAATATACCCAGTGTTGCGCTGTTAAGATTAACTAGGTTGTGCTGAAAGAGAAAGGTGTTAAGTAAGCTTAAAATGCTGATCTTGTTCAGATTGAATCATAGTAATTCTGGGCATACTAAGTGAAGTAGAAAAGCAACAGACAAAAAACTCCAATAAATCAACCACGAAGTATGGTCTTGTGTAAGCTGAGTGATTTGAATGTAAATTTCATGACAGACTGTAGCAATATGTACAATAGTGGGAACATTTGCATCTCTGAAGGTAAAATTCATGGTGGGTTTTGCACAATAAAAGGAAAAGTACTCACTCTTTTTAGAGTGAAGTCCTTAAAGAGGAGCTAAAGTTATCCAGCCAATAATTCCTGTGTAAATCAATCACTAATTAAAATAATTCCTGTTGAAGCTGTATCTTTTTTTTTTTTCCTTGTCAGAATTCTGAGAAATTATTAATATTTCTCTGTGTTTTCAAAGCTTACATTAGGAACAATTCAGGATATTGCAAGATAATGTACCTCAATTGAAAATATTGATTTCTTCTTTCATGCTTGTAGCAGGCATTTCCTTCTCTTAATTCTATAACTAAGTGGAAGAAGGTTTTTAAGGGAAAGGTTTTATGTTTTTTTAACATTGACCAACATTTCTAGGTGTTTCAAAAGTATTGAAGCATATTTTCCCATTCAGACATGGCATTGCTGTCAAACTGACAAGGGCAGTGGCTGGAATGATTGCCTCAGTTATCATGGAAGTTAAATTTGATTTAATAAATGTACCCATTTTCCTTTATGAGGTCTGTGTCTATATTATTTGACTTGACAAGTTCTTCATCATTTGTTGTGGTGTTACATCCCCTTAGAGATGCAGTTCCCCAATTCCATGAAGCTGACAAGTGTGTTCTGTCAGTTTCTGTATTAGTAACTTAATATGCGAAGAAGTCAGGCTCTTGTATGGGTGATACTATCTATAGGATTTTTTTGTCTTATATGAATATCTGCAAGAAACCCAGCCCATCTCTGGCATGATTTCTGACTTTAGGTATTCTGAGGAAGACTTTGAGAAGAGTTTCCTTTATAGTCCTAACTCATCAGAAAGCTTAACTGTGTTTAAGGATTTTAGTGGTCTTCTCAGGACTTTGTACTGAAACTAATGAAAAAGATTTTGGTGTTTGAACTTGGCCTGCTTTTAGATCAGGGTACCTTGTGCAGGGTAGCTTTATAAAAGGATTCAATTATTTACACCCAAAAAATATTCTACCAAGTTTAGAAAGGATTCTACGTAAAGCAGACACACAGTATTAAATAACATTAAAAAGCCCAGAAAGAATGGCATTTAAATAGTATTTATTTAATAAAGAAACTACGTGGCTCAAAATGCATCAAATATGGGATTGAATTTACAGTTGTTTAAATGAACTATATCACTCAGACCGAGCCCAGCTGTGTCAGCTCAAGGTGGTGTTAGTGAAGTAGGTAGTGCTATTTAGGGTTTGAGGTGTGTTTCTGCATGCCTTGTGGGACCTGTGTTTCTGTTCACGTAGCTGTGCTCACACACACTGTGCTGACTGGGCACGTGGTGCTTCAGTTACCCAGTTATTGCTTCCTGTAATAAAGGGCAGATTTCATGTGAGAATGAAGAAGTGCTCAGTGATGTCCTTTATCTTCTGATGATGGAGCATGATTTTGTATAACTGGTACATTTAACTAGAGCCCTCCAATGCTTACTTTGTGTTGTTTATCTGAAAAATATTTAAGATACTATACTTACTGAATCACAATTGCTGAGCTTGGCAGTGATCTCTGGACATGCCTAGTGTAACCCTCCTGCTCAAGGAGGGTCACCTAGAGGAGGTTGCTTAGTGTCATGTCTGGTAGGGTTTTGAGTATCTTCAAGGATGGGACTCCACAATCGGTCTGGGCAATCCGTTACAGTGTTTAAG
This sequence comes from Amazona ochrocephala, assembly GCA_039720435.1. NCBI lineage: Eukaryota > Metazoa > Chordata > Aves > Psittaciformes > Psittacidae > Amazona > Amazona ochrocephala. Next base: position 45,141,801 of record CM077881.1, on the reverse strand, counting down.
CATCCTCAAAGCTTACATGCTTACAGGTTTTTTTTTGCTATAAACCACTCGAATCCAAGTTATTTCAAATTGTAGGGAGAGCAACTTAATTATAATATTATGTTGCTTATAACCAAAGGGCTCTGTTAACCTGTTTAATGCAATCAGTTCATTAGTGGCTTCATATGGCAAGTTCTAAGAGTACAGTTTTTGTTCTTTCTCTGGTATTTTCTACCCCAGCCTGCTTTTAAATTTGTTGTGCTAGACATAGTGTTTTAAGAATGTGACAAAAGCATTAGTTTATTAAATAAGAATGTAAATGAAACACAAAAGGTAGAATTTCTGCTTTTCAACCATTTACTTTGTATATGTGCATGTATGCTCGAGGTGAATGCTGTAACCTCTTTTTGTGTGTTTGGGCACAGCTGATGAATCGTAGGAGCAAGAAGCAAATGTTCTCCTCTGTGAATGTATTTTGCAATCACATGAATGCATTATAGGTTGTTTTTCCCCTATTTTTCATTGTCAGGATTAGGCATTCTCATTTGAGACTGATGCAGTTTGCCAGTTCTAAACCAGTCTTTATAATCCTGGCCTATGTCCATACCACAGATATGAGTAATAACATCATGACTGAATGTACCCGTGATATGAGTATTTAAGGAGTAGCTCTGAGCAGACTGAAAGATACTGGGCACTTGTCCACCTAGGTAAGATGTCTTAAGTCATTAAGCGATGAATTTTTAATGTCAGCCTGAATTTTAGCTTTTGTTCCTCATGTTTTAACAAAACTGTTAATTTCATTTTTTTTTGTATGTTTTCAATTTTACAAATATTGTGTAGCTCTGAGATTAGCCTGAGACTGTCAGATTTTGTCAAGTGCAATCCTTCATAATTGCAAAACAGACTAATCAGACTTTAACACTTAATCAACCCCTTTCAGTGCATACTAAAAAGGTGCTGGAAAAAGGCACTTTTGCTGATTTATATGAAAGACATTTAGAATGGTTCAATGTCACCTCAGAGACATAAGCTTGCAGTTGTATCTGATATGTTGAATAAGGCCCGCTGACAGTTGCATAAAGTGTCACAGAAATGTCAGAACTGAAAATGTTTCTTAGCATCAGGGCTGCACAGCAGGAGATCCAATTTTTAGTACTTATTGCCTGCAGAAAGAAAAGGCGTGGGTCAGAAATCCATCAAAGTTTTCTCTAGTCTTAGGAATATAAACATATTAAACAGGCCTGGCCTGTCTGATCCCTGCCTAGGCTTCCAGAGAAGACAAGAACTCTCTAATAACAAAAACCCAGTAAAGCAAAATTCCTTTCAAATGTTGTGTTGAATGGTTTTCCTGTTTTCTAGTTCTTATTATAACTAAGAATATATTCTTACCAAAGTTAATATCACCACCTATTGACAGTATGGATTATAATAATATAGCTGCAATGTAAACAACATTATTCACCTCAATGTTCAGATTTCCCAAGGCTTATGACACATCTGTGATAATGAAATTGTCCTCTTCTGTTTAGGTAATGTCTTAATCAATGTATATTAAGTTTTGTCTCTGTATTCTCTACATCGAGAGTTTTAGTTGAAAGTGTGTTGTAAATGGTATGATTATATTATACAAATGGTTTATAGGTGGCATTGTCAGTGCATGGGAAAACAGTAGCCAAGGCTGCGTAGAGACTTCTTTTCCAATTGTTATGCCAGTTAAGACACTTTGTATGTGTTCCCTGGGGGATGCCATCTTCGCAAATATACAACCCAATTTCTTTTAGTGACTTGGGTTAGTTTAAACAGTTAAAGATCATAGAATGATAGAATAACTTAGTGTGAAAGGGACCTCCGGAGGGGACCAAATCCAGTCCCTGCCTGAAGTAGGTCTAATTAGATCAGATTGCCAAGGGCTTAGCAGTTGACTCTGGAACAACTCTATGAACTCTTGAGCTAACCTGGTTGGTCTTCTAGCAGATATAGGGGCACTCATTCTTCTTACTGCAGAACGGTGGGAGTCTTAGCTCACAGTTGACAAGTGCTGAGAAGTGTCAGGGGACAGTGATATACAGGCCCACCACAGCTGCACCCTGAGAGGATGTGCTTAATCACCTTTGGAAATGCTTCAGAGCCTGCACACCTGCTGCTTCAGCTCAAGCATGGCAGATATAACCCAGACAGTTTCCATGGCCGGAACTCAGATACTCCAGAGCATTCTGTATAAACTATTAATTTAATAGTGAATCTATGTTCTCAGCTTTACTGGAAGCAGTGACAAACTCTTTTTTGTTTTCTTTGCGTTTTTGAATGACAGCTGTTGACCACTACCTATGAGCTTTCCCATTTTCTGACAATTCTGGGTAGAGATCTCTGCTTTCCAGTCTTTCCAAAGTCTTCACTCTTTGCTTAGATTTTGGAATGAATATACTTCATTTTGCTTTTTGAAGGTGAATGCACAGTGAGGCTGAAGTAAAATAGCAGTTGGGAAAAAAACTGCAGTAAAGGAAAACATGACTGATCATTTCTCTTGATGATATTGACAACTGAAATAGGCACAGTATGGGCCATGGATGCTGTTGCAATGAAGGACTGCTGGTGCTGTCATTTGACAGGTCTGTAAGATAAGTCAGGAGAGTGGTTTTAACTTGGGGGAGGTGATTTGGTCTTTGTTGCTAGCTCAGATGTTTAAGTTGTGCAGAATACGCAGAACTAACGCTTATTTTTTTAACTAAATTTCTCTAAGGTAGAATGCTCAGCTGTAGATGGTAATACCCTGGGTTTGTAGTTGACCTATGTACAATTTTCTGTGTCCTTCATAATTCAAGTGTACTCTTAAGCTGAACAAAAGAAATTTTGAATCTTGAGCCACCCAAGGTGATGAGTAAAATACTGCTTAGAATATTCACTTAATGATTTCCTATAACCTGTATCCTTTGATGTATGCATTCAATTTATTGAAGCAAGTACTGAACACCAAAGTTGCAAAAGATGAATGAAGCCTACACTTTCAAAAAATGATTGAATTAAACTAAATCACTAATTAAAAAGCAAATCTATACCTGTCAGGGGGATTTTCATCTCACTGTAAACATAGATTCCAACCTTTCTCAATACGGTACTAGTACATTGTCAGCAAATTTGCCAACAAGACCAAGCTGTGTGGTGCAGTCAACATGCTGAAGGGAAGGCATCCCATCCAGAGGGACCTTGACAGGCTCAAGAGGTGGGCCAGCGCAAAGCTCATGAAGTTGAACAAGGCAAAGTGCAAGGTCCTGCACCTGGGTTGGGGCAAACCCAAGCACAAATACAGGCTGGGAGGAAAATGGATTGAGAGCACCAGGAGAAGATCCGGGGGGTGTTGATTGACAAGAAACTCAACATGTGTGCTTGCAGCCCAGAAATCCAACAGCTTGATTGTAACCAGCAGGTCAAAGCAGGTGATTTTCCCCCTATACTTTGCTCTCATGAGACCATCCCAGAGTACTGCACCCAGCTCTGGGACCCCAGTACAAGAGGCACATGGGCCTGCTTGAGCAAGTCCAGAGGAGGGCCACGAAGATGATCAGGGGGCTGGAGCACCTCTGCTATGAAACCAGGTTGAGAGGTGACCTTGTTCATTCAGGAGAAGGGAAGGCGTTGGGGAGATCTTAGAGCAGCCTTACAGTACCTCAAGGGGGACCTACAAGAAATCTGGAGAGGGACTTTTTACAAAGGCACGTATTGATAGTGCGAGGGGGAATGGCTTTAAACTGACAGAGGGTAGATTTAGATTAGACATTTAGGAAAAAATTCTTTACTATGAGTGATGAGGCACTGGCATAGGTTGCCCAGAGAAGTTGTGGATGCCCCATCCCTGGAAGTGTTCAAGGCCAGATTGGACAGGGCTTTGAGCAACCTAGTCTAGTGCCAGGGGGCTTGGAAGTAGATGATCTTTAAGGTCCTTTCCACCCCTGATCATTCTGTGATTCTGGATAGTCTTCAAGACACAATTGAAGAATTTAGAGACATATTTGCCAATTTAACATATAAAGAAGCAGCACAAGTGTTTATTTGACAAGCAGAACTATTTGGTTGAAGTAGAAAACCTCATAAATCCATCTCCGTGTTTTCTGTGGTTATGTTTTCATTCTTTTATCTCATGTTTTCTTGCTTCTACATTGTTAATTTTGGAGAACATACTTCCTGCTTTACATAAAGTATTATACTGTACTTTACATAAGATGCTATAATGTATAATCCTATAACATAATGTTATAGGAGTTGTGGATATGCAATTCTCGTTGTTTGGCAATCATAGATACATGCATAAATTAATCCAAATGTAAATGTATATCAAATAAGGACTTACTAAATCTCACTTCGCATATTGTAAATAACTACCAGCATCAACAGATAAAACCAGTGTAAACACATTCCTTTCTTTAGATATTTTGACTATTTTGGTTGTTCAGAGATGCATAGGTGTGTGTGATGTAAAGTCTCAAAGACAATTCTCAGCTTCGATGTTATTTTGGGCATGTGTTTATCATATTTACTAGCTGTACTGTGAGGAAGCATACAACTAGCACACTAAAGATTTCATCTATCCATCTAAATTTGACTTACTGGTGTTGAATCAAAAATTTGTTTCTTCATGCTTTTGAAATGAAATGATAGTGTCCCCTGCTGGCAAGACAGGTGGAGTTCTGCTAGATTTGCAGCTTTTCTTGCCTTATTTTCCTTTTTCAATTGGAAGGAATTGTGGCATTCCCTGCAAAGTAAAAGGCTGTACTTTAATATCTAGTAATGATTTACAGAATAATGTTGCAGTATGGATATCTTCAAGATTTGCATTAACGGTATGTATGTAAGACTACTGTAACTATCAATACATAAAGTTGTTCTGCCTAAATACACAGAGCATTTCACATGCAGAGATGGGAATTAGGATATTTCCCTTCTTATAAACATTGTGTTCCTGTACTCTGCAGGAGGTGTAGTATAATAAATGATTTCACAGCACATTTCTAATTAGCTTACAATGACAGTATGGCATGAAAATTCACGAAGTCAGTCAGTTATTACATCAAACTGAAACAGCCGCAGTGGTTGGTCTTCAGGCACCCACATCATATGGTTCATGATACATGCTGCAGCCACTGGGACATGTATTCTTTCTCACTCATTTCCTTTCTTTCAGTAGTCTTACAAATCAGAATTTTGTGTTGCCACTAGCATATCTTCAGTGTAATTAGGAGAAAGTGCCCTTATCCTCCTGGGTCAGAGCAATCCCAGGCACAGCTACAGGTTGGGCAGAGAAGAGATTCAGAGCAGCCCTGCAGAGAAAGACTTGGGGGTGCTGGTCGATGACAAAATGAACATGAGGCGGCAGTGTGCGCTCGCAGCCCAGAAAGTCAACCATATCCTGGGCTGCATCAAAAGGAGCGTGACCAGCAGCTCGAAGGAGGTGATCCTGCCCCTCTACTCTGCTCTCGTGAGACCTCACTTGGAGTATTGTGTGCAGTTCTGATGTCCTCAACATAAAAAGGACATGGAAGTGTTGGAACAAGTCCAAAGGAGGGCCACGAGGATGATCAGGGGACTGGAGCACCTCCCGTATGAAGATAGGCTGAGAAAATTTGGGCTGTTGAGCCTGGAGAAGAGAAGGCTGCATGGAGACCTCATAGCAGCCTTCCAATACCTGAAGGGGGCCTATAGGGATGCTGGGGAGGGACTCTTCATGAGGGACTGTGGTGATAGGACAAGGGGTAACGGATTCAAACTTAAACAGAGGAAGTTTAGGTTGGATATAAGGAGGAATTTCTTTACTGTAAGGGTGGTGAGGCCCTGGAATGGGTTGCCCAGGGAAGTTGTGAATGCTCCATTGCTGGCAGTGTTCAAGGCTGGGTTGGACAGAGCCTTGGGTGACATGGTTTAGTGGGAGATGTCCCTGCCCATGGCAGGGGGGTTGGAACTCGATGATCTTAAGGTCCTTTCCAACCCTAACTTTCTATGATTCTATTCTATGATTATCTGTAGTAGCCTAATGACTGATACATTGGGTAGAGACAAGTTCGTTAAAGACATTGCAAGTAACGTTCTTCTGTATATCTATTATACACTTGTGGCACATCTGCACATGTGAAGTTTCAGAAGAATGAATGCTGAACTTGCTGTAGTATATGGTAGATTTCACCGCAACTTTGTTTCTCAAGCTGTTTTCAGTATCCCTTAAAAAAAGGCAAAACAAAATAAAAAAGCTTTAAACTTGGCTAGACTGAATTTTTAATTAACCAAGAGCCAGATCCTGTGAAGTAGCATTTCACAGACAGGTGTTACAGTTGATGACCGCATCAAATGTGGATATGCAACAGAGGCTGGGAATCTAATTTATTAACCTGCATGAATCAAACTAAACAGAGATGTGACTCATGCCCTGTGAAGAGGTGACTTTATTTATGTTTATATTGGTTTATAAACTATTGAGATTGAAGCCAGGAAATACTGACAAAATGATCACATAATAGAGCATTAAAGGATGAAAGTATAACCTTCCAGTGTTTAAAGTGATTAATCTATTAAATGGAAGTGGAGACTCATTATTTTTAACTCATATGTGCGCGTGTGTGCTACAAAGAGCTGCAAGCCAGTCTTACATCCAAGTGCTCTTGAGCTGTAGGTCTCAACATTAGGTCTCAACGTCTAATGCACTCTTCATTTTAATATAAGTACGGCTTTATCTCTCAAGATCAAGGAATATTAACTGTTTCACTGTGTCAATGTATAAATGAGTGCTTCAAGAAAGGAGTGAGATTATGAATATTAATAACAGAATTCAGTTAATTCTGATACCGAGAAAGACAGAAAGTAGATTTTAAAGCACATAATGAAAATGACATGGAGATTTTTGATGGATCAGTCTTTTAGTTTGGCAAGTGTTTCATTGAAACACTTAGGTAGAAGGTTTGTGTTTTTTGTGTTTTCACTGATGCTTTTTTCGTAAGCTAATCTATGAGGGAAAGGTTCAACAAGCTTGCCAGATATTTCAGGTTTCTGCAAAAAAAAAACAGTTCCTTATTAAATGCGTAACTGGTATTGAAGTCCAGCCCTACTTAAGTCAGTGTAAACCCAGTAAATCAGAATTGACTTTATCTTAATTTTTGCTACTGTGTCTAGCCCTGTGCTTCACTTTCTGTAGCATTGGTCTTCAATACTTCTTTTCCTTAGGTGATATGTGGAAAATATGAGAAATGTTGAGGCTACAGTATCTAGGCATAGCACTTGGAAGGCCAGATTTTCAGGTTGGCTGGCTCTGTGTGGGCAGACTCTTGCAGATACAAAAGTCAGATGCCATTCTATGTATGTATAGGGTTTTTTTTTTCTCTGTTGAAGATGTGCAGTGTTAAAAAAAACAGTGGCAGGCAACTTCAGAGATGTGTGCTGAGTGTCTGTGCCTGATACTGTGATTGGAATGTAACTTCCTCATTAAATTGTATTTGATATTTGAAGATTGGGGGTGAAAGACTCAGACCTCTTAGGGGCTGGAAATAGTTCAAATCAAGATCCTCTAGATTTCAATAGAAAATCAAGACATTTTGTAGTGAGCATTAAGTCTTAGGCTGAGAGTTTTAAGGGGCTGGAGACAACTGGTCCTCTGACACAAACTATTCATTAGCAACATCTGGGCTTTACAATGTCCCAACTGTTTGTTGAAGGGTAAGGCACATTTTACTTCACTTGCACCTTATATGTATCTCTGCCATACCCCTACTTACTGAGGTATTCAGAATAGAAGATGTTCTTCCCTGCTTTAACCTCTACTTTTTTTGCTTTCTCTGCAATCCAGTCTTAAAGAAAGTTAGCCTGTTCCTTTGTGGTCTTCTGCTATGAATGCTTCACCACTGGCAGTGTTCAAGCAGGGGTTGGACATAGCCTTGGATGGCATGGTTTAGCGGGAGGTCCCCCTGCCCATGGCAAGGGGGGTTGGAACTAGATGATCTTAAGGTCCTTTCCGACCCTAACTATTCTATGATTCTATGATTATCCTTTCTGGCGGTGCCCTGTTCTTGCTTATCTAGGCCCAGCACAGTGGTTAACTGTGACAGTGTATACCCATAATAAACATATATTTGGACTTTTCACCCACTGAGTGCTGGGTTGGTTTTCAACTTCAAGGGAGAACCTCAAGGTTGAAGTGATAGTTGAAATTCAGAAAACTGTTGTAGTTATTGTCTGGGAAACTTACAGATTATGGCTGTTATAAATGACTGCATAAATCCTGTAAGGAAATCTTAAAAAATGGAGAGAAATGGATTTGTCATGGAGAAATTATTTGGGGACCTAATTGCCCTAATTGTCCTGGGTTCAGCAGTAACAGTCATTTTTCTCCTTCTTGGTAGCTGGTGCAGTGCTGTGTTTTTGATTTTGGGCCTGGGAACAGCGCTGATAACACCAGTGTTTTCAGTTACTGCTTTGTAATGTTTAGGCTGACCAAGGACATTCTGAGCCTCATGCTCTGCCAGGGAGGAGGGGAAGCTGGGAGGAAGCAGGGATGGGACACTTGACCCAAACTGACCAAAGAGGTTATTCCATACCACAGCACGTCATGCCCAGGATGTAAAAATGGGGGGCAGAGACCTGGAGTGGTGGGCGGTGCACTGTGGGGGGGGCACTGCATGGTCGGGCTTGATATTGGGTGGTGAGCAATTGTATTCTTTTCCCTTGTATTTTCTCTTGTCATTATTATTATTGGTGGTAGCAGTAGTGATTTGTGTTATACCTTAGTTACTAAACTGTTCTTATCTCAACCTGTGAGAGTTGCATTCTTTCGATTCTCCTTCCCATCCCTCCAGGAAAGGAGGGAAGATAGAGGGGGAAGTAAGTGAGAGAGCGTGAGTTTATAGAGGCTTAAACCACGACACTACCTTAAAAAATATTACCCTTATTTTTCATCTACACAGCTGAATTTTTGGAAAAATATTGTGCTCAGCTATTGCACAGCTTCTGTATTGGAAGAAGCAGTAGCATTTTTTTGTCTAAAGGGTGTCTTACCCAATCATGGATGAGTGCAGTTGTAGTTTGGATATTTCAACAGCTTGATTTTTCTGTACAAAACCAGAAATGTCTGATACAGCAATTTTGCTTACAAACATTAGTCTGATTTATGAGTTTTCTGAACCTGTACTTACTCTGCTAAGAAGGCATGCCAATTAGCTGCAGTGACACAAATATTTTAAGCCATAATAAGCAAAACAAGCTATACACATTCCGTGGTTTGATGTATATGTTTTCTAACATCTTACAAATAATGAACACGGTTTCCCTGTGGTTTTGAGATCTGACAGAGGTCAAATCTGGATCCAGGTTCTACATTTGGCCATTTAAAGTACAGTAAGACAAATGAAAATGGTGGAATGGGATCCCAAATATCAGGGAACTGAGTATCTGCATTGCATTTTATTTATCTCGTAAACTCATCCTTAAAATTTCACATTCGGGTAGTGAATCTTCCTCCACTCCCTTCTTGATTTTTGTTGTTAGCTCATCTTGTGTTTTGGAAGAAAACCAAAGTGAACATTTTACAAAAACACTTTATTTCTCAACTCTAAATTCACCACTTTTCTTTCATCACATAATCTGGTTCTCACAAATTCCATGATCCTACGTAATTTCTCTTGGATTTCTAGTAATACGTTGTTTGCAAGTACGTGAAAGTAAGACAACTTGAAGAAAAGATGGCAGGTTGTCATCTGCACTGTATAAGGCATTGCTTATGCCTAAATATCATCACTGCAGCCTGAACACTTAAGATTTTTATGGTTTCACTGGACAGCTTTCAGGATGAGGACTTGAGGAGGGAATCAGCAGTGATGCTGATATGAAATATTAGTGGCCTGCTTTACCTGAAGCTGGTCAAAAGTCAGTGTCTTCCAAGTTTTATCTAGGTGCAGTATCTACTACCAGCTGTCAGACATCTGGCAGGTGTTAAGAGTTCAGTACCACTGTAGCATGATCCTTTTCTCCTTTAGTGCCTTGCATGCCATCTGCTTGTACCTTTGCCAATTGAATAAACTAACTTTCCACCTGCTTTGTGCTATCAGTGTCATGCAAAACAAGCAGATTGGATATAGAAGCTTGCTCTGACTCTGGTAGTAATTAGAGTTTATTTCAGCTTGATCACACAGTGTATGAGACGTTCTAATATCATAATTGCAGGGAAAATAAAGCAGCATGGATTGACTGAAATTAAGGGAATTGTTAATCAGAGTAATAAAATTCCTAAATTCCAGAATAAAGGTAACATATTTCACATAACAGATTATGAATACCTAAAAATCAGGTAATTTCTTCCCCAGCATGTGTACTTTGATTTATGGGAAATTTGTTCAAGAAAACAAATTTTAAGTAGAAACTTTGTCTCTGTTTTCATTGAAAAGCTGTAAATCATAGAGAAATTAGCAGACTAACCCAGAATGATGGCGTAACTGCCCATCATTATGGGTGACACCCTCACCTATACAGCAAGCTTGTGAGAAACACAGAATAATATTAATAACATTGGGGGATAGAGGTTTTTATGGGTCTTAGCACTAATATGTGACATTTTTTACATTTTATGTGTATAACTTCATAAACAGCACAGTAACGTTCATTTATTACTGTGAAGTGGGTCAAAATACAGCCTACACATACTAAGATGAAAATTGGTTTCATGATTAAAGCAATATTATTGCTTTCAGATACCTTTTAAATACAGAACCTCAAAAGTTAATCATGGTTAACAAAGAATCTAAACATTAGTGCTGTCACCTGACTAATTGACTTTTGACATACAGATAGTTTAGAAGATTAATTGTGATGTCCAGCCAACATAAATATTCTGTGCCACAAATAGCATGTAGTTAAAATGGAAAATAATTTAATGATCAATATATGATCCAGAAATGTCTCATATTTTACTTTTAATCTTGCAAATGGTTCATATGAATTCAGCCGAAGAACATAATTGCTTCAAGAGTCATTCTGTTGTGTGCCTCTACAGTTCATGGCGGTGTTTGAGATTTTAGTTGGAAAGGTAGAGGGAGAAAACCACTGGCAAATCATCTGCACTTTTTCAATGATTGAAGAAAATAAACCTACAAAATAAATTAATGTATAAAATAAAAACATCAAGAGTTTTGAGGTAACCCTACATCAAACTGATTTAAATTAATTCCTAAATTCTGGAAAGTGGACAGCTGGATTAAACATATATTCACAGGCCATTCAAAGATTTGATTTCTAGTAATGAAAGCACAGATATTTAATAAATTAGCACAGGTTTTAAAATTACTTTTTCTTAGAGATGTAATAATTAAGCAACACATGCATATTTTCTTACCAATTTAAGCTCTGTCTTCAAATGAATGGGTTATGTTTATGATTGTACACATTGTCAGTGATGGTGACCCTTTGCTCTCATTGCTCTCATTTGATCTATTTTTTTAATTCACCTTCAGGCATTCCTCAAGGACTGCTTCTGCAATATATATGAATTAAAACTGATTAGACCAAGTTTCTGACAAAGAACCTGGTACTGTGGAAATGTTAAATCCTAGTAGAATCATAGAATCATTTAGGTTGCAAAGGACCTTTAAATCACGGAATCCAACCATTAACCTAGCACTCCCAAGTCCACCACTAAACCATATCCCTAAGTGCCACATCTACATGTTTTAAAATACCTCCAGGAACAGTGTTTCCACCACTTCCCTGGTGTTGCCGTTTAAGCTCAGTCAGCCATGCAGCCTCTCTCTCACTCCCCACCTTGCCTCCCCCTTGCTCCCGGAGGGATGGGGAGGAGAATCAAAAGAATGTAACTTCCACAGGTTGAGATAAGAACAGTCCAGTAACTACGATATAGCACAAACAACTGCTGCTACGCCAATAATAATAATGATAAGGGAAATAACAAGGGAAGAGAGTACAACCGATCACCACCCACAAACTGATACCCAGCCTGACTTGAGCAGTGATATTGCCCTTCGGGGTAATTGCGCCCAGTTTATATGGTGGGCATGAGGTACTGTGGTATGGAATACCTCTTTGGTTAGTTTGCATCAGTTGTCCTGTCTCTGCTTCCTCCTGGCTTCGCCTCCTCCCTGGCAGAGCATGGGACTCAGAAAGTCCTTGGTCAGAGTAAACATTACTGAGCAGCAACTAAAAACATCGGTGTTATCAGCCCTGTTCCCAGGCTGAAAGTCAAAAACACAACACTGCACCAGCTACTAAGAAGGAGAAAAAATGACTGCTACTCCTGAACCCAGGACACCTGGACAGCCTGTTCCAATGCTTGATAACCCTTTTGATGAAGAAATTTTCTCTAATACCTAATCTCAACCTTCTGTGGTGCAACTTAAGGCTGTTTGCTCTCATGCTATCGCTTGTTACTTGGAAAAAGAGACCTAGGATTTCTTTGTGGACAAGGAAAACCACTTCTGTTTTATTTCAGATTGTGTGTGTGGATTTTGACAGTATTTTGGGTTGGGTTCAGTGGATGAAGTGACCACATTAACTTTACTTGCCTGCAGCATCATACTAGTTTCCTTTATGGTGATACCACCAAGCTAGGTGCCTGCTCCCAGATTGCTTTCTGCAGCTGCAGTAAGTCAAATTAGATATTCATGTACACTTCGTATTTGGTAACGCGTTGAGTTATAGGGATATGCTGTCTCTGGTTGGTTTGCTTTGGGGTTATAACAGGTTCAAAGCTGGAAGCACACCTAAATTTTCCTCTGTGCATGTGTCTATATATTTTTTTTTTTGCATGTTTCCTATTTTCAGTATTTTTCTAGTAGGCTTTGGAGTTTTCATTTCTTTGAAACTTGTGAAAGCAACACCTGTGTGGTGTGTTTTCTTATTACAAGCAAAAGCCTTGTGGAGTTTCAGTACTGCAAGCAGTTATTTTTTTGTTTATTTTATGTTCCTGGGTTACTTTTTTTTTTTTTTCTTTTCATTTTTTTGTATTGATCTCCCCTGTTTTGGCCAATGTTGTTACATTGCTTCAGCCTTTCAAAGAAATATAGCATTGCTTTTTCAAAGAAAATGTACCATTAAATTGCAGATGTCATGGATGAAAGGACTGTGACAGCAAGAAAAAGAGGTTTGACATGCATATATGTTAAGATCTAATTCCATTCTTGATGAAGTCAATGGGAGTTGTAAGATTGACTTAAAATGGGAATAGGAACAAACTCACGATGCTGAAGTTAAAAAATTTAAAGACCTTGCCATTTAATCAGAAATGCATACTATTCTGCTGAAGTCTGTAAGCATTGCTTAAAAGTTGCTGGTTTCAATTATTCATTTAATAAAGTTCAACACAGTATTGCAGAGGAGTCACTTTCTGCTGTTTCAAAGGCAGCAAAAATATGTTTCTGACAAGCAGTGAGCACTCTCCACTATGCCAGTGTGTCAGGAACCCAAGGTAGTTCCCATTAGGGATAGCAGCGGGATTCCCAGTCCTGTATTTGGCTGCTTGGATCCTAGAGGAACAAAATGTAAAGATGATTCACTGGTTTACCAGGAATCTCCAGTTGTGTTTCACAGTTGTTTTCTGATGATACTTTTGATTTATGTCTGCGTAAAGCAAAATGGTAACTTTTTCACAGCAAGCAGGTGCTTAGATCACTACACTGTGTTATTTATGCGGGTGTGCAAAAGTCATCTGTATGTGTAAATACAGAGGGATTTCTTTTGGGTATTATAGCTTGTTTTGTGCTTGACTTTTAAATGTAGTAGTTTTAGATATGTAAAATTATGAAGCTGTGCTGTTACATTCTGGTGCATGCCAATGCAGTCATTCTTTAGAAATTGATGTTATCAAAGCTTTAAAAAGCAGTAGTAATAACAATTTGAGCTTTTATTTGAAACGTGTTTGCTTTTAGGAAAGCTCTGATAAAGTTTAGCATGATGTTTGTGTCTTAGACATTATTTTGTGAAGGTGCTAACTACTTTCATTTACAGAGAATATTTGAATCAAATGAAGTCAGTAGGATTTGGGACTAAATCCTTATACATCATACAAGGCCTTGCACATGCAAAGTAATGGCATTGCTCTTTTAAAGCTTCTGAGCTTTTACTGAAGCCTTTTAAACTCACTTGGACAAAGTTGCAAAATCAGGTTTAAACCTGCACTGTATTTACTACCAGAGACAGGGTTTTCTTTGCCAAGAAAGTTAAGCACTGTTCCTTAAAGAACTGATAAAATGAACAGACCTCCTCTGAAAGAGCTGAGATATATGCTCCGAGACCTAAGATATACGCTCTTCCTTTGCTTTCAACCTTCTTTTCTCTTTAACAGTCTATTCTTTAAATTCTCCTCAACAGACTGCTATATTTTCTGTATTCATGGCAAGATACAACAGTCTTATTGGTGACATGGTTTGATTTGTCTCACCTGTGTACACAGTGTTAAAGCTAGAGCTGCAATGTGCTGGGTACCACTTCTGGAAAATATTGTTAAGGATGCCTGCCACAGTTAGGTAATATATTTAATTTCTAATTACATATGTAAGAACCTTTGTGTGTTTAAGTTTCTCTGAATTTTGTCTTAGTCTTTTCCATTAAGTGAGCAATATGTTGGTTTTTTTAAAATAAGTTATTTCTTCCAGTGTATTTTTTGTTTTCACTCCCTCAGAAAGTGACAATTTGGATTAAAAAAAAGAATCTTAAGAAAGTAATTGAAGTTTAGTTAAAATGTTTTAAAGGAGGGTTTGTTGAATTACAGATACACATTTTGTGCCAGCATAACCAGATTGGTTGATTTGGAGTGGACCTTTGTGAAGAAATGATTCAAAAGCTGTCAAAAACATCTTGAATACTGTGTTAAGTTCTAGGCCTCTCACTACAAGATACTGAGTTGCTGGAGCAGATCCAGAGGAGGGCAAGAAAGCTGGTGAAAGTCCTGGAGCACAAGTCTTATGAGGAACAGCTGAGGGAACTGGGGGTGTTTAGTCTTGAGAAGAGAAGGCTCGGGGAGACCTCATTGCTCTCTACAACTACCCAAAAGGAGGATGGAGAAGGGAGATGGGTGGTCTCTTCTTCCAAGTAACAAGTGATAGGACAAGAGGAAACAGCATCAAGCTGCGCCAGTGGAGGTTTAGATTGGATATTAGGAAACAATTCTTCACTGAAAAGGTAGTCAGGCATTGGAACAGGCTGCCCAGGGAAGTAGTGGAATCACCATTCCTGGAAGTGTTCAAAATCCACGTAGATGAAGCCCTTGGTAACACAGTTTAGTTGTGGACTTTGCAGTGCTGGGGTAATGGTTGAACTTGATCATCTTAAAGGTCTTTTCCAATCTAATTGATTCTGTGTTTCTATGAAATTAGTACGTGTGAATTTCTGCCTTCCTCATTCAGGCGTGAAATGTTTCTGTTTGCCTTTGCATACCATGACACTTCAATTTTCATGAAAATATGAGCCTGTTCCAGTTCTTCCCAGTGATGAATCATGGTCAGGTAGCAAAAGCGTTGCTGAAGAAACTTGATTTGTGCTGGTGCTTTGTGAAAGTGCTTGCCATGGCAGAGCTGGACCTTGGAGGTGGTGCTGAGTGATAGTCTTTCCTTCTGAAGTTCAGATAGCGCATCCTTTTTAAACTGTGGAAAATAAGGATTGTAACTGTGTGTCATGGGTTCAGCCGCAGCAGTCATTTTTCTCCTTCTTAGTAGCTGGTGCAGCGCTATGTTTTTGATTTTGGGCCTGGGAACAGTGCCGATAACACCAGTGTTTTCAGTTACTGCTTGGTGATATTTAGGCTGGCCAAGGACTTTCTGAGTCTCATGCTCTGCCAGGGAGGAGGGGAAGCTGGGAGGAAGGAGAGACAGGACACCTGACCCAGACTGACCAAAGAGGTTATTCCATACCACAGCACGTCATGTCCAGGAGGTAGAAACGGAGAGCAGAGACCCGGAAGGGTGGTGAGGGTGCACGGTGGGGGGGGCACTGCATGGTCGGGCTTGATATTGGATGGTGAGAAATTGTATTCTTTTTCCTTGTATTTCTCTTGTCATTATTATTATTATTATTGGTGGTAGCAGTAGTGATTTGTGTTATACCTTAGTTACTGAACTGTTCTTATCTCAACCTGTGGGAGTTGCATTCTTTCGATTCTCCTTCCCATCCCTCCAGGAAAGGAGGGAAGAAAGAGTGGGGAGTGAGTGAGTGAAAAGAACTGTGCGTGGCTGAGAAGCTTAAACCACGACACTGTGATATTACTGATTATTAATGAATCAGGTTCTCTGTGATCTGACTGAAAGCCTTTTAGACTCACTCCCAGTTTTGTCATTGATAAATGCATGATTTGTTGGTGTATAGAAAATGACCATCTCTTTACACGCTAACTTGTAAGATCATGGTTAAAGAATGGTTTTGGTAAATTACAGTTTCCTGAGGGCGAAATAAATAAGATTTGCTTCACAAAATTAAACTCATTATGCATATTTGAAATTATCCCCAAAGTGTGCTTGGAATTTCTATTTCAAAAGTGGCTTACTTGCTAAAACAAATCAGGTTTTCAGATTCATAAATCTACCACTAAATGTTAAAATGCACTTTAAAATTTTGAAAGAATAGGGGCTTAAGAAACTTCAAATGGGATCTCAAACAGGCAGCAGTTTTAAATGTCATGGATGATCAAGAGCATGGTAACAGTGAGTTTTTCATTTTAAGATTATGAGAATTTCTGCTATGTTTTTTAATAAGTGAAAAGATTTGATTGAGCCTTTCAATGTATCACATAGGATACAGTGAAATTTTTATACTTGCCTCTTTAAATTGTTCCCTCCTTTGCTCTTTGTATGAAAGAAGGATGCAGATCTGCAACAGGTTTTCCCCACTGCGAGTGAGCCAACCTTTATTTGCTCTGTCTAGCCTCATGAAGTGTCTGTGATTTCAGAGGTGTGTTTGGTTGCTATTAAGTGCGTGTTTATGATACAAATAATTCTAATCTTTCAGCATTCGGTTGTTGCTGTCAGTAGCAAATGCTTTTTAGGAGAATGAAGAAAAATATACTCATTTACAGTAAACCAACAGAAAGTATTTTTTAACAATACAACAGGAGTTTGGTGTTGTAGTTATCACCCTCTTCCAGAAGCAGCCCCTGTGCAAAGCCCCAGAGAAGGGCTGTGCCCCATGTGGAGGAAAATATGTGAGCTCCTCCCCCCTTTATTTTTTTGGTTGTTTTTGCTCGTGTGTTTGTGGGTTTCGGGTTTGTTGTTTTTTTTTTTTTTTTTTTTTTTTCTTCCCAGAATAAGTTTTTAGTAAAGGTGGCTGCTGCATCACAGCTGTGTCACTATAACAGAAGATCACAGACCACAATAGTGTACATATTCTCACTGTTGTGATCAGATTTTACAAACAATTCAATTGTGAGGGGATACTGAAATATAGAGGGAATGCAGAAATGCTTACAATTAAGGATGTTTACAGAAATCCAATTTATCAATGAGCTGGAAAGCCCACACCATTTTTTTTAATTTCAGGCGCAGAAAATAATTCATACTAAGTGAGGCAGATCTGAAAGACATTGTAGACTACTCACCATTGTGAAGCTGTACATTTAGCAATGTATCAGCATGTTGCTCTCTTAAGACATCAGCCTAATTACTTTCCAAAAAATCAGCCAAGAATGTTTGAAGCATCTTCTGGTTTGACATCCATGATGAGTTTTGAAAGACAGAATTGCAGATAATGTCAAGAAAAAAATGCATGTATTAATTTTAATCTTCATATTTCACCATGTGGGGTTCATTCTTCCCCAGTATCTTGTCACTATCATTTAATGAATTTAAAGAGTCTGATGTCTTGCTTGATGTTGTAACCATGGCTATAGAGCAGTGCAGCCAGCTTCAGGGAGGAAGTGAAGTGTGAGACATGGTCTTCAGCGCTGAACCCTATTAGTACTGACAATGTGACAGCCTGTAATGGCTTTTTTTTCCTACTCTCACCTTGTTGACCATAATATTTTCTGGTGTCCTTGAGGATTTCTTTTTTTTTTTTTTCTTGTCCTGTTATCTTTTTAGTCACTGGCTTTAGAAAAGAAAAATTATTATAGTAAAAAATACCTTTTTTAACACAAAAACCTAATATAAACTGTGTTTCCATACATCAAGAAATTGCTAATTGACTAGCAGAATAACATACTGTGTGAAGAAACTACAGGTTGGAGTTTTGACAATAATGTAAATTGTAAGTTTGTCAAGACACTGTGCTAAGAAAGTTGATTTCAAGTGGCATAATAACACTTAGGTAAAATAAACTTAATTTTATACTTTCTGCATGTATCAAATAGTTTCTTGTGTGTGGTCCATGTGATTTTGAAGTATTCTGCTTTGTTTTTAATTGGGTCTGTTTGTTTTGACAGATTGCCTCAATGTTCTGTGATCGATTTGGCAGAGATTTCTGTTTTCTCAATTTGTGGCCAGCAGAATGATGACTGTACACATGTGAAGTTCCTGATCGCACTGTCCTTGGGGACCGGACTAGCATACATACAAGGCCAGCCTAATCTTACTAATTAGGGTTAGAGGGAAAGGAAACACTCCGATGGCACAACTTGCATTCCTAACGCTTGTGCCATCCTTTGCCATTTTTACAGGTAAACCTTTATGTTAGTTAGTAGGCAGGCTGAGTTTGCAACTAGAGAAAAAACTCATTTTTTTCAGGTTGCAAACACTGCTAATCAACATCTCCTGTCCTTACTCCTACCCCCATAGAGCTGTATCTGAAGCCAGTTAAGCCTCCAAAATTTGCATTTCTTGATATGCATCAAGTTGATAGTTATAGATGGGGGAACGACACAGTGCTTTATAGAGCAACTGCTACATGGTGGCGATGGTGGCTTGGCCTGGTCACAGCAGGAGTCTGTTCCTTCTGGGTCTGAGTATGTCATTCTTCTGTTGCTAGGATGACCCAGTGACATTGAATCAGAGCTGGGTTTAAATGTTTAACTCCTCCTACAGGTTTTGGCTGTGGTGCAGCAGAGCCTATGCATGGCTGTTACTGTGGGATCAGAGCCTGACTGATCTTGCAGGATAGTCTCAGTGCCGGTTCTAGGCAGCGTGCTTTCAAAAGCACAAGTTACACCAGTGAGGGAGAAACATAGAATCATAGAATCATGGAATCATAGAACAGTTAGGGTTGGAAAGGACCTTAAGATCATCTAGTTCCAACCCCCCTTCTGTTAACCACTTCAAGTCTTGGTTCTTGGGATTGCAGGGAGTGCAGCATTATTTTTGGCTGTACTGTTAATGTTCAAGAAGCTGTGATCCCTTCGAAAGCTGAAAGTGTGTATATTTTGTGCACTTGACCTTCAAGCAATGCCTAATAGAGTAACACTTTTCTATAAAATATATTTGTCTCAGCAGTCCTTGACCTGGGCTCAGTAAATGAAAATGTACTAGCAGAGCTGTATCCCCACAGGATCAGAAGAGGGACATGGTAAGTGAAGGAGAAAATAAAGAAAAATGTGCTAGTACTTGTTCTAAAGAATAGCATAGCAGAAGATATCTTCAGGCTGTAAAAGTCATGCTTCTTGTCAAAGACTTTAAGCTTGGCAGATAGAGGGTACTGTCTACCTTTCTCAGACTACGAGTGGACAGTTGTGTTGGCAAGAGCCCTGTCTGGCCTACATGGTGATGTAGTTCTCATCACCATGGTATCCCTCATTTTCAGTTCTTGTTATTACTTATAGTGTAGACCCAGACACATTATTCATTGTTATTTAGGATTTGAATCAGGATGTGCACTAGCAGTCTGTGAGCAGCTATATAGGAGCAAGGTGTTCTGCAGAGTTGCAGACCACTTGTCTACTGAGGAGCGCTTTGCCTCTCTTCTTCACCCAGTTGTTGCTTAATATTCTGCCAGCCAGGGTTTCTCTGTCTGTGGTCTTTATTCTATGGTTTAAATAAACAGATGTTGCTGAATATAACAAATACTTTGTTAGAAGTGTGTGGTATTTTAGGAGCGCTTCTGCATTGGGAGGAAGTAAGACAAATTACTTGAGTGTTTTGAACTTCAGCTATCAACAGGTCAAATTAAAGATATCTGCATAATTTTTTTCGTTATGTATGATTGTAAGGTCACATTTTGCCCTTGGAGATAGTGAGAAATAATACTTCTTTCCCTTTTCTTCATGAGAAACCTTCTGTAATGACACAGCCAGCTTTAAGAAGAGTTCATAAAAGTGTTCCTTTTCTTCACAGTGTTTCCCTCCAGGAATCTTCTATCAATTATTCTGTAGACAAATGAGGGGAGCTAAAGAGTTGCCTTGCAAGAGTACAACATGATGAGGTTTAAGAAAGATCCTTAATGCAGTTTTATGATTATCAACAGGATGGGGCTGGAGGCTTGGTTCTTCACATAATAAATGTGGTTCATAAATGTGGGAGCACCCACTCCATGTGAAAATACAAAATCAGCTGCAACTTTGAAATCCAGTGATTATTTAATTTTTAACATTTATGTTGCTTAAAGTTGATTAATAGTAACAAATTTCTTCTAGAGTATAATTAGTTGAGAACTGACAGTATTTGATAAAATCATCTGTGTTTAGGCCTGCAGCTGTTGCTGGGAAGACTAGCCTAGTATTTCCGACAGAGATAAATCTTTTCTGTGCAGAACCACTGTGTTCAGATGATGCATTGTTTTTAAAAGCAGATCAGGGAAATAAACAGGAATATTTGGGAACCTGTGATGACAGGAGAAGAAAACACCATGATGTGTTTAGGGGGGATTCTGTTATGCAGGGTTTTGTCAGGACCTAAATATGGCTTGCAATTTTTATTTTTTCTTTAAGATATGTGTATGTTTGTACAGTTGTCAGAGTTGGAATGCTGTTTGGAGAATTCTGTTTTAAAGGAGGTATACTATAAAAAATGGCATTGAAGTACACTACTAGGAAGTTGCTTTAATAGCACTTGTGAAAGGTTGGTATTTCTATGGAGTTTTATTTCTTTTCCTTCTGCAAAATAGGTACTGGCCAATTAAAGTGATTACAAAATGTATATTACGAACTTCGGGTTTCTTGTTAGCTAGTGACTTGTCACAGACATCCTTTTTTCTTGGTTCTCTTTAACTTACATGCATTTATTAGTATGTTTGTATTTGGAAAGCTGAAATCTCTGTAACACAGGCAGTTTTTTTACCTTGGAAACAATACGTGTTAAGCTCAGAAGACACAGACTCTGGTGTGATAGCCCTTTCTAGTCATGTTTTTTGTTTCAGAAAGAAGTGTTTATCTAGCCAAACAAAGAAGATCAAGTAAGGAAAAAACCTGCAGGTACATTTCAAGAAAAAGTGGCAAATGTAAGGGGAAGGTTGTCACACCTACTTTAATATTGAGTGAGTAGTTCAGGATGTATTCTCTTTCCTGTCAGGATGTGAAAATTTGTTTCATTTCTTTCATCTTAAATATTGTGAAGAAATGAAAGCTGTTGGGAAAATTTTGAGCAGACATCTGAAGGACAATTCAGCTTTGATTGTTACGCTGTTTGAATCACTCACTCTTAAAGGTTCTGATAGTTTTTATTAGTATTATTATTATTTTAGAACAGTGGCAAATTTTTCAAAGTTTTTTCACATACACAAAACCAGAAAAGGTTGCTTTTGAGTGAAAGCTCAGACAGCCAAATACCTGCTGTCATGGAACCTCCTCTAGCCAAAATGAAGGAGGAGTTTTTGTGTGTCTGCTTTAAGCCCATATTCCCTCTTCCCATTCCTTTTTTCTTTCCTGAGCAGGAGATTTCAATTTATAATCAAATTGAAACATTGGAGGTGGCTTCACTGATAAGAGAATGGGAGTTGTGCCTTTGAATCCCTTCAGCAAAACCAGAAAACTGAACCTAAGTCTTCAATTTTCTGGGTGACAGTTGTGATGTTCTTATTTTTACCCTACAACAAGGCTCAGGAACAATAATGTTTTAAGAGAAAATAACAAATACTAATGCTGGCAAGTTGCAATGTTTTGAAACTGAAGTACTCTGTGGACCTTCTGGACAGTCCTTCAGGTGATTTTACATGTACTTTGCCTGGGCAGATAACACTAGTGCTTTATCAGACATAAATAAAACTAATTTTTACAGTGGGCAGGTGATCAGGATAAAATAAGAGGGCTGCCTGAAGCCTCATCTCTGTCAGGGCTGGCAACAGAATCCAAATATTTTACTTTTCCATCTGTTGCAAAGGTCATCTTTAAACGTGGCCTTCTGGTGTACCTGCATAAAATTTATTTCAGTGAGCTCACCATTTTTCCTTTCGATATAGAAGAAAACATTTCTAAGAAAGAGTACTTCCAATATGTTCTGTGGTTCCTAAGTTTAATCGCAGGAGTCTGAGAGTATTTACTGGTCTCATTGAAGATAGAAATACTGTTATTTGGGAAACTGTTAAAAATGGAACAAGCCTTAGAGTGCAGACTGAAGTAGAATCATAGAATAGTTAGGGTTGGAACGGACCTTAAGATCAAGTTCCAAACCCCCTGCCATGGACAGGGACACCTCACACTAAACCATGTCACCCAAGACTCCATCCAACCTGGCCTTGAACACTGCCAGGGATGAAGCATTTACAACTTCCCTGGACAACCCATTCCAGTGCCTCACCACCCTTACAGTGAAGAATTTCTTCCTTATATCTAACCTAAAATTCCCCTGTTTCAGTTTGAACCCGTTACCCGTTGTCCTGTCACTACAGCCTCCAATGAAGAGTCTGTCCCCAGCATCCCTATAGGTCCCCTTGAGATACTGGAATCATAGAATCATAGAATAGTTAGGGTTGGAAAGGACCTTAAGATCATCTAGTTCCAACACCCCTGCCATGGGCAGGGACACCTCCCACTAAACCATGCCATCCAAGGCTATGTCCAACCCCAACTTGAACGCCGCCAGGGATGAAGCATTCACAGCTTCCCTGGGCAACCAATTCCAGTGCCTCACCACCCTTACAGTAAAGAATTTCTTCCTCATATCCAATCTAAACTTCCCCTGTTTAAGTTTGAACCCGTTACCCCTTGTCCTATCACTACAGTCCCTCATGAAGAGTCCCTCCCCAGCATCCCTATAGGCCCCCTTCAGGCACTGGAAGGCTGCTATGAGGTCTCCATGCAGCCTTCTCTTCTCCAGGCTCAACAGCCCCAATTTTCTCAGCCTATCTTCATATGGGAGGTGCTCTAGTCCCCTGATCATCCTCGTGGCCCTCCTCTGCACTTGTTCTAACAGTTCCATGTCCTTTTTATGTTGAGGACACCAGAACTGCCCGCAATACTCCAAGTGAGGTCTCACGAGAGCAGAGTAGAGGGGCAGGATCACCTCCCTCGACCTGCTGGTCACACTCCTTTTGATGCAGCCCAGGATACGGTTGGCCTTCTGGGCTGCAAGCGCACACTGCCGGCTCGTGTTCATTTTCTCATCGACCAACACCCCCAAGTCCTTCTCCGCAGGGCTGCGCTGAATCTCTTCCCTGCCCAACCTGTAGCTGTGCCTGGGATTGCTCCGACCCAGGTGTAGGACCTTGCACTTGGCATGGTTAAACTTCACCAGGTTGGCATCAGCCCACCTCACAAGCATGTCTAGATCCCTCTGGATAGCATTCCTTCCCTCCAGCATATCAACCGAACCACACAGCTTGGTGTCATCGGCAAACTTGCTGAGGGCACACTCAATCCCAGTGTCCATGTCACCCACAAAGATGTTGAAGAAGACTGGCCCCAACACCGATCCCTGGGGGCCGCCACTCGTTACTGATCTCCAGCTGGACATTGAGCCATTGAGCACTACTCTTTGCGTGCGGCCATCCAGCCAGTTCTTTATCCACCGAGTGGTCCACCTATCGAATTGATGTCTCTCCAATTTAGAGAGAAGGATGTGATGCGAGACAGTGTCAAAAGCTTTACATAAGTCCAGGTAGATGACATCATCTGCTGTACCCCTGTCCATCAGTTCCGTGGCCCCTTCATAGAAGGCCGCCAGATTGGTCAGGCAGGATTTGCCCTTAGTGAAGCCATGCTGGCTGTCCCCAACCACCTTGTTGGTTTTCATGTGCCTTAGCATGCCTTCCAGGAGAATCCACTCCAAGATTTTGCCAGGCACAGAGGTGAGACTGACTGGTCTGTAATTCCCCGGCTCATCCATTTTCCCCTTCTTAAAAATGGGGGTTATATTTCCCTTTTTCCAGTCATCGGGAACTTCACCTGACTGCCATGATTTTTTCAAATATGATGGACAGTGGCTTAGCAACTTCATTTGCCAGCTCCTTCAGGACCCGTGGATGGATTTCATCCGGTCCCATGGACTTGTATACATTCAGGTTCCTAAGATGGTCTTGAACCAGATCCTCTCCTGCAGTGGGCCCAGGCTGCTATGAGGTCGCCATGCAGCCTTCTTTTCTCCAGGCTGAACAACCCCAACTTTCTCATCCTATCTTCCTACAGGAGGTGCAAGTAATAGCTACTATTGGCAAGTAATAGCTAATATTACTAATCATAATAATACCTACTGTTTTCAGTCTGTGGCAATGCTGTAATCAGTCCCTTCAGTGCAGCAGTGACTGCAAGGTGAGTGCTGGCATGCGTGAACACTTAATTCTTTGAATAGGCTTTCCTGGAAAACTAATGAAAGAGGAGGAAGACTGTACAATTCGTTTATTTCAAAGCAATTTTTATTTTTATTGGTTTAGGGTTTTACTTTGTTTAAGAACTTCGGTAAAGACTGGGTCATGTTAGCTGTGTATTGGTAATCTCCTCAAAAATAGTTTCTAGAGTGTGCCTTCTCGCCTCAGTCTTTATCATAGCATCAAGTCTCTGTGTTTTAGCTGCGTACTGCTTGTGTTTCTGGAAGATGATCTTTTGACAATATTATTCCAACTTCTGATTAGCATGGTTTGATTTGGTTTACTTTAAAATGGAGAGAGGCTTTAGAAAGATAGTACTAAGCATTGATTTCTGAATGTTTTTTTTTCAGCGGGGTGCATCCGTTTGAACCTCTTTAAGTTAAATGTGAACAGTTAACACTTGCCATATAGGTAGCTTTGAGTGTGTTTCAGACCTGCTGGTTGAGACAAACTCACAAAAAGGATGACAACTATGGAATTTTAGCCAGCTGTTTCCCAGCGTGAAATTTTCTTGTGGATCTGTTTCAGTAGCACATAGCATCTGTTGCATTTTAAAGGTGAATCTTCAATTCTGTTTGCTTTGGCCTGTCATATGAAACGTTCTTCTCTGTGCCCTAATGAGTGTAGTTAATATTTTATAGCTTTGTTTACCTATCATATCAAGCTTCAGGCGTGCAACTGGAAATGTTACAAACTAAGGAAGAAAGCATGCATTTTATAGAGCTAATTCCTGTCATTTTGCAGTTTCTATCTTATGGCAAATCATTATTTCCGACCCTGCATTCCAGTAACAGCCTTAAACTCTTAATCAGAAAGCATAGCAAAAAAGCTGCATTTTGTATGTTTCTGTGTGTACACAGAGCCATACATCCACAGATGACAAGCTGGAAAAGTGACACATTTACTGTAAATAGAAAACAAATGCAAACCCCCATGGTTTTGACTCGCCATGAAAACCTATTCCAAGAATGCATGTTATCTGAAATCAGAAAATAAGCTGTCCCAGTATCACATATCAGAATAAATGAACAATTAACTAGCTCGAAAGAGTGTTTTTCTGTGACTGGGAGAAGCCTTCGTGATTGTGATTGCTGCAGAAGAGGTCATTGCAAGTTGTATTGTGCCTGTTAAGTAGAGAGAAAAGAGACCTAGTAAGTGATATGTCTAAAAACTGGGGTGTGGGAGGGTGTGGGGAAGGGTGTGTCCAGAGTTACATTCCTTAGCTTTCTCTGTTGAGATCCCTGCCTACATTCAGTGATAGCCATTCAAGTTTTCTTTATATGTTTCTCTCTTCAGTTTTGTTAAGCCACAAAATATTTTACCAAAACATGTACAAGTATGGCTTTCTGCACTGTCAAGTGCCCATATAACTTATATTGCTGATTTCAAAGCAGAGCTGAAACCAGGTGTTAAATTGACCCTGCCTGAAAAAATGCCTGCAATGTTATTCTGTTCAAGTGGCAAAACAGAGCTGATGTTATAGATCACAGCATTGATCACATGAGCAACTGACATGAAGAGCGCACTTCCTGCGTTCAGTATTTAAAAGTGCAGCAGGTCGTTGTTGAAATTTGACAAGGTGAAGTTAAGTCACCAAATGTATAAAAACTTAAAAAAAAGATATGTGTAATTACAACCATGGTCTGAAAAATAAATTACTGCAGTCTGCAACTTTAGAATTAGGTAATTATTATTTAAAGTTAGACATCTCAAAATGTTTGTGGTCATTATACTATTGAGACTATTACTTAGAATAACCTCTATCTTAATTCTGTGAATGCATTTTTTAAATTAGACTATGGAAGTATTGAGTATTAAAGAAAAACTTGTGATCATGATCTTGCAAGTTTAATGGATGCTTGTGGTTCATATCTTCTTTGTACAGTTAACGCTGTTTGCTGCCTCTTTGAGGTGCTTTTATTGCTACGCTTGCAAAAGAAAGATATTTAGGAAAACCTAATCTAAAAAACCTGATTAATACAAAAGCAGATTTAATTACTTGCTTAAAAAAAAATAAAAATCAAGAGATTCCAGATTCAGAATGTGCTTTCAAGGTAGTATCTTATACACCCAGTTCACAAGGAAAATCCAGGCATTCTGATATATTTATATGGTTCCCTGACAAATTTAGAGTATGTGAAAAAAAATTCTATTACCTTATGAGTTATAAAAGAAATTGTCGAATTTGAACTGAATGTAATAACTGCAACATTCAGACGTCTCTGCACTGAAGACTTCTGAAGAAATGGCAATGAAAATATGTACTTCATAGCCTTTCCTGTTTGAAATCCAGCAATCATGTTTCTTACAACACACCATTAGCGCTTATGATTACTAGCGAAATTCCAAACACTACTGTTTTCCTTATTGTTCCTTGGTAGTCAGTATGTATCATTGCTCTCCACTTGTTCATCGCCTAACTCAGACGTGTGGGAAGTGCAGAGCCTGGAGGAAGGATACTGAGAGCGGAAGGGGTTCTTGCTGTCATTGAGGCTGAAAGACCACAGGGACATTCCAGTATTTGGATTACATGAGACGGTTTTCAGCAAGCCAGCCAGCTCTTGATAAAAAATTTTGTTCTTGCTAATATTTCATGAGCTGTTGCTTTTATACCCTCTATTTCACGGCAAAAGTTTGTAAGCTTGAGATTTAAAATAAATAGTGATTTGTTTTAAATGGTATTCAAACAAAATGTCATTCTGTAAGGCTCTGAAAACCCGCAGGAGGGAAAGGTCCCACAATCGGCAGGGGGGTTGGAACTCGATGATCTTGAGGTCCTTTCCAACCCTTACTATTCTATGATTCTATGATTCTATAATCCATACTATCAAGAGTAGAACATAACTGTTTATGTTTTGTTCAATACCTGGGAAATTCTGGAAGGGGCTGTGTGGACGGGTGGAGGTGTACATGCAAATTTGGATTTTATCTTGTCTGATGATTTTTAGCGCTTTAAGAAGTTCATAATACTTAGAATGGGATTAGTCTTGAATTCTTGAGGAGGAGTAGAATAACTTCTCCTAGGTTATTTCTTGTGGTGAGATTGTTAAGAAAGTACTCAGCCAGAGCTATTACTGGTGTCTCTGATAATAAATCTGCTTCTTTTCTTATTGTGGTCAGCCTTTGTTTCTGCCTCCTCTCTGTGTATCTGGTTAGGGTTTTTGGTTTTGGTTCTGGTTTTTGTCCTTCCTAATAAACCTTTCAAACATTACACAGTGTCACAAAAAAAAAAAAAAAAAAAAAAAAAAGGAAGTTTTGGTGGCTTTGGCCCTGGCAAACGTCACTTGTGGTCAGTTTTGAAGAAAGATGGACTTTGTAGTAGGAGAAAACACAAAAGCTAGCAGTCCTGCAGTGTTCCTGACACTTTGCGCTCTTGTGTTGTGACAAAGTTAGGAATCAAAAGGACATCTATCAGTTAAAAAAAAAAAAAAAAAAAAAAAAAAAACAACAAACAAAATAGACCACGTATTTTTGGGTGAGTATTAGAAAATGTTGACCTCCAAAACAAATGAAAGAGAAACAAACTTCAGCCCTGTACATCCAGAGAGAGTGAGGGGAGGAATGGAAAAGTCAGAAGTGGGTGGAGGTAAATATAATTGGAATTGCCAAAGGACACATTTCATGGGCACTTATTTCTATCTGTAGATCTACTGTATTTGGAATTCAGAAAGTATTTGGTATGTCCTCACATGAGGAATTATTAATAAAACTACAAAAAGACAATCACAGAATCATAGAATAGTTCGGGTTAGAAAGGACCTTAAGATCACCAAGTACCAACCCTCTGCCATGGGCAGGGACACTTCCCACTAAACCATGCCATCCAAAGCTCTGTCCAACCCAGCCTTGAACACCGCCAGGGATGG
Source organism: Amazona ochrocephala (assembly GCA_039720435.1). Lineage (NCBI taxonomy): Eukaryota > Metazoa > Chordata > Aves > Psittaciformes > Psittacidae > Amazona > Amazona ochrocephala. The sequence goes on along the minus strand of CM077881.1, from coordinate 45,113,332 downwards.
AGCATTCACAACTTCCCTGGGCAATGCATTCCAGTGCCTCACCACCCTCACAGTAAAGAAGTTCTTCCTCAGATCCAATCTAAACTTCCCCTGTTTAAGTTTGAATCCATTGCCCCTTGTCCTATCACTACAGTCCCTCATGAAGAGTCCCTCCCAGCATCCTTGTAGGCCTTTCTCAGATACTGGAAGGCTTCTATTGAGGTCTTCACACAGCTTTCTCTTCTCCAGGCTGAACAGCCCCAATTTTCTCAGCCTATCTTCATATGGGAGGTGCTCTAGTCCCCTGATCATCCTCGTGGCCCTCCTCTGCACTTGTTCTAACAGTTCCATGTCCTTTTTATGTTGAGGACACCAGAACTGCCCACAATACTCCAAGTGAGGTCTCACGAGAGCAGAGTAGAGGGGCAGGATCACCTCCTTTGACCTGCTGGTCACGCTCCTTTTGGTGCAGCCCAGGATACAGTTGGCTTTCTGCTGCAAGCACACACTGAAGTCAGCTCATGTTAAGTTTCTCGTCGACCAACACCCCCAAGTCCTTCTCCGCAGGGCTGCTCTGAATCTTTTCTCTTCCCAACCTGTAGCTGTGCCTGGGATCAATAATGATTAATTTGAGTATTGTTCAGGGAGTCGGAAACTGGCTGGAGCAGTGATAGCAGTGGTGTAATAAGAGCAAAACTTCTAGAGATGAAAGATGTTATTTGAAAATAGGAAAAATAGTCCATTAACTGTGGAAATTATGTGCCAGTCATCACAGAATGGAACTTCTGCAAGCAGCTTTTCAGGAGGATCTGAGGAAAGCATAAGCACAGAAAATGTTCTTGTGTTTTAATACAGAGCTTGAAAAATTTAGGAAGTGTTTAACTGATGACTGGTAAGTAGCAGCAGGGGACTATACAGGGGATTCCTGGGAGGTCTATTCCAATTCTTTATTCACTGCTTGTCCACACTGGGATGATACATTGGCTATTCCGGTTTACAGGTGCTTGGCAGTCTTTTATGCTCTGTCACAAACTTACCTTGAAAATAACAGGAAAAATTGAGGCAATGTCCTTTATGTTTGCTGATAATCAGATTAATTAGTTTAATACTAAGGTATGGTAGGAGCAAAGATGATGTTCTCGTTATGCTGAAATGGAATTATATTTAAAATGTGACAATTCTTTCAATGAAAACAAACAAGCAAAACCCAAATAAATATACCAGCAAAGGCAATTGAAGAAGGGAAAAAAAAATACCAAAACCACAAAAAAATACCACAAAACCAAACAAATCAAACTCACAGGAAAAAAAAAAAAAAAAACAAAACAAAAACAAAACTATTATATTTAGAGTATACTTTTCCCTGTATAGAAATAGGCTTATATTCATTCTGGGAGCAATTCTATTCAGAGAACACAGAATTCCCAAAAGCATAAAGACAGTGTAGGTCTGAACTTAATTTCCATGGAAGTTCATGGAAAAAATCTGTGAACATTTTGTCAGGTCCTAGAAAAGTGAAAATGGTTAGATAAAATAGGGTAATTCAATCATTCCATTAGGGGGAGATCATTATCTCTGTAAAGATAAGGGTATTCATTTTCATTTGTTTTATAAAATGCACTGAATATGATTCTTGTTGTCATATATGATAGTCAAATATAAACCAGATATTGGTCTACTGGGGAAGAGCGAGAGCTTCATTCAGCTGTTAATAGAGTTCAGAAAATTCATACGTATTCTGTTTTAAGAAAAAGGAATTGTAGATTTTTTTTCCCTTTCTACAAATATCATAGAGAATAGAAAGTAGCATACATTAATATTCTTATGTACATACTGAACCATTTTTTTAGGCTGCAATAAAAGAATTATGTTATGGATTCACTGTGTGCCATAGATATGTATTGTTACACAGAACGTATAGCTTTCCTCAATACATTTTTCCCCTCAGTGCTGGCTGCATGCCAGTTTGTCTTCCTATCTAAAGGTCATTCTTTATGTACAGAGGTATGAGATGGAGCTTAGGGTAGAGGTGATTGAGAAGCTTTATCTTTTATTGTCCTCGAAACCAGAAAGCACTGAGCTGCAGCTTCTCCCTTTAAGATGTGCTTTCTACAGAGGTGTGCAGCCATTCACAGCAGCGTTTGGTATGGTTTCCTTCTTGTTACTGGAGTCCTTTTTCTAGCCATTCATTCAGAGGAAAATAAGTAAGTGCTTGTAGGTCAGTTCATTTCAAAACCTCAACACGACCTCTTGTTTTTCAGTCAGTTGCTTTTTCTAAAAGCATTCACATTAATCTGACTCTTCTCCTCCAGGATTTGGTTCATGTCAATATGATTTCCCTTTTTTGCCCTGCTGGGAGCTTTTTCCTAATCCTTTCGTATGAGACTCAGTCTACAAACTTCTGAATACTTTTGCTTGTCTTTTGCTGCACTTTTAAAGTCTTTGCAATGTTTTATTTTTATCACTGTATTTTTATTAGTCTAAAACATTATATTATTGGCGCATACTCTTGTACTGGGATAAGTCAAATGTGCCAGTTATTTGGGAAATCTAGAGATCTCAATTAGTTATATGCAGTGAGACATTGCTTTCTCTCCGTTTATCTTTGCTACTTGACACTAAATTTATAATGGAGATTTTGTTCCTGCTTCTACTTTTTAACTGTGATGCAGTTAAATTATAGAAGGATTTTGCCTTGTCTTTCATGTAATTACAGCTCTGGGAAGATTTAAAGGGAAGTTTTCTCATTCATGCCTTCGTATTATCACTGCTACGGTTTTCCATTATAGGGATTCTTATAGAAGTAGGTATGTGTAAGTTGTCTTATTATATTGTTCTAACCTTTACTTGTCTCTGGGATTGAGGGGTTATGTTCTTTTGCTCCCTGGTAGATTTCTCATGAGAAATGATTTTTTCAGGTCACTCTGTGTGACATAATGTTGCTTTGGATTAACTTAAACTTTTCAAACTCTCGTATTATGTACTAGGCTTTCAGATGATTTTTCGTGTGATGTATGAAAAATGTATAATCTGTAAGGCATAAAACTGCTCAAAGAAGGTTAATTGTAGAGGGTAATAGCCTGGGTTATTAACTAAGTTTCATATTATAAAATTTACATTAACATATGTAAAGACTATATTTAATAATGTATACTTTCACATATTATAATGTCATTGGGGGATTTATAGGAATTGAGGCACTCTTAATACGAAGTTGATTTTCTCTCAAGTGAAAAGTTTTAGTCTGGGTGACGTTGTGTCTTCTATTTCTTCATTATTCACATAAGCAATGACAGTCTTTTACCTAGACGAAGAAAGTATTTGGTCTAGGTACTTCATAAAGTTTGTGAGTTATGATTATGTAGTATGCCTTTTATTTATGATAGAGATCAGATTAGCTAACTCCCTTTGAATTTTTCTTTTTTATGATAGTGTCTCCACTAATTACATACATTTTGGGGAGAGGTTAAAATTGATTTTTTGACTGACTGTCCCTTGAAGGTAGTAGTTATAAAAAAACCAAAACGTACTCGGCTTGTTTTCCTCAGTCATGGGAGTTACCTTGTCTTTTTCTTGTTGACTGCAATTAAAAACAGAACTGACAGCTGAGAGCTGTATTTGCAGGCCACACAAATGAGCTGCCTCCCTTGGGGACGCTGTGTTTTCAGTTGGGTAAGAACTGCTATGAAAGTTTTTTAAAATATTTAGAATTAAAAAAAAAAAAAGTTTATTAAAGATTGGAGATTTATATATAACTGAATTTTGCCATTATGACAATACATATGCCAGCAGTGAGCTGTGCCTACATTGCTGAATGATAGACTTTTTTGAATAATTTCATATGTCTGAAGTTTTTAAAGGTTGTGAAGCGTATTTTCTTACTTAAATATATATATATAGAGAGAAAGTTGCAAAAGGTAAATAAGCTTGACTGCCATTTTAACTTTTGCCTCATCTCAGGATCTTTCTTTTACCCATAGGCTTGGCAATTTTAGAGCTGGTTAAATAGAAAAGTTTCTCTGTACTGCATTTCTGTCCTCGCTTCATATGCCCTCTGTTACTGTTCCCTTAAAGGATGTTGTTGAAGAATGCCTAGGCTAAAGTTATATTCTTATCTTCCTTTTCTGGAGCGAATATTTTCATATAGTGTGGAAAATGAGGCTAAGATGTGCTTGATGCTCTATTTTGTAAGAAAAGGCAAATAGGCAGTTTCTGGTACTGTGGTCTGCTGTTAGAGAAGAGAGGAGCCTAACTGGTAAGAAATTTATTATAGAAAGGACATTTGAGCTGGCTGATTAGCATAAGCCTAGGCTACAGGAAAGCATGTGTTTCATAGTTGACTCAGAAGCTTCAGAATCCTGTTGAAAGAACCCATCCTGCTAATATTCAAGCAAAACTATTTAGTAAATCAAGGATAAAAATAGTTAGATAGGTTTCACAAAAGAGCTCTTCACAAAAAGCAAGTTCTTTGAAGAAAGCTGTTCTATTATGCACTTAAGTAGCTATGACATTAATCATTGTCATTAATATTATGCCATTAATATTATTATTAATGATTTTAATAGTAATTTCATCCTTTTTAATCTGCTACACGATGCAAAAATTACAAACAGTGTAAGACTTGCTGTTTTCTGATATATATCTTAAGAGATATTTGATTTTTAGATGAAATGCAGAAGGCAGTTCTGTCCATTAATTAATACCTGATTTGTGGGGCAAGTTTAGTTGTCTTCTCATTCTGTTTATCAGGCAGTGTTGTGTTTTTCCATATTGCAATTCTTTTTAATTCAAGTTCTTGTCTTTTTTTCTTTGTTAAATATTCTCGGGAGAACATTAAAGTTGTGATTTGCATGCTGTTGACTGGACAGTGTGAACTTGTTATGTTTGGGTCCTCCAGCTGCCATCATGGTATTGGTTGGATTGAATTGCCCTGGGATTAGCTGTGGTATCCTTACAGAGATGTAGCTTTTGTATTTGGAGGATATTGGAGGGCTCAAAGAGAATGGTAAAATAAGTGCTATTCTGCCTGACTCTGATCTGTGTGGTTGAACAATATGGGTAGAGAAAGTCTGTATGTCTGTCTGGAGCTCCTTACAGGGCAAACAAGGTATTTTTAGTGAGCATGGATCTTCTCCTGATTGATGGTAATTAAGTGGCAGATGGGTTTGTTTATGGGCTTAAAAATGGTTAAATAAAAGCATAGTATTAAAAAGGTGATGTTATCAAGGACAAAGAGTTTCTAAAACTTAACAGATGTGGGTTTAATTGTGTGGCACCAGCTTAGAGCTTTACTGGAGGACATTTGTAGGTAATACTAAAGCAAATGAGTGTATGCATGGTAAGCATATGGGTGTAGAGATAAGGCTCAATTTGCATATTTCTTTCATTTTAGTTTTCTTGTTTTGAAAAGTTGCATTTGAGGACAAGTGCAACACTACTTTTGATCAGTGAAGTTACTTGCCATTTGGTTTTTAAAGTATTTTCGTCCAAATAGAAAAGCTGTTTGAGGGATGGAATGACTATTTAAGCAATTGCATTTACAGTGATGGTCTTCAGTAGATATGCAACTAGCTGAGTGAAAGATCGCATCCGAATATGGCTGCTTCCTTTTGCTAGAGCACTGTTCCTTGCAGCAGGGTGCAGTTTTCTGCAACATGCAACTCTAGCTTCCCATTTTACATCTTCCTCCTAATCTTATTTCAGCTGTAAGCATTTTTGGATGACTACTTGTGTGCAAATTGACTGCTTACTATCTGGTGTTCTTTGCTGTCATAAACATCTCACCTGAAGCAGTGCATGGAGAGCCTCAAACTTCAAAGCTAAGTCCTCTGGATTATATAGCGGCCAAGGGTCCAACAAATTTCTGTGCCTTCAAATCAGAGCATTTTTACCACAGTCAAACCTCCCTGACTCTTTCCTTTGCTTTATCTATTTACTGCTTATCTTTTCTCTTTACTATCAGCCAGTTTCCACAGGACCCACATAGTTCACACATATCGTAGGATATTTACTTCCTGGCCATCCAGGAGAAAAAATGGATTTTTTTCTTTGAAATTAGTGCAGATTCTGTCTTGGATAGAGGAAGAAAGTGACAGATCAGACTTTGCATAATCCAGTGCAGGAAAGGTCAGGACGATGCAGTGTAAGGCTGCTGTGGAGTGAGGCTGTGAGAAAGCTAAAGAGATGGACACAGGCCAGTTCCCAGAGGAGATTGAATAGCTATGTAGGCACAGTGAGGAGCAGAAATACTGTTATTCCTTACAAATCCTAAGCATTAAAGGTATGTGTGACTGCAGAGCTTAAATTGTTATCATACTATGCTTAAATAGCACTTTTCCTAATGCATAGCAAGTGCTGCCCTCTGGGAGAGGAAGCTAGCAAATGAGTATGTCATTTTCACAGAGTTCTCAGTCTTCATGTTTATGTGGGGACCAAAAGCCTTCTTAACAATGTTGCTCAATTTAAAAGGATCATGAAAGGCACAAATAACAACATTAGCAAAGTTTTGCTGCAAATTCTGTTCTCAAATTGTTCAGATACTTTGATTTACTTCTCTTTGAACAGTGCCACTAATGAAAAGGGATTTTATAATAGAAGAGGTGGAAGGAAGCAAAGCGTGAAAGTGTTGGATGGCATAAAAGGCATAATTGTCGTTGACATTGTTGCAATTGATGGAAGACAAAAGTAAGATGCAATAAAGGTGGGTCTAGTTGTGCTGGGAGTAATGTGAAGGCAGAATGTGAAATTGAGGTGTAACTGAGGTGAGCTATTTGTGGTGGCAGCTCTGACACTGACACCCCACTGCAGGGGAAGAAGTACTCAAGAGTATATATGAAAAAGGGAAAAAACAAATAGTAATATATATTCTATAGATGAAGTGTACATTGCTGCAGTGTTATACATGCTCTTCTGAAGGTATACGATCAAAAAAAAAGCTTACAGAGTGCACCATGAAAAAAGGATTTACTACCAATTTAATATGACATATGGCCACCTGTCACTTCTCTGAAAATTTACATGATAGTTAACAGATAAAGCTGTCATACTTATCTTTTAACATTGAAAGCATAGTCTCTAGAAAAAGAGCATACTTTCACAAATTGGAGACAGCCTAAGAATAAGATCTCAAGATTTTATGTGATTTGGCATATATAGGAAATTCAGTTGTAGCAATTCATCACCTACTTTGGAAGTCTGAAGTTTAGTAGGTAGTCATATAGTGTGTATTTTGGTGCCCAGACTACCTCAGGAAGAAAGAATCATGGATTTTGGAGGGTTGAGAGGATTATGGCTTGATTTATTTGGCAACAAAATAGACTATAAAACTGCTTTTACTATGCTCAGGGGACCAAGGCATAGCGATGTCATATTGAGTAATAACATCAGGATAATATCAAGGTCTTTGGTCATCTCACTGATTTCACACAGGGAAAGCCACAGATATAAACCACTTGATACCAGCAGAATAGGACATTTCATGTGGATAATAAACACCTAGGGAAATTAATGATCTGTCTGGCTAAAAAGATAAGTCCTGAGCACTGGTGGGAGAGCTACCTATGTCTGTTTAACTGTTTTAATGCTGTCCAAATTATCGTATATTATCAAGTAAAATGTGGTTTGTACATAGAATTATAGAATCATAGAATAGTTAGGGTTGGAAAGGACCTCAAGATCATCGAGTTCCAACCCCCCTGCCATGGGCAGGGACACTTCCCACTAAACCATGCCATCCAAGGCTATGTCCAACCCCACCTTGAACGCCACCAGGGATGAAGCATCCACAACCTCCCTGGGCAACCCATTCCAGGGCCTCACCACCCTCACAGTAAAGAAGTTCTTCCTCATATCCAATCTAAACTTCCCCTGTTTAAGTTTAAACCCATTACCCCTTGTCCTCTCACCACAATCCCTAATGAAGAGTCCCTCCCCAGCATCCCTATAGGCCCCCTTCAGGTGCTGGAAGGCTGCTGTGAGGTCTCCGCACAGCCTTCTCTTCTCCAGGCTCAACAGCCCCAATTTTCTCAGCCTGTCTTCATATGGGAGGTGCTCCAGTCCCCTGATTATCCTCGTGGCCCTCCTCTGCACTTGTTCTAACAATTCCATGTCCTTTTTATGTTGAGGACACCAGAACTGCCCACAATACTCCAAGTGAGGTCTCACGAGAGCAGAGTAAAGGGGCAGGAGCACCTCTCTCGACCTGCTGGTCACACTCGTTTTGATGCAGCCCAGGATACGGTTGGCTTTCTGGGCTGCAAGCGCACACTGCTGGCTCATGTTCATTTTTTCATCAACCCACACCCCCAAGTCCTTCTCCACAGGGCTGCTCTGAATCTCCTCCCCCCCCAACCTGTAGCTGTGCCTGGCATTTCTCCGACCCAGGTGTAGGACTTTGCACTTAGCATGGTTAAACTTCATTAGGTTGGCATCAGCCCACCTCACAAGCATGTCAAGGTCCCTCTGGATGGCATTCCTTCCCTCCAACTTATCAACCGAACCACACAGCATGGTGTCATCGGCAAACTTGCTGAGGGCGCACTCAATCCCACTGTCCATGTCACCCACAAAGATGTTGAACAAGACCGGTCCCAACACCGATCCCTGGGGGCACCACTCATTACTGGTCTCCAGCTAGACATTGAGCCACTGAGCACTACTCTTTGCGTGCGGCCATCCAGCCAGTTCTTTATCCACCGAGTGGTCCACCTATCAAATTGATGTCTCTCCAACTTAGAGAGAAGGATGTCATGTGAGACAGTGTCAAAGGCTTTACATAAGTCCAGGTAGATGACATCAACTGCTCTGCCCCTGTCCATCAGTTCCGTAGCCCCTTCATAGAAGGTCACCAGATTGGTCGGGCAGGATTTGCCCTTAGTGAAGCCATGCTGGCTGTCACCAAGCACCTTGTTGTTTTCCATGTGCCTCAGCATGGCTTCCAGGAGAATCCGCTCCAAGATTTTGCCAGGCACAGAGGTGAGACTGACTGGTCTGTAATTCCCTGGCACATCCATTTACATAATATATTCCAATTTAAGAGCTAGTGCTGCATCAGAGGAATGCCCTGCAGTCTACTGACAGCTGCCCAATTGCAATAGTTAAGGAAAAAAGTGCATTCATTATAAACATCCCTTTTCTCCAGCATGCATTTTAATGTCAAATTTAGAAATGAGATTTTATAACTGGTAGTACCAAGCTCAGGTATCGGAATCCAACTGTGGTCAGTAATACACTGAGAATCTCCTTACAAAGAGATTTGTAATTTTTGTTTGGCTCTATGCTGCGGCACACTGCATTTTAAAGCAAAGTCATGATAACATTAAACTCATCTGGTGCTATGGGCATTCAGGCTCTTGCAAATCGGGCCTTCATTCCCCCACACATGTGCTGTGTTGGAAATGCGCAGGATTTGGAACCACTACCCCTTAGGACGTAGTGGCAGCAGAACCTATTGCTGTTACTACAATAAGTTTGAAACAGACTTTAACAAAGTCTGTCCTAAAGAAAAAAGTAATCCAAATTGTGCTTTCACTCCACTGGGTTTGTTTCAGATTTTTTGTTTGTTTGTTTGCTTTTGGGTTTTTGGGGTATTTTTTTGTCTGCTTCTATGTGCTTGTTTGAAGTGCCCTGCTGCCCTGCTTTGCAGCACATCTTAGCTCATGGTTCTATGGGAACTTTCCCCACATTCACTGGGACTGAGTTCAGCAGAGCATTCAGATGTGCACTTAACTGCAAGCACACACTTGAATTCTTCTGAAGACAAAACTGTGAATGACCTAAGAAGCACATGGGGGAGTATGGATGACATGGAGTGCATGCCCTGACCACTGTTAAATATCTGCTTAAGTACTCTGCTAACCTCACAGGATATTTTAAAGTATGTACTGGATTAAGTGCAAGGTGGAGGAAAGGCAATTTGGAACTCTTGCCAGAAAGTGTCTATTTTTTTCTCCTATACAAAGAAAATTATGTTCATACTGTAGGATGCAACATACATCAGAAGAAAATGGAAAAAAAAACTTCTGTGTGGATACAAAAAACACTGCAGGTAAGTGGCTTTAAATGGTACATTTTTTCAAGTGGATATCTCAATTTCATTCATCCTAAGATGCAAAGTGAAGAAAATGAAACACTGAGGTTGGACAAAGGAGAAACGAGAGGGTAGGCAGCAGACACTGGGTTTGTGCCACACCTTGAATACCGTGTTCAGTTCTGGGCCCCTCACTGCATGATACTGAGTTGCTGGAGCAGGTCCTGAGAAGGGCAATGAAGCTGGAGAAATGCCTGGAGCACAAGGCTTATGAGGAACAGCTGAGGAAACTGGGAGTGTTTAGTCTTGAGAAGAGAAGGCTCGGGGAGACCTTATTGCTCTCTACAACTACCCAAAAGGAGGATGGAGAGAGGAGATGGGTGGTCTCTTCTTCCAAGTAACAAGTGATAGGGCAAGAGGAAACAGCATCAAGCTGCGCCAGTGGAGGTTTAGATTGGATATTGGGAAACAATTCTTCACTGAAAAGGTAGTCAGGCATTGGAACAGGCTGCCTAGGGAAGTTGTGGAATCACCATCCCTGGAAGTGTGCAGAATCCATGTAGATGAAGCCCTTGGTGACGCAGTTTAGTTGTGGACTTTGCAGTGCTGGGGTAATGGTTGGACTTGGTCATCTTAAAGGTCTTTCCCAGCCTAGGTGATTGTGTGATTCTCTGGTCAGCAATACACACCACAAAGCAGATCACTGCTCCTTTTGCACTGGGGATCCACAGCACTTGAGTTACGTGTGAAGCAGTGCGACTATTTTGCTGTTACACCAGTAGTTCTTTCTTCCTATTCCTTATTGAAACAAAGTTAGTTTAAATGGCTTTAAATGGCCTTGTAGTAGATGTGAGATTGTCTTCTCCAGTTAATATTTTCAGTTCATTTTAAAGGAGAAAAAAGCCCAAACTGTAAACAGTTAAAGCAACCTGGAGGCTTGAGGTGAATTAATCCATGCAGACCTAGCAGGGGAAACGGAAGACAACAAAACTGATGTGCATGCACACTCTCTCTCAGTATGAAACATATATGGATTTCCATCCTCATCAAAAACAAGAATGGTTGAAATAAACATTATGTGGGTGGGAACAATGCCATAAGCAGAGATTTTTGAGATCCAAACACAATTTAGTTTAGTAGTTGGGAAGTTTGGAAGAAAAAAGAAGAAAGTAGCGTGAGTTGGTTTAGAACTGTAAAAATTCAACCTGTACTCGGTGTCAATTGCACTTCAATTTCTGGCATGTATTTTATCAGAAATGTGTGAATTTAGATTCTATGAAAATTTTCCATGAAGTTTGACCATTCTGATATTCCTGATATTGAGTACTGCCAAGGCAAAGTTGTAAACTGTTCCAATATTTGCATTTTTAATATCTCATTACATTTTATGAGTTACAGTTAATGCTTTCACATTTTTTATTGTTTCATTTGGTCTGTACATGTATAGCTGTAATAGCAAAATTGCAGTCTACAGCTGTTCTCTTACAGAGAAACTTTTCAAGGATAGCCTGCAACTGTTATCCCAAACCTCTACTTAAAAAATTTAAATGAAATTGCCACAAATATGTGTATCATATAAATGATAGATTGTGGTGGGTTATGAATACAAATAAGTGATGAAAACACTAGCATATCTTGTCAATAGACAGTTTAAAAGGAAATATTTATAATCAAGCACATATGCATGCATGTAAACATTTTTTTCCTGCTGACAAACTATAATAGTACAGAAGTATTCCATTGTGCAGTGATGCGGGGGATTAAGGAACAACGTAATGCTGATCAATGTGATCAACACTGAACAATTTATTGTGCGCAATCGTGCCTTTTATAGGAAAGTTTCAGAACAGTAGAATATTCGATAACATTTGATTGGTTAACTTCACTTAGCCGAGTGCTAGCAACAGTTTAATGATTGGTTAACTATTACAGCATATGTTTCAAGGTTACAGTTATCAGTTCCCTCCTGCACATCTCTCTCAGTAGCTTTCCGTGCTAACTTTCTCAAGGCTTCTGCACGTACATGAACTTTAGTAACCTCCAGGCGAGGCCTCAGTGCCTGTGGGTCACTACCCCACAATTGTCAAGCAGTTGTCTGGATTGCTCACATGCCCGTTCACAGCCAAATAGCTCTCCACACAGTGATCAAAGAAAATAGCAATTTCCAGAGGAAGCAGAGGTGGACTGCTGGAATTAAATATTTGTGCCTGACAAATGCTGTACAAAGCAGCATGCAGGTGGTCTTACATATGTATTCCTTATTATGCTGAAAGTTTACCTTTTCTTCATGACCAGTATATGCATTGCAGTCTTAGTTTATCAAACAAACACAAAAAAATCTGTCTGTTGTCTTAATTCGTATTTGTCTTGGTTTCAGCTGGAACAGTTATTTTATTTCCTAGTGCTGTGTTTCGGCTTCAATCTGAGAACAGCGCTGGTAACACACTGATGTTTTAGTTGTTGCTAAGTAGTGCTTACCCTTATCGAGGACTTTTCAGTTTTTCATGCTCTGCCAGTGAGGAGGGGCACAAGAAGCTGAAAGGAAGCAGAAACAGGACACCTGACCCAAACTATCCAATGGGGTATTCAATATCACCTCATGCCCAGTATATAAACAGGGGAGAGTCACCAGGAAGGGCAGATTGCTGCTCAGATCAGGCTGGGTATCAGTCAGCAGGAGGTGAGCTTGTGCATCACTTGTGTTTTTTGAGCTTTCATTTCTTCTCTTGTTGTTTCCTGTTATTATTATTGGTATTATTGGTGTTCTTTATATTATCACTGTATTTTATTTTAGTTAGTGGACTTTTCTTATCTCAACCTGTGGGGTTTACATTCTTTTGATTCTCCTCCCCATCCTGCCCAGAGAGGGGGGAATGGGAGGGGAGAGCAAATGGCTTCATGGTGCTGAGTTACTGGCTGGTCTAAACCATTACAGTGTTTAAGTGCTTGGACCAAACTGTCAAAAACTGTTTAAGAAAGAACTTACTAGACTGGCTGAATCAAGAAGATACATAGTGGGCAGAGAGGAAAAGACAATTTATGATACAAAGAGACCTCCGTTGGTAGAAGAAAAAAGTGAAGCACAGATAGAGCTCTGGCAAATTTCCACTTTAGAAACAAGTGAAATGGCTTTTGGACAAGAGAAGAGAAATAAGATAGTCTCAGCTATCAAATAAAGCAATCTATTGCTAGCTGTTTTCCACTGGTTTTAACAAAGAAGCAAACTCAAACCCGAACTGAGTTAACAAAAAGTTCAAGGGCATAAGAGAAGGAGGATGTAGGATGCTCGTATTTACTGGACAGTTTTGCTAGATGTATGTGAGCTCAATCGGAGGGGTTCATGGAAGTTCCTGATCTTATTCCCTTAACAAGTAACCCAGTTTAGCAATTCGGTGCATTTTCTTTAATTTTGAAGTGTGATATAATGGTAAATCATTTTTCACTGTGGAGATTTGCTTGCAGAAAATGTATAAATGCTAGTTGTCGTTAGAGTTTACTACAGTTCTTGAAGACGGATTGTTGAGAGTGTTGTACTAGATTTGCTAGAGTAATTCAAATTCCAGCAATACTCTTCTAAAGTTCTCATAGTGCATAGTCTGCTATTGTTCCATTTATTTGTATTCTAGAAAATCATTAGTGGTTTTGAGATCATTTGATTCTTTTGCTTACGGGGGGGGGGGAGTTTTTGCCATTAGCATTTGATTAATTTTACAGGGATATAGAAGATGAAACAAAAAGTACATTACTGTGCAGAACTATAAAAGAGACTGCTTGTTTCTTCTATAGCTTTCAATGGAGAATGAGAAAAGGGTTGAATCATTATATATATATATATTAAAAAAATATAATCTTCCCTCTCCAAGCCTATATGTATGTACTTTGACTGTGACTTCTGAAAGAGCATTCTCACAAGTAACCATGTCTCAATAGCCTGTGAATTAAATATACTACGTAGATAAAAATTTAGTTGTGTCCCAAGGCTCCATTTTTCAGTACTTTTAATGCCAAACATAACTAGAACAAGGAGATGGGATTTTTGTTCTAGCTGTGACAAGGTGAAATGTCTGAAGGATGAAGCTGATACTGATTTCAGACTTGGACCTTTTCTAAGAAACATGGGTTTCCTCCTTGCAAAATTCTTGGCATCACAGTCACAGTGGGTAATAACTACTTTAAAAAAAAGATAACATACTATTCAGGTGGCTTTAAAAATTAAATAAGATGCATTCATTATGTTACGGGTCAGAAATTTAAAAACCAAACCCACATTCTCTTCAAACTAATACTTTTTATTGTGCCAGGTATTTACTAGCTCTTTTATCTATGAATTCAATTTTCATCCTGTTTTCTGTTTTTTTTTTTTTGTGTGTGTGTTTTTTTTGTTTGTTTGTTTGTTTTTAAAAAAGGAAAAAAGAGTCACTTGAAATTACGTGCAAAGAAATGAACTATAAATCTTCAGTTCTACAGTGAATCAAGAAGATTAGCAAATGGCCATCCTAGGCAACTTTTGTACAGCTACATTTATGTTGCTTATACTGCAATTGCCTGTGGAAGAAGGATTTTGAAATACTCATTTGTTTCTTTAGGCAGAAAGTTATGCTTTACATAGAGTGTTTGAGTTCTCCAAGAAATTCCTGCAGTTAACAAAGTCAGCAAGATCTTTCCAGTTGAAAAAGCAGGTATCTTCAGTGTGTCGGGACAACACATTCAGGAAAATGTGATCCCTCTACTTAGGACTTGTCAGATTTTGAAGTGCTCAAAGGAGTGGCTACATCTTCAGCTGGTTTAAATCAATTAATAGCCACTTAACTGAGTTCAGCTTTGTTGATTTTTAATTATGTAAGCTTTGCAATTCCTCATATTGTAGTAATTTAGTTTGGGAGGAAAACCATGTTTTAAATAGTCTAAATAGAAATTAATTGCTCATGAGCCTGCCTTAGACTCATTGTGTTAGAGTAGGGTTAACCTACTGGGGCACAGACCAAAAGAGACTATCTAATAATTTTTGCTGTTTATTATCCATTAGCAGCCCCAGCTTAGGGTCAGTAGTGTACAAAAACAGATCTGAGAAATTCAGAACAGTTTACAGTCTAAGACCAGAGATGGGAAGTGAATTCAAGAAATTTCAGGATGGTGTTCATTACTGTGACAGGCAGTTGTCTCAGCAGCTGGCACCTTCCTGATGGTATTTGCAGACTCACTGACAATGGAGATTTTTGGGAGAGTTTTGATTTCTCAGACTGTAAACTAAATGTCACTGTGAAGAAGCTTATATTGCCAAATTGTTCATGGTAAGTGTACTTGCCTTCAGTTCTTAGGTCTGGCAGAACCTTTCATGAAATGTTAATTTCAATTACATTGTTTCTAATTTGGTGCTATAGAGTCCATATTAAGATTTCATGTGCTAAATGATGATCTTTAGTTACTATAATTTGAGTGATAGTGTTCACATGTTAGGCAAAAATGCAGCTGGGGGAAGAACTTCCTGCTTCTCAGAGACCATACTAATTTTCAGTAATTAGTGTTTTCAGTATTTATGTCTCTGCAGAAATTAATCATACCACTTTATTCAACAGAACCTCAGTGTGAATTCTATCTCACAAACAGCAGCAGCAAAACAAATGTATCATCCATAGAGGCCTTGAGAAATGGAAGCAACAGCAGAACTGCAGTTTTAGACAGAATCCAGCCCTGACATTCAATGGGCTTGTGTAAGGTGTAAATGTAGCCCTACATTTTTGTTAGTCACAGTCAAGGCCTTGTTTAGGTTTTTTTTTTCTTTCCTTCCATGTTTTCCTTAGAGGCTCGTTACAATAAAGGATATTTTGTTTCACTCACACAGTCAGTCAGTGAGCATGTGGTACTTCATTTCAATACAAAAAAAAGTATTTTGTTTGGGTGTGTCAGACTTGCATACATGATTAGCTTGAGCTTTTCTAGTAAATACAGGAGATTGTTGAAGTCGAAAAGCTGTTGTTCCATGTGATTTCCTTGTTGCCCAGGGAAAATACCATTTTTTGAAAGAACAGCAAAAAGTTGTGTGTACGATCGGGCACAGTTCCCAGTTCTAAAGTTTATTAAACTGGATTTACAATGCTATAATCTTGAGAAACCATATCTGATCTTTGCTGAGTATACATCTGTATTATCTTGCAGAGGTGTGTGATTACAGCTTGCACAGGCAAGCATTTATGCTTCTCATGAATAACCTGAAACTGCAAGAGTTCAGCCAGGCTGAACCTGCACTGCCAGAGACAGGGGTGTGGGCAGCACTCACAGATACCACTGCTCAGCTGTGATGTCTTCAGACTGCTGTTACAGCTGTATCAGCCTTAGGGTCGACCACCAAATTCAACCTTACTTCCAACATAGAATCATAGAATCATAAAATAGTTAGGGTTGGAAAGGACCTTAAGATCATCTAGTTCCAGCCCCCTGCCATGGGCAGGAACACTTCCCACTAAACCATGCCACCCAAGGCTCTGTCCAACCCCGCCTTGAACACCGCCAGGGATGGAGCAGTCACAACTTCCCTGGGCAACTCATTCCAGTGCCTCACCACCCTTACAGTAAAGAATTTCTTACTCATATCCAATCTAAACTTCCCCTGTTTAAGTTTGAACCCGTTACCCCTTGTCCTATCACTACAGTCCCTCATGAAGAGTCCCTCCCCAGCATCTCTATAGGCCCCCTTCAGATACTGGAAGGCTTCTATGAGGTCTCCATGCAGCCTTCTCTTCTCCAGGCTGAACAGCCCCAACTTTCTCATCCTATCTTCATACGGGAGGTGCTCCAGTCCCCTGATCATCCTTGTGGCCCTCCTCTGGACTTGTTCTAACAGTTCCATGTCCTTTTTATGTTGAGGACATCAGAACTGCACACAATACTCCAAGTGAGGTCTCACAAGAGCAGAGTAGAGGGGCAGGATCACCTCCCTCAACCTGCCGGTCATGCTCCTTTTGACGCAGCCCAGGATACGGTTGGCTTTCTGTGCTGCGAGTGCACACTGCCGGCTCATGTTCATTTTCTCATCGACCAACACCCCCAAGTCCTTCTCCACAGGGCTGCTCTGAATCTCTTCTCTGCCCAACCTGTAGCTGTGCCTGGGACTGCTCCTACCCAGGTGTAGGACCTTGCAACATCTGCCTGCATTGTGGATTTTAGTGCAGACGTCCTAAAATAGTGTCCTAACTTCTGATGCCCAAGCTGGCTGGTGTCTTTTCTGTGTAGTAGCGCCTTATCTGTGCTGCTGGACTGTCAGAGACAGGAAATTGCTGGGTTGCTCAGATCTTATCCAGTAAAATTGGGCATTTGTTTCTGCTGTTACTTCAAGAGGGACTTTTACTTTCTAGGCTGTTTTGAAGTATAATACATGTCACATTGTGCCTTACTGGCAGAGCGAACTAGGGGAATGAACTTCGTACGCAAGAACACCTAACTCACGCCTATTTCCTTTAACATATGCCTTTGGATTTTCTGAAAAATAGCTAGTGTGTGTCAGGCCAAGAACCAAAGAGACTGTCTGTGATGTGGAGCAATCCCTGTCAGTTGCAGAGTGATTTTCTTCAAATTATCACCCTTATGCTGTAGCACAGGTGGGAGTTATGCTTGTTTTGTGTTGTTCGCTAAGCAAGGGCTGAAACATTGGGTGCAGACTTGTTAGTTCAGTCAAGATTAAGTTTCCCATCAGTGAAAATCTTTCTTTGCTTCCTGCATCCAGGCAGGTGAGCAATGGTATCTGTGAGTGCTGCCCACACCACTGTCTCTGGCAGTAGCAGTAACTTGACTGCTCACCTGAGAAGTGTTGCCAGCTGCTGAGTTTTTCCTGAAGTTTTCATTTTTCCTTCTAGTCAAAAGACCTTAATTCTGATGTATATCTCAATTTGTATGTCTTCTTATTCAGGCATCTGTACGTCTATTCCCAGCATATTTCCGCAAAACAAACTGGTTTGCTGGGAGCTAGCATTTCTGCAGTAAGCTATAACAAAGGGAGTTCTACTTCAGCTTGCCACAGGATTACTTCAATCTCATAATTCTTTTTATCTTGTTTAAATACATATATATATATACATAAAAATATATATATTTTTAAAATAATAGAACCAGTTCCAGTAAGTTTCTGTAATAGACTGCCTTTCCTTCTTCTCTAATTGACATGTATTTAAATTACAAATCTGATTCATTCTAGTTAACAGCATTTCAAAGATATACATATGTGCTACAATTATACAAGAAGTAACGTATAGCATTTTTAATTGTCTACAAAACTGAAATTCTAGTCTTTCAAAACAAAACCCTTGGAAACATAAGCCATAAAGGTTTAGAAGCAAGAACATAAAGCAATAAAAATGTGTAATTAAATAAACAGCACTTATAAAATAATTTCATATTTGAGCAGGGTATCATAATTTTTAAAGATTAGAGAGGTTTGATCCTAGAAGGTGTTTTGTATACATTAAGTAAATCTTTTCCTCTTATTTAGGAAATACTGGGGCTTGCTGTGCATGAGGTGTTCAAGCACATAATTGAGCTGTAGTCACTTACCTTCGGTTTCCAGGTCAGCGGCCTGAGCCCCCCAGGGTTCCTGAGATTCTGATGGAGTCAAATAAGATCCTTCAGCGCTTTGTTTAAAAAGCCTGGCTTGCATTCGGTGGGATTAGTGTTACTGACTGAAAAGCAGTGGGACAAGGTTGTTTAAATGGAGGGTCATGTTCTTCAACTTATTTTTATTGTGGTGTAGGGATTGAGGATTGGTAATTCCTCTTGCCACCGCTTCATAGTCTCTCCATCCTTCGAAGTGGTTGGAGCGGCTGAGTACATACTGATGATGATGAGAAGACATTGAGCAGAGTATGACCTTAGTAATGTGAACTATGAGCACAGGAGCCAAGTGAGCTCCTACATAGGAAGGAAGAAGGTAAGGAGAATTTGCTGGGCTCCAAGAACAGCATATTCTTGGAGATATATTTATGGCATCTGTCAGAGAGCAGGAGGTAAAAGCACCTTGCTTCTTTTTTCAGTGGTGCTTGGATTTCTCAAGTGGTATATATATATAAGATATATATAGTCCATGCTTTCAAATGAGTTTTCTCCGTGAGAGTTTTTAAGAGGGAAGTTTATTTTCTGATCATGAAATTAAGTTTGAAGCATTTGCTGCTTGCTAATGAGATGAAACTTGTTCTACCTTTCTCTCGTGGTGAGTGCATGCAGCCAGAGGCCTTGCTAAGTGCCAATAGACTCG
The DNA here is from genome assembly GCA_039720435.1 of Amazona ochrocephala. Taxonomy (NCBI): domain Eukaryota; kingdom Metazoa; phylum Chordata; class Aves; order Psittaciformes; family Psittacidae; genus Amazona; species Amazona ochrocephala. The sequence continues at coordinate 45,094,085 of CM077881.1, read as the reverse complement.
GTTCTTAATTTCAGCAAATTCTGAATTCAGCATCTTCAGAATGGTGTTATGCTGAGGTAAGAGTCTTTATTAAATATAAGGAATTTAATTGTATAAAGTTTTCACCTCATTAGATATTTTAGAGAACTTGCCAGAAGTAAATGCTGTTTTACTGGTTTCATAGTATATTTAGTGGTTAGCTTGGTGTAAAGCTTTTAACATTTTAATTAGAACACATATATTTTTATAGTTCTATAACAAAATGACTTGGTATGTATAATTAATCATGCCTGATCAAACTTTCTCTGCATTCTTAGGTTTATGTTAGGGCTGTGTAAAAAAAAAAAAAAATAAAATAAAAATAATTATAGTCACTAGGATTAATTTTTATTTTTAGCTGTAATGCATGTTCATATTAAAGAAGGAAGTATAAATGCTGCTGACAAATACTGCTTTTCTCTTTCAAATTAAAACATAGTAACCTTGAAGGATTGGTTTTGTCTGAAGAAAACAGGGAGAAAAGTTGACTAGCTATTAAGGACTGGAGTCATTTCTCGTACCAAACTAGCAGTTCTCCATCCTTTGATCCCTACATTGGAAATTGTCCCACATAATTTTGGTCTGCTCTTGTCATGATGCTGTTTCTTTTTTGACTGAATCAACATATTCCTTGAACCACTGAAATGTCAAAGGTGATGCAGGTAAGTCACCTTCCCTGCAGCAACCTGGTTGTTTGCACCAGAATGTGTAGTCTGAGTTATTGCAGTTTAGTGGGTCAAAACAATTAGGGGTAGGAACTGACTCCATAAGATACCTGGTAGAAAATGGTCTTAGGTGAATGTATCCCATGGAGATGCTCACAAAAGGGCTGGGTCAGACAGTACAACAGGACAACATCTCCTTTCTATAAAGTCTTAACAGAAACTTGGGCATCATGGTCTAGTGTGAGGCATCCCTGACCATGGCAGGAGGTGTGGAACTAGATCTTAAGGTCCTTTTCAACCCAAACCATTTTGTGATTCTGTGATACATGTGAGAACAGTGATGAAGTCACATAAATTGTTTGGGGTCATGCTTGAAGTGGGACGGCTAAGAGCAGCTCTGCTAAATAGCTGAAGATACGTGAACAGAAGTAATTGCAGGAAATGTACAGCTCATGGTAAGATAATTCCATGTGACTAAATAAAGTTGCAGCAAATTAAGTAAAATATTACTTTGACCGCAGAACAATAACATTACTCACCTGGATGAGGAAGATAGATTTATTATGTGTCATTGTTTTTCTTTTCATGATATTTCATTTCTCACAGGAAATGTTGCAGTATAAATGCTGCTGTCCCTTTATGTGCACTTTTTATTGCCATTTAGTTCATTTATATGCAAGGATTAAAGATCTGCTATAAATATTCATACATTTTTCAGTATTCTCCCAGCAGTGCTCTATGTATTAGCAGTTAAAGATGTGAACACATTTCTTTTGGTTCTCAACCAGCTCAACAGTAGCTATGAATGTAGCTCTGGTTGTTAGATGTAGGGCTTTTAAGTTCCTAGATTGCTGAAATGACCACTGCGTCTAGCAGCAGCCCTTGTTGTGGAGTGGCATGACCAGAGTAAACCTTTTTTTTTTTTTACCTGTCTGTTGAAAGCTAAAAATACAAAGTATATATATATTTTCAAAGAGAAACATGGAATAGAGGGTCTAATGTTGTTGCTGGTTTTCTCTAGTATTTTCTGACTGTATCCATCTTGGGAGAGAAATTCAAGATACTAAATCAGTCTACAGGATCATCTTTCTCTGATACTTTCTCCCTTTGACAGGGTGTTCAGGAATTTGACATAATTCCTATTCTTACTCAGTCTTTTTGGAATGCTAATGATGCATGGATGCATTATGGTTTTATTTTGCCTAGTGGCTTTGGCTGGCTGCTTTCATGATTCAAAAAGTAAGAAATATGGACACAAACTTTGTAGTGGAGCGTGGGCTGTGGTTGGTTCTTGGAATATCTATCAGCCATAAGCAAAAGTCATACTGCGTTTCATGAAGGTCCAAACCTTGTAGTCCAGACCTTAATTTCTTGCCCAAGTTTGCAGCTTAGTTAACATTCCAGCTTCTTTAAATGAATCTTACCACAGCCGTGATCTTGACTACTTTTATGGAAACACTAATAAAACCACATCTGGATTTTCAGAGAATTTCATAGCTGATTTGTTGAAAGGGCTTCAGAGGTTGTAGCAGAAAGTAGGAATAGTCCTTGGCTAGATCACACCCAATACATGTGTATGTATTACAAGTATATATGTATATCTGGTTTCTTGGAGAAGGAATTGGCAGTGGTAATTAATTCTGTAACTAACATGTCCCTGAATTCCAGATTACATGGAGCTGAGATCTCTTTTTTTTTTTTTTTTTTTGGTAGGAATTTAATTTAGTTGCTGTTGGCTTTCTTACTTCCCTAGAGCAGGAGTTATTTGAGGAGCAAGTTGTCTTCGAAGCTGACATAGTTGATGTGTTTAAGGAGGAATTTGTAAGGAAGCTTTGAAAAGGCTGCATAAAAATGATGGATCTAAAATCATTTGAGGAATTTGCTGGTGGGTTCTGGTGTAGGTATTTTAAGATTGTAAGTGACAGCATTTGATCCAGTCTGTTTTCTTTAGCTGATAGATCTGAACACTGATATTTAGCACCCTGTGATTGAGAACCCTATGACTGAGTCCCACTTGGATTGCTTTTTGGTTGTTTATTGTTCCCTGGTTTTAATCTCTCCTCTTTTCACCTTTAAGGTTGATCTGGTTGTGCAATGCTGGTAATATTGCCATATGTTACTTTATTATTATTAAAGATGACCTGGTGTTGCTACAAGGTTATATAGAGCATTTTCTTATAAATAAGAAATGTTTGCTTCTCTGAAGGGATCAAATTATTTACTTATTTTGATGTGTGTATGTGGTATTAAGGATACATGTCACGTACCTTTGTATGAGTCTTGAGTTATTTGCTAGTAAATATGATCACCAGTTTCTTTTCAGGAGTGCAAAATGAAGTTTCTTCCCTTATACCTTCCTTACTAATGGCATGTGCCAGGTTGTGTTCCTTCACGTGCTTGGGCTTTAACTGGACTTGGGAGCTGGCAGACCCCCTGAACCTGCTGAGCTCAGCTCACCTTGCTCTTCTTTTGAGAATGTGTAATGTCCAAAGCTGGCTGGTGCTGTGGCATCTTCTACAGGCTTGCATATCCATTAGTCCCGTCACGCTCCCCGTGTGTGATGTGATGTTGCTATTTATTGTGTGACACCATAATGACATCTACAAAAATGGTAAAAGTTACTGCATGCACTGAGTGCCAAAGCCGGTTCCTGTCTCCAGGAGTAAACATATATCTGAATGTTAATTTCTTCTGGGTGTGTTCAAGCAAAGGGATACATTATTTCTACAGCAATACATACCAGTGGGGAAGTGTGAGTTAGAGTTATAACATAACTATTTCATTAGTTTTACAGGCTATATAAAAATTGGATTTCTTACTGTTTTTGTAAGTGTCCTCATAGCTCTGAATCCTTTCATGTTTCCTCAGTATTTACCTGCAGGTGCAATCCTAGCCTTGGCTTAATTTGCTCCTCCTTAATTTGCTCCTTGGTGGCCTTACCACTGTGAGAGATTGGAAGGAGATAGTGTCAGAAGGTTCTGGAAATCATTTGTTTCCAAACTTTTTTATCTGAGTGGAACATCTTCAATGTTTAGATCCAGTACTAAGTTTTTTCCTTTGGGGAAAAGATAATTTTTGAGTTTAACACATGTAATTCATAGTGGCTACAGCTAAAAGACTTCTCAGCAAATAGCTGTGTGCAATTAAATTTTGTTCTCCTAACTTTTGGACTTACGTGATGCTGAGGAGGTGCATTTGCTGTTCCTGTAGTCTTCAAGGGTAGCAAATACTTCTGACCTCACTTGAAACGGCAGCTAGTGATACTATCTTTGAGTGTGTGGCTAGGTTTCTCTTCTGACCTGTTCTCAGCAGGTGTTGAAATCCTGCTGAGAGAGCATATCGCTCATCCTGACAGCAGCAGTCCATTGTGCAGTCTGCATGTTATGGAGGTTGCAAGACCCCTGAGATAGAAAAGATAGTGAGGTACAAGGGTTTACCTTGTGGAATAAAACTGGGCTAACAAATGTTTTAATATTAGCTCTTTAACAAGTTGAAACTCCAAGAAAAATTTTTAAATTGCCACGAACAAGGTGTGCAGGACATGGATGTCATCACTCCGGGCTCATGCTCTGCCTTTATTTTGCAGCCAGTAATACAAAAGACATCAATTTTGATCAAAGTTGGAATAAGATTCAGTACAGGAAACATGAATAATAAGATTTTGTTGTTCCATTTACATAGAAAAGTGAAATTTCTTGTGGCCTTCTAAGTAGAGAAAATAACTGTGAGCCTTGTGTTTATTTTGCACCTCAAAAATATTACCTATTTATTTAATTAAAAGTATGCATCATTGTTAGAGCAGTGTAGTTTTTTTTAAGAAGTGAGAGGAGTTTGAATTAAAACAAGTGTGAGATTGCAACAGGTAAGAAGCACCTGAAAGTGAGTCAGCAAAGTGGCATATTTTCAGGAAAGGAGAGATTTGAATAAGAAAACCTACAAAAGTAATAAAGTAGGCAAGTATTTCTAGCTGTAATTTATTTTTGTCACCCTATGGTCACTTTAAGAGAAAGTTGTCTTTCCTGTTGTGTTAACACAATATTATTAACACTTACAGTGTTATGTTTACGCAACCTTATGTTAAACACAGTGCATTAGCACAATCTGTTTAAGAGAAAGTTGTCTTTTCTGGTATGCGTAAGGTTGAACACCAATACTTTTTCTTCTTTCTGATCCTCCAATTTTTTACTTTGTTCTTAGTCAGAATGTAAGGTCTTCCAAATTTAGCAGCACAGGTAAAATGGAATCAAGTCTCAAACTGTGTTCCTGAAGCTGCCACTGAATAGCACTTTACAGCATTGTAATGTATAAGAGCATCTTTTTGACTGATGCATGTTTTGTTTCCATGCACAGAACACAGAAGTATTTCACAAACCCAGTCAAATTTTGTGTTTGTTTTGCAGCAACTTGCTTTGTCTCAGTCTTGTGCAGGAATATTGCAGACCACACAGACCCTATGAATTGAATTCTATCTCCCTCCCTGCCCCCTAGAAAAAAAAACCAAACAAAATGTTAACTTCATCAGTCTTCTTGAACACATGGAAGAGTAAGGACACTAGAACCTGCCAATGGGTTGAGGAAAAGCACAGAGCATAGGTAAAGTAGGCAAATTTAAGATGGATATAATAAAGACAAATTTATATTTATTTTACAGTTTTTGTAAATATTTTATCTTTTCTGCTAGTACTTTTATACAGAGAAGCTATTTTTGAAACTAATAGCAAGTACTAAGCTTTGTAGATTTTGAAAACTGCTTATGCTTTTATAAATCAGCCTTTTCTACGTTCACATTTTTCTATCTTAATACATCTAGAAGACAAGAAGTGAGAATTAGTTTGGAGTGGAATAGGAACTGTGTCTGTCGAGCCTGGTTTCCTGAAGGTAAATATTCTCTAAATAAATAATAACACTATAATGGCTGTTACTCGCTCTTTTGTTTATTGAGAGCTTCTGCCGCTTGAGCTTAGATTTTGCTGTCTTCAAGTTGAAGACTTTTTTGGGGTGAGTAGGTTTGGATTTGTGTTTTTTTCAATTGCTAAATGTGATTATTACTGTGTCTTTCACTTGGAAGAGTTGCTGATTCTGATAGGACTTGGTAAATGTTATAACAACAAACTTTGAGTTAAATTCACGTGTTTCCATAGGCTGTTATAAAGGTTCTTTAAAAGCTACATAAGCATTATCCCAACAGGGTATTAAGTTCTTATTACAATGTACTCTAAGGCAAAAGTTGAAATTACAGTTTGGGAGGTTATTATAATTTACTTCATTATCTACAATTTTACTAAGCAAAATATTTGTTTACAAATAATGATGTGTAGGTTTCTGTGGTGCTGAACTAATGACAAATAATAGTAGTTGGTCTTCCTTGTGCCTTCAATTTTTTAAGAAGCTCATCCCAATTTGTTGCGTTTAGTGTTAGGTTCAGTCTGCTTGTCTCCAGTGCTACTTGTGCTTCCCACTTGTTTCAGTGCTTTTATGCTCTTTCTGATTCCACTGGCATTAATAGCAACGGCACTGAAAGAGGGGGAAGCAATCTGGGAGCAGGATTACAAGTGAGCACAGGAGTGAGAAGTTTCTAGACATATTCTTTCCCCAAAGTTGGAGCTGCAGATTGATAGGGAGAAACACAGGTCACATTCAATTCACATTCAGTTGCAAAGTGTCAGGAGAGAAGGAGGAGACTACAGAAGTAGAAAAGCTGCTCTGCAAAGGTGAAAAAGGTGGAGAACCTCATTGCAGTGTAAAGATCCAGGCTGATGCCTACTCCTTTGTATGTCCCTGGCAGCTGTGCTGCTGTGACCAGTCCTGGAGTAAGAAGCAGTCTTAGTCATGTGGCTCCTCTTTGCTGTCAGATGGTAGGTTATTCCTTCTCTAGCATCTGGAAGAGTGGTCAGGCTTATAAAGCTGTACCTAATGTGAGGTGGAAAGGAGTACCAAGTCTGCATTTGGACATATCAAAAGTTAAATAGCGGCCCATAAGTTATCTAGATACTGGGGTTTATTTAAGAACCTAATGAGATTAGAACTTTTACTTGATTATCTCACACGCCTATGAACCACCCTCAGTGCAGAATCACATTTGTTAGATCTTGACTTCCCTCCCCATCAGGTGGATAGCTGCTAGATGGAAAGGTTGGGCAAGAAGTCTTGTTTGTTCATGCTCTGCAGTTGCTCACTTACCAGTCTTGAGTATTGCTGGTCAAGGCCTTGGCCATTCCATGACATCCATCTGCATGGATCTCTCCCATTTCTAGGTCTTTCTGCATTGCCAGCACCTTTCCTCCAGCCAGGATGATTGCCACCTTCTTTTCAGGCCCCAAATCCTCAGTTTTCTCAGCCTAAACAGGCTATGTACAAAGCACACATTGTCAGCTTCCTATTTTTTGGTTCCAACTCACCTATCTTTATTAATAAAAGGATTCAGAACATGTAAGTTCTGTTTAATCCCAGTGTTGTCGAAATTTACCAGCCTTTACTCATACAGGTAGCAAGTAAAAGGCTTCTGCTTGAGAGTTCAAAAGTTCATTTTCACACATTCATGCACACCACTGCACAATTATGTATTGACTGTTAGTATGCACTATTTAAACTGTTTTAAGGACCTCATGCTGCTATGTCTACAAATGTACTGAGAGATGCAGTCTCTTATGGCACCATTTTACTTTCCTGTGCTCACTGTTGCACAGCATAGATGAAGCTCATTCAACAAGTGGGCATAGTTGATTAGCTGGCGTATAATTCTTCTTATATGGGTAATTTGCCAGTCTGCATACAATACTGTAACAAATTGTACTTTTTAGAGTAATATGATTTCTTTGCATTAGGGGGTCAACTCCAGGCTGATTCTCTCTGGCTTAATGGAGCGTGGCAGCACTTCTCAGAGTGCTTGGCTGACAAAAGAGTAAGATGAATGAGTCATGGCAGAAACCACTGTTGTTGCAAGAGAAGCTCAGTCTGTTCCTGGTCTTTTTCTTCATGCCCTTCTCAGCTCCTACTGCAAGTGTTGGAGTACTTGATCTGTGCTCTGGGCCTGAGAGTTAAAATCCTGGTAGCTTTTGGCATTTCTCGCTCAATTCAAGCAAGAGTTTCAGGCCCACTGCCTTTGCTTATCGACTCTGGGTTTGTGTATCCGCTGTACCTTGGAGGTGTTGATGGTTGCTTTTTCAATACAGTGTGTGGGGCTAAGGCTGATAGCATAAAAAAGTGCAGTTCAGGTTGAGACGTAGGAATAGAAAGGATGGATGAAGGGCAGATGACCGTGGACCATGTTACTGCTAGAGCACTCCAGAAAAGTGTGTAGAAAGAAGCATTTGGAAAGTCTTAAGTGAGAATTCTGTCTCTTTGGGAAGGCTATTGTTGCTGACAAGAAGGATTAAATGACCAAGTTAATTTATATTGCAGCTACTGAGCAAGAATAAAACAGCAGTGAGTCTCTCTTTAGACATAGAGTACTTGTTGATGCTAGGATACACTGTCTAAACTTCATGGTGTGCCCCACACCCCATGTCCTTGGTGTAGCCTGGAGAGCCTTTCTGCACACCCTATAGCTCCCTACACGCTCTTGTCTTTCCTTCCAACAGGAACTAGGTTGGGAAGAGAATTGAATGCAGTTGGTGCAGAGTGTGCATTTGGGTTCTAGGAAGTGCCCTTGGCCCACCAGATTTAGTTCTTGACAAAAGCAATATTTTGGAAGGACAGGAGCTTATGAAGCTGAAAAAAAGGTTGTGTTTGATGTTGTACTTGCTGAAGAAAATAGGTAAATCCTCTGAGACTCACAAACAAAACTGTCTGTAGTGGGAATTCTGCAATGGTAGAGGATCAGTCTGTGCTTGGTGTAGATTGATGTACACTATGAAAAGTTAAATATGGTTTCTTAGTTCTTATTCCTGCTATCCAGAATAATTTTATTGAGAGATGTGACTGATTTTATACGTGATCTCTCAGTGAACATATATACAGCTAGGAATGACGTACTGACTGTGGTAATGACACATAATAAGACTATTTGATGTGAGTTTTGCTGAAGAGTATAATTTTAGGCACATTATACAGCAGCCAGGGTAGTTGCAGTCTAGCAGTTACGTGGAAAATGTCAGAATTCAACAGCCAAACAGTCAAATTCAGAAAGCTATTTGGCAGCACTAAATTATGATCATTTGGAATGGAGATCATCACTTGCTGAAATATTCATTTAAAAGACATTGCCTTACTTTACAGGCACTATTGTTAAAATATACACACATGCAGAAATACATTGTGATCACTATTTTTATCTTCTGTGCTTGCAAAAGGTTGTGTATGCACCTCTGTAACAACAGATGGGTGAAAAGCAGTACATTGTCTTCTGGTGTTTTTACACTGTCTCAGAGGTGGTGATGATCTCCAGGTCTCATCAAACCTCACTGAATAATTTCAGTGATTCTCTGAATATTAAATAAGGACCAGTGTACACAGAACAGAAGATACTTTGAGTCTTTTCCAGAGAATGGAAGAAAAATAAAGAGGTTCAGCAACTCAGAAGTCTCAAGGAGGAGGGGTTGTAGTGAAACCAGCTTAAACAACGTCTGGTACGGTAGTGTTCTCTTGAAAATCCAGCTTGGAACATGAAAGCTCCTCATACATGCACGCTCTAATTAGAGTCACTTACATATATTTGCCTGTAAAGGGGAGATATTACTGTAACTGGCTCTGTCAGAAGTCATGACCAAATACTACAAAAAGGTGAGCTGCTCTACTGCAGCATGTTCTGTGGGTTGTTTGTCAGATCAGGAGGTGAATGAGGTGCTTCTGCTGCTGTTTTCACTGGCTGTCACTTGTTCTCTCAGGACATACTTGCATCTGAAGTAACTAGGGTTACTGCAATACACTGGTATGAAACTCTGTCACTGGATATTTCTTAACTCCCTTTATCTATTCATGTAATTTCAGCAGCTCTGGAAGGTTTGGCCAGCCTGCTCTAAGGCAAGAAAAGCATGCTGTCATGACACAAACATATGTATATGACTTTAACATAAGGCTGCACCGAGTTTACATGTCCATGGCGCTTTCACATCCATGACCAAGGAGTGTAATGACAGGCTGTTTTTCTCTCTATTTGTCTTCTGCCATTTACTTTGGATTTACTAGAATTTTTTGCTTTTAGTGAAATACAGAAATATATCTGAACAAGTATCATCAAATTCCCTTGTGCCTATTTGTCACCTGATGTATCAGTCCTGATCTTACGGAGCAGTGTTATCAAAATGAAAAGTTATGGTCAGGATTTGGACTGTGCATAAACTTTTTTTGTGGACCTGAGTTAGAGAGAGATTCTGTTTTACACCAGTACCGCAGGAAACCAGTGTTCACTTGCAAGTTGATTGAACATAGTCTCTAGCTGTCCCTTCAGAAGTGTAGAACTGGAGGACAACTCCCAGCTAAGCAGACCTTAAAAGACAGGATCAAATTGTCTTTTTATAAAAGTGCTTTTACTTGGTATTTTACCACTTCTATTCTAGTATTCAAAAAAAAGTTCTATGCCATTTATTTTCAGTAAAGGAAAATATGCGACATTAAGTTTCTGTCGAGTTGTGTTCATTATGACTAGACTCTCCCCAGATTACTGGTATTCACCTGTGACTCAGAATGCAGTTTTGTATATTGTAATGATAACAACTTGAAATATGCCTAAATTTTAGAGAGAATGTAATAACTTTGTATTACTTAGTGAAAAATATGGTTGTGGTCTGCTTATCCATGGTAGCTACCTGCCCTTGGAAACTTCCTAGAATGGCTGCCTGGAAGCCAAGCGCTGCCACTCGTGTCTGAAAACACAGGTTAGGGTTGATTTCTAGTGCCTGTAACATGGAACAAGACAGAGCGATTCGTATTGCAAAAGTGTAGTAAAAAAGTAAACGGGACTTAATGGTCTGAAATAGGTTAGGAAATGCTGATGGAACATCATGGTTGAGGATGCAGTAGTAATTCATTAGTCATAGTAAATCAGCAGCTTTGTCACCCATCAGTACATCACCAGAAATCCCCTCGTGACTAGACGGGCTTACTGTGGAGGGCCAAGCTTACTGTGCTTCAAATGGAAAACAAGCTTGAGAGAGCAGGGGAACAGGGAAGGTGAATTCTTTTTTACCCAAAGAACATGTTAAGATTTCAGGCTCTTTCTCGATGCTGGTAGCTAGATTACTAGCAAATCCTGCTTTGGGAAAAACAGTTCCAAGCTTATGTACATTTCTAAAAAGCCTAATCCATGTCAGTTTAATAGTGAAAGCAATTTATTGCTGGCTTTTGAAGCACATGATAAAGATAACTGTCCCCATCGTTCTTATATTCTTCTGGGTGAGCAGTATCAGTATTGGTGAAGTTTTGATATGTGTGTTTCACATGCCTGTGAAAAGACTGCTTTCATCAGCCACTGGGACCAGAGGAATAGCATCAGTATTGCAGTAGAGAAGTGACAATGGTTCCTCAACATTTCTGTTAAGGTTGGGTTGGTATGCAAGGCAATGTGCGTTAGAGAGGCAGTTCATTGTAGTAGTTTACTGTGTTTACCATCTAACTGCCTTATTCCAAATGTGAGAAAATTTGAGTATACCCAGAGAGCAGTCATTATGCTATGTGGCTAATTCCACTCATTGCATACACTGCATCATAACCTGAGAAGTTATTCACACTATTGGTTGAAACCAATGTTAAATCTTTTTTTTCTTTTTTTAACAGCAGTCTCTGACTCCAAATGGAAAAATGCCAATCCTGTTTTGGGGTTTTGGTTGGGTTTTTTTGTTGTTTGCTTGTTTGTTTATTTATTTGGTTTTTTTTAATGGTGGTGATGTGGAAATTTCAAGTTTCCACTGCTGGAGGAAAAATAGTAACCCCATGAGAAACTTTAAGATACAGATTAATTTTCATGAACTGAGAAGAAACATAAAGGTTAATTATCTAAGTTACTCCTCAGTTCAGAACTTCCTTCAGTTCCCTACTGAGGTCACAGAAGAAGATGTAATGCCACAGCAAGGACAGGAATGAAATCTCTACTCTTCCAGTCCCAAGATAAATGGATGTGCTGCTGCAGGGAAAGAGATGGCAAAGGAAGCATTTTAGGATGTAATGCTGGTGTGCAGTGGGTTTTTCATACAGCCTGACACCAAAAAAAACATGACAGCATTGCACTGAGTTGCAGTTACCCTGCCTTCTGCCCACTGCAAATTTATTTTTCCAGAGTTCCTTAATAGAGAAATCATAATAGCTTCTGGCAGTCAGCAGTATCTCTCTGCAGGAAATGTGAGGCTTTCAGTTGCCAGAATTGAAGCCGGCTTTTCTGTGTGACCAAGGCCACTAGCAGAAGACTTTAAGGCCAGGTAGGTGGGGTATTGGTTGTGAAAATATGCTTGAAGAAACTCAGTCATTTCTACAACTATATGTTTAACGTAAGCATTCCAGAAAGCTGTAAAAATCTTGAATTATTTCACATCAAGTTTACTCATTTTATAGGTTATCGGTAGTGCCATAGTTTAATTTGCTGGAAATTAAGTACTGTGAGAAAAAAATGTGGTTTTTTTGCATTCTTGTAATCCTGGTTTGTATGATGAATATATAAATACACATGTAAATATCACAGTGTAAGCTTTGAATAATGTAAACAGTATTCTTTGGTACTTCTTTATACAGTGGAAACATCTTGTATGAACTCGCTAACATGTTTTTTAAAGAAAATAACTCACAAATACATGCTTTTAGTTCTAATTACCTCTATTTTCAATATCTTAGTTGAAAACACATAAAATAGAAAGTGGAACCTTTTTTTCCTGTCTTTCGTTATCTAAAAATTGTTGTAAAGCTGATTGTGACTACCTGTGAGTGAACAAAGAGAGAAAAGATGAAGTCGTAAAGACTATATGCACACATCCTTAGTCTTTCATTACATTATGGAATTATTCTTAGATTTTGTGAGATTTTAAGACCACTCAACAGATACCATTATAAAATCAAGGATGCTTTTATTTTAATGTTTCATTTGTGTGCTTTTTGACCTCCAGAACTTGTTTCAGTTTCAGTATATCTATCGCAATATGATTTTTGAGGGGGCTCTTGTTTTTAAATCTCATGTGATCTCTCCTTAACTTGGTTGAAATGATGAAGTAGGTCATAACTGCTGCAGTTTCTCTTCTTTCATCATACAGCAGCTTGCAGTGCAGCAGAGATCCCTGAGCACTTATGGGACTCTGTAAGCAGAACTGTGTGTGATGTAGAGAGCTTGGAGCATAGTGAGCAGCTCCTCCAGTCACCCTCAAATCCTGAACCAGTGCAAGGCTGAGAACCCTGAGAGGTTAAGGGGGCTCAGTATCAGCCGTGCCACTGGCGCAGCTTCCTGGCACTGCAGTTTCAGGTTGAGATGTCTTGCATTTTGAAAGAGTTGCAGCCCTGCTATAAAGCAGCAGGACTGAAAATGAATGAACAAATATTATCTAAGACATCATCTCCTGAAAGTAGTTACCTCCTGACTCTATTAGGAGTCAGCTGTGAAATACTAGTTTTAAGGTTAAGATTTTTATGCATATGCATTTGTCCTTCCTGAAATAACACCTAATAATAGCAGCTGTCCAGAAATCATTGAAGGAGGAACGATCGAATGTGTAAACTGATTGGAAACCTATTGCTTCATAGCTATTAGGTTGTAATAGTTAAATACATTTAATGCTTTTGCTGGCAGTAAAACATTTGCTGCCTAAAGAGGCTTACCCTTCATGCTTTTGAAAATATCCTAACTGACCTCTGTCCACTTGAAGTTCAGTGGTTCAATGCATTTATATGTTTGGGACAGCCATAGCTGTGTGGCAGGTAATCAAGTATCATCAATGGGAAGGTCGCTTAAGGTTCACGTGTGCCATAATTCCGTGCTATCTTGCCCATGCAGACATTTGCCCTGCAAGATATCAAAAATTTTATGGTATTCCTCTCTATAAGTCAACCACTGTGAGTTATGTATTAATTTCTGCAGGGGAAAATGAACAACATTAATGTGATTTTGGATAGCAGTTTCGTTTTCAGAATGATGTATTCATGTCTTTTGAAGTTTCTTCTGTGCAGATCCTTGAAGCAGATATGAAATCATTCAAATTGCATTTTATAATCTACCTTTCTGAAAACAAATATAAATACATCTCTCTCTTAAGGCTGTAAGAAGTAGCTAATATGCATATTATATACATCCGATAGCCACTATACTTATGGATCCTGGCATCTTCCCTTTTTATCTTCTTATTTTTATCCCAGCTCTTACACATGATTTTGGTTCAGATTAGTAAAGGCTTGCATGCACAGGGGAAGTTGGGTATAAAAAAACTGTGTGCAAACGGAAATCTAGGGATATTTGGACTGGGTAGATGCTGCTATTATTTCATAGAATCATAGAATCATAGAATAGTTAGGGTTGGAAAGGACCTCAAGATCATCTAGTTCCAACCCCCTGCCATGGGCAGCGACACCTCACACTAACCCATGTCACCCAAGGCTCTGTCCAGCCTGGCCTTGAACACCACCAGGGATGGAGAATTCACAACTTCCCTGGGCAACCCATTCCAGTGCCTCACCACCCTCACAGTAAAGAATTTCTTCCTCAGATCCAATCTAAACTTCCCCTGTTTAAGTTTAAACCCATTACCCCTTGTCCTCTCACTACAGTCCCTCATGAAGAGTCCCTCCCCCGCACCCCTATAGGCCCTCTTCAGATACCAGAAGGCTACTATGAGGTCCCCACACAGCCTTCTCTCCTCCAGGCTGAACAGCCCCAACTTTTTCATCCTATCTTCATATGGGAGGTGCTCCAGCCTCCTGATCATCCTCATGGCCCTCCTCTGGACTTGTTCCAACAGTTCCATGTCCTTTTTATGTTGAAGACACCAGAACTGCACACAATACTCCAAGTGAGGTCTCATGAGAGCAGAGTAGAGGGGCAGGAGCACCTCCCTCGACCTACTGGTCATGCTCCTTTTGAGGCAGCCCAGGATATGGTTGGCTTTCTGGGCTGCAAGCACACACTGAAGCTGGCTCATGTTCATTTTCTCATCGACCAACACCCCCAAGTCCTTCTCTGTAGGGCTGTTCTGAATCTCTTCTCTGCCCAACCTGCAGCTGTGCCTGGCATTGCTCTGACCCAGGTGTAGGACCTTGCACTTGGCATGGTTAAACTTCACCAGGTTGGCATCAGCCCACCTCACAAGCATGTCTAGATCCCTCTGGATAGCATTCCTTCCCTCCAGCATATCAACCAAACCACACAGCTTGGTGTCATCGGCAAACTTGCTGAGGGCACACTCAATCCCACTGTCCATGTCACCCACAAAGATGTTGAACAAGACTGGCCCCAACACCGATCCCTGAGGGCCACCACTCGTTACTGGTCTCCATCTGGGTATTGAGCCACTGACTGCAACTCTTTGCGTACAGTCATCCAGCCAGTTCTTCATCCACCTAGTGGTCCACCTATCAAATTGATGTCTCTCCAATTTTGAGACAAGGATGTCATGTGCGACAGTGCTGAACGCTTTGCACAAGCCCAGGTAGATGACATCAACTGCTCTGTCCCTGTCCATCAGTTCCGTAGCCGCTTCATAGAAGGTCACCAGATTGGTCAGGCAGGATTTCCCCTTAGTGAAGCCATGCTGCCTGTCCCCAAGCGCCTTGTTGGTTTTCATGTGCCTTAGCATGCCTTCCAGGAGAATCCGCTCCAAGATTTTGCCAGGCACAGAGGTGAGACTGACTGGTCTGTAATTCCCCAGGTCTTCCATTTTCCCCTTCGTAGATATGGGGGTTATATTTCCCTTTTTCCAGTCATCCGAAACTTCACCTGACTGCCATGATTTTTCAAATATGATGGACAGTGGCTTAGCAACTTCATTTGCCAGCTCCTTCAGGACCCTTGGATGGATTTCATCAGGTCCCATGGTCTTAACACATTCAGGTTCTTAAGATGGTCTCGAACTAGATTTATTTTCATTCATAGGCTACTGATGAGAATTAAATTGAGGTCAGCCCTGAGCATGAAGATTTATTTGCTATTGTTGGTGTTGAGATAATATACAATTAATGTCTGACATTAGTCTAATTCCAAGCAACAGAGCAGATAACACTATCTTTGCAGGTTCAGCTGTGAAAGCTGTTGTTCTGCTCTAGGACATGAAGGGGAGAAAAACAGTTTGAAAGAATGCCTAAAAATTGTGCTGTCAGGGTGGCGAGAGTCTGCTTTGTTCTATCATTCATAAAATTATTATGGTGTATGTTAAACTTGTTTGTTTTCTCCTTTTGCTACCAGTTTCTGAAATCTTTCCCTCTGTAGGTCTTAAGTGTTAGCTTTCTCATTTCCAGACTCAGTGGAATTATTCCTGCTTTATAGCTTTTTGTTATTGTGCAAAGGAAACAGAAAAGGTGAGCATGAGTAGCACCTCATCTTCTATGATATTTAGTCCAGAAATATTCTTTGCTGAAAGCCGTATCCAGTGTTAGACTTGTGATGCTGCTGTAACAGAGGTGCACTTCTCCCCAGTTTTGCAAAGCCTCCTGTGTACTTGTTTCAATATAATTGCAGTGGGTTTGAGTATGTGTAACCAGCATAATGATAAAATTTCTCTGTATATCTTTTCTTGATACGTCCTAGTGTTATGTCTGCCTTTCTCTGTGTTACAGCAGGTGGTAGTTTACAGTCATCCTGACTTGCTTACCCAAACAGTTTCCTCATAGGAATCATGCTTAGTGTACCAGTATCATTCATCAAAATGAATGATAGCGATATTGGTATTAAGCTAGATCCTTATGAACTCTTTCATGTCCTTTTTGCCAGTCGTTGATAGCTTTTTTGGTATATTATTCTCATGCATTTTTAAAGATAAAGTACAAAGCATTGTAGCTGTGGAACGCCATTGCAAAATAGCACTTTACAGGTTTCTGGGTTTTGTAATGTATTTCCAATTGTAGGTCATTTCCATGGACAAATTATTATTTTTTAAATTTAAAATATGCTTCTTTTTTTCATATAGGAATTAAGCATAAATTACAATATTACTATTATTAACAATGCAATGTTAACCCTGTAAGATAGGTGAGGCTTCTTCCCACACAAATTGGGTTAAGTTCATGGAGAAATTATTTGGAGTGCCATAAGGGTGTACACCAAAAGGTTATATTATACAAAGCCTGTTAATAATCAGTTGGTGTGATTACCTCCCACGTATTGCTTGGAAAACATACTCATAAATTCAGTCAGAAGCAAATAGGATGTTTTGACCCATTGAGTCTTTAAGTCTGTATTTTGGTTAGTGTAGACTGCTACATATCATCAGGCTGAGATAACAGCACTTTCATCTTAAAAACAGATACTGGAAGATTTTCCCAAATGAGAAAAGTTTTTATGTTGCATCTTTCTGACGTAAGTGTTCTTGTGTATGCAGAAACTAGCACTTCTTCTGAAAAATTATGTCTTTTCTTGCATGATAAATGGTACAGAGAAGGTAAGCTGAAGCTCCGTTACAGGTTTTCCTAGGAAATACATTCTGTGGTCACCCTGATTCAACCTCAAAGTACAACTCTGTTCTGCACCAGCACAGCAGCACCAGTCCTAGACTTGCTGGTGGCTCAGCTACAGAAGGCTCAACCAGAGCCTAGGAATAGGAGCCCGTGTGGAGGACAGTGGCACTTGTGTAAGGCTTCCCTCAGAATAGCAGTAAAGACAGTGATAGTAGGTATTAGCTGTTATTCCAGAGAGCTGCACATAAAGCATAAGAGAGAGCAGGCATTTACATCAGAAATGTGAAGCTGTCACATTTTCCTGAATGTGACTTACATTTTTCTTTCCATCTGTCATGCTAATATTCTCCCACACAGACTGCCCTGCATTTAGTACAAGTTGATGACGTTAAATCTAATGGTTTGTGATTGTTCAGAGGAAGAGGGTATGAAATTGCATCTGTAAGCTTACAATAACAGTGTTGTTTGTGTTATACCTGTGTCAAAAGTTTTAAAACTGGACTCTGACTTGAATTATAAGGGTCACACTGCTGTAGGATAGTTTGGGGTTGTTTGGGGTCTTCTTGCCAGAAAGTAACATATTCAACTGTCATACTATTATACCTTTGTAAAGAGCAGAGCTTCCCAGCTGGCATAATTTGCATGGCATTTTTTTTCCATTTCAAGTCTCATGCTGTTTATGCAGGAGCGTACTTTAAAGTTTTTATTGGATATGGGCTTGTTTTTATCTTGCTTCTAAAATATGATTTTGGTTTCAGGAGGTTTGCTCTCCATTTCCACCTTACAAACAAATACAATATTCAGATATTTAGTGGAACCTGTGTTGCAATTTGGCTCACCATTTGAAGAAATATGAAAAATATTCAGTGCTGTATTAACAAATAATTTAAATTCTGCTAGGCCTTATGCAAAGGTAAGAAGGTGTGTGTTGTGAGAGCTGAGTTACGTATGGCTTTTGTTAGGTTCCAAAGTAGCTTTGTGAAAATACTGAAGAAATTACAGTAGCGCATGAGGTTTGGAAGGAAATGGGAGAATTTGGAGAACCAAGATAACACAGGAGCCCTTGGTGTATGGTGCATGGAAGAACAGAGTTGCTTTTGTGCTGCTGAAACAGTACTTTGGTTGTCCCCACTTCAAAGGGACACAGAAGCTGGGTTAGCAAAGGATGGGCAAACACTAGAAAAGAAAAGTGGTAAGGGATCACTGTGGTGGCACTGTTGCTGCTGCTGTCCTTCATACGTTAGGCAGTATTTGCATTTTTAGAGTACTTTGCTGAAAAATTGAAGTGTTATATGGGAAAATATAGGTGCAGTGTGCTCATGTAATTTAGCATAGTCCACTTTACGTTAATGAGCCATGATTATTGTTCTTCTCTGTAAGTGGTTTATTTTATTCTGCCATGAGTTGGTGTGTTTGTGTCATGTAGAAAGCTTTTAAGGGTGAGATGTCCAGGTTTCAGCTGGGATAGAGTTAGTTTCTTCCTAATACCTGGTACAATGCTGTATTTATTTGGCAGAGCAAGGGAAACTGAGTAGTCCTCGCCTACTTAGCAACAACTGAAACACAAGTGTGTTATCAACATTATTCTCATACTAAATCGAAAAAACACAGTACTAACAGCTACTAGGAAGAAAACTAACTCAAACCCAGCTGAAACCAGTTGTGAGAACAGAAAAAAGGAATTTGCTTTGCTTTCATTAGTCCTCAAAGGAGTGGAACAGAATAGCTAATGTGAAGGTTAGTTGAACATATGACAAACATTTTCCTGTCCACTGAGGAAAATGCATGTAGGCATGTTAAGGTTCGATACTTGTATGTGTCCATGATAAAAGCAATACAGATGCAGAGAGAAGGAACAATTTAATAACATCCTTTTTTGTCTAGGAAAGGCACTTGAAATCACATTTTTCAGTGGCAAAGGCTACTCATTTTTCTTTTGTGATGGCTATACTATTTCCTGTGCACAATTTGGATTTGTTCCTGCAGCATTTGGCCTTGTGATGACATTGGTAATATCACTTGTTTGAATTTTTTCATTGTTATTGTGGTTCTGAAGTTTTTCCATAATTGCATGTTGTCTACATAATATTCCTGTTATGCTGAGAAAAAATACATACAGTTTTATTCAGTATTATTTTGGTCTTTTTAGGTTTGTGTTAGAAAAAAGTCTGTATTTTTAGATTTGATTTTCTTAATGCAGCCTCTTATAGATAAGGTCATCTTGATAAGAAGCAGCTTAATAGAAAAGCTTTCATGATATGAGAATGAAATAACTTGTTTGGTTTAGGCTTGTAATTATTCTCAGTGATGGTTTTATAGTTGTAACTGATTTGTAAGCTTTAATAATCATAGTATGCAATCATACCTTGCAGCATTTTATGTATGAATCCATCTCTATTTTGAGCTTTGTGTATCAGCAACTTAATGCGTTTGTTTTTTTCATGGTTTAATTAAAACTATTAATTAACATGAGTTCAAATTTCCAGCTCTGGCAGCCTGCAGATGCATGTAACAGGGATCAAATAATTGTTTTCTGAGAATTCTGAAATAAATTTATAGTGAAATTTGTTCAGCTGGTCGCAGCTCAGGTGGTTTGCAGGGCTTTGAAAGGCACTGTGTATCTTTCTTCAATATCAGTTATAGGCATTTCATAAAATTACTTTTGTGTGACATTTGCCTAATGAAAAATAAAATGACTATTTTTCCTTCTGAATTAGTGAGGAGCAACAGCTTGAACTACTTCCTGTCTATAATATTCATAACAAAACAAATAGGCAGTGTGGAAATCCCCATGGTATTCCCACTGTATTCTTGGTTTCCAATTTCACTACATGATGCCTTAAAGAAAAAAAAAAATCATATAATGTTATTTTATTATAGTTGAGATGTGTAGGGAATTTATTTATTTTTTTTTACATTGAGACCACTTTAACTTAGTAAAGTTGTATCTAGATTTTTGGTTTCAATTGGAAACAGGAATAACATATACTCTTAGCCTAAAAGGTATTATATACTAAATATGAGCATGCCAATTTAAATCTTTAGATTTCTATGCTGATGATGAATTGGGCAAGTAGGGTGGAGTATGCTTTGCTGCAGATAAGGTAGCAGAAATACCAGCCTTTATTAGTTTAATCTTTGTTGATTGTGCATCTTTGCTGTAGAGTATAACTTAAAGTGTTGTTTAGGTGTATTAATTAAATCTGTTCTTACACAATATGAAGTAATTTCATAGGATTCTCGTCCTGAGCGTTTGCACATCAAGTATGCTGCTTGAGCACACTGAGGCACTTCCGCGAGGTCAGTCGTACATAGGAAGTGAGTGATAAGGAAACATGAGCAGTTTTGGCATTTAAGGGAGGGAAGCAGTGAAGTTCCCCAAGTTCTTGTACTAGGGCCAGGCCTGATTCACTTGGAAAGTGTGTCACAAGTACTCATACTGTGGCACAGGGGGGGAGTCAGATATTTTGGAAGCCTTATGGGAAAAGATGTGGTAGAGCAATAGTGGCAGAGGGCTTGTGTAAGGCATCCAGATGCTGCATACTGAGAGGTTGCAGGGACCGAAGGTTGGAACTGAAATTCTGGCAAGCATTTCTGAATGATCGAGAAGATGGAGAAAAATGACCCTTATTAAAATGAACAAGTATGCTTAGCTGCGGTCTGTAGAATGAAAACATCAAAATAATCCAGACTTTAAAGTAATTTTTATTATTCAAAATTAAAATATCTATGAAATACTCAAATGTCCATGGAAATTAATGCTGTTGCAAAACATCAGTAGCTTCAAGATAATTATTCCTTGCTAGTAGCAAAGGGTTATCACTCTGTGATTTGATTAGAGATTTCACAGAAAAAAATGTCCTTTATTTTGACTATTCTGCTTATTGTTGCATCAGTCAAAGCCATATTTTTTACATTATAGTCAATGTCCTTGAATTATTGCCCCTCAGCCTGCTGAAGAGCGTTTGTAGTATTTCATTGTTCAATGCTGTAGTGGGGGGGGGAGGAAACCAACTCAAACCAAACCAAAGTAATAAAACATGTTAGAGCTGGCCACGCTGAAGTTTGATCTTTGAAAGTTTTAAGTATAGTTGAACTACAGGTTCTGGAAATTAAGTGGTTCTTCATTTGTTAGTTACGGCTAAGGCAGGCAAGTATGTATGTATGCATGTATAGCTGACAAAAGATGTGTATTTTGATGTTATCTTACTCTACTTCTTCTTATCCTGCAAAGGATAATGAGTTCTGAAAGACTGTTCACAAGTTCAATGAGTGATTTAACAATGGGAAAGTTAACATTTATATTACCAAATCATAGAATCATAGAATAGTTAGGGTTGGAAAGGACCTCAAGATCATCGAGTTCCAACCCCCCTGCCATGGGCAGGGACACCTCCCACTAAACCATGCCATCCAAGGCTATGTCCAACCCCACCTTGAACACCAACAGGGATGAAGCATTCACAACTTCCCCAGGCAACCCATTCCAGGGCCTCACCACCCTCACAGTAAAGAATTTCTTCCTCATATCCAATCTAAACTTCCCCTGTTTAAGTTTAGACCCATTACCCCTTGTCCTCTCACCACAGTCCCTAATGAAGAGTCCCTCCCCAGCATCCCTATAGGCCCCCTTCAGGTATTGGAAGGCTGCTATGAGATCTCCACGCAGCCTTCTCTTCTCCAGGCTGAACAGCCCCAATTTTCTCAGCCTATCTTCATAAATCTAGTTACTTTTTCTGGGAGGACTGGTTCAGCTAATGAAATATTTTTATCTTCATTTGATTTCATTACATATTTTGTTAGGTATGAAGGTAGAAGAAAGTTCTGTGCAAGGGTCATAGTCCATTTTTTAATTTAGATAGGGATGGTATCAGATGATCTTTTTTTTCTATGATAAATGTGAAAAATATTGCATATTATATATAGATAATAATATACTATATATGGTATACTATATATTATTTAACTCTTAAGTAATGTGCACATCAATAAAGAACTCATAGTAAGAAAAAAAGCACAATTGGATCATAAAACAGTGTCTCCTAATGCAGCATAAGAAATTACACTTCTCATAATAGAAAAGTTGTACTGCACATGAATGCGATTAGTTAAAAAAGAATGCATGGAAGGGATGGAATTAGTATAAAAATATGCCTTGCTTAACATCCAATTTCTACATTAAAAAAATAATAAATTATAGCATTTGTTATGAGCATGTTCTGAATCCAGATACAGGTGAATTATCTAGGAAGGGAAAAGCGAACTATCATATTAATTCTCTGAACCAAGTCTGCCTGAGTTTGTCACCTATATTCATACTTTCTTCAGCATAATCTTTCAGAAATAATACCTTTTTACATCTTCAGCTACATTGCCAAGATGGAGGCATGAGTAATTCAAGGATTCGACTGGAACAATGGTTGTATTTTTGAATGAGTGCAGATGATAACATGGAGAGAAAAATGTAGCTTGCACCAAGTTTGAAACATTGTCTGCCTGTTTGAAATAGAGGTATAATTACCATTGGAAGGGATGGTTTTCTACATGATTGCTTTCTTTGATTGTTTTTCCTTCTTACTCAAACAAGCATTTAGTTTTTATTATGCTTCAAATTTATATTCACTCTTGAATTGTTTAAAAAAATCAAATTTTCTCGTATAGTTTTCTTATTAGAATTCCTCTTGTTCATCTTTTTATCTTCTTGTCATTTCCTTTCCTAGACATCTTCCTGCTTCTATTATTCAATTATAAAATAAATAGAATTTTATTTAGAAAATAATATGCATATTAACAATGAAGGTAGTGACTTTTCTGGAATGAAATACTGTAACAAATGAGCAAAAAGAAAGAAGAGGAAATCTAATGACTTTCTTGTAGACCTTCCTTGTCATTTGCCATAGATGGAGGCAAGTTTCTCTTCTTATTGATAAGCTGCTAGACTGACCTCTACAAATGCACTTGTATTTTAAGGATGTTGCTGGCATCAGCAAGAAGAACAAAACTGGACCTCAACATTAATGTGATGCCCACCAGAATGAATGGAAAGTTGTTTCTCCTCCTGACTGTCTAGTAGCAGAACAAAAATCTTAATTTTTACCATTCTGCTAACAGGGAACATAAAAGGATTTAACACTCAGATTACATACCCACCAAAATTGTAGCAATTGGAAGAAAGTAATTTAAAAAACTCGACAACAAAAAACCATAACTGTCATGGCATTGATACAAGTATTAGGACTCCTCAAGAAAATTATTTATGAAGTGGCACAGTAGCCTTATGGTCTGGCTGGCTTCTTCCATCTGCTTCTTTGGTGTAGGGATGGGTAGCCTCTAGACAGATATATTTTGCCTAGCGGTTTATATTATATTGTTTCTCTGCTTGGCACACAAACATTGCAACTGAAATAGTAATACAAAAATCCCTTGAAACAAAAATATTTTCTTTGTAAAACTAGCTTTGTAAAGAAGCAGAAAAAACATAGTAACCATCTTTAAAAAATAAGAATTCTTTTCTGGTAAAGTTAATAGATAATTTTCCCAATTTCTCTCTTCTTCACCAGGCTGGAATATTATGAGTAGATCTAAGTCCTTTCTACTTATGTGGATGTTCAGTATTCTTTTCCTGGCCTCATCAGAGGTAAGAAAAGCACACACTTGCCAAAGGGGACCTCTGTGAGTATCAAGGACTGAGACCTGAATTGGACTGTGGTTAAACAGGATCCTCAGCTGCTTCATAAAGAATACATAAGCTCTGCATCCTCCAGCATGACTGCCTTTCCATCTCTCTGCTGTCGAGCTCTCCATGCACATTCAGTTAGAGGCTCCTGCTTTATATTGTATTCTTTGGGTAGTAGTCTGCTGTCTCTAATTTTAAAAACCTGCAGACATGGCAAGATGCTCTTTCACCCTTCAGCAGTACTGTTAGTGCTTTGCATTTCATCGAAGAGTGCGCTGAGTTAGAAGGACTGTTGGCAAGGTCTTTGCTCTTTTTAACCACTGAAAATGAAAGGAAAAGAAAATTGGAAGGTGAATAATAGAATCATAGAATGGTTAGGGTTGGAAAGAACCTTAAGATCATCTATTTCCAGCCTCCCTGCCTTGGATATATGTATGGAGGTGATTTTGTGCAGTAGCAAAACAGGCACTGAGCATACAAATGATCTTTGCTGTTATTCCTGTGTTGCTGCCGAGTAATTTTTGCAGGTGTGAATTCTGCCTTCAGTGTAGAGCTGTGTGTGTAAGGATTGATGTGTTCTTTCCTTTAAGATGACTAGATTTATGGATTATATGGATAGATGGGACTGTTGTGAGGTTGTTTTTTCTTTTGTGACTGTAGAGTTACACCAAGTGAACCTTGTATTTTTTGGACAATAGAAATACATAACCTAGTGAAGCTATTCCCAGTGAAGATATTCTTACAGGTATTACATTATATGATGTAATTATGTATTCTCTATTTTAACATTTAAAAATCTCTATTTTAACATTCAAGTAGTCTTTCATATTGCCTACTTTGCTTTGAGCTTATAGAAACAATGTGTTCAGAAGGAAGGGTTTGGCACATAATATTATGCTTCCTTTAAGGAGAAACTCCTTATAATCCTTTTCAGTGCATAATGCTGTTTGCTTGTGAGTTGGCATTGCTGGGAGGGCACAAAGAAATCACCTTCCATGTATGAATACATGCTTTTTTCCCTGGAAGTGCTGCTAGTAGAAGGGAACGAATGGTGGTGTCTGCTCAAGTTCATCTGCATTGCAACATATTCTTCAAGTCAGAAAACATGAACAGGGTATAACCTCCTGTATCTGTATGCATATTTGAATCCAATAGCAAGTGACTTGAAATGGGAGAAGACTTTTGTTTGAGTTTACTTTTAGTGATTTATTTAACATAGCCCTAATTACTTATGCAAGATGGCAACTTTTAGGTTGTCCTTCTCTTTAAAGTAAATTCAGTTTTTAACTGAGAAAGTTTGTTGGCTTGTCTTTTTTTGAAAAAAATCAGGTTATTTAAAAAAAAAAACAGTTTTTTAATAAAATTCAGTTTTCCTTGTCATTAAAATAAATTGAAATTCTTGATTGCAGCATATGATGGTTCTTGGCTGCAAGCACAATTCCCACAAATCCATATCCCACTGGAGGGTCCAGGACTTGTGCTTCCTGCTTTATTTAGGCATGTTGCCTCTGTGAAGCTAAGTGCCCTAAGCTTGCCAGTAACACTCTGGACAAGCAATATCCTGGCTTCTTCTTTGTGCCCGTGGGCTTTGAAGGTGTCACTAGTCTGAGGATGGGCCACGTAGCCCAGCATAAACCCTTTGGTTTTGTTCCTGCTTTTGTTCTTTAAAGAACTCTGGTTTGTATGATCTATGTTCAAACAGACTAATGTCCTTTTACTAGCAGGTTATTAAGTCTCACATGAAAAAGTAGCTGCTGGTGAAGATTTGTCTGAGCCAGGAGGGAATATACCAAATAACAAGAAGGGACTAAATGGTTCTGTTGATACCAAGGGGTAATCCTTGTGGGTAAGGTTTGACAGAGAATACCAAAATCAGTTGATCCTGAAGTGCATGATGTTGATGGTTTTTTTTTGTATTTCCAGAGATGTGATCTAGTCCCTTCCAACTGTTCTTTCCCCCAAAATACAGTAGAAAAAAGACATATTAAGCAGGGTGACATTAGGCAATTCAGATTATGAACCCAAAAATGTCATCAAACTTCAATTTATCAGAGAATTAAAACTCAGATGTGATGATGTTAAATACCATTCAGTGATATGAAGATAAGATGAGAAAGTTTGGGCTGTTCAGCCTGGAGAAGGCTGCGTGGAGACCTCATAGCAGCCTCCCAGTATCTGAAGGGGGCCTATAGGGATGCTGGGGAGGGACTCTTCATGAAGGACTATAGTGAGAGGACAAGGGGTAATGGGTCTAAACTTAAACAGGGAAAGTTTAGATTGGATCTGAGGAAGAAATTCTTTACTGTGAGGGTGGTGAGGCACTGGAATGGGTTGCCCAGGGAAGTTGTGAATGCTCCATCGCTGGCGGTGTTCAAGGTGGGGTTGGACATAGCCTTGGATGGCATGGTTTAGTGGGAGGTGTCCCTGCCCATGGCAGGGGGGTTGGAACTCGATGATCTTGAGGTCCCTTCCAACCCTAACTATTCTATGATTCTATGATTACTTAGCCCTCAA
Source organism: Amazona ochrocephala (assembly GCA_039720435.1). Lineage (NCBI taxonomy): Eukaryota > Metazoa > Chordata > Aves > Psittaciformes > Psittacidae > Amazona > Amazona ochrocephala. The sequence continues at coordinate 45,067,700 of CM077881.1, read as the reverse complement.
GGGTCTGAGGGGCATTATGAAAAAAAAAAAATAAATAAAAAAAAGTAATGCTAGATGTGCTGTACTTTTGTTAGTTTTGTTAAATTCAAGAGATTAAGCAGAGAAAAGTCATTGTTGCAGCATGAGGTTCTCCCAAAGGGCAGGATAACAGATAATCCCTTCATACTAAAGCTATATATTTCAGCTACAACAGCAATCAAAGTAAAGCCGTGAGAGCCTGTAAAAACCTGCCTGAAGGGCAGGCTCTCTTTAGGTGCTAGAGAAGGCAGTTTCAAAGTTGATATAACAAGATCAATTAATTCTTTTTTCTAAACACTGCATGTTGGATGTCGTGTCTCTTCTGATTCTGTCACTAACTGTCCCAAGCAGAGCTCTCTGAGATGTTGTCTTCTTTAGTACTTGTTTTTAAAACAAAATTTCCACATAAAAATCCTCTTTGGATGAGGTTGGTGTGTTTGACAAATGTAAAAGCTTTCTGTTATAATTTTGTTTTACTGGCAGCGTTAAGATAGCCAGGTCATAGCTCAGATTGATAATTTGCAGGCACAACTATCTGCTGACCTGCTGGAAATGGAGAGAGGGAAAATACAAATGGATTATGCTTACAAGTTGTAAAATACATTGTTATTGTGAACTGCCTTTCAGCAGCTGTCAAGCAATAAGTCTACAGGGTGTTCAGTTTTCAGTCTTCCACTTGGGGTTACCAGAAAGATAGCCATTGTTTCTATCCGCAGCTATATGAAGTCTACCACATCACTAAAATCTGACACGCTGAGATGCATTTTACGTGAATATGGGTGAGATTTTCTTATTTGACCCCTTTTGCTAGGTTAGGGAAGAAACCTCCAGGTGAGGGACTGTTGCAACTGCAGTAACTTTTGAAGCTGGCAAAGACAATTAAGCAGTTTCACACTCACAGTGTACAGGAGGGACATTTCACAAACTCTTGAGCCACCTTTTTTTTTTTCCCCCTTTTTCTTTTTTAATCAATTTGAATCTGTTTTTCTGGAAATTCTCCTGGAAATGAAGGCACACTTTCTCTTTCTTTGACAGACTTCATTCAGCAGTCTCTGGAAGATAGTGTGGCATGTTGCATGCATCGGGGAATGTGTGGGTGTCTGTGTTCCTATAACAGGTTTAAATACTTCAGCATAACTGTGCCACTTCAGAAAGGAAAGACTAAACAACACTGCTTTAATTCTTCTTTCATGATGCCTTATTTTTCTCTTGCTTTTCAGTTGTCAGGTCTTCTCCCGAGAACCAGGAACCCTTTCAGTCATATATTACCCTGTTACCTTGCTTAAACTGTGGCTTGTATTTTTCTTGTAACATACGGCCATGACATGAAGAAATGCCATTGTTAGGTTTTTACAGAAACAGATTTTTCATGCTTAAAAAACTTGCAAGCTATTTTTTAAGATTTATTTTTACATGTCAGTCTTCACTGGCAAGTACTCTAGCCACGCTGCTCAGGTCTTGGAATACAAATGCAGGGACTGTGAGAATGAAGACCTTAGGCCCCCTGTAGAAGAGGATCAAGTTCAAGATCATCTTAAGAACCTGAACATGCACAAGACCATGGGACCTGATGAAATCCATCCACAGGTCCTGAAGGAGCTGGCAAATGAAGTTGCTAAGCCACTGCCCATCATAGTTGAAAAATCATGGCAGGCAGGTGAAGTTCCCGATGACTGCAAAAAGGGAAATATAACCCCCATTTCAAGAAGGGGAAAATGGAAGACACAGGGAACTACAGACCAATCAGTCTTACCTCTGTGCGTGGCAGGATCATGGAGCAGATTCTCCTGGAAGGCATTCTAAGGCACATGAAAACCAACAAGGTGCTTGGTGACAGCCAGCATGGCTTCACTAAGGGGAAATCCTGCCTGACCAAGCCGGTGGCCTTCTATGATGGGGCTACAGAAGTGATAGATAGGGGCAAAGCAGTTGACATCATCTACCTGGACTTACCTACAAGGATAACAGAGCAGGACTCTTCATGAGGGACTGTAGTGATAGTACAAGGGGTAATGGGTTTAAACTTAAACAGGGGAAGTTCAGGTTAGATATAAGGAAGAAGTTCTTTACTTGGGGTACTGAGGCACTGGAACAGGTTGCCCAAAGAAGTGAAAAATGTTCCATCCCTGGCGGTGTTCAAGGCCAGGTTGGACAGGGCCTTGGGCAACATGGTCTAGTGTGACATGTCCCTGCCCATGGTAGGGGGATTGGAACTAAATGATCTTAAGGTCCTTTCCAACCCTAACCATTCTGTGATTCTACATGAATTTTCGCAGCAAAAATTACTGAGTTTGTACTAAATAAGGGACAAGTATAATGTTTGCAACTTCAACTGTACATCCCAAATTTAAATAGCTGTTAGTGGTGATGGCAAGTTCTAAAATATTTCTGAATAATTGCCATGATGGAGTGGCTACAATTGAGTGTAATGTTAGGTTATTCTTTGGAATTTACCTACTCTGTGGTGTGCTACTCCCTAGTGTCTGCTGTGCTCTTCATGTGTCATGTTTTCTCTCGTTACTCCCTTGCTTCCTTTTTTGATTTCTTTGCTTTTCATTTTCTTTCTTGACCTTTAAAGCCATGCTACCTATCTGTAATCTTCTGGCTTTTTGGACCTAAGTGTGTCCATGCTGAGAGAGTTGTAGAAGCACCTTTCACCTTCTTGACTGAGCTCTGTGACTTGTGAGCAGCATTGCCTTGTGCACAGTGCAGTGTGGAGAGCTCTGGGTTTTTTCCCTCTTGCTTTCCAGGGAAGAAAACAGGAGGGGCTCCTTAACACCATAAGCTCTAACCAGCATTTGTATGGCTTAGAATGAGGAATGCCTTAGAATGAGGAATAATGAAAGGCAGAAGGCTTGCATGGGAGGGAGTTGGGAACTGCTGCCCCGAGTATGTTCACACACTGAAGATAGCTGTGTATGGGCTCAGCTGTGATGTGAAGACTGCTCAGACTGAACAGCTTCAATAGCTGACTTTTAAGATTTACATGTGTTCTTTTATGTCAAATGGAACGTTTATAACAGCTGAATATAAAGGAAAAAATAGGAGAGTAACAGAAAGAAAACCTCTTAAAAGGAAAAAATAGGAGAGTAACAGACTGAAAACCTCTTAATGCCCTAGTTATTCACTTTCGAACCTTCAGTTGCTACGTAACAGTCGGGAAACATAATGCCTACTAACTGTGGACAAAAATGCAAATGTGATTCTATACAATGTATATGAACTAGAAGATGTTAGTGCTAAGTCTTGACCTAGAATTACCTCCTAAATAAGAAAGCACTGTAGCAATAAAGTTCCCCAGAAAAAGAAAGATACTTTTTTTTAACATTGTGCTTGTAATGCTCTGTCCCGGTTTAACCCTCGCTGGCACACAGCTGCTCACTCGCTCTCCCAGCCCAGTGGGATAGGGCGGAGAATCGGAAAAAATTTAAAGCCCATGGGTTGAGAAAAGAGGAGTTTAATAATTGAAATAAATTATAATGACAGTACCCTGAAGTGGTGCACAATACAGTTGCTCACCATCTGCTGACCAATACTCAGGCTGACCGGAGTGGTGATTGGCCCCTTCAGACAAACTCCCCCTAGTTTATATACTGGGCATGGTGTTCGGTGGTATGAAATACCCGTTTGGCTAGTTCAGGTCAGCTGTCCTGGCTGTACTTCCCCCCACCCCTCTCCCTGCCCAGCTCATTGTACCCTCCACACTGGCAGGATGTGAGAAAGTAGAAGTCCTTGATTTAGAGTAAGTACCATTTGCCAACAACTAAAACACCATTGTGTTATCAATATTGTTCTTACACTAAAGTCAAAACATAGCACTGTATCAGCTACTGTGAAGAAAATCAAACCTATCCCAGCTGAAATCAGAAGACAGTCTTAGTATTTAGTCAATAAGTTAAAACGTCACATCATGATGTTCATTTGTGTGCAGTGAGTTTCTTGAACTGTTTGCTTTGGTCTTAGGGGTTTGTGGTAGCCAGTGTGGGTCCATGCTTAAACCCCCAGATGATGTCCAAGAGCAAGGTGGGAGATCACATCTGAACGGCACAAATGTGTCTCCTTTGAGTTGCCCCCTCCCAGGCACATGTAGGTGCTAGGTAGAGCTTTTACTTGCTCTTGTTTTTGCATTTGCTTTTTATTTGCATTTGTTTGCCCGAGTCATGTAGGGAGTTTCTTTCCACACTGTTTAGTGTCACCAAGGAGGTTCCCTCTCAGATTCAAGTCTGCTGTCTGTTTTTCTATGCATTAGGCATTCCTCCTCCTCCTGTGCTTCAAAGGCAATTGGAACCAGTCTGGAATCAGCTGTGTTCCTTCTTCTCAGTAATTATAATGCAGTCTCATGACATCTATACTGTTCTTCAGTGGAGGCATGAAATGGGGAAACATGGAAGTGACTGGGGCATAGTCACCTTTTATAATTACCAAGAGGTACATTAAGAATTGTTTCTAAGGCCATGGATGAAAATGCTGGAAGGAAACCAAGCCTGAACTGAGTGGTAGCAAGGGTCACAGTGAAGCAGCCAGCTCCAGGCCACTCAGCACAAACCTTTTGCTATGTTCAAAAAAGACATACATAAAGTATGTAGTTTCATTGCTCCAGGAGAACCCCAGTGAACATGGTTCACTGCAGTGATGCAGATTTCATATAATTACATCACTTGGTGTCCTTTGGTACCACCCTTCATGTCCTCTCATGTGACAGATTATTGCTTAGACAGAAGAAAAACTTTATTAATTTCTCTATCTACAGAAAACACAAAAAAACTCAGAAGCAGCAGGCTTAGGAGGAAGATGAGTCCTGCGGAAAAGCTCAGCTCACTAATGCCTGAAGTACAAAACATGCTGTAGTTAATGGTGTAAAGAAGTTGCACAGAGTAGATACCTCCTGGTAAAGCCAGTCCCAGTCTTGTTTTTGTTGAGTGATCTTCAGCCTTTCACGTGTGCATTCTGTTAAGACATCACTGCAGTAAAGCCCTGCTAACAGCAAAAGTAGATCATTAGTAAAGGGACAAATTATACAGAGGTGCTTGTGTTTAGGCACAGAACTTCAACTCTGCAAATACTTTATGAGAGGGGAAAATCTAAAATAAAGTTTAAGACAAAGGTGTACCCTGTGAGCTATTTAACAAATATGAGAAGTGGTGCTGAGAAGTCATATCGTCTCAGCCAACTCAAAATCTTTCTGCTAGGCTTTATAGCTGAACAGTTTTCTAACTTTTTTTCTCCAAAAACTGCAGCAGTTTTGCTCCATCTTTTCTAGTCTTTTGGAGGGCTGTGATACAAGATGATACTCATCCATTTAACATAAAGCAATTGAAGTCAGAAGAGATGAACCAGTCTTTGGAGTGTGAATATTTTCACACTTCATTCAGTAAAATGTCTATTTTAAGTTAATTTTACATTTAGTTTTGTTACCAGGTAAAATACATGGCACTCATTTTTCAAAAGATGCAATATTGAATATTATATTCTACAGATATTTAATTGCTTCCTCTCATTGTGAGAAGCACTGGAAATACAATAAGTTTCTTCACTAATTTAAGGAGATAATGCAAGGGTCCAGGGAGGAATAAATTTAGAAAAATAATTAGGGAGATAATTTGTATTCAAGTCATCAGACCAAAGAAATTGACCCTAAAATATCTGTGGAACTGGTCAGAACAGTCTCTGAACTGTTATCTATGACCCACACCTGAGACTGACAGGTGACAGAAGAGGTCCCAGATGGCTGACAAGGGATTGTTTTCAATTTACTGATTTAGTAGATGGGGACAGAGCCAGGATTGCAGTTTGTTTAAAGTGAAGTTGCTTTTTTAAGTTTGCCACATGCTGTTCTCATAAGTTGTCGTGATTTAAGTCTATAAACTCACACAGCCGCTCTCTCACTCACTCCCCACTCTTTCTTCCCTCCTCTCCTGGAGGGATGGGAAGGAGAATCAAAAGAATGCAACTTCCACAGGTTGAGATAAGAACAGTTTAGTAACTAAGGTATAACACAAATCATTACTGCTACCACCAATAATAATAATGACAAGGCAGATACAAGGAAAAGGAGAATACAATAGCTCACCATCAAATATCAAGCCCGACCACCCAGTGCACCCCTACCAGTAACAATAATGACAAGGCAAATACAAGGGAAGGATACAATTGCTCACCACCCAGTATCAAGCCGTGCACCGCCACCAGTGCACCCCCCACCGTGCACCCTCACCACCCTTCCGGGTCTCTGCTCCCCGTTCTACATCCTGGACATGACGTGCTGTGGTATGGAATAATCTCTTTGGTTAGTCTGGGTCAGGTGTCCTGTCTCTCCTTCCTCCCGGCTTCCCCTCCTCCCTGGCAGAGCATGAGACTCACAAAGTCCTTGGCCAGCCTAAACATCACCAAGCAGTAACTGAAAACACTGGTGTTATCAGCACTGTTCCCAGGCCCAAAATCAAAAACACAGTGCTGCACCTGCTACCAAGAAGGAGAAAAAATGACTGCTGCTGCTGAACCCATGACATGAGTGAACATTGGAATTATAATCTAGGGTAAATCACCAGTTACATGGTTATGGCTGAATGTGAACCCATTGTCTTGCATGTGTGCTGTCACACAGGAAAGTGTTTTAAAGTCTGCCATGAGCTTGTGACAAATATTAAACATGAGACTGTCATGCTTATTATTTTTTTTTAACTGACTTGTGTGGTATAAAAGCTAGAATTGGAGAGCTGCAGACACAACAGCTTCAGAAAGATTTGAAAGCATTTCAACAGGGACAGAATTATAATTTTAAATGATGTTGTCACATCAAAAAATGATAGCAAATAATTAAAGTGCAATTTATTCATGACAAGTGCTAGGCAATACCAAATAGAACAAATGGCTATGCATAACTAGTAGGACTAAAAAAAAGCAAAAGAGGGGACAACTGGATGGAGTGGCATTGTATGAGGAGTCACTGGACAGATTTGGACCATTCAGCCTGAGAAATGCAGCTGCAGTGTGGACCTTATGAAGAGATATAAGCTCCAAAGTGTGGAAAAGTGGTCTTGAGCAATTTATTAATTCTTTTTCATAATACAAGAAGTAGGATTAGGATATACTGAATTATCCAATAGCAGCTTTAAAGCGAGCAAATGGAGTGCTTTCCCATGTAGTAGTTACTGTGTGGACATCGCTGCCACAGAGCGTGGCAGATGGCAAAAGCTTAGGCAGGTTCAAGATGCAATTTGACAACTTCATGGAGAAAAATTTTTCTCATGACCTCATCAGGCAAAGGTATGACCTCTGTCTAAGTAAGTCCTAAAGCAGTGGTTTGTTGGCAACTCTTGGGGACAGGCTTCTTATTTGGGCAGTTACTGACTGGAGCCAAGTATGCCAGTCTTCTTTTTCAGCATTACTTCAGAACAAGGTCACTCCATTACTCAATTTCTATGGCTGTCTATTTTTGAGACAGTTAGGATCCTCATGCTGATCTGTAGAAAACCATTGAAAACAGTGACAGTTTTTGCTGTTATTAAAGTAAGAAAGAATATACACAAAGTCTTTTTAGGCTACTTGCCATGAAAATAATTTCACAACTGCTTTCATTGTTCAATGAATTACCCATGAAAGATGATAGCAGATTAATTTAATTAATTTGATTTAATCCCAATAGTGTATTGTTTTATTAAGAAACGCTGTGACATAATTAAGAGTTGTAACTGATTAAACACTTTATAACCACAGAGCTATTAATCAATATTAAATTACAATAAAATTAACAAAGTAACACAAACAAATGACATAAATGTTTTGAAACAGTGATACTGCATCAACTAAAAAGCTGCCATTTTTTTTAGAGTTTAGCTGCTGAAATTAATATCATAAGATAATTGCAAATCTGGAGATGGGGCAAGAAGAGCATTCCCTGTGATTTTTTAAATTCAAAAGACTCCTTTGATGAGAAATATGTTTTTTTTGAGATGGATATTCTTAAAGTGCCTTTTGAAGCAAAGGCCTTGAACCCAAACTTAGTATGCAGGGAAAAATCCAAAAATAAATCTTAATGTCAGCTTCAATACCCCCTCTGGATTTGACACTTATTTGTCTTATTTGAATACAAATCTGAGCAACTCGTGCATTGCAAAGCTTTAATTTGAGTATGATGTATTAATGCTACAGCTTAGATTCTGTTCGCATTTGCAGGAACGTCAGGGAATGTGTGAAAGTATTTGCATGCTTAAATAATTTGCTGGATAAGATGGTTCGCAAATTTTGGGAATCCTGCAGGTATTCATTTATCAGTGGGTATTAAGTAGAGACGTACAAAATACATGAAACCAAAGTGCAGGGGCTGGTGGCAGTAGGAGACGTAGAAATATTTTTGAACTTTTTCAGACCTGGGATCAAATCTGATTAATGCCAAATATGTTACAGCAATTTGAAACAAGTTTTAGCAGTGTCTGAGAATGCCTAGCACAAGATTGCCAATGTTTATAATACTACTCAGGCCTTGGGATTTTGTTCTGTACAAGACAATATACAAGATCCTAAATACATCTGTTTTCTAATGGCATTTTGGAACCTACTGAAAATTAAAATTGACCATTTAAATTATCTCACATACAGAAGCTCTAGAAAGAATTTTTTTTCCTAAATGTTATTTGAATTTACTGTAAAGCCTAAAATTGTTGTTTGCTGCTTGCTGTTGAACGATACTTTAAATGCCAAAATGATGCAAAATAGATCTTGTCTAAGTACGAATTGAACCCCAAATGTCCAAGTCAGCAGGCTGCTAAAAAAATTGTTTCAAATATCAAAATACCATAGGCTTCTAGTTTTAATATCTCAGGCTAATTTTGTTCTTCTTTATGCGTTTTAATACATCAGTATGACTAATCTTTGATTAACCAACAGTTTCTGTCCTGTCTTCTTGTGAGTACTTATGTGCACACACAATGACTATAGGGGAACATGAAAATGCACTTGTTACAGTGTAGGTACTCTTACGGAGAGATGTGTGGGAATTCATGCACATAATGTAACTGTATGTGTGTGATACTTGAGTGGCCTTGTAGATACCCTTTGCTTTCAGGTGCTAAAGTGTTTGCAGATGTAAAAACTGTAGTGAAGGACATGAGTTTGAGTTTGTTGTTAGCGAATGTTTATCAGTGGACAGAGTACTAATGAAGGAAAAAGGGTAAGGAATAAATGTGTTTGGAACCATAAATTTACACAGTGCTGAATGTTTCCTTTAATAGTTTCATGTAAGTGGGAGAAATACTAACCAAGCCAAACACCACCTAAAGCAGGCTAACATAAATGTTCCACATACTGGGGAATGAAAGACAGTGGGAGCTTTTATCCCAGAATATGCTGCTCAAACCTTCCTGAACTTTCCTAAGATGGAGAGTAGGAGGGATATTTCAGGAGGACAGTGTAAAGTATGAGCAAACATGGGAGAATGACCACTTGTTTAAGAAGCTTAGTGTAATTATGTCATACAAGTTTGTGTTATTCCTATTTAAGAACTCTTGTGTAAGCTGGGGGAAAGCACAGAGTGTGAGCAAGTGATTGTGTCTGGGACTGTTAACTGGGAATGTCCATCTGCTGGTTCTGTCCAGGTTCAAGATGTGGAGTGAACGGGGGAAACCAGTGTCGTTTTGGTCTAGGAACAGCAGCAGCTCTGTGTTTGCTTAAGGGAAATCCTAGATTCTTTCCTGTCTCATGTAGATTTTGCATTTGGAATCTGTTGCTGTCAATTTCCAGCTGCAGATCATACATAGGTCTGTTTGAACTCTGAATCTGCTGCAGACTTAACTTCCCTTGAAGAAAAAGATTTTCAAATGCGCATCAGTGGGTACCCCATCTTTCTTAAGAGGAAAGGCTGTTACCCAGTTTCTCTGCAACTCTGCTGAGGGTCAGCCTGCTGTGCTTAGTTAAAAGCTCTCGCTGCATTCCCACCTCCACAAATCTCATGGCTGAGTAGCTTCTAGGAGTTTTGCTGAAATAATTTTTTGACAAATGAAGCACAACGTGTCACTTACACTTGTTTCACTGTGATTGAAACAGATTGGAAGGCAAGCGGGTAGCCTCTGCTCCCAGCAGCGCTGGGGGAGTGGGTGCCTCCGCCAGAACAGCAGTGAGGAGCAGCTGGAATGTAGGCTGTGAGATGTGTAGACCCAGGCAGCTTTTCACTTGGCATAGCTGGGGCTGGGTAAGGACATATTTGCAGTCTCTTCTTTCTCTGTGTTTCTTTCTAACTCCCTCCTTGATGAGTAAGAGCATTTCATAGGAAGGGATAGGCATAGAATTCTAGAATGGTTAGGGCTGGAAGGGACCTTAAAGATCACTGAGTTCCAACCCCCTTGCCGTGGGCAGGGACACCTTCCAGTAGACCGGGTTCCTCAAAGTCATGTCCAGCCTGGCCTTGTATACTTCCAGTGACGGGGCAGCCACAGCTTCTCTGGGCAACCTGTGTGAGTGCCTCACTACCCTCACAGTAAAGAACTTCTTCCTAATGTCTAATCTAAATATGCCACCCTCTTTCAGTTCAAAGCCATTCCCCCTGTCCTATCACTACTTGGTCTTACAAAAAGCGCCTCCCCAGCATTCTTGCAGGTTCCCTTCAGATCCTGGAAGACTGCTGTAAGGTCTCCACGCAGCCTTCTCTTGTCCAGGCTGAACAAGCCCAGCTCACTCAGCCTGACTCCATAGGAGAGGTGCTTCAGCCGTCTGAGCATCTCCTCTGGACTTGCTGCATCAGGTTCATGTCCTTCTTGTGCTGGGGACCCCACAGCTGGATGCAGTACTCCAGGTGGAGTCTCACAAGAGCTGAGTAGAGGGGGAGAATCACCTCCCTCGACCTGCTGGTCATGCTTCTTTTGATGCAGCCCAGCATATGATTTGCTTTCTGGGCTGCAAGCACACACTGACAGGTCATTTTGAGATTTGCATTAACCAACACCCCTAAGTCCTTCTCAGGGCTGCTGTCACTCCAGTGACCCAGCCTGTATTTGTGCTTGGGATTACCCTGACCCAGGCTCAGGACCTTGCTCTTCGCCTTGTTGAACTTCATGAGGTTTGCATGGGCCCACCTCTTAAGCCTGTCAGGGTCCCTCTGGATGGCACCTTTTCCCTCCAGTGTGTTGACTGTTCTACACAGCTTAGTGTCATTGGCAAACTTGCTGAGGGTGCACTCCCTCTGTCCATGTTGTTGACAGATGTTGCACAGCACCAGTCCCAATATCAACCCCTGAGGAACACCACTCATCAGTGGTGTCCACTTGGACATCAAGCTGTTGACCACAACTCTGTGAGTGTGACCATCCAGCCAATTCCTTATCCAATGAGTGGTCCATCCATCAAGTCCATGCCTCTCCAGTTGAGAGTCAAGGATGTCGTGTGGGATAGTGTCAAATGCTTTGCACAAGTCCAGTTAGATGACATCACTTGCTCTCCCTTTATCCACCAATGCTGTAGCTCCATTGTAGAAAACCACCATGTTTTCTGCTTTTATAAAGAAGTCAGTATTAGATGAGCTAAGGCCTTTTCAGCCTGAATAAGCCAAAGAAAGATAAAATTTTCTATATTCTCTCTTCATGTCAAACCATTGGGATGATCTCGCATGCTGAGATACCAGGACTGGGAGGGGCTCTAATGTAGACTTCCTGTGAGAACCTAGTGATCGTCAGCTGAGAGAAACTGAAGAAGAGATAAACTATGAGTAAATGTGTATCTATATATATTTCAGTTGTCTGTCCTTTAGGCATCTAGGTAGCATTATGAATGTCTTGAAATTCTTCACATTCATGTAATGTTTTCTGTGAACTTTTTGTTGTCTTCTCCTTTACTGTGTTTCTAAAACAATTCAGACTGTCAATCATTGAAATTATTAAGTCATCATTGGGCTGTCACAGACAACAGATTGCAGTGGTGAATCCGTGTAATCTGTTGTTTGGGCTGCAAACCCCCCACACGTCAGTTTTTCAAAAATCTGATAAGCTCAGTGCCGAGGTTTGCTTCATTTTCCATTAGTGTCTGGTACAATAGAAAGGCACTCTGGACTGAGACAAATATTTCTTTCTTTTAATCTGATGGGATTTGTAATGGTATCCTTTTCACTGCAAGTGCTAGGTATAATGGAATATGGCTGTTGGTTGTCAAGATTATTTTATTTATACAATTATTTTTTAGGTATTAAAGCATTGTATTATACAGCCAACCAAAGCAAGCAATGCCTGAAGAATTTAAGTATGAGGCAGTATAAAATGTTACAAAGATATATGAGGAATATTGAACAAGCACTGAGTTGTTTTGTTTATTTATTCTATAGATGGAATAAACATGCAATCCCTAATGATCTATAAGTAAACCTTTTTCTGAGGCACTGTGAAATTCTGAGTGACCTGGGTTTAGGAAAAAAAAAAATTCACTAAGAGTTTTTAAGAACTATTTTGGAGGTTTTGTTTTATTATGAGCAGTAAATTCTTTAAGTGCACTTTGGATGCAGTTGAGTTATAATAGTGAGCTCGTATGGCATAGAGTACAGGAAAAAAACTGAACTGAGATTATAATTTTGGAATTTGATCACTGCTCCTGTGTTCAGTCAACCAGGTTCCATCAACTGTGCAAAACCAGCATTTACATGCATTATAAACAAAGGCAGACATAAATATATATGAAATGCATGCAGAAAGCAAGAAATAGTACTAAACCAAATCACTTGCTTTGACTCAAGTTTACTGTCTGTTGCCAAGAAAAATATGATTGATTTTCCAGAAAAGGATTGCAGCAAATCCAGTTTTCATTGCTTCAATTTGTCAGCAAAACTTGCAACTAAAATGCCAGAATAATGCTTTTTACATATTATTAGTAGTTGATGGAGACTTTTGGAAAATGTTGGTTTTCTAGGAGATATTAGTAACGCCACCCGTAAGTTTTGCTTGCTAAGAAGTAAGCATATTGATTTACAAACCTGGACAGGTAAATATAACTAGTTGCAGACAATATAGTTGTCTTTATATTTTTTCAGATTAAAACTTTTACTTCACATCCTTTCGGGCAAAAAGTGGTGGGAGGGAACAAAGAGTGCCCATAACAACAAGATGTACTTTACTGCTTGGGGGACACCTAGGGAGGGCTGAGGTCTTCCAAGAGGGAAGGTTCAAACCTCACCATTTCTAATGTCAGTCTGATAGCTATGCTGTGAGACAGCCTTTTTCTGAGCACTGGGCTCCATAATTAGCACTTTTATTATTTATTATTCTGCCTTTAGAATCCTTCTTTCTAGCCGCTCTTTTTTGAGTCTGTGCCTGCTCTCTAGGCTCGGTCATGATCTAGTAACTTTATGCTAAGTTACTAAGTAGCTTTATGCTAAGTTCTTGCTCTTGGTTTCCTGGTCTGCTCATATGACTCCTTGTTTGAAACCCTCACCTCCTTACAGCAAAGAATTTTTGATTTTGTCAATTTTAAGGCCAGTTCTGCTTCAGTTTGGTGTACCTTGACTTTATCCCTGTTGCTGCTGCCTCTGCTCTGCTGTCTGATTCCCATCCCCAAACCTAGTTGCAGATTATTATTAACCGCTGACTACAACTGTCTGAATTTGGCTGTGTATCAAAGTTTGGAAGCATACTGTCAGCCTTCAAGAGGACATACCTAAGCAGTTCCATATCTGTCAATTAAAACTGGGTGAGCGCAAATGCACAAAGAGGCAGCTAGTCATAGAATCATAGAATAGTTAGTGTTGGAAGGGACCTCAAGATCATCTAGTTCCAACCCCCCTGCCTTGGGCAGGGACACCTCCCACTAAACCCCTCAACACTAAAATAAAACCAGCTTCTCTAGATTAAAGCCCCTGGTCTTGATCATTGCAAACTCATAATGTTAGCATACCAGGAGACTTGACAGATCTCTGTTGCAAAAAATCAGGGCCCCATTTCAGGAAAACAAATCCTTTATACACTTGAGTTCTATGACTTGTACTTTCCTAGCAATTCCTTCAATCTTGAGGAAATTAAAAATTGGAAGCATCTGATTAGAACCTACAGACTGAGCCCGTCCTTCAGGGTTTTCACATTGCTTGTGGGTGTTCTTGGGAGCAGAGACTTCTTTACCTTTCTTCTTCCCAAACTTGGCCCCTTGCGCTCCTTTAGGTGGAATAATTTATTGTATTATTAAGAAACAGCCTCAAAAATGAGAATCTTAAAAATACACCAAAACTTGTTTCAGATTTAATGACAGGAGTTGTTTTTCAGGCAGTCATCAAGTATAGAATTGCAGCCTTGAAAACATATTTAGCCAGCACAGTATTTTGAAAATACTATACCAACATGCCATTTGTGCTTCCTCTCTAATTTAAAGCAAATGTATACATCTTCTGGTTACAAGGAGTCATGGCAGCAGAATTTCAGAACACCTTTCACTGTAGGTAAAGTACCTCGCTGAAAGGACAGCAAAGAAATAAAAGGCCAAATGTCCAGTTTTGAATAAATATATAGGCTTAATGCTTTCTTACTAGATAACCATATCATCCCTGCTAACTGGAGGATCCCCCCAGTTCTTACCCTTCAGGATGAATTTTGATGGTTTGTGATACTTGAAGACAAGGGAGAGAGAGGGCACTGAGTTATATAAAGGCATATTCTTTCCTTACCCTACCATGGTACTGTATTTCTCTCAGCATGTCCCATCACTTCCTTTTGACAAGAGAAGCAGTTATTAGTTTGGAGCAGTAGCATGGTTTTAAAGTGAATTGTTCGATTATTCCTGTTCATTGCATTTTTGGGTCAATTCAGAGTATCTTGGTGCATGTGAATTGAGTTCCTTTAGAGGAAACTAAACCAGAAGCCTTGTTCCAGTGGGCATAAAATTATCTGTGCCCTGTAATAGGGGTGTGACAGTCCAAATAAGTGACTGATCCTTCACATACCTTTGGCGACCACTTATGGTGGGAATGTAAAATCCATACTAAAACCCCAAATTATAGATTGTGTAGATGAAATGGCAACAGCATTACATGCTTTCATCTGATTCTCTTGCACCAAATCACAGGCTAATGTAATAGCTGCAGTCTTTAGTTGTGTTATCTTCTAGTGCTGTAAAAATCTCCAAGCTGAAGTGTCTGTCTCTTTTCTTTTTAATGTTAAAATCTGAAACAATCACAACCTAAACAACCTTCTTTTTGTAAAATAAAATACAGAACTAAAAGCCCTTGGTGATTAGAGAAAAAGTGTTCTGCAGTGTGTGAACAACTCACAGCATGATGCATCTTCATTACAATAATGCAAAATTATGATAATTTATCATAAAATCTGCTGACGATAGGCATTAATCTCTTAGTAAAGCAAGTAGTAAACTCAATTCTCATGGCAATGTAATTCATTTTGTTCCTCTCCCTCTACTACACACGTGGAAGTCTGGTCATTCTCTGGGCAAACTAATTGCAGCCTTAACACTACTGGATTTTTGTGGGATTCTGGTGGAATGTCAAGTCAGTGGTAACCATGGCATTGGTAGGACATGTCTGTATTTCATCCACAGCAGAGCCCATACTTGATGAGCACCTATACTTTCATCTTCAATTTTAAAACATCATTACTAAAGGAAAGAATATGAGTTCTTTCAGAAGTAGTTCTCAGTAATACATTTGTATGCTGGAAGTATTTTTTTTTCCCTGAAAAAAAAAAACAAAAAAGTTGGAATTGCTTAATGTCTTCAGAAATATGGACAGATGTTTATTGTAATGAACTGCATGTTGTTTATTTCTTATTTTTGTGTAGTTGTATCTTTTTGTGTGTGTGTATGTATGTGTGTGTATTTATATATGTATAGTAGAGATAAATTATTTGATCGAGCAAACCTCCTCTGGGGAAAAATTGTATTCTCCCATGATCATATGGTGTCTTGTAAATGAAACTTAATAATTTTTACTTAAGCAGTTAAATTTTGAAGGCTAATACAATACCATGCTGTTTCTCCTTCTGTGATTTTTTTTTTTTGAAGTCCACACAACTTCTGTGCATTTCCACAAATTTCCATCAGCCTTAAAATCCATGAGTTATTTTATAAATCTCCAACTTACCATGATTTGCTCCACCTCAGAACAAACCAAGTTTCAGTTATTGCAAAGCAAACCATGTATACCCAAATATATGCCCTTTCTGCTTTAAGAGCATGGCAAGTTGGCTAACTCCAATATAACAAATAGCTTCTGTGCTGTCAATTAGCAGCCCTGAGAGTAAATTTTTTTCTTTTATTGATTGAGTCATAGCTTTTTGAATATTCTGGACAATTGAGTCCTATTATGTAGATAACTTACAAATACTAAAGTAAAAGAGAAAAATTCAACCTGCAAAATGTCTTTGCTTCATGTGAAATTGTCCGAAGATAATGCTGACAGATGCTCTTTTAAGACCTGAATTCTGCTGACAAAGAGAGGTGGAATGAGCCCAGCAATTGTAGAATTCATTTTTAAAGCCAACCAATAACAACTTAAAATCTCCACTGCAAAATAAAAGATCTTGTTAAATGCAATTTCAAACTTGGTTTCATACCTGCGATTTTTGCTGTACAGAGCAAGCAGAGCTTGGCCAATGCTGCAGCAGGCAGTTATGCTTTGGTCATTGCAAGCCTTTTGATTCTGGAACTGTTTGCACTGGGTTTGGTTTAGGTCTAATTTTTATGCCCAGTATGAAAGTGACACCATATACAACTTTTTAACTTCAGATTTTATTTTAGGCTGTTTATAACCTGGAAATCTGGAGGCATTTAGAACTGTAGTCTTGCTTTAGGTTTAATTGTAAAATATGGGTAACTTACAGTCACATTCTCTCAATGACTCAGTAAACTATCCAAACAACTAATCCTTGATGTAGGCACTACTATGCTGATAGCTGGTAAGCTGATGCACTTCCAAAAGTTTGACAAAAGGTGTTAGCAGGATGAGGTAAGAGCGGTAGCTACGGAGGGGAAAAATGGGAGAGTAGGCAAGAGGGGTACCTATGGAGGGGTGGCCTAGCCGGTGGCCACCCAGTTTCCCCAATGGGTTCCTAATGCCCTTGCCCCCTACTATCCCAGGTCTTATACCATTAGGAGCCCTTTGGTCTCTGCCCTTTGCCCTCTAGAAGACAATCCTTGTTGAGGTCTTTGCATGTCTCCCCAGGAAGCTGTGAGAAAGGTGAAACCTCCAACCCTGACAGTCAGTCTGGAGGCCCAAATGCTTCTTGAATCCCCCAACATTTGTAGACATTCCAAGTCTCACCTGGGTAGACACCAGAGAAATGGCCCCCAAAATGCTACTACATCCACCAGTTATGTACTCCATCCCAGGGAGAACCCACATACACATAGCAAAGCACCAGTCAGAGATTTTACTGTTAAATACTTTAGGTTGTGGAAGGGTAGAGAATATATTTGAGTCTAAACAAATTAGAGATAAGTGCCTGATAGATATGTTTTAGGGTAGATATTTTATAAGGATAAAAGTTTTTATGAATTTTCCTTGGTTTCTAAGTTGACAGCTTTCATGAAAATATGTAAACTATTTAATGAAAACCTCAGGCATCGTTCTCTTGCTATTTTTCTTATTTGAAGCTGTCTCTATCTGGAATAAAATAGCAGATATCAAAAGCTATGTATTCTGCTTTTCTCCATTTAAAAATAAGAAGGTTAAAACTATTTTAATAAAGGATTAATATGTGGTATGAGTTGCTCTTCTTAATCAGTAATTAAAATATGCACAATATTATTAATCTTCTATTTTTTGCTTTCCAGGTGATCAACATATACTCTCAACAACTATGTCTAAGAAGTGAAATTAAGTACCATAATTTCCCTTTTAATATGGGCATGCTTTTGGTGAAATTGATTTCCAAAATACTCTTTTCAATAATCCATTTAATAACCTGCATTCCTTGAGGCTGAATTCACTTTTGAATGGGTTGGGTTTTTTTATTTACACTTTGTTAACTGCACTTCCTGAAAACTACATATTTTTGCCCTTATATTCCATTTAGTCTTTTGTTTTTAAATTTAGTAACAATGTTTTCAGGTGTTTGTATAGACACTTATATTGGGAATAATGCTTGCATGGTGTATTTATGACAGAAGGTCATGTCTTTGAAATATTAACTCAGAAAATGTTGTAGGGAAATTATAGAAAATCTGTTGATAGGAGGCTTTTGGAATTACAGCTGCTGCACGCTCCATGGCACTAAGAATTTGTTGATTTCAATCACAAGATGGAAATCAGCTCAGCAGCTCTGCTGTACCACAGGGAAAAGATGGTTGGTTTTGTTGGAAATACAACTATCATGACCTGAGTTATCTCTCTTCAAGACATGTTTTCACTTGTAAATTACTAACTGGGACTTCAAACAAGGAGTAGTAAGATAAGAGAAGGTAGAAATATGTTGCATTCCCTTTTGTTGGCAAATTTCACTGAACTTGGATGGCAATGTAAACTTAAATGGATTTTTTTTTTTTTGTATGAAAAATACAGATAAAATATGAACAAGGTAGCAGACCTGTGCCATCAGGTTAAAAGCTTAACAAACAGTATTAAACAGTTTTTGTAAAATGACATGAATAAATTTTTGCCAAAGCAATTATCATGGCAGTATTTCCATTTCACTTCTAAAAGCTCCACTATTGGTTTAATATTGCTATTGAACTAGTAAGCTGTAAAATCATTCTGGAGTATTAAATGACTGGCTTCCCTTCAGTTGGGAGTTTTGTTGTTGAATCTAATTGAGGATGAGTAAAGGAGAAGAAAGCTCATGTTTTTGTTAGTTACCACCTTTGTAGAAACTTTTCTGATTTTTCCTCTAGTTATCAGAAGTCTCCTATAAAATGTTAATTTGTTTATTAATGTTAATTCCAGTATAGGAATAACGTAGTCTGAGTGGTGAATTCTAACCTATATGCAAAAAGAGCAAACAAGAAATCCTGAAAAGTACATACAAATTAGGTTACTTCAACACTGTGTAATGTCTCAGGACAAGCTTTGAGAAAGGAGTAATGGAGAACATCATCATAAGTGAAAAGTGTGATAAAATGCAAAATTCTGATCAGAATGTGATTTAGTCTGACAAACCTAATGTTTCTTTTTGCTGAGATAGTGAACATCTCAGACTACTGTAACGCAGTGGGCTTAAGCTATCTAGATTTATAGAAAGCATTAATTCAGTATAGTTCCCAGAGGAAATTATTACTTAAAGTGGAGATGGTGCAGATTAATACAGGAATTATAAGAAGCTGGCTTAAGCAGATAAGGAGCTGGGAAAAGATGGGACTGTGAGAGGATGTACTGAGAGGTGAGTTACCAGGTTGCAGGGGATTTATAAGAACTATTCATAAGGGAAAGGTCTCGTGACCAGTCCTCTGTAATGTTTCCTTTAGTAACCTTGGCACAAGGTCTTTGATACAGTCTTTTAAACTCCTGTAATGCTGTGGAGGACGGAAGTATTATATGGAAGAATTTTGTTGACTTTATGTATTAGTACAACAAAGACAGGATAAAATGTAATAATAAACACACTGCCTATCTGGTTAGGGACTAATAGTAGGGGAGTAACTACAAATTAGAATTTCAGCATATGGAAGCTTGACTTAAAAGAAAAAAGTAGCATTTGGTTGTAGCACATAGCTGAAGCTTTTGTAACCTACATAATTTTCATGAACATCTGCTTACCAAAGCCTTGCCATTTAAGTAATTACAGCCTAGGTATCCAAATTCTACAAATGTTGGTAAAATTGTATCTTAGATTTTAAATAACAAATTCTGAACCTTACTCTGTGAAGTTTGAAGCTGCTGCAGGTGTGAAGATTAACCTTACGTTAAGAATAGAAAGTTGCAAGACTACCCAGAAGTAGGTTACTGTAGCAGCTGACGAACTGATCTTCGCATAACTGGCCCATCTGCCTCCTCCACTCCAAAAGTCCTCAAACAAACCAAAAGCCTGGAAGCAAGCCAGTGCAGATCTCAGGCACTAAGTGAGCAGTCATGTTACTTCGAGGTAAGAAACCTCAGCTAGGATAGGTGTTGTAGCAGAAGCACAGGCACAGATACAAAGCTGAAGGCAGAGTAATAACTGTAATGAAGCAAGGGGAGGCCTAGGAGGTAGCCGATGTATAAAACTGTACAGTTTTGGCTATGGGAGGGAGGAGTGCAGCAAGGCACTTACTATAGGTCAGATCAACCTGGTACAAACTGATGCATTCAGTGCTCATCCCACCTCACAGAAAAATTACAGACAGAGCCAGGACATGGTGTGATGGCCCAGCTTCCTGAAGTGCGTCAAAACATATTGAGCATCAGCCTTACGTCACCCTGGTAGATGTGTGCTAACTGGGAGAGCTCAATGTCCTCACGGTCAGCTTCTTTAAGGAATTCAGGAGCACTGAAAGGTTCGCTGACACACTACTGGAGGTAGTGAACTATCTTTTTTTATCTTTTTGAAGAATCCTGAAACTACTGAGAAAGAGGAAAAAGAGGGAGCATTTTAGCATGATTCTACCTCCAGAGCAGCAGCCTCAAAGTCAAGCCAAAATGATGTCATGGTGGTAGAAAGGAGCAAATGAACCCAGAAATGGGCCCTCCCCAGTGAAATTTGGGTAAGCTGTAATCTATGGGTAACTCTCTGAGGATTAGTGATTAAAGCTGAAAACGTGAGAAAGTGGTACTTCATTACCGTGCACTGAAGAATTTGTGCTTCAATTAGATAAAAGGAACACTCTACAGATCAACAAAAAATTGGTCAAAAGATACAAAACAGGAGGTAGAACTAATTGATCAATTTTCTGAGAGGATGATAGCAGTAGGGTCTCAAAAGAATCTGTGATTAAGCCTGTGATACTCAACTGATAACTGAACTGGAAAAGATGACAGGAGTGTGCAGATGATGCTTTTATTCAGACCACTGAAAATGAGCGCTGAGTGTAAAAAGACTGCAGAGGGATTTTGCAAAACAAAGTGCCTGGGCAAGGCAATGACAGGTGAATTTCACTGGAGGTAGGTGCTAAACACAGATGAGAAAAATCCCACATATGAGGTGATGAATGCTGAGATGATTGTTGCCACTCACTGACCAAAATGGTGGGCATAGCTAGACCAGTAGAATATGAAAGATGCTTCTCTAAGATTGTTAACTTTAGTTTTGAAAATGTTAACTTTAGTGTCACTAATGGTTATAAAAGCAAGTAGTGTAAGGAAAGGTACAAAAGTATCCTGAAAATTGATATTTTCTATCTTGTGATTTCTTTACATTTCTACCATGTAAGCCTATGTTTCTCTTGCATCTTCAGTACTGTACAGTTCTTTTTCTCCATCTCAGAAAGGTATAGCAGGAGCTAAGGAAATTTGGAGGATGGAAAGCATGACACAGGTATCTTCCAAGGAACTATTAAACAGTGTAGCATTCATCAGCATAGCAAAGAGATAGAGACCTGAAAAACTCCCTGGGGCTGCTGAGACTGAGCAGGGACCCACTGGTTGTTCTCCTTTCCAGAGTCAGAGGCAAAGAGTGAAATTAGAGGATGGTGAGTGCTCAGCAAATACAAAGGAAGGGTCTTCGTAGCAGGTGGTGGTTATTGTGGAGTCTGAGTTATGGCAGGAGGCAGATGCTAGCATTTCACATAGGTGCAGATAACAAAAGGAGAGCGTTGTAGGGAGAAAATGTAGCAGGGCCTGAAAAGTACAAAGACTACTTTTTGTTCAGAAAGTGAGTGAACTGCAAGTGTCTAAGGATCAGTTGGGAGTTTTGGGAAATTCTCCCATGGGATGGTTAGCTTTGCGCTTCCTGGGCTACTACTGTCTGACAGGGAGTGCTGGGTTTGATGGACCCTCCTGTGAAGGTCTGTTCATAGATTGTTATGAAGCTTAAACTGAGAGGACCAAGGGGCCACTATTGATAGAACTACTAAAAAAAATCCAGCTGCTGAAAGGGATTTCTGGCTGTGCCTAGGAAACAGGAACAAGGAAGTATAATTGCGTTGTGTGCCTCCATATCTCCCTGTTACAGGACTGATTGGGATTTACTTGATTTTGGAACAAAATGAAATGCTTACTTTTAAAATACATCAAGGGTTCAGATATGAGTGAGGGAATAGAACATAATAATACAGATAGAAAATCAAGTGGACTTAAGTGTGTCTTGAATTTGTTTAGACTGGAAATTAGAAAAAGACGTGCTGACCAGAGGAGATGAGTGAAATTCTAGAAAGACTTTCCAAACACAGCTGGGACACAAACCCACTTTTTTTCTAGGTGAGGTTTATGGAAGGGATGAGATTACTGAGTGAAAGTGCACCTGCAGGTCTCAGTAACAGCTTGCAATTCTGGGAACTGGGTGCCCAGTCTGTGAGCGTCCCCAAGCTTTGAAGGAAACAAGACTTGAGCTATCTGTCAGTTGTATTTACTGCTGTACAGTAATACTGTATTTGATTATTCCTCTGCCTTTGGACTTTACAAGTCACTTCAGGAGTGCAGGAGGACCTTTTTGCCTCAATGCTCACTTGATTTCCTTGATTTCTGGGATTCTTCCTTTCTTCCAGCATAGCTGGACTGGTCTTGTAGGGATGTTTTAATGTAACATATTCGGTCACCTCAGGGTGTCAGTAGTACCCTCTGCTTTTCCTGTCATATGCTATAATTTTTGAGACTTTCTAGCTCATCTCCTAAGGATGATGATTTGATGAAAGTGTGTGTTTTAGAAGGTTACTTTATGGCATGCAATAAATGGAGAGGGCAGACTATGACATCCTGCAGGACACTTTGCTGTTAATATTTATTACATGTTTACTTGCAGTTTCTGGGGATCCGTGACCCAGGTGGTCCTTTCCTTGCCTATGTTCCGGTGCACACTGAATTCACTCTCTGGATTCAAAGCCTGTGAGTTTAGCATTTATCTGAAAGTAGTTGAAGAGCTGTCTTTCCTCAGAGGATACATCTCTTGCATCTGCACATCCACTCCTGCCAAGTTAGGAAGCACACAACTGGCTTTGGAGTGCACAGGCACACATGAGATGGCAATGCTGAAATGCAATGTCCGCAGTGAATCTGGTTCTACCTTAACAAGGAAAACAGCAACAATAATTCATTCAGGTTTGTGTGTAATTCATCAGCTATGTATCTATTACAGTGGTCCTGCAGAGCTATTATTGAAACATAGAAATTAAAAACATGTGAAGTGTAAGGCCTGCTTGGAACATACCTGCACTTGCTGTCATCTCCTATGGAAAACCATAATAATATTACAGATATAGTATGCTAATAGTAAAGTTACAGTAACAATATTCAGCATTAGGCCATTGATCTTCAGGCTTGTACTCGCAGAAACCCGTGCTGACATATTTTTACAGATACAATTAGCAGCAGAAGCTAGAGATAAATTACTATTACTTATCCACAGTCTGCTGATAGCATCACGTTGCTCTGTGGACATCCCTAGGTGGATGAATTCTTCTAACAGAAAGGTGGATCATGACATTTGGATGCAGCAGGCTGAATTTATGTTCATGACACCATAATGTTAGATATGTTAGGATCTAAAATATTTGGAGACATAAAGCAAAGATGCTAGTACATTCTGTACATTTTAAAGCTACTTAATTATATAAATAATTTTGTGGAGATCTCTTCCTTTACTAAAAGAGTTAGATAAAAGAATAAAAAAGGCAGATTAAAAGAAGGTTATGAATGTGAGACCCCTGGTGATCTGAACTAGCCCATTTTCATAGACTTGTTCTTTTCATGACAGGTTTAGAGCAGTGTAAAGTATTTTCCTGTCCTGAGGTCTGTCATTGCAAATACAGTGTTAATATTTTTGTCAGGACTGAAAATGCTGTGAGGACTAGAAACAATTTTTTATATAGTTTTTTACAATGAAAGGAAGGTGCAATGACATGACTTGTTTCTGGGGTTTTAAAAAACTGTGCACTTATTATAAAATGAAAAATTGTGTCACTGTTGGCTTACAGATATAATAGGACCCTAAAGGACAGATATTCTGGGAGAACAGATAGTCATTAGAGCATGTTCGAAGTGGGAGATTTTGAAATGTAGCCAGAACCTACAGATGGAAACTTAAATAAAAAAATAAAAACCAACTTATAAGTAGCCAATATAAATAATGCAGGGAATGCATAATATGTTCTTGATTGTTCAAACCAGCAAACAAACATGTACCTGCATTCTGAACAATCTACAACTCAAGCAGCAGCTTTGGAGTGCGGTTAGCTGGAAGGAGATGGGAGCTAACCAGCTTCCGGGGCATTCAAAAAAGTAATGTCAGAACTCCAGCAAAAAGCAAAGTGCTTTTTTCCTCTGTAACAAGAATTAATTTGGGGAAACTCAATTGTAGATGAATTCTTTAACCTATTTTGAAGATAAATAAAGCAGAGAGGGAGGGGATGTTGAAGGATATTGCATGTATTACTGTATGAAGTGATAAAATACAGGTAAAAAGTTATCCCAGAAACAGCTTCAGCTACAGAATAGTACTGTCAGCTTTTTACAGAATCACCCTGAACATGCATATTTTTTGTTCTGCTATCACTGTAATGTCCAGATTGCTGGGCATGCACAGCACTAGCCTGGCAGTACACTATTTTCAGCCAAGTACAGAATTTCCTAACAAAGGAAGTTTCATTGTCAAAGTAACATGAACAAAGACAGAGTTTCCTTTCAAGAGGTGTACCTACAGTGTACCACTGAGTCACACATACCATCACTGGCAGCACAGAACAGGGCGAGGCTTTGCTATGAGAAGTCACACATCAAAATAGTTTGGGGGCTCATTCATTTTAAGAAACCAACAACAAAACTCAGGAGAATATTAATGTCAATTCAACAATCAATACAGTTTTCCTTTAGAAAGAAAACTCACACTTGCAGATAGAGTTTATTTAATTGTGCTGATTGTGAAATAGAAAACTGTAAACTCATTAGGAGAAGCTTAGTGTGTCAAAATTGCCTGCCATTCTGCTATATGAAGAAAAGGAATTTATCATTGACACCAAGAACCAAAAACTTTGTTTTCCCAGCAAATGCAACTACCCTTCTTTTGAGCATGAATGCAACTTCCCAGTCTTTGTGTAGCATTTTCTTCACAAGAGATTATTTTTCAAATTGTTTTCGCAGTGAAATTATAAAATATTCCAGTAGCAGAAAAATGGTTTCTGTGTCTCTAATCATGTTACCTTCTGAGCTGTCCAACTCTTAATTTTAGACCAGGGCCATGCCTGGTGCCACCATTAGCTGTAAATCTAGATATGTAGCCCCTTCCACAGGAAATCCTCAAAACGTTCCAGCACCAGCAACATTTCCCATTAGGAACACCTGGCATCCCCAAGCTTCATCAGTTTAACCCCTCACCCAGGAGCACCTTGTGGGTTCAGTAACAAGTGTAATCTGCTTTCCTGGTGTGGACTGAATTCCTGCACTCTAGTTCTTGTCTTTCAGCTGCCATGCTCTGAAGCAGTAGCCCTACACTAACCCTACAGCAGTAGCCCTACTTTGCCATCCCAGTGACCATGGGGCATATCCTACCTCACTCTGAGTACTTGTAGCCTGTCTAAACTCTTAAAATGTAGCCAGGCAATTCTTACCTTAATGGTGCTTCCAACGCTCATCCCAGCTTAACTTGGTGACTTCTTAAACCTATCCCCCTACATATAGTTTGGTAGGCTACCTTCACAGGATACTCCTTCCCTGATTATAATCTCTGCCTTTTTTATAAACACTATATCGATAGGAAGGCCGACAAGTAATTTGTGTAACAATGTTATGTTTTTTCTGTACTATTTCCTATTTCCTTAATACCTTGCTTACTACCAAGAAAATGTCTATACATGCTAAGTTTCGGCTCTCACATAGTATTATGCGAGTAAAGTATTATGAGGGTAAAGTACTGAAATTAGAGAAACTGATTAGCAAATCCATGATATTAAATGTGTTTACTGATAAACTTTCTGATAAGGTTTTGATGCAAGAGTGAAGTTGCTAACGAAAGTATGTAATAAACCAAAGAATTCACATTAATTGACAAAAAAGGGAGCACATTTCTGTATGCTAAAATCAGTGCAAAATTAAGAAATTATTTTAAACAACATGGAGCTCTTTTGTAAATTCTTGAATCTAGCGAATCCATATTACTGTGAAAAAATACCATACATAATTAAACTAGCTTGGTTTAATAAAAGGCTGTGTCTTTTTGTTTTCTAGTTTCTGGCAATTTGACTGGTCTGGGAATCAGTTTTGCCACTATGTCCTATGCTATAAGCACATTCCTGCTCTCTTTTGTAAGCAGCACTTTAGCAAAGTACGGAGTAAAAGTGGCAGATAACTGTCCAGTTTTTGTTCTGTTTCTTTTTTAGCATGGTGCCTACTGTAACAGTTTATTAGACATCCCTTTGTAAACAGTTTATATTCTTATACATGACATTGTGAATTTGCTAATAGGCCACATATTTATGCGTTTCACATTCATGTACACCAGTAGTTAAGGTACAAACACATGCTTTTGCACATAAATAGGATCATTATTTGGAGCTAAGCCAGTTTACAAATATTCTCAGTTAAGCAACAGCAGGTCTAATTTTAATAGTCAAACTGGAAGCCCGACACTTTCATTAGCTTCTCAGTATCTGAACTAATATAAGTGTCCTCTGATGACCCAGATATTTCCTCCTACTTGTGCTGTATAGTTTTACAGATGGGTAGCTCCAACCTCCATTTTGTGGTTGCCTTTGCAATAATGTCACTTTATTCTACGACATCCTTTGGTGAAGTAGTTACTGGGATTTCCAAGAGAAGTAAGACAGAGAAATATTAAGGAAAGTGCAGTTTTAAGGGCCTTTAAAATTGGTGGAAAGAGGTGTCAGTAAGAGAAATTCCTACAAGGAAGTCAGTCTGTCTTGGTGGATTTTGTAGTTTTGACTTCCCCAGGAATAGCTGGCAGCCCAGTCTGTTGGGCTGAGACAGTGGCTGCCTGAATAAATGGGCACTCCTCCTTTGAGTATGATGCGTTTATGTTGCTGAGTTTATTCTCTGTATATATTTCTGTCTGCACTTTTATAAAATAATTATTTTAAATGCTTTTATTTAATTTAGTCCGAGGCCCTGACTTTTCCTGGTTGAAATCTTAAATGATTATTTCTGTGAAAATGAGAAAGTCCTTCTAACTTAAGAGTGAAATAGTTCCACGGTAAGAATAAATAACACAAATACTGACCTTTCAGTCTCAAGGAGAGTGTCTGCTTAAGTACTTCACAGCTTCTCGCCTCAGTGCATGTTGACATTTGCAAGGTTGATAAGTTGGTTATTTGGATGTAAATCAACACTGAAAGAAAAACAGTCTCAATAGCTATGATAGCAGAGGCCACTTTTTCTCCATTTAATATAATAAAATGGATACTATATCAGAAATTTACCATCAGTGTGTAAATTTAATGGTGGCTGCTGTTATGTATCAGTGTGGAGGTCTGGAAAAGGGGAAAAAGTCAAAATATTGAAAAAAATCTGATATATTTAATGAAGAGAAAAAAAATGCCAATCAAGGGGTTTGCCAGCTATGCTTTAAAGCATCTTTGCAACCAGCTATCTGTGTTGATAAGTCAGTATGTTAGGAACTAGAAGCAGACCTTTGTATATGAGTCATCACAAATTCTAATCAAGGTATGCTAGCATCTGATGCAGAAAATGGAGAAATATCAAGGTTGGTTGGTTGGTTGTTCATTTTCTTTGTTAGCACTGCCCTTTGAAGACCCTGCATCTTCTCGTACGCTTTTTGGATAGCAAGAAATGTCAGCAGTTTGCTCTGATCAGCCATAGTAACAAGCAAACTGCCTGCATGCCTTGTTCTTAGTTTAGCCTAGGCTTCCTTCAAGTCTTCCACAAATCTTTAGAAATTTATTCTTGACATAACCAGGATCACTGGTGCACACCTATTATGGCTTCAGTTTCATGGTAGTCTTAACCTAGGAACAAGGTGGCTGAGGATCTAGAGAACTTTGCGAGGAACTTTTGCACATGTGTACAGAAGAAACGCTAGAGAAAAGTGGCAAAGCATTGTTTGACGTTGAGATGAGAGGAATGCAAGATCCCAACCTTTCTGACACTGCTGGTTCCCTGAGATTTTAACAAATCCGTCATTGGTATCGGGACACACAACAGTGCTGGCATAGGCTTTGCTGCTGAAAATATCTATGTGTAAGAGTGGTGCTTAAAACTTCGCAATCACTGAAAGAGCCCTCAGCACCAAGACTTACAGTGCCTTTAGGAGAATCGTGAGTCTGACTTTGATTCAGCTCACAAGATTAATGTGTTATGGCAACGTGTCCCTACTGAACAACCTTTCACTGTATTATTCTCCATCTTAAGCAGATGCCTGTAGTAGATCTTATTCTGGATAGATCATACTGTTTATTTAGAGGCTTCCCAACTTATTCTGTGCTTCTGACACTTAAGATCAAGTGACTAATTCAGAGTGTGTGTTTCATTAAACATGAGTATTCTTAAAATCATACTGACTGTGTAGGACTCACTGCTTCTGAATTCTTTTGGTCACTGCATATTTTTAATCGCCGTGTGGTTAGGGCTCAGAAAACACATTCCTGTTATTCTGTTTTCATATATTCTCAGCACATACAGGCTGGTCTATGCTGGAAATTGATCCAAATCAAGCTGAAGCTGAGACAAAGCATAACTTTTTCTTTCATCCCAGAAGACTTTGAGCATGGCATTTCCAAAATTGTATTTATTGAAAGACAGGAGTTGATTGAATTTCATCTTTCTTGGCAATGCAGAGTGTTGCTTGAACAAAAGCAGATCTGATGTTATGATTGATAGTCCTTTCCCTGTGCTCTCCTCATGGGTTGTATGTGTGAGAACCTTACTGTTGGAGACTTTGGTGCCTGTCCAGCTACAAGAATTAGCAGTAATGGCCTAGTCTTCAACACAGACTTTTCATGGATGAAGCCACAGACTCAGATCTGTCTTCAAACTCTTTTGGAGGATCATCTTGAATTGCTTTCATGTTATTGCTCCAATGTGACGCTATGTGTTCTGGGCTTAGTCCTTTCACAAAGTGAATGATGCCAGGCTCTAGCAAGGGCAACTTGCATGTCCTTCTGTAAGGACAAGTATTGACGAGACCATGCCCTAAATTAATTTCAAAGGTATCCCTGTAAGGATACCAG
The DNA here is from genome assembly GCA_039720435.1 of Amazona ochrocephala. Taxonomy (NCBI): domain Eukaryota; kingdom Metazoa; phylum Chordata; class Aves; order Psittaciformes; family Psittacidae; genus Amazona; species Amazona ochrocephala. Next base: position 45,038,516 of record CM077881.1, on the reverse strand, counting down.
AACTGATTGATTACTTACTGACACTTATCCTGAAACTTCTATGAATGACAGGAAAGAAGAGTTGTTATACTTAGTATCTTTGCTACATACATGTTAGGCCTTCTTGGGTTATTCCCATACTTTTTATTTATTCAATCTGTCCCCTGTCCTCACCTCAACCCTGGAATTCTTTATTAATTTTTCAGAAAAAGAGCCTTGCAGGGCACAAGTATATTCATCTACTTTAAAATTATTGGCAAGCCTCCTTCTTAAATATTAAGGCAAAGCCAGCAGCGTCTCCTTCAGTCTCTGAGACCTGCAAGTCAGCAGAGTGAAACAGCCCACTGCCTTTTATTAGCTGTTATGCACTTGACAGCCAAGTCAAATGCCAAGCTTGGGAGAGGAGTAATTCAATTCTTGAATGAGTAATACAGTGAATGTGTTGGAGATATGTGTGACCTCTCCAGTGAGGTTCATCTTAAAATAAGAGGTATCTCATTGGAGGTCATTAGTTTTTCAGTGTAATGTTGGCAGTGTCTGAACCCCCCTCCACCACTCTTTCATTTTCAAGTTGTCAGCAACATGGCTTAGGAACTGTCTACTGACAGTAAATCTATGCAGTAAGGAAAAAAATTCTGCCTTTGAATAAGTGCATTAAAAAAACACATCTAAATGGTAGAAGGTAACAATGAAACTGTTTTGAGGATCAGCTAACAGACAGACCAAGAGACAGAGACATAATGTGCCTAAGTGTAGTTAATTTCCATATTTGTAAGTTTACAAGGAAAATGAAAACATGATAATTCAGTTCCCATCCATGTGGAAATTACTCAGAATTTTTCACTTTGCATTTTAATAGCCTAGAAGAAGGAGGTGTGCTGACAGCCTTGCAGCAAAGGGCATCCCTGTCAGCCTCAAGCCAAGAGCCTGAGAGACCTGGTTGAGCAGAAGCACAGCTATGCATGTCTGCAGCTGAGAGCAGCTCAGAGCACAGGAGTTCATTCTGCTCTTCCTTTGGCCTCCCGGTTATGTAAGAGTCTGCTGGACCACTGTTTTCTAGCTGCAAGGAGGCAGAGGACACTGAGTATTCAGAAGAAAAATGAGAAATCAATGTTAAAGGTGAGTGAATTACTAGGAAATTCACCTGTGAAAGACATGTAATAGAACTGTGCGGTACCGACCAAGTGATGAGAAGTAGGTTCTTGTGATGAGAGAAGTCAGGTCCTGCTCTGCAATGATTGTGGATCAGAATTTTTTGTGGTTTTACATTAGATTGCAGCAAGCACTAATCATATAAAATTTATCTAAAAGATATTGGGGTTTCTAAGGGTCCTATAATGTCCACTGAATATAAACCCATGGAGTAACTCCACTCTACAAAGCTTAGTTTCAGAGGTCAAAACCAGCTCAAGGTATGAAAGCAATCTAGTTGCCCATGAACTTGTGTATTCATGATTTCAGAGCATATCCTAAGCCATCTGTGCCTAATCATTGTAAGAGTATTTTCACAGTCTAAATTGTGATTGTCAATGGGAAACATTGACATGAAAGAACTTAAGCCACCTGCTTAAAATGTGTAACTGCTTTCTGCTGTGAGCAGCTTGTTAAAACTGCATTGCATGTCTTCTTCTAGGACTGGAACTGTGATTCATCTAGGTGATTAGTTCTAAAGAGAAAAAAGTTATTGCAAAAAAAAAAAAATATGCAAGAAGAAAAATCTGCAATCTCTTTTTTTTCCTGAAGAAACACAAAATAGCAACCATTCCAACAGAAAGAGAATTGAATATGCATATCCTTAATTTAACATCTCATTCGACATGTCCTTCTGTCTTTTTCATTTTCAGATTTCTCAGATGCTTTTGAAATGTTAGGAAGTGAACTAGGTCAAACCAAAACACTTTAAAAATACAACAGCTAAAGACATCATCACTGTTAAAGGTGGAAAAGAACAATTGGAAAATTATGTTTTCCATGCTTCCACTAGCACTGTTGGAAGGCTCTGCTGTGACATATAGCACTGGTTTTAGGATAAACCATAATTTTATCTGGACTGATCTGCACCAATTGTAAGGGTTTGAAAGGAAGGCAGGACAACAACTCAATTGAACAGGATAAAACCTCATAGGCATAAAAGTGTTCTCACCCATCAGCCTCTCTGGGATATAGATTGCTGGTTCCTAGCTTTTTCTGGAGCCATCTATGCTGCTGTCTTTCTCTTAACACTTATACCGGCTTCTTGCCTTTTTGCCATCTTCCTGATTGTCCTTTAATTTCCTGACATCTGCTTCAGCAGGACCTCGAGAAGACCTTTAGATGATGACGTTGAAAAGGGGAGACATTGAAAGAGCAAAGTGTATTAGCTATCTTAGAATAGAGTTTAAAATAAACTGATTTACTGTTGTATACTTATGATTTCTCAGTTTCACCTTAATCAAAAGGTATTGTATGTATTGCATAGAACTAACATGGCAGAATTGAGTTAATTGTAATTCCAGTGTGAGTGCAATTTATGTTTCTTGCTCCCTTTTTCACACACAAGTGTAAATGTTAGGCAGTGTCATTGTTCTATTTAGAAAACTGCAAAAGCAAGATTGGGCTTCCTTGTCCTGAGGGAGGTTGCTTCAAGTGAATGTTACACTTATTCAGGAAGGTCTGAAGGCCAGCTGCATCATTAAGCTGTATCTCCTATACCTGGGAAGGTCACTAGGAGCTGCTTGCTCTTGTGAAGGCAAGGGAAATGCCAACTGAGGTCTGTGTGCCAATTTAAAACATAAAAAAAACCAGAATATAATCAGCAGCTAAAATGAATGTAATTGTAAATTATCCCATGAGTGAATCCAGAATCAGGCAGTGATCAAATTATCTTGGTTTTCTTCAGAAGTTAATGCAAGGAAGTCTTTAAAAAAAAACACCAAACCCACAAAAAAACCACAAAACAAAACAAACAAAGAAACAACAACAACAACAACAAAACAGAACAAAAACAACAAAGTAGGGTTCATTATACCAGTGTCTGTGTGCTACATTTGTAGCACTTGCGATGAGCAGGTGCAATGTATGCCAATTACAGAAATGGTCTTGAGGAAATAAAAGACGAGGAAAAAAAGAAAAGAAGAATGTTGTTCAGTAAAAATCCAGCACTTAAAGGAAATAAAAGGTGAGGATTATGTTGGAAGAGAAAGGAAGGGAAAAGGGTGGTAAAAAAACCTGAATATGAGTCAGAAGTGTCATTTCAATGGGAGGAAAAAAGAAATGTAGTCCTGATAAATGTATGGAGCGTAACCTGCAACAAGGACAAAGTAATTGTTCTGCTTTATGCAGATGCAGTAGCGGCCTTGCTGGGGTCTGTATCCTAATCTGGGCAGAGCATTTCAGGAAAGCTGTGGGCCACCTGTGGGGAGTCAGAAGAGAATAGTGAAATCAACCAAAGGTCTAGAAAGTATGCTCTGCAGTGATAAACTGATATTATTTTGTATGAATATAAAAGAGGGAAAACATGAAAATAGTATTGACTACATGAAAGACTACTTCAGAGAGGAAAATAGTTTATCCTTTTTATCCATAATGGGTTGCATAACATTTATGGGTGTAAATTACAATAAAGAAGGGTTGTATTAGAAGTTTAGGGAGATGGGGCATTAGCAGTTCAAGTAGCAAGTTGCCTGAGACCAATGTAGAGTATCCCAAATGGTAGATGCACTAAAGTTAAATATCTTTCAAAAGAGTTAAACCAAGCATGGATCAGGAATGAAAGAAAGATCAGATCATATCTTGGAGCAGGAAAAAGTTTTGATGACTTGTCCAAGTTCTAAGCAACCTGTGATTGCTCTGAGAGCGTTAACATAGAAGCCTTGACCTTGCTTTTATCTTATTATACCTAAACCAGCACTGAGCATAGAGCGGAAAAGTCTGTCTGTGTGACTGAGAGAAAAAAAGCTGATTCTGCTCAAAAGAACTGTTGAAATAGAAGGCAGGCAGAAAAAGGGGACACCGGTAGTCTGGTGTTTGAATAAGTTGAGATTTTCTTAATGCTTTATTCCTGTAGAGGACAGGTTTCTCACCAGTACACTCAGATACCCAAACAATTTCGAATAGAAATATTTGGGGATTTTACTTTCAACTGTAAATCAGTGTACAAAGACAGAAGTCCTTTTGCTCCAGTTAAAGTTCTAGGACAGCAGTGGTGATGGTGGGGAGCGAGTGAAGCCTTTCCCTTTTCCCGTTAAGTTAACCTGTATTTCCCAGGGCTTTATTTCTATTTTAGTGAACATAATGGCTGTGCCTGCCAGGAGCTTCTCAATGTACTTGCTAATGAGAGAAAGAAAATAGATTTGGGATTGTTTTTAAAAATCTTTGGGTTAGATGTTCTATTTCCAAATGACTTACCTCTGTCTCTGTGTACTAAAGGTAGATTCACAAAAGCCTTTTTAATTTGCCAGTGGCCTAAGTAGCCTTTTTTTTTTTTTTTTTCCCTGCTGCTATGTAATTTTACTGCTATAGTTTGGAGGGGTTTTTTACCACATTTTCTGCACAACCAGATGTGCAAGAAACTTGAGGTGAAAGACGATGAAATGGAGCAAATACCTCTGAGTTTTGCCAGCTGCTACTTTTGTTCTGTAGGAGGAACTCTGTAGTTGGGACTCCTCACAGATGAATAAGCCTGGGAAGGGCTAGGGAGAATGAAGGTGCTTGTGATTTGAACATCAAACTATCTTTCTTCAGCTTTCTAAGCAAATGACTTAAAGCAGAAAATATGTTGCAAATAAAAACAGCTGCCAAAAATACTGACCCATAGAGAAGATAAAGATCAGTATAGGGTTTATTCTTTGGGATGTTGAGTGCCAGCATGGTCTGAAAAGTGCTAACTTTTGGGAATAAGTATTGCTGTGCATGTTGCAGTGGGAGGACTCGTGTTGTGGTGTGAGCCTGTTGGCTTTCTAGCTGGCACCACAGAGGTCCTCACTTCTGTACTGAACTTCTTGTCAGTGATTTTGTTCACCTGTTTTCTATTCTGCAGTTATCATCCTGATGTTGCATAATTTTAAGTAATAATTTTTAACAAGTAGAAATTATAAATCAACATATACTCACTCTTGCTAGCAGAGACTTTGCTTTCTCTTCTTCCCAAATAGTGCATTTCCAAAGTAATATATATAGTATTGTCTCCAAATTGGAGAGACATCAATTTGAGAGATGGACCACTTGGTGGATGAAGAACTGGCTGGATGACCACACACAAAGAGTTGTGGTCAATGGCTCAATGTCCAGCTGGAGAACGGTAATGAGTAGTGTCCCTCAGGGATTGGTGTTGGTACCTGTCTTGTACAACATCTTTCTTGGTGACATGAACAGTGGGATTGAGTGTGCCCTCAGCAAGTTTGCCGATGACACCAAACTCTGTGGTTCAGTTGATATGTTGGAGGAAATGAATGCCATCCAGAGGGACCTTGACATGCTTGTGAGGTGGGCTGATGCCAACCTGATGAAGTTTAACCATGCTAAGTGCAAGGTCCTACACCTGGGTCCACAGGTTGGGCAGAGAAGAGATTCAGAGCAGCCCTGCAGAGAAGGACTTGGGGGTGTTGGTTGATGAGAAAATGAACATGAGCCAGCCGTGTGCACTCGCAGCCCAGAAAGCCAACCGTATCCTGGGCTGCATCAAAAGGAGTGTGACCAGCAGGTCGAGGGAGGTGCTCCTGCCCCTCTACTCTGCTCTCATGAGACCTCACTTGGAGTATTGTGTGCAGTTCTGGTGTCCTCAACATAAAAAGGACATGGAACTGTTAGAACAAGTGCAGAGGAGGGCCACGAGGATGATCAGGGGACTGGAGCACCTCCCGTATGAAGATAGGCTGAGAAAATTGGGCTGTTCAGCCTGCAGAAGAGAAGGCTGCATGGAGACCTCATAGCAGCCTTCCAGTATCTGAAGGGGGCCTATAGGGATGCTGGGGAGGGACTCTTCATTAGGGACTGTGGTGAGTGAACAAGAGGTAACGGGTTCAAACTTAAACAGGGGAAGTTTAGATTGGATATGAGGAAGAAATTCTTTACTGTGAGGGTGGTGAGGCACTGGAATGGGTTGCCCAGGGAAGTTGTGAATGCTCCATCCCTGGCGGTGTTCAAGGCGGGGTTGGACATAGCCTTGGGTGACATGGTTTAGTGGGAGGTGTCCCTGCCCATGGCAGGGGGGTTGGAACTAGATGATCTTAAGGTCTTTTCCAACCCTAATTATTCTATGATTCTATTCTATGATTCTATGGCTGTAGTGATAGGACAAGGGGTAATGGGTTCAAACTTAAACAGAGGAAGTTTAGATTGGACGTAAGGAAGAAATTCTTTACTGTAAGGGTAGTGAGGCACTGGAATGGGTTGGCCAGGCAAGTTTTGAATGCTTCTTCCCTGATGATGTTCAAGGCCAGGTTGGACAGAGCCTTGGATGGCATGGTTTAGTGGGAAGTGCCCCTGCCCATGGCAGGGGGTTGGAAGTAGATAATCTTAAGGTCCTCTTCAACCCTAACTCTTCTATGATTCTCTGAGTGTCTGGAAGGGGCAAGGCAGATGGAACAAAGCCTGTGAGCTCATAGTGACTTCAGCTGTAAGCATGAATACTGATAGTGGTAAAGCCATAACTGCATCTAGGTTTGTAGTTTTGCACAAAATTGTATCTTTTTTTGAGACATACCGTTTTATATTTACTTCTTTGGTTAAAATTAAAACCTCTGTTGCATAAATGCTGGAATGAATTTCAGCATATCGTTTGGATTACTTACAGAGGAGCAAAGCATAAGCAAATAGTTTGAAGAATTCAGCTTCTCTTGGTTTGAATTCAGTTACATGGTTATTTTCTAATGGGAGAGACAACAGTTTTCTCTGCATCTCGGCAGCTTTCCTTAATCTGCTTGTAGAGGGCGCTTTAATTCTACATAGGCGGTTTGTTTTGTGAAAGCCTGTCTGCCTGGGGTAGGGAGTTAGTGGCTCACACCTGAGCAAAAGACTTTTGTATACAAGCATGTAATTGAGATTATACATCAGCAGAAGCATTCTTCATTGTGCCTCTAAAACATCCCCTCCTGTTCCAGTTTGCAATAATAATGCATCTTCACTGTGGGGAAGGAGCAGAGTGCTAATCCCACACCTGTCCATGATTTCCAGTTAGATGTGCTCTTTCATCTCAGTAACAGTGGTGCATTTGTTACAAGAATGCAACCTGGATGTGATTTAGATTACATCTGAAACATGCTATGTCTGTAATGAGTCTGATTGCGATTCATTAGTCAGGACTACACTGGCCTTCCTTCTCAAAAGGGGATTCAACCTCTCATCCATTTCTTATTCTTTGCAGTTGGGAGGTAAGAATTTCTCAAGCTGTTTGAGGTAGACTTCAATTTAATCTTTTTGAAGAGCACTCTATGTGCAACTGAGAAATCATTAGAAATGCTGCATAGTAACAAGAGGAGCAGCCTCCTGCCAAATGGATGTACAAACCAGCTAGTGTGAAGAGTGCAGTGCAACCTGTTTTAGCTTAAAAGAATATAAATGCTGTTTCTGAAAAATCCTGAAGTAGCAGTGCTTTCATCCTCAAAAAACATAGAGTACACTCCTGAACGATGTGCCCCGTCATTCTGCAGGTGAATGCAGCTGTAGGCATCTTTACTGACTGATGAAGATGTAACAGTATTTATGATCTGCCCATTTTCATCTAAAACTATTTCAAGGCCTTGTCACACATCTGTTTCTTCTTCTTGCTCCTTTTTGAGCTCACTTTTTGACTCACGATATGCTCTTACTGCTCTTTCTTGTTTGCGCCTGTTATTTTCACTTTTGACGTCTCACTTTCACGTTCCGCCTTGTCGTTTCATTCTATAGGAACGAGAAGTCCACAGGTAGAGCACCATCACCAACAGTGGATTTCTCCCAGGAGAAGAGAGGTTCCTCCAGGATCTATCTATAGTACAACATGCTTGTGTTGCCTGCCTTGCTGTGACACATAGATATCTATATAATGGATGATAGCAAAATTATTAAGTTGCATTCAGTTAAAGAACATGAATAACTTTTCCCCATATTTCATTCCTTTAGGCTATCAGTCTGTGACACTACAGCAACCTCTGCTGGAGTATGAAGGAGGCTCAGAAGTTCATGTAAGTGTATATCTTCACAAATGTGAATTGCAAAAGCAACCGTTATGTTTCTAGTGCTTTTAAATGTAAAGAATTGATACAAAAGGAAACACTCCTGTTTCCTAGGATGCAGAGATTCCTGAGACAGGAAAAAGATAAAAATTAACTAACAAGTTTAAAAAAATGCAGCAGGTAAGAGTTAATTGTCAGTGTTTGACTTCTTTGTAGCAGTGTCAATTTATAACAGCAGTGAATCACTCAGGAGTCTAAGAAGAATGATAATGCATTGCAACTTGCTGTTCTGGGTTTCTCTTTTTTTGGATGGGATTTACATTCAGGATATTGCAGGCCACAGCAAGGACCAGTGGCTCACTGAGGGGACTGCGATAGCTCACTGCTCACCACTCCAGTGGCTGCAGACCATGAGGCCTTTGAATGTATTAGCACCCTCAGAGCCCTGGCATCACATTTTAGCACACGAATTTTCAAGCATTATTTTGTTGTGTTCTCAGTTCCCAGTGGTTTTAGATGCATTTGCAGATATATTCTGTATTCCAAAAATAAACACAGCATTAACTTAAGGTGTGGACAGCTCTGCCTGTGGTAATTGCATAGCCAATTTCAGAATTGCATGAGGTTTAAAAGTCATAGAAGTACTAAACCATAGCTGAAATTATATAATAATATGGATTGCTACCGTACTGATTGTTACTCTTATGTGCAAGATAAGACAAAGTATACTGTATGTACTGTAATGCTTTTCTCTGCTGGGCCTAACTTAAATTTTATCCCAGATTTTATATATTCCATCAGTAATGAACTAAATGTATATGCCACAGTCAAAGGTATGGTGAAGTTGTTAGCAGTATGACTGATTCTGCATCTTGTACATACCTGAAAACCAAAGCGCAATTATCTCAGAGGCTTCTGACTGCACTAGGTCCTGACTGTTTTTATATTAACTGAACATTAATGTTATTTTGTTGTATATTGTGTAAACAGTCAGCTTTACTCAACCCTATTTTTCCTTTTTCTTGCCTTAATATGACTTTCCATAACAAAAAAAAAGAAAGGAATTCTTGCTTGCCCATGAAGTCAGATGGCCTGCTATAAGTTTTAGTTTAAGTACAAGAAAGTGATGCCTGTTTGAAAGAAGGAAATCACAAGGGAAGTGCACTGTTGTAAAGTCTGTCAACACAATCTGCCAGAGTGTAGGATTTGGGCTTGGAAAAATCCAACTGCAGTGATCTATTAATCCGTTGAATTATCTGGAAGATTTTCAATACAAGCAAGCAATTAGATGGGATCCTAATTTTAAAATTTGTATTTAACATTTATGGCTTTTCCTGATGCTTTATTTTCTTTTATTCACTGCCCTCTAGAGGTCTTGCAAATGAAATTAGTCCAAGGGAAAATAAGGTTGCAATAGTGACTGTATTTGGCTGGTGCTGCTATGCACTGGTTCTCGTGAGACCTCACTTGGAGTATTGTGTGCAGTTCTGGTGTCCTCAACATAAAAAGGACATGCAGCTTTTGGAACAAGTCCAGAGGAGAGCCACAAGGATGATCAGGGGCCTGGAGCACCTCCCTGTCCTGGGTTCAGCAGTAGCAGCTGTTTTTCTCCTTCTTAGTAGCTGGTGCAGCGCTGTGTTTTTGACTTTCAGATTGGGAGCAGTGCTGATAACACCGGTGGTTTTAGTTGCTGCTCAGTAATGTTTAGTCTTACCAAGGACTTTCTGAGTCTCATGCTCTGCCAGGGAGGAGTGGAAGCTGGGAGGAAGCAGAGACAGGACACCTGACCCAAACTAACCAAAGAGGTATTCCATACCACAGCACGTCATGCCCACTATATAAACTGGGGGCAGTTACTCGGAGGGGTTAGATCCCTGCTGGGATTGGGCTGGGTATCAGTCGGTGGGTGGTGATCGGTTGTATTCCCTTCCCTCGTTATTTCCCTTGTCATTATTATTATTGGTGGTAGCAGTAGTGGTTTTGTGTTATACCTTAGCTAGTGGACTGTTCTTATCTCAACCCGTAGGAGTTACATTCTTTCAATTCTCTTTCCCATCCCTCTGGGAGTGTGGGCAGAAAAGGGGTGACTTAGGGAACAGCTGCGTGGTTCTGAGTTACGGCTGAGCTTAAACCACGAGAGTCCTATATGAAGGCAGGCTGAGAAAGTTGGGGCTGTTCAGCCTGCAGAAGAGAAGGCTGCATGGAGACCTCCTAGAAGCCTTCCAGTATCTCAAGGGGGCCTATAGGGATGCTGGGGAGAGGCTCTTCATTAGGGACTGTAGTGATAGGACAAGACGTAACAGGTTCAAACTGAAACAGGGGCAGTTTAGATTGGATATGAGGAAGTTCTTTACTGTAAGGGTGGTGAGGCACTGGAATGGGTTGCCCAAGGAAGTTGTGAATGCTCCATCCCTGGCGGTGTTCAAGGCGGGGTTGGACATAGCCTTGGGTGACATGGTTTAGTGGGAGGTGTCCCTGGCCATGGCAGGGGGGTTGGAACTAGATGGTCTTAAGATCCTTTCCAGCTCTAACTATTCTATGATTCTATTCTTCTATACAGTGTTTTAAAATAACTGCATAGATGCTCCTAGAGCTAAATGCCATTTTGCATACTCACAAGGAGGGGAAAAAATATTTATGATGGGAGAAGTTCAGGTTTTAATATAGTGACTGGCAGTGCCAGCTTTTATGAGTACAAAAGCAACTATATTACATTTCTTTATGAAGGCCTATGTGGTTTATTAGAGGTGATAAGACTTATGGCATCAAGTTATGAATGCATCAAAAGTTTTCCCATTTATCCCTTTTTAATATGTCCTCATTAAAAACATTTTCATGGAGACATCATCTTTATAGATGAACTGCAGAAATGCATCTAGACCTCATTGTCTTGCCATTAGTAACTGAACAGTGAAGCCCAGTGTCCTTAACGCTTTGTGTCACCTGGGAAATCTCTGGGCACCCTGACAAGGCACTTCCTTCTCCCAGAGAGTCAGAAAGACTGTTTGATGGACTGTTCTTGCATTTAATAAACATGAAATGTAACCTGCAGCACATCCCCTCGTAAGGACCTTCTAATCACTGCCTGCTTTCATAAAACGCTTTGTATCTTTATAGGTTTGATACTGCTATCAAAGACTTTTTGGGGAAAGTGAAAAAGGCATGACGCAATTATGTGAACCTTACTTCTTGGAGCAATCCAGCTGAAAATAGAAATGCGGTCTTTAAAATATGGCAAGACTTCAGTTCAAGCTTTGTGCACCCACTGGTGCTTGGTATCAATATGTTAAATAAATATAAATTAATGCTTAGCTCTTTCATCCTTTATCCACTGGCAGTTGTCATGTGTGTCACTCAGCAGAGATACCTGTAATACTGATATAGATAGCAGTAGCCCGGAGAACATAAAGAAGAACTACAGAGCTCTGGGAGAGGTGGTTAGGGGCTCTGGAGTGCAGACTGTCTTTTCATCAATTCTCCAGGATACAGGGGAGGACCTTAAAAAGACTAAGAGGATTGGCCAGGTTAATAAATGGTTAGAAGGGTGGTGCTATAGTCAGGGTTTGGGTACCTTGAACACAGGACTCAATTTAGTAGGCCAGGTCTACTGGAGGCTGGTGGAGCTGGTCTGATAAAGGGAAGAGTGGATTTGGTAGGAGGCTTGCCAGACTGGTCAAGAATGCTTTAAAGTAGATGTGTTGGGGGTGGGGGGCATCATTCCATCCCAACACAACCAATCACTCGCTAGCACCTATAATAAATGTTCAGAGCAATGTAGAGAAATATCTCAGCTGCTCCAGCCAATGAGCCGGTTTCAATTGGAGCTTGGCTCAGATGCCTCTATACAAACGCCCGTAGCATGGGGAACAAACAAGAGGAATTAGAGATGTGTGCATGTCTATGGGGGTATGATATAATAGGCATCACAGAAACATGGTGGGATGGCTCCTATGACTGGTGTGTTGGAATGGAAGGTTACAGGCTCTTTAGGAAAGACAGGCCTGGTAGGCGGGGAGGGGGAGTTGCTATTTATGTTAGGGATAGGCCGGAGAGTATGAAACTCTGTCTGAGGACAGGTGAGCAGTCGACAGAGAGTTTGTGGGTCAGGGTTAAAGGGAGAACAGCGATGGGAGACATTATTGTGGGGATCTGTTACAGACCGCCTGACCAAGAGGACTCGCTGAATGAAGCACTCTATAGACAGATAGGAGCAGCCTCACGCTCGCAGGCCCTTGTTCTCATGGGAGACTTCAACCACCCTGATATCTGTTGGAGGGGTGGTACAGCCCAGCACAAGCAATCCAGAAGGTTTCTCGATTGCGTGGAAGACAACTTCCTTCTGCAAGTAATAGAGGAGCCGACAAGGAGAGATGCCATGCTTGACCTCATGCTCACCAACAGGGAAGGGCTGATTGGAAATGTGACACTCCAGGGCAGCCTTGATTGCAGCGATCATGAGATGGTCAAATTCAAGATCCTCAGGACAGTGAGAGGAGCGTGCAGCAAGCTCACTGCCTGGACTTCAAGAGAGCAGACTTTGGCATCTTCAGGAACCTGCTTAGTAAGATTCCGTGGGATATAGCCCTAGAGGGCAGGGGGGCCCAAGACTGTTGGTTGATATTCAAGGATCACCTGCTGCAAGCTCAGGAGTGATACATCCCAACTAGAAGGAAGTGCGGCAGGAGGGCCAGGAGACCTCCTTGGATGGATAAGGAGCTGTGAGGAAAATTCGAAGGAAAAAAGGTGGAAGCAAGGACAGGCAGGCTGGGAAGAATACAGGGATGTTGTCTGGGAAGCTAGGGACCAGGTTAAAAATGCTAAGGCCCACTTAGAATTAAACTTGGCTAGGGATGTTAAGGATAACAAGAAGGGATTCTATAGGTACATTGCAAGTAAAAGACAGGCTAGGGACAATGTGGGCCCCCTCCAGAAGTTATCGGGAGAACTGGCTACCCTGGATTTAGAAAAGGCTGAGGTTCTTAATGACTTCCTTGCCTCAGTCTTCACCGGCAAATGCTCTGACCACACCACCCAAGTCTTGGAAGGCAGACGCAGGGACAGTGAGAATGAAGACCCTGGGCCCACTGTAGGAGAGGATCTGGTTCAAGGCCATCTTAGGAGCCTGAACATCCTCAAGACCGTGGGACCGGATGAAATCCATCCGCGGGTCCTGAAGGAGCTGGCAAATGAAGTTGCTAAGCCACTGTCCAACATATTTGAAAAATCATGATGGTCAGGTGAAGTTCCCGATGACTGGAAAGAGGGAAATATAACCCCCATTTTCAAGACGGGGAAAATGGGTGAGCTGGGGAACTACAGACCAGTCAGCTGGAATACCCACGTCATTCCTGGATGTTATAGTTTTATCATCCAGGAATGCAGTTTTGTGCGTCCAGTTGCAATGCACACCAGTGTGTTCTAAAGTGGGGATAATGAAGACAGTCACTTCAGAAGTGTATGTCTGGCCTGAACTGTAGCACTGTTATAGCAACACCCTTGATGTATCAGTATCTCTATCTTCAATAGAAAAATAAGATTAATCAGGGATCTCTGATGCAGTAATTATGTAGCCTTTGTAGATTTATATATGATACTTATATCCATGATTAGTCTCTTCTGTGTACAGCCATAAATTTATTTTCCCTGTTCAGGATACAGTTGTAGATAGTTTTATGGGCTCTGCAATTTGAACATTAGTTGAATTGTATCTCAACACTGGGCCATTCCTCCTCTAAATCATACTTCCTAAAGGAGGGAAATTTTATCAGCTATTACAGTTGTGTAGTGGCACAAGTAAAGCCACAGAGATAACTAGAGCTGGCTCTGTTTGCCGGTGCTTGCTGCCTAAGTGGGCATCCAGAATTAGTTATCAGTTTTTGAAACTTAGCTGTGGATGATGGATATGGAAAATGAATTCATATAGATCTGCAGCTTTGCATTCTTCTTCGTAATTTTCCAGCTGATTGGGGATTTGTTCTATCACAGAAAAATTTGTCTTTCTTGGTATCAAAGTCTAGAAGCATAAATAAGCCATTGCAAATTGTCACTTACAGCAAAATGTTTTATTATTGATGAGATTTGTGAGATTTAAAGAGGAATGAATACTGAAGCATTTGCTGCCTTACAGGAGATTATGGTCCCTGAAATTAATGTAATGAAAGTGTAAAATTCCTAAGGGGAATTATTTCAAGTAACTATAGGTAATAATAATATGAAAAGATACAAAGGTCACATAGGTACATTTAGAATGCAGGCAGATACAGAAAAGACGTCTGTGTTCATGGGTTGTAGACCCTTTTGGAGAATCAAATAAAAGAGTTTCCTGCCTTTCTTCAGTGTCTTCCCATATGCCAGATCTTTTCTTTGCAGCTGCCTCTTGGAAGCATACTGCTCTCTCAGCTTCTTGATTGTTTCTCTGTCTGACCTCATGCACTGACAGTACAAGGAAAGATCAGCTCCTGACTTCTGGTACTGCTTTATGTTGCCTACTTGAAAACTCCTTTGGATGCCTGGGCTTCCCATTCTCAGTTAGGAACGTGCTGCTTTTATCCAAATGATGACCATCGCAGTATTTGGCAAGAAATGTCTTGGGTTTTTTAGTGCTGCACCAATGTAGTTAAGTTTTCTGAAGGTAAATGTTGAGAAGTGGATAATTTTGTTATGTGTCAGCATCAACCCAAAAGGGTCTACCACTAACGCATCAACTTTAAGCCAGAGCAGGAGAAAATAGATAGTATCTGTTAATTGCAGTCTGTTTGATTTTTGAATCAGAACTTAATTTTGCAGGTAACGGAGGAAAGTCTAATTTTGTTTTCATTTGCCCCCAGTAATTGTCTCAGTTAAGGTACCTTTCCCACAAACACATTGCTCTTAACATTAATTATACCTGCAGATGGCTTTCCTATACAAGTCCTTCTCTGCGTGCCTAGATATAATGACAGGTTAGTATAAATCCTAATGTTTTCATTAGAAGATACAACAAAGATAGGTTAAAAGCAGTTACCCTTCACTGATCACTCAGCTCATTAGGAAATTCAACATGCAGCTGCCAAGCAGCAACTGGCCTGTTTTCTTTAAGTCTGTTACAAAGCGACTGCTGAAGTTGCAACAGGCTGATACCTTGTCAGTAATGCCCCAGCGCTGCCTATTTGTATGTTACATGTGTACATGTACCCTCATGTAGATGCTGACTATGCAAGTGCCTATAACGGGAAAAAGGGTATTGCTGTGTACCTTGACAGAATATAATAGATGCCATGGGATGATGCATAGTATATGTGTCTTCATTTATCAGTTTCTTGACATATGCTCATATAGGATTTACAAAATAACTAGTTTTAATTTCAGATATATATATATGTATTTATACATTGAAATAGAATGCATCAAGAAAATTCAGTTCTCCTAAATTCCTAACCTCTTGGAACTATAATTCCTTACTAAGTGTTTGTTTAGTATAATTACAGAGTGCTAAGTAATTCCCGTAGTGCCTAGCTCACTTCTCAGTTGAGGTTATTAAGGATGCATAGCAAAGAATCTTTAGGCAAGGGGAGGCTGGTGTCCCTGAGATAGCCAGAAATAACAGCAGGGCAGGTGTGACCCGAAGACTAGATTAGCTGGTAAATGTTTGGCTATGTGGGTACAGAGCAACAGCAGGCATAAGGGCATTTGCTTGGGCTCTCATTTATTCTCAGCAGTTTTACAGGCAGAAATAAAAAAGCTCCCAGTACTGGAGCTGAAATACAATGGGATTTTATCTGAATAACCTCTTTCTTTTTCATTAAAATTTTAAAGGTCTGCTTTTCTATCAGTTCTCTTTGATTGGTATTTAAAAATGCTACTGGATTGTTTACCTCGATGGAGACTGAGATAATCCTTAGACTACTTGAATGACTCAAGTATATGGAGCAATTTCTCAGAGCTGAATATTGGCTGAATTGATTTGTCTAGAATCAAAGAGAGTTTTATTTTTTATCTAAATGAGAACAGAATTCCAGCAAGGTTGGTTTTCTTCACAAGTCATCTTTTCTGCTCCCTGATTTAGTCCCTCCTTTGTGTGTGGCTCCAATGAATGCAGCAGTCACTGATTTCTCTCCCCAGTTGCTGTTCCTATGTTCAGAGCCTTGGCTGTGATTGCCAATGAAATTGTTGCTTAGTACTTGCAGCACTGGTAGATTTTGTGGTTGTTAACTAGTCAGTATTAACAAATCAGTGGAGATTACCAAACTGGAATTGGGTTTTTCCTGCAATTTGGGAATTATTAAATGGTTCTTACTCTGGCAGAACAGTGCTGGATGCATGCTTTCCCTGCTCTCACTAGCCTCAGAAGCAGCAGCTCAAAGTGCTTAACTTGCATTTGGCGGAGTCCAGCATTTGAATAGCACAGTGTATAGCAGAGAGCCCACCCTGCCTCACTGCATGACAGTGGGTCTTTTACTCTCAGTAACTGAAGATCAGAACTGCTTTCTCCAGAGGCACAGTGCTTAAAAATAGCAAAGCAGCAAGGTGAGAGGTTCTAGCTCCTGCTGAGCTCAGAAACAAACCCTGTGGTATTTTTGGCAATTTGGGACTGGATAGTTTTGGATACTCAGGCCTTCTGGCATCCGTCATTTGTTCCCGTGCACTCACAACAGCGTCATCTCTAAAGGGGTTGTGTAGTGCAGCAGGCTAAGGAGGAAATGGGGCATCTGGGTGAATCCTTTAAGGTCATCTTAGATTATAAAACAGTGTAGTAATATTTCTAGAATGAAAATGTCACAGGTGTTTCCAGATCCATAATTTATTTGGTGCTTCTAACTGCAAATATTCAGGCTTGCCACAAATGTAAAAGTGTGCAGAAATCCCAGTCTGTACTACTGAGCTGCAGATGCTCATTGTTTTAGTTTGAGGCTGGATATTTTCAATGGATAACTCTTCAAAGTTATTGCTGATGCTAAATGGCTGTTAGGTGAAGCAGGTAGCTTAGAAGGCATACAGGTGGTGGTAGTACACAAATACAGTTTAAGTCTTGGTATAGCAAAGAAGACTGGGATAAGTAAGATGACAAGATGTTTCTCAGGAACTCATCTATTGCTAGTTAGATACTGAAGATTCATGAGCTGAGGGCAGATTTTTGGGATCAGAACAGTAAAATGGAATTAAGCCTATGTTTGAGTCAAAAATCAGAGGAGTGCATTTATGTAGTGAGAAACAGTGATGTGCTCTGGCTGCACCTTTTTGCAAGAGCAGATGGTTTGGGTGTGTGCAAAGTCCAGTGTGATGCACTAATGCAGAGCCACTGGGGTTTCTTCTTTGTTATTTGCCCATGATGCTCAGAGCAGTGCTTGTACAACCATTTCAGTGGCTTCATATCCAGATAAATTGGAGAGCATGACTGAATGGTGATCAAGTGCTCTTTGCTCTGCTGGCAGTTACAGGAGCAAAGACTGTCAAACGGAGCAGTTGGAGGATGAATTCATCCAAGGTCTTTATCAGCTGTTCCTGCCTGTGACCCTTCTGCAAGTGAGATTCTCCTGCTCATCTCCCCACCCAGACCCACAGTGCATTGCCAGGAGTGCTGTTGTTGCCCAAAAGTCTTTCCACAGGAGCCTCTGGGGCAGCCTGTTTTACTCTTCTGCTGCCATTCATGAATATCAAAAATATTCTTCTCTCCATCCTACAGTATCTTTGAATTTCCTTCAAAGCCTGTAAGGATGAGTGCAGAATTGTCTTTGTGTTACTGGAAAGCTAAGGAAGATAAAGTGTTCAGAGATTTAGACTAACAAGAAGCTTTTACTGCATATCAGTTTGTCTAAACATGCCTTCAGAAATGAGTAGTGCTCAAATGCACAAAGCAGTGTTTTCTGCAGATTGCCTCAAATCAAGGGATACGAATGGAAGAGACAAGTACTGAGATGTAATACACATTTTCTAGGTTTCTTGCTGTGTGCTTTCGTAGTTGAGATGCTTCTTTAGGGTTTTATTTTTTTTCCTTCTTCTCTGAATTTTGGAATCTCAAATTCAAGCAGAGGAATATCAAAAATTGTTTTTTTATTGAAAAGTTTTTAAAAAGAATGGGGAAAATTCAGAGCATTGTGGAGAATATATCCCTTTCTATTTTATTTCATCATGCTATTTAGAGCTCCTTCTCAGTACAGATATATATAGATAGGTATGTAAATGAACAGGAGAGACGCTACAAGTGTATGGTCTAAGGAAGAATGCTATTAGGTGTAGAAATGCATATGCTGAACTAGCTTGCTTTTCCATATACCTTTTGCCACCTCTGGTTTTACAGCTCTACTTTGGTGTCCTGGCATACAGTGTTCTAAGTACCTCAATCTAGATTTCTCTAGCAGGGTCATAAAGAATTTAAACATGAATATTCATTCTTGGGGGAGAATCTGAGAAGTCTTAAGCATTCAAAGTTTCATTGGCTTAATTGGTCTTCTGAACATCATCAGATCAAATTCTTGAAAGTTTTCTTTGAATGAAGATAGAAAAGCCATTGCTAGAAGATAGGAGGCCTGTGAGGGGAGATAAAAGGGAGCAGCTTGAGCATGGGAGTTTCTATCCTGGTTTTATACTTATTACTGGGTTTAGGCTTGTTTAATTACCAATATAGTCAAAGTCATGGGATTTATGGTAGCATCCTTAGATGTCTAGATGTCGATTATGGAATAGTCCTTGTCAGATCTTTTAATGTAGTGAGACAATGACATTACAAATAGTCTATTCACAAATTAAACAACATCTACACAGAATGGGGATAGGAGGTGTCAGGGAGTCTGTTTATCTCTGACGTTGCAGCAACTCCTAATAAATCCATGGGGTTGATTAAGTGGTGGCATTATTTCAGCCCAGCCTATCCTTCTGTTTTGATTGGTTTGCTGGAACATTTTTTTGGGACGTTAACATCTCTGTTCCACTGCTTTCCTTGCCTCCTCTGTTATGCAGCTACATATCATGCTAATCAACCCAGAAACCTGTCTTTCAACCCCGAGGTGATCCCAGCTGTTTAAACAGAGTAACAATTTTAAATAAATAAAAATAGTTAAACAGTATAATAGCTTATTTTTTTGCACGAGCATTAATGACTTAGCCAAAACCAAACCAAACCAAAAAAAAACAATACCAGCAATAAAGAATTGAAAAGAGCTTGTAGTTCTTCTAACAAATGTCAAATACATTCAGTGTAGTTCTTGGAGTGAAACTTCTGAGTGCCTCAGTTTAATACAGAGCTCAAAAAACTGTGACTGTAATTCTGTTCTGTAAAATTCATTAGCATAAGAATTTAATATGTATTCAGTGTATTAATTTTTGCACCTGTGAAACACTAAGTATGTTTTTTTGAGATGGATATGAAAGAACTTCAGTATTTCTCCACAGCAGAACGTTTCTTTCAGTAATAATTATTATGAGGCAGTTGACAAGGGCATGTAAGTTTTAGAGGGCAAGTTTCAATGTTGTTTTTGCATTGGTTTAGTTACTTAAAAAAAAGCAAACAATGCAGCACAGTTATGAGAAATGTAACAAAATATTTTGCGGTTGTGCTTTTTCCAAACATTTTTCTCATACTGCAGGCCTGTCTGTACAATAAAATGTAGTTCAGGAAATTGATAGTTTAAGCTTATTCTTTCTTGCAGTAGAGTATTTATTGTGTGAGTTGGCAAAAACTTGCTTCTTATCATGTTGCTCCTTGAATTACATAGCCATTGTTTTTCATACCAAGCAGCTTTAAGAAGTGCCAGCAGGTTGAATTATATCAGGTGATTATTAATGGATGGAGCAGCATGAGCAACTAGACAAAGCTTTGGACTGGTTTCAGTTTGCCAGCTCTGCCAGCACTGGCCCACTGCAGAGACTCTGCACATCATGGCATTTCTCTGGACCTCGGTTTTAGTGGTTCATGCAAAGTCACAAATTACATTGCTCTAGTTTTAAAAACACTGTTTATAAGCAAAGCATTGCTAATCGTAATTGCAACACCCAGAGCAATGCAAATGGCTATTTGTTGTGTTTTGACAGCTCACTGTGACCCAGATGTTTTAAGCTCTTAACAGTGTTTAGGTGATGAATATACTCTGCTTATCGTGTACTCCCATTACAAATAGTAGCTGTAGTATAGATCATAGCAGTAAAGGCCAGTATATAAATAAGCACAACATTTTTTTTTCTCTGCAGCTAATGATGGGAAAGGGTTTTTTTTTTTCTCTTGATACACCTGTCCTGCAGATAAATATTTAACTTAGTCCCCAGGGTTTTTAATGCAAGAGGAGGATTGGATTATATCAGCTCCTCTTATCCTCTGTCCTAGATACTCCCTTCTCACTGTGTTCTCTTCCCCAGTGTTTTCTAAATTCATTGTGTCAATCTACCTAGCATTTCCAAAATGCAATGAAAATTTTAAGCTTCAAACAGAAAGCTGAGTTTCAATTAACAAACAATTTCAGATGCACTATTCACCAGTAAATCCTTGGAGATCCTACAAATGACAAGTACTTTATGTAGGGGAAGGAAGGAAGGAAGGAAAGAAAGAAAGGAAACGAGACAGGAAAGGAAAGGAAAGGAAAGGAAAGGAAAGGAAAGGAAAGGAAAGGAAAGGAAAGGAAAGGAAAGGAAAGGAAAGGAAAGGAAAGGAGAAAGGAAAACACTTTTTGAACTACATGTAGCAAACTTGACAGTTTCTGTAAATCAAGAAAATTGTTTCTTGATATTTAATGTACTTAGAAATTCTTTACTAGAAATAACAAGGAACAATTTCCTGTAGGTTAACAGTAAATGCTCTAATTTATTATTTCTAGTGAGTATTTTAATTTTTCATGTTGAACACCCAAGAACATACCAGAATAAGGATTAAATCACGGCGCCACTCTGTGCTGGCTCTCTTAAAATTCCCCTTTATCCTGGCTGAATCTGTGCAAAATTTCATGTTTAGTATTTTGGGGAAAATCAAGTGATGGGGTGGCTGCAATGTCTAAAAGACAAACTAAACAAACTTCCTTCATGCAGGAGGAAGGCAGGGGGTTGCCATTTTCTAAATGTGTCGCTTTTTTTAGTGTGGGATAATTAGTCCATGCATGTGTTGGTATAGGGCGATTAAAACACAAAGGGATCATGGTGCCACCCAGTTATGACTGAGAAGCTGGAGTCTTGCAGCCATGGCAGCTTGGGGAGGCAAGTGGAGACAGGCAGAGCAGCCTCATGCTCGATAAAGACCTAAAGAACAAAACATGCCAGAATTATTGTTGTTGAAGGCGTTGGCCTTGCTAGGTCTGACCCATTAACTGTCTTTCCAAAAGCAAACTTCCTCCCAGGCCTAATATAGAAGTGATAACCATGATGTATTTAACACACTTATCTTCATAGTTTAGTACTGATTATGAAAGCAATATTTATTTGGAGGTTTTCCTTTATATCTCTCACAATTAAAAAAAATATTCTTCATGATAGGTTAGGCTTTTTCAAAATTCAGTTCTCACTGTGACTTAACATATTAAATATGTATTCCCACCCCTGCTTTCCCCAAGGTCCCTAGAGTAAGAGCCCAGTTATTTGAATCAAATCAGTGGAAATTAGGCATGCAGAACCTTTAATGAACTGTGTCAAACTTTGTGTCTTTTAAAATACTATTTAGTGTTTCTTCTTTATAGATACAAATGTGGGGATTCCCTTGCTAATCTTTGTTTACGGTTTGGAAATTGTACATTAGTGCCAGGGGCCTTGCATGCTCCAGGGAGACCATGCAACAAATGATCTGCTCAGACAAATGTTAGAGTTAGCGGTTTGTTTCTTGTAGGCTCCTTCCTGTTGTGGTTCAGTGAAAGACAACTTTTCAATCTAAGGTTTTCACTCCTGAGCTTTACTTTATAAAGTGAGCAGACGTTAAGCTGCCTTTTTTTTCCTCTCTATTGACCTCTCTTGCTGTGTTCATAAAATACGTGAGTAGGCATAACTTGTGGTCTTTAACTGCGAAATGCAGGTAACGCATCAGCAGAACTCATTATTTGGTGATTTATTTTATATTTTACCACATTAAAAAAAACACATCCTTTCTCTATTTTACATATGTCAAGGCCCCTACTGAGACAGAAATTTGGGCCTATACTAAGTAAAGATCGTGTTTTGGAGCTCAGTTTTGATGAAATAAATGGCAAGAAAGTCTCATCTACCAAACTCTTTCTCTAGGAAAAAATCGTAAGTTTATTATTTGGTATTTTAATTTTAGGTATAAACCAAGGCTTACCCACTTTCATGCTCAATCCAGCTCAAACATTGCTTACTGCCAATAAACTCTTTTCTTTAGGTAAATATATTACTGATGATGATATTATTTAATTCCCCCAATAAAGTTGGGGGGTTTAGTTAGGAAACAAGACATCAAAGTGGCATGATACAGTTTTCCTTCCTCAGAGAATAAACACCAAATTTCTCTTTGAAGCTGAAATCAAAGCAAGAGAGTCTGTAACTGATTTGAGAAATAGGAGGCAGGCATCGTGCATGAAAGTAAAATCAGCTTTAGCACTGACAGGTACATATTTTTTTAAATACTTGCATTTCCCTTTCTTGTGGTTTTCATCTGATATAAGCCAGTTTTATTCACTCCGGTGAGCCAGTTTCTTCATCTTGTGGATTTCTTGGTTTACATTGCAAGAGAAATTCAAGTAGATTGAGTAAAGATGGTGTCCATTCTAACACATCATCTTTAACACAGAAAGGAAAAACAATAATGTAAATAATAGAGCCAGAGGCTTCTAAAAATATGTTGAGAATTGCTTTATAAATCTAGAAGCTTTCTGCTGGACACTAAATAAAAAGACACATCAGGAAAATATATCTTTTTTTGTGTTTTGGTGGCTGGCTTGGTGAAAATTCTCAAGTAATTCTTTCCTGGGAGAATGGGTGTGGAAAGCAGCTTTCCCACTGTATTCTCTTGCGGAAGTATTGGATGAAGCACAGTCCTTAGGAAACATCCACATGTAAATAAGAAAACACTGCTTTTATTTTGGAGCTAAAATAAGATAATTGCATTGATAAATATGGTGACATGTATATTTTTATCTGGTGATTGTATTTGTTTAGAATATTTTAAATTTAACTCACTGTTGATAGCAGCAGTTTTGCTGGTGGGTGGCAATGTATTTACTACTTCTGGATAAACAAACAGAATTGGAAGCAGCTACACTTTTGCATAATTGAACATTAATGAGGGTTTAAAAATACCAAGTTATTGTGACACTTCTGCATATTCTTCTAGGTATTGAAAAATAGAGATATATTTACTTTGCCTTAATATATTTATTCCCAAACTCTCTAGATGTAAAAGAGAAATATAAATTCTGGCCTTTTTTTTCTTGATAGCAATTAACCTGAGATTGCCCTGGCTTCTTGATGGTTTGCTATCTTAGTGGTTTTTAAGTTACTTAGTGCTGTGGTGGTTTTTATTCTGCAATTTTTGCCTCATATTCTCTAGTCCTCTCCTCCTTTTAGCCTAACTGTGGTTACCAGTTGTTTGAATCAAAATAAAATGCAGCTGCAGGCTTTCTTATAGCATTATATAGACTTTTGGGCTTGCTATGGCTGTTTTTTCTGTTTCCTAGGGTTAAGAGTCAACGTCACCACTTATGCTATTTCTTTCAAAAGCAGATTTGAAAAAAAAACCCTTGCTGGGCTTCCCTTTCAGAAACAGGCTACACACTGGGAGCAGTGCTGTGCAGAATGCAGACTTCCTGCATCTCCCACTTTTCATCTTCCTCCTTGTGTCTGGAAGCAGACCTGAAGAAGGCTTAAGCTCGAGCTTCAGAGAAGTTGAAGTCATAAGTACTGTGACTGACAACCAGTGGATGCCACATGTGTCTGAGGCAGCCCTGTGGTGACTGGTATAAATGTTTACAAATTTGTATGTTTAATGTAGTGAAAGATGGGTTTCACAACTGCCTCTGCCCTGGATTTGTACTTCTCTGCTGGGGAAAGGAAGCCCAGAAAATGCAGCTTTCAGTCTCACGGGTCTTCTCGCAACAGGTTTTGCATAACTTCCACATCCATTTTTGTACTTCTGACACCCACCTCACCTCCACCCCCCAAAAGCAATAATCATAGAGTTCATATTTCTTTTTTAGGTGATTAAATCCTTTGGGATATGAGATGGAAGGGTTCATTTATGTAATTCTGTTTTAGTTAAAAAAAAAACAAACCAGCAATTCCTGGCTTTATGGCAGTGCTACAAGTATGTTCAGACTAGGGTATACGTTTGTATTCTGGTTCTAGAAAGATGTTTAATGACAAAATCTTACTCTGCTGGTGCATGAAGAGGGCCTAGATCATTCCTAGGAGGAACCACTATGTACTTTCCTGTTCTTGCTCTCTTCCCTGGACTTGTGTTGTAGGTGCCCAGCAAAGACACTATGTGGCTAGGCAAGCTCTTCTCTGAGCTGCTGTGGCTGTTTCTACCTTTCTGTTTCAGTAGAGCAATTGATGCAAAGAAGCATAGTATATACACAAGTCCTGAATCTTTACCAAGCATCTTCAAGCAATAGCATAATGTATATTTTGTGTTGTAGGGCAACGGACATGTTGTTTGTTGTAGAATCTATAAGATTATTGTAATTTGAAAAAAAAGAAGATTCGTCCACTAAATTAGGATCAAAGCAAAGAACAATTCAATACAGTAACTCAAAGCTTGATGACAATATGATAGGTGGGAAAGCTGTTATAGTGATTAGAAATTCAGTTGGGAAAGTATCAGGGACTGAACATCATGAAGCGGTGCAAGATAACAGGTATACTAATTAAGTGATGGAGGACTTCTCTTGATGAAAATGAGACGTATTTAGCACTGGTAGAACACCTTCTCATTAGGGATGCCTCTGGCTGCTCTCTATTTGAATGACTTGATAACATGCCTAGTTTCAAAATAACATAAATTTTCTATTGTTACTTACAAATAGGTACAAATAGAAAGTAACAGTGAGATAAGATTAAAATTATTTGGATAATCTGAGCTTTTGGGCCAAGTTTCTGATGTTCTGTATAGGCAGATTTAATCGTCATAGATCCAGTAATACAAAAGAGAATGCCACAGATTACAAAAAAAAAAAAAAAAGCCGACAAACCAGAAAGTCCACTTGGGATGGTAGCTTGAAAACACAGCTGTCACTATCTGTTCAGTGCCCTTTCTTCTAGAAGGGATAAAACAAACAATGCCTTTGAGCTGTATATTGTGAGATAAGATAATAAATGATGGAGCATTGTCCTGGCAGTGTGTCCTGGTTTTGGCTGGGATACAGTTAACCTTTTTCCTAGTAGCTGGTGAAGTTCTGTGTTTTGGCTGTAGTCTGAGAACAATGCTGGTAACCCACTGATACTTTAGTTGTTCCTAAGTCATGCTTACCCCAATCAAGGACTTTTCAGTCTCTCATGCTCTGCCAGTGAGGAGGGCCACAATAAGCCAAGTGGAAGCAGAGACAGGACACTTGACCCAAACTAGCCAAAGGGGCATTCCATACCACAGCATGTCATGCCCACTATATAAACTGGGGGGAGTTACCCCGAAGGGATTGATCATTGCGAGGGTTGGCCTGGGTATTGGTCAGTGGGTGGGAAATAATTGTATTGTGCACCACTTGTGTTTATTGGGTTGTTTTTTTGTTTTTTTTTTTTTTTTTTTTTTTTTTGTTTTGTTTTGTTTTTTTGTGTGTGTGTGGTTTTTTGTTTGTTTTTTTCTTTTTTTTTTTTTTCACTTTCTTGGTTTTATATTCTCTCCCCTTGTTACTTCCCTTAGCAGTAGTATCATATTGCACTTTAGTTATTAAATTGTGCTTATCTCAACCTGTGGGCTTTGCATTCTTTTGATTTTCCTCCCCATCCTGCCTAGCCCAGCTCCTGGGGAGGGGGATAAGGGGAAGGGTGAGTAAGTGGCCGTGTGAGACTTAGTTACCAGCTGGGTTTATATGACACAGTGTAAAACACATTTGTAAGACCACATTTGGACTCCTATGGATTTGTGGCTGTGTGTTTCAGAAAGACATTACCATGTTACAATGGTAAGCACAAAGCACAAACATCTTGATTCAAGTTTTGGAGAATACTGACTGTGGAAAGAGCTGAGCTACAGCTGTCTGAAATCTTTTTGAAGCACCTTGCAGTGCGGTCGAACAGAAGAGAAGCTGCTGAAAAGTTAGAAGTGGATTGATGAGAATTAGTTACCTCTCTACTTGGACAAAGCCATGTGGAGATGACAAGTACTGGGTTAAGAAGAAACTCTGCCTTTGTGTTTTGGGCATGAAAATCAATTAGAAGTGAGGGTGAGGAGAGAAGCTGGAGTCAGGAAGAAATACATATAATCAGCTTGGGAGGTGAAACTGTTACTGAAAAATCTTTATGCATGAAACTAAAGACTGTAGTAGAAGATGAGGATTAATGTGCTGTGTGATAGGTGATTTGTACTGCTTGACTGTTTAAAGACACATCTTTATTGGCTTTATGTAATTTTCTCTGCTTGTCATTTCTAGCATGCCTGTATCACACTTCTGATCTTTGGTCCTTTCAGCACTTTCATAGAATCATAGAATCATAGAATAGTTAGGGTTGGAAAGGACCTCAAGATCATCGAGTTCCAACCCACCTGCCATGGGCAGGGACACCTCCCACTAAACCATGCCATCCAAGGCTATGTCCATCCCCACCTTGAACACCACCAGGGATGAAGCATTCACAACTTCCTTGGGCAACCCATTCCAGGGCCTCACCACCCTTACAGTAAAGAATTTCTTCCTCATGTCCAATCTAAACTTCCCCTGTTTAAGTTTGAACCCATTACCCCTTGTCCTCTCACCACAGTCCCTAATGAAGAGTCCCTCCCCAGCATCCCTATAGGCCCCCTTCAGGTATTGGAAGGCTGCTATGAGGTCTCCACGCAGCCTTCTCTTCTCCAGGCTGAACAGCCCCAATTTTTTCAGCCTATCTTCATACTTTCTGTGATTAAGAGGTACCTGTGGTTGCTCTAAGAGAGGTTGATCAGTATATGATGAGTAGTTTAGCCAGGAAGATTTACGTTTGTCAACTAACATGTGGTCTGAGAGTTACTTCACTGAGATACATGGCTAGAGACCAAGTACAACCATCTAGTACTGGAATAATGGCAGAAAGCATGACACATCTGTGCACTGAAATACTCTACCACTTAAGCAGCTCTGCATTTAATTAAGCCTAGCCATGTAACAAAGAGGATAAGGGTTATTAAAAAAAAAAAAAAAAAAAAGAAAAGGGCAAAAAAGAAAAGGGTCGGTTTACTTCGTAGCCTCTCACAGGGAAGTACGGAACAGCAAAATAGTATTTTCCAGAAATATTCAATATCATGTGAGTATTCCTTGTTTTCTTTGAATAACCTGAACTTCCATGTTTAGTATATAAGCACAAAGAAAAAAAGCTTTCTGAATATATCCTTTTTACATAAAACAAAGATTGAACTAAATGCTAGATTTGCTTACAGAAAAAGTTACATTGTGCAATGTAGGTTTAAAATTTAGACACCACTACTAGGAATGTTTAAATGTATACTGCTTGCACAGTACTGCTTTTCCCACCCGTCTGGCCACAGCTTTCCGTGTCTTCTGATGTGCTGGAAACTTCCTCTGCAGGAGCAGCCTGGCAAAATTTAAATTTCAGCTGATTGAAATAATAGCTATATTCTTGGCAGGACTGTTGAACAGTATTTATAGAGAATAAGACATTACGTGACAGAATAAAAAAGGGGAAAAAAAAAAAAAGATTTGGGATGGAAAATGGCTCTATTCATGGGCTGTGTCAGTAACATGCAGAACATCTATTCTGTACAAGTGAGAGCCAAACAATTTTAGAATCATAGAACAGTTAGGGATGGAAAGGATCTTAAGATCATCTAGTTCCAACCCCCCTGCCATGGGCAGGGACACCTCCCACTAAACCATGCCATCCAAGGCTATGTCCAACTCGGCCTTGGGCACCACCAGGGATGGAGCATTCACAGCTTCCCTGGGCAACCCATTCCAGTGCCTCACCACCCTTAAGGAATTTCTTCTCTATGTCCAATCTAAACTCAACCAGTTCAAGTTTGAACCCATTACCCCTTGTCCTCTCACTACAGTCCCTCATGAAGAGTCCCTCCCCAGCATCCTTATAGGCCCCCTTCAAATACTGGAAGGCTGCTATGAAGTCTCCGCGCAGTCTTCTCTTCTCCAGGCTGAGCAGCCCCAACTTTCTCATCCTGTCTTCATATGGGAGGTGCTCCAGCCTCCTGATCATCCTCATGGCCCTCCTTTGGACTTGTTCCAACAGTTCCATGTCCTTTTTATGTTGAGGACATCAGAACTGCACACAGTACTCCGAGTGAGGTCTCATAAGAGCAGAGTAGAGGGGCAGGATCATCTCCGTCGACCTGCTGGTCATGCTCCTTTTGATGCAGCCCAGGATACGGTTGGCTTTCTGGGCTGTGAGCACACATGGCTGGCTCATGTTAAGTTTCTCATTGACCAACACTCCCAAGTCCTTCTCTTCAGGGCTGCTCTGAATCTCTTCTCTAAATCTCCATTTTTCTTCAGAAATATCTATATCAATAGCTGCAAAACTGTTTCTTACTACTTGGCTCTGGACTTTCTATAAGTTCAGTGATATTATAAAGCCAGGATTCTTTGCTTTTGCACATATAAAATATTTTAATTACTTTCTAAAGAATTTTTAAGTGGTACTGAAATTTGGCTGTTGTGGATAGTGCCGATCATTTTCAATAAGGTACAAGATGGTTCTGGGTTTTAATGCTGTTTTTGACTGACTAATACTTCGTTTACATTCTCAGTCAATGAAGATCTGATATTACCTTAACTATTTCCTTTAATTGCCTTTGTGTTGTAGTTCAACTTTAATTTTTAAATTTTCATTTAAAATATTATCAAACTTCTGTATAAAAATAGTTTTCTAATGTTAATTTTACTTTATGGAAAGAAAATATTTGAATGGGAAGTTTCTAAATTACTGCTTTCAGTCATTAAGATCTTTATAATGGTGAGAACTTGTTATCTTTGTATAGCATTTCAGATAATTATGAAAAATGGGATGTGATTTTTGTTACCGTGTTTCTAACTGGGCTTCTGCCAGCACCTCAGTTGGTAATCATCATGCCAATGGAAAGAGCAGAGAAGCCAAGAATTCAAGAGACATGGAGGGTAAACTTTTGTTGAGTTGGACTAAATTGACTCCTTGAGAGGACATGGCAAATTGGGATTGACAATTTCAAATCTCAGCAAGTTGCCTTCTTTAGTATATGCTTCCATTAAGTCTTTTTTTTTTTTTTTCTTCTTTTTTATAGTGTAGGGCTTAGAACCCAAAATGTGTGTTCACAGAGTAATAAGTGTAAAGGGGCTTATCCTTCTCACTTATATTGAGAAGATGTAGGTACATCCCAAGATGTACCTACATCTCAGTACATTGGCTTCTCTGCTCTGCAAGGTGTCACTGGTCACATTTGGATATAAATCCAAATGACCAGTTTGGGGATGGAAATGAATGATTGTGTATGGGTGAGACAGCAGAACTTGCCCTTACTCTGTGAATTTGCACTCATCAACAGCTGCAGTGTGTTCTAGTCTATCATGGGTCAACATAGATGTGTTGAACCACATCATATGATATTTAATGCAACTTCTGAAATGATATGCAGTTGTCCCTTTATCTCATTTCTATGCACATAAGCAGGTGAACTGTGGATATATAGAAATGGAAACACATTGTGAGCCTGGACTAAATTAGAAATGGGAGATCCCAAGAATGAAAGGATCTTTTCTATAAAACCTGATGGTTGGTTGAGATTTTAATCTTTGTTACTAAAATTTGGTTATGTAAGCCTCAGCTACTGACAGCAGGTTAAAAAGACGATTTTAATCCGTATTTATTTCTTATTTTTGTTCATATATTGTCCATCAAAAAAACATGAATTCATTACCAAGAAGAAACATCCTGCAAGCATACTGTCGTGGTTTAAGCTCAGCTGTAACTCACACAGTTTGCTCTTTCACTCCCCCCCTCTTTCTTCCCCCCCAGCTCCTGGGGGGATGGGGAGAAGAATCGAAAGAATGTAACTCCCGCGGGTTGAGATAAGAACAATCCAGTAACTAAGGTATAACACAAACCACTACTGCTACCACCAGTAATAATAATGACAAGAGAAGCAACAAGGGAAGAGAATACAATCGCTCACCACCCGCCAACCGATAATCAGCCTGACGCAGCAGTGATCCCACTCTTCCGGGTCCCTGCCCCAGTTTTTACATCCTGGGCATGACGTGCTGTGGTATGGAATACCTCTTTTGTTAGTTTGGGTCAGGTGTCCTGTCCCTGCCTCATCCAGGCTTCCACTCCTCCCTGGCAGAGCAAAAGGCTCAGAAAGTCCTTGGTCAAACTAAACATTACTTAGCAACAACTAAAAACATTGGTGTTATCAGCGCTGTTCCCAGGCTGAAAGTCAAAAACACAGCACTGCACCAGCTACTAAGGAGGAGAAAAATGACTGCTACTGCTGAACCCAGGACACATACAAAATTTTCTTATGCTCTTTAATTTACTAAGCTGTTGGCCTAAATGCATTATTTTTGTTATCTCTGGTGTATTCTTGAATACAAGCACGAGACTGAAAAGTCTGGTCTTTCAGAGGTTTTTTCAATACTGTTAGTACAGTCTGTAAAAACACTGTTTATAATCTGAAGGTTTTCTTCCTTGTATTGCACATCTACTGACCACCAAAGAACTAAGCTATGTATTTTTGCATATGTAATGGCATCAGTAATGAATATTGGTTTTATCACATATTCAGAAGAAATAAAATCTGAGCCCTCTATTTCTGAAGAAAAGCAAGAACTCTATTAAATATGTGTAAAAACAGATACAGAAAAATGCAAAGGTGCCTCCATAGCTGAAAGTTGCTTACAGTAATAACCAAAGTCAAATATGCATGTGTATGTATATATGCTACTGTTGTGCTTCATTTAATAACAGGGAACAACTTTACATGGAAAATTGTTAAAAACAGCCCTCAATATAAATTTTTGTAGATGGCATGGATACAATTTGAAGGCATCATATGGGATGTTCTGAACATGCTAACTATCAAAAGAGATATGAGAAAATCCAAAATGAATCTTCCCTGACTAGAAGCAGGGAATGGGATAGTTACTAGAAATACAAGACGTCTTCAGAAAGCTGATGCTGTGTCCAATGCAAAAAAACAGAGATCATTACCTGGCAGATTAAACAGTAAGGCATGCCAGGAAAGAACTGTAAGAACAATTTGAAGAAGTCATGAGAACTAATAAACTCTTTTGCAAGCACAACAGGTGGAAAAAGCTGGCTACAGAGGTTGTAAGATGAGCAATAGAAGCACAAAAGGACTAGCCAGAGGAAATAAGGCCAAAATAAGAAACTAGAATATTAAATATTTTGCATATGTATCACTGTGGAGAAGCTTGAGCAGGTTGCCCAGCTTGTTTTTTGAAGGTGAGGCTTTCCTTGGAGCTGTCATCAAGTCTATGGACAAAGAACTGTGGCTGAGTTAAAAAAGCGTTGGATGTGGTTCGTAACCAAAGGCTCCAAGAGAAACTGAGATGCTGTGAAATAAAAGGGAGGGTCTTCACATTGATAAATGATTAATAAATTATAGGGATTTGGCAGCTGCTGTCTCTCTCACATACCTTCTGGAGAATCAGGTTCATCTCCATATCTAAGTACATGTTGATAGCATTGCTTGATAGAACTGCTAAGCAGCATGGTTAGCCGATTTATACCTTCAAACTCCCTTTTAGTTGTATCACCCTGATTTTGCTTTCTAGATAATGCTGTTTCTGAATTCTCTCTCTTTATTTGGGTTCGCATACTTAGCAATAGGTTACTTTCAAGGTGTTAGTAAATCCAAACTGTTGGGTATTTTTCACTGCACACAAATATGTTAATAATCTAGCACCAGGCAACCTGCTTGCTAATTGCTCTTATTATGACTGACATGGTTGATTCTTGAACACATACTGCAAAAAGAATTGTGTATAAACTGCTACATGGATGGAAAAAATGCAGAACTTTTGACTTACACTGTAGCATTTGCTTTAGGGTTACTGGGAAGTATTTGAAAAACTAGAATGAAAGGTAATATGCATTAATGTACAACATAGGGTTACTTGGAAGTGTTTGGAAAACTAGAATGATAGGCAGTATGCATTAATGTGCAACACAACTTATATTTTTAAAACTGTGAAAATTTGGGGGATTTAAAAAAAAAAAAAAAAAAAAAAAGTACACTTTATGCTAACTTTTCCAGAATTTTTATAGGCACATACAGGCAAAGACTCTTTACCACACCCTTAAAGTCTGCTGGTGGCTTGGAAACATTTGTCAGATCTAGGACAAAATAGCATAAGCGTGAAAGCTAGCATCAAGAGTCAGCCTTTTTCATATATACCATAAATCACAATAAACACATTCTATCATAATAAATTTATTACTTAGCATTCGACTGCAGATCTTCTGTTTCAGTAGGAATGGTAATATTCTGACCTGGAGGTCTGACAGCATTAGACTGACTTGATTGTTAGCCTTACCTATTAACACATGATAGAGTACCATGTGCCTCTCACTCCATGTATCTCAAAGCACAGTGCCAATTATTTTCACTGGCAAGCTGTCACTTGCCAGAGTGACTCTACTTTTGTAATTTCCCCTGAAGTATATGAAACTAAATGATGCACAAATAAGGCAGGACATGTTTTATTTAGAATGATAGTTTTAGGGGTTCCCATGTGAAAATTATTCTCAAGGGAAGTGTTCCTTAAGTACTACATATTTAAACAGGCAAAAGAAAGCCTGACTTGGGATGCAATAAGCAAGTGTTCAAATCAATTTGTGGCATGTTACCTTAGGTTTCAGTGTTGCCTCATTTCATAATATTTGTTTTCTGTATTTGTTTTCTCATACCTTCTAGCTTACAGGTGTTCCTTGTCACCTCTTCAGTTTTGCATGCAGCAAAAAATGTATATTACAAACAGTTTGGATTTAACCCACTGGCAGCAGACATTGTCTCTCAGAAATAAATAGTACAAGTCATGGAAAATTTCTGGTTTTAATTCTAGCTCATTACAAAAGCTCAGTTGTTTTCCATGACCAATATGTGGTCATGTGCCATGTAAACCTCCAATTATATTTGCTTTTATAAATAACTGTAAATGCATTTAGGAAATGCTCTAACATTTGCCGTTTTAAGGTAGCTGGTGGTGTTTGGATAAAAGGGTGGAAGCAACTTGGTTCGTAAAGAGTGTAGTCATCTTCACAGTTGCACATTAGAATTGGCTTCTCATTTTAATGTTGTAGGCTACAGCAGCATAGAAGTCTAATGCATAGACATCTCATAGTTCTCATGTGTTCTGAATTTTCCAGATGACTGCAAACATAATTTTCTCCCACCCATTTAATTATAGTCAGTTTCATTTTCACCATGAAAAACAGGGATGATACATGTTTTCATCTCAGTGGAATGGTATTAACTTTTGTCTTGTGTTTTGAGACCATGGATGTGGATGTCATTTGTAAGATAAAACATAGATAATGTCAAGGTTTCATTAGTAGGAGTCTGACCATTACCTTAAGTATTGGACACTACAGGTTAAAAACAACAGCAGTATTTGTTAGCATGCAGATTTGCAAGAGTCTCCATTAGGGATCTTCATGGTCATAAATTGAAACAAGGAGAATCCTTTCAGGTCTGAGAAGTAAAAAGAAACCCACTAAGCTCGTTATGACGACAGTTAAGCAGTGGTTGTCCATTCTTCCTCGGAAGATTGCTTGGAGGGCCTGGACTCCTGGTATTTAGGAGGGCCCTTCCCTGAGTAGGAGCTTTGGACTAGACAGTTCTGAGTTCCCTGAAAGATGCCTGTGCATCTGTAGAAGAAAGGAGTGGGAGAACATTTTAGGCACACTGTGTGTCTAATGTATGTGGTTTGCTGACCACAAGAATTATTCTTTCTCTAAGCAGAAAGTTTCTTTGCATTAGCAGTCATTGCAAGAAGCCTCATCATGGTAGTTATACACTTGCTTTTCTTATTCCCTTTTTGCTAAGGAGGTAAAAGAAGGAATTAATAAAATGCTCTTTCAGTACTTTTATTTTCATCCCAGCATACAGTATTTCAATCTCCTGCCTTTTTGTTTGATTGTGAAAAAAAGGAGAAACTATTGGCAGTGAACGTTGATATTAAAGATAGCATAGAAGTAGAAATTCCCTTCAGTGTCCAGAAGTGTAAAATGGAGAAACTAGAGTGCACAGGAGTTCACATGGAATAGCCCACGTTGAAAACTCTCCAACACCTGCAGTAAGCATGTAGTGCTAATGAAGGCCTCCTAATAGGTGTTCAGATTTTCTTTGCTGTTGTTGGTTTCCTCCCTAGAGGAAGTGAAGAAATGTCAATATTTATAGAGCAGCTTTCTAGTAATGGAATTTTGACAGTAGTTTCCGGGAAGTTTGGCTATGCTCTGCAGGGATTTTTATTTTTTCCCCTTGTTTGTTCGTTTAGTTGTGTTTCAAACCTGCCTTTCCAGAGACCTGCTCTGCATCAGCTTAACACCAGTATACAGCAGCATATTTTGTTAGAGACCTGCTTTCAATTGAGTTTGTTTAGATACAGAACTAATCTGTCACATTGTGAAAGAGAATTTAATGTTTGGAGCTGGACACTGGCACTCTCTGATTGTCTGTGGTACCTTGGTGCTTTATGGATCAATTTCAAGTCTCCATTTCCTTAAAATGAGACAAATGTATTAGAAAAACGTAACATAGAGGACTACTATTTCTGACAATTCATTGAGATAATAAAGTAAAAGTTCATTTGTCTTAAATGGGAAGAGCTACAGAAATGGTATTTTGCCGTTTTTCTTAGATTGTGGAAGTGTTTTTTTCTGCAAACTGAACCTGATTTATGAATCTTCTTGCCACACTCTGAAGTTTTATTATTTTTCCTTGATATCAGAGGGAAGACTTCATTGCAAATCAGAGTAGGTAGAGGGAGACTTGCTTTAACAGAGCGCTTTATCTGTCAATGAAAGAAATATGTGAACTAAACACATTTTTGTAGTATGCCTTGTATTGTTCCAAGTTTTTGCATTTTGAAATATTTGTAAAGCAACTTCAGTGACAAAAATACTTAGTAACAATGAACACAAACATATGCTTTTAAATATCGAAGGCAATTAAATCAATTCACCTACCGTGCATTTTGTGGTACTTCTAACAGTCATAGTTTCGTGGTTTAAACCTCTCAGCCATGCAGTTTTCTCACTCACTCCCTCCCCCCTCTTTCCTCCCCCCCCCCCCCCCCCCCCCCCGCGCTCCCCGGGGGGATGGGGAGGAGAATGGAAAGAATGCAACTCCCACAGGTTGAGATAAGAACAGTTTAGTAACTAAGGTATAACACAAACCACTGCTGCTACCACCAATAATGATAATGACAAGAGAAATACAAGGGAAAAGAATACAACTGCTCACCTCTCGATACCAAGCCCGACCCAGCAGCAAACCCCCCAGCAGTGAGGCCCACCCTTCCAGGTCTCTGCCCCTCATTTTTACATCCTGGGCATGACATGCTGTGGCATGGAATACCTCTTTGGTCAGTTTGGGTCAGGTGGCCCGCCTCTGCTTCCTCCCGGCTTCTCCTCCTCCCTGGCAGAGCATGAGACTCAGAAAGTCCTTGGTCAGACCAAAACATTTCCAAGCAGTAACTGAAAACACTGGTGTTATCAGCACACTTCGCAGGCCCAAAATCAAAACCACAGCGCTTCACCAGCTACCAAGAAGGAGAAAAATGACTGCTACTGCTGAACCCAGGACACATAGGTAAACAAGTTTACTAATGAAAATACTGAGTTAATATTACTGAAAGTGCTACAGCAAAAAGGGCTGTAATGGTTTTAGTAAAAAAAAAAAGATTTAGTGAGAATCAAGTTTCTTGTATTATAAATAATTGTCTAGATAAATCCTTCTTTTTGGAGGGTATAGGGGATTAATTTGGAAATTATTTGGGAAAACAGTAGCAATCCTGCCACCTCAGCAGCATTCAGTTGTGTAAAGGACATTGAAAACTCTGAGAAGGTAAGATACCCTTCCAGTCCTATTCCAGACTTTAGTTTTAGTTAATATTTTACTAAGATACAGGTAGGTGAAAATTATTAATGTTTATAATTAAGAGTGCAAACTATAAGCAGAGATATTAATGTATTTAGAAAACTTAGTTTTCTGCCAACAACAAAAAATATTTTTATGTAAAAATAATGTTCCTCTTGAGACTGAAGGATTGCTTGTAGAAAAGTTCCTTATTTTCTTATTTGCCTTTATTTAATTAGGCAAATATAAAAGTAGGGGCTTAGTAACTTACTTTCAGTGAAACCTGTAAAAGTAAACCTAAACTAACATTGCACAAAAAAGTTGCTTTTTTTTCTCTCTCTCTCTAGATGTCTTTAGATCTTAAAATACGTGTATTCCTATATATATCAAAATTCTCAAGCTATGAATCGCTCTTTAAATTGTTCAGGCCACATAATGAATATGAGAGTAAAATTAAGCTGAAACCACTGTCCATGCTGTACTTGGAGTTCATGTACCTAGTTTATCTAACCAACACAGTCTGAACTGTAAGTGTGTAATCCATTTATGTATGTATCAATTACCCTTAATAGTTAATTATCAAGCTATCCAGTTAGGGAAGCAATCACATATGCTACCAGTTTTCACAGTGATCAAATATTTTAGGCCATCTTTTAGCAAATATTTGACCTAAAAGCTTATTTTCACTAATTTAAAAAACAAAACCAAACCCCAAATACAGAGTCCTTGCATTATTGGAAAAAATACAGACATAAGGAAATCAATGTTCATTTTCAGAAATGAAAGCAGATTTTCTTAATTTCTGAGCATTTGCAACATTCATTCTGCTGGCAATTTTCTGCTGCAGGATGAATAAAGGTCTTTGGTCCTGTCCCTGCATAAAACCTATCCTGTGCTCCAAAACCATTACTGTGCTGAGACAACAGCGTGTCTCCTGACAGAACTTACATCTTGTCTGCCCTACAGGAATACAGGCTGTAAAGCTTTCAACTCTGGAAGGAAATGCAACGTTTTAGCCTGTAATAAGATAACAGCATTAATTGCATCATCTGAAAATTATGGATAACAAAAAGGTCCTCATGTTGCATATAGATTTTTAAGCTGGTGCAGAAATCCTGCTGTACGAAAACCCGTGTAATTGCCCAAGCCTCAGATAAAGGTATAGGATTTAAAATGTTGTTTTCTAAGTGTAAGGTTAAATTAGCCCACTTTTAAAAAAAAATAATAATGTTCAGGTGAGGTTCATCTCCAGATACACAAGTGAAGGAATCACTGTACCACCACACACTATGAGTTTTTTACATATGCTAATTATCTTGAAAAGTGTCTCGTTGGGCCTGTAAGAGAGTCTGGGGAATTAAAGGCTCTGTTTTGTTTTCTGTAGATAGGTACTAAGAGCTAATAATAGCTGTTAAAGTATCCTCTTCCTTCTCTTTCATTAAAAGAAGATTGAGGCCAGGCTAAGATCAGTTAACTGGAGACATTAGCAAATGAGTTGATGCAGAAGGGCCATGTTAAAGGTTTTTGTGGCTATGATGTCCTGCAGCAATTTCAGGATTATGTTGTGCAGAGGAAAGATATTTTGAAATGCAGATGAAATTTCTTTGTACAAGGAACTTTTCAGTAATCTGTAACATGTACGTGGTCTTTTTCAGTATGTTTCAGAATCAGTGCTGAACATAAAAGCAAAGGAAGAAATCTACCCTGCCTAGTGTTTCTAATCCTGGAGTCTGTGTGAGATATTAGTGCTTTCTGGTTTGTGTAGGAGGAGAAGTGAGGGAAATTGAATTCTGCACTTCCACCCTGTTGAATCAGTGCTGTTGATCCTTATTAACTGACCTTCAAAAACCACAGAGTACTAAGTACCTCCCAATTATTCTAGAACACTGTTCAAAATTGAGAAAAATACGTGTTAGCTTTGTGCTAAGTGACAAAAGAAACACATGGTGTGAATTAACAAGCATTCCCTTTGGAGATGTCATTAATTGTAAGGAGCTCTAAGGTTGTGCAAGGTGTTGGGCCTGCTCTGAGCGGGTACAGTATATTGTAAGAACTAGGAAATTCTAGGCTGTGAGGTAGGACTGGTGCAGAAGAAGCTGCCCTAAAAGCAAAGGTCAAAAGCAATGGGCCACCTGTTGCAGAGTTGGGTTTTGGTCAAAGAGATGAAGAGAAAGGCAGTGAATTCAGAGTTTCTGCATGTAGAATTGTCTGAGTTTTTTTGGCTTTTTGCTCAAGGTAGACAGGTTTATTACTTTTGTAAGTAAATCGGTGGCGTAAATACCTATGTAGTTTGTCTCCTTTTCATCTTTACGAGTCTGCAAGGTCTTCAAAGCTACAAATTTTCAAGAAAGGAGCAGTAATTATGAATCAGAAAACCAATCTTTTTCTCTTAATATTTCAGGATGAAATGTATTTTGGAATCAGGATTCTGTATTAACATTTGTGACACTGATTGTCCGCCATTTGTACAAATGAGATTTTCTCCATGATCTAGCCTTTTTTTAAGCCTTCCTGAAAACCCCCACTTAACCCATCCTGACCACAGCTTATCCCTGCCCTAAGGCTTATTTGGTACTGAGGGTGGTCCTAAAAGCTGAGACACATTTGCTTATCTCATCATCTCCTGGAAGTAAAGCTAAATTAACTCTGAAATAGAGACACTATGGAAAATTTTCAGCAACAGGCACTGATTTTCTCTAGGCCATATAGCTTTTCTCAAAAGAGTGAGCATTTAATGGCTGTAGAGAAATAAAGTTCCCAAGTTAAAATGCCCTCTTGGCAAACCTTCAGCAGCCGCAGAGCCTCTTGGTCCTTTCTCAAGTCCTCAAGAGGGTTATCAAGGTGCCACTGCCTTATCAAGACTGTCTCTGTCTTTCCAGTTCTTAAGAAGCATATTTCTTTCTCATGTTATATTTAATCCCAGAATAGAGATTTCATTGTTATTTGGTGGATGTTGTTGTTGTCTCCTGAAAAGCACCTGCCAGCTTATATGATTACATATAACTATACTCGAGGGCTCATCCCAAGACAAGACAGTGACTCATTCTTTCCTGTTATAAATAGCATGCAGAAAGCTGAATAGAAGAAGTAAACAATGAACATAAGTACTACAAAATCCTCTCATTGTTCACAAGTTAATTTTAGAGTAAAATCAAAATTTATTCATGGTTTAAAAAGATTTCCATAATTGTTATTAGTGTTGTTGATATTGCTGCAACTATTTTTACAAATTGCCCTCTAAATTTACAAGCCTTATTTTTGACCAAATTGAAAGATGCACATTGAAAGCTAATGGTAATCGGAGGATTGTTTCAAGATCCCTATATGGGGATGCTACAGTTCTTTGCAAACATGAAGGATTTCTTAGGGGTTTATTTTCTTCTCTTTTGGAGGGGGTGGCAGTGAGGAATAGGGAGAGTGCCAAGTCATTTGCACATCAGATTTCATAAACCAATTCCCATTGCATGTTAGGACCTTAAAAATAATGTATACAAACAGACACTGGCAAGAAGGGAGACAATTTCTGCAGACTTTCAGCTGGTTCTTAAACAAATGTGAAAGCTTTGGTTATGTCTCAGGGGATACATACATGTACTATCATCGTCGCCCTCTCTCGAGCTCATGGTGGCTTATCTTTTCCAGTTGTGGCAAGCTATCTGTGTCCTGGTTTTGATCTCATTTTACTTTGCTGGATACCATTTCTGTCTGTTTTTATCACTGGTATTTTGTGTTGTGAAGACAGAAGTTTTGAATGCTCTTCAAGATAACTTGTTATTCTCAAAGGGGGAAAAAGTCAGCTTTCATTCTTCACTATGACTGTCTTTGATTTGTGAAACCGAATGGTCCATAAAACAGAACTGTGGAAAAAAATTTGATGGGTTCCAGTTAATGAACAGCAAAGCTATGAGCAAGTTAATTGTCAATAGATAATATGAATCATGCAGTCAAAACAGCCAAAGTTTTTGGTGGAGCCAGTAAGGCCACATATTATCACTGGTCAAGGTTGATTGCTCTTGCAAGGGAAAGAAAACACTTCTTTCTCTTTTTTATGCTAAATTAAAGTTAGCTACCTGTGATAACAACAGAGGTACTTAATCTGTGTGTAAGAAGGAAGTTCCCTGTTTGAAGTATGCTCAGGGGTGCCACTTTGATAGAGGTAGTTCCCCAGGGAAAGGTGACAGGAGGAAAAGCCTCATTTTGTCATATCATATTCTAGAACAGAAATATAGTACTTCACAGAGAAAAAAAAAATTGTCATAATCAAGTTTAGCAGCTTAAAATGACACATGACGTAATGCAAGCTCTGCTATAGTAAAAATTATATGTAGATCTTTGCTTGAAGTGTACTACTTCAGCGCTTATCATCCTGAAAATTCACTTCCTGATTGAAATTATTCATTACTCATCTTCAACAAAAAGTGAATTTGGGTGAAGAGATTGTTACATTTTTTTCTGAATTAACAAAATAGTTTATCTTTCCAGTATAAATAAATGTCCCTAGGCAAAACCAGCTGAACTCTTAATAAGTTGCTTTACAAAGAAAAGGCTCATGTATCACTTAGTATTGTGAAAGATTTTTGTTGGTTTTGAAAAAATGGAAATATTTTTTCCTCCCTTGCAAAAAGTATACAGCTATTTAGAAATTAGGGCTTCTATAATTAATGGGTCTGTGCTCACACTTCCCTTAGATAAGCGTTATTTCTTGTATCAAGTTATACTCAGTAGTATCTTTACTTCCTAATATTATTCTGATTTAAAATTAATAAAGTTTATTTGCATTGAATGTAAATATAGGGTATCCAATTTGTATAAATTATTAAGTGAAGTGCTTTTCTTTCTTGAAAATAATAATTAGGTATAGATCACAGAATTATCTCTCATGAGAAAATTCACTTGGATACTGATGCTTCTGTTTGACAATTATATGTACCTCTGTGATTCAAAAAGATAGATGTAACATTTTAGCCAAAAGGGTGCGAGGTAAGAAATGAGATTTAATATTTCGACTTTGCATCAAAATTATGTTTGCTTCTGAATGTATAACAATAGAGTATTTATTTCCAGATAATAATTATAATTCAGTACAATGCAAACAAAATCTCAATTTTTCTTCATTAATGAGCTGCCATCTCATTGTGTGAAGATTGGTAACAATCTCATATTTGAGATCAGTTATAATTATCAGCAAGAATGCAAAATAGTTCCAGTGTTTCACATTTTGAGTTTATTGAATATGATTTGTCATTATTCTAAATCTGCTATCAGATACAACATTCCAGTATCTGAAGGGGGCCTATAGGGATGCTGGGGACGGACTCTTCATTAGGGACTGCAATGATAGGACAAGGGGTAACGGGTTCAAACTTAAACAGGGGAAGTTTAGATTGAATATGAGCAAGAAATTCTTTACCGTAAGGGTGGTGAGGTACTGGAATGGGTTGCCCAGGCAAGCTGTGAATGCTTCATTGCTGGTGGTGTTCAAGGTCAGGTTGGACATAGCCTTGGATGGCATGGTTTAGTGTGAGGTGTCCCTGCCCATGGCAGGGGAGTTGGAACTTGATGATCTTGAGGTCCTTTCCAACCCTAACTATTCTATGATTCTATGATTCTATGTAATGGACGAGCAGAGCAGCAGATAAATTTGCAGGATCATTGGTGTTCTTTTATAGTTAAGTTGGTTTACTATTCTGTGTTTGATGTTGACCAGCTAATGTCATGGCCATTACAGATACAACCAAGTCTAGCAAGTACATTATTTAGATAAATTCCTCTGTTTTGAACTGCATATTGAGGGCATTAAAATGAGTACCATTGTGCCCTGGGCTAACTCCATTCCATGATTATTATTCAATTTACCTGGGGCATAGGCAGGTTGAACAGGAGGTACTAGAGACCGTGACCTTTCCCAGCACCCTCGTCTGCCTCTACATATCCCTTAGGAAATACAATTCCTGGTTTCTGCAAGAGTACTGTTTTGAGCCTTGACTCACCTTGTGCTCATGGCATGGCACGGCATACTCATGGGATATTCCTTACTCTCCCCATTATTTTTTCCATTTGGAGAAAAGGTGGTGGAGACTGGGGACAGGACAGAGGCTGGTCAAAGCTCATTAGTCCTTCTGTTTTTTTACTGAACTGTTTCCATTACTGAGAGCTGCAGAGCAGCTGCATCATAATGACTTCATGTGCTCATAGAGAATTGCTCTGAAGTTAATTTTTTAACAGACTGTGAGCATTACTTCCTTTATATCAGGATCCCATCTAATCCAGTCTGGGTGAGTAGAAGGGAATGAAGTGTGATGTTGATTCTAGGCGTAAATCCAAGCCTTCTACCCAGCAGTCACAGCTATTCAGGATGAGCTCTCTGTATCTGTTTCTTTAGAAAGTCAGAACACCTGGAATCCATGCTGTCAAGAGGGATGTGGAATCCCTTACCTCGCTTCAGTCAGATATGGGGCTGTTTCCAGATGCTGGCACACTTGTAATAACAGTTTGGTCTCCATAGATTCTTCTGCCCAGTGGATATGAATTGCAAGTGGGAGTGCACATGAAATATATGTGAACAGCATGCTCTGAAGGATAGCATGTATTTGTGGAAAAACATGGATGTAGAAAAGCTAACAGAGAGCAGATAGCCAAGTTTGGAAATCCTGTAAGTTTTATGAAAGCTGATTATTTTATGATAGTATTTGGGAAGTAGAGTACCAGCGGAGAGGTAAGGAGAGAAATGACAGCAGGGTGGATGTGAATTCCACTGAGTTGAAGTATTGGTGCAGATATACAGAGAATGGAGAAAGAAGAGTTAAGGAGAAGGGAAAGTGCCAAGAGAGTTGTAAAGAAAGGAGACAATAGGAATAGGAAACAAGCTTAAACAAGGAAGCTATTTTGAGCAAGACAAATTACATGAGCATAATAAGGATTTTAAAAAGAGAGAGAAAAGTCGTTGTTGAGATCTGGACCATATTTAGAATTTTATTTTCAGTTAGATGTAAGGAGGAAGTACTTTACTGTGAGGGTGGTGAGGCACTGGAACAGGTTGCCCTGGAAGCTGGTAAATGCCCCATCCCTGGCAGTGGTCAAGGCCAGGATGGACAGAGCCTTGGGCAGCATGGTCTAGTGTGAGGCGTCCTTGCTTATGGCAGGGGGGTTGGAACTAGATCATCTTAAGGTCCTTTCCAACCCTAACTATTCCATGATAAAATACAAATATGAGTAAAAAGGTATATTACAAAACTGTGTTCTCCATCTTTATCCAATTGCATTTGGCAGTTGTGGTAGGGGAGTGAAAGAAAGGCTTAAAGTTGACAACATAGTTGTTCTGCAAGTAAATGTTAGACGTGGCTTCATACATGCAGTGACATGGGATAAAGCAAGAATAAAGGCAAATGGGTAACGAAAACTAGTAGAGGATCAGCACGTTTTTCTTTCTTTTATTGTCTCATCTCAGAGGGCCTAACAAGGATGTTTCTAAACAGTTATTCTTTGTTAGCACAACCTATGTAATGGTTTCATATACAGAGGTTTCAGAAAATCATCTGCCTCTCTCTTATTCATTTGCTAGGCTCAGCATATACCTGGAGACAACTTTTTCTTAACTGTAGAAGTGATTGTTCCTAACAGTCATTTGATTCAGTCAAACACTGATGGTGTTTACTGCTGTGCTTTTCTCTGGAGACGTTTAATCCAGCCCTGGAATACTTCAGCATAAAAATTAGGAATGGGGTAGAGAGCAACACATGGAGATGGAAGAGGGAAAAGATATTAAACTATAATGTTAATCATAGAATTATAGAATAGTTAGGGTTGGAAAGAACCTCAAGATCATCTAGTTCCAACCCACC
This sequence comes from Amazona ochrocephala, assembly GCA_039720435.1. Classification (NCBI taxonomy): domain Eukaryota; kingdom Metazoa; phylum Chordata; class Aves; order Psittaciformes; family Psittacidae; genus Amazona; species Amazona ochrocephala. The sequence continues at coordinate 44,994,426 of CM077881.1, read as the reverse complement.
TGCCATGGGCAGGGACACTTCCCACTAAACCATGCCACCCAAGGCTATGTCCAAACCGGCCTTGAACACCGCGAGCGATGGAGCATTCACAACTTCCCTGGGCAACCCATTCCATTGCCTCACCACCCTTACAGTAAAGAATTTCTTGCTCATATTCAATCTGAATTTCCCCTGTTTAAGTTTGAACCCGTAACCCCTTGGCCTCTCACTACAGTCCCTAATGAAGAGTCCGTCCCCAGCATCCCTATAGGCCCCCTTGAGGTATTGGAAGGCTGCTATGAGGTCTCCACACAGCCTTCTCTTCTCCAGGCTGAACAGCCCCAACTTCCTCAGCCTGTCTTCATACGGGAGGTGCTCCAGTCCCCTGATCATCCTCGTGGCCCTCCTTTGGACTTGTTCCAACAGTTGCATGTCCTTTTTATGTTGAGGACACCAGAACTGCACACAATACTCCAAGTGAGGTCTCACGAGAGCAGAGTAGAGGGGCAGGATCACCTCCCTCGACTTGCTGGTCACACTCCTTTTGATGCAGCCCAGGATACAGTTGGCTTTCTCGGCTGCAAGCGCATACTGCCGGCTCATGTTCATTTTTCCATTGACCCACACCCCGAAGTCCTTCTCCACAGGGCTGCTCTCAATCTCCTCCCCGCCCAACCTGTAGCTGTGCCTGGCATTGCTCTGACCCAGGTGTAGGACCTTTGCACTTGGCATGGTTAAACTTTATCAGGTTGGCATCAGCCCACCTCACAAGCGTGTCAAGGTCCCTCTGGATGGCATTCCTTCCCTCCAACGTATCAACCGAACCACACAGCTTGGTGTCATCAGCAAACTTGCTGGGGGCACACTCATTCCCACTGTTCATGTCACCAATAAAGATGTGGAACAAGACCGGTCCCAAGACTGGTCCCTGAGGAACACCTCTCGTTACTGATCTCCAGCTGGACATTGAGCCATTGAGCACAAGTCTTTGCGTGTGGCCATCCAGCGAGTTCTTTATCCACCGAGTGGTCCACCTATCAAATTGATGTCTCTCCGACTTAGAGAGAAGGATGTCATGTGAGACAGTGTCAAATGCTTTGCAGAAGTCCAGGTAGATGACATCAACTGCTCTACCCCTGTCCATCAGTTCCGTAGCCCCATCATAGAAGGCCACCAGATTGGTCAGGCAGGATTTCCCCTTAGTGAAGCCATGCTGGCTGTCACCAACCACCTTGTTGGTTTTCATGTGCTTATAATACTTGAAAAAAACCTCAGGTCCACCTGAAATATTTTATCTTATTTCCTGTAAAGACCTTTATCAACATAAAAATGAATTTGGGGAATACTTAAAGGTATTCTTAGTGCACCTTTGTTCTTTTCAATATACTTTAAATATGTTTCCATTAACTTTCACAATACTGCACATTTTTCCTACTTCTGAGAGCTACTTGACCCTTGCTCAAAATCTATCACATAATAATGCATTAACATAGAAATGATTTTGGGAGGTGAAGTTGAAGGCATTGAGTTGTTAGAGTCTTTCTAGCTCAACTCGATAGGAAATTTATTTGAAGAAAAAAATTTATATAAGCTTTACATATTTTTTCTACTGTACAATGTTTCCAATGAATTTTCAGCAGTAAATGAATACCAGCTATGTAGAGTGTTTTAAGAAGCAAATACTACCAACTTTAGAAAAGAATCAGAAAACCTGGAAACTCAGTGCTCTGTGTTTTGCCATGAGTGCTGTGGAGAAGCCTCCATTCTGTTCCTGTTAGCTCAAGTCAGTCCAGTACAGCCGTGTGCACAATAAGATCATTGGCACTAGAAAGGTAATTTTTTGCTGCCTGCTCACTTATTGTACATGCCTCAGTGTTGTAAAAAATTGGAATGCTGTTGTTGTGTTGAACTGATCACAAAGTCTCCTTTTTTCTTTAATCCTCGGGAGCCTAATATTAGTAGAGACTCAGAATTGCAGAGCTGTGAACTCCTGGTTATATTTTAAAGACTCTCATATTAAGTATTCATGCTTACTCAGAGAAGAAAAAGTGAATCAAAATACAGTGATCCAAAGGTGGAACCAGAAGAGCAGCCTCAGAGTCATGTCAGTTAGTGCTTTTTAGAAAGGCTTTTAAAAGTGCATTGAAACTCACCCTTTATCCAGAACCGAAAAAAAAAGCATTTGGAGCAAAGTGGGTAATTTTTCTCTCCTGCTGGTTTTCTGGCAGGTGTGTTTGATGGGCTGCTTACAGTTTGTGTGTGTGTATTTGAGGTGGGAAAAGGAATGCTTCTTTGCTGTCATCTTTTTCTTGGAAGCTCTCAGTGATAATATAAGTCTTCTCTGTTTTCTGAGGGAGAAACAGAGTGGGAAAAGCAGAAGAACTGAAGTACATGAAGAAGTGGAGAAGGTATAGACAAAGTCTAAGAGGGTGAACTCAGGCTTCTGCTCAAGCAAGAGAAAGCATACCCTGCCAAGTGATGCCCACAGGCTTTGGGAAAAAGCCTTCATCTAGAGGTATCAAGGAATCAGGAGAGAAATTACTCCTCTGAATTTAGGGAAAATCTTCATTTTGTTGTGAAGAACAGAAGAATGATATAGATTTTATGTCTCTGACCACTTTTCATGGAGTTTCAAAACCTTCTATTCAGAGTAAAGATGCCTAGCCTTCCTTGGAGGGTGGTGACGTAGAGATACCAGAAAAGCAGGGGGGAGGGATTTGTGGTTGTAGGTTTGCTGCTGACAACAAGTAACCATGTGATCATTGAATTAATCGGGGTAAACACACATGGTGTTGGTAGCAGGTGGCCTGGGAACTAATTCACGGTCCAAGATTGATGGGTTTAGTTCATCTCCTCTGATGCAGATAGTAATAATCAATGGGTAATACTTTTTTTTTTTTTCTTTTTCTCCCTAGGAAGATGATTTAGGAAGAAACAGAATGCTTTCTGTAATGGTAGGGTTTAGGACCTGGGGGACTGTGAGGGTTTCCTTGTCTAATCTGTGGGAATTAGCCTGACTGACAAGAAACTGGCATGCAGTTGCTTTGCAGTCTTCAGTTAACTTGCAGGTATACAGGCCGTGGAACTATGAGAATAAAGTGGTTCTTGTTTGAAGCAGAATTCATGTGAAAATCCAACCGGAAGTGTTAATGCTGGAATGGAGTTTGCCATTGTGTTCTGGGGGAAAATCAATATAGATTGAATAGAAAAAAGTGCCTTTTTTATTGTTATTTTGGGTTTTTTGTTTGGTTTCTTTTTTAATCTTCAGTATGTAGTAACTACTGATCAGCGCTGTGTTGTGAGCTGTGAAAATAAGAATAATATAATTACCAACAGTAAAATCGCTGGATATTGCACTGTATAGTACTGTATGTATAGTATGCTATGTTATAGTGCTTTCTGATGTTCAAGCAGGGCTTTAAAGCACTGTCTCCAGAGAGAAACTTTTAACTTCCAAAAAATTAGTTGTGAGTGATAAACCACTAAAGTACAGCCATTCGAAGAATAAATTTTCAGGCAGCGGAAAGCAGATATCAACTAAATGCATTGAGTGTGGCAGCTGAAAACAGTGAGCAGCATATGGGAGAAGGTACCAGAGAGAGAAACAAGTAGGCCAAACAGTCCTAGTGTGATTTTCAGTTTATTGCTGTAGCAATTAGGGAAATCTCCTAGACAAGATTACAGCTTTTCAAAAATTGCTAGTTGGGGAGATATCAGATCTCTTATAAGAACTAATATTTGGATATAAAATAATCCTTTCCTACAAGGGGCATCTCATTTTGTGTGATGCATTTCTTTGTCTTATTGCCAAAGGATGAGCAAATCATTTAAGTGTTTTTTGTTTCTCTTGCTGCCTACTATCTGTTCACCTAGTGAGAAAGAAGCAGAATGTAACACCAAACAAGTTGGGTTCAAGTGGGACAGGAATAAAAGCATCATCTCTAGCTTAGCTGCTTACATCTTCATTGCTGTTATGAGTGGAAGTCAGACCATTGTCATGTAGTTCTGAAGCTGTTGGTTTCATGCTTTGGTGAACAGTTGTTCACAGAAGAAAACAGTTTTCAAAGCTGATAATTTTTTGCCTGGTTGTTGACAGCAACTGAAGGGCAAAGTAACCTGAACTGCATAGATGTTTCTCGGACAGGACCATGACATTTGCATGTTACAGTTGGTTGTCACTACTGTGTTGCCAAGGAGAGCTCTTCAGACACATCTCTTGCAGCTATTACATTCGTAGCGAGAAAGGAGAGAGTGATAATTCCTATTTGTTCATTAGTCTTTTACTTGAACCACTCAGACTTTATGCGATGTTCCAAACTTGGGCAGGTTTAAAATGGTCAAAAAGGGTGTTTCCAAGCTTCGAGAGCTGCTAAACTCATACCACCAAGTAAAATGTAGACATTTACTTGGCACTTTTTAACATATATGGCTGTGTGTATATGTGTATTTTTAAAATATTTGTATTTATATACATATATGTATGTACGTAAATATTTGCTGTATTTACTACATTCCTCTGCCCTTTTTAAATATTAAGTGAATTTTAATAATTCATCTACATCTTCTGGGGGCCGTGGATCCTAACCTGAACTCTGCATGACACAGTGAGGCTCTGTAGGGCTGGCCCTAAGAGCATGTAGCTGTGCTAGCATGGCCCTATGTCTGATTGTGTAGCCCTTGTATATGTATATAGCCCTGGGCAAGCCTGCTCGGTTCCAGAATCTCTTTGCTATGCTGGTCACCATAAACATGACACCAGATGCCACAACACGGTGACCTCACATAGGAGAATCATACCAGTGCGGCATCCTCTCCCTCAGTGCTGACGAAAGGAGAGCTTTGTAACCACCCACTGGATTGCTGCTTTGGGGATAGATTTTTTTCCTCTTTCTTGTAAGGGTTAAGCAGAGCTCACATTTTCTGTTTAAAACATGCTAGTAGAAGGGAATTCTGTCCCAGGACTTTCTCTGCATTTTGTATTAAATAGCCTGATCACCAGGCTACAGAGGAGTTATCTCTTAATCTGGCTTTGCAGCTCAGTAAAACCTGCTTTGCTGGCAGGGATTCAGCAGCAGCAGAGGTAAGGAGTGTCTCTGCCAAAACTGTTACTATCCTGGTGAGAGCATTTTCCTGCAAAACGGAAGTGAATATCTTCTTGTTTTCTTCTGGTCCTGAAGGGCTTGAGTTTGGTTTCATTTCCTATGTGGAGGATGATAGATACCTCTATCCCTTCTCTAGCTGAGTTTTTATAGCAAGCTGTGGTAGTAATTTCGTGAAGGGGGTGGGACATGGGAGTTGGATCTTGGGAGGTGACGTTTAAGGAAGCCTATATATTTAGGCCCTTAGACTGGATTTCACTTGGCTTAAGGTGGGAAATGTGTTTCTCAGCCTTGGTGGGACTAAGACAGTTCTGAGTCTGCACAGAGATCGAGTCCCAGGCACCTGTGAAATGTGAAGGTAAAAATGCAGCAACACCTGTGGTCTTCCAGCAGCACAGAGTTATTATGTGAAAGAGGAGCACTGAAAGCTTGCCATTTGAGTTAAGCACTGAAAATCCACATATTTCCCTGAAATCTTGTTTCAGTTCACGACTGCCAGGCTGGCCGTGTTCTGCTGCCCTGGAGGCCTTCCTTCCACTCTGCCTCAACAAGCCCCACAGATGAGATGAGGGTCTAATCCACCCCAGGCTGTGAGCATGCATATGGTGGCTGAATCTATCCTGTGCGAAGCCCTTTTCCTCTTAGTTTTGTGTAAGTATTCTGAGGACATGCACCAAAATGGCTCCTGACGCATCAAGCACAATTTCCTTGGCAGGACAAGGTGGGGTTGGGCCCAAAACAGCCTTTGCAGTAAGAATTATAAGTTAGATAGTCATTAGCTGTGCTGTACTTTCGATGAGAAGTTACTGTGCTGGTTCCATGTACTTAAACCTCCTGGTTCTTTAAATAGGTGTCCTTGGCCAGCTTTTCTCACTCCATTAATCCTAGCGCAGATGAACCAGCATGAATATAAATGTTTATGGCAGTCTTCACAGCTGCATATGGAATATATCTGATTGTTTGCATATAGTCAGTGCTATGGGTTTGTAATTTTATGCTCTATAAAGAGTCCTAGATAATCTTTCCGAAAGGAGCTGTGTAAATGTGGATATAATTAGTGTTATGACTTATTTTTTTTCTGGAAACAGATATCTTTTAATAAGGCACTGGAGCACAGAATAGCCATTTCCTGTGATTTTCATTCACATAATATTTATAGTGCTATAGAATAAATGAGCCATTGAAAAGGGAAAAAAAATAATACTGTGAATGAACTTGCCTTGAGAGGATTTTGTGATAAAATTATGAGTCTAACAAACTTCAGTAAACCAATTACTGCTCCTCCTGGATTTGTGAATATGAAAGCTCAATGGGATTTGATGTAATCCCTCCCTGTCAGCAGATGGGCAGATTGCAGGTCTCTGCAGAATAGATTCCAGCCTTCCCGATTCCTTCCACAGTTGGCTCTGATGATTCTTTACACATTGCCTCTTGGTGGCAAAAATACTGAAAAAGGCATGGGTTAAGATGTTTGCAATGTACCTCTGTGCAAATTGTGTTTATTTTTTTCACCGTTCTTCAAATGCCTTCTCATAGAAGGAGGATGATCTTTTTTTGAGTGGCCGGTGGCACATATTATAATGGCCTACTAGTATTACTGTAGTTAAGAGACAGCATGTTATTCTAAACTTCTGTTTGCAGGGAAATATTGAATAGCCAAATATTTTACTCCAAGTTCAAACCTACTAAATTAGAATTACAAGAACTAAGCCATTTTTACAAGAACCCAAAATTTTTAATTCTCCTTCCCTGAAATCAGTTTGATTACAGTTATTTAGTTGATACCTGCATTTTCTGCCTTCTAGGGCAGCAAACTTCCCGCTTTTCAGGAAAATAGTAAAAACATTGCATAAGGTCATGGATAAAATGATTCTGTATTTCGTCTAGTGTAATTCCAGCAACCTTCTTATGCTGCTTACATTTCTCCTGAGGTTGCAAAATATACAGACATTTATATGGTGGAAAGCTGCAAGTAGTTTCATTTGCCTCAACCAAATCTACACAACATCTTAGAAAAGACTGTTTTGTGCAGTTATGGCCTTGCTTTTAATTGAAAATACGTATGTTGGTAACTTGATCCAATAGTTGTTTTCTAAGTAGTAGCTACTATTCTCAACTGTATTTAGCAACTACTCAGTAATGAAATAAGTCAGCACCTGCTTATGTATGTAAGTTACTTGGAGGCAAGACTAGGAATGATAGAAAATTTACATTGGAAGGAAACTTGGGAGGCCCGTGGTCCATCCTGCTCAGAGCAGGGCCACGTCTGTCATCAGACCATGATCTTCAGGGCTTTGTTCAGTAAGGTCCTGAAAAACTTTGATGGCGAGTGCACAGCCTCCCTGGCAACCTGCTGCACTGCTGGCCTCTGCTCTTAAGGGAAAGTTATCCTTCTGTTCTTGTTTCAGCTTACACCTGTTGTCTCTTTTGCTGCCACATCTGAGCCCTATCATTCAACCAGTTTTTAGTTTACCCCTTTTTTTAATTAGTTTTATGTCTAAGTGTATGAACTAAATTAAATTTAGTTCACACACTTAGACCTTACCACCCTCCGTTGGATACAAAAATGTTGTGGAAGACAGTGCTGAAAGTCTGGAGAAAGTCAAAGGAAACAACAGCTGGTGTCCCCCCCTCATCCACTTTTTATCACTTTATTATTTCTGTCATTTTATCACAGTCAGGTTGGTCAGGCATGATTTAACTTTGGTAAATCCAGGCTGACTGATCCCAATCACCTTCTTCTCCTTCATATGCCCAGAAATGTGTTTTGGGAGGATAAGCTCCATAATTTCCAATGATCTCAGTGTCATATAAGGTGTTTAAAATAGCTGGAAGATGGGAAGTAACATTATATAAGAGCATATTTTAAATGGCTAAACTGAAGAACCTGTTGTATCCACATTAAACTGTGAGCAGAATCAGTGTCCTGCAACTGCTTTGCTGTAAGTCTTGGACAGTGGTGGGTTGAACTTTTATTCCTAGTACAGGGGCACCCTCCTGGAAATAGTAGGTGGGGATAAAGTCAGTGAAGAACAGATAAGGCTCTAATGGGACTTTAGTCCCTGCTTTTTGCAAAAGCAGATTTCTAATTTTTTTTCCCCAGATACCTTATTCCCAAGTGCAGAATTCTCCTCTGGGTCTGGCAATACTGTATTGTTATCTTCTCTGTGCTGCACTATAACGGTGTAAATGCATTTAAAGGAGACTTTGGTGTGCTCATCGATTGTAGGGAAAATCATCTGCGAAGTGGTGACCCTTGATATGTTTTGTACATATTTGTTGGTTGAGGATCCTCACAGAAGGTCAAGAAATCAATGAGCAACTTTCAAGTCAATCATCATTATTTATGTCAGATTTCTATGCTTTCAAAATAACTTCCTTATGTAAAGCACTCAAGTATTGTAGAACATAAGGTGAATTAGTTCCTTCTGAGAATATTCTGAGAAAATGTGAAACTAACAGTAACATTCTTGTTGCATATAAAATATTCAGTATGCATGTCCATGCTGAAGTAAGAAACTTTGGGGCAGTTTCTTTTGGATAGTCCTTTCTGCCTATCTGAATTCTCTTGTTGCTGGGGAAAACAAACTTCCGGTTCAAAGATCCTGTACTGTTGGTGTAATGGGAGCTGGTCTGGGTGTTTTGGGAACATCTAAGCATTCAATACTATTACAGAAGTAGATGTGTGCGGCTTACGCTATGGACAGGTGTATCTCACAGGAAAGCTAAAGGTAGTAGAACAAACTAAACACAAGCACCTACACTGGGAAAGAGTAATGACCCCAGGTTTTTGTTTGGTTTTTATTTTGTTTTTTAATTTTCAGTTTCAGGAATCAGTAATATTCTTGTTGTCACAGGACAAAGAAAGTGCTCATTCTGAAAAGTTTTAATTACAGTTTTGTAAGTTTCTTTCTAAAGAAATTAAGATTTGGAATCTTACAGGTAAGTAGGGTTTGTATATGAGGACCAGTAGCATTAGAGAGTTTTGCAGTAATTTTGTATATATTTTTGAAAAGAGCTGATGAACAATGTTAGTCCCAGCACAGGTTTTCAAGTAACTGATCCCAAAATAGTCTGGGTTAGAAAGGACCTTCAAAGGTCATGTAGTCCAACCCCTCAGCAATGAGCAGGATGTGCTATGATATTATTTCATAGAGGTTACTTCACAATATAAATCTTTTGTTGTGAGTTCCTATTTAGTCTCACCCTGTATCCTGACAAAAAAAAAAAAAAAAAAGAAAGACTCTTTTTTTTGAAAAAATTGCACTTTTGTAATAGGGACAGCAGTACAGTAGGAAATGGGCCCAGAACCTCTGAAGTTATTTCACTTTGGCCGCAAAAGCCTGTAGGATATAACCACCAGCTTTTGTTTCCAGTCCAGTCAACATTTACTTGGTGCCCATCACTTGCCAAGAAGGGCTAAAACTCTATCATAGCATTTTCACCATTTCACATTAAGTTCTGCAGTTGCACTTCTGTCTCTCATGCTGGAACTTGCAGCCATAGAAGTTGCTGTTTGAAGCTAAGCCAAAATTCAGATAGGCTTACTTGACTCCATATGGATGTAGGCTCTGGGGAGTGTCAATGCTTGGTGTGAAATAACCCAAAATTCTTTGTAATTATTCGACTTTTAATAAACCTGGTTTGATGCCTGTGGGGTCTCACAAGAGTTTGTGCAGGCTGTTTTGTGAACGTGTTTCAATAAATGCTGTTCAAATGTAATGAAGACATGAGATAAATATTTTTTCAAAACATGGTGCCATCTTATGTTTTAGCCAATGACAGCAGGCACCTTTATTTCGGGTAACATAGATTCACTAGCAGTACTGTTGTGCTGAGAAGGGCTTTAAAGAGATTACTCCTGTTCTGTCAAATGATCTCACAAAGACGCATAAGCCGCTTCTTTCCTCGCTGCTGAGAAGGCAGCAGGAGCCAATACAAAGCTGCGGGAAGGCTGATGGGACCTCGCACAGCCTGCCCGGGGCGCCCGGACCCGCGCACCGACGGGAGGCGCTCGGCGGCATCGGGCACTGGCTCGCCTGCGCTGCCGGTTGGGGCTGGGGCGCCGCGGAGCCGGGCGGCCCCAGCCTCGGGCGAGTTGAGCGGCTGCGCTGCGGAGCGGAAGGTGGAGGGTGGTTGTGTGCCGCTTGGGCTGATGTGCGAAGGTATTTGCCTGTCCTTACTGTTCCTTGGGTTGTTTCTGTGCCGGATGCGTGACTAGGAATTGCTGTCGCTTTTTTTTTTTATAGTGTTTATTTTGGAAGTAGAGAGCAGCGAGCAGTTATTGTGGTTATTACTCTGTGTATAGATCTGGGGGAGAAACTTGCTGCAGAAACCGAAGCAGCAAACTTTGAACTACTAAGTCAAGCTGGGTTTTCTTCTTGGTTTTTTTTTTGTTTTTTTTTTTTTTTTTTTTTTTTCTCCCCTTGGAATTCAGTCGAGGCAAAATTGTCCCCAGAACTAAAGTTTATTCATCTATTTAGAAAAATTGGTCACTGTGAACCCCTCATTCCATTAGCTATAGAGTGGGGAGAGTCAGTGAAAAAAAACCTGTTTCTTTTTTAATTAAGCAGAATGTCCTTCCTGAAACTGTGGTCTGCGTCTTTCACATCAGTGTGCTTCCTATCCTCTGAAACGGAAAAGATCTTAACACTGGAATTTCTTTTCCAGAGAAGCACTCATAACAGGCTAACATGTCAAGCTGCACTTTGACTAATTTTTTTGCAGTTTTTAGGGTTGAGGCTTAGTAAACTTAAGGGCGTGTACTTAGCTAATGTGTCGATACAAAGCTAAACTCGGTGCAATAGTAACTGTTCAGTTAGTACTATCTCTTAGCTTCTTTCATTCACCGCCTTTTTCTCTTAGCAAAATAAGCTTTTTTAAAAAGACAGCTTTTTTTTTTTTTTTTTTTTTTGTTCAGACGTTGAATATCCTTCATATTTAACTCTTCCTATTTCATAGCATTTTTTTTTTTAATGCTTCTTTGTGTGTTACTTTGGCTGCTTTGTATTATTTTAGTAATTACTGTTCTTAGATTTCTGTATTTTCCTTGCCTGGTGTTCATTGCAATGCTGCTAGCAATCTAAAGACACTGCTTTATGTTAGAAAAAGGATAAATTTTAGTGATTACTGCATTCCATTTAATATGGAGAACTACAAACAAGTTTATAATACTTTACATGTAATTCGAAGACAAAAATAATATGTGTTTGTGTATCTTTACACAAGAAGGAGGTTTATATTTGAAGTGCTATCTTGTTGCAAGAGGGTAACAGGTTCCTGTGTATGGTTAACTGTAGGTCTGCGTTTCCTTGCTTCTTATAAAGTCAGCTGATTCGTGGAACGTGTAAGCTAATAGTATAGGAGATGCAGTAAATAGTTAATGATTTTAATATTAATGTATTGTGGACTTTTACAGGACTGAGTCTTGTTTAGAGAGTTTGAGACTTTGTGTATGAATTCTCAGTTACTCTTATCTGAATGTAACTGGTGCTTTTGGTTTTCTTTTCCTGGGGAGGCAGAAGAATAGTTAGCCGGGGGTTATTTGATGCATTTTATCGGTCAGTGTTGGTACTCAGGTTTCAGGAACGTAATCCACATGGCTTTGTAGTTACAACCCTATGAAATAAGAGTGCAATTTAATGAGAGGTCTGCTATGCTTGATGATGATGTGCTCCTTTCTCAGCTGTTGTATTGAGCTGCTGAAACAAAAAAGTTAGCCCCAGTTCCTGTGTTTCACACCTTATACCCTTGGAGAGTGAATATATGGACTGTAAAGAAGTTTGTGACTCAATATCTTCTTTATGGTTTTCTACTCGTGCTAAATCACTGGTTGGAATAATTGTATTGTCACCTTGTGTCTTGTTTGCTCAGGTGTAATAGCTTTGCCAGAAAGGCAGTCGCCTGTAAAATTGTGGCGCAAAGTTTTTAATGCTCTTTAGGAAGGTGGGGAGGCTTGATAGAGGCTTTTCTTCCCTTAAAAAAACAAACAAACAAACAAAAAAAATGGCCAACAAGAAGTTATTTTTCGTTTGGTTTGGGTTGGTATTTTTTTCTACTTCTTTTTAGTTTACTGATTTACTGATGTATGGGATTCTCTGATGAGAACACCTTTTTTAGAACTAGAAGACAGGTCTTCATGCTGAGGAAAAAAATCATATGAAGCAAAGGAAATTTAAACCATAAATATTAAAACAAGAAATTAACTGGCCATTCTGGATTTTGGTCTTTATTTGCTGTACAGCTAAATTGCTGTAAGGGATGAAGTTATGAAGAGAGAAGTGATTTTTTTGTGTGCTGCAGGCTTTGCTTTGAGATGTGCAGTTTTAAACTTCATTTCTACTTATTAACAACACACACAATTTACTTTTTCCTCTGTGAATGCCTGTTATTCACAAACACGATTGAAAAAAAAACAAACCTGAAAAACAAACAAAAAAAAAACAACCAAAAAATAACCCCACATTTTCACAAAGGGTGGACTTGTGAAGGACATTTGCATAGTGTATTGTTGATATTGAACTTTCAGGGCTAAGATGTGGTAACACTGACATCTGTAGTTGGTTTAGCACTACTGGCTCTAAGTTCATAATTTTAAATATGTATTAGGAGCTTTAAATTATAAAAGACCATCTGCGTGTCCAGGTGTGGTTTTTGCTATTGTAGCCTTAATGCCATACCATATCTGGCTTACTTATTAAGTCCCACCTGAAAACAAGAGTACAGCTTCGTTTTTTTTCTCTTCTGTCACTGGAGCTCCTAACACTCAGAACCTTCTCCTTATTTCCATAGTTAATACAGTCTTTCCCCCCTCCTAGTGTCCTCATTATCCTTTTGATTACTTCTTTTACCTGACGTCTTGTAACATGGTAACAAAAATGGTACATGGCGTTCATTTTTACTTTACCAGTGTTTTGGTCAGTGTTACCATTGCCTTCTCCACTCCTAGTGGAAGTATGTTTGTTCTGGATTTAAGTAGCACATCTGCTTTTTGCCCCTGGACCACATTCATGGTTTTTAATTATGTTGTAATTAACTAAAACTCCCTAGCCCTCCTTCTTTGCAGTTTTCCCTGGGAAGTGCACAGTATACCAGGAAACTTCTTGCACTCACCGAGTATATGACCTTGAATTGTGCCTTATTGAATTTTTCCTGTTTCTTTACTTCAGTTCTTCAGAGCATCTAGTTATTTCTGTGTGATGTCTATGTTCTCTTTTGCAGTATCTGTATCCCTCCTGTAATATGTGTTATCAACCTCTTCCTAATACTAGCGGCAGTTACTAGTTGAAATGTTCAATAAGATCAGTTCCAAGACTGATTTTTAAGACCCTCTGATAGTCACTTACGTTTTCAGGACTTATGCTGGTGTCTCCTCTTGAACCAGATGCTTCACTACCTCTAAATTCCTTTACTAGTTGCAGCTTAACTGTTTCCCATGTGACACAGCTGAATACTCTGCTAAAATCCAGATTAGTGAGATCTACAGCTTGTAGAGAACATTATCTGATGAAGTAATCTCTTAGGTTAGTCTGTCACAAGCTTGCTAGTGTTAAACCCCTAATAAATTTGGTAATTTACATTTTCCAGTGCTTTCATGTCTTTAGAAGAAAATTTGAAGGGAAGTGTACTTGGTGTCTGTACCACTGAAGTAAGTTTTATTGGCTTGTAGAAAATTCTTCCCTTTTAAGCATGAATAATTTATTTCCTACTCTTTAATTGTATGCAGTATCCTAATGGAGGGACTGACTCAGTTATGTTCAATTTTGTGTCCTGTTTATTTCAAAAGTCTGTCTTTGGCTGTTTAATATCCCCTAAATCTTTTATTTCACTGTATGATTATTTCCTTTTTTGTACCCATGCGTATCTTAGGTTTTATTTTCATCTTCATCGTTCAATCCCTTCTTCTCATACCATTGTAAACATTAGTGCCGTTACTAAAAACAAGGTAAAAAATTTCCTCTGGTACTTAGATTACCCTTCTTGCAGCATGGGGACCCAACTTGTTCTTTTCCTGATCCTTCTCTGCTTGGATCACCAATCAATCTTTATAAAGCTATGAAAATGAGAAAAAAATGCTGTGTTTGGATTTTGAGATCTATTATGCCAATTCTCACTAATTTTTCTTTTTTGACATTTTTGTTGTGTCCGGTTTTAGGCTTTTTAAAACATATGTTGGGTTTTGTTGGGTTTTTTTTAACCCTTCTAATATTTGAAATAGTTAACTGTTAGATTTGCATTCATACAGAATAAAATGTTAAGTCTTTCTTCTTGAAAGTCTTCCTTTCTTCCTTCCTTCCTTGGAATACTGAAGAGTTTGATACCTGGGATTTCACGATTTCTTGCCCTCCTTGTGCAGATTACCGAGCTCCTCAATTCAGTTGATTTTTCTAGTTAGTTCCCTTAATTTCTTTCTTTTTTTTTTCCCCAAAGCAAATACCAATAATTAATTAAAAATCTATTTTCTTTTGTTCTTCCATTTTGTTTAATCAACTTATTACCATTCAAATCCACTTCATTTCTGTGAGTGAACTGTATCCAAATTGTGTATGAATTAAGCTTATTTCTTATACAGACAAAAGTTATGCACTGAGTCAATCATGGGAGAGTATACAAATTACACTGTTATTGGCATTCTTTGCTCTTTGTATCTGGAAAATTAAATTTTACAACAGTGGCACAGTTTCTATGTACTTCTTACTTCTCTTAAGAACACTACAGCAACCAGTGTATTGCTTTAAGTTTATGGCATTATTGCAGTCAAATACAATTTGACTGGATCAGCTCTTCCCAGGTTTTGATTAGAACCAATACTGAGGTTTAACATATGGTGCTCTTCTGGCTTTATATCTCTGTCTCAAATAGAAAATCCTTTGGAGAGCATCTTCTCTGCCTATGTCTGGAGAAATAATAAGATCATGTTAGCTGGTTGCACCAATGTTTCATTACTCAGGTTCCTAGTGTTTGTATGCAGAGTGTTATTTTCTGCTAGCAGCTCTTTGCACCCCAGGAGAACCAGTCGCAGTTGCTGGAAGAACTTTGCCCCAAATCAGGCCAGGCTTGTTAACAGCATCAGTGTTTCAACCCTGTCGTTAACTATGACTGCATCGCTTTGTTGTAATAAGCTGAATAATGAGTGGTTATTTCATCTAGAGACCACAATTGATATGGAAGTTGTTAGTATTGTCCTGGCGGAGCAGAGTGATTCCTCACAGGACATTCCATCAAGTACTGCTCATGCTGTTTATTTTTCCATCTGTAGAGAAGATATTTAAGATTTTATTTTCTCCAACATAAGGTGATCACAAATCTGATATACATTATACTGTTTTACAGTTTTGATGAGGTAATGCCAGAAAGGAAGCAGAAATAATCAAACCTGCAGCTTTTCCATTGCAATAATTCAAATATGAAGCCTATTGAAGGTTCAGATCTTTGCTTTAATGCTTCCAGGTGTCATGGTTTATCCGTCCACTTTACTGTTGTGCTTGTAACTGAGAGATATGTGATTTCTCTCTCTCCAGATATGTATGTAATATGTGTACATATGTATATAGTAACTACTGTCCAGTCTTTAGATATTCAGGGTATATGCTTTAGTTGGTGTGTCTTTGCTCCAGTCCTTTTTTTGGTGGTGCCCTAATGTTTTAAACTAAGTTCCACTTTGCTGAGTAGACCTTCTCTTTCACTGAGTAGTAGCCACCAGCTAAATTGCCAGCAAGTTCATGCCCAGATAGATATTAACTGTTGGTTTAATGGAGAAATATCTGCAAGGTTTCAGTACGAAAATTTACTGTAACATCTAGGCTTTTAAGAAGAAACCCTTTGTATCACAATATATAAAAATAATTGTAAGCTCTATTAAAGCAGGGGATGTCTCTTAAAATTTTATAGCAGTTTTTAATATCACATACACCTTTGATGAAGTGGAATTTTCCTATGACATTTTCTACTGAAAATGTTCAATCTTATGAATAACTCTGGTGCTTTGGCTTTGGTGCTGTGTAAGCTGGATCTGTTTTCTATGTGACTGTTAAGATGCTGCAACACCTTTTGCATTTCCAAAAAATTACTATTGATCAGTAAGCACTTGCACTATCTTAGATCATATAAGTGAGGAAAGAGTAGAGCAGGATTGTGACAATCAAATCACACATGAGGATTTAGAGATTTAATTTCTGATGATTAACTGGGACAACAATGGTTTGTTACAGATTGCTTCTGAATATACAGAGGCCAGGATGCTTCTAGGTTGCAGAAGAATTTAGGTTCTTCAAGTGGCAGTTCCTGATCTAGCCACAGTCTGTAGGATATGCACATTCACTGAATCCCAGCCATGGGATTTTCTTCTCCTGGTAGAAAAGCTTGGAAGAGGGAATTTACTGTTTTTGCTACTCTTCTAATATCATTGCAAAGTGCTTCTGTTATTTTGAAAACCTCTAACCCTTCTCATGACATGCTGCAGAGGCTGTCCTGGGGGAGGATGCAGGTGTAACACGGTCACTGTGGCAACTATTCCAGGCACAGGCTGGAGAGATAGTATACTGATCAAGTGATGTAATTGCTTGCGTTGACATCTCTTTGCATATTCTTGCATTGACATCCAGTGGAGTTTGTGCTAGTTTGATGTGAAGTGCCCTGCTGTGCTTGTGGAAGTGAGATGCGAACACCCTAGTCTGCTTCTGCTGCACCATTACAGTCTTGTTTAATTTGTACTGTCATGACCCTTAAGTCCCATGAAGTGTTTGATTTGCTTTCTAAATAGCTAAGGTGGGCCTTGGTGTTGCTTCTGCAAGTGAACCTTTATGCAGCACATATTGCTTGAAATGCATCCAAAAATCTAGTATACTTGCTTCTCCCAAGCGTACCTGTAAACAAGTACAAGAATATGTGCTTTCCTGTTAACCTTGACTCCAATTCTTTGTTCCTTGACAGTTCTGATTTACTTGGATGTTGAACATACCATTATCAATGGTTACTACCTTTCTTAAAGGTAGGAAGCAGGAGAAGAGATTATGGTCCTGTATCTTAAAATTTAATAGCTTAGAACCTCCAAGATTTCCCAGCATCAACTGGAAGGTGGAGTCCACACTGCAATGTCTGAGCCATGGTAGACTATGATTATTACTGCGCTGTTTCAGCTGATGAATTGCACGCTAGACATAGCTCAAGGCTGCTGCTAGTGCTTATAGAGTTCTGTAGAGGAAAGAGGATTGATTGATCCAAGGCCTAGCAGTGTTTTGGCCTTGGATCAACATGAAAGACCCAAGAATGCAACGCAAACCATCCTATGGGTGGACTTGTTATTTATCTTTTGGTTTAATTTCTTTCTTTTCTCCTACTTGTATTGACTTGGCGCCATGCAAAACACTTCCATGTAGTATACTTTGGAGATTTCTCTGTTCAGATAGCTTTAATCCCAGTTAAAAGCTGTTTTGCCCCCTGTATGTTACATGAAATTCCTCTGATTTGCAAGTAGTATTTAGACCTACTGTTAAGCCAGACTGAGTGTTGCATGAACTGGAATGCTGCCTGCCTGGTATCTTTGCTGTTTTAAGGCCTCTCCTAACTGAGATTTGCACAGTGGGGTCTGTGAGACTCCCTGCAAATGGGTGTTTTGTTCTCCAGCCTGTGCCTGGAATAGTTGCCACAGTGACCGTGTTACACCTGCATCCTCCCCCAGGACAGCCTCTGCAGCATGTCATGAGAAGGGTTAGAGGTTTTCAAAAGTGTTGTCTTGTACTGCAATAAGAGCTGGGGCAGCTGGGGCAATTTCTAGGCACCGAACATATCTAAATGATGTAAGAAGGCAGTAATAAGGCCCCCGTGGTGCATGCTTGCTTGTTTTCAGGTGAACCCCTCCAGTTCCTGTCCCTATTGCTCTTCTTCCTCTCTGCTAGACTAAAAGTGGGAGAAAGCCCTCACGTTCCTTTTTTACCAATGCTCTTTTCTTGTAAGGCTTACGAAGATAGCTACCTCTCAACAAATCTAAACCATTACCATGTTTGCTGTGAGCATAGGTATCAGCAGTGTCTACTAGTACTCCTTATTCTAAGGGACACTTGGAACTACTTGTTCCCATCAAAGCTTTCTTCTTCTCCAGTTCAAAGAGCTATTGTCCCTAGTAGGGGTGGTCACTCTGTTTAGAGTGGGATTGTTCTTATTCATAGTGGGCAATGCATCCTAGGTGTGTTATCAACCTCTGTCTGCACCCCTCCAGCACCAACACTATCTTTTTTAGATCCTGGTCTGGGGCTTAATAGCCTTGCTGTCTGGGTCTGGCTTTACCCCTCTGGGTTGAGTGTAGATATTCATGTGGGATCACTATGAGCTGTGGGATCACAGTGAAAATAGCTTGGCCGTACTGCCTTTAGCACAGCTGAAGGCAAACTTCTGTGCCTTCAGCTCACTGGCACCTGAACCACCCTGTGTGGGTGCAGGGTTTATAGTGTTTTCTTCATACTGTCTTAACTATCTCCTTGGGACTGCCTTCAGTATCCCCTGGCGAAGCTCCTGCCCTTGTTTCTGCCCTAGGTGAAGTCACACCTCTCCCAGACACTAGGTACCACACTTGAACATATTTCACATTATTACCAGCTGCAGTTGGAGAGCACTGGGTGCTTTCTGAGGGGCAGGTAGTACCACGGCATCTACCATGGCTTGTGTGCGTGTGTGAAGCTTGAGCGTCATTGATAGCACAAGCGAATGTCTAACTCTTGCTTTGCACAATTTGAAGTGGCTCTTGGATCAGAAGCCAGACTCTTAGTTTCTTTCTTAGGGGAAGCATTTACATATAACCCCTGCAAAATGTGACTTAATTTCAGCAGACTTGTGGAAATGCAAATGAATAAGAAGATTTAAGAAAGAAGCAGTGCTGATATACAGTCTTTGGTTTCTAGTTTGTACACATATAGGGTGTCAGTAGATATGCACAGAAAATGAAACAAATCCGAGTGCTGGATGGAGGCAGTAAAGAAAGGTTTCTGTATTCGCTATCTCACAACACAACCTACATGATTGTTATGAAATGAGCTGATAAGAGATATTACTTTTCCCACCATCGTTAGGATGCAAGTGTTTTCTGAATGCGCCAGATGTTTGGCTTTCATTATCTGGAAGCTTCTTTCATTTCATACCCTAGTGAAAGGGAAGCCTGAGCATGTCCAGCAGAATTATAAACAGTTTCCTGTACGAATGAATAAAGCATCATAGTTAATGAACTACATCATGGTAATAGTAAGTCCAGCTAATGAATGCTTTCCCTGTTATTTTAGAGAGGTGGCCAAGTGACATTTTTCAGATTCTGGATCACTGAATCCATATGGATTATTTGAGAAATGCTTCATTCTATTTTAATATTTGGGAGGAGTTTATTCAATGCCTTATACTTTACAATCAGATTTCTGGGTTATTCAGAATACCCTTATATTCAAAGCTGCCTAAGGGAATGTCCTCTAAGATGGTAGCAGTTGGAAAAAAGTATTTTTACTAACAGTTTTTGGCTGGTTTTGTTGTTTCAGGTTTATTGTTTGGTTGTTTTAATTTCTCTATTCTGGAGAAATCCAGTGAACACTTTTTCAAAGCACTATAATTCCAACTCCAGTAACAGTTTCTGAAAGTATTAGTTTGTGTAGAGGGAGGAGTTTCTGAACTATGGATTGTAACAAGCTAGTTAAGACTTGCATGTTCAATACTGCTCTGCCAAAAGCAGTAGACTCTCTTTACTCCGTGTAATGACGCAATCACTGTTACCAGAATATTCCCCAAATTCATTCTCTTGCTACTGTACTGCTTGGGATATGTGTGTATTTTTTATTTCTAAGAAGTGAATGAATGTCTTTGGAGCATTGAAATGCACTTGTATAGATAGAGTATCACTGCACCAGATGGCGCAGGTTTGCTCTTTCCAATGGCACAAGAGGAAAGAACTTTTGTGTGGCATTCTGTGAAAATATCTTCTTCAGCCAGGCCAGCTGGATTTTCGAGGGGCTTTATCTGCAATTCTTTAGCAGTTGGTGCTTGTCGTAACTGATCTGGAAGTGATTTTTACTGCAGCTCAAGTGTGGTTCATTGTTTTCTCCAATGATCTGAGCTGAGAACCCATTGTAAAAAGCCTAGTAAAAGCTAATGGGGAGACCAGAGTCAATGGTTTCATAGTTCAAATGCGGGTTTTAACAGGTGTACCTTTGTGGTTGTCCCATGATTGGTTTTCAGAATTATTCCCGTCTAGAGGTGAAAATATGTCTGAAGCCTGTTCCTGGAGCTAAAGCAAGGGGATTATCATTCTAGTTGCTCACATGAGCTTCATGAAAGTGAGAACGTCTGAGGTATTACGTGTGTTAGCTGAGCAGGGTACTATGCATTTTCAAGAGAAGAGGATAGCACTTGAAATGACATTTAAAAGCATTTTCTCCCCCCACTTTGCCAGCACTGCTTTGTCTATGTTGTGCTTTACAGAACAATTTTTCTTCCATGAGCAGGGAAATGCTCTGATATTTATGTGTTAGTTCTACAGCAGAGGTTTATAGGGAATTGCCATGATCATATTGGCATCTGTGATTTCTCACTGTCCTCTTCTACAGTGGTGAAGGGAACTCAAAGATGGCAGATCCGTCTCTCCAAGAGCAAACTCCAGGGGATCGGTATCCCCATTCCTTGCATCTTTTTGAAAAACTGGGTAGAATTGATGCAGCACTGCTCCATTTCACCCTGAATAACTGGAGGGAATTAACAGTACTTTGAAATATATCAAAAAAAAAAAAAAGATGATGCCTCCAGCAGAATGTGTGTAGAAATCTTATCTGTGCCTGTCTCATAAGTCAGAGCTTCTGTAACTGTTCTGTGCAGAGTCCAGCTGAGCTCCTCAGTATCTCAGACTGGGTTCATTAGGCAATATGATATTTTAATGCAGTCCAGTGTTTTTTCATGATTTTTATGAGATTATCTATGAAACAGTGGATTGATGAAGATTACCTTGGTCTGTAGATGACATTGCAAGTACTGGACATACATACCGCGTTTTCCATGGTCTTGGTGTGCTTGCTTTTCAGAAGGTCTTTAGTTTCTGTTAGTTATGACTAAGTTTTGTCATGAAGCTGCAACTTGAGAAAAGGATCTGATATGGTTTTGATCCATGTTTTCTTGAAGAGCTGTGCACTAAGGGAAGGGCAATAGTTATGAAGGGAATGGGAAGAATAAGCAAAGGCAAGTCATGTTGGAGGACAAGGAGGATATAGATAATGTTGACAGGCAGAAAGAGAAGTAAAACATATGAATAAACACAAAAGCAGGCTGGGCCAGATAAATGCATTTTATCCCTCCACAAGAGCATTGTGAGGAGAGCTGCAAAGCATTTAGATCTGTGTGGCTGTGGGAATTCCCGCGTTTGGCTATGTGGGAATTTCCCTCAATTGGTATGATTTTGTGTCATAATCTGTTTTAAAAATTACAGGAAAGCCACAGGGTTCATGCTATATTATGAAGCAATACATGATCCTTTTAATGCAATTTCTTTGAATGCGTTGACTGTGTTAATATGAGAAGTGGGAAGGAAATTCAGTGTTTAGTGTTTAATATGTTTAGTATATGCTAAAGTATTTACACTTGTCTGTGGGTAACTAAAATAGGAGGGTTTTTTATGCTTAAGCAGGTTTAAAATGCATCTAAGCTGTTGACCCAAATCAGCTGACTTTGCATACTCTAGTGATCTCTAAGTATTAAAATATTAGATATATAACTTTTCAGAAATAATTTTTTTTCAAAATATGGCATTTTGAAATAAATATATATAAATTAATTTTTGTTTATAATCACCCTGACTAACATAAGAACCTACATAAAACATTTCGGTTCACTTATGTGTTAAGCAGCTTCTACTGGGAATTGGAAAAAGCATAAAACTGTTCATTGTTGTACCTGTCTCTCTTGAAAAGTGTGATATACCCACTGCTTTTTCTGTCCAGTGCCATGTGGTCACTGCTTCTTAATCGGTCCTTCTATCAGTTTCTTCATCTGCTGCATGGACCTCCTGCCCTGCTCTCTCTCTTAAGAACAATTTGAGAACTCAGGTGTTTTTTTTTTAGTGGAACGGGAGCTATATTACCAGTATTGGTTTTGTGTCACAGTTGCAAGCAAGAAATCGGTCATATTTTCTAGCAAGAGTTTGGGAAAGAGAAGGGTTACATTCCGCATATTGGTACTAATAAGCCCTATAAAATCCCAGGAAAACTGTATTTCTTGCAAAATGTTGGTTAGAGGGGGTAGCGTAACATCTGTTGCTCTCCAGAAAAGAATTTGTGAGCAATTATTGGCATTTCTTTAAAAATATGATTGCCCTTTTGCTCAGTTACTAACATCAAAGTATCATTAAATAGAAAAAAAAAAAAGACATAAAAGTTTGAGAGGCCAGCTAAATTTAAGAACAATACCCTAGCTTTCTTATAACAATGATGAACTCTGGTTTGTATGATCTATGTTCAAACAGACTAATGTCCTTTTACTAGCAGGTTATTAAGTCTCACATGAAAAAGTAGCTGCTGGTGAAGATTTGTCTGAGCCAGGAGGGAATATACCAAATAACAAGAAGGGACTAAATGGTTCTGTTGATACCAAGGGTTAATCCTTGTGGATAAGGCTTGACAGAAGATACCAAAATCAGTTGATCCTGAAGTGCATGATGTTGATGGGTTTTTTTTGTATTTCCAGAGATGTGATCTAGTCCCTTCTGACTTTGTTCTTTCCCCCAAAATACAGTAGAAAAAAGACATATTAAGCAGGGTGACATTAGGCAATTCAGATTATGAACCCAAAAATGTCATCAAACTTCAATTTATCAGAGAATTAAAACTCAGATGTGATGATGTTAAATACCATTCAGCGATATGAAGATAAGATGAGAAAGTTTGGGCTGTTCAGCCTGGAGAAGAGAAGGCTGCGTGGAGACCTCATAGCAGCCTTCCAGTATCTCAAGGGGGCCTATAGGGATGCTGGGGAGGGACTCTTCATGAAGGACTATAGTGAGAGAACAAGGGGTAATGGGTTCAAACTTAAACAGGGGAAGTTTAGATTGGATATGAAGAAGAAGTTCTTTACTGTAAGGGTGGTGAGGCACTGAAACGGGTTGCCCAGGGAAGTTGTGAATGCTCATCGCTGGCGGTGTTCAAGGTAGGGTTGGACAGAGCCTTGGATGGCATGGTTTAGTGGGAGATGTCCCTGCCCATGGCGGGGGGGTTGGAACTAGATGATCTTAAGGTCCTTTCCAACCCTAACTATTCTATAATTCTATGATTCTATTTCGTGAGTAATTGTAGAGAAGGGATGCAGAGTTTTTTGCTCAGATGTTTTACATTAACATAAATTATTAGCGTATTATTATTATTTAAAATTTTATCTTATAATATGCATCTTGAAATATAGGGTTTTTTCTGTAATAATATTCTAATTCTTGCAATCGTTTTACTGCATCTCTTATACTTAAGGTTTTTTTCAGGTTTTAGAGAGGGGGAAGAGGCTGTGTGTTTCATTTGTTTAAAAGATAGGTTTAGAAAAATGACTGGCCCCACAAATGTTTCAAAGCTATTACACGACTGTGAATCATTTGACTTACTGTACTTGAGAGATAAGGCATTGCTCCCAAAGTGACTTTTTATTATTGCAGCTATTGACGCTTTGTCTAACAGAAACAAGCAAATTGAAGAATCACACTCATGCAGGGTAGATGTGAGTGGGAATGGCTTATTTTTCAAGGAGTCCTGTGCAATTGTTTTCAGTACCAATAAATTAAAAAGTTGCCAAGTAACTACAGGTTGCTGATCCTAGATTTTCAATATGGGCCTTAATAGGAATAGCATCCTTCCCTTTATAACACGTTTTCTCGATCTTTAATGGCATTAGGCATATGTTAATGGCTTCTGTGTCCTAGCATACTGTCTTATCTTATCCAGTCTCTGAGTAGTCCTAATATAACTTGTGGTATGATTCTTTCTCTTGCAGCTCGGCACTTTTGATACATTACTACTTCTTTTTGGATTCTTAAGGATTTTTAACATGAAACTAAATACTCCATCCTTCAGAGGAATGCAAATGCTTCCTGGCTTATTGTTTATGGAGTTTGAGTCATGTGTCTGAAATTTCAACTGGAAGAATAAATTTTATACACATCTGCAATGTTTTTGTGGTGGTTTCATCAGAACTTTCCTGATTGTTAAACAAATAGACTAGCGTCACATACACGGATATTTACAAGGAATTGTAGTGGCACAAAGTCCATAAACTGTACAGGCTGAAAGCATTTTTTTTTAATATATTTTTAGTTATTTTCAGAATTTTTATTAAAATAATGCATATTCTGATGATGGTTTTTGTAGAATATGTGCATACAATGCCATGATTACTGGTAGTGAAGTGCTTACTTTTTTTTTCCTTCACTGCTTTCCTTCTCCAAAGCTGCTGAGGATGAGGACACTCCTACAAGCAGCTCAGAGGATGATCCAGCATTTGTATTTCTGAGGAAGTGTCTGGGGAAGATGAGAATATTTGAGGTGGTAGGAGATGAGTGGAAACTGGAATCGGTCAAGGTGACAGTTAAGTGGATAGCTTTCATTTGTTGTTGTTCCCACAGTTGCTTGCTTGCTCCTTACTTAAATTAGCAAGACACGCTGATGAATGAGATGCAGCAAAGCAATATCTTCTTGAAGCAATAACCTGTAGCAGCAAGTCATGCTTTCAGCCTGACTGTACGTGTGGGATGGGAAAACAGTGCTAGTTAGAAGTGGGGGTTGGAAAAGGAAGAAGGTTTTTTACGTGCAAGGAAGATAAATCAGTGCTTTGCAAAAACCCCTTTTAAGGCAAATTTAAAGTATTTTAATAGTTTCCGTGTGTTAAAAATGCAGCTCCCATAGGCTGTTTAGCTTTGACTAACTGGTGTTTCTCAGTGGAAGAATGTTGCGGTTGAGCATTCTTGTTTCTGTCTTTTTATAGGGAAGAGGAATGTGTACTCTTGCTATAAATGACAAGCTTAATCAATCCGAGTATACCATTTTTCTAATTACAATTGGAGATTATTAGGTTTTTTAGGTAATCCTTTAAATTAGATCAGAAATCATTTTATCTTACAGCTCGGTGATTCTTTTCAAATAGAATTTTGTTTTGCTGCCTAGAAAAATGAAGTGTTCTGTAATCTCGTGTCCTGCTTTCAGATATTCCCACTGCATTTTCATGCCCTGTGGCTTCTAAGAAACTTTGACATGTTTTTAAGGAAATACGCATTGTTGAAAGCACTATGTTCTTCATCTACATGAAGTTACAGTGTAAATCTATATGGACGTTCCCAAGTAGTTTTGTGACTGACAGTGGAAGAAGCAGGTTGTTAAATACCTGTTAAGTTTATACAGCAATCTGAAAGAAGCTCATTTAGAAATCCTTCTGTTCTTTAATGCTGTCTTTTGTTCTTTCCTGTTCCATGTGGGTTTTGCTTTTGCATGAAAATCATGTTGGTGAACTTAATCTGCCCCTTCTCACCCTCTCCCCCAAGATGAAAATGAGAGAAGGGTACAGTAAGGACAGCAACACTGATGCTACCTATCTCTGTCTTGCCTTCCCCTCTCTTCCCTTTGCTCTACACAGCCCAAGTTCTCTCCCTGAGATGGTGTTAAGCCTAAAAAACAGCTATTGCTTCCTATCGGGATTTCAGTGCTGTGTGCAGTTCATGCAATATACAGTAGACACCTATTTATAGCAAAGCTATTTTTCATGGCTTGCTTTGAGCTCAAATTGCACTTCAATTAAGCACTGCGGATCTCCTGTACCATCTACCTGTGTTACTGGTTCTGCCTTTCTGGAGTCTGCTCTAGTGGTCTGTTAACTAGTCATACCTCTAGGTTTCTACATGTGAGTTGGCTGTATTCATAGTAAAGTAATGTTTAAATTCCACCACAAAAGCTTCCTTTGGTTACTTAATTCAAACTTGTATTTAGCGTAGTTGTTTGGGGTTTTTTTAAGGTTTGTTCAGTGTGTTTTTTTGTTTTGTTTGTTTTTTTTTTTTTTTTTTTTTTGTGGTGTTCTGTCTTTATTTCAAAAATGAGCGCTGCTTTAAGTGTAGTATATCACAGTTGCTAATCACATACCATGCCTGCAGTTGTGAATCCTCCCACTGGGTACAGATGCACTCATCTTCCCCCTAATTGTGATTAGTATTCAAATAGTAGCACAAGAAGCCATCATTCCCCCTGCTCTGCACACTCAGGTCATGAAAGCAAACTGAATTCTCCTTGTGTTTTCTCAGACAGTGGGGTTTGCATTTAAAAGGCTTTTTGAAATGAGAATGCTTCACATCTTTCAGATCTTTTACCCAATCTATCGGTAACAAATGAAATGGTTTAATGTGTTCTGTTACTGGTTTGATTTGGGCTTTTGTTTTTTTTGGGGTTTTTTGGTCAGATGTTGATGCCAAATATGAAACAGATATTTCAGTAAGTCCTGTTTTGGCAGTGATTTTTGTTGAAGATCTAGGGGCATGAAAGCATGTGTTTGGTTTTGGGTTTCTGAGACCACTGATCAGTTAAATGCCTACTAATTTTTTGCTGGATGTCCAAAGATCACTTTTCAAGAAGGATGAACATAGTGTGAGGGATGGCTGCATGTTCCATAGAGTGTTTACAGTAGGTGATTGGTAAATTTTTGAATTCTCTTGACCACAGAGTCCCTTTGCAGCCTGTCATTAGTACAAGGCTTGAAAAATTGGGTAAAGGAGATCAGCTCCCTTACCATTTCAGTTATTTCTAGCTACTGACCGTGACACCAACTGCAGTGCCCTGGGCATGTCTCTGAGGTCACTTACTGTTTTCTATGACTGGGGCTATTTTAGTTTGTAATTCTCTGTGAAAAGAAATTGCAAAGCCATGGGGCAGTTCCTGGAGATAGGCAAATAGTGAAGCTTCACCAGCTGTATTAGATGGAGTCTGGTGGCTCAATGATGAGCTTCAGCTGCTGCTCAGCTATTTCCAATTTGATTATTGGAGTCATTGCTGCAAAGTGCTTTGGAGCTGTAAGTGAGCCAAATCAATGTAGTGCCAGTAATTTCACTCCTGATATTACCTTTTCAAACTACCAGGGTTTTTTTGACTGCGTTCCTATGTCATGGCTAGTTGATGATGATATAAATTGTACCTCATAATCCATCATACTCAAGACTGTCAGAGTCTTCATCACAAAACGTCACCTTCAATTTTTCTTGACTGGTCCAGCTTTAAGC